>CANTUQ010000073.1:0-2400000 GCA_947683425.1 Excoecaria cochinchinensis
AGTTGTTTCGAAAGATCTTTTGGGTATGATTGGCATGCGCTTATGTCCCAGATTTTGGTTGTATGAGCTTGGTTCTCTACTGGGAAGGTGTTGTAGGGTTGACTTCGCAGTGGGTAGCAAGATGAGTTGGCTGAAGTGCCTGAGTGGTGAGAATGGTAGAGGGTAGATAATTGTTGTAAAAGGTCTTTCAGGTATAATCGGCGTGTGTTTGCGTCTTAGGTCAAGGTTGTCTGAGCTTGGTTTCTATCATGAGGGTGCTATAGAATTGGCTTCACAGTTCATAACAGGAGGAGCTAACTGAAATGCCTGAGTGGCGAGAGTGGCAAGGGGTAGATGGTAGCAATGTGTTGGTTTCATATCTGACTGAGACAACTTTGAGTGTGCAAGATGAACTGCTCTGGTCATACCAATACATCTTTGCATAAATGCAAATATTTCAATCTGATTTCATATCACATGATCACTATTTGGCATTAACTCGAAAGATATGGGACATCATCTAATCTCGGGATAGATCTTGAGAGCATCAAACTCCTGTTATCAATCAGCCCTCGCGGGTTTTCTTGATTGAATATTTTCTCTCATTTTTCCTTTTTTTTATTCTTTATTTAGACTTTGCCATGGACCCTCCTTCAGTTCGTCAATATTGGTTGAATTTGCTTTCATCTTCATTGGCCGGAGGGACTGCTGCTTCTGAGAGTGATTCTTCTTAGTATCGAAGTTTTGGCCTTATCGCTTGTGCGGACTGGCAGAGTTGATGGGTTACTTATTTGGGGCTTGAATGTGAAATCTTGCTCTTGGCATTTATTGGCTTTGGCAGTTCGAACCCTGGGATGGCCTTTCAATGGCTGAGACAGGGTGACAGGTTGGGCTTGGATGATCTGGGGTACTTTTATCGGTTTTGGTGGTTTAGGCTTTGGAATGGCCTTTCAACGGCCGGGGTTGGATGGATGGTTTGTGAATTAGCCTTTTAGGTCATTTTCAGTGGCAGAAGAAGAATGGCAATGTGCAGGTATGTGTAGATCAACGGGATTTGAACAAAACTTGTCCCCAAATAGCATTCCCTTGCCCACTGATCAATTCTCTCTTTTCTTCTCTCTCTTTTTTTTTATTAAAATTTTTTTCTTTTCTTTTCTTTTCTTTTCTTCTAAATTTTTTTTTTTCTTCAATTTTTTTTTTTTTTTTTTTTTTTTTTTTGCACCCCAATTTTCTTTTAGCAAACTTTATTCGAATCCTGAAGTTTACACATACGTGCACTTTTTATCTCAACCACTGGGACCATTATTGTTCAATTTGGTCGGATATTAAATTTTGGTAAGAAATTTGGCAATGAGGGTTTCAGATGGTTAAGGGTCAGTCATAATTGATTTTAGGGTACACATTTCGAAATGGGTCGAGAGAAAAAAGGTCATATGGCTTGGTTCTGATGGGTTGTATATTTCTCATGGTGGTTTTGAGTTTTATTTGTCCGACTTTTGATGTAACTTTCGAAGTTCAATTTTATTCGGCGACACCATATGTAGCTCAGGTGTTGTGGATGCGAAGAAGTGCCTTTCAAAATTTGGTTCGTCGTCATTTTGGCAATGGAAGGTAGTCTGGTCTTCTGAACGTCCTTGTTAATCCTCGACATGTCATACCAGGTCCAGGCAAAGGTCCCCCCCCCTTTTTTTTTCTCAAAATTATCCTCTCTTCAAGAGTCATATCAGATGCTACCAAGATTTTATTTGGATTCCCCAAAGTTCCGAGACTAGATGATGTCGTATTAATTGGGTTAATGTCAAAATGAATGGATGCATCGTGATCATGAGAAATGAAATCAAGGAAATATCGCATAAATGAAACAGAAATTGTTCAACATGTTACAATAACCAAATTGTCCTAAAAGAGTTCTGGAATTGAAAAGCAGTAAGCATTAAAAACATGATCTTCTGCTTGTGGTTTTGGAGGAACATGCCGATGAAGTGGATTGGCCCAGTCATATCTCTGGTGGAAGGATTGCATTGTAGTCTACTCCCTTCTTCTTCTCTCTTTTCTCGGGATCCGTGATTTGCTTGGAATCAATGAGGTCCTGAACCCGGTCTCTCAAAGTTCGGCAATAGTTTGTCAAATGTCCAGTGTGCTGGTGGAATGCACAATATTGATCTGCTCTGTGGTGGGGCTGCCCCTGACTGCTGGCGGGCTTCGCCGGTAATGGCTGCAATATCCCCTTTTCCACTAGCTTCTCAAAAACCCACGACAAGGACCTACCCAAATCAGAGTAATATCTTTGATTCCTTCTCACTGATGACTCTCCCGCTTTTTTAACATTGCCCTTACAGCCATCTCGGATAGTTAGGTTTGCATTCTTCAGAGCATGCTCTTTCACCAGATCTTTATCATCCTCAAGCATATTGTCATGTTCCAGAGTAGGCCTCTTACCACCTCCTTGTCCCACTGGTAAATCAAACGGTTCCTTGCCTCGGGGCTTAGTGGCACTAGGAGATGCCGTGGTTCTCGCTGTATGGGCCATCTCGACAGGGGCCGACTCAACTCGGTTAAAGGTAGCCGCCATCATTCGGGCTTGTAGGACTAGCACCAGGGCGTCTATTCTCTCCTTAATCATAGCTTTAATCATAGCTGTTAACCTCCTTTCGAGCTCCTCAAGCCGTCTATCCATCTCTTGGGCCATTGATGCACGAGTCTCCTCAATCTGTCGTGAAAGGCTGGCCATACTCAATTCTTGGTTAGAACCCCCTTGTTTCTCACCTTCCTCTTCATCCCCGCTTCCGCTGCTGGACCAACAGTCTATCATTGCCACAAAAGTCTCTCCATTATCTGCCTCAGGGCCAGTAGCAGTGGCATACCCATTTCCATACAAGTCTTGCAGTACATACCATTCCGGTAAGCCTGAACCAATCATGGCACAATGGGCCGACTTCTCTTGACTTTCTCTCTGCCCAGGATTAATAGCCTGTTTGCCATCGATCAAGGCTTGAATTCGGTCCCTTAAAGGACGACAGTAGTCTGTTCTGTGCCCTGTGTACTGATGATATGCGCAATACCAGTCTGTCCTATGCTTCGGCTTCCCTTGACTTGGGGCGGGCCCAGCTGGCAAGGGTTGCAACTTTCCTTCCTTGATGAGACGGGTGAAGTGCCAAGATAATGGTCTGCCCGAGATAGTGAGATGTTTGGGAGCCGTCCCTATAGTAGAAACCTCCGCCACCTTATCATTGCCCCTGTTGTCGCTGCTGCTTCCCTTATTTTTGCCTGAAGCCACATCTGCAGATCTAGCCACTTTATCCAAATGCTCAGCCTCAACTTCAATGGCTATGTCCTTAAGTGACTCCCAATCTTTGAGTCCCTTCATTTTTAACCCATCCTTCAAATATGGACTAGCATTTCGGATAAATAACCTGATCTGATCTGAGGTATCAGGCTTTCTCTTTATCTCCATCACTCGATTCCTCCATCGGGTCAAGTACTCATGGAATGATTCCCCTGACTTCTGCTTCAGCACTTCTAAATCTTTCAATGTGACCTCAATCTTGGTACTGCAATCATACTGGCCAAGGAATTCTTCTGTTAACAGATTCCAGTCTTCTTTCGTTCTTCGATCCAGCCCATGGTACCAATCCACTGCTGGGCCAGCTAAGCTGAGACAGAAATAGTCCACTTTTTGCCTCTTAGTCAACCCTGTACCCTTCATGATCAGGGTGTATTGCTTAACATGTGCAGAAAGGTCCGATGTACCGTCAAATTTTGGCAGGTCTGGCATCTTAAACCTCTGGGGCAACAGCTCTCCATCATCCAAATCCACATCTTCAGGGCTCACTCCCTTGCCAGCTGTCAACATGCGGGTGATTGCCTCAATTTGCTGTCTCATACCCCTCATAGCCTCGTCTTCTACCCTGGGTGCTCCACCCCTCATGGCTTGATGGGCTGCTATCTTCTCAACCTCTTCTTCCATTGCGAAATCCTCATCAGGGTTTGGGATCCTTGCTCTTCCGGGTTCAACTGGCACAACCGTAGCTTTAGGCTCATTTACAGGTTGATGGACAATAACTCCAGCGAGGGGAGCCTCCCCACCAGCAGGTGGTTCGGCTTGCCCCCGAGGAGGGGCTACTGGTGGCTGTGGAGCAACTGGTGTTTGGGGAGCAGGAGGCTGTGCAAATTTTTCGGCCATTGCTCCCATCATTTCTAGCATTCTTCGTTCAAAATCCTCCAATCTCCTGGCAAGGTCTTGGGTGGTTAAGCTTCCAGTTTCTTCTGCCATTGAGGATGATTCGCTACTTGCAGAGAGTAACTCAGAATCCCAAATAGGCACTAGTTCTAGCAATTCAAAGGGCGAGTTTGTCGTTGCTAGTCGATCGTCAGAATCTCTAGTCCACTCAGATGAATCTAGGATGGCTGAAAGATCAAGATTGTTAGAATGATGCATGGATGACAGTTATAATGCATGATCGTGAGTTATGCAGCATTTCACAACCACATGCAAGCAAATAGATCCTTCCAACCTTATTACTCCCACACACGAGGTTGTGCGGTCTCTTTCTTAGGTGGGCTTCATCCAAGGGTTAACAGGGAACCCATTGGACGCGTATGGTGCACGGTGAAAAAACCGACAACGTAACACTCTTAATCTAATGCGCATTCGTATGGGTTTTGGCCATTACGTATTTGGGCAATTCAATTAAACCAAGGTGGGCCCAATGGGGTATGAAAGCCTTTGATAAAAGACCACTTGGTTTGCTTGATTTTGTTTAATACGTGACGGCCCATATCACAAGCATTGTATTAAGGAACATACCACCTAGGGGAAGTTTCTACTTGCCAGTACATGAGCTTTGGTCAAGGTGATGAAACTTTTAGGGCTACCCAAGCATGGCTTGCGCCGACGGGTCTAACTCATCACGAGCATAACGACCGATCGGGTCTCCATTTCGATATACCAAAAGGTACAAGGCTTGGGTTGGTGATTACCCCTAACACTTCCCTACAATGAGTGAAAGTAGGGTCGTGCTTTGGGAACGCACCGAGGTAAGATAGGGACCAGCTAGTGTAAGTCTAAGGCTCTAAAATGATATGATGCAAATTTCGAAAAGAGATAGAATTTTAAGTTTTAAAAACCCAATTATACATTTCAACCAAAGCGTTTTCGGAGTGAAGTCTCAAACACATGAACTCCCCAGTGGAGTCGCCACTGTGACGCGCGCCGAACCCGACAACCCAGCAAGGGCCCTCGCTTTGAATCCGCTTTAGGATTCGAGGTATGAAGGTTCGCGTCTTTCGATCATGGGCGCCATGAGACATCATCGGTATGCTCCTCTCAATAGAACATTGGGGAGAATAACCTAGCCTATTGACGCCTAAAGGCACCTTTGAGGTATTTGGAGTCGCCACCCAATTTGCAAGAAATTGGGAAAAGGTTTCTCACCTCTATCGGTCTAAACCAGAGATATGGTGTCCGGAACTTCCCTCTTATTCATACTTTGGTTAAATATAAATGGGTTCTTAACTTCTTAAAATTATATCTCTCATCTCACACGATAAATGCATTTAATTTAAATAGCGCATTGCAAGCACTCAAAAAGCGATAAAGGAAAGCAATAAATAAAGCAGTAAAAGAAAGCGATAAATGAAAGCGATAAACACGCAAGCACGCAATTACAATATAAATAGGGGCAGAATACAACCCCATTAAAAGGAGATTAAAGATGTAAGTGGGACGGAATACAATCCCCAAAAGATAAATAAAGTTGCCCAAAAAATTAATTACAAGGGCCCAAAGGAAAATAATGTACATAAATTTAAACACTCACACAAGATCAAAATAAAAGACATGCATAAATCGGGACATTATTTCAAGAACATTGGTTCCTTCGCGCCTATTCTAAGGTTTAGGAACGTTGATTCCTCGCGTTTACTTGAAAAAGGTTCGAAGAGTCGCTTTGGTTGTTTGGAAGAAAATCGGGATGAGTGATCCCATTTTATTGAAAATTGACTCTTCGTTTTGATTGTGAGAATTTTATTGTTGGGCTAAAACAAGGGACATTGGTCCCAATTTTATTAGTGAAAATCCTGATTTAATTATAAAAGTATTTTTGTGACTTTTTATTGCACACGCGCATAAATAAAATAAATATTTACAAATAAACACAACAAAAACATAGAGAATTAGAGAGATCTCACCGAACCGATGTGACCCTCCGCGCATTGCGACCCATCCGGGGAGTCGCTCACACGACCCGATTCACATAACCCGATTCAAGTTAAATCTCATACAAGAATAATATTGAAAAATATTAATAATAATTCTAGGCAAATCGGTAAACAAATGCAAATAATGATAATGATAATAATAATAATAATAATAATATTGATAATAATGAGCCTAATGTCATAAAAAAACAAAATAGCAAACAACCAGGAAATAAATAGAATAGCAACAAATAAAGATAATAATAACAATATATAAAATTTAACATAATTTAGATACTATTAATAATATAAAATATAAGTACCATGAATAACGGCATATGAACCAAGTGATAACAAAATAATAATTCTAATAAAATTAAATTAACATGGCAGTTAAAACAATAATAATGAAATCAAGATAACAACAAATATAGAAGACAAAAAATATATGGATATATAAAAAATCGAAAATAACAATAAACGTGAAACAGAATAATAAATGTATAAAAGGGAAGATATATGAGTATGAAAATAGCCAACAATAATAAAGAAGTAAAAAAACGAAGACGAAAAACTCAACTCATAATAATAATAATGAAGACAGTAGCAAGCTAAGATGGGGACAGATAATATAACAATGGCAGAAGCAAATAATAAATTAAATACAACACAAATAAATAAACAGTGGGCGATCCAAGTGTTTACCCTCAGAGGTGAGATTTGGAAGATGAGGTGACTTGAATGATACTCTCGTCGGAGATTGAAAAATAATTTTGAAGATTTTCGGAGGTAAGGTTCTGTTGTTGAGAGAAAACAGAGAAGGTTTTCTTGAATGATTTTTTTTGCTATCCCCCTAAGAATGAAGGTTGAAATCCATTTTATTTGTGCCTTGACTCAAAATGGGAAAGAGTTAAAATGTGTTTTATTTTAGTCGATCGAAATCCACACAAAACGGTGAAAAATTTAGAAAAAAGGGTCTGAAAATTCAGTCCAAAAATGCAAAATACAGAGCAGACCTGGAAAAAATGTGCGCGTGGTAAGGGTGTTACCGCGCGCGCAACCCTCGGACGAAAACGCACGCGCCAACGAGTGGCCGCGCGTGACCAAGTGGCCACCACGCGGCCACTTGGCCCAAAAAAAAAGAAATGGCCGCGTGATGGCAAAAGCCATCACGCGGCCAACAATGGGAAAAGTGGCTAAAATTGTCACTTTTCCCACGTTTTGTGTTTTAATTTAATTTTTTTTTTTTTTTTTTTTTTAAATTCTTTAATCTTTTTACTTTTTATTTTCCTTTTTATAATTAAACTAATTTAACAATCCAATTACCTAACTAATTTAACTCAATTAAACTAATTAATTAATTCAATTTCTCTTTTTCAATTAAACCAATTAATTTAATTTAATTCAATTAAATTAATTAACTGATTTAATTTTCTCTTTTTCAATTCAATCAATTAATTTAATTTAACTCAATTAAATTAACTAATCAATTTAATTTCTTTTTTTTTTCCATTAAATCAATTAATTTAATTTAACTCAATTAAATTAATTAGCCAATTTAATTCCTCTTTTTCAATTAAACCAATTAATTTAATTAACTAATTTAATTCCTTTTATTTTTCTCAAATATGTAAAAAAAACACTTTCCAATAATATTATTTTTTTAAAAATAAAATAAAATGCTTTTATGATAAAAAAAAAAAAAAAAAAAAAGGTCGACAAGGGAAACATCATTTTTGACACCTCTGTCTATAAACCGGTATCGTTCTCATCATCGGGTAATTCTGATTTTGGACCGCCTCGGGACCCGGTGTCTACACTAAGGCTGCTCCACGCCATCCGACCGGAGTCAGTGGCCATTAGGAGTGACTCCCCAGCTGGTAACCAGTCAAGTTATGGGAACTTTTCGAAGCACGTGAGGCCACAATGATCCAGTACTTAGCCAAAGTTAAAGCTGCTTGCGCAAAACTGGAGGAGGCTGGGTCGAAATGGGTGCTACAGAAAGTCCCAAGAGACCAAACTGCAGAGGCCGATCGGCTGGCGAAGATGGCTGCTTCCGCACAAAGTGTTATAGAGGAAAACATTGCCGTTGTAGACCAGACTTCCTCCTCCCTAGATGAGCCGGAGATGATGGAGATCGACCAAGAGAATGAAACCTGGATGAGCCCAATCAAGCAGTTCCTCCAGACAGGACGTCTGCCCGAGGACAAAGACGAAGCTCGAAAGGTATCTCGAAAATCTCTCAATTACTCCATCATTAATGGTGATTTGTACAAAAAAGCTTTCAGTCACCCTTGGCTGAAGTGCGTGGCGGAGGAAGAGGGAGACTACATCCTCAGAGAGCTCCACGAAGGCATATGCGGAGCGCACGAGGCAAGCAGAGCCATGGCGAGAAAAGCCCTTCAGACGGGATATTACTGGCCTAGCATGCTCAAGGATGCCCAGGAGAAAGTAAGGATATGCCCGCAATGCCAAATACACGGCAGGATTATAAGGCAGCATGGAGCAGACCAACAGCCGATCGGAGTCGCCTGGCCGTTCTACCAATGGGGTATGGACATCTTAGGACCTTTTTCCCAGGGCAAAAAGCAGATGAAGTTCCTCATAGTAGCCGTAGACCACTTCTCCAAATGGATTGAGGCTGAGCCGGTAGCCACCATCACAGCCGAGAGGTCAAGAACTTTACATGGAAGAACATCATCTGCAGGTATGGCTTACCTAATGTCTTTATTGCAGATAATGGCAAACAGTTCGACAGCTCCACCTTCAGAAACTTTTGCCAAGGCTTGAATATCAAATTAAAATTCACATCTGTCGCTCATCCCCAAAGCAACGGAATGACTGAGGTCCTCCAATCGGACCATCTTGGAGGGATTGAAGAAGCGACTGGGTCAAGCCAAAGGCAACTGGACTGAAGAACTGCAGAGTGTCCTGTGGACATACAGAACGTCTCCCAGAACAGGCACTCATCAAACGCCATTCTCTCTTGTGTACGGCTCCGAAGCAATGATTCCTGTTGAGGTCGGCCTCCCTTCTTACCGATCGGCTCTCTACTCCGAACGGACGAACGTTCAAGAGAGATGCCAGGACTTGGATCTCACAGAAGGAAAGAGAGAGGACGCCTACGCTAAGATCGCTGCCTACAAACAAAGAGTGGCCAGATACCATAATTCAAAAGTAAGGTCCAGAACTTTCAATGTAGGTGATCTGGTGCTCAGAAAGGCAGAACTAGGCTCGGGAAATGCCGGAGTGGGAAAGCTAATGCCGAATTGGGAAGGGCCCTACGAGGTTTCTAAAGACCTAAGCCCGAGCACTTACAGGCTCCGAACAGTGGAGGGGCAAGATATCCCCAGAAGCTAGAATGTTGAGGTACTCAAGAAGTACCATGTCGCATAATGTATTAGAACCTGGCATTTGCCTTATTAATAAAAAGGTTCTCGTCTTTCATGACTATTCAATTAATACATAATACAGTGTCCTACGCTAGGCTTGATGCCCATCCCAAGCTTAATAAGCAAATCCTTTGCGAAGGAGGATCTTACCTCCCCAAATATTATCTGTATTATAGAGGATCTAATCTCTCTCGCTCAATTATGCAATTTTTATGCAATTTTACGAGTACTCTCGGCTATGCAATCCTCATGCAGTTCTACGAGTATCATTCAACTCGATTTCGTAATAACTATGCGATTCTACGAGTATCGCCTAGCTCAGCTTTGCAATCCTTATGCAGCTTTATGAGTATCACCTAGCTCAGCTATGCAATCCTTATGCAGCTTCATGAGCATCACTTAGCAAAATGGTGCAAATTTTATGCGATCTGAAAAGCCAGATTGACCCGATCGGTCACTAAGCTTTGACGTTATTTGAATTCAGGAAGTACTTGTGAAATTTAATGCAAATTTTAATTATGAGTTTTAATTAGCTCGATCATATTGCAAATTTTAGTACAAACTTATGTATACGTTGATTTGCAGAAATATGCAGTTTTATTAATACAAATGCCTCCACTATACAATTTGTAAATAATTGTTACAAGTATAAA
The DNA here is from genome assembly GCA_947683425.1 of Excoecaria cochinchinensis. Classification (NCBI taxonomy): domain Eukaryota; kingdom Viridiplantae; phylum Streptophyta; class Magnoliopsida; order Malpighiales; family Euphorbiaceae; genus Excoecaria; species Excoecaria cochinchinensis. Next base: position 10,223 of record CANTUQ010000073.1, read on the forward strand.
AAAAAAAGAGAGAGCGGATAAAGTAAAGCTGATCTAAACTCCTAAGCTAACTATCTATATCTACAATCTCCACTTCGCCAGGAGGATCAGCGATTGGATCGATGGTGGCTTGAGAAGGGTCGGCAGCTGACGGTAGGGATGATCACGGGGCGGGGATTCCCCGTTCCCCGCGGGGACCCGACCCGAACGGGGCGGGGAATCCCCGAATTTTTTCCCCGCGGGGGGCGGGGGCGGGGAGAAAAAAATCCCCGCCCTTGAATTCGGGGGCGGGGACGGGGAAAGGGGTCCCCGCCCCGAAAAAAAAATATTTTATAATATATATATATAAATATATATATATATTATATATATATATATATATAATTCTTTTAAATTAATATTTATTAGTGTGTAAATTATTCAAGTAATATTATTAATATTTGAATTGTATGAAATATTTAAAAATATTTGTATTTTAATTATATGAAATATTTAAAAATATTTGTATTTAAATTGTATGAGATATTTTTAATTTTAAATCATTAATTATTAAATTTTACAAGATAAATACTGTAAAATATTTTTTTATTCGGGTCGAAAATTTCTATCGATATTGAAAATTTCATTAAAATTATGTAATTTTATTGGGGAATAGGGATCCCCGCGGGGATCCCCGCGGGGGACGGGGATCCCCGCGGGGCGGGGACGGGGGGACATTTTTTCCCCCGCTTCCCTAACGGGGAATCCCCGTCCCCGTCCCCGCCCCTACGCGGGGCAGTGAGTGGGGAGCCACTCCCCGCCCCCGCCCCGCCCCGTGATCATCCCTAGCTGACGGTACAGATACTGCCTCCCCTTCAGAGATAGGCCCAATGGAAGAAGGTGCCATTGGCTCGGCTTCAGGCGCAGGAGGAACCTCCACTTCGGCTTCGGGGACTGAAGACGCCGCAGGCTCCGCTTCAGAGGGAACCTCTTGAATAGTCTCCGGAAGTAAAGGGCCTTCTCCAGAAGTTCTCTCGGTGATTTCCCCCTCGGGAGCGCCTTCGTCGTCATCATTTGGAGGAACAGGCAGTGATGCCGGGTCGTCCATCCATGACAGATCCGCCCCAGGGAAGCGCCGCCCAGCTTCATGGACTAGCCGGGACAACAGCTCCACCTGAGCGTCTGCCAACTCATCAATCAGGCGCTCCTTTTGAGTGGCAAGCTCAAGTTCAAGAATCTTCGTGAAGGAAGCCTCCCTCTCCCCTTCCGACTTCTTCAAGGACCCCACTTCTGTCCGAAGCTGCTCGCCCTCTGCCTTCAACCTGGCATTCTCAGCAGCCAACTCTCTGCACTCGGCATCCAGTCGGGTTGCATCTGCCTCGAACTGCCTTAGCTGTGCACCCTCCGCAGATAGGCGGGCCACTTCGCCTTTCAGCTTATCGGCCTCGCTCTGCCGAGCCTTCAGATCCTGAGCACTCTGGTAGGCCTCCTTTCTTAGGGCCACTGTCTCTGATTGAGAGGCAGCATACCGCTCCTCTAGCTTGGCAACCTCAGCTCGAAGGTCGGAAGCTTCCTTTTTGGCAGCCTCGCAGCGCGTGTTTGCCTCCGCTTTGGCCACGGCGCCTGACTCGACCCTCCCTTTCCACAGATGGGCCATCATGTGCAGCCGCTGTGTCCTCCTGGCAGCCTACACAGAATCAAGACTAAAAGGCTCAGACACAAAGGTGTAAACGAGCACCACAAACAGTCAGTAAAATACTTACGTCTATCAGCTGTTGGCCGATAGCTTGGGTTTCCCTGCTAAGCTGACTGGCGTCGCCAGCATCCCGATGATCGTCATCCCGGAGAAGACCCCGGCAAATAAAACTAGCCACCTGGCCCACCGACCAGTCATCGCCAAAGTTTTCTCTCAGAACGTCCTTCATAGGGACGATTCGCCGATCGGATGAACGCCTTGGAGACTCGCCATGCTGCACAGCTTTGCCTCTTGCCGCAAGCCGAGCGTCCGATTCAGCGATCAGCTCAGCAGCCCTCCTCTTGGCCGCCTCCTCGGCCTTCTTCTGGGCAGCCTCCTCAGCCCTCTTCTTGGCCGCCTCTTCTACCTCTCGGAAAGTGATTCCGATCGGCCTATCGTCTTCGTCTGACTTGTCTCGAAGAGTGTGGCACCGGCGGCGTAATGGCCGAGGAGAGGCCTCAGTTCGAGGCACATTCATTGGTCCAGCAGCAGTGGAGGTAGGCGCAGTTGTGGCAGCGGGGGGTGCCGACGAGACTGGAACGGCAGCGATGGCCGGAGTCGTTGTAGAGGTACCGGCCCCCCCCTTAGAGGCTTGAAGCTCGGAGGCAAGGACCAATTTCCTCCTTTTCCTTTGCTCCTGGGCCTTCTTCTCTGCCTCGCGCTTTTGGCGGATCCGATCGCCAAGTTATTTGGAGGCTTCATTCCCACCAGCCATCTCAGCTGCACAACAGAAAATAAACTAGATAAGTTTTTTCATACGCAAATTCGCTTCATAAAACATCAATAAAGTGCAATGAATGATTTGATGCACGATGATTGGGTTTTCTCCGATCCTAACGCTCACGTTGTACGTTCTCAGCGTCTTGGAAGCCGGGAGAGCCAAACAGTGAACGCAAAAGGAATTTGGATTCATAAGGCCCTCCATTCCTGCCGACGGCGGCCATCAACTTTTTTATGTCATCCTCGTAGAATTCTTGACCGGCGGCAAGGTCCTTCAGAATCTTGACCCTGGCCGATCGGGTGAGGCGTACCCCAAATCCACCTTTCCTCCCCACCAAGAAATATCGTTCTCTGTACCCTTTCATGGAGGTGGGGACGAACATCAACTTCCTCTTTGGGCGGCTTGTAAAGAAATATTCTGTTCCGTCGCTTCGACCCGAAATATAGAAGAAGTGAGTAAAAAGCTCCAGGGTCGGTGCTACCACTTCTATTTGGCAAAGGATTTTGAAGCACGCCACCGATCTCCAGCCGTTCGGATGTAATTGGTTAGGGGCGAGACCATACCCCCTCAGTATCGCCATCTCAAAGGCGCCCAACGGGAACCTCAGGCCTGCATCTAGGCTCCAGAGGTGGCAAACGAACCATTCTCCGCCATCTTGGCCGAAAGGCCCTTCAGTCACCCCCATTGAATCAGGGCAGACCAACACTGATATCTCGTCTGGAAGGCCGTATTTGGAAGGAATTTCGGCCACTTCCGCAGTGGTTAGGCGAGAATGCGGCTCGGCGGCTGGTTTGTTCTCATACCACTCCAAAAAACTTGTGTCTAATGCTTCAGCACTACTGGAGGCCATCTTCAACAAAAAAGAATGAAGGAAAGGCGCAACTCTCTTTTCTAAATGAAATGGGTGTGAGAAGAAAAAGGAAATCGCAAAGAAAACAAAAAAGCAAAAAAGTTACTTACTTGATGAAAAAGACTCGAAGGGATTCGAATAAGGAGTAAAGAATAGTTGCAGAAATCTGGGAATCAAAGGAAGATTTTGACAGAGCTTCGCTAGAGATTTCGAAAGTAAAGAAGGAATGATTCACAGAAACCTCTATTTATAGACGGAAGCTTCTCAAAAATGCCAAACAACGCGCCATTCAGCAAGCGCCACGTGTCAAAGGACATTATGCCTCTGCGAAGAACGAAGCGTCACCCTCGGTACGCTCACAGCATTAAAGGAGAACAACTGTCTCAGCAGGCGCGTCGCTTCAGAAAAAGCGCCTCCTAAATTCAAAAAGCGCGCCAGTACGCGTCTTCGGATCGGGAATCGCCGTAACTAATTCCATCCGAACGGACCCACAAAAGCAAATCTATGCCCGATCGGACCTGTCGAGGGGGGACAAGTGATAACCCAGCAAATATCATTTGCTCTGAGGCCCATCCTGTCGGCCCACTCAAACTGGCAAGGCCCAAAGCCCATCAGCTAAAGGTATCAGACACGAGCTCCTAGGCAACACACATGCCCGATCGGCTGATGTGACCGCCAGTCCCATCAGCCGCCTGACACAAGGCAGCGCCCATGCCTACCACCTGCTCCCTGTCATGTCGCCGGATACCTACTCTGACAGCCAGTAATCACTTCGCAGGCACTCAAGTGCCCCTCGACCATCTCATATAAATAGTCCAGCCAACGATGGCACCAGGTATTGAATTCACACCATTATTTCTCTAAAGCACATTATCTCTCTAAGCTACTAACTTAAGTTTCGGAGTGCTCACGCCTGGTCTGACCGGGCTCTTCTTATTGCAGGGTTATCTCATCCGATCGGATCGACCTCTCTCCTACAGATAAAGACATTTTTGGATTTATCAGTACTATAAGCCAAAGTTGAGTAAAATTTATCTTTTTTTGGTCATAAAGTATTAAAAAGAGATGTTAAGGGTTTGGGTTTAAAAGAACATAAACTTTAAGAATATAACTGTAAAGAAAAAAAAAAAAGTAGAAATTCAATTATTAATTAGACACGTTAAGGGCTAAAATACAATTGCGTGATATGCCATAACTCTGAATAATAAAAGTAGTTTTATTTGTGCATATTTTCATAATTTCTCATTCATTAAAGTCTAAACATGTGAACTATTCAATTACATTTTTAGGAAAAAAAATGCATATATTAAATTATTAAATGATCTTATATGAGATTTTTGGAATTTTATATATATATATATATATATATATATAGCGTTTTGCCATACGCTTAAAAAAAATAAAATGAATCAATATCATCCACATAATATAGCAATATAATTTTCATGTGAATTATCTATCTTTTCATGTGAATTCAATAATCAATTTATGTAGTCTGTATTTATAATTCATAAATAATTTCATGAATTGAAGGTCACAAAAGTCAAGCACAAATTATAAAAGGATATCAATTTAATTTGCTAAAATTAGTAAATTTCTATATATTTTTTTCTCAATAGAAAGAAAAAATTGTAGCTCGAATATAAAATTATTCTCTTATAGATAATATAGAATATAATTTTTTTTTTGAGTCAAGATAATATAAAATATAATCTTTTTTTTCTTAGTCCAGATAACGTAAAATATAACCCTTTGGTCCAAAGATAATTATAAAATGTGGAGTTTTCAATATTATAATATTATTTGTCAAAGTCAAGACTTTCTGAAGGGTATATAAAACAGAAGGGGTAGTTACTTCCGTTTTTTTTTTTGGCCAAACTTGACCCTTGAATCCTCGACTGTAATGCAATGTTTTTAAAATCGGACCGGACATCGATTCGGTCTGCCAATTGAATCAGGAGTCAACTGATTCGATCGGCTTGACTCGAAATTTTTATCTTTTTTTTTTTAAATATAATTATTAATGAAAAATTAAAAATATAGTGTATAAAAAATATAATTAAACAACATATTAATTATTAAATATCAATATATTAACTATTTTTTATTTTTTTTACTATTTTTTTTATTAATAATAGTAAAAAATTAACCACAACAATTGAATTTTTTTTGTTAAATATTTGAATTTATAAAAAAAATATAATTTTGAATTTATAATTTTTTTAATTTTATTTTCAATTGTAAATTTATTTTTGTGACGTTATTAACTATTTTTATAATTATCATGTTTATATTAAATTATTTTTTAATATTCCATTATATTTAAATTATTTAGTTATCTAAAAAAATATAAAATAAAAATATAGTGAAAATGTTCAATTTTGTCAAGTTTATTATTATTATTATAAATTAATTTTACCATCAAATATAAATTTTTAATAGAACAATATTGAACAACTATTAACCCTAATTATAAAAATAAATTTTATAAAAATATAAAAATATAATTTAGAATATATTTAATTTTGATCAGTTTAACCCGGTTTTGACCGGTTCAACCCGGTTTTTAAAAAGTACAATTCGGTTTTTTGACATTTCTGGTTTTTATGTTGGATCGGATCGGTTTTTGATCCGGTTCGCGGTTCAACCGGCCGGTCCGGTTTTCAAAACCATGCTTTAATGTTGTTTACTATTAAATCTCCAAACTATCATTGCATTGCATTGCATTGAGTCTTTATTTTTAATTCCTTCATGCAATTTTTGGTGCTACTGTATTAGAGATTTTGAAATATGAAATATAAATGAATTTCAATTCAATAGTTTAATTTTCGTGGCTTATATAGATTTGAACAGCATTTATAAGACGTATGTTTGCAACTATTCAGTTCACCATCAATCCATTACATTTTCCTCAATTCCTTTCATTCAATCATCTTCAATCTCATAAAAAAGTTTAGTCATGAAAGACAGATTAAGGTATACTTCAATGGAGACAGAACAAGAAAAAAGAGTTTTTATAAGGTATTGGAATCATAAAAAAATACCGCGTTTGTTTCTTAATTTCCTTGTCAATTTCGTTAATTATAAATATGATATCTAAAAGTTTTTTTTTTTTAATTAACTAATTTTTGTCTTAGTCTAACCATGATTTATGTTTTTTTTTGGAAACTCATACCATGATTTGGAATTAGGAATTCAATGTGTACAATTAATTTAGCAGAATTTTATTACTTACAAAATCTGTTAAATATCTCATGTCAACTAATTTTAAATAATATAATACTTTTTTATAAATGTTTGGAGAATCATTGTCTCACAAACTAATTTTTGAAATTAGATTGGACATATCTTCATTTTGTTTACATGATATTAGAAGAACAAATAGTTCTTAATGTTAGGTTGCTCACATATATCAAATCTTGCAAATTTCACGCTTTAAATTTTTTATATGTGTTCGGCTCTTACATGAGGAGGTGTTTTAAGTATCTTATATCAACTAATTATAAAAATATAATACTTCCTATAAATGATTAGGGCAGTTCTTACTTCACAAATTAGCTTTTAGAGTTAAATTAGATTTAAAACCGATGATGAGGTATCCTTCATGCATATTAATCATCATCTCACATTTTTTCAATCAAGTCAACCTATGTGTCAATTTTTTATTAATTTGGTCCATAAAATTTTTATAGACCGGGCTCAAGCAACACTTACTTAGGTGCTCAATACAAACTAATTTAAGAATTTAATTAGAAAAAGACCAAAAATTTTAGGGACTAAAAATAAGTTTTATCCCGGGACAATTTCTTAATTAATATTTAAAAAAAATTATAAAAGTTGGGTGTTTTGAAAAATAATTTTGGAATTGGGATAAGTTAGAAACCATAACAACATGTTGCGATTTCAGAATGTGGGACCCACGGATCTCAAAATTTTTTTTCATTACAACCGCAATAGACTATTGCCATTTTAGAGGTCTAAAATCGCAACAGTTTACTACTATTTCAGATATAGTATGACAATTTATCTTTTTTTTTCTTAAAAGTATTGTAGATGTCACACCGGCACTATAAATAGCCCTTCAATTCCAATAGCTAAAGGGCTATTTCTGGATATTCTTTTGACACTCTCTCTCTTTAAATTTTATTTATTTAAATTTAACTGACTTGAATTTTGAAGTACTAATCCCTTGCAGTTAGGGTTGTGCAAATGGTTGATTCGGTTCGATTTTGGACCGAAAATCGGATTTATCAAAATAAAATAACCGAACTGCAAACTGATATTTTCAGGACCGAAACCGAATAGATCGAAATAATTTCGATCGCTTCGGTCCAATCGATTTGTAGCATTTTTAACCTATATACATATATGTGTGTGTGTGTGTGGGTCCAATCGGTTCTCTCCCTCTTCTCGTTCTTTCCCATCCCCCTCTCTCTCTCTCTTTTGTTCTCTCCCACCCCTCCCCCCCTCTCTCTCTCTTCTCGTTCTCTCCACTCCCTCTCTCGTTCTCTTCTCTGTTCTCTCCCACCCCTCCCTCCCTCCCTCCCTCCCTCCCTCTCTCTCTCTGTTCTCTCCCCTCACTCTGTTAGCTCGGAGCCTCTGCGTTGCCGTGGTGGTGGAGACGATGATGGAGGGAACAGGTTCAGAGAATCTCTGATCGGAGCCTTTGTGGCGGGGTGTACGACGGCTGGATCTGGTGGAGAGACTGGTGGCTGGCGCGGTTCTCTCTCTTCGTGTGTGTGTATATGTAATCTGTTGTTTCCTTTGTTTTTTGTAATCTTGATTCAATTCTTAGCTTTGATCTTTATTTTTGTTTATCAAAACTGGTTTTGACCCAAAAAGAAAAAAGAAATGGGCATTTTCAAAGTGCCAGAAAAGGGAAATTTTTCCTTTACTTTCATGGTAACCAAATGGGTTTGTAACTTTTTTGGGGTTGAAAAATCTCAACTTTGTGATTGATCTTTATTTAATTGTAAAATTATAGTTTTGGATACTTTATATTTTTGGATGCAATTTGTTTGTTCTTATATATATATATATATATATATATATAAACGACGAGTTTTATTAAGCTCGGTCGGGTCGGTTATGTTCCTTCGGTTTTTTCATTTTAAGAATCGAATCGAACTACCCGAAATTCAATTTCAATTTAGAATCGAATGAACCAAAAATCAAACCAAACAGACCAAATACTAATAGGTTAGGTTCGATTTTCGATTTCAATTTGGTTTTGCACAGCCCTACCTGCAGCCTAGGGTAGAGCATTTTTTAAATACCTTGCAGGTTCTCCTAGTTAGCTCTTCCAGCTTAATTTTTCTGTGATTATCATTTGGTATTTTCATTGAAAACAAACCATAGAAGATTCTCCTAGATGATCCCATTGCTCACAACACTTTGAGGGCAGCTGATGCATCAAATCCACTATTAGCAGAGAGAAAACTCCATAAAATCTCTTGTTGGCTTTCGATGATGAAGGTCTATTTGATGCCATTTATCAGCTACATGACTCTACCCTTATAACAATGAAAGACTTGAAAGCCCTTATGAAAGGTTTCGACCACAAGCTATAGGGAAAATTATGCATTTAATGAAGAAAGACAAAAGGCCTCATTCCTTTGCTAGGGACTACGAAGCATAAAACATGGTACGAGAGGAAGGAATAATGAGGCCGCGAGACAAAGGCGCGGTAATTGAAAAAGGAAAAAATTGCTCTGGTACTTGATCAAATGCATGTGAGTGTTCCAATAAGGGGAATGGCAAAGAGAGAGCAATTCCCTCTCATGCCCGATATAACGTGTATGATGCATAAGACAGGACCTACGAACCATTGTGTTCCCATTCGATCTTTGTAAGGGATGACTTGTCATTTATGTGCACCCCAAAAGCGAAAATATAGAAAATAAGGGAGAAACTGATCGAAACTTAGCAAGCAAAGACAAAAAATAGTTTCTCCAAACCATCAAAAAGTTTGGATTTGGTAAGCCATAGAAACCCATGTTCAATGGAAATACTATTTCCCTTTTCTCTTTGAAAATCAGAGAAGCAAAACAACACAGTTTCAATAAATTATCACCAATCAAACACCTTAATGGCAATCTATAAATTATAAATTTAGATTCGAAACAATTATTTTGAGTTCTAATCCCATAATTAATATTTTTTTTGCATAAAATAAATTCATGAATCTATTATTATTTTAAAGAAAAGCAATTGATTTCAATATTTTAAAATTTTGCGATTCAAATATTTCTTTTATCAACATTCAAACAATTTTAAAAAGTATTCAATACTCCACTACAAGAAAACAGACATATCCCGACGGAAATTACTGACGGAATTTGTGTAATTTCCGTCGGAAAAATAAAATACCGACGGAATATTTTCCGTCGGCAATATGGGCATAGGGAATTATTCCCGACGGAAATTTTCCATCGGTAATAATTACCGACGGAAATGCTATTTCCGTCGGGAAATTACCGACGGAAAAGTTTTTCCGTCGGTAATAATTCCCGATGGAAAACTGTTTCCGTCGGTAATAAATACCGACGGAAATCCTAATTCCGTCGAGAAATTCCCGAGGGAAAAGTGTTTCCGTCGGGAATTATTCCCGACGGAAGTATAATTTTCGTCGGTAAATTACCGACGGAATTAGCATTTCCGTCGGTAATAACTACCGACGGAAACAGTTTTCCGTCGGGAATTTCCCGACGGAATTAGGATTTCCGTCGGGAAATTAAACCAACATTTCCCATAATTACATTTTTATACTGCATCTTATAACTTGTAAAATTAATTGCAAAATAATAAGCAAATGAAAATGATATCTAAATTTTAATATTCAATAATAGTCGAATTTAATAAAATTGTACTATTTATAAAGATAGTAATTATGTAATAACATAATAGTCATGTCTAATACAAAATCATAACTAATTAAGCTGATGGCGGAGGCGGCGGCGGCGGCTGAGAAGTACGATCGGACTGCTGCGATGACACCATACCCTTCAAATTTTCCATCTCATTGCGCAGCTTAGATATGAAGTCGAGAGATTGCTGCCATCGAGTCTGTGACTGTTGCAATTTAGATCTCAGCTCATTTACAGTATTCTCAAGTTCATGGACTCGCCTGGATTCAGACCGTCTATGTGATGCGGCAGTACTTGAACTTGAGGCATGCGAGTGACAGGATTTGGCCAAAGAACCTAAGCCAAATATCCGTCCTCGCCGGTCTCTACCACCAGACACGTCACAATAGATTTGATTCGCATCCACATAATCAGAAGTCTGTGAGCGTTGCTGAATTGCATCTTGAACTTGTTCCTATCGTAGAACAAATATTTTACAATAAGTAACGATTAATAATAAGTAATATTTAAAATTTGTAAAATATAGTAACTTAGACATACATGTAAAACCCTTGACCGAGAATTGACGAACGTTTGACCATCATGCTTGTTGGTGTGGGTGTGTACAAATACCTCACCATAGGTAGCCGGTCGACCCATCGATGCTCCCTGTAAACATAAAAAGAATTAAAGATGAACTATAATTTATTGACTATTCGTACAAGTTTTTACTTAAATTTCGGCAAAGTTTTCCCTATATTTGGAGCATACCTCCTGTATAGATAGACAAAAAAATACTTCAAATTTCGAGACTACGCTACAATCCAACATTCAACAACAAAGCAAACTCCTCACACAAGTAACATTCCCATCCTCCTCTATGGTAATAATATAAAATTCAGACATCCTAACCATTAATTACAGTGGTAAAAGTAATATTATGTAAAGTTTTTACTTAAATTTCGGCAGAGTTTCCCCTATATTTGGAGCATACCTCCTGTATACATAGACAAAAAAATACTTCAAATTTCAAGACTACGCTACAATCCAACATTCAACAACAAAATAAACTCCTCACACAAGTAACATTCACATCCTCCTCTATGGTAATAAGATAAAATTCAGACATCCTAACCATTAATTACAGCAGTAAAAGTAATATTTTGTAATACTTACAAGTCTATCTGCATGTTCCCGATGCGACAACGATCCTCCAGTATGCAAGCATGAACTGAGTCCCTCAGGTCCTCCCCGTCTGTTACTAGAATTCTGCGATGCGACGGAAATGGCTTCAGGGGTCGTCCAATACTGTCTCCAACGTGCCCATATATCTTCGGTCATGTAGGGAGGTCGGACACCACCATTTTTTATCAAGCTGACTAAATCTCTATAACGTGCCCACGCACGAGTCTCCCACACAGAAGGCATGATATCGTCCAACGCCGAATTCCAATAACATTGTTTCTTATGAGACAGACAGAACAAAAAAACAAAATGTAAGCAAGTGTAAAATATAATTTGTTATGTAACCGACTTTATCATAAATGTTTTACCTTGAATTCTTCGAAATAAAAATTCTTTGTGTCCTCTGACACATTCTTCCAGGCAAACCCATTGTATTCAATTCTGTTTTTGAAAGAGGTTGTCATAATGCGTGAACACTTTCCTGAAGGATTCAATCTAAGATACAACAATGTGAATAATGTTAGTACAAGTAATAACTGTCATTGAAATCATAATGAAGTGAAATATTAATTACTTACTCTTCAGCTGTGATATTGATGTATATTCTTCCATCCTCTCCAATTGAGCCAGGCGTAGGCTCTTCCGCTTGTTCTGTTCCCAACCCCTGAGCTGGCATAGATTCTGGGTGTGCCATAGGAGTGGAATCAGTGGAAGGAATGGTAGATGGTGCAACAGAGACGGGCGGTGATGCGGCAGCCTCAGTGCTGGCATTGAGCCCATGCGATGGGGATCCTCCAGTACCAGTACTGTCATCGCCATCATGCAACCTGAGACGCGGAGCAATCGACGTTTTCTTCTTTCGCTTAAACATTTTTCAACCTGGCATTATAAGAAAAATGCATATTGTCAGATAATAGAAAATAATTACATTGTAATAAGTATATTAAATTAATATTCAAGTCAGTGCAATATTAATTGGTCTCACATGATAAGCAAGTAGTTAAACAAATTATTCGCTATCGTCACTAAGCTGTAAATCATAATTCAAATCATCCTCATTTTCCGATGTATAAGAGGAAAATTCTGGCTCGTCATCAGATCCATCGCCAACCAAAGTTTCTTCATCATCCTCACCATCAATGTCAACAAATTCATTGTCCGCATAGTTCAATGGTTCGTTATCTTCAAAATTCAGAGAGTTGTTGATTTCATGAACTTCCGGTTCTTCCTCCTAAAATGCATCATTATTTTCAGAACGTTCACTTTGTCCGGCGGCTTTCCTTTCATAAATGCCTCTTGGTTTGACTTTGCACGCTGCAAACCATTCCAATCTGTCTCGCTTTACGCTTGGATAGGAGACATAATATACCTGGCCTACTTACATTGCCAACACAAATGGTTCAAAGTTCCTCAATCTTCTACGCTGGTTGACTTCAACTAAATTGTATCTGGTATGTATTTTTGTTCCCACGTTAATAGTTGGATCATACCATTCGCACTTGAATAATACACAACGTTTTATTGGCAACGCGGGATACTCGACTTCAATTATATCAACAATTTGCCCATAATAATCCATCAACTCTCCTTGAATGCAAACCCCACTATTTACCGTTTCTTTGTTATGACCATGGCTCTGTGTATGAAATTTATATCCATTCACGAAATACACCGGAAATGATTTAACATATCGCAAAGGTCCTTTTGCAAGATCAGTGATGTAGTTTTGCACCCATGTTGAAGATAAAAGGCATCTAAATCGTCGCCACAGTAAGGACATGCTAGTTTTCCAGCCGTGCTCCAACCCGACAATATAGCATAGGCAGGGAAGTCACTGACCGTCCACATTAATGCCGCTTTCATCATGAAATTCTGTTTAAGTGATGCATCATATGTTTCAACACCGACATCCCAAAGCTGTTGCAACTCATAAATCAACGGCTGCAAATATACATCAATTCTGTGCTTCGAATTTCTAGGTCCTGGAATAATAACTGTCAAGAACATATATGCCTCATTCATACACATCCATGGAGGCAAATTATATGGAGTAATTATGATTGGCCATGACGAATATTGTTGCCCTGATTGACCAAAAGGTTGAAATCCGTCAGTGCTCAAACACACTCGAACATTTCGAGATTCAGCAGCAAAATCAGGATGGGTGTTATTGAAATGTTTCCATGCAACTGCATTGGATGGATGGCTCATTATTCCACCTATACTTTCGTGCTCATCATGCCATCTCATGTGAGGTGCAGTAACTTCGGATGCATATAGTCTTTGAAGCCTGGGAGTCAATGGAAAAAAATACATACGTTTCCAAGGTACCAATTTCCGCTGATTACCACCACTTTTAGATTTGTACCTAGGTTGACTGCAAAATTTGCACTCTTGTAAATTGATGTCATCCCTCCAAAACAACATACATCCCAACCGATAACAGTCAATTTTTTCAACAGGCAAACCTAAACCACTGATCAGTTTTTTCACATTGTACAAATTATCAACCATTTTATGGTCAGGAGGCAATGATTTATTGTACCAAGCAAGAATTCGGTCAAAACCTCGATTCGAAATATGGCATTCGGATTTTATATTCAATATCTGAGCTACAGAAGATAACTGAGTCATGTTATCGCAGCCTGGTCATAATTGCTGATCTGCTGAATTTAGCAAATCATAAAATTTTGCTGCATTTTCGTTGGGTTCTTCCAACATTGGTATACTTTTCCTAAAATCATGGCCAGCTGCATCGTAAACCATTTGAACGTATGGATTATTAGTCACCCCTACATCATCAGCTACAAATTCCCCCTCTCTTTCAAATTCACCCTCAGTTGTCCACATGTTACCCACATTTTCACTCGATGTACTACAGATTGATGTTTCTCCGTGTCGTGTCCACTCAAAATAATTTTGCACAAAACCCTTTCGTAACAGGTGAAAATACACTTCATCGACTGACAGATAACGAAGATGTTGGCACTTTTTGCATGGACATCTTATTTTAGCCCCGTCCATAAATGCAGGTTGAGAACTGGCATATTCAATAAAAGACTGAACCCCTTCCACAAATTCAGGATTAATGTAACCATCTCTTGTTTTTCGTCTATACATCCAAGATCTATCTATGTTACTCATAATTAATTCCAAACTGTTACATGAACAAGGAGACATCTCAAATAGAATTATAAAAATCTAATTCAAAAAAATCAAAACTTCATAAAAATGAGTTTGGTTCACATAATAAAAATGAGTATAAATCTAATTATTATTTTCATTATATTTCAGAATCCACAATTTCAAGAAAGGGAAATTATTATTATTATTATTATTATTATTATTATTATTATTATTATTATTATTATTATTATTATTATTATTTACATATCCAAACATATTTTTATGAGAATTGGTGTTTTCAAACTTTTGGCGCTACACAATTTGTCGAATTATCATATTCTAATTTTTTGATCATTTCATTCGCTAAAATATATATATATATTTTCTATTTTTTCACAAAAAAAAAATATCTTTAATTATATAATGAATGGTGTAAGAATGAGATATAAATGATGAAAGTTTTTCTTGAAATTGATGTAAGAATGATGTAAGAATGAGATATAAATGATGAATTAAGAATGAGAAATATAAAAAGGGTACATCACTTCATATTAAACTAAAACAATTCAAAAAAAAAAATTATTAAAAGTGTCTAATATAAAAAAAAATTAAAAATTGGAGCACTTAAAAATAATTGTTTTAACTTAACAGCAAAATACTCTCTCTATTTATCTAACTTAACAATTTTTGAAAAAAAAAAATTCAGTCAATTTGATAATTTTTAAATTTAAAGAGTATTTAGTTACTTATTTTTTATTTTGACTTTATGTATACACTAAAAAGAAGGTATTCAACAGAATGAAAATATATAATTGTAAGAAATTAATAAAATAATATTAAATAATGACTCTTGGTCCCTTGAGCCTATTTTTTGGTGTTTATAAAATGATATTTATAAAATACTTTGGGTGGCACTGTATGATAAATACTTTTAGCTTGACAACTGCATCAGCAAAATAGTTGTGCCAATGACCTTTCTTTCAGCAATTATGTCCTCATGCTAATCAGTCATTATATAATATTTCAATAAATAATGGGCTTACTTAATACATTTTTTTTCCATGAAATAACCCATAAAATACTCTTTGTAGTATAGTTTTACAGCCACCTTCCTCCTCCACTGCCACTTCTACTCACCGGCACTACTCTGTCTAGAATGGAAACATTAATTAGTGGTGTAAGGTTAGATTGGCCTTTTGACTAGTTAGGTGTTCTTTTATATGGTAATTCATGCCGGGCCAAATTCCGTTTCTGTTTTTTTTTTTTTTTCATTTCCTTGTTTTCTTTAGCATTTGATTTCACATGAAAAATAGCAAAATAACAAAATATATTTGAAAAATCATTAATAAAATTTACCGACGGAAAGTGAGCGTCATTAAATTTAAAGAGGTCATTTCTTCATGTCTCATGCTCTCCCGTCACGTGCACTTCACTCTCCCGTCCACATCAGCAGTTAGGTGGTAAATTATTAACAACATTACTTAGTTAGGTGGTTAATTATTACACATTTCAATGTTCGGATTGTGAATTAAAAATTTAAAAAGTTTAGACATCAATTTTAAAATTAAATACAAGTATATGAGGATTTAAAATATTAAGCCTTTTTAAAATTTTTATGATATATATTTCCTTGAATGTGCAGTACTTTTCTGTGCTTTATTTGAAGTGCAAGTATAGTTATAGTTTATAAATATTAAATAATAACTAGAGTGAGATAATACTAGCATATATTTTGCCTACTTTATATATATAATTTTGGTGGTTGTTAATAACTAGCAGGTATTTACTATGTCTCTATATTTGTTTACATTTAGTTCTACTCTTTAGCCATATACAAATTACAAGATTTTGTTAATTGAATTCCATTAATTTTTTCATAATTTCATTTTGTGTTATATTCATATAGAATATAACCTCTATAAAATATATGCTTCTATCTGAATTTTGTATAATATATGTTCTTTAATATATGCTTATAGATGTATTTGTGTGTTTGGATCTTATTTATTCATGTATTATAAGTATATAATTTTTTTATATTCAATTTCGGTGTCCATTAAATACTTCTCCATGGCATTTATTTTGTAACAATAATTATTCTTTTCATAGCATTTAGTTATGTATTTATTCATTACATGTATATAATTTTTTTATATTCAACTTTGGTGCCTATTGAATATGTATTTTTCTATTGAATTGTAGAAAAAATAAAATTGATGATCAATTTATTTTCCGAGTGCTATAAATAAATAATTGCAGTCTTATGAAATTATTTTCAATGGTATTATTTTTTATTAAATGACTCTTAGTAAGAGAAAAAGAATGAGTATTTAAACAATTCATAAATATCAAATTGTGAATACATACATTTCTACTTATGATCATACGCTTATTTTATGCTTCTCTAAACATATATGCTCAATTTTTAATTAGTGTTATTTGATTTAACACTAATTAATTCATTGCATTTTTTAAAAATAACAAAAAATTTAATTAACATAACTAATTTAAATTAATTCTAACAACAATCAACACTAATTAAAAATTAATTTTTTCTTTGAACAATAGTTAATTAAGTTAACTCAATGTCTAATTAAGTTAAATAATTCATTGTCTAATAAATTAATAATAATCTATTTCAACATTCAACAATAATAATCTATTCTAACAACAATAATCTATTTCAACAATCAATCAACAATAATTCATTGTCTAATTAAGTTAAATAAATTAATAATAATAATAATAATAATAATAATAATAATAATAATAATAATAATAATAATAATAATAATTAAAAAAAAAATAGGGCAAATGGGTACTGTTGGCTTACCAGACGCCGGAGGAGAGGAGAGGAGGAGGAGACGGAGGAGGGAGGTCGACCAGGCTGAGGAGGAGAGGAAGCCAACGCCGGAGCAGCGGCGGTCGACGGTGGCAAAGGAGAGAAGGAAGGCACACGGCAGGGAGGCAAGCAGAAGGGAAGATCGGAGCGGAAAAAAAAGAGAGAAGGGAGGGAGGAGGAGGAGGAGGAGGAGGAGGGGAGGGGACCGGCGAACGGAGGGGAGGGGGCGGTCGTCGTCGGCGGGAGGGCAGGGGATCGGACAGGCAGAGTGAGGGGAGAG
This sequence comes from Excoecaria cochinchinensis, assembly GCA_947683425.1. NCBI lineage: Eukaryota > Viridiplantae > Streptophyta > Magnoliopsida > Malpighiales > Euphorbiaceae > Excoecaria > Excoecaria cochinchinensis. Next base: position 27,765 of record CANTUQ010000073.1, read on the forward strand.
GGAGGAGAGAGAGAGGATCGGGGGGAAGAGGGTTAAAATCTGAATTTAATTCAGATTTTCTGACGGAATGTGATTTCCGTCGCTATATAGCGACGGAAATCACATTCCATCGGTAATTAGCGGCGGAATATATTTCCGTCGCTAAAAATAGCGACGGAAATATCATTCCGTCGTTAATTAGCGGCGAAATAGAAATTCCGTCGCTAATATTATTTTATTTTTTTTCTTATTTAATTTTAGCGACGGAATTATATATCCGTCGCTAAATTTAGCGACGGTTTCTAACTCCGTCGCTAATTTTAGCGACGGAATAAAACTCCATCGCCAAATGGAAATTAATTTTTTTTATAACGACGGATTTAGATATCCGTCGCTAATTTCTGTCGCAATTTCTGGAGGGAATGTTTGGCGCCCTTTTTCGCGACGGACTTTTTTATCCGTCGCTATTTTAGCGACGGAATATTATTTTCGTCGCTATTTAGCGACGGTTTTTATTCCGTCGCTATTTTATGATTTTCTTGTAGTGACTCTATCTGTGTCAAAATAATTGTCATTTATTTTTTTTATGCAAATCAATAAAAAATAGCTTAAATTTTAGATAAATTTGCAATGCTTTGTCAAAAAGATCCTCATTTAATTTAGTTTTGACCATTTAAATAGGAGGAAAGAAAATGAATAGGAAAGGAGAAAATTTAGAAAACTTAAAATATAATTAATGAGGGTAAATTTGAAAAAAGAAATTTAATGCTCCCTTAAACTTCTAGAAGTGATAAATAATTTGATAAAAATTAATTAAAATGACAATTATTTTAAGATGGAGTGAATATTATTTTTACCAAACTAAACAAGAATAATTAGAGGTGTCAAAATTAACCCAAACACAACAATTCACCCAAACCCAACTAAAAAAAATTGACCAAAACCCAACCCAACTCAAAAATTGACCCATTTACACCCACCCAAAATCTACCCACATAAATTTTATTTATGAATATATTTTATAATTGTAGCGGTTAACCGAAAAATATTGATTAACCGATTTAAAAAAAATCAAAATCAATTGACTGATTAACCGATTATAATAAACTGATTAATGGTTAGTATTTTAAAAAAATCGATATTAATTGACTGATTTTTTTTTTGCTAATGAACCGGTTAACTGGTTTATAAATATTTCTACTTTGTACAGTATATTTCTGAAGTCTAGTGACATGGCACCAAATCATGTGAAATGTTTGTCTATAATAGAAAAATAACTTGAGATTTACTTGTGAGCTTTTAGATTACAGCACTTGGATCCCCACCAATTTTCTGTGGCTAATGCTATTTATTATTCAGAATGCGTTGTATTTTATGTGGGTAGATTTTGGGTGAGTGTAAATAGGTCAATTTTTTAGTTGGGTTGGGTTTGCGTCAATTTTTTTTGGTTGGGTTTGGGTGAATTATTGGGTTTGGGTTAATTTTGACACCTCTAATCACCCTAATTAAATTGACGATTATACTTACTAATCACCAATTAAAAAAATTAAAAATTTCAAAATAATTAGAATAATGAAAAAAATGCAACAAAAATACTTAAAAAATACAAAATTATTAAGATAAATCAATACAATGCTAATAACTATTTATTTATTTTTAACTTAACACAAATTATTTTCACATATATTAAAATTTTTAATTTCCTTTAAAAATTTTAGTTACTATATTAATATTATATAACTTTTTTTAATATATTTTGATTTTCATTAATGAAAATTTGATAAATCAAAAAATAATAAGAAATGCTAAATATGGATATATTGAACAATTAATAAATTAATTAAAATATTTTTAAAAATGAAATTGAAATATATTTTAAAATAAATAAAAATTAAAGGAATATAAATAATTAAATATAAAACTAATAAAATAAAAAATTATAATAAAAAAGAAAGAAATAGTGAAATAAAATTAATAAATTATAGGCATATTTATATATCGGTTTCGATTCGGTTAACTGGTTCATGAGTTAAAAAATAAAAATCAGTTAATTAATATCAGTTTTTGTAAAACATTAACCATTAATTATAAAAATCGGTTCGGTTAACCTATTTTTGAATCGATTTCAATTCGATTTTTTGATTAATCAAGTTTAACGGTTTTTTAAACACTCTTAATACCAAATCAATATCTAGTAAAATAAATAAATAAATATTAGCAACCTTAAAATTTAAATACTCAACAAAAAAACAAAAATACTACATATATTAATTCAGTATACGTATCGATAATACGCACTCATCTAAATCGTCAAATTGTCTACGTTTATTTGATAGAACGGTTTAAATATGTGTATATTATAAGCAAGTTCAATTCAGTATTCTTTGTTTATTAATTTTGTTTTAACATTATGAGGCGATTGATTGATTAATAATAAATAATATTTCATAATTCAATTTTTTTTTGGATAGATCAATAATTCATGCTTTATAATCACTATCCAATAGAAAAATAGTAAATAGCTTAAAGCATGACGTCTTGTATTTGGAGCTTTGGACTTACTTGAAGATTCCAGGATCATGCGTTGCCGTATTAGAATAAAAAGCTCTTACCCAACTAAATTATTAACTAAATCAAGCGCCAAATAAAGCCTGCCTCGCATAAATACTAATCACAGTCATACCAAATTTCCCATTTTAAGCTAATTATTATTCAATCTCTCATCGATTTCAATTTCCATACCAAACCCTAATCTCACTTGCATTTCTCTTTATTTCTCAGTAATCATTTGTTTTTTTCTCATCCGAGAAAAGGAAACCATCGAAGATCAATAGCTAGTTATAGCTATGAACAGCATAATATTCATAACTTGAAAAAAATCGATTTTTATTTATTTTTTTCAAAGAGTATTTTCTGGGCCATTGATTTATCCGACTTTATGGGTTTCTTGTCTGATTCAACTGTCAAATTCTTTTTCAGTTTTTCTTCGGAGACAATTTCCTATTTTTCGATATTTAAATTCGCTTCTTCTGTTTGAAGCTTGATTCTGTAAAGCTTCCTTTATTTCTTTCATTAGTTTTTCTTACTTTTCTCTCTTGAAAAAGTAATCAGGGACGATGAGTATGGCAAAGTCTCAGGTATGGCAACCATGTAAAAAGAAGAGGACTTGACCGACTACGAACCGAGAGGTAAAAGGAGTGAAATTTGGAATATTCCGGGAAGGGAAAAATTCATTTTATAGGGGAAGTGATATAAAATTTGAAATCTTCAAGTGGGAGAAATGTCGTCACGAGTAACCAATGGGTCTAGCAGTCGGACTCGCGTTGGGAGATACGAGCTAGGAAGGACTCTTGGAGAAGGAACATTCGCGAAAGTGAAGTTTGCTAGGAATATCGAAACTGGAGATCATGTTGCAATTAAGATTCTTGATAAGGAGAAGGTTCTTAAGCATAAAATGATCGGTCAGGTATGCAGATGACTTTTTGTCTGCATTTTTCAGGCTGATCGTTTTGTTTTTATGTAATTTTGTGATTAGTTTTAAGTTTTTGATAATCAAGTTGATTGGGGTTGTATTATCATTCCCTGTTTGTTTGCCGAGAAAATGAATTAGTTAAATAGAAAATGAAATTCCGTGTTTCTGTTTAACTTTTCAGCTGAAATCGGAAAAGTCAACTTGTCCAGGGGAGTATAAGTTATTGATTTGTTATTAGGCTGTTCTTCTGTTGCTGTTTTATTAATTGACCATTACTTTATACATTATGCATTATTACTTTTCAATTTGATTGCGATGAAGGAAAAGTAAAACATATGAAATTTCAATTTTAAATTTTGTTTTTTGATTTCAGAATCTAGTGAAAAGGAAAATTCGCTATTTTTTAAAAAGTGATGCTAGCAATATGTCATTAGTTTAAGCTCTGTTTGGTTAACTCGTTAAAGTTACTAATAGTATATTGTTCTTATCTTTTTTCCTATCCATCTCAAAAATCCGAAAAAATGCAAGGTTGATTTGTTGTATAAAATAAAACTGATGAATCTCTTTGGCTATTAAATAGATTCTGTCTTAGCTTAACCACTGTCAGTGATTTTCTTGTTTGCTTTTTTGCAGATTAAACGTGAGATTTCAACCATGAAACTAATTAGACACCCGAACGTGATCCGTATGTATGAGGTTTGAAAGCCATTTTACAATTTCTAATTTTTTTGTGATAGCAATTAGGCTTCTGATTTGAATATCTACCTCGTGCATTTTGCTATTTTCACTTTAGGGCTCACATATTTTCTCCAGTATATTCCTTTTTATGGACCTGAATTTCACTAAGTATCCAAGTATTAGCACATTCTATTCCTTGGTTTGCATAACTAACTTCCAGTGGGATTCTTTTTTCAGGTGATGGCGAGCAAGATGAAAATATATATTGTGCTGGAATTTGTTACTGGGGGTGAACTTTTTGACAAAATTGTATGGCAACTATGATCAAAATAGTAACTTTCAAGTTATTGTTCTTGAAATGTTTAAGATCTCTATGTATTCATTTGGTTTTTGTGCTATTTCGGTCAGTCAAGTAAAGGAAGGTTGAAAGAGGATGAAGCAAGAAAGTATTTTCAGCAGCTTATCAATGCTGTAGATTACTGCCATAGCCGAGGTGTATACCATAGAGACTTAAAGGTTTGAGATATATTACTGTTTCTCTTCTATTTTTATAATTGATTTAAATCTCAGAATTTCTTTATTACAATTGTAGAGCTAAATGCTAGTCTCTTGTTGCTACAAGTAGCATTTATATGTGTGTGTGTGTGTTTAAGATTAAAATGTTTAAGTGTTTTTGAATCACAGCCTGAAAATCTGCTACTTGATGCTAGTGGAACTCTTAAAGTTTCAGATTTTGGATTAAGTGCACTACCTCAACAAGTCCGTGTAAGTTAGATCACTGCATGGCTGATACTCTGCAATTTTTCAATATGTAACACAACTTACCCAGGCAGATTGCAAAGGATAAGTTCTTAATTTTTCTCTTGCAAATATTCGTAACTGAACTATTATTATTGTTATTTTTGTTCCATTGGTAATTTAGGAAGATGGATTACTTCACACAACATGTGGAACTCCAAACTATGTTGCTCCAGAGGTCTGGTAGTTTTCTGCAATCCTTTCTGACCTTATCTACCCTTTATTCTCTTATTCTTAAATTTTGGTGCTTCGTGTGTCTAGGTCATAAACAATAAAGGTTATGATGGAGCTAAGGCAGATCTGTGGTCGTGTGGTGTCATTCTATTTGTTTTAATGGCTGGTTACTTGCCTTTTGAAGAATCTAATCTTATGGCTCTGTACAAGAAGGTGAACAGGCTCATCCTTTTTTGCAACTTTTGTCTATCTGTGTATCTCTACTTGTACACCTGCTTTCATTTTTACTGAAAAAAGTATCTAAAAGAAATGTGGCCATATGTGATACTGGATTCAAAATATTTGCTGTGCATATTGCCATGTTCTATAATTGGTGATTTTAACTTAGATCAATTGCTATGTTTTGCTTTCTCAAGAATCCTGTTTTTTAACTGGAATATCATTCACTCTTTAGGGAAAAGAAAAAGCATATTAGGTAAGATTTTGCACGTATTTTCATTGAGTTCGATAATTATTTTGGAAATGCCATTAAGGGCACCTATCCCACTTCATGAGATTTTAATTTTGTCCTAGATGAGATAAATATTTAGGTATTATGTGTTGTTATTTTCAAAATGCACATATATCTCATGGGTAATTGTCGTGATCAGCTGGTTAAAACCTTCAATGCCAGTTACATCAATTCTGTTCATGAGCCCCTACCAATTTCTTTGTGAGAAAAGTCTGTTTTGCCTAGCTTTATTGTTTACTTGTTTATTTAGTTATTCGTTGTGGTTAAACAGTGTGTGGTAATTTTCCTTCTTTGAACAATGTACTTGAGTGTATTTCTCCTTTTAAAGTAATTTTAATTGGAGAATAATATTGCATCATGTTTAATAGGGACCAAATATTTTTCTCAGGACATTGAAGTAACTCTTCACATGATGATGTCTCCTAGTCTAGAAAAATTTTGGTATCCATGACTTGCGTACACAAAATTGCAAGCTTGGGTTGCATATGCTTTAATGTTCTGCTCATCAATTGTGCAGAACAATATATTATATAACTTTTATCAGCTGCTTGTTATGTCTGAAACTCAGTCGCATCAAGTCCAACTAGCAGGAGAGTGCATGGCAGGTTTATGCCTAATACTCTGCTTGAGGAAAATGAAAAATTTCATGGTTTGGAGTGACTGACCTCTGTATACCATTGTAAAGCTATGTTATCCATGTCTTTTGAAATATTGTACTATGTGGTTGCAGATATTTAAGGCAGACTTCACATGTCCCCCATGGTTCTCCTCAAGTGCAAAGAAACTAATTAAAAGAATTCTGGATCCTAATCCTTTGACAGTATGCTTCCTTCTTCCACCTCCTCATTCTTATACATAAATATCTTTCAATAGCTGGAAAGAATGCATCATAGCCTTGGACATCTGTAAATTTACTGTGTGTACTAATTGTGTATAACAGCGCATTACCATTGCTGAGGTCATTGAAAATGAGTGGTTTAAGAAAGGATATAAGGCGCCTGCTTTTGAACAAGGTGAAGTTAGTCTTGATGATGTGAACTCTATCTTCAATGAATCAGGGGTAAAATTCTTGTATTTTGATTTTGTAGTATGCAATTTTATGTTTGGTAAGTTATTGGTTTTTCTCTTGTGAACAGGATAGTCGAGACCTTGTTGTGGAGAGGCGAGAAGCTCCTATAGGGCTGGTAGCACCTTTAACTATGAATGCTTTTGAACTTATCTCTACATCTCAGGGTCTCAACCTCAGTAGGCTTTTTGAGAAACAAATGGTATGCTTATGCTGATCACGGTCTTGTATAGTTCAAATTCATAAGAGAAGCAGACTTGGAAATGTTTATAGTTTGTTACAAATTTTGGATTATTGTGATTCTTTTGTCCAATAGATTTTGATATTCTAAAGCATGATGTTGATTATACAAGTACTATGTTAAATTATTATTATTATTTTTTTTTTCAGACCAATATGTTAAATTACTTGAATCCCTGCTTTCTTGGTGAAAATTTTGAAAGGACTGCTGAATAGAATCGTCAAGAGTTAATTGTTGTGTATAGTAGTGTATATTATTTCATAGCTTGATGAGCCATATATTCATTCTTTGATATTTAGTCATATTTGAGTTATTCATCAAATTTAGTAGGCATTAACTATACTTCTGTTATTGATCAGGGCCTTGTGAAACGAGAAACGAGATTTACGTCCAAACATTCTGCTAACGAGATAATATCAAAAATTGAAGCAGCTGCAATGCCTTTGGGTTTTGAAGTAAAGAAAAACAATTTTAAGGTTTGATTATCCTCCCTTGCCAATTTGACATATGGGGATTTAGAGCGATTAATGTTTCCATTTTTTTTCTCAAGATACTAAGCTTTCTGCTTTCTACTTCTATGTCTGATTACTTTCTCTTCTCTACTTTTTAATTAGATTGGTGAAAGATGACATGGATTTTATGGGCTCTACAATATATATCTTTAGTTTTTTATTCCTTTTAAATTCCTAATACATGAACTGAATGAATAGTTATTGAACGTTTGCTGGCCAAATTAGACTCTAGATAATGTGCTTGAAAATCATAAGTTGCGTAATACTTGCTTTAATGAAATCAAATTGTGTGTGTGTGTACACGCACACATTCAGAAGTTCAGCTGTTCTATTCTAATTCAATTGTTAAATTGTTAATTATGGTGGAACTTTATTCTATTTCCAACATCAGATGAAGCTTCAAGGGGAGAAGACTGGACGCAAGGGTCATTTATCTATTGCAACAGAAGTATGTCTTGAAGTTTCTCCATGATGACAAATTATGATCTGCAGTAAGCGACTATTCCTTATTGATATAATCTCTTTCTATTTTTCTTTTACCAGATATTTGAGGTGGCCCCTTCTCTATACATGGTTGAACTTCGCAAATCTGGGGGAGATACCCTAGAATTTCACAAGGTATGAGATAAAAAATTTGTGCCTGTATGGTGTCAGATTAAAAATGTTTGTTGTATGAGATTAAAAAAGAATGTTATATAGAAGAGACTCTTAGCTTTGACATCATTTGGTACCATAGGCTCATAGATGGATCTGATTGTGAATAGTGCATTCTTAACTAATGGGAATTACTTTTCCTTTTTCATGTAAAATATTACAATAAGGAATTATTTAAAAAGAGAATTAATGATAGGAAGGTTATGCTGGATATCTGCTTTTGTTGTGCTGTTCCATATTATTGTATATATGAATGCAAAAGACAGGTGCGTTGCACTAATTTATTATTGTGGTGAGTTTAAAGAAATAAAATATGATTTTTTGGGCTAAATCTAATCTTGTTTATCTCTTCTCTGGGTTTACTTGATGGACTGAATGGGCCAAAAAGAATCAGAGAAATAAACAGTTGTTTATAGTCTAGCATTATTTAATCAATCTTGTCATGTATGTATATGTTCATACACACATGCATGTGCCTTAACACATTATGCATGAACCCTCACTCTTTGAATATTATCTTCTCTAAGTTCAAAATTGATTGGCTGCAATTTACAGTTCTACAAGAACTTGTCAGCTGGACTTAAAGATATCGTTTGGAAAACTGCTGATGAAGAGAAGGAAGAAGAGATTCAGGTGGAGAGAAATGGTTAGTATCTTACGAGTTTTATACGTGCATTTGTCCACATTAGTAATAGGTTTTATGTATGCAATGTAGACAGATTGGCATATGGGCTGGAAATTTAAGTTCAGGATGCATGCATCATTTTGTAATGTGATTGGGACACCATTTAGCTTCTTTAGATGTTCAAATATGGTAATCATAACCGAATGTGTTGGAAATTCTTGGAATGACATTTTTTTCTATTATCTAATTTTGCATCCTACATTAGCATGTAAATATACATACAGCTGGACGATATTGGAACTTTATATGACATAACAGATAACAGTAGATCGTTTATTCCTTTAGGATTTAGGACAATGGGGAAAGAGAATTATGGTGGATGAACTTGTTGATAGGCCAACGATGTTAGTCTTGTTAATTTGAGAAGTTTTCTTTTTTTTTTTTTTTTATTTCCTGATGCTTTTTCTTCTCTAACTGTCTTCAGGTTTAAGTAATTTTTGTTTTTTTCCCCTTTCAGGTGCTAGCCTGGTTCCAGCATAATAATTGGCTTTTGTTATGGTGTGTCTTGTGGTTTTTTGCCGCCTTAGGAAACTCCAAATATGTGATTATCCAAAGGATATGTTATGTTCTATATTAATTGTAATGTTATTGATATTGAACGTGTAATGTGATAAAGAACGAATTTTATGATGATCAAGAACTTGCTTGATGTTGTATATATATAAATTGACCTTATTTGGTTTGTATGGTGACCACAATTGTTCTGTATATTATATGACACCGCAAAACCTAACTTTTTCATGATAATCTCCAGTTCTGTAGAGTGTTATGCTCGTCCAGGGTTACAGGTAAGGTGTTTATTCCATGGCGGCAAGTTTACCTTAACGAAGGTATATTCTTCCATGTGGAATATTCCGTATGAGATTCTTTAGAATTAGGTGAAAGATTTGGCGTTGGGTAAACCACCTGTTATTTATTCCATGGCAAGTTCACCCGTAACGAGGTATATTCTTCTGCGGAATATTCCATTTGAGATTCTTTAAAAATAAGTATAATATTGAAAAGACAGAAAAAATTGATGACTACAAAAAGGGGTAATCTTTAAGCGCGAAAGTGCACTATATTGGATATTGGGTTTTCCGGTAGTCTGATGATACCGGCTGTCTCTCTCTCCGGCTAAGGATTAAGAAAATATTATAAATAACAATATTTAATTATTTAACTCCATATGTTCATCTTAACTGCAGAAAAAAAGGAAAAAAAATGATTGAAAATGAAAGATAATTTTGTTGGCAAATCTACAGTGGATCTGCGCTCGTGACCTGTTCCTTAGTAATCGTTTCACAAAGCCAATTGTTCTGAGAACTATGTTGTTGACCTAAATCATCATGTTCTGTTTTAGAGACGGCAAGAACTCGAATATTTGATGCTGCCGAAACAAAATTCTAAAACTCGAAGGGATGCACTTTGTGAATAGAATAAGTTTATAGGCTGTATCATTTGTGGCGGTCGGAAGGTGATTAATTGAAGCTTTTATCATGCGATTAAATGGAGTACGGACAAGACAAGCATGTGTTCTAATTTCGCAACGTGATTAAATCCGTCAATTGAAAGTTGTACAAATATAGGATGAGTGTGGTGACTTAAAACTTGATTATTGTCTACGTCGGTAATTTATCTATTCAACGTTGTAGAAGTTAAAAGTTAAAACGACGTCATGTGAATAAGTAATATTTTCTCTACTTTTATAATAGGTCATCTATAAACTAATATTAACGTTTGGACGGTCAGGATAAAACGGTAAATATCAAACCGAGCGTATCGTTGCGTGCCAAAAGTATCCGCGGATGGAAGCAGCACTTGAAATATACTTCTTTTTTATTATTAGCACAAATTTTCTTCTAATTTTAAATATGGCAGAGTCTAAAATTGAGACGACATGTCCAAATTAGCAGAATCGAAACGGGCTAGAAAATCAGTAGCAGTATGAGAGTCCAAAATCCATGAGTGGGCCAAATCATCTAGATGTTGTTCTTTTGGAGATGGGTAATTCAGTAATGTGAATAGTTCAATGGTGAAACTTGAAAAACAGAATCTAAATCTTGAGATGAGAAGGTGAGAATCACCTGTTGAAACTCTTTAGGACAATGCAGAGAAGCCAACACCAAAGTAGTAGATATTGGATTAACCATAATTTCATCCAGTAGAGATAAAAGAAGGAATCTCCATATAGCTAAGAGATGAGATGGAAACATCAATAATAACTTTAACTGTCTGTGTAGCTTGCAAAATAGGACCTAATGCCTTTCTCAGTTAATATTGCTTTCTATTTTTTAATTGTCAGATCAATAAATAATACCAACAGTCGGAAAATGATAAGTAGCATAAATAAAATAGTATACTAGTTAAGATCCAAAAATAGGTATGCCTTTATTTTTTAAATCAAATTAAAGTTTCAAAAAAGTCATTAATATTGAAAGATTTCAAATTAAGAGCCCGTATTTTTCACTTTTTGACAATAAAATCAATTAACAACAAAAAAAAAAGAGAAACACTATAGGGAAGTATATTAGCAGATCCAAATTAGGCTATGGAATTAGGGCAAAAGGTATAAAAAAGCAATATCCAACAAAAAATATACCTCAATGATAACGTTTTCGAAAAAATTTTCGTGATCTGTTACCTGTAAAAAAAAATAAATGATCTGTGAAAATTTATAAATATTCAAATAGTATCTTAACTAAAATATAAAAAGTAAATTGTAATTGAGAAAAAAATTTAGTTTGTTGAAATTTTTTGAATTCCTGCTATTTATAGGGTAAAGAATTAGTGTTATAATACGAATCAGATTCTAAATATGATAGGACTCATAGATTTCTAATTTGTCATTAACTCTCGGTAGAGTTCTATATTAAATTGAATTAGTTTTGTTATCATAAATTCCCCCTACGGTGTGCGACATTTATGTCAGCAGCATTTGAGATCTTCATTTTTTGGTGGCTGCTATTTGGCACGTGTAACCATAATGAGGGATTCATTTGTAGTAACCTGACGATATAGCCAAACTACCCGAACTGAACAGTTGACAATAGATAAGTATTCGAATGGTGATAATGCCGAACTTGAACACTAAATGGCGAAATTGCCGAACTTGAACGACAAATGGCGAAATTGCCGAACTTGAACAATCAATGGCGAAATTGCCAAACTTGATGCTCGAATGGCGAACCTGCCTAATTGAGCGATAACTGGCGAAAATTGCCGAATTTGATGCTCGAATAGCGAACCTGCCTGATTGAGCTTATAATGACATAAATGCTCTTTTGGTGTAACTGCCTGAGTGAGCTAATAAATAAAGCAAATGCTCTAATGGCAAAACTGCTTGAACGAGTTTTGAAATAAAGAGATACTCTTGTGGCAAAATTGCCTGATCAAGCTATGAATATAACTGTGCTCGGATGGCGAGACTGCCTAATTTGAGCGATAAATCTGAACTGCTCGGATGGCAATATAGCCGAACTGAGCGATGATAACTAATTTTTAAACCTGTAAAAGGTTTCAAGCAAAAAGACATATAAGAGTTGTAATGAATTTAAAACTACTGAGCTGCCAAGTGAAGAACCAAAAAATTCTTTGTGGAAGACAGTTGTTGTTTAAGTAATAGCCCACCATTCCTTTTGAAGATATTTTTGTTTGAGCTTCTCAGCTTGTTTGCAAAGTGATAATCTTTAATTTCATGGATTGTGGTAGCTTTGATTGCGAGCAAAAAGCTCTATCTCTTAAGCAAATGATATATTGCCTTGAGAAAGAAGAATCAAAATTGAGAGCAAGCCGGGCAAGCGTACCACAAATTAATAGAACATTTGGCCCCAAGGACTATGAACAGTGAAGAAACACAACCCAGTAATGGAAAGACCATAAATGTGATTATAAGTGTGAGCAATTTCCTCTCCAGCCTTCCTAGTAGAAGCATATAAACTGGTTGGCTGATCGATCCTGTGATTCTTTGAAAAGGGTACTTTTTTTATTAAGCCCATAAATCGAACGAGAAGATGCCCAAACAACAGCAGGTTGTGGATTAGCTGATTTACAAATTTCAAGCAAATTCACAAACCCAACAATGTTGCTATTAATATAAAATTTTGGATTTTACATAGCATACCGAACGCCAGCTTTTGTTGGGCTCTTTTGAGCCCAATTTCACTATTGAGCCCAATTTCATAATAGTGATTGAAATTGTCAATTCCAAGCACACCATCCCCTCGCCGTCTCAGCGCCACAGAGACATGAGTTCTGACGAACCCAGCAACGCCGGTGACCAAAACAGTGAGGCCATTTCTTGATTTTGGTATTGCAGATTTGACTACCTTTTTTACCCAAAGAGTATCGGAGCTATCACCGGCGAGATCACTCTACTGGTGTTGAAGTTGGGGTAGTATCAAAGAGGGAGGACATGTTTCTGAATTAAAAAATTATGAAAAGCCACCACCTTTGAGCTTCTCCCTCCGCGCGCGCAAGTAAGTATTCCAGAAGTTCCTGAACTAATAAATCTCAAGGAACTGCAGCTTTCATTAGGCTGCAATATGAAAGCAGGGCTATGCCTTTTGTTCGAATTGATGGGAGCTTATCCTTGATATTTCCTTTGTGACTTAGTAAATCCACCATGTAAGCATAATGCACAAGTTTTTGAGTAATTCCATACTTTTCTTAAATAGAATAAAACCAGTTGTGACCCTCATGTTCTAACCCACATTGACTACAAGCAGGTAAAACAGAAAGGAAAAAAAGTATCATTAGGCTTGACCCCACTATACAACATGTTTGAGAATGTTTTAAGAGCCCCAAGTCCACATCCATTTAACCCATATCCCAACATATTAGATCTCGAAACAAGAATTGCAAAATCATGCTTGATAGCAAAAACTCATTTTCTCATCCCTATGAAGAATTGACTTCAAGAACTCCAAAGATGGTTTGATTCTAAAATCTGAAGAACGTGTCAAAATTACAGGATTTGACAAAATAAGTCGAGGAAGAAGCTCACTCGCAAACTCGATTTTGATGAGATAATTAACTTTAGGCAGGAGAACAGATTCAACATTGCAATGGAGAGCAGAAGACAGTTTTGCGATCAATTTGACCACCTAGGTATCGCTAAAATGATAAGATTTCAAGAGATCTATTACAAATTGAGCCCTCTGTGGCTGCTTTTCGTCGAGCTAAAATTTCTTGGAGACTGAAATTGCAGATTCAAAGGAAAGCCCACATGAATTCACAAGGTATTCAACTGTAAATGATGATGAAGAAGAAGTTCCGGTGGTGGGTAATGCAAAATTTGAAGAAAGTGTTATAGATGATTGCAGAAAGCATTTTGAAACGAACATATTGGTGTTTGAATGATATAACACGAGGTGGAAGGAGTCCACGCAGTCCTAGTCGATCTCTTTCAGTCAAAGGAAAGCCCACATGAATTCACAAGGTATTCAACTGTACATGATGATGAAGAAGAAGTTCCGGTGGTGGGTAATACAGAATTTGAAGAAGGTGTTATAGATGATTGCAGAAAGCGTTTTGAAACGAACATATTGCTGTTTGAATGATATAACACGAGGTAGAAGGAGTCCACGCAGTCCTAGTCGATCTCTTTCAGTCAAAGAAAAGCCAGTATCCTTATTGAACCAGGGATCATGGAGAATATCAGCGCCACGCTTATGAACAATATAGGGGCTAGGTATTGCCGTCGAGAACCTCCGTGATTGGTGAAAACAGAGAGCCGCATGTCGAGCAAATTTCCACCTTGTGGGCCCTCAAATCCAAGATATTTGAGATTGACAGTCTGAGTAGAAATAGTTCTTGGGCCAGAGGTCTGATGCATCGATCAATTTAAGCCCATCGACTTTCCATTGATTATTGTACAAGAAACTCACTCAATTGTTCAAGCCAAATAGCTAGATTTTGCAGTGCCGTTGATGAGTTATGTTCTTCCCACCATTTTCAATGGGTGAAATAATAAAAAAATTAAACTTGAGGAATGAGAATTGTACAGACGATGTTTTGAGTTCAGATTTTCATATTTCCATGGGTTCTATTCTTCTCACCATTTGTCCACACTCACCGCATCAATGATAACGTTTTCGAAAAAATTTTCGTAATCTGTTACCTGCAAAAAATAATAAAGGACCTGTGTAGATTTATAAATACTCCGACGGTCAAGTTAATATCTTGACTAAAATATAAAAAATATATTATAATTGAAAAAAAGATTCAGTCTGATGAAAATGGCTGAATTCCTGCTATTTAGAGGATAGAGAATCGGTATTGTAATAGCAATCAGATTCTAAATAAGATATAATTCATAGATTCCTAATCTGTCATTAACTCTCGGTAAAGTTTTATATTAAATTGAATTAGTTTTGTTATCACTTAAAAAGCTTGAACAAGGAATTAACCATAGAATGTAAATAATTTTAGAGAAAGGAAAATTACATTATCTCACTTGTTAATTTCGAACTCGTAAAAAAGAACTGCGATATACGTGCGCGCATTTGAACCGTTATATCGCATGTGCCTATTAATTTGACGATTTAAATATGCATATATCACATGTGCGCGTAACAAATTACTATTCAGTCAAGAATTATAATGCTAGTTGAAAAAAAAATCGAAATACTTTTTTTAATTTTCATAAAGAAAAAAAAGTCCATGACAAAAATTAGTTTTAACCGTTGACAAGAGCATTGCACGACCAATACACTACAAGAATGTACCCGTGCGCTCAAATCGGAACTGTTGAATTAAAAATAAAAAATAGCATTTTTACTTTAACGGTTAGTATTTGCAGAGCACTGGTACGCGCGCGCAACTAATTATCCCTTACGGCCCACCCGAACGCAAAGCTGAGCTAGAATATTTTTATTTTTTTTTATGTTATTATTATTATTATTATTATTATTCACATTCATTTTCATTCTTCTTCGAGAAACGCCATTTTTAAAGAAAAAAACCCAAATGAGAGAAGAGGTTATCAGCTCCGGCGGGACCATGGATCCCACTCCTGCTGCCAGGTACTTGATCGCTCCCTTCCTAACTGTAGTCCATTTACTCACTCCATTACTCCTGATCTCTAATTCGGGGATTTTAGTTGTTCAATTTTTGGATTCGCTGAAATTAGGGTTTCTATATATGGGTTCTACGTTTGTTTTTTTGGGGGTCCTTGTGTGTGCTCGGTCTCTCTTAAACTAATGAAAGTAATTGGGAGTGTGATTTTCTAGTATCGTGGATTTTTGAACTTCTGCTATTCAGGAGCTGAAATTACGTTCAAATTAATGGCTTTAGGAGATTGTTAGCATGTGGAAGGAAAACATGATTTTTTTAAAATGTTTTCTTGCTGTTTATGAAGTACAAAAGTTGATGTACGTTGCTTTTTCTCCAGTTCTGCTGGGGCATCCTCACCTGCTGTTCCAGTGAATGTGGCTAGTAGGGAGAGGTCCAGTCATGGCCGTAACTCCAAAGCAGCCTCTCTATCTTGTGTCGGTTCTGTTCTTGGATCGTCAAAGCCGTCATGCAGGCCATGGGAAAGAGGGGATTTGCTGAGACGTTTGGCTACTTTTAAGCCGTCTAATTGGTTTGGAAAACCTAAGGTGCTCCCAACATTTTAATTTAAGTTTCTGTCTTTCAAAAAGAGTAAAATTTTGGCTGGTGCTATTACTTCCGTCGTGTAATCTAATTATCTAATTTGAATGGATGCTCACCACCTATATCTGCTTTAAAAGGACATGAATGATTAAATAATGGGTGCTAGCTTAAAAGGTAATGAAATACATAACTCTTAAAGTTTCTTGCTGACACTTAATGACCATTGTCATCTTTAATATATGATGCAGACTCCAAGAATCTCAGTTCTGAGCGGAAGCTAGATATCACCTGGATTTATGCTACAGCATATTAGCAATAACTCTATTAAAGCTGTTTTTGGCAATAGATAAACCCTAATTTAACTGCAACCAACTGGATGGTGTTTATATTAGCTATTTCAGTTTTACATCATAGATCCCTCTAGCTTCAGAAATGCACTGGAAAAAGGGCACCAAAACACTTTTACTTTATGTCTAAAAGAACTATTCGATAATTGTTTTTCTGGTATTCTTTATAGACGCCTCTGTAAAAGTTTGGTGACAATACTCTTCAAGTTTAAATATGCATTTTGAATTTTAGTAGTAGCTGAATTCTTGGTGTTCCCTTCCTTTGAGGGTCTGAATTTCTCCTTTTAGTGGTGGGCATGGGACAAATTCAGGTCATTTATATGATCATGTTCTTATTCTTGCAGATTGCTAGTTCACTGGCTTGTGCTCAGAGAGGTTGGATGAACATTGACGTCGACAAAATTGTGTGTGAATCATGTGGTGCATGCCTGAGTTGTGTGTTGTCACCGTCTTGGACTCCTGCTGAAGGTTAGCAATTGTAATTCCAGCATGTTCAAATCTTAATCAAACACAAGCACGCCCATTTTTAAGTTCAACAAAAGAGGACCTCAGTTTCCTGCATTTCGTAATGCAGAAGAGAGGTAGATGCAACGTTAGGTGATTTAGATAGAAGGTTAAAGGGAAGATAACTTGGAGAATTGTCATTTGTAATTTGGCTTGCTACTGTGCACTAATAACTGCACTTTTGTGATAGGTGACTTAAAAGATGAGAACAAATTGGTTGTTCTTCATGGCAAGCAGTTGTGTTGCTTTTGATAAGATTCTCAAGAAGCTTTTCTTTAGGTTCATCTTATTGCAACAATTGGAATAAAGGGAACATTAGAAGTTTCAACATATACATATTAAAAAATCAGTTAAAGCCAGTTCTTTCAAATATTCCCTTTCGTCAGGCCACAATGCATGATTTTAGTTTCAAGTTGATGCATACTGTTGTTACTTGTTTAAGGAAAATTCTATTTGATTTTCAATGAAGGTCTGCTGCCTATATTGTTTGCATTCTTTGCCCTTAGGTTTGCTTTCTTTCTTTCATCTGTAGTTGAAAGTGCTGTTGAAGCGTTTGCCAAGCAGCTGGATGATGGCCATAAAGCCAGCTGTCCTTGGAGAGGGAACAGCTGCCCTGAAAGCTTGGTTCAGTTCCCTCCAACTCCTCAATCTGCCTTAATCGGGGGATATAAAGACAGATGTGATGGACTTCTTCAGTTTCAATTTCTTCCTATAGTTTCTGCATCAGCGGTGGAGCAAATGCGAGTTTCTCGTGGTCTAGTGGTTGATCGCTTTTTATCCCAGTCACAAAATTTTATTTGCGGAGGAGACTTCAAATTGGATGGCATACCAGATCTTGACAGCTCTAGAGATGGGGCTTTGTATGTGTATTCTCGTGTAAGATGTATTCACATACCTTTTTTCAATTGCTAAAAGTGTGCTCAGTGACTTGTGTACTGTTTTCAATTGGCAATTTGATTTTGTTTTTTTAAATTTTGTTCATTATCTATCACGTCATCCCTCTTATTTTTCTTTCAAAATACTTCCCCTGATAGGCCCAAAAACTTATAAGTCTGTGTGGATGGGAACCGAGGTGGCTTCCTAATGTTCAAGATTGTGAAGAACATTCTGCACAATCAGCTCGAAATGGGTGTTCTTTTGGCCCTGCCCAGGCCCAAGTCCATCTTTCACATGATCCCAGTCTAAGCAAGAAGGCACACTCTGCTTCAGCAAAAAAGGACAATGGGAAGAACAAACTATTAGCTGTGGAGTCCAGATATGATTCGAGGTCGCCCTTATTAGATTGTAGCTTATGTGGTGCTACTGTCAGGATATTGGATTTCTTGACTGTTCCTCGACCTGCTCGTTTTACTTCCAACAATATTGATATTCCTGATGCAAGCAAAAAGATGGTATTGACGCGTGGGGTGAGCGCTGCCAGTGGAATCAGTGGTTGGGTTGCTGCTGATGATACAGAGAAGGAACATACAGAAGACCGTGATGAAGTGGCGACAACTGACAAGGGTAAATTGGTGCAGAATGCAGATGTTGATTTGAATCTGACTATGGCGGGGGGGCTACCATTTACGCAGGCAGACAGGGTAGCAATACTTGAAAATGTTCATGATGTGGACATGGGGAGAGACTTAATGATAGGTCAGCCTGCAGGCAGTGAGGTTGGTGATCGCGCGGCTTCATATGAATCACGGGGTCCTAGTTCTCGCAAAAGGAGCTTAGAAATAGGTGGCAGCTCAGATGATAGGCCTAATATGATGATGCATCCGGGTGATAGTGTGGAGGGAACTGTCATTGACCGTGATGGTGATGAAGTCACAGATGGGAGACAGTTTTCTGCCGGACCTTCTAAACGTGCTCGTGACTCAGATTTTTTTGATACAAACTGTTCACCATATCAGAGAGATTCATCTGGTGCTGGTCCTAGCCATTCGTTGGGTCTTGAAATTTATCCAGATGGAAGCAGGGTTAATTTGTTTCGTCAAGGAAGTGAACAAGTTGTAGGAATCCCATCAGCTAGGGATTCAACACGTGCATCTTCTGTCATTGCTATGGACACAATCGGTCAGTGTGCAAATGATGACTCTATGGAAAGTGTTGAAAATTACCCTGGAGATGTTGATGATGTTCATTTTCCCTCATCCAGTACATATGGCAATCTGGACATGAATGAGACATCTGAACTGAATTACAGCAATCAAGCCCAACAAAGCATTTGTTTCAGACCTACTGCTGAAGTCGCTGCTGGGGAAATGGGTGTCAGTAGCACAAATGACGGTGAAGAGATCTTCAATGCAGAAACTGTAACAGCTCAGGCTCGAGAGGGTCTTAGTTTTGGTATTAGTGGAGGCAGTGTTGGCATGTGTGCTAGTCATGAAGCTGAAATTCATGGGAATGATGTTTCTGTCCACAGAGCAGATAGTGTGGTTGGTGATGTGGAACCCAGAATAGAAGATGTTGAAAATCAAGGTCAAACAGGTGAATCTGCTCCTGATCCTGGGTTAATGGATGAGATTGTCCCTGATGAAATAAACAGGGAAGATCCTCACGGTGATAGCCAGGAGATGCTGTCTCGATCTGTGGAAAGGGCTGATAGTGGCTCAAAGATAGATGGTTCTACCAAAGCTGAATCTGTTGAAAGTGGTGAGAAGGCAAGCCAAAGCTGCAAGTTACCCCTTGATAGCAATGCCCACCCATCTCTTTCCTGCAATGCAAATATGTACTCTGGCAATCAAACAACCAAGAAAGGGCTAAAGAACACTGGAAAGTCATACTCTACGAATAATTTTCCATGCATAGAGTCAGATTATGCAGTTGCCAATGGCATAGGTGGGTTCTGGTGTGCTTGTTTCTGGGTAATCCTGCACTGTTGTTCTGTTTCTTCTTCTTCTTCTTCTGCTGCTGCTGCTGCTTTTTTTTTCTTTTTTTTTTTTCGGTTGCCCTTTTTTTATGGTTTTGTCATGGAGTGAAAGTTCCATGTGGTTTGTTTCCTTAGTTTCTTTTGATGTGTTGAGTACTGAAGGGTTCTCTAAGCTGAAAGCATCATTTTGTTGAACGCTTATGAACTTTGAAATTCTTGGTTCTGTTTCTCCTGTGTGGTTGATCTATTATTTGCTCTATTTGATATGCAGGACCTCCGAAAGGTGGAAGCAATTATGAAGAGGTCGTAGAGTTTGATCCAATTATTCATCACAATCAGTTTTGTCCATGGGTGAATGGAAATGTTGCAGCTGCTGGATGTAATAGCCGAAGTTCTGGCAATAATGTGGACGCTGCTGCACTCTGTGGGTGGCAGCTGACACTGGACGCATTAGATGCACTGCATTCTCTGGGGCACATTCCAATTCAGACAGTGCAGTCTGAGTCAGCTGCATCGCTGCACAAGGTCATTGTTTCTGGTCTTGAATCTATGGTCTCTGTTTGAGTGGAGAACAAAGGATATAAACTTTTTATTCCTCTTTTGCTTTTCAATTATTTTTCTTCATATCTGTGTTCAATTCTACATTCAATTGTAATATAACTGGTAATCACTATTACATTTCAGATTTCTATACTCTATTAGCATGATAAAGCAACAGCACTTTAATAGGCATATTAGTAACTGGAGTGGCGGTTTTCTTGTTATGATAGGCTAGAAAGTATAGGACAATGAAGTACAAAAACTGGTCTCTTGCCTATATTTGGTGTGAGTAGGAAAGTCAAGACCTTGCACAAGCTGAATTTATCAGGATGGCGACAAATTATATCCAAAAGACTTCTTTTATCACCAGAAGGATCAAAACCACATCATAGGCCAACCATTTTTTTGAATAGTTGAATTATTTGAAGCAAAGGCTGTTTGACGATGTGAACAGTACACATGGAAAAAGCCTCCCATTCTCCTATCCAATGAGTAAACTAGACCCTTTGTAGAGTGGAGGGCTTGAAACTTTTATTTTTTATTTTTTATTTTTTTGAAAGAGGAGGGCTTGAAACTTAATTTGCTAGCATTGGTACAGGATCAGCATAACACCATATCTTGCTTAGAGATGGAATCTAGTTGAAGAGCAGATTAGCTTGCACTGTTCTGTTGATTGCTCTTTAATGAATGTTTCCTTAGGTGATGAGCCCAATTCACAAGGTTATGGCAAAATTTCTCTTATTTTCATGGCAAGGTAGAGCTTAAGTTGCCATTGTAGGCTACTACTATTTCACTGGCAAAATTGCATTTTTCTCGTAGCTGAGTTCAAATTCTAGGATACTGTCACAGAAGTAAATTGAGGTGAATATGTTTGCACAGCTATTGGTTGTGCATGAAGGCATTTTCGATGAAAGTAACTTCATCTTGAGACTTAAGTCTACAAATCTATTCATATGTTGAAGAGATATGCTTGAATTCTTTTCCTTTTTGGCTTGACTTGAATTTTCTTTTACAGGATGATCATCAAACTCCAGGCCCAAAGCTCCTTCGACGGCCTTCTATGAGCAGAAGCCATGGGCAGCATTGACTTAATCAGAATAGCAAAGGTACTTGAAATTGTTAGTAAGATCATATGAACTGTATTACACCATGTTCTGTCCTGCCGTAGTACACTTTTCATATCTCATCATTGTAGCTAGAAAGGACCAGTTCGCACACACACACACACACACACGCATACATATATCATTTGAGGAATTGAAAGGGTATTGCTTGGGTGGGGGTAGCTTTTGGCAACTGCATGTATGTATACATGTACATGTATACTTATTATTTGAGAATTGAATTTTGGAGGGGGGGAATTGCATAAAGTTGTTTGGAAGAAACAAAGTACATGAATGGGTTGAGAGGAATTTACACGATTAAAAGAAAAAAATGGATAAATTCTAAAGATTTGGCAGCTAGTCACCTAAGTTGATGTAATATCATCTCATCTATGACCTAGAAAGTACAGAAAGCTCATGTGTTGGCAAAAAAAAAAAAAATGTTGCTATTCTCCTAGAAACATGTGTGGATGAGACATGCAGACATTCAATCAAGATACCTTGAACTGTCTGTCCTTCCTGTTTTTGCATCATGTAGACCGATCTGATCTTCCAAAATATGTGCATCACAAGCCTCATTACTAATCTCCTAACAAAAAAGAAAAATTCCCTTAAGTGCCAAGTTCATTCTAAGAATATGTCTTGTGCCAATGCTCTGTAGGATCAACTGCATCTGCATCTGTATTAAGAGTAAACTTTGCAATCCAATTTGCTAAGTGGCTGAAGAGTTGCTGCTGGTGAAAGTTATGGCAAGCTTTACTTTCCTTTCACCTGAATTTCTTTCCCCCTCTTTAAAAGTTGAATAATTTTTATGTTATTCTCAAAATTTATGGTGCTGTTCTGTGCAGCCTACTATGTTTAATAGTTTGTCTCATCAGGATTTGTATTCCTCACAATTAATCAAACAATGAACTAATTTAATCAAGCTTCTGTTGTTATTTGTCAATCCAATTTTTGTTTTGTTATCTTGTATTGATGTGTTAATTTTATGAAGAGAATTTTGTTTCCATAAACTCTGGAGATAAGCTTGCTCTTGCCAGGTGGTGGCATTCTGGCTCCGATAAATTGTCGGAAGAAACTGATTGATCTGAGCTGAAATGACTGCGAGATGCATCAGGACTGAAGCTGCAATTAAAATTATTTTTCTGTTCATTTTTCCTTTACATTTCATGTTCTGGGATTGTGAGATCGCTAAATAAAGTTATAGAGAATTGAAGTGGCTAACTGGTTACAGCTTATAAATAAAAGGGTTATTGCCGATTCTTAAATGAATTGCCTAAATATTTTAGGGGATCATGATTTGTAATATATGGAATGCTTATCCCATTAAAATGTGCGAGATTAATAAAAATTCGAGGATATATTTTCCTATTTACCCAAATGACTTCATATGTTTAAAAAGTGTCCCTTTTTTCATAAATTTCTGGGGATCAAAAGGTAGTTAAGTACTTGTTTATGGTTTGCTTTGAGATCAGATAGATACGGATGCAGACAATCCTGGCTTGGAATCCCAGTTTTGGACCCTAAAATATCCTTGCAATCCAACTTGAGCCAATCAAATTTAAGAAGCATGCTATCGGGTCATTTTCATATGTTGATAAACCTCATTGGATAAATTTTTTGGTGAAAACTTACCCCCTCTCTCCGTCTCACTCTCCCGTTCATGCACAGGCACGCACCATGCCGGCTACAGCAGCAACAGCTTTACACTCTACTCTCTGCTTCTCTTCCAACACTCCTCCACCATCAAATTCCCAGCAACCAAACACAAACACTCACTTATCAGCAAAACCCAAAAGTCTCCTCCACAAGCATCCATTATATACACCTCTCCATACTAACATCTCCTTCCAAATCAAAGAAAAGGTCCTATGCCTTGAAATAATGGGAATTGATTCTGGCAAAGCATTAAGTCAAAACCCTTCTCTCCATTCAGCTTCTTTAAATTCCATTCATTCCATAATCTCGTTTCTCCAATCCAAAGGCATCCGCCAAAAGGACTTGGCTAGGATCTTTGGCATGTGTCCTCAAATCTTAACCTCGAACATCAAAACTGAACTTAACCCAGTTTTTGATTTCCTATCTAATGACCTTAAAGTCCCAGAAAATAACTTCAGAAGGGTCATTAATAAGTGCCCAAGATTGCTTGTTTCTAGTGTTAAAGACCAGCTTAAGCCATGCCTGTTTTATCTGCACAGGCTTGGCTTTAGTGATTTGGATGCTTTGGCTTATCAAGATTCAATCTTGCTGGTCTCTAATGTGGAGAAGACATTGATTCCCAAGTTGAAGTACTTAGAGAGCATTGGGTTTTCAGAAGATGAGGCTGTAAATATGGTTTTGAGGTCCCCAGCATTGTTTACTTTCAGTATTGAAAATAATTTTAAGCCCAAGTTTGATTTTTTTTCGGAGGAGATGAAGGGTAAGTTGGAGGAATTGAGGGAATTTCCTCAATATTTTGCTTTTAGTTTGGAAAATAGGATTAAACCAAGATACCTGGAGATTGTTCAAAATGGGGTTGAAATGCCTTTGCCAATCATGCTTAAAAGTACTGAGGAAGAGTTTAAGGAGTTGCAAAGGCAAGGAGCTGCTGGATGAGGGTGCCCACTGCCCACTTTTGGGTTTTTCTTGTCTTTCCGTGTCATGTAAATATGGGGATTGTCGATTTTATATGGACATATGCTTCATTGGAAATTTTAATTCATGAGGTGGTTTCTCACTCAGGACTTGGGCTCAATCTAAATTGTAATATTCTTCAGTACCTTTCTAAGTTTTAACTCTCTTAATTTGATGTATTTATAATGATGATAGAGAAGTATACTTGTATTAGACATAGGGATTTTGATTTCTTAATTAGCCGATAAGATTGTATTCCACCAATAAGAATGACTTATTCTGGTTATAAGAGTTAAGTGGACAATTGGACAGATTCAAATTGGCACTCTATATGGGAGCATGTATTAAGTTTGGTTCTAGTGATTTGAGAATTTATGTGGTTCCCTTCTCAATTTACGCCAGTTCATCCAACCACTTGTAGTTTCCAGTTTTTGGCAAGCGAAGGACAGATGGAAAAACTGCAAGGCGGTGTTTCTATAAGGAGAAATTGCAAAATTTCAATAAACAAACCCTCTCCTTAGTTAAATTTTGCAATCAAGTGCATGAAAGCCATTTCTCTCATTTGGTAATTGTTCATTTGTAACCAAAGGAACCTCCATTGTCAGTCAAGTTTGACCTTGAGTCCAGAAATATTAGGTTTCAAAATCCACTTTTGCTTAGGCCAGAATCCATCCATAGTATTAGTAATATACTCAAATGGTAATTTTTCAGTTGCTATATACCGGGTGCAACTCAAAAATGGACACAAATTTGATGAGAAAACGCAGTCCAGGACAAATTATTCTGTTCTTGTGTGGAATATGAATGAAATCAAGAAAAAGAAAGAGGGTTCCAGGAGGAGATTGTTGATCCAAAAAGCATCATATATTACAAGCCAAAATACCAACTGAACTGATGTCAATAATACTATCATTCTCTATCTTCATAATGTTGCAGCTTTCAGGATGGAAATGGAATCTGAGCTATGCATCCGATAAACTTACAATTTCTGGAATACTTGATCATTTGCTCCCAGTCTCCATTCGCACCCTGATATGTTTTTCACTCCAAATATTTTGACTAGCTTACTGTTGGTTTCAAACTTCACTCTCTCTACAAGTTAATGAAGACATCTTGGGATATGAATGCAGCCCAAGCATCCTGCAACCACATATTGACTTTCATTTTAACAAATTATTACACGCTAATCAGGTAAATGTTATTCTATTTTCTCCTACTAAATCAGTGTAGGAAGTCTATTTACATATATATGTTTAAAATATACCTGAAGGATGGAAAAGGCCTTTTCTGCAACATACTTCTGTGGAAGTGTTGCTCCTCTTTGTTGTAATTTATCAGGGTGGAGACATAGCCTTGCTTTCTGATATGCCTTCTTTACTTGTGAGCTCTCAATAAGGCTGGTTAAAGGGGTTGCACACCAACCACTGTTGGGCCATAGAATCTGAATTCAATGACAACAAGAAAATTTATGAATGGATCCTTGGCATCCCCAGAATTTGGAGGACTTTCTGAACATAAAGAGATCTTCAGTAATTATAACTGCTGAATTAGATTTCTTACAAGATTCAGTGTTGAGAGAAGCAAGCGGATATTGGTCTCCTTGCCAGTTGACCACAATCGGATCTCTTCATCCAAAAGCTTCATTTCCATCTGTTATTTTTGCTAAGGGAAATTAATTTTGTATGCATAACTAGTCTTGCATTGGATTTGATGGTATTAAGAACTTACATCTTTTTCTGATTGTTCTGTTTCTTCTTCACTTCTCCATTTCTGTACTTCTTCCTGCAAGAGGAGCAGCAAATGATTTTATTAAATTCTTCTTCTCGCACTTGATTAGTTTGAATTACTCAGTCATTGATAACCCAAAGCACAAGTGGCCTGTTTAGTTTTTCTATAAAATTGACATAGCTAATTAGCATTGAAATCAGTTCTTCTACTATTCTTATCAGGATGATATGAGCTAATGGTGCAGGTTTTGGTCTAGCGAACATTGTTTAGTTTACCGTGGGAGATTGTGTCCTGCATTCATCAATCCGTTGTGCTATAAGCTCATCTGTGTTAGGACTTTCTGCACAATTTGGAGGGCGAAGGGAAGAACTTGTCAATAATGCTCACAACGTTTTTTGTATGTGAAATTCATGTCAAACTAATGTAAGTTACCATATCACCTTCTACTTGAGCGAACTGATCTTTGTTTTGCTGTCTGCCGACAAAACTTTGTGATTGGAACTTCTCCTTAGCCCATGCAATTGCTTCATCAATGGAAATTGCTTCACTGGCTACTTCTCTATGATCAGAATTGATCTCAATAACATATGAACTCATAACTTCATCTTCTTCCTGTTCCATTTCATCTGCTTGCATCGTGTTACACTGCTGGGCACCAATGCTTGCTTCTGGTTCTTGACAAAGTGAAGAGACAGGAGATGAAGGGGAGTTGATTTCTGATTCATTCAAGGATACTTTGATACTTCTGTACGAGTTAGGTTCAATACTAATGGTTTCTGGGGATGATACTTGCCGCGAAACTTTGACATAGGAGCTTCTAAAATTATCAGTGTAATCATTCTCCATGTAATAATTGTCAGTATGGGTTGGATAATTGCCTGGAAAATATGACATCTCTTGCTTCCTTAATACTTCTTCAGGTCTCATTGTGGTGGAGTTCCATCTACATGGCACATTTATAGGCCTGCAAGGATATCAAAATCTAAGCTTTCTGCATATTTCCGATAGCAAGTTCAGTTATTTGTCAAAGAAAAGTGAAGGCAGAAAGGAATTAAAAAAATCGCAAATTAGATGATTATGAACATAGAATTGCAACAGAAGCGCAAAGTATAGCTTTTAAGACAATTTATATTACTTATACTTTGCTCGTCCCATAATTTTTCTCTACTTCTAATTTCACACAGTTTATTTAAGAAATTGTAGTTATTATGATTAAAGGAAGAATTCTTTTCAATAATTTTCCTAATTATATCCATTCAAAATATAAAATAAATAATTATAATTAAAGAATGGATAATTAAATATTGTTGGCATGGGAAATTTCAAATTGCAATTAATTAGACAAAACTACCGGGTCAAAAATTAACGTTAACCCTTGAAAAATACAGTTATTTTGAGAACAGTTAAGAGTAGTCATAAACCTGAGCTTGGAAGCAAAAGAAGACAATGCCACATCATCGCCGGTGACAGGCCGCCGGTGAGGGCTGAGCTCCTCCGAGCTTAGCACAGAAGACGAGTTCGACTTCGATTTAGCCTTTGAATTAGGCCTCGATCTATCCCTCGACCTCCGTCCGTGATCCTCCCATCCGAAAACGTCACTGTAAAATCCGTCGCCCTTCTCTGGAATCCTGAAAGCAGGCAAGCTACGGCCACCGCTCTTCTTCTCGACCGAACTAAGAAACTGAGGATGGCGGAAAATCTCCTCATAGAAAGAAGTGGACGATCTAGTGAAGTCGCCGGAGAATTTGCGAGAGAGAACGCTACGTGGCGGGCCTCCAAAGACGTCGGTGAAATCTTCAGGGTCCAAGGCTTCGATGGAACGCCTTGCATCTCTGGAAGCCATATCATCCAAGGAATGGCGGCATGGAAGGTTGGGCATTCCCATTCGCATTCTCCAAGACTCGTCCATATAGTTTGGTTGCTCCAAAGCTACAGCCACACCAAAATCTAGAAGCTATAGTTTTAAAGAAGAGAGTGGCAGAAAGAGTAGGCTAGAAATTGTAGAAAGTGGAAAAACAATAGTAGTTGTTGAAGGTCAAAAATGATCTGGGAACAAGGGAATCTTGAAGGAAATGGATTGTGGAGCCATGGCTACCCCACGAACCATGTGAAAATTTAGCCCAAGCATCTTCATAATGATGCCTAAAAAAACAAAAGTTGCCCACAATAATTTGGTGCTGCTCTTTGTTTACCTAACTGAGATTTTACTTTTACCCACCATTGGGAGCATGGCCATGGAGCTCAAGAGCTTGATTCTCTTTCATTTTTGTTCTTCATTCCATTCAAAGATACAGAATTTAGTTATTTACAAATCAATTCAGCCGATTCTCATTAATTCTTTTTGAGCAAGATGGGAGAAGAAACCATAAATCACTTAATTTGTTGATCGTTTTGTTAATATGGAAAAGAGATAGGGGCATATAAGTAAACTTATCATAAACATTAAATTGAAAAAAGTGCTAATGCCAATTTACAAGTTATAAAATACAGTCTCTTTTATCAAATTTTACTTGAAAATATTACAATGTTCAGTTTTTAAAAGAATTAGGAGTAAAAATTTTAATATATGTCAAAAATTTATTATTTGATTAAGGTATATGACGTGTGTCGGTAAATTGATAGAGATGTATTGGTGTTAATTAACTGACTACATTAATATGCATCGACTGACGGTGTGCATGATAAATATCTCGTACTACATTAACGATCAATAGTTATAAATACAAGAGTATATTGTTAAAAAGGAAGCACTAAAAGTATAAAAAATATAATTGATGTAACATAAAAATATATAGTGATAAAAATGTAAAGTGAAGTTTTAGAATGAATGAGATGATGATAGAGATGTGAACGGTGGAGTGGTGAATGATGATGAGAGTTGGCACTCCCTCTGCTCAACTGGAAAGCCACTTCAAAAATATTATTGCTATTTGATTTTTCCCTTTTTGGATGATGCATTGCCCATGTTTGTATGGATCTTTTTCTTTTCAAAACCTTTCTATGTATATATGCTTTTGGATTTTTCTTCCCTTAATTACTTTCCTTTTTTAATTTTTCTAATAAAAGATATCAATAAATCAATAAAAGGTGTAAAATTCGAAAAAGAAAAGTAATATATAAATTATTACTTTTGCAATGCAATTTGAGAAAAAATAATTTCTTTTTTCCTTCGTGGAAAACAGAAAATGTAAACTGAAATGTTTTAAACTTTTAAACTGAACTGTATAGTATAATAGTGAGAGATATAAAATATCATGTAAATGTTTTAAATTAAATTGTATAGTATAACAGTGAGAGAAAGGTACCAAAGTTGAGTGTTACGAAAGTTTTGAGTTAGCTATAAATCGAAATGCCAAAACACGCTTAAGACCTTATTAATTAAAGTTGAGTGGGTGATAACGAAAAAGAGAAAGAATGAAGGAAAAGTGATGAATGGATATGTGATTAAAGTTTAAAGGTAAGTGAAGAAAGCAAGTTCATGTCTTCTTCTTTATCCCTAATATAATATATTTAATATTTATCCTTAATTTCCAAATGATAATTACTATTACATACTTTTCCTATTTGTGGCTCATGCGCAGTAATGGTCAACCCTACTTTGGATATAACAATAATATATCTTATCAATTCAAATATCATAAAACTAATTTCAAAATCATTGTGCTATTTTTTTCATGCTTTAATTCAGTTTTTGTGATTATCCAAACTAGAATTTTGTAATATTTGAAAAAGCACAAAATCGACTAGTTTGAAATCGAATATTATTCGACTTCTAATCGGGGCTTTTCCAATTTATTTATTTATTTATTTTTGTTTTAGTAGAACTTAATTAGGGAAAGAGGTACATTATGGGAGGTTGATTTCTGTGATATAGACATAATTAATTTATTCCTTTATTTTATTTATGAAAAGAGAATATATGTGTCTCATTATTAATTAATTACAAGTCCTTATTCAGAAAAAAGGAAAAAACACAGTCTACCTAATTACCATGTTCAACTAAGCTTAATTAGCTTACACGTAACTAATGTACATCTTTGAAATTCAATGAATGAAAGCAATTAAACTTAATTGGACATAACCACAACACATGCATGATGGTGAGATTTGATGAAAACGAACTTTATACAATTAATACTCATGAAAACAATGAATCAGATTAGAAGACAAATTAAATAACATCAAATCAGAAATAAAAATAAGTACCTTAAATGGAATTTAGGAGGGGAGAGGATAGGCATACATGGAAATATACACATTTAAAAATGGAGATTAAATAATTATATTATTTTTAAAACCAATAAAAAAAATTTATAAATTATATTTTTGACTTAGCTTTTTATTTTATTTTATTTTTTATTATAAATTCATACACGGAATGCTACACACTATCTGTATCTGTATCGAATCGTTTTCTCTTAAAACCTAAATCCTTTAACTAATACCATTTTCTGTTTATGCTAAATAATTTGTTTCTAATTTTAATATTTTTTTTTCCAAGAAAAAGGAGGAAATCTGAAAATGAAATCAAGTGATGACTAATTATGGGTTTTTATATATATTATATTTATTTTCAAATAACATAAGTTTCCATGGTGACATAATTGCCCCTTATTATTGCTTCCATTAGCTAAAATAATTAGAAATAAAAGGTAATATTTAAATTGAGGTGCAACTAATGAAAAAGGAGATGGGGAGAGAGAAGGATATGGTTGATACCTCTGAGGGGACAATGCATGCCCTAAATTGATTGTCCTCAAAAGCTTTGTGCCCTTACTTCTCCACTTTACAACAAAGATAATCATCAATCTTTAAACCAACTCAATACTCATGTCAATCTAATAATAATACAAATAATAAAAAGATAAAATGAATCACCCACATTAATGATTACAAATTAAGAGATAATCCAACATAATTAAGCATCTCTTACTCTGTAATGCTAATTTGGTCCATCAAACAAGCCAAGGGCATTTTGTGCAACTATATATGCTGCTTATTGAGGTGGGTAAAGGGGACATGTTTAGTTAAAAATACATTACTTATATATAGTGGAAGAAAATCATGGAAAGAATTAAAAATACATTGATTAAATAAATAAAAACACTAACAAATTTGAGTTTAGGTTAATTAGTTTGATGATACACTATATAACTACTTGCATATCCCTATTAATGAAATTAATAATTGAATGTACTGAGCTTTTTGCTACCAGAAATTGACCATTCAAACAAATAAAAGCTCAATGAGTGTATTTGTTAAAAGATTAACAATAATTCTTAATTTTTTCATTTAAAGTGACAATTTTTAAATTTTAAAGCCTACAAATTATGTATTTTCTATTTTACATTTTGAACGCAAAAAAAAAAAAAAAAAAATTAATAGGATAAAAATATATAATTATTAAAAATTAATGAAATTATATTTTAATAAATTATAACAAATATTTTATAGAATCGATGTTAGCATTGCAATGTCTCGTATTTACATTTATTAAAATATTAAAGAAATGATTTAAAGGAAATTAATGTATATATTTTGAGGAAATTAATAATGGCACAGTTTTAGACATATATATAAAACAAATAACAGAAGTTGATAGCTAAATGGGAAATGAATATGGACCTTAATTGTGCAACCATAAGAAGATTCATGTACACAGTACATATTAGATGACGATGACAACAAATAACACGAACATAGACACCATTGGAATTACTTTCTTATGCTAATTTAATGAACAAGAACTTGTATTATTTTGTTTGAAATTGGAAGAAATTGATATTGATATTATTTTAATAAATAATAAATTTCATTATATATTTTCTTAATTTATGATTGATTCCACTTTGATGATATTTATCTTGTGAGTGAAAAGGAAAGAGGTGAATATAACTTGTGGTTTGTTGTTTTGCATGAAACAAATGTATAGTGAAATTTGAAAAGGACACCGACAATAATTTAATAATATTAATATTATACATTAATATCTTCCTTCATGCATGGAATCATACATTAAAATGCACGTATATCTCTAAAAGAATATAGAGAATAAAATGGTTATAGGTAGAATAGAACACAATGCTAGAGAAATAAAAGGTTTGAGCTCATCATATCACATGGAATATATATAAGAATAGAAAGAGTTTGTTGTTGCACCTTTGCTGATAAGTTTGAGTATGATCTCAGAATTCTTATACGAGGAATAAAGTCATGAGTATCCTAAGTTCATATTTTCCGAGAAGGAAATAATAATAATTATTGAAGCAATAATAGTAATAAATAGTACAATCCTATAAAATAAAAAATATAGTACAATCAGCTAGGCATGGGTCGGCCATAAAGCAGGCAGTTTGGAAAGGACGCCATGGACATGTGGCCTTCAAAACTAATCTCTTCAAAACAAAACAAAACAAAAACAAGTACAATCCCTTTCCCTTCTCATCACAAACTTTTCTTTTATCCATATTATTATTTTGCTTTCCATTAAACATGGTGGATACCCTCAATAATCAATAATAATTATATGGACATCTACCACCAGATTCTAAATTATTCCGAGTGAATGAATTTCGAATACTAAAAATAAAAAATAACCGAACACATTATTAACATTTCATCTCAATCTATATACATGGCCATTCTCTATTAGCTAAGTACTGAGCTATTGCTTTAACAACGAAGTATGGCCAGTTAACTTTTGTCTGCCAGTAGTGAAGCTTCTTCATACATATGATATATGAATAATCACATCAAACTTTAAAGCAAACATCTCAAAACCTGAGTTCTAGGCTATCTGGTGAACTTATGACCATGCATTGTATATATCTCAACTACCACTCTGTGCCACCACCAATCAAATCCTGATAGCCATATTAAATTACATTTTTATATTCACCAAAAATTTTGAACCAAACAGCGTATCTAATATCCAAGTTCATGATTAAGCATTGGAAAAGAAATATAATTCCATATGTCTTACTAAGTTCAACCAAAACAAAGCAGTAGCCATTAACTTGAAAATGAATAATTATTATATATAAGTGCAGAGGTCTGAACTTCCATTAGCTAGCAGGAACTCCCCACATCATTCCCAATGGTTTGAAGTATATAATAATTTTACAACCAAGACGTAGCTCCCATGCACAGTACGTGAATGTATTAAGTGCTACGCACTGTTCAATTGATGTGAATTGATGAAAAAATACTGATATGATGGTGCACAGCGTTTGACATATTTTTGCACTGTGTGCATAGGATGACAACTCTCTTTGGTTGGGCCATTGAAATCTTGTATAGCAACCTAGCTACAGTTTGTTGATTTAAAGATTTGTTTGTAAAAGTTCTGTGGAATTGTTTCCAACACCCTAATCTTATTAATTTGGGGAACTTGGGTCTCAGGGAAAAGCTTAAAAAGGCTGGAATCTTTAATCAAAATAGATCCTTATATGCTAAAATTGAGGGGATTCAAACAGCTTTTGTCGTCCAAACGGTTGACCAATAAATTATATTTTGCTGCCAACTTATTCTCATGATTATTAATTAAACAATATTTAATTTCATGAATAGTATCCTTCTAAATTGGTTGTTTTAAGTAGTTTGATTTTTATTTTTTTAAATACAATCTTGAATTCAAATTTTACTAATGGATCAATGCTATGAAAGTCTTACTCTCATGGTGGACCGACCCATATCGAACATAATATTCCAACTAATTATAGAAAAAAAAAAGAATAGTATCCTGAATATGGGTTGGGCCCTCTATTATGGGAGTTAATTACATGTGTGGTTATCAAAATTTGAAACTTATAACCAAATGATTATAATAAAATAATTTGTAATACAAAAATCATCAAATTTTTATTTTATTTCAATTAAGATAAAAATGACTGAAAAATTAATTTTTCGTCACCAGAAAATCACGCAAATATGTTACATCATCAGTAACATTTTAAAACGTGCCAAGTCAGCATGCGATATGGCTCGCCTATATGGAAAAATTGACACCCCAGCAAGATTTCTTTTTTGTCTTTTTGTATAGATTGACATGATACGTGTACTTTCTGATGTATCAATTCCTCTATATAGGTAGGCCACATGGTATCCTGATTAAATACATTATAAAAATATCACTGATAATGTGACATATTTGTGTGACCCTCCGGTCATTTTGACTTCAATTGAAATAAAATAAAAATTTGATGATTTTTGTATTACAAATTATTTTATTATGATTATTTGATTATAAGTTCCAAAATTCGATTATTATAGACGTAATTAACGCCTGTTATGGCCATCTAAGCATAGCTAAGTTCTGAGGCCTTTATTTTGGGCCCTCTGAAAATAAAAGTTCACGACGTACAGAAGAGTGATCCTCCATTTCATTGAGGTGATGGGACACAATTGTGTTAGTAAAGTGGGGGTGACTCCTGCACAAAACCGCAATGTTTTCCTTTGTTCCTTCTAGATGGAGACCAAAGCAGCTGATCAACAATGTCTCTTACCAATTCCCATAATAAATTTGCTCCGTAAAATCTTATTGCATGACAGTTTAAATAATTCTCATAAATCACAAAATAAACTTCAGAAATAAGACTATGAAATTCATATTCATATTCATGAAGCCATCTAAGTTGCAATCAGCAAATAATTAAAGATCCATTATCAATTAAAAAGTTCATAAATGATGAAACAATGGCCATGGTGCAAAATTTGAGCTATCCCTTCTACATCAATGGGCACCTCACAATGAAAACATATTCGACGGCAATGGAGATAAGCTAAGATCCAACACAACATTTGCGCCATGTTTAATACAAAATGCATATAAACATATTAAGCCGCCCTATTATCTAAATAGACCTAATGGAAAGCCATCACCACCGACACCAGCGAAAGGACGAGCAGGGAAGGAGAACCATTTTTAAAGGGAAAAAGGACTGAAGGTGCTAGGAACAAAACAAAACTGTGTAAACTGGTAACAAGATCACTCCTCCATTGCCTGATTTTGCTTGGTTTGCTGTTGGCGGACACTGACCATGATCTTTGGTAATGTGAGAGATGGCTCTTGTTGAAGACCAGCAGGAGCTTTGACCAAGTGGATACCTTGCTCCAGTTCCTTCTGCGCTTCTTTCCGCTCTTTGTTTTTCTTGCCCTTCAACCTGCAGATTTTCAATTTATCAAATATCCACTGTAATAATCACAAGAACATCTTTTAACTTCTTTGTTATGATAATAATAAGGATGGAGTTTGTGAAGAACCTCTCCCTTATGTGTCCGCTTTCCCGCCCAGTTCTAATTTTAACTATCTTCTTCATAGCCTTCAAAGTATTCTCAGCAAGATTCCTGTCATATCTCTCGGGCCTATTCCTCTTTCTCTCAAACTCAAAGGTCAAATCCTGGCGAGGAAGAAAGAAATAAGCCAAAATATGAAATAGATTTCTCAAGGTTTTGTCAATTGAGGACATGGAAATATATAAATCACATGATTATCTGAAAATATATAAAAGAGTGAAGAAAGAAAGTCTTCTAACCTGTGTCATGTCCTTTCCATGCAGCCGCCTGTAGGCTTTGGTCCATTTTACTTTGCGTGGGTTTCTCTTCATTTTAAAGTTCTTGTGGCATTTTGATCTACAAAATCGAAAAATCTACACAAGCCACAAGATTGGTTATCAGAAATTATAGAGAAAAGCACCAGACTCAAAGATGACATTAACTCAAGTTTTCCTAGATCGAGCTGGTAATATAGGTCAGGTTCTCAGTTGGATCAACTAAAATTAGAATACAAGGATGACTGTAGACTCTTATTGGCTCGCGAGTACCATAGGAATTAACAGTGTAGACACCAAAACTTAACTCACTAACAATTTCTCGAACTTAAAAAAAAAAAATACTGAGACAATAAGTTAACAGACCTGATAGCCTTGAATCAGTACATTTTTATTATCATAATTATAGCACTGATTACATTCTAAGTGAGTACAGCAACAATCAACTAGAGAACACACATGGTTGAAGGTTCAAGAAAATCAAAGGCAAATATCAGGCTACATTAACTTATACTGCTTCTTAGTTATTGCTGTGACCTCAGCCAATTAACAAAGTAGTTAATCTATCTAGGTTGACCAAACTCAAAAGTAACAATTCCATGCTCATCTAAGGACTCTTACACAGATAATTCAACCTCAGATTGATAAGAACAAAATCATGTACCCTGAGTTCAAACGCTTAATTTTTACAGGGTTTAGCTAATGGTTCGATCAAATTAAACCAACTGCCTACAATAAATTATAGCAAAGGGATCTATATATAGCACTTACCTTTGCATCATTACGAACAAATTGGATACCATGTCCAGGGTATATAGTGGATGAGCAGAACCAACACTTTTCCAATCTCATTGTCCCTCCAGTTTAAAGAACCCCACCTGTCTAAGAATAGTAAACAAGATGCCATATTAGTTCCAAAAAAAAAGCACATACAAGCAGGAGGAACTGCTGCCCCAACATATACATTATAAGAGAAAAGGCCGGACACAATATTATTCAAGTACTAAGGACCAAAAAGCTGATGTACAAGTGGAAGTGAGTGCAATATAGTTTCATCAGTAACCAACAGTATGACTTGCAGCATGCAAATTATCTAAAGAAATGATAATCGTTAGTTGCAAATAAAGGAAGGGGATAAAGAAGATCAAGAAGGAAAAGATACTCAAAAGTCCACAAGCTAATCAAATCCTATTAGTGTTTGTCATGCCAACTATTGAATGAAGTGCTTGAGCAGTTTACTCCAATTCAAAAAATTCAGATGATAAACAAATGAACACAAAAAGCTCAACCAAAACATAATCTCTGTGTTTGCAGTAATGGCACATCAATGACTCGAAGAAAAATTGGCTCCCTAAAGTAAACAATCCTAATCACAATTAGGCTCCATCTCCTCAGCAGTAGTCCATTAACCCTATTGCTGAACTTGCAGCAGTCAACAGAAGCGATCATATATCATCGAATTATAGCAAATAACAAAGATAAAGTTCATAGCTTTTACAGAATTATAGGTAAACAAGTGCGTGTAAAGGTGGTATATACTTTTACAGTAAAATTGTTCAAAAGTTTCACAAATTGAGAAACTTCTATACAACAAGATCACCTGGTAAGCTGAATAATTGACATCTAAGAAGAATTAGTCATCCCATCTTAATAAAAAAACCTAAACCAACTACACACACAGACAATAATTGCAGTTCAAAATAATCAGATAAGGAAAAATAAGAAGAGAAAGAAAAAAATCCTGCCAAAATGAAATTTATATTTGAAAAAATGAGACTGAATTTTCACGTCTGAATAATGAAAGTAAGAAAATTGAAGTTTTGAGCAAAGAAGAAGAGGAGGAGAAATGGTGGGTGGCAGCTAGGTTTATGAGAAAGAAACAAACTTTAGACTTCTAGGATAAGTTCCTACTTTTTATCAATGTTTTCATAACCAGCACTGCCAACTGGTTCATGATTCAACCGGATTTTTTGTTTTTTTAGAAAATACAATTATTTAAAAAAAAAATTAAAAATATAGCACGAACAACATTATATAAAGAAAGTAAAAATACATTCAGAAACCTCTTAATCATCAAACATCAACATAGAAATATCAAAGCATTAATTAGCACGGTATCGAACTTGAGTCCTTATTCATGATGGATATGACTATTGAATCTTTTGGTCAAAAAAACCCTTAATTAAACCTCTAGGGCCTAACTTTTGGTCAAAGGATTTGTTATCATCATTCATTAACTCGCCAATTAAAAAAAAATTACTTATTTATTATTTGTCAAAAAAGAAAAGCACTTGCTCAAGAAACAAATTATAGGGGAAAAAAAGAAGAAGCAAATATCACTGAGGAATATTCAACCAAGAATGTCATAGCATGTCGGCTAATCTTCTTCCACAGAATACCTTCTTTAGTCTTTAAACCGTTCTAAACAATTAAGCACAAAAGTTTGATTCATTATAGAACAAAATATTTCAACAAACAACATTAAAGACTCAAAAACAAATCAATAAATTAATATGTTCTATTATTCAAAATGAATGAATCCCAATATTTAATTGAGATGCACTTCTAGAGAAATTAAAATCGCTGAAAGAAAAATATCCACTTGTTATTTATCCAAGCCTGCCATCTGACTTAGCAATCACCAAAATAGCCATCTCCTGATTCAAAAACATATATCCAAGAAGCAGCTATAGAAGTCGATTTTCTTTTTCAGGTAATTTAGGTATAGGAATCAAATTATTATTTAGGAATTGTAGTTCTGTTCTAATTATTGTATCACTGGTACAAGAAATTGAAGATAGGCCAACAAACCAGGTAGACAATAACCCAACGAATTCCATTAAAAGAAAAGCAAATCAGGTAGGCAAATCCAAAAGAAATTCCCTTGTTTGTTCATATTGAATTACAGAAATATGCATCACTTTGACCTTGCTTTTATCAGGTATTAAGTACCTAAGTGTCGTAGTGGAGGGCAGTGATATATATAAATTAAAAAAAAAAGCTCATACCGGGAAACAGGCCTGCTGGTCAGTGATGGAGGCTCCGATTGGTGTGCGGTCAAAGAAGCTCCGTTGATGGTGGCTGGGTGAGAGAGAAGAACAGAGAGAGTTAGAGAAGGAAACTGCGATTGTTGAGCAGACGGGAAAGATTAGGGTTTTATTAAATATTTTTTAAAAAAGAAAAAACAAAACACACCGTTTAGTGGAAAAACTGGCTTCCGGTCCAATTTGCCGATTTCCAGTTTTCTGATTTTGATATTGAACCAAATTGAATTGATTATTAATTTGCAATTGAGCCGGTTCGATCCAATTTTCAAAGCTTTTTTTGGGTACATGGGAGAGGGTTAAACCCACAAAAAACCCAGAGATAATATTTTCAAGAGGATCTAAAAGATACTAATATTTTAAAAAGGCAGATGGGTCAGCCACGTTTACAAGGTGATCCCTTCAATCATCCTCTTTTTCAATCTATTTTTTCCTCAACTGCCATTAGCACAGATAGTATTTCTGGTTGTTTGTTTAGAAAAATCTCCGATGATCAGAATGATTTCTTGCTTCAAGAGTTTACTGCAAAAGATGTAAGGGAAGCTCTGTTCATTATGCATCCGGATAAAGCTCCGAGTCTAGATGGGATGAATCCAGTGTTTTACCAGAAATGTTGGGATATAATAGGAGCTGATGTTAGTGAGGACTGTCTCAAGTCTCGAGATAATTCGTGAATGTAGTGTTCCTGAAGGAATGAATGACACAGCTATTGTGTTAATTCCAAGGAAAAATGATGTGGAGGTTATGACCAATTGCTCTATGTAACGTTAGGTACAAGATAGTGGCAAAGATGCTACCAAATAGATTGAAGCATATCCTGCCTTCACTTGTTTCAAAGCGCATTTGTTCCAAATGTCTTATTACTGATAATGTAGCGGTGGCTTTCGAAATCATGCACTTCCTGAATCGCAAGACTCAAGGAAAAGAAGATATTGCAACTTTTAAACTTGACATAAGGCATATGATCGTTTAGAATGGAATTATGTAGAAAGGATTTTCTCTGGCATGGGTTCTAACTCTACTTGGGTCCTCTGATGAAGATGTGCATGCAATTTGTTAAATACTTTGTAAGCTGTGGAGATAGACTTTTGGGCCATATTGTTCCAAAAAGAGGCTTGAGACAGGTGACCCGTTTAGCAGCTGAAAGTTTATCTGCTTTAATCCGAGAAAAGGAAGCTGCTAGTTTGATTCGTGGATGTAGGATTTGTCTTGCAGCTCCTAGAGTTAGTCACCTTCTATTTGCATATGATTGCTATATTTTTTTCAAAGCTACAGAAGTGGAAGTTGGGGTAGTTAAATCTATTTTGGATGTTTATGCAGCAGAATCAAGTAAAGTAATCAATTTTGACAAATCTGCAATTACATTTAGCAGGAATTCATCAGCAATCATTAGAAATGGGATTTGTTCGATATTTTCTGTTAAAGAGGGTGGCGGTAATTCTCCCTATTTGGGTTTGCCTTTGTTTATAGGTCGTAACAAAATAAAGATATTCTTTTTCATCAAGCACATAATTTGGAAACGGATTCAGGAGTGAAACAGATCTCTCTTGTCAAAGGCTGGTAAGGAAGCGTTGCTTAAGACAATTGTTCAGTCTATTCCCAATTATCCCATACTGGACTAGATGAAACCGGTAAAACCTGCTGGCCCAATTAGGGTTGCTCACGGGGTGGGGGTGGGCCCACCCACGGCCCCGTGCAGGGGCGGGGATTCCCCGTCCTCCCCTTAATTAAACCTCTAGGGCCTAACTTTTGGGCAAAGGATTTGTTATCATCATTCATTAACTCGCCAATTAAAAAAAAATTACTTATTTATTATTTGTCAAAAAAGAAAAGCACTTGCTCAAGAAACAAATTATAGGGGAAAAAAAGAAGCAAATATCACTGAGGAATATTCAACCAAGAATGTCATAGCATGTCTGCTAATCTTCTTCCACAGAATACATTCTTTAGTCTTTAGACCGTTCTAAACAATTAAGCACAAAAGTTTGATTCATTATAGAGCAAAATATTTCAACAAACAACATTAAAGACTCAAAAACAAATCAATAAATTAATATGTTCTATTATTCAAAATGAATGAATCCCAATATTTAATTGAGATGCACTTCTAGAGAAATTAAAATCGCTGAAAGAAAAATATCCACTTGTTATTTATCCAAGCCTGCCATCTGACTTAGCAATCACCAAAATAGCCATCTACTGATTCAAAAACATATATCCAAGAAGCGGCTATAGAAGTCGATTTTCTTTTTCAGATAATGTAGGTATAGGAATCAAATTATTATTTAAGAATTCTAGTTCTATTCTAATTATTGTATCACTGGTACAAGAAATTGAAGATAGGCCAACAAACCAGGTAGACAATAACCCAACGAATTCCATTAAAAGAAAAGCAAATCAGGTAGGCAAATCCAAAAGAAATTCCCCTGTCTGTTCATATTGAATTACAGAAATATGCATCACTTTGACCTTGCTTTTATCAGGTATTAAGTACCTAAGTGTCGTAGTGGAGGGCAGTGATATATATAAATTAAAAAAAAAAAGCTCATACCGGGAAACAGGCCTGCTGGTCAGTGATGGAGGCTCTGATTGGTGTGCGGCCAAAGAAGCTCCGTTGATGGTGGCTGGGTGAGAGAAGAACAGAGAGAGTGAGAGAAGGAAACTGCGATTGTTGAGCAGACGGGAAAGATTAGGGTTTTATTAAATATTTTTTAAAAAAGAAAAAACAAAACACACCGTTTAGTGGAAAAACTGGCTTCCGGTCCAATTTGCCGATTTCCAGTTTTCTGATTTTGATATTGAACCAAATTGAATTGATTACTAATTTGCAATTGAGCCGGTTCAATCCAAATGCGCTTTGAAACTCTGAAACAACTGAAGGCAGGATATGCTTCAATCTATTTGGTAGCATCTTTGCCACTATCTTGTACCTAACGTTACATAGAGCAATTGGTCATAAATCTCCCATAACCTCCACATCATTTTTCCTTGGAATTAACACAATAGCTGTGTCATTCATTCCTTCAGGAACACCACATTCACGAATTATCTTGAGACTTTAGACAGTCCTCACTAACATCAGCTCCTATTATATCCCAACATTTCTGGTAAAAAACTGGATTCATCCCATCTAGACTCGGAGCTTTATCCGGATGCATAATGAACAGAGCTTCCCTTACATCTTTTGCAGTAAACTCTTGAAGCAAGAAATCATTCTGATCATCGGAGATTTTTCTAAACAAACAACCAGAAATACTATCTGTGCTAATGGCAGTTGAGGAAAAAATAGATTGAAAAAGAGGATGATTGAAGGGATCACCTTGTAAACGTGGCTGACCCATCTGCCTTTTTAAAATATTAGTATCTTTTAGATCCTCTTGAAAATATTATCTCTGGGTTTTTTGTGGGTTTAACCCTCCCATGTACCCAAAAAAAGCTTTGAAAATTGGATCGAACCAGCTCAATTGCAAATTAGTAATCAATTCAATTTGGTTCAATATTAAAATCAGAAAACTGGAAATCTGCAAATTGGACCGGAAGCCAGTTTTTCCACTAAACGGTGTGTTTTGTTTTTTCTTTTTT
Source organism: Excoecaria cochinchinensis (assembly GCA_947683425.1). Classification (NCBI taxonomy): domain Eukaryota; kingdom Viridiplantae; phylum Streptophyta; class Magnoliopsida; order Malpighiales; family Euphorbiaceae; genus Excoecaria; species Excoecaria cochinchinensis. Next base: position 69,973 of record CANTUQ010000073.1, read on the forward strand.
AAAAAATATTTAATAAAACCCTAATATTTCCCGTCTGCTCAACAATCGCAGTTTCCTTCTCTAACTCTCTCTGTTCTTCCCTCTCACCCAGCCACCATCAACGGAGCTTCTTTGGCCGCACACCAATCGGAGCCTCCATCACTGACCAGCAGGCCTGTTTCCCGGTATGAGCTTTTTTTTTTAATTTATATATATCACTGCCCTCCACTACGACACTTAGGTACTTAATACCTGATAAAAGCAAGGTCAAAGTGATGCATATTTCTGTAATTCAATATGAACAAACAGGGAAATTTCTTTTGGATTTGCCTACCTGATTTGCTTTTCTTTTAATGGAATTCGTTGGGTTATTGTCTACCTGGTTTGTTGGCCTATCTTCAATTTCTTGTACCAGTGATACAATAATTAGAACAGAACTACAATTCCTAAATAATAATTTGATTCCTATACCTACATTACCTGAAAAAGAAAATCGACTTCTATAGCTGCTTCTTGGATATATGTTTTTGAATCAGGAGATGGTTATTTTGGTGATTGCTAAGTCAGATGGCAGGCTTGGATAAATAACAAGTGGATATTTTTCTTTCAGCGATTTTAATTTCTCTAGAAGTGCATCTCAATTAAATATTGGGATTCATTCATTTTGAATAATAGAACATATTAATTTATTGATTTGTTTTTGAGTCTATAATGTTGTTTGTTGAAATATTTTGCTCTATAATGAATCAAACTTTTGTGCTTAATTGTTTAGAACGGTTTAAAGACTAAAGAAGGTATTTTGTGGAAGAAGATTAGCAGACATGCTATGACATTCTTGGTTGAATATTCCTCAGTGATATTTGCTTCTTTTTTTCCCCTATAATTTATTTCTTGAGCAAGTGCTTTTCTTTTTTGACAAATAATAAATAAGTAAATTTTTTTTTAATTGGCGAGTTAATGAATGATGATAACAAATCCTTTGCCCAAAAGTTAGGCCCTAGAGGTTTAATTAAGGGGAGGACGAGGAATCCCCGCCCCTGCACGGGGCCGTGGGTGGGCCCACCCCCACCCCGTGAGCAACCCTAATTGGGCCAGCAGGTTTTACCGGTTTCATCTAGTCCAGTATGGGATAATTGGGAATAGACTGAACAATTGTCTTAAGCAACGCTTCCTTACCAGTTTTTGACAAGAGAGATCTGTTCCACTCCTGAATCCGTTTCCAAATTATGTGCTTGATGAAAAAGAATATCTTTATTTTGTTACGACCTATAAACAAAGGCAAACCCAAATAGGGAGAATTACCGCCACCCTCTTTAACAGAAAATATCGAACAAATCCCATTTCTAATGATTGCTGATGAATTCCTGCTAAATGTAATTGCAGATTTGTCAAAATTGATTACTTTACTTGATTCTGCTGCATAAACATCCAAAATAGATTTAACTACCCCAACTTCCACTTCTGTAGCTTTGAAAAAAATATAGCAATCATATGCAAATAGAAGGTGACCAACTCTAGGAGCTGCAAGACAAATCCTACATCCATGAATCAAACTAGCAGCTTCCTTTTCTCGGATTAAAGCAGATAAACCTTCAGCTGCTAAACGGGTCACCTGTCTCAAGCCTCTTTTTGAAACAATATGGCCCAAAAGTCTATCTCCACAGCTTACAAAGTATTTAACAAATTGCATGCACATCTTCATTAGAGGACCCAAGTACAGTTAAAACCCATGCCAAAGAAAATCCTTTCCACATAATTCCATTCTAAACGATCATATGTCTTACTTATGTCAAGTTTAAAAGTTGCAATATCTTCTTTTCCTTGAGTCTTGCGATTCAGGAAGTGCATGATTTCGAAAGCCACCGCTACATTATCAGTAATAAGACAATTGCGAACAAATGCGCTTTGAAACTCTGAAACAAGTGAAGGCAGGATATGCTTCAATCTATTTGGTAGCATCTTTGCCACTATCTTGTACCTAACGTTACATAGAGCAATTGGTCATAAATCTCCCATAACCTCCACATCATTTTTCCTTGGAATTAATACAATAGTTGTGTCATTCATTCCTTCAGGAACACTACATTCACGAATCATGCTGGAGCCACAGAAGAAGACCTGAAGGAGGCTTGAAGAGCACATGGAAACCCGTCTCAACATCATAGGCCGAGTGGGAGAGGAAGTTTACTGAAAAATTACCTTCTCTATGAACGTGAATAATAGAGGGATCAATGAAATCACTCGTCTCCTCTTCAACACTTCTAATGACACTTAAACGACCTTTATTTTCCTTTTTGTTTGTTTGGTGTAAACTGTAAAGTTTTCGTGTACATCGGATTTATTTATTTATTTACAAAGAAATCGATAAATACATTACTAATATTAGTATGTAAAATATTTATTTTTCCAAAAAAGAATGCAATAAGCCAATAAATCACTCCTAAAAATTAATATTTTCATATTAAATCCAGTGATTACGAATATATGGGGCAATTTATGTTCAATAATGGCATACTTGGACATATGCCATTATTATGATGTTAGTTACTGTTTGAACTTGTAATTTGTTTGAATGTAATTTGTTTGAATGTGATTGTATTATTGTTGCTATTTCATTTTTAAAATAGAAATTTAGAGTTTTTAAATAAAAGGATTTTGAATTGACATTAATTATGTATATTCTGTACAACGGGTATTCCATTCCACCTAAAGATGTTTATTCTTGATTTCAATTATTGGCATTCTGTCCCTACCATATTCCAAATTCAATTCTTATCTTAACGTATAAATTAAGATATATCTCATCCTTTTAATTCATCCACAAATTCAAGCACAGAGAGCGTCAAAAGTTAAATGGAAAGGCAATTGTACATTTGCATCCCGATTTGCTCTATTTATGAGCAATTAAGATAGCTAGTACTAGCTTTGGCATATGTTCTTTCTTGTGTTGGAAGGACAGAAAAATCCTAAACCAATTTTTATATATTCATGGTTACGCTTAACTTATTCCATCTCTATAATAATACACAATAAATTAAGGATATGGATTATATTTATTTGGATTTATAAGCCTCTTAATTCAATTTTAGGAACAATTTTAATTTCAGTACACCATCCAAACAAAGCTTATATACACAAATTCATAGGTGCCAATACTAGCAACTGTAGATGAAGCCTTCATATTCCGTGTCCCTTTCTTATATAATTCAAATCATTTATCATAAACCTCATTTCAGTTAGCCTAATCTTTTAAAATCTCAACTGTAAAAATTTCAACAAAGAAAATTCCGACAACCATTTATTAAAAAAAAAGAAAAAATGGAAACGGGGAGCTCAGATTCAAACACACAAACACCAACCTCAACCCAAAGTAAAAAAGAAGGAAGACAACAGCAGAATGAACCTGGATCTTGGGCGACGGCTGCGGAAGGGCAGTGTTGTCGACGGCGACGTAAGTGCTGCTGGTGACGGCGACAACTGGGCTGCCGGCGAGTGGAAGACACGGCTATGTTAGAAGAACAGAGATAACAAAGCAGAGATAGAAGAACAGAGAAAGTGAGAGAGATTAAAACCTTGAAGTGCTAGAGACGGGCTGTGCTGGCGATGTCGACGGCGACGACAAAGGCGACGGAAGAGAAAGGCTGTGTTGGCAACGGCGACGGAAGGGCTGGTGGAGAGTGGGAGACGCGGCTGCTGGTGGTGGTAGGCTGTGTTTAGATTTGGAGGCTGGAGCTAGAAGTTAGAAAGAACAGATTAGGTCATTACTCATTAGGGCAAAACCTAAAAAAACGTATTTATATAACTTAAGGGGGTTTCGGGTCGGGGATCCCTGCGGGGCGGCTTCCCGTCCCCACCCCGAAATCAAAAATGGAAATTTTTTTTTTTTCCGTTTTCGTCCCCGTGGGAAAAAAAAATGGGGATTTTTTGTCCCAATCGGATCGGGTCCCCGACGGGTCCGGAGAATTTCCGCTCCGTTCCGTGAGCATGCTTAGGCCCAATTGACACAAAAACGACCTTTTTGAACTGGTGAAACTCTGATTGAACCGGAAAATCTATTGGATCGATGTAACTTGAAAAATTTGGATATAACCTATATGAAGCAGCTGTTAAAATGGTTTTTCTTTTACTATGAATATTGAAAATGTAAGAATATAATAATAAAAAGTTACTTACATGCAACAGTTTGGAGGTTTGCTTAATTAATAATTATCTTTTTTTATTGGGTTTTGACAGTGGTAAAGATTGAGACACGAAATGAAATCATATATATTCATCCTCGTAACAGAGAAAATGTCTCAGGGAATATACGTTTTCAGTATTCTACTTTATAATTTATTACCTATTATTTTAAATTTACACAGCTTTTGTTGCAGTGAAAAAAATATATGTATATTTATTTATCTCTGCAAAACCCGAAAAAAGATAAAAACTGGACTCGTGGATTGGTGATTTTTCTCTTTTCATCTTCTACATTGAAACTTATGAGACAAAAGATTTTGCATCATAATAGATTATGGCAACTTTTGAACGTAAATGGTTATTGATTGTTTTACCCAAAAATTCTCTTCTTCTCTATTTCACATCCATAGATCATTACTTCAACGCAATTACAATTAATTATTTACTGCTGTGAAAACTATATTAATTTAACAACAACGTTAATTTGGGCTAATTACATTGACTGTTACTTAATTTTGCCCATTATAACTAGTTGGTTGGAAATAAACAATTTGTAAAATAAAACCAATAAATTACTCCATCACTTTATTTTCAGTAAAATAAATATAACTGAAAAATCAGACAATTAGTATTGAAGTGCTTATATGATATGTCACACAACACTGTCACATTATACTCCTGTGCAGTGTAAAACTGCTACATGAATAAAAGGATAAGAAATTGAACGTGTAGAAATTATGTTGCCCATATCATATAAATGTTTCGATATCGGTTAAATAATCTATTAGTCATTTTTATTTTATATGAAATGAAACAATAATTATATAAAATAAAATTTAATAACCGCAAATGAAATTAATTGGCTTAATCTACAAAGATAATATGACTAATAAGTAATTTTTTTTTTCCACCACTGATTGAAATCCAAATAAATAATTACTTAATAAAAATGGATCCTAACAGCTGGACGACAATAAAAAGACATGTCAAATATTTAATATTTTTATTGTATATTGGTAGCTTTACATACCATTTCTTTTGGATTAGAGTAATATTTTCAAAAAGGATATTTAAAATTTTGAATTAGTATTCAAAAAATTATTTTAAAAATCCACTAAATGTTTTTATGAGGAATGAACAAAAATGCTCAGAATTTTACCATTTTTCAATACAAATTTTTATTTTTAATATTGGATTATAATCAATACTATACTATCAAACAATAATGTTACAAATGAATCTAACATTTTAACAGAAACATTGAACTGTGATAATATTTTTGAACTAATAAGGTTGGAGTTGTTTTAATCCTAATTGGATTTAAAGATTTTAATTATAACAATTGACTTTCCACAGTGTATGAAAGCTTGCTTTTATAAAATCAAATCAATATGACTTTCCGCAGTGTTCGAAGCTTCCAGCAGCCAACCAAGGACCAAAAATGGCAGCACTGCCTAGTGTTGTTTGTCCACTGTACCTGATTTTCAAAACCCCTGGCAGTGGCACCTATATTTTGTGGAACCAATTATTACAAATTAAATTATATCTAAACTTGTATTGTACCATACATATAAACCAGACATGAAGCAAGAGGAGCACGTGGTAAATGATATAATAAGTTGATACAATTCAATCAAAATTATTGGCAGATTTTTTTTTATGTTAGGTAACATGCAAATCAATTTAAATGTAAAGAGATCATATTGCATAAGACGAAACGCAAACGAGCACATTGCCATCAACCAGTTGCCTACTTCAACAATATAAAACTTGTCACAAATTATTAGCATTCTTTGGCACATTAAGGCCAATTCAGCCATCTAGGCTGCTAGTCCTAAGAGCCCTTGCAATAAAGCATTGGAAACACAACCCACAATTCTTTTTACATTTAAGCGTTTGTGTCCATTTCATTTGCTTCTCTGGATAGTGATCAAGAGTTATACAGGAAGCAAAAACATGTTGCAACAGCTTGCACTTTCGAAATTAAGATTTTTTTTTTCATACATTACCTAAATATCAACCCGAACCGACCTTAACTATTAATAAGGGCCCGAACCGAATAACCCGACTTTTATCGGGGCCCGACCAGAATAAACCGAATGACCCGAATTTTATTTCCATGTATCAGAGCTGAACCATCCAAAAAAAATCATTTTACAGCATTTTGCAATCCATGGATTTGCCCTTCTTGGCCTTCAAATCTGTATCATTTTAACCAAATTACAAACTCCAAATATTTCACAAAAAAATCAAAAGATCTCCAAAAAAATAAAAATCAAACGAAAATCATTTTTACACTATCTTGCAATCCATCGGATTTGTCCCTCAAATCTGCAGCATTCAACCAAACTACAAACTACAAATATAATTTCACAAAAAAAATCAAAAGTTTAATAAAAACAATAAAAATCAAATGGAGACAGAGAGAGTAAAGGAATTTTGATTCCTTTGATATGGGTATGAGAGAGAGAGCAGAAAGAGGTGAGGGAGGGATTGAATTTGTACTAGAAAGGCAGAAACCATAGCTGCAGGTGAAGAACCACGAGGACAGTAAAAAATTTTTAAGAAAAAATCAAAAATTTAATAAAAGAAATCAAAATCAAAATAAGGCAAAGAGAGGAGAGGGATTTTGATTTAATATGGGTATGAGAGAGAGTAAGAGTAGAGAGAGAGAGAGGAGAGGGAGGAATTTTTATTTTTTGATATGGGAGAAAGAAAGAAAGAACACAGAGAGGCGAGAGCACAGAAAGATGGTTCAGGAATAGGAGAATAGGGTTTTGAAATAGAAAAGTGAAAGAAAGAAAGATTAGAATAAAAAAACAAAATCATTGAAAAAACTTTGCAAAGGCTGAGAATTTCACCACTGGGACAGATCTCATTAAGTTATACTAGATATTATGAATAATATATATAGGGTTTCGGTCGGGTTCGGGTTATGCAAGGTTTTCACCCGACCCGACCCGAACAAAGTTAAAATCTTCCATCCGACTCGACCTTAACTAACCGAATAACCCTACCCGAATGCATACTTCGAGTCGGATCGGGTTTTGCACACCCCTAGATGGAGCGCTAGATGGTTGTAAATTTGCAGCTAAACCAGCATACAACAAACTGAATAGGGCAATTGATCTGCATATGTTAATTTTTCAGAAAGCATCTTTAAGCTAGTCTAAAAATAAAAATGCAAACAAACAGAATCTGCAGTCCAATAATTCAGCCAGCCATTTTAATGATTGAATCAAATCATTCAAACATGAACTTGTTTTCTTTTCTTTTTTCATTCTAATTTATAAACTAAAAAATAACCAACTAATCAATCAAACATGCAATTGCAAATCGTAATCTTCCCTGCTGCTCCACTTCCAAACTCAACATGCATCGTTCTTTTGCCTTGTCAGCAGAAACACAGCCAAGCACTTGCAATCTAAGAAAAAGCTTTTCAAAAATGTCCCCTGACATAAATATAAAAAACGCCAGGCAAGCAGCTGCCACTCAAAATCCAGCACTTCATGGAAACCCAAAAATTATTCATTACTCAATTAACTTCAAAAAGAATGAATGTGCAATTACAACATTAAAAATCAAAATAAATATAAATCTCAAATGGTCAAATTATCTCTTCTCAAAGCTAACGAGTATTGCCTGGCTAATTAAACAATTATGAGACCGATTTCTAGACAGCCAATTTAAACCCATCACTCTTTCCTTACATTTAAAATGAGTATCAAAAAATGCAATATCCTACATTACAAAAATTCAAATAGTACCCAGTCCACGGCCTTAACCATAAAATATAAACCGGCAATCGAAATTAGAGAAGTACCAATTAATTTACTTCCTTGCAATCTCTTCTCTTCCTTCTCCTTCAATCAGCTTCTTATTCTTCTCAATAGCAGCCGCCACCTCCTTAGGCATATACTTCTCATCGTGCTTGGCCAAAACCTCTGTAGCAGAAAAATAGCATTCACTGCTCCTCGCCTTACCAGAAACACTCTTAGCTCCGGTCTCCTCCTTTAACTCCTCCGTCAACGGTTTAACAAAACCTTCCACCACCACCGAATGACCTTCTCTGAACAAATCCAGCAGCGATCCCTTATACCGCACCAATATATCGGTTATCAAATCTGTAATGACGAACTCCGTTTCCGGCGAGGAAGCCGGTTGAGCTACGCTTCCTTCGAGAACTAAACCACCTAATCTGAATTTGTTCTTTTGTGGATTTGCTTTGTATTTCTCCATAGCGTCAGTTGGAGTTAAATAAAAGACTAATTGTTCTTGAAAGTTATTCAGAACGATTACAATAAAACCCGCGATGCAACTGAATGCTAAAGCATAGGTCCATAGGCGGCGTGTTTGGAGTTGACGGGCTCGAGCTCCGATGTCGATGCTCTTAGAGCGGGTAGGATGGCGGCGGTAGGTGGAGAAGAATCGGAAACTGGTGAGCGAGGAATATGCTCCGGCGATCGTGTGGAGATCTGAAGAGGAGAAACGATCAAGCGTTCAGATTTGATGGTGGAGAGAATTAGAGTAGAAGTGGCTGGTGGTGGTGCGAATGAGGTGGTGTCTGAGGCGGAGGAGGGAGGAACGAAAGGCCATTTGCGTTTGTCGGCGAAGACGGGACAGATTAAGGCAGGTTAAGGCGGCTAACAAAAAATTTGGACAGATTTTAGCCCATTTTTGTCTAACACAGCTGTGTTATTCAGCTTTCAGCACTGTCGTGAACAACCCAGAACACAGCTGTGTTTGTCGCAAAACACAGCCGTGTTTTTCAGCTAGTCCAGTATCGTGCACTTCAGCGCTAAAAGCACAGCAGCTTTGTCACCTAATTTTTACCAATTTGTACGCGAGACGAACAGCACTAACTAGGGGTGTGCAAAACCCGACACGACGAACCTGATGAACGCGACCCTAATTAGCTATTCGGGTAGGGTTATTCGGATAATTAGGGTCGGGTATGTAAAATCCATTTATTTCGGGTTCGGGTCGTATATTCCTGCATGTTTTGCACATAAATGAAATTGTACGGTCGTCCAAGAATTATTTGAGAATGGACATTCTCATTTCCAAGACCAATAATGATCATTGCACACATAATTTGACTTAAAGTTTTCCGTGTAGGATATTACACCAAAGGAGCAAGAATTGTGCAATCTCCAAATGGAAGCATTGGATTCAGTCCATTTGAAGGATTTATTTAGGTTAAAAGAGCCGGTTGAGGTCGTTTATAGTGAACTCAAGGTGAAGCCATACTTCATCGAAAACATGGAATTTCCTACCTTGGTGGCATTTGATACGTTTCTCTTGCTGATGGGAGAAAATGAGGAGCAAAAACCGGAAAGACCCTTATTCGGATCACAAGCTCACCCACCCGAGAGTAACATGAGTCGAGCTGGGACTCAATAAACCAGAACTTTCTAACCCTTTCTCTCTAATTTTTTGTCATTTATTTGTGTTTTTGTGTTTTGTGGCTTATTTTTTAATTGCTTAGTTTTTGAATTTTTGTTTTTAGAATTAAATCTTTCTTTTAAATTTTTGTGTGTTAAGATTGTTTAATTTGATGCTTTTTAATTTTTGCTTTCATTGGATTTTGGTTTGTTTTATTGGATTCAAAAAAAAAATCAGTTATGCAGCATTTTCAGAAGCTATTTACACGGCTGTAGAAAAACTTGTGACAGCCTTGTAAAACGCCAACGAAAACAGCATGTTTGATTAAAAACACAGCTGTGTTTTTTTTAAAAGCACAGCTGTGCTTTTGTGCTGCATTTAAATTTGGCTTATTTTATTTTGAACACAGCTGTGTTGTTCATAAAACATAGCTGTGCTATTTTTTGAAAAACGGCAATAGAGTGCGCTGTATAAAAACACAGCTGTGCTTTATTAAAAAACGCAGCTGTCCTTTTGTCCCAGAATTAAAACAGTCTTCAATTTTTTTAGCGCTACACTTCAATTTCTCTCTCCTGTGCTCCCCTGTTCTTCAAATTAAAATTTTCTTTCGATTCATTAGCAAGCCAAGTCATTTCAGGTAATTTAAAATTTAATTTCATTCTTGAACTGTAATTTAATTTTTTTCTTTTCTTTTAGATAAACGATTTCTACATCTTTTTCCCATTTTTTTGCCAAGATTCTGATTTTCTCTTTTGTGTAAAAATTGCAGTGTTTAAATACAGTTTAAGAGCTCTTTTTTCTCCCACTCGCTCTTTAAATTTTTTTTTTAGCTAGCTAGTTTATTTCTGCAAGTCTAGGTATGTCTTTTCTCCCAACTCCGTTCTACACTGTTCTAGTTCAATTTTGCTCCTTGCTTCACTTAATTTCTTTGAAATTATGTTGTTCTTATTGTAATTAAATTGATGTGTTGCTATCTGGTGAAATTGAACAAAAATTTGGGTGTTGGGATTGTTAAATTTCTCACAAAAATCCAGCTTTTATGCATACCAACTGTTTGCTTAAATGCCTCAATGAGTGTTTATATCAATTTCATCCTTCATAACTGATCTGTACAACATTTTTGTGCATTGACTCTTGTGAAAATTGTTAATGTGAGTTGAGAGGGTTATTTTTGAACTGGTTGGCATGAATTTTGTGCTAAAATAACATGAAAAATAATCACTTGTGGCACTGTCGTTGCTGGATTATTGTCAAATTTTCATCAAGCAGCTTACTTGGGAATAGCCACTCGGTTGAGCTTCATTTTCATATTAATTTGTGTTGAGTTTTGTGGCTATCATTAAAGTGAATTTGGATTTAATTATCAGTTTCTAGCATGCACTTTTCTCTTCAAATTTTCATTTGAAAGGAAGTGTTTTGGGAGATGGGATTTTGAACTTCAGTTGGGGAAATGGAATGTTTTATTCGCATTGATTTATTCGGGCATAACATGGATGGAGAAATTTTGCAAGATTATTTTTGAAATACTTGAAATTATGCTTGGTATTTTATTGTGTGTTATATTTGTTGTCGCTTTAGCTTTCTCATTAGATGCAATTGATTATTGTGCTTGGCTGTGTTGAGATATATGCATGTTTGCTAGCATCCGAATTGATGGGATTAAGATGAGTTGCATTGGATGCTAAATTTTTAAAATCTTATTTACATGCGACTTTGAATTTTGCCCTACACATTTTTTGCTATTAATACAGCATGTTCAAAGTGAACTTTGCATTTCTATCTCTTGATTACCATAAATTGTATTCACATTATATTTAGCATACACACTTCAAGAAATAATTACTTGTTCGTATTTTTCATTTTGTCACCTTGTGCATTGCATTTTAATTTCTTTAAATTCATTTTTGTGTAATCTTCCAATTTTGACTAAGTTTGTGCATTAATTTTATGCTTTATTTTTATATATCTATGACTTATGCTTAATTGTTCATATATTGCATCTTCGCATTAGTTAGAGCATTTTGTTTATTTTGCAATTTTCTATTTTGAGATTGTGGTGAGATTTCTTTAATTGTTTCAGTTTAGTCATATATGTGGTTTGTATTTAATGGAGCTATGGATGTTATTGATGATATACTTTTTTTCAGGAACCATGATCCGAAATAGAGAGAACGAACAAGAACTAGTGCCCGTTCGACCTCCTGACTGGTTGGCTCCTGTGCAACGCACATTGTTCGACAAATTAGTTGTAAAAATCGTCTCTAGCAGGTTCATGAGTACGAAAACACTTATTGAATTAGACATTCATGAGAGGGCTATATCTATGCTGAAAAATATTGGATGGGAGGACTTCTTTAGTCTGAATGGTCCAACACATCCTGAGATAACTTTAGAGTTTCTTAGTACTTTTAAGTACTCTCCAAGGTTATCAAAGGATGATGTAAATAACATTCAGTTTAAAGTGAGGGACACTCCTTACTTCTTATCAATTTTAGATTTGGCTAGATAGATATTTGAAATTGCCAGTGGATGGGGAATTACAGATTTTGGGTGATCTAGCTGCACATTAGGCCATCATTGGAAAGCCTAATACACACTTCAATGCCAGAAACACCAAGTCAACTAAGCTTAGCTCTCCCATTTACCAGTACTTACACAGAGTTATGACTTCTTCTATGTTTATGCGACCAAAATGTCCTAGCAACGTAACTACACTCGATTTATTTTTCTTATATGCTATGGAGACTGTCATCAGAGTCAATGTTGTACCCTGGTTGTGTAAGCAACTGAAAAGATCCATTGCTACCTCAGGGAAGAAGATTGGGTTTGGTGGACTGATTACCGTGATTATGAGGGCTTTACACCTATCTTCTCCTCGAATGGGATCATCTTTAGGGTCATCATACTTGCTGGATGAGGAGGTAGTGCTTAGGTGTAGGATTGCTATTGAAGATCCTTATTTCGAGTTTGGGTATAAATTGAGGCGAGTAGAGGACATAGGTGTTCAGGATTTTGATGAGGACAGAGAGTGATTCTGATGATGATGGTGATGCCCACCAGCAATTTGATCATGATGATAGTGATGCCCCACCGCCACATCCACCACAGAGAGCTACAACGCGTACTTCCAACAGGAGGGTGAGGCATAGGAGAGAGACCACATTCTCCCCTCCTGATATGAGTCGCTACGCTTAGGAACATGATATACCGTCCTCTTCTACAGCTCCTCAACCCTCAACTCCAGCACACTTAGATGATTTTGCAGCTCAGACCATGCTATCAGGGATGCAGTCTATGGCTGCTACCCTTACAGAGTTTAGGACTTCAATGAATGAGCTTCAGACTTCCATTACTGAGTTGAGGAGGGACCAAACTAGTTTTCAGGAGCGAGTGTGGGAGAGATTGGATAACTTGGATAGGGGATTAGTGGAGGCTAGAGCAGTTATCTCTCAGAATGACCAGGTGGTATCAGGTATGGACCTCTCAGTGCAACGAGCGTGGGAGCGTTTGTCTTCCCTTGAGACTTAGATGGAGCAGGTCTGCAGAGACATGATTTTAGGAGCGGAGCAACAGTCAGCATCCTTATATGCTCATCAGTAGAGGATCTTTTCCCAGCTAGATAGGATGAGCAGGAAGATTCGTGAATTTTTCACACTTGTCTTTACTGTTTATCCACCACATTTGAGACGACCACCACAATGATATTTTATGATTCATTTTTAGGAAGTGTCACTATCAGAACAGTTTAATGCACTTTATTTACTTTTGTTTTTGTAGCCAGTGTAGCGAATGAGACAGACATAATACTTTGTATATACTCTGTTATATTTTGAAATTCTGCGGCTGAGCCATTGACGTGTGGTAGGATAGACATATTATTTTATTTGGCTATGAATATTGCAGATTTCAAAATATTTTATTTTGCACAGGTTTTGAGTTCTCTTTATTTTGCACAAGTGATATACAAGAATTTTGCACTGTCTTTAGTTTTACACAGTAATTGTTTTGATTTTTGCCACTTTTTAGATTATTTCAATAATTTTTGAATTGCAATGAGCTTTTATTTCCTTGCAGTGAGGACAGTGCAACTTTTTGAGTTTAGGATGGAGTACCAATTAAATAATTCCAACCAAAGTCAATTTTGTTTTTGTTTTGTGTCTTTTTATGTTTTTAGAATAATTTTAAAATTTTTATTTTATTTGTGGTGTGTTTATGCTAAGTTTGTACTTGAATTTTGAGATAATTGTTTCTTATTGATTTACCTTTGATTTAAATTTTTATATCGTCCTAATAGTTCTCAATTTTGAATGGTTCTGCTCTCAATTTTAGAAACTTGTGTTTCATTCAATTTTGAGTCGAGTGAGAAATAGTCCTGTTTGTAACTTTGTTTGCTAGACTGCATTTAAAACTTTATTATACTTTGCAATTTTTAAATTTTGAACACTTTGGATCTGTTTTTAAAAATTGAGAAAAATTTAGTTGCAATTAAGAGATTAGATGAAAACTCACTAAAAGCACTAAAACTTTTGCCCATTGTATAGATCTTTAAATGACTTTTTCTACCTTATTTTATTATCTCTAACTAGTCCGTTGAGCCTATTATTTCAGTATGCTAAATGAATGCTTGTTTTATTGTTACACATATTAAAACTACCTTTAGCCTAAAATGATTTTTTGTTTCCTTTGGAAAAGTAGCCGCTCTAGTAAGGTTGGATTTATATTTTGGATATAAGAGAATTTAGTTTTTGTCAATCTTTGGCGTAAATTTCTGTTTGAAGGTTGATTGATGTGTGTAATGGAGAGTTGAGCCCATTTGAAGAAATGAGTTTGGGGTTGCCAAGAGAAATGTGATTTAAGTTTATCGGTCTTTTGGAATTTAAAGCTCAATCAAGTTCTTGTTGAGATTTATGATTATTTAAATACTTCATTGATATTGGTGGCTAGTTGGTTTTTGTGCATCTTATTTGAAAAAAAATAAAATAAAAAAAAAAAAAAAAAAAGAAGCATTGCAAGTTTTTCATAGCTAACTAAGTCAAATATAAGTTTGGGATACAAAATTTGGTAAAACTTGTACTATTGTCTTGTGATGAGTTTATTAAATATTATATGGGCATTTATTATTTTTGAGCTTAGTTTGATGAGCCAAGCTGTTATTAAGACCACATCTGTTGTGATGATATGCAATAAGGTTGGAAATTTTCTTTTGTTTAGCTGTGAGATTGTAGTTTTGTTTAGGCAGCAATCATTATTCTCTAGTGACTTGATATTTCTTTGTTAGCCAATGTACTTAAACTTAACATTATAATAAAAATATAAGACCTCTTTATTTTTTGTTTTGCCTTATCCAATTTTAGCAGAGATAACTTTCTAATAAGGTTTAGTACGTAAGAAGAGGCCCAAGGTATTACTTGAGTTTTGAGCGGAAAGGCATGAGTGCATTTATGCATTCGAATTGATTTTTGTGCCCAATATTATATCTAGAAGTTTTGTTTTTAAATGGTAAAAATTATGTTTTGGCCTTTTGCGCATACACACACCTATAAATTGCTTGGTATACTCTAATGTTTAGTGAATATTGGTTTTACATGTCTATCTTCTTATTTTCTTTGGTTGAGTAATGATTGAGGATATAGTTTATTCATTTTACTCGAGAACGAGTAAATGTTTGAGTTCGGGATAGTTGATAAGTTGTAATTATATATATATATTATTTCTTGGTGTAATTATGTGTTTTATTTGTTAATTTTAATCTTTATTAGTTTAGTTTTTGTTATTTTATTATGTTTTTATAGTTTTTAATAAGTTTTGGGATGTTTTCAGGCATTTTATTTCAATCCGGAGCTAATTTGAAGGTGTGGAATTGATTTTAGGAGAAATTGGTGAAGAGGGCAGATTTTTATCTAAAGCACAGCTGTGCTTTCAAAGAGCACAGCTGTGTTATTTAGCTTTCAGCGCTGCTGAGAACAACATAGAACACAGCTGTGTTTCTCGAAAAACACAACTGTATTTTTCAGCCAGAGGCGCGCGCAAAGCAATCCAATGTCGCGCACTTTAGCACTAAAAGCACAACTGTGTCAATCAGTTTCCACCAATTTGAACACGCGACGAACAGTCCTAGCCCTATGCATTTTATTCAAGAACACAGCTATGTTTTCCACAACACAGCTGTACTTTTATGCAGACTATAACATCAGTGTCGTTTCATCTTCCAAGAGGAGATTTAGGAATAGACATTTTTCTTAACTTTTAGGTTTTATTTCTTCGCCAAAAATACTGTTTTTAGATTAAATTTAATTTTAATTTCAGTTTTATTTGCAATTAATTTAGATTAATTTAGTTTAGATTTTTATTTTGGTATTCGAAAAGATTTCAAGGTTGAAGAAGAATAAACTTTAAGATCTATTATCTCTCATTAAGGGTGTATTCTAAACTTTAATTTTCTATATTTAATGATTATATTCTTGATGTTGGAGTAGTTCTTCGTGCTTAGAAATTCTTGAATCATATTTTGTATTTGAATATTTGAATTTAATGAATATTTGCATGATTTCTTTTATTTTTCTTGTTATATATGCATTTATGATGATGATTGGAGCTAAATCTGAAAATTGTTGTATGTGTAAATGCTCTATTCTTTTAAGATTTGCATTTATTTATCTAACTGAGTCCAAAATAGTAGGTTGGATTTATGTCTATTGATTTTATTAGGTTCAAAATAGTGAGGAATAGATGAGTTTGAGATAACTGAGTCTAGATTTGGTAGGTTATCTCATATTTATGATTTAGTAACTCGAATTGATGCTAATCAATGAATCAAGTCCAAATTTGGTAAGTTTATTGATTAGAGTAGCTGAATCCAGATTTGGTAGGCTTGGATTTAGATGAATTGTCCAGAATTTCATGTTAGTCTACATTTACCCGTATCCAATTACATTTATGAGGACAGAATTCCCTAAGCAGTCAATATGCCTTTGTTTGGTTTCTTGATGAACTTTTTTTTTATATTTTAATTGTTATTTTATAATTTTAATTTCTTGCTTAGTTTAGACTTCCCACCATCAAACTTGGGAATATCTCAGATTAATTCCACTCAACCATAGATATTTAGCTCAACAATCAATTTTTCCTTGAATTCGATATTCGCGTGTCTTTAATTATACTTGCTATATTACTTACCGATTTAGAAATCTTGCTAAACACCGGTCACTGTCCTCTAAAAGCAAATGATAAAGATATTTGTTTTACTTTCATCATCTGAAGTAAATTGTGGGCTGACCTCAGGTGGATGTACAATTACTTGCTGCCCATCTTCTCCTCCTAATGTGCATTCTGGTCTCCGAAATGTCAGGACAGCAGCCAAGGCAGCAATGTTGGCAGCATCAACAAGATTTCTGTTTCAACAACAGGCAAGAAAACAAAAGTAAAAATTTTTAGCAATAGCAACTGAATAATAATAGACAAAATCTGCAGACACTAAAATAAGGGGTAAACAAAAAGGAAAATAAGGGTAGAAATTAAATAATACCCCCCATTATCTAAGATGTGAAGGTCAATTCGAATGGCCCAAACTAACTTCCCAGTAAGAACACAAAGTGATTCTTTATCCACAGCCCTGTTTTTCCTGCAGGTCAACTAAAATTGTCAAAAGAATTCATTTTGAAATAGGACCCAACTCTCAAGGGCTGTTTGCTTCTGGAGGAACACCCCACTAACACATTGATTAAATAAAACATATGAAATATTACCATAGGAAAGACGAATTTAATGTCTGTGGGTAAAGAAGAAGTATCATAAATTGACAAAAGCTAAATGCGTAACCACCTGAGACCATGGTCAATTATTCGGCCCAACTCCACTGCAGATTCTCCTGGACAGCCAGACTCAAATGAAGGATCAGCCATTGGACAAAACTCTGTAAAAATTGAAAGCGTTCCTTCATTTGGTCGGTCTCGATAAGGTTGAACTAGTTGACTTGTCATAAATACCATTACATGAATTCGGCCTGGCTGCACCTCTGATGACCCATCTTCTCTGCAAATTAAAATTTAAAAATGTATTAGAAAGAAAATACATTAGTAGTACGCCCAATTCTTTTCCATCTTGATTCCTAACCTATTAATAGACAATGCAAATAAACCAACATAATATTTCCAAGCTTCTTCAAAAACTCCACCTTTGTCATATATTCCATACATAAACCACACTAGAGACTAAATCATAATTCCATCACTACTGAAAAATGCAAAGAAAGTTACTTTCATCAATTCTTCATCTCCCAAAATCAACAGTATAGGTTACACTTGCCATTCAAATAGAATTGGCCTGCCAAACCAATTTGCAAAAAGGGGAAGCAACTTAAGACCCGAACTTGATAGAAATTTTACGATACTCAAGGGGATTACGGCCATCTATTCACAAGTCAGAAGCCAAGGCAGTGTCTATGAATTTCATCTCATTCAGGATCATCCGCCATGTATTTGCCAATCTACCCTCCATTTTAAGCATGGATTTTCAAATTCCAGCTGATAAAGAAAAGGAGGAGTATATCAAATGACTGTTCTAAAGGCTATCCAGGCCTGAAAAACTAAGCTAGAAATTAGCCATCATCTATTCTCATTCATTCAACAACTAAGAAATCAAGAAGTTAAATCAGATTAACCCATAAACAGCATGAAATGCTACACATCAAAATTACTAATAAACATGCAATTTATATAATAACACTCAGTTAATTACTTTTGACAAATATATATACATATATATTCGAACAAAAAAGCCAGGATTTCACTTTTTATAAGCCGTACATTTTAATATTTCTTTTTTCCTTTAGTCTATTTTTTTTTTTTTTTAAACTACAAATATGAATATCATACTTTTTTTTATCAGTGCATGTTAAAACTTTGGCATGCACCAAATCACTATAAGGGTAACCAAAACATCTAATCATGAAATGAAAAATAAACAAAAAAATATATAAAGAAGAAGAAGACGAAGAAGCCAATTTGGTGGTTAGAAAGTCAGAATTAGCAAAGTTGTAGCCAGAAATATATATCAGATCAGAAATACACCCAAGTAAAGTGGACTCATTAAAAACTCACACATCGAATAATTGAGAAATAAATAAAGTAATAAAGCAATGAGTGCCCCTTTGTATCTTTCATCTATGTAGTTCTATTTATATATCAATTAAAGACTGGAAACTCAAATTTAAGTTGTTGGATAATTGAGTCTAGAACTTTTTCTAGTCAATGAAACTAGACTAAAACATATTAAGGAAGTAGAGACACAAAATATATTATGCAGCAGTGCCCAGGTACAGCTTAGTGACCTCGCCGCTAAGAGATAAATTTTCAAACCCACCCTCCTTACAATTATCACTGAGTAACATTACGTGGAAGAGAGATAAAGACGTATCTTTTGCAGAACTTGCTTCAGGTGCAATAGTAGTATAATCTCAAACAGGTCCACAAAAGGTATGACACCTCAGGTCAGAGCTCAAAGTGGAAAACATTAGTCATGGTGGATGATGGAAAAAAAAAAAAAACAACGACAGTTGAGGCAGTAAATACATGGAATGCATACAAAAGAATAAATATCTGTTCCATAAAATTAAGAATATTGAAGCGATCCAAATGAGAAGGCCAGCAAGACTTACTAGTCCGAATTCCTTCAGTGACTTTGTTCGATGGAGGAAGAGATATTGACCCTGAAGGAGCAGGCTGGTTAACTGACCAGTAGGATGAGTTGCAAAGGAAATAGGATTTTCCTCTGTGGCAGCAAATCATTGGTCAACAAAAGTTTAGTCCCTGAACAAACTTAAGCAAATAGTTTCCCATAACGCAAATAGTTTCCCATAACAACACATCCTAATCATTATGGCTTCAAGGTGAAATTGAAAAAGCATCTCCATTATCATTTGTAGCTTGATTATTAAAGGCTAGATATTTTCCTACAACAGATTTTCTAAGAGCTAAATTGGGTAATGTGCCTAGTTATACATGGAGAAGTATTTTGGCAGGTAGAGAGGTGTCGAATAAAGGATTGAGATGGCAGGTTGGGGATGGTTCTTCAATTCGGGTATGGACAGATAAATGGTTACCACAACCTCATTCTTTCAGAATAATCACTCCACCCCGAATTTTGTCATTTAATACTATTGTCTCATAGCTTATTGATTTTGAAAATGGCTCATGAAATTGGAATCTAGTAAATTTTGTTTTCTTGCCTATGGATATTGATCAAATTAAGCAAATTCCTTTGCTCATTTATCAGCAGCAAGATGTTATGATGAGGCATTATCACTCTACTGGGTCTTATGTGGTTAAAAGGGGTTACCGTCTAACTTTGGAAGAACTTCATTCAGGTCAAATGCTTCTTCCTCTACTGAATCCTATTTTTGGAATAAGCTTTGGACAATTTGGGTTCCCCCTAAAATCCAAAATTTCTTGTGGTGGTCATGTCTTAATGTGGTACCAACAAAGGCCACATTGCATCACAGGATCCCCTAGATTTCTCAAAGTTGTTTCACTTGCAATCTAAGAAAAAGCTATTCAAACATGTCCACTGACATAAATATAAAGAACGCCAGGCAAGCAGCTGCCACTCAAAATCCAGCACTTCATGGAAACCCAAAAATTATTCATTACTCAATTAACTTCAAAAAGAATGAATGTGCAATTACAACATTAAAAATCAAAATAAATATAAATCTCAAATGGTCAAATTATCTCTTCTCAAAGCTAACGAGTATTGCCTGGCTAATTAAACAATTATGAGGCCAATTTCTAAACAGCCAATTTAAACCCATCACTCTTTCCTTACATTTAAAATGAGTATCAAAAAATGCAATATCCTACATTACAAAAATTCAAATAGTACCCAGTCCACGGCCTTAACCATAAAATATAAACTGGCAATCGAAATTAGAGAAGTACCAATTAATTTACTGCCTTGGAATCTCTTCTCTTCCTTCCCCTGCTTCAATCAGCTTCTTATTCTTCTCAATAGCAGCCGCCACCTCCTTAGGCATATACTTCTCATCGTGCTTGGCCAAAACCTCTGTAGCAGAAAAATAGCATTCACCGCTCCTCGCCTTACCAGAAACACTCTTAGCTCCGGTCTCCTCCTTTAACTCCTCCGTCAACGGTTTAACAAAACCTTCCACCACCACCGAATGACCTTCTCTGAACAAATCCGGCAGCGATCCCTTATACCGCACCAATATATCGGTTATCAAATCTGTAATGACGAACTCCGTTTCCGGCGAGGAAGCCGGTTGAGCTACGCTTCCTTCGAGAACTAAACCACCTAATCTGAATTTGTTCTTTTGTGGATTTGCTTTGTATTTCTCCATAGCGTCAGTTGGAGTTAAATAAAAGACTAATTGTTCTTGAAAGTTATTCAGAACGATTACAATAAAACCCGCGATGCAACTGAATGCTAAAGCGTAGGTCCATAGGCGGCGTGTTTGGAGTTGACGGGCTCGAGCTCCGATGTCGACGCTCTTAGAGTGGGCAGGATGGCGGCGGTAGGTGGAGAAGAATCGGAAACCGGTGAGCGAGGAACATGCTCCGGCGATCGTGTCGAGATCTGAAAGAGGAGAAACGATCAAGCATTCAGATTTGATGGTGGAGAGAATCAGAGAATTAGAGTAGAAGTGGCTGGTGGTGGTGCGAATGAGGTGGCATCTGAGGCGGAGGAGGGAGGAGCGAAAGGCCATTTGCGTTTGTCGGCGAAGATGGGACAGATTAAGGCAGGTTAAGGCGGCTAATCGGAAATTTGGACTAGCTGCAACTCTGACGACCCATCTTCTCTGCAAATTAACATTGAAAAATGTATTAGAAAGAAAATACATTAGTAGTACGCCCAATTCTTATTCATCTTGATTCCTATTAATAGACAATGCAAAAAAACAACATAATATTTCCAAGCTTTTTCAAAAACTCCACCTTTGTCATATATTCCGTACATATACCACACTAGAGAATATCATATTCATATTAAACATAATAAACTAAATCATAATTCCATCACTACTGAAAAATGCAAAGAAAGTTACTATCATCAATTCTTTATCTCCCAAAATCAACAGTATAGATTACACTTGCCATTCAAATAGAATTGGCCAGCCAAACCAATTTGCAAAAAGGGGAAGCAACTTACGAGCAGAACTTGATAGAAATTTTACGATACTCGAGGGGATTACGGCCATCTATTCACAAGTCAGAAGCCAAGGCAGTTTCTATGAATTTCATCTCATTCAGGATCATCCGCCATCTATTTGCCAATCTACCCTCCATTTTAAGCACGGATTTTCAAATTCCAGCTGATAAAGAAAAGGAGTATATCAAATGACTGTTCTAAAGGCTATCCAGGCCTGAAAAACTAAGCTAGAAATTAGCCATCATCTATTCTCATTCATTCAACAACTAAGCAATCAAGAAGTTAAATCAGATTAACCCACATGAAATGTTACACATCAAAATTACTAATAAACATGCAATTTATATAATAACACTCAGTTAATTACTTTTGACATATATATATATATATATATTCAAACAAAAAAGCCAGGATTTCACTTTTTATAACCATTACATTTTAATATTTCTTTTTTCCTTTAGTTTCATTTTTTTTGAACCTACAAATATGAATATGCAAGGTGAAGGAAATGTTGAACCGAAAGGAACATTCGTCAAAATCTATTATTTCATTTGGCAAGAGGGCTGGAACCTTCTGAAGGCAATTGGTATTCTTAAGGATAAAATAGATTCACCGCAACCAATGTACATTTATAGTCCACAACTATTGGCAAGACTACTCTACCTATGTGGAAAAGATGCGGTAATAACTATGTAGGTGTTGGCTAGGGGTGTTAAAAAATGGTGTAACCCATCCAAACCATTTAGTTCAATCCGTTTAACTCATTTTTTTTTATAATTTTAATGGATTATTATAACCCATATAACCCATTTTAAAATTTACAAAATATTTATATGGGTTATGGGTTATTATATAACCCAGCCAACTAACCCATCTAAATGTTGACTCCAATTATTATTTATATCAAATTATAATATAAATTTATATCAAAATATTTAATATATTTAAACTCGTACACTTATCATATAATGTTCCAAAATTTCAGTTTTCGTAAATAGTATTTTCCGGATTGTGAATAGTGACACCACGGCGAACGATACCACCTGGTATTGAAAAATATTTTATTCGAACATTGGAAAGTACAATTAATGAAAAATTCGAAAGTATAATTTGAGGTGAATTTGAGTTTAAATAAATTATTAAAAGTCAAAAATAAAAATAAGACGCGGTTCGATTTAAATAGTAACGACAATTGACTAAATTTTGACCGGACTTGAAAAAAATCTTATAGACCTCCGAAAAATTAACCTGACATATGGACTCACTCCAAATAATGTAAGGATCATGGCTATAATTTTTTATGCAAATTAAACTTCTATTAATAATAAAAAAAATACATATATAAAATACAAATAAAATTTTTAAATTTTTAAATTACAAAAAATGCATGAAATTAGTAAAGTTAATTTATCATAATTTTACATATATAATTTTTTTAATTAGTACTTTTTTTTGTTCTTTCAGGGTTGCACAAATAATAATAATAATAATAATAATAATTAATAGATTAGAATTACAACTAATTCGACCAAGTCAATGTAACATTTTAACGTGTATTTTACTAATTTGTAATGCTTTTTCTTCATTGTGACAATCGCTAGTTGAAATACTAGTGA
Source organism: Excoecaria cochinchinensis (assembly GCA_947683425.1). Taxonomy (NCBI): domain Eukaryota; kingdom Viridiplantae; phylum Streptophyta; class Magnoliopsida; order Malpighiales; family Euphorbiaceae; genus Excoecaria; species Excoecaria cochinchinensis. The sequence goes on from CANTUQ010000073.1 coordinate 93,294, forward strand.
TACATAAATGATAAAATTTGTAATACTAAAAATTATCAAAATTTTGTTAAGACTGTTTCAAATATTATCAAAATCGTATAGTTATATTTCCACATAATTGACATAAAATATCATGTGCTTGTAATTTTCTACCAACTAAAAACCAATCTGTTTCGACATGTTTTTTTCTAGCCGCAATTCTGCGCAATCATTTACGAGGTTTGGTAAAATTTAAGGTGGCTTCAAAATTCAAAATCGGTGGGCTTCGGGTTTTGATTTAGCGTTAGGTGGAGTTGGATGTATAGAAAGATTTTAATAGCCAAACGGATCGAATAGAACTCGTTAACTTTTGAATACGAAGACTCATAAAAAAACATGAACCCATCACAAACACTCACATTTGTTTAAATATTTTTAGAAGAATTTGTGATTTTTTTAAAGAAATTGAAAATATGCATATTACATTTTTTTAATACAATCATGACTAGAAAGGTATAAATTAGGCCTGAATAAAGATTGGCTAAAAGGAAGATAAATGAATCATGAGATTAATATAGTTTTAATTAATTTATAATTAATTAGTGATATAGCTACATGGAGACAATTTCTCATGTCAGCTTCATATTGTTATTCGTAAGCTTAGTTACCAATAAATTATGATATTAAAGAAATAATTCTTATATTTTGAGGCATGGTTGTTAAAAAATGTTTTTTAATGTAATGAACTCTTTATTAGTTAAATTTAGAAATTACTCAATTGATTAAATTAATGAAAAATCATATTAATATTGCATAAATTAATGAAAAATCATAGTAATATTTAAATATTTTTAAAATTAATGTTTTATACTTAAAAAATATAAATATAGATAATATAAAATTTATATATTAGAAAATTAACATAACCCATGTAACCCAGTCATAAACCAACCAACCCAATATAAAGAGTTTAAGTTATAAACCAGCTGGATTGGGTTGGGTTCAACCCATTTAAAATTTTAGATGAGTTGGATGGAAAACCGATCGTAACCCATCCAACTCATTTTTGAACACCCCTAGTGTTGGCTGGGAATTGCTTGGAACTTTCCTAAATGTGGAACTGATAGAAAATAAGATGCATGTGTTAATTGACATGGAATGACCAAATATATCCAAGTGCATATATAACGAGCTTTATCTTTTAGAACGAAACTAGATGTAGTAGGAAAGGTAACAACCATGTAAATGCGAATGAACAGATGTTTATATGATATATTTATACTAGAACACAGATGAAATTCTGAAATTTCTAAAGACTCTCTCACAAGAACAGTGAAGATGAGAAAAGAAAAATTAGAGAAGCTTGGTACAGGTTCAAGTGCTCCTTAGGAAGAGGAGTCGACAAGGTAAAGATGAGTAAAGAAATCCAATTTCTACTTGAATCCTTGATTGATTTTGGTGAGATCTTGATGGGTTATTAATGAAAATTTCTGCTTTGTGTGAGAAGGGAATTCGGATGCTTAAAGAAAACAAAGAAAGGAAAATATAAGTGGTGATGGATGGAATTATAAGAAGAAAGGTTTAAGCCTAATTTTGCTCCTAATTTACTCTAAATACAACTTTAAAACAGAGTAACAAATCTATCCCTGTTCTGGAATCTTGGACCAGTTTGTATAGATGTAGCCATATCTCACTCTATAGAGTACAGAAATTGGTAATTATTGATTCTTTGGGAAGCTAAGACACAGAGGAAGATATATTATGAATGCCACATGATCAGAATCTTGTATTTTAATTATTAAAAAAAAAAAAGAAAGTATCTACTATTTGTATTGGGGGACTTGTTGATCAAGTGAAAGGAGATAAGTGTCTTTTAAAGATTGATCACAACATTATTGCTATCAGCTTAGGGTGAAAACAACAGTATACCTTCTGTTTCCAGAATATATTATGGACATTACGAATTCTTGATGATGCCATTAGGCTCACTAATGTCCTAAAAGTTTGTACGGATCATGTGAAAGAACAGTTTGTCCATAATCGAGTTTGGTTATAGCAACCCTAAGTAAAAATGTGTTTAGTGTATCCTAAAACTAAGAGGAGTACGGTAGGTGCTTGTAGAATGAATTACGGGTTTTGAGAGTAAATAATTTCGAGATGGGTTGTGCATAATAGAGAATCACTAGCATGGTTGTGAAGTTTTGGGTGATGTTGATTAGAATGTTCAACTTCCCATAGTTAGAAACATGTAAAGACTTTATGGAATATAGAAGCAATTCAGACGAAAAGGCTTGGTTGTGTGTTTATGATTCTTTACAACCTAAGCTTCATAGAAAGTATTATCCAACCAATGACTTGGACATTATTAACCATAATCCTTATTTTGGAAATACAACGATATTGTCTAAGAAGAAACAACAATATAACATTTACATAGATCATAAGAATTTTAAATATTTATGTAATGACTCAAAATATACCTCAAATGAATTAAGGTGTGTATAACGGCTCAATAGTTAAAGATTAAATTGGTAAATCGGAATCAGGATATTTAATGGTAGGAGAAAAGGGATTAAACTAAAAGAAATTAAAAGGAAAAACTCATAATTTAGTCTCTAAACTTTAACGTTTTTATGCATTAAATTCCTGTACTTTAACATTGGATCCTTAAACTTTAATGTTTTTACGTATTGAATCCCTATACTTTAAAAACTAAACATTGGATTCTCGAACTTTTCGAGAAGAACACATTAAGTCCAAACAGACAGTAATCTTCACTGCTGCTCCACTTCCAAACTCAACATGCATCGTTCTTTTGCCTTGCCAGTAAAAACACGACCAAGCACTTGCAATCTAAGAAAAAGCTTTTCAAACATGTCCCTCGACATAAACATAAAGAACTCCAGGCAAGTGACTGCCACTCAAAATCCAGCACTTCATGAAAACCCAAAAGACATGCACATCAAACTTCAAGTGCAGACATCCATTATTTGCAAAGGACAACAGAATTTGCAGTAATTTCCTAAGAACCTTCTAATTTTGTGATGTCTACTCCAAACTCGACATGCAATCTGTTTGACTTTCATACTCCTCGCATGCTTTTAAAAGGATACAGAACATCATTTCTCATCGCCATCTTCTACGTCTAGAGATGCATGCCTACCTAAATCAACAATGGCCTAAGCCATGATGCAGAGACTTCTGCATAACAGCAATTCACAAAAGACATTTAAAAAAGCCAGAACGCAAATTTAGACATGCAAAGACAGCCTTAAACTCTTAATATAACTTATTGTTGAGCATTCTTTGCTAGGATCATTGTAACACCCCATTCCCATACGTAGGCGATCACATCCGATAAGCAGTGAGATACCGTATGAGTTAAGGTGCCACCAAACAGATACGAAGCAAATCATACAATCATTCATAACATGCATACAGAAACACGGGATAAATAAAACTTTAAAGGAAAAGAAAGCCATAGCTGATCATGCATTAATATAACAAACCATTACAATAATGTTATGATCAAACCAGTTGAAATAAAAGATATTACAAAACCCAAAATATAAATACAAAAGCGGAAACTATAACAAAACTGATACAGGAGAGTTATATACAAAAAGAATCATCACTGATTACAAAAACTTAGCCCTACACTAAAACCTTCTGTGTTGACTTGACGGTAGCGACTCTCTCAAAGCAAATCTCCTTCCGCACCTGCACGGGTAAAAACACCGTGCTAAGCGATAAACGCTTAGTGGGGAAACACACATAAAATATGGACGGCCATTCGCAATGGTCGTCAAGGCATAACACATACACAATGGCAACTGCAATAGTTTATAACATATTCCATAAAAACATGCTCATAATTTAAAGCCATACATTCCGCATCTCAAATTCATATTCATGCCAAATAATCCAACATCCATCTCATCATTATACTCATTCAGATATCACATTTATATAGCCAATTCAGAACAGAGCACTTCAATCGAACACCTGCTGACTCGAGGTAGTGGATAACGAGTGTACTGAAGGCACCTTACGGGTACGAATCGAATACTGAGGGTACCTCACAGGTACAAATCAAAAGTCATTTCATTTTTATCAAAACACAATATTTTTACTGAGAGGATCTTAAGCAAGATCCTAATACTGAAGGGTTCGCGAGGAACCAAACGGGGGACCTGATCGGGGTCCAAACTGAACTGAGAGCTGCAGCTAAAAGACTCTATTAGGCATGCCTAACTATCCACTTACTTGACTCTAGCAGGTTATGCGTCATTCAATGCATATTTCAAAGTATCGCATACAATTCATCTGAAGAATCATGATATCACTCATATCAAAGCATATAAAAGTATGACATGCATCATACAGCAGTATAAGTCCATTCGGAAGAAATACAAAATTCATTTTTGAGTTAAAACAGGAAACTTCGGAAAATAGGCCAAACGGGGGTGACCAACAAGGTGGGCTGGTCACGAGTCGTGACTGGCATCACAACTCGTGACTGGCCTCTTCCTCTGGCCTAACTCAACTAAGTTGTTACCATGATGGCAAGTTTGGGATTGTCAACCCAAAACTAAGCAAACCATTCTTTAGAACTATTCCTAGTTTTTTTTTCACATAAAGAAAACAGCACGTCAGAAAAAACATAGAGCAAAAAAATGGAGGCGAAACAAGGAAAGTCACAATCAACTTTCTTCGAGTTCAGTCAAATTTTTATTCCCGTATGTTCTCTTTTCATCATAGAAAACTGCACAATTAAAATGTGAAACTTGAAAGCACCAGAGAAGTTTGCAATCAATTAAAATGTAACTGATTATGGATGAAAAGTGTGAAGTGTGATTCTTCATACAAAGATTTACATTCTATAGGCAAAAACATGAAATGATCTATTAGCAACACATTTCTGCCTGACAATATCAGAACAAATGCACGCATTTGTATAATGTTGGAAGTGAACAAGTAATGAATAAAACATCAAAACAAGAAAAGCCTCAAGTTCTTCATACAAATAAATAAATAAAAACCTCTTCTGAGCACATTAGAAAAACTTCAGCAACTGCATCTAAAACCGCATGTCAAATTGGCACTGCCAACTGGATCATGATTCGACCGGATTTTTTGTTTTTTTAGAAAATACAATTATTTTTTTTAAAAATTAAAAATATAGCACGAACAACATAGAAATATCAAAGCATTAATTAGTACAGTATCCAACTTGAGTGCTTATTCATGATGGATATGACTATTGAATCGTTTGGTCACTTAATTAAACCTCTAAGGCCTAACTTTGGGTCAAAGGATTTATTATCATCATTCATTAACTCGCCAATTAAAAAAAAAATTACTTATTTATTATTTGTCAAAAAAGAAAAGCACTTGCTCAAGAAACAAATTATGGAGAAAAAAAAAGAAGCAAATATCACAGAGGAATATTCAACCAAGAATGCCATAGCATGTCTACTAATCTTCTTCCACAGAATACCTTCTTTAGTCCTTAGACCGTTCTAAACAATTAAGCACAAAAGTTTGATTCATTATAAAGCAAAATATTTCAACAAATAACATTGAAGACTCCAAAACAAATCAATAAATAATGTGTTCCATTATTCAAAATGAATGAATCCCAATACTTCATTGAGATGCACTTCTAGAGAAATCAAAATCGCTGAAAGAAAAATATCCACTTGTTATTTATCCAAGCCTGCCATCTGACGTAGCAATTACCAAAATAGCCATCTCCTGATTCAAAAACATATATCCAAGAACCAACTACATAAGTAGATTTTCTTTTTCAGGTAATGTAGGTATATGAATCAAATTATTATTTAGGAATTGTAGTTCTATTCTAATTATTGTATCACTGGTACAAGAAATTGAAGATAGGCCAACAAACCAGGTAGACAACAACCCAACGAATTCCATTAAAAGAAAAGCGAATCAGGTAGGCAAATCCAAAACAAATTCCCCTGTTTGTTCACATTGAATTACAGAAATATGCATCACTTTGACCTTGCTTTTATCAGGTATTAAGTACCTAAGTGTCGTAGTGGAGGGCAGTGATATATATAAATAAAAAAAAAGAAAAAAATAAAGAAGCTCATACCAGGAAACAGGACTGCTGGTCGGTGATGGAGGCTCCGATTGGTGTGAGGCCCAGGAAGCTCCGTTGATGGTGGCTGGGTGAGAGAGAAGAAAAGAGGGTTAGGGGTGTGCAACGGTCGGTTCGGTTCAATAACCGAAAATCGAAATTACTAGATTTTACGAAACCGAAACGAACTCAACCCGAACCGAATTTGTCGGTCAGTTTGGTTCGGTTATATGGTTAACCGAAATTTCAGATTTTTAAATTAAAAAAATATAACTAAAAATCACACAAAATTACAAATTATAAATCTAAAATCAAACATACAAATTGAAAAAAAATACAAGTTCAATTGTCCAAATAGTATTGTATATGCTAAGAATAAATTATTAAAATTGTTAAAGTATACCAATCACATTCACTACAATAATGGTTACGCAAGAAATGGTGAGGCCTCTAAAAATACAGATAAAAGAACAAAGAGAGGGAGATTTAACTATATAATGATGATTTACATGAGTTTTTTGTAAGACATAAATGTTTTAACTGATGATGAGGATGAAGATACTATTGCTGCAAGTAGAAAGGTGAGAGAAGAGAATATATATATATATATATATTAGCTAATAATAATAATCATCATAATAACAACAACTTGAACATAAACTTCAGTTATATATCACAAGAGGCTAAGAAATCTGAGATTGAAGCAGTAAAATTTCTTAGATATCTTCAAAAATTGGACGACAAGAGAAAATACAATTGAAGTAGAAGAAAATATGTGAATCTTGAAACAAACTGAAACAAAAAGCAGAACATAAAATCAGAAACAATATAGAGTATCAAATTGAAAACCAGACAAGAATAAACAGAAGGCAAAAGAAAATCAAAATACCATATTCAATTTTAATAACCAAAAACGAAAAGCAGTCAGGTGGTAGTTGCTCTTGTAAAGAAACAAATAATAGTCAGGGAAAGAGGTTCACCAGCCTAGATCAAAGCAACATAAAAAAAAATTACCATTCTTGAGTTTGAGATTAAAATCAATACCTGAAAATTTGAAGAGTACTGCAATTCTAAGCGGCTGCTATGGGACCTGAGGGGCTGCTGGCGTGGAGGAAGAGTGGAGGGAGGCGAAGACTGAGTGAGGAGCAGAGGAGTGGAGGGAGGCGATGGTGGTGAGGAAGAGTAGTGGACCTGGTGGAAGGCGATGGCGGCGATAGGATTTAGGTATACACAACAGAGGCAAGACGCTGAGTGAGAGAGGGAAAGTCACGAAAATTTAGGGGCAGAAAGTGAGGAAGAAGAGTGATTAAAACGGTGAGTTTTAATCAAGTATGCAAAACGACGTCGGTTCGGTTATTGCTCGGTTACTGCCTTTCAAAATCGAACCGAACCGATATAATCGAAAATTTTACAAATTAGAAACCGAAACCGAATCAAAATAAAAAATCGATCAGTTTGGTTCTATTTTCGGTTAAACCCATAATTTGCTCACCCCTAAAGAGGGTTAGAGGAGGAAACTGCGATTGTTGAGCAGAAGGGAAAGGTTAGGTGACTGGTTAGTTCTGAAAAATAAAGTCAGTTTTTCAAAAAATTACTACAAGAAAATTAGAAAATAGAAAATACTGTTCAGTTGTAATATTTTTCAATTTAGAAAATTAGAAAATTATTTCTGAATTTTTCAAAATTAAACTATTGTATAAAAAATATAAAAAATATGTTTTCTTATTTTTCCTTTATTAAAAAAGAGTTGAAATTCAAATACACTACATTTTTTTCTAATTTATAAAATTATAAAAAAAAATAAAAATACAGATAAAAAAAGATAAGCAAACATAATTTTCATTTTTTAATTTTTTATTTTAAAAAATAAAAAAATAGAAAATTAAGAAATGAAAATAAAAACTGAAAAAGGAAAATAAAAAATATTTTTTTAAACTAAACAGCCTATAAGGGTTTTATTAAATATTTTTTAAAAAGAAAAAACAAAACACACCGATTTGTGAAAAAATTGGCTTTCGGTCCAATTTGCCGGTTTAGTTTTCTGATTTTGATATTGAACCAAATTGAATTGGTTACTAGCAGTTGAGCCGGTTCGATCCAATTTTCAAAGCTTTTTTTTGGTAACATAGGAGTGGGTTAAACCCACGAAAAACAATAACGAAAATAAGTAACGGCAGATAAATCATACTGAAACCAAGAGATAATATTATTTTCAAGAGGATCTAGACGATAATGACATAGTGCAAAAGAGCCGTACCACATGTTGCCACGTGATGAGAAACAAAAGCAGGAAGCAACCGCCAAAACCGTTAATTCTCCCGGGTGGAGTCCCATATAAATACGCAGAGCCCACCGAGTATTCCTGCTTAACGTTTTCTCAACGCGACTCAGGTCTCTCACACGTCTCTACACTCAGAGAGACGTTTGCCATGGGCTCTCACAATTTCCTCCCAAACGGTATCGTAGAAAACGGCATCACTCCCTCGGTAGCTAATGAGGATTCCGGCGTTAGATCTGCTCTGATCTTTCTCGGCACCGGATGTTCCAGCGCCGTCCCCAACGCAATGTGCTTGATCCAGCCTTCCGATCCGCCCTGCCATGTGTGCTCCCAGTCCCTCTTCATTACTCCGGAGAAAAACCCTAATTACAGGTTAGTTTTCGTTTTAATTTCGAAAGAGATCTTCGTTTCTGAGAGAATTTTTGGTGAATAATGGGATTATGGTTTATGTTTAGGTGCAATACGTCTCTGCTCATAGATTATTGCCAGAGTGATGGCAAACATAGCTATATATTGATTGATGTAGGAAAAACGTTCAGGGAGCAAGTGCTTAGGTGGTTTTCTTTTCACAAGATCCCTCGAGTTGATTCCGTGAGTAAACTGTGTTTTCATTGCTCTCATTCATCTTTCATCCATCGTTTGCACATATATGCATCAATCAAAAATTTTCTTCTGGACATTGGTTATAAAAGGACTCTTTTTTCTCCGTTTCTTTTTTTGGATAAAATAAATATAAAGCTTTTAATAGGAATTGGATTGATTGTTTTTATTAAAAGCACAAAATTGTCATTTGAAAAGTGGGTAAGGTACTGATTATATAAATCGTGCCAGAATTAGGGAAATATCCTTAGAAATAGAGAATGTTAAAGACTTCGTTTTGGACGGAAAATAAGAATGCAGTGGAATATCACTTTTTGAAAATATTAAGGTCTCTTTTCTAAATCTGAATGCAGGTAGATGTCCAAAGTTAGATGTGTTCTGTTAGATAATATATGATTTCCATGGAGCCGGTTCAACTGTTGCCTAATGGTCACTGCCAGTATTAAGTTTTCAGCTGTTGCTAACAGCATCTGCTGTATTTAGTAATAAAAGCATCTTGTTAAATACTTTTTGAACCATCAGGTTATGGAGGTGTAAGTTTTCACATTCCAAAATGTGAAGATCCATAAGTTAAGTGCATGAATTGATGCGTGGTTTAGGATTATTCTCAATTAATATAAGCCACATTTGAGGATTGAAATTGTTTGATGTTATATCTCCTAGGTTGGAAGGAAGAATTATAAGGGAATGTTTAGGGAACAAAAAGCTCATGGAAACTGTTTGGTGGTTGTCTAGGTAGCCACAATTGGCAAATTGAGAAGGCAAGTATAGAATGCATTAGTCCTACAAAGGCTTCAACTGTCTACATAATTTATGATACTCTGTCCAAAAATTTTGCTGCTGTTTTTGACTACAACTGTCTGATAAGATATATTTTACATCTGTATTTTTTTTAGTCACATGAGTGCTTACATACTAGTAACTTTTTTCTTAGAGATATCTTAACATGCTTGAGTAGCTGTATCTTACTATTTACTTTACCAGACTGCTTCTTTTCCTCATACTTAATCATATAAATTTCCTTATAAGAACAAAATTTACAAAGTTAAGCTGCAGAGTTTTCATCATCTTACATGAAATATTTTAATGTTAAAGAGGATCGAGTATTACTTTTTTCCTCCTTTATGCAGTTTGGAATTGGATATATGGTGCATGCTTGTGCTGTTGAACATAATATTATTTCTGTTTTACTTCATAACAAGGTCCCATCTTTCTTGAAGTATTAGAACTAACTTTTCTATGAATTGCAGATTATTTTGACTCACGAGCATGCTGATGCAGTCCTTGGTCTTGATGATATACGGGCCGTGCAACCTTTTAGTCCTACAAATGATATTGACCCAACAGCTATTTACCTAAGTCAGTCAGCCATGGATAGGTACAATTTTTCTTTCCCATTTATCCACATGTGGCTTTTTAACAAGCTAATGTATCATTGTTATGCTGTTGCATTTGTTAGGCACTCGGACGGGTTAATTTATTCGGTGGTCACTCAATTTTGTGGCTTGTAACGATTTGGTCACTAAACTTTAATTTGTAACAAAAAAATAATTCATCTATTATTTTGTAACGAAAAAATCATAATAACCGAAAATTGCATTCGCCGGCAACCGGCGCATGATCGGTACGGCAAAACCCAATGACACGTCAAAAATTTTATCACGTCAGATTAGAGTTAATTTCTGTGGTGGTCACTAAACTTTGTGCCTTGTAACGATATAGTCACTAAACTTTGTGTCTTGTAACGATATAGTCACTAAACTTCAACTTTGTGCCGTGCATATCATGTGCCGGTTACCGGCGAGCACAATTTCCGATCATTGTGATTTTTTCGTTACAAAATAATAGATGAGTTATTTTTTCGTTACAAATTAAAGTTTAGTAATCAAATCGTTATAAGCGAAAAGTTGAGTGACCACCGAAAAAATTAACCCACACTCGGACTATGCATGTGTAACAATTATGACCCTATTTTGCTATGTTATGCTTAGTAAATTGTTCTTATGAAATTATTTATTTTGAACCACCGGTAAAAATTTTAGTGTATAAAGATATTTAAAGTTCATCAGCAAATTGAACAGAAATCTTTTTCTAAAGCTTGCAGTCTCTTGGATTGCAGTTTCCTGGATTGTCCAGTTTTTAATTTTTCCATTTAATTGTTTCGTTAGCCAATATAAATAGTGAATTGCTCAATTGATTAAGAGGAAACTTTTATGTGGCTTCATGTGTACATCACCATGAAACGTACAAATCTAGTGTTATGCGTGTCTGATTTAGTTCAACTTATTTCAGTTAATTCTGATCTAACTTATAACATTACTCGATATGTCTCTGTGTTGTACCTTCGAAACAGCATTGCTGTAAAATTTCCTTACCTCATGAGAAAAAAACTAAGGGAAGGTCAAGAAGTAAGACGGGTAGCACAGCTGGACTGGCAGATAATTGAGGAAGACTGTGAGAGACCGTTTGTTGCATCAGGCGTAAAATTTGTGCCTTTGCCAGTTACTTCCTCTGAACCTTTCTTGAAAGATATATTATATGCCCATAAATGTGGACACCCAAGCATGCACTATTATATGCTCTTGTTTCTCATGCCTCTTTCTTAGTGTAGGTGATGCACGGAGAAGATTATATTTGCTTGGGTTTTCTCTTTGGTGAAAAGAGTAGAGTGGCTTATATATCTGATGTTTCACGCTTCCCTGAAAGTACAGAATATGGTGAGTCTTATGCTTGTATTTTGCGTCATTTCACTATATATACAATCAGAAGTTAACATTGTGTTATTGGTAGAGAAAATTTTGCCAGGATTTTTGGGCCATTTTACAGATAGGTTTTTTTTTTTTGGTATGTATTTATCACATTGTTTAAAGATTTTTTATTTACTGATCTTTATCTTACAGTAATATCAAAATCTGGGGCTGGGCAGTTGGATCTTCTTATCTTGGACACTTTGTACAAGGTCAGTCAACTAAATTATGCTTCTTCTTTGTTAATCATCCTTCGATGATTTCCTTGGGAAAGGGGTTCCCAAGCATTGTGGTGCTTAGAGGTCCAATAGAAATTTTCTCATACTGACTTATCCATCTATAGTTATGTCGGATTAAATTTTTGCAGAATATGCATGAAATACCATTGAAGGGTTTTCTGTAGATGTATGTGCACCCAAATACATAAACAGCATTTCCCAGTAAAAGCCATTAGCTATAAGTGTCAACATATGTGCGTAATTTTACTAGGCACTTGCTGAGTAGTTTCTCCAAATTCAATTTGGTAACTCCAGTGCATTTTTAGTCAGAGTCAGTTTCATCAGTGTTAAGAGTGTAATCCCTCCTGCAAACTTCAGACATTAGATGAAAGCCTAAAATGGCTCACATCAAGTCCTAGGATGTGTGTAACCACTTTGTTGCTTAAGATTGGCAAAAATGCAGTAAGAAATGCGAAAACTGCATGTAACTTACATAAACTAAATTATCATTAGCAAATAGCTTCCCTCTATCTCTGTTTTAGATGGAGAAATTTGTAAAGAGAGAACTTGCGATGCTAGTGGAATGGAAAGGAACTCAAAGGTGAAATTGCCTATTGCATAGCACATAATTCTGATCCAAAAATACATGAATAACCAAGTTAAACAAAAATCCGTTTCCAGATGTTTATAACCATTAAGCTGTTGATTCAATTTACACTTCATATTTGATCATTTGTTTTTCAAGTTCAGGTTCTTGGATATGCATGATCATCTTATTGTTGTCCCTCCCTCTTTTTCCCATCAGCATACTATAGTTGTTTGGGGACACTCACTCGTTGCTAGTAGGAGGTGTCTAAAGTGCAAAGTTGGCATGTTGCATCCTCACACTTGATAGATCTGTTTTAGCCTTCCAGCCAATAATCTAGATTGGCAATTCTACTGCATGATGACACTTTGAAAGTACAGGCCTGAAATTTATTAATTTGAAACTTGTGTGGCGAACTGAAAAATTGAGCAATCTCAGGGAACACAGTGCAAACTACTTGAGATATAAATAAATAGGTCATCCATACATAGTTTTAGCATGCAGTCATGAAACTAAGCATCCATTGCCAAGTTTACTACTAATATTTTCTTATAAAAGAAAAATTAGGGATAATTACTAAAGTCGTGGAATTTACTATATATTTCTGATTTTTTTTTGACACAGCTACATATTTATGATTTAACCCTAAATATTTTTTGTTTTAACAACTGAGTCCTAGAAGTTATTAAAAATGGGTCTTTTAGTCCTATTGTCAACATTAAATTTCATTAGTCAAGAAGAGTGCCTTTTTTTTCTTTCATTGACATTTCATTAATATTTTTAATTTGTTATTTTCAGTATATGAACTACTTTCTCCATTTAATTTTATGTGTCACTTTTGTTATTTTTACTAAAATTAAAAAGTATTAATTAGACTCAAATTTATGATAAAATTGAGTAATTTAATGTACAAATTTTAATCTAATTGGTTAACTTGTATTAACAAAAATAAATTGAGAAAAGAAAATTAAATTCCATTGAGAAAAGAAAAGAAAATTTCAAATAAATGGAATTTGAATTTTATTTAAAAGTGACACATAAAATGAAATTGAGGTAGTAATAGATAGTCAGTCATACCAAAAAAAAAAAAAAAGAACGAACATATAATAATAAATACTTTTTGAAGATATTTACACTTCAAACCAAAAAAAAAAAGTGATAAACTTTTTTGTTCTATCAAATTTGGCAATTCATAGGTTTCAAATGCAGTTAAAAAACTAGCGAAGAGAATTTCAAATAATTTATAACAATCATAAAATTTTTCATGATTCTTTTTTCTTAAAGCAAGAAATATTATCTCTAACTTTTTGTTAGTTATATTTAAAGATTTTATTTTTTTTATTAAATTTGGTTTGTGATATAAAAAGTAGCTTTACATTAATTGTGGAATCATAGTTAAATATGATTGATATTAAACTAGCTAATCCGTTGTGTAATATTTTTAATAATTGAAATTATAAAAAAAAAGAATGTATCGTGTTTTAGATTCAACTAAAATAATATTTTAATTTATTGTTTGAGATAAGAAACTTCATTGATTTCTTGTTGACTGAAAATTTCTTATTCTTTATGTAATTTTGGTTCATCATAAGTTCATTTTGCCAATTGTTAAATTAATTAAAAAAAAAAGGTCTATCGTTATCTAACAATATAAGACTTAGAGGTGCCCTTTCAACAAAGAACTTGATTGTTGAAAAACAAAAACTGAGAACTTAATTGTAAAAATATAAAACATTTAGCCTTTAGGACTTGAAAACTTGTATTAAATCTCTAAATGTTTTACAATATCCGTTTAGAAATTATGACTGCTTTAGCAATAAAATGAAGAGGATTGTGAAAAAATAGGATCAAGGTACTAGTAATGATCATTGACAATGCTTCCTACAAGAATTTACTGTCTGAAACTTGTCCAAAAGTATATCGACATCCAAGTTCATTTAGTTATATGCTGCTTCATTCTAGTGATGCAAGTAAGTGTGCTTTAGGTATACTTGTTACTAATGATGGAAACACTTAATTGTGAATGATGGATGTTGACCAAATTTTAAAATGCATAGGTTCTTCCTTTTGTAGTTCTAGAAAACTGCATTTGTTATGTCCTTTTTATGTCAGACAACTTTTTCTGGAAATTTTCTGCTGCCATGCTGCTGTATTTATTCTGATAATTTCCGTGACATAGTATCAGTAACCTTCTGTTTGCTTCCTTTCTGCAGAATGGCTCCCATAATACTCACTTCTGCTTTCCTCAGGTTTGTTTGGTTTCCTCAGTTTTCAGTTTTATTTTTGGATACATTGTCACTCATACTAATAAGTATGCAGACCCTTGAAGCTGTGAAGAGATTATGCCCAAAGCAAGCCCTTTTAATTGGAATGACTCACGAGTTTGATCATGACAAGGACAATGACTCCCTAAGGGAATGGTCTAAAAGGTATTTAATTTGCTTATGTTGATGATCATGGTTCTATCCATCAGGTACATTTTGAATGACTGTTGACATTGAATGTAGCTATACAACCTTTTGATTATAGTGTAGTGGGATTAAGATTTTCTAATTTATTTTGTCTCCATTCTTTCTCATTACTATGTATCAAAGAGTAAGAAGCTGACATTTGTCATCGTTTGCATGTAGGGAAGGAATCCCTGTGCAACTTGCTCATGATGGCTTGAGAGTTGCTATAGAGCTATGATGAGGTAAAATTCTATCTAAAGGCTAATAAAAATTAACATCATACTTTATGCGTATAAAAGGCTACCTCCTCCCACTATACTCCTGTCTGTCTGTCTGCATGCCTGTAGGTGGGACGTGTATTGTTCTTGAATGCACTATTATTTTTATGTATATAGGAAAGCCCTCTCTCTCTCTATATATAGATGGGACTTTTTTAGGCTTAAACGGGCAATCATGTCTATTTTCTTATGTTAAAAACCTTGCAAATGTAAATTGCTGTCTAAGCTCTATATTCACGGACCTTTCAAAAACTTCCTACCAATAATATTACTGCATAAGTGCGCGTATATAATAACTCTCTGTGAACAATGAATGACCAACACTGCATGCGTGAGAATGATAGGATATTGAATGTAAATGAATTAATTCTCTGCTTATATATTGGTTAAGTGATTGGATTGCATTGTTTGTGGATGAAACTATGAGAGAGGCAGAACTCGTAAATTGTTAGTGTTATTTGATTTGTTTTCTTGATTTAGCGCTTTGGCAAACCACAAACAGCGGTACTGTTGTTGCATCAACACTAGTGTAAGGTGTCGGTTTAAATATTGAAGCAATTGAATTTTCTTTTTTTTTTCTTCGTCACAGGCTAAGACGGGAGCCATCAGTCAATAGGAAAGGTACAAAAACATGGTTTCCATGTTATTCTGATGGCAAACGAATTTATCTATAGATTTAGAAGCTCATTTACGGTAGTAGAATTTTTTTTTCTTTTTTACAGAAAAAAAGGAAGCATTAATATAGATACTAAATTTGTTCGCCATCCTTTCTGACTTTGGACAGTTGGCCATAGTTTGTAGCATTGGCAATTTCTTTGTTGGAAATCTTATTGTTTATTGACGCATTTTCTATTCCAAAGGGAGATGCATGCCTTTGACATTAAACTGTTGGTATTATATGATTGATAATCCATTGTGATGCGCTGAACCTTCGAATGGTGCGTACAATACGCGTGCGCCCTATTTCAACCTGTATTTTATGGGTTCCAATTTAATGGTTTATTGTTGCGTGCTAATACAAAGGCCTAATATTGGGCTTTTGATTGTTCCCCAAGAAAATTGATTTTTTTGAAATTTTAAATGTTAATTAAAAAGAATAACAATGTTCTGTCAGCGTATTGATTGGAGTAAGAATGAGGGACAAGTTTGGATGCATATGGTTTGACGGAAGGAAGACTTTAATGTTAATGTGATGTTAACCACAAATCCCCTAAGGTTACGTTGCACATTTCTTATCTGTCTATGCTGCTCTGTCCCGCCCCCTTGACTAATTATACCTCCGTTATAATGCTCCCAAATTTAGCACCACCACCAATTCTCAAAATAATAATAATAATAATAATAATAATAATAATTTTCCTTTTATAATCATTGATTACTATCCCTCAATAGCTTATGTTTCTTAATGTTATATTTGGAATTTATGGTTATCACTTTAACAGTTGAGTTTATTTTATTTTCTAAAAAGTATCCTAATTTCAATGCTTAAGCACGATTTGCCACTAACAAAATAAGAATTCATATATAATTAGCATAATACATATATACATATGTTTTAAAAAAATCCCATTCTTTAGAGAGACTGATTCTACTATATTAATTTGTTTAAATTCGCACTTTAGCTTCGGGAAGGTCATTCGTATTTCCAACAAAGGTAAAACAGACTATGCTGAAATAATTATATTTGAAGAATAATATTAAGCAAAGTTTGAATATTCTGCTGTTTCAATTGATGTATAAACATCTAGAAACAGTCAAAAAACAAGACCAACACCATGTCTATTTCCAAAGTCTTCAAAACTCCCATCTTAGTATTCTTCATCTACAGAACCTTTAATTATTATATAAATACAAACAAATGACAGACAACGCTTAGCTAATTGCCATGAAAATTTCAATTCTTATTCTCTAATAATCCAACTTCCAATTATAATCCCTAAGTCCTCAACATATTATTAATTGTTGTGTGTCTCTTTGATTCATATTAAGAAAGAGAAAATGGGATGCTTTGTGCCTTTCAATAACAGGAATTTGGATCTAAGCTTTTTGATCTTCAAGCCCACTGTGGTGCTTGTGGATGAGCTTATTCAGACCCTTAAGCACTTCTGTGTTAGCACTCAGAGTCTTGGTTGTGTTCAGAGTTCCATTTTTAGAAGCATCCATGGCAATATGGTAATATCCTTAACTTTAACGTTTATTAATTTGTAATTTTAATTAGGAAATTAATTAATTATGATCATCTTAATTTTGTTTATTTATCTTATTTTCCCCTTCAGATCATCTGGTATGGAGCATGGATGAAGAAATCTACTGAAAACAAAGACTTATTAACTGCAGCCCTTGTAAGTTGAATTTCTATGTAATTTCATCTAACCCTAATCATAATTCTTAATATTGCTCATATATACACGGCAATGCATAACATAGAAATCACACTAGAAAAAGGGTGGACAATTAGCTAGATCTGCAGGTGCCGTAGCGAAACTGATTGCAAAATAGGATAAATCGGCCAAACTAAACCTTATGCGGAGGTTCGTTTAATATCTAAAAACTGCTCAACAACAGTCGGACAAATGGAGAATACTGGGATGAACCAGAAAAGTTTGGGCAGCGTGCGCATGCATAGTCCTACTATAATATATGTTATTATGGGATACTCAGAACTTGCATCCTATTGCTAATAATACTTTTATTAGCAATTAAGCCCTAGACTCCAAGAAACCACTCTAGTGGTAAAATCCTAATATAGTGGGAGGTTTCGAGTTAATAATTTTTTTGCAAACCACATGTTGCCACATTAGCTTTATGTTACTTTGAATGAAATGATGGACGATTGGTTCTAATTGAAAGGAATGTGAATATTAAGGATCTAAGTTACAAAAACAGAGTCTAATATAACTAATTCAGTAGCATTCTGTGTATTTATTTCTGCAGCTGTCAATGTTAACGGACATATCAAGCATGGCAATCTTGACAGAACATGGTTTTTTCGATGCGTACGCCGGAGAATCAAAAGAAGGTGTATCAGCTGCGAAGTTTTCGACGGGCGATACAATATCAATGAACATAATGGTACCGCAATCGGGTGAGATAATAAGTGACCTATGCTATGCAAATTTAGCACTATTTAAATCAAGGTTCTTGAAAATGGAAGGAGCAAGCGCAGGAGTTTGCCTGAATTGCCAAAGTAAGCCTAGAGTAGCATCTCTCTATGTCTGGAAATCCCTGCTGTTTTGTTACTCATGGATTATAAACTCTGACCGTAGAAAGACAATGCTTCCTTATCTTGAACGTTTCTCTATTGATATTAAGTATGATATATTTAGAGTAGTTTTTGTTAGTAGTGACATTAATGTACAAGGTTGCCCTAATCCTATGTTAACAAATGGAGACAACAACAGCGAAAAAGAACAGATTCAGATATAGCTCTACTTTTGTACATATTAAATTTTATCAGAGACTTAAAGTGTTATGTCATCTGGAATTCACTCAAACCATTCTAAAGTTAATTAGTTTCACCACAGTTATAAGTTGTTATTGTTTTCTTCAATTATGTCATCTGGAATTCTGTTTAACATTGCCCCTCAAAAGTGTTCTGGAATTCTGTTTATTTTGTAGAAGGAAGGTTGAACTTTGCTGTGCATTATTAAAGTCTGGCATAATAACATGTAGTGGAGGAAAGATAGGGAAGATAATGGCTAGTGCGAGAAAAATGGGCAACAACTAGCAGAAAAGAAAGTGTCAGTGAGGCCCCATAAGTACTCTGTGCAAATGGGGGCAAATCTACCGATTTACACTAAATTGAACTTTTAGGCCCAATTTTGATACCCATGAGCCCACTCTTTTAGTTTAATAAGCTACATATTATAGGTTATAAATCAAAGGAAAGGGAACGTGGTGGGACAAAAGTCCTTCCGAAGTACCTCACTTTTACCGCAAAAGGATTGGACTTTTTTATATGACCCTTTTCTCTGTTGGACTCCACATCTTTCATCCGCGGAGTTTGGGACTATTGAGAACTCACAATCATGCATCTAACACTATATTAGAATTAGCTACGTCTTCATAATCGGAGGCTCTATTATTACTTCAAAATGACTTCCGTCGATTTTAAAATATCGTTAGTGTTGTATTTTTTTTATAAAATGTTATAATTTGGTAAATCATAGACTGCAAATTAAGACATAGATGCTTCTCTTTTGAGAGAGAATCTGGTCCAAAATATTTTCTATTTTCTATTTTTTTTTTTAGGAAATTTGTAATGTTTGTGGTGCTAAAAGTAGAAAAGAGAGGAGTTGTGGTTTAGTTGCATCATGCACGGGAAAATAACATTCAGGCTTTTGATAACGTGGAATACAGTTCTAAATGGAATCCTGAATCTAACATTTTTTGGATATAAAGTAATTGCCCTTTTGGTCCACAAAAATATTCTCTGACTCGGATTAGATCTTGTAGAACAGTAGTCCCCATTATTCCTCATTATTCCTTGTCAACAATTATATATATATATATATATATATATATATATATATATATATATATATATATATATATATATATATATATATATCTATCTGGATACGCCCATAATTTTTGATATGAATCTGAATTCATATCAATATGTGAATTACACAGGTATGAAAAAAGTTTTATATTAGGTCATTTAATTAAGATTTTTTTCCTTAATTAAATAGATTAAATAAGCGAAGCTACATATTAATTTTTTAATTAAAAATTGTAACTGCTCATTTAATTCTCATTAATTTTATAACTTTCATTTCTTATTAATTATTTTATTTAATAACCTTCCTAATTAAAAGCATAAAACTCTTTATAAATAGGGTTAAGGTAAAAGTAAGAAGAGAGAAGAACAAATTCTTATATTGAAGCTCCGTTTGATTCTCTCATCGCATGCTTTTCATTCCAAGGGACTTTTAGACTGTTGTTTAGTTGTCATTATCACGTTCGTGGATATTGTTAGTCAACCTTGGTAGGCTGACAATAAGAAAAAGAAAAAAAAAAGGAAGTTTAGAATCCCACATCGGGAAATATAGAGGTTGGAGGGGATTTTATTTCTTATATATACAACCATCATTTGATTATTTAAACCATCTCATTCTTGAGGTCTCCTAGTATAAATAGAAAGTGTTTCTCATATTTTTTTGTGTAAAATATAGAAAAGTTGTAACTCCTATTTTTATAGTAAAACTTTGCTAATTTTGCCCGTAATTTTTACCCTGATTTATTTGGAGATTTTTCACGTAAATCTGTATGTTTCTTATTATCTCTATTTTAGCTACGGTTTTGCTCTAATCCGGTCCTTTTTTTTTTTTACAACAAGTGGTATCAGAGCCGAGATTCTGTCTTAGTATACTCTGTGGTTGCAGCATAGGCTGATCTTCCACATCAGAAAAGACTTTTTCTTGGATACTGTTTACGTATATAGTCACTGTTCATCTATACAGTTACTATTCACGTATACGGTTACTATTCATGTGAAATAGTGGGAGCTGATTTTTGAGCAGAGAAGTTCGTGATAGAAACAATGGCGGCAAAATATGAGATCGAGAAATTCAACGGGAGTAATTTCTCACTGTGAATATTAAAGATGAAGGCTATCTTGAGAAAAGATAATTGCCTAGCGGCTATAAGTCAAACGCTGACCGATTTCACAGATGATAATAAGTGGAACAAGGTGGATGGGAATGCTATGGTAAATTTTCATCTGACATTAGCAGATGGGGTGTTGTCAATCATAGAATAAAAAAAGACAGCAAAGGAGATCTGGGATCATCTCACAAAATTGTACAAGGTCAAATCACTACACAACAAAATTTTCCTGAAAAGAAAACTCTATACTCTTCGTATGGCAGAATCTACTTCAGTGACGGAGCACTTAAATACTTTGAATACTCTATTTTCTCAACTCACTTCGTTGGGTTATAAAATAAAGCCAGAAAAACGTACTGAGATTCTACTCCAAAGTTTACTAGATTCGTATGATCAACTCATCATCAATTTAACAAATAATACGGATGCTCTAGTCTTCGATAATATTGCAGCTGCTGTTCTAGAAGAAGAAAATCGGCGCAAAAACAAGAAAGACAGGTAGACAAGTTCACAACATGTGGAAGCCTTGATGGTGATGAGAGGAAGATCAATGGAATGTGGCTCAAGTGAAAGCCACAATCATGGTAGATCAAAACCAATGAGTAAGAAGAATATTAAATGCTACAATTGTGACAAGAATGGTCACTTGAAGAATGATTGTTGGAATCTAAAGGATTCCAATTTTCAAGGAAATGTGGCAAGTTGTTCCGACGATGGAAATGCTCTATAATGTATGATGGTACAATTCGTATTATTCAAAACATGTGACATGTGGAGGGCCTAAGAAGAATCCGCTGTCTATAGGACAAGTGGATGATTTGAGATGCAAGATATTGAGAATGAGATCATAAAGATAAAAAGAGAAGTTCTTGTACTTATGAAAGGAGAAAAGATAGCTGCAAATGTGTTATGAATAAGCAGCATTGTTTGAAGTTAAAACACAAAATTCTAGAAGTAATGATGTTCTACAATTGGTTCACTCTGACGTATGGTAAATACCAGTTTCATCCCTAGGAGACAATTATTCCAGGAGATATTGAGTGTATTCGATCAAGAATAAGTTAGATGTGTTTCTAGTTTTCAAAGATTACAAAGCGCGAGGTAAAATGGCAAGGTAGAAAAAGTGATGTGAAGATTTGATTGATACTCAATCAAATCTTCAAGTAGGAGATTGTTAGCCAACCTTGGTAGGCTGACAATAAGAAAAAGAAAAAAAAAGGAAGTTTAGAATCCCACATCGGGAAATATAGAGGTTGGAGGGGATTTTATTCCTTATATATACAACCATCCTTTGGTTATTCAAACCATCTCATTCTTGAGGTCTCCTAGTATAAATAGAGAGTGTTTCTCATATTTTTTTGTGTAAAATATAGAGAGGTTCTAACTCTTATTTTTATAGTAAAACTTTGCTACTTTTGCCCGTGATTTTTACCCTGATTTGTTTGGAGGTTTTTCACGTAAATCTGTATGTTTCTTATTATCTCTATTTTAGCTGCGGTTTTACTCTAATCCGGTCCTTATTTTTTTTTTACAACAGATATCAGTCAGACCAGTGACGCTAGAAGAGATTTTTGTACACGCTTTCGTCAAAATATCTGCGCTACAAGAGGTAGATAGTAAATAACCCGATTATTTTATCTTCATATATACATGTGGCATATTATTCCTCCCTCAATATATATATATATATATATATATATATATATATATATATATATATATATATATATATATATATTGATGGATTTGGGAAAATTATAACAAATATAATTTATACTTGGAGGTAACATTAAATAAATGGTACCTACCTCTTGTAGCGCAGAAATTTGTTACGGAAGCATCTACAAGGATCCCGTTTATTTTTGGTCACTGGCCTGGCTTTTATCCACTCGAGATAAAATCAGCTAGATCACATTCTAAATGCCCCTGAAAATTAAGACATAAAACAAGCGTGAGTGGGAACGAGCAGCCTTGCGGCGTATACGTTTTCTCGTTACCAAATTATGAGGATCTCACCTCTATTTATAAAGATCCTAAAAGCTAGAGACCTAACTCTAATTTAACTCAGACTCTTTCTGAGATAAGATTTGGTAATTTTTATCAGATTAAATAACTTAATTTAATCTGAATTGGAACTCAATCCATTATAGAGTCATGGGCATATCCCAACTCTATCATCTCCCACTCGCACACGACGGAATGCATTCCAGTCTTAATTTTCAGTTATACTGGCAAATAGATTGTATGACCAGTATACCTCGACAGCACTAGTGTTATACACCTGTTAGGGATATATAGCATCTCGAAAAATAAGATCCTCTTTTCATGTATGCCTGACCCTAAATTGGCTTCTCACATTCATTGTTTTAACTCATGATCTCATAAAATAATTTTCGTATTCACTATTATGTTTTTACTCATAAAAACTATAATAGGCATGCTGGTGAACCACGAAATATTATGAAAGTGATCAAAAGGCTATCTTCCCCTCTTACTGTATGCCATCCATCATGATTAAACTCGCTTTTCTAGTTAGATCTGCCAGGCCTAAACTTTTCTCGGACCTCTTGGAAATTAACTAAGCTAGCCACATTGAACCATACTTCAAGGATAAGTTAAGGGTTTTAAGGGTCGAAATATAAACAGGATCTCACAATAGGAAAAATTGAGATCATTAATATAATTAAATTCCCATCCCCGTGGTCACATACGCACACACGGTATAAAACATGTGTTATGGTGTTCTTTCCTTCCCTTAAAGGAGCGCATGTCTCACATTTTAATAATGTGTATATCAAACACCATACAGAAGCGTAAGGTTGCGATGCATCGAAGCACCCAACTTTAGTCCGCTTACTTAAAGACTACTTCTGGCTTTTTAGACAGAACATGGTAGTTACATATAACTGACCATCGGATTTCATACAATCCTTATTTTGGATCTCAATCCAAAGCATACAATTTTATATATGTCTTTATCTCGCACCTTAACAAGACTTGTCTTGTAATTTCTGTAAAACGGTACTTTTATTTTGAACAGGCTCTTGAGCAATCTTATATGTTCAAAAAATGCCTCATCTTAGTTTTTGCCAACTCATTGACAAAACTAAGGTAAATACCCTTGTGAGTGGACTACTTCTCTGTCCGACATGCTCAATCTCATATCAATAACAGTAATTATTCGTAAATAATGAACTTTAGTTATTATTCGCAAATAATAACGTTAAGGGATTATATAAAATTTAACAGTACCAATTAAATTCTATGCAAACCTCGAGATCTAATGTGTCTCTCAAAACACATCTCTCGTTATAGGTTTACTCAATGGATCTGCATGCGTAGAAATGTACTGCAAGTTCATATCTCTTCTTGCAACAATATCTCTCTTACATTAATACTTAATGCCGATATGCTTAGCTCTACTATAAGCTATCAACGACTGACTGTCACTATAGACTGTCACTAATACCTTTGAGACAATTACTCTTAAATGTCTCACAAATCATTTCAACCAAACTGTCACCAGTACTGTAATTGAGGAAGTGACAAATTCAACTTCCACCATTGATAGGGCTACACAGGTTTATTTTTTGTTACTCCACGAGATGGCACTCTTGCCAAACAAGAATTTAAACTTGAGGTGGATTTTCTCTTATCCACATTTCCTGCTCAATCAATGTTTATGTATTCTCTCAATGCAGATCCTTTTCTTGATAATAGAGAGAATAGTTTGCAGTACCTTTAAGGTATATAAGTATCCTTTCAATTGCTTCCAATGTGCTTTGCCCGGGTTATATTGATATCTATTTACCATGCCCACTGCATAGCATTTATCATATATTGTATACAATATACTGCATACATAAGACTACCCATAGCACTGGCATATCAAACGTTCCTCATACGTTCATTTCTTCTGGCTTCATATGACACACATTTTTTCTAAGAAACTAATTATTGACAATGGGGTTATCTATGGATTTGTAGTTTTGCATATTAAATCGTTCGAGATTTTTGTTGATATATTTCTCTCGAGAAACAGACAACAATGTTCTCGAATGATCTCTTGAAATCTTAACTTCAAGAATGTAATATGCATGACTCATATCCTTTGTCTAAAAGTTGGACGATAACTAATCTTTGATTTCATTTACGTACCATTTATCATTTTCAGCTTTAAGTATGTCGTCTATATACAATGCCAAAATGACAAATTTACTTTCAGAGCTTTTACTATGAACACAATGATCTTCATCAATCATGTTGAACACATTCGATATGATTGTATGATGAAATCTCAAGTACTATTGTGTTGAAGACTGTTTAAGTCTATAGATTGAACTCATCAATCAGCAAATCTTATGTTCGCTGCCTTTTCTGATAAAACCTATAGGTTGTTCCATCCATTTCTCCATTGAGAAAAGCAGTCTTTTTCATCCATTTGATGAAACTCTAGGTCCAAACTCGCCACTATGGCCAGAATTAACTTTATATACGTAAATCTTACAATAGATGAGAAAGTCTACTCATAGTCAATCTCTTTCTATTGTATGAACCCCTTAGCGATTAGCCGAGTCTTATATCTTTCGATACCTCTTTCAGCCTTTCGTTTTATTTTGAAAATACATTTATTCTCAATTTGTGTCCTTCCAGTAGATTAACTAGTTCTCAAATATGATTTGATCTTATGGATGTCATTTTTTTCTTCCATTACTTTAATCCATTTTTCCTTAAATGGGTATGAAAAAACCTCTTGAATATTTTTATGCTTTTTCTTGTCTTGTGGAATAACTAAAAGGGCTTGATTCCAGCCTTCGATTTTAAATCATCAGCATGAAACACTTATCCTTTTAGATTTTTGCAGTTCTGAATCTTGATAAATATGTCTCATATATTTATCGTGATTCACAATGCTCCCACTGGGATTATGTTCCATACTTTCACTGGAGTCAGGAATACTATATTCTTTCCTCCCACTGGAGTAAAGAATACTCCCACTTGAATTAGGGTCTCGAACATCCGGATCGTTTGAAGGATGAGGGTCTTAACCTTCTTCCTCTAAATCCCTCCCACTCGGATGGAGTGATCCTGATATTCTCTTCCCGAGATTAATTGAAAGTGAAATCTCAATTCACTTCGCCCAACTTTGGAAATTTATTCTCTAAGAATATGACGACTTATGATCTGAATTCTGTCACAGTGCCATTTTCTTACTCACCAACGAAAATGTATCATTTTGGTACTTTAGAATATCTCACATAGATACTCTTTTTACCTCTTGGTCTCAAATTTATCAAATCGAGGTATCATGGATGCAAGCATTACAACCCAAAAGTTGTAAATGACTTAGGTCAACTTGTCGACCAGTTCAAACTCATAAGTTGTGGTAATGACAGATTTAGAGGGCATACAGTTCAGAACATATGTGGCAGTCAATAAAATATCTTTCCAATAGAAGATAGGCAAATTTGCCTCTGCCATCATAGATCTAACCATATATTTAGGAGTCTTATTTCTCCTTTTCTCAACACCATTTTATTGTGGATTTCTAAGAATGAACAACTGATGTTCAGTCCTTTTTTTTCATCACACGAAGCTTTAAATTTATCTATAAGATATCATCGACCTCTATCAGATCTTAAAGCTTTGATCCTTTTGTGTAATTGATTCTCAACTAAACTCAAATAAGTCTTGAAGCAACTCAATGCTTTTGACTTGTGAGAAATCAAATAGACATGACAATACCTAGTACAGTCATATATAAATGTGATGAAATAGTAGGCCTCATGCCTTACCCTCACATTCATTTGACCATATTTGTCAGAATGGACTAACTGCAATGAAAATTTGGCTCTAGCAACTTTTTTTAAATGATTTTCTAACTAGTTTTTCCTTTTAGATAATACTTTCGTGTAGGCAATTCAGCCTTATTTAAATTGCCTACTAAACCTTCTTTGACTAACCAACTCATTCGATTTTGTCCAATATGGTTTAATGTAGCATGCCATAATTTCACATTATTCTCATAACAATGTGAAAAATAAGAAATTAAAGGAAAAATTAGTTTTACTCAAATAGTTATGGTCCACATCCATAACAATAAAATCATTCAGAATATAACCAAAACCATAATAAAAATCATTCAAGCATAAGCATATACTGTCATCCTTAAAATATAAATTGAAAACAAATTCCAATAAAGTAAGAACAGAACCTAAATTTCATAACAAAGGTATCTCGATCCCTTGTTACACGGTCCATTGGTTCTAAATCTATCACTCACAAATGATAAAATTTAGAACTAGATACATAAATTTCACTCACTCTTGAGTTAGAATAGTGTATCTTTTTAGGCACAATACATCTCTTGCATAATGTCATTTCTATAGGCAATTGAAACATTTCACTCTTGAAAAGTTTATCTCCTTTTTGCCTTTTGACCTTTTGTGATTCTATTCCTTTTGCTTTTTAGGCTCTCAAGTCTTTTCTTTACCCTATTGATGAAGCTTATTATCTTGTTCTAATGAGAACTCATTCTATTAGAACAGGACTGTGCCATATGCACTATGACATTGACCTTAATCACTGTCAGACGGTCCCTTTTAAACTTCAAATGGCAAGCGACATCCTCAAATGTCTTTATGCTTATCCATGTGAGTTAGTTGCATCTTCACATGCTACCAACTCTTGGGTAAAGAACGGATAACAGTTTGGACCTACTGCTCATCAATCACTTATGACTAAGTTCACTAAGCTCACTTTTCCTTTTTCATCTCTCTTAGATGTTTTTGCATCAAATAATCAGACTTTTTCTTATATGTATCAAATTTGATCTTCATTGATCGGAGCTTATTCAGAGTCATATCTCTGAATTTCTCCTGCAAAGCGATCCACAGATCCATTGCATTTTTGATACTTGCGAAATTGCTTAGTGATGTGATGCATCATAGGCATCCCGGTCCTACTTATGCTGGGTTATAGTGCCATCCTCAGGTTCAGCCATAACCGAACTTGAGAATTTAAGAGCCTCTTGCTCTTCAAGCAAATACTTGGTCTTTGTATTTTGGATTTCATAATTATTACTTGGAAGCAGTATCCATTAAGATTCTCTGATCTCAAATGGAACAATATTGCACATATTTAAGGGAGATAAGGCAACACATGCAATTTATTATGCACCTGAAATATAGTAAAATTTTATATTAGGCTCAAATTCAAAAAGGTTACTAATAGTATCCAATTACCCTCTAAATCCTAATGTTCAACTTTACATGTTAAAATTTCATACATAATAAATATGAATTATTGGATTATTAATTTCTCAAACTTATGAGAGGATCTTTATTAAAGCTTTACTTAATAAGCATGCAATCATTTTACTCGTAAAATATTGCAAGGCAATTAACAATTAAAATAAACTCATTTATTATAAAGTTAAATGCCATCATGATAAGTAAATAAACACATTTACTTAACCAAAAATCCAATAATCCCAAAACAAGACACTCATGTCAAATATTAATAGGAAACATAAATCCTATTTAACAAAAATAAGCGCCAACTCAAAATGGACACTAATGTCAACTCTCATAAGTCAATTGATGAAGCCATGGACGATTCACGCTTCGTCCATTTTTTAATACCATCACAGATTTTAGTGTTGCTGCATTTGTTCTCACACATGTACTATATGATGCACTATTACATCAATGTTATCAGCTCAAATCTTCTTTCACATCCTAATGTTACTTATAGATTGCACTCTTGCATTTCTCAAAACAACTTATGCGTAATTTAAGGAAGATCTGGTGTCCTTATTCAACATTTCTGTAACATGATACAGAAAAATTTTATACACTCATGCATAAATACATATGATTGAAATATATTTCAATCAATAAGCAAGGACAGAACCTCAAAAATTTTTCAAAATATTTTTAAAAATTTTCGAAAGCAAAAAACACATTTTCTACACATTTTAATATTTTATTTTGAAATTAAGCACATTTAAATATCAAAAAATACAAAATATATTTTCTGGTCATTAAAAAATTTTGAAAACATGACCAAAAAATCATAAAAAATTTTAAAAAATTATTTGACAAAAATCGGAGCTGAAATGGTGGTCGGAGGACGTCACACGCGCCATCACGTGCCGACAGGAGGGAGGTAGATGGGTTCACGCGCTACACGCGTGGCCTCCCACTCGACCAGACACGTGTCAACACCACAGCGTGCCACGTGTCCGATTTCTACTGGTCCACCTGGCGCACATGTGGCACCCTGGTACACCTCACCGCCACGTGGCATGACACGTGTCATCCATGTGTCGGTGTGTCATTCAACCATGTGTCACACATGACACGTCAGTATTGCCACGTCGCAGACCTCGGTCTGACACGTGGCGGCCCCTGATTGGGCCATGTGGCACTATCTGATTGGGACACGTGGCGTGACCACAATCTTCCATGTGTCACCCTCTGGTTGGTCCACGTGTCCACCCCACTCATTTGCCACGTGGCATGGCCTCAGCCTTCCACGTGGCCCTCAGTGATTGGGCCACGTGTCAGCGTGACACATCATAGCTGACACGTGGCAATGTGCGTGTGGGCCACCGCCCACATGCACGCGCCGAACGTATGTGGCGCGTGTACCGCCTTCCCTGCCGAATCTAACGCACCGGTTCGGACCGGTGGGGGGTTTTCAGGATCTGTGAATCTAATGGTGAGGTCAAAAATCAAAAATCCCGACTTCTAGTTAGCCGTTTTGAACACTCATGTTCGTCTCCTCGGGTTTGGGTGTACACATACACGAAATGGAGCTGAAATATACACGCATATATATTTTTCACACAAAAAACAAATTTTTTTTTGTTGTGTTCAATGCATCCCAGATCAAATAATTTTATACATAAAATTTTAGATCTATTTAACCACATGCCAGGACGCAAAAACAACGGCTCTGATACCAATGATGGATTTGGAAAAATTATAACAAATATAATTTATACGTGGAGGTAATATTAAATAAATAGTACCTACCTTTTGTAGCGAAGAAATTCGTTGCGGAAGCGTCTACAAGAATCCCGTTTGTTTTTGGTCACTGGCCTGACTTTTATCCACTCGAGATAAAAGCAGGTAGATTACAATCTAAATGCCTCTGAAAATTAAGACATAAAACAAGCGTGAGTGCGAGCAGTCTTGCGGCGTGTACGTTTTCTCGTTACCAAATTATGAGGACCTCACCTCTATTTATAGAGATCCTAAAAACTAGAAACCTAATTCTAGTTTAACTCAGACTCTTTCTAAGATAAGATTTGGTAATTTTTATCAGATTAAATAACTTAATTTAATCTGAATTGGAACTCAATCCATTATACAGTCATGGGCGTATCCCAATTCTATCATATATATATATATATTAATCAGGTCATTAAGGCATATTGGCAAATTACATAAAATATAGTGAATTAATTTTAAAATATCCCCATAAATTTGAGAATTTTGCACCCACTAATAATCACAAAAATGGAAAAATTTGTATTATATTCATATATATTTTATGAATTTGTGTCCACTCATTACAAGTTTATAGCCCTCTCTAATTAGATTGATTGCTTGCTCAACTCATTAATTGATGATAATATTGTAATTTTTATTAATTAATAGTCAAGCACAACAAATACATAACTAAATTCAAGAATCAAATTGATGATAGAGTCTATTACAAGACTAGAACGAAATTAAAGAATTTAAATTCACTTTATGTTATCTATTGCAAAATTCTTTTTTCGATTAAAATTTAAATTTGAAAGTTCAAAAACTTAAAAAGATTTGTATCAATGACCAAGAATTTATTAATATCATAAACATTTTAAAACTATAATTTAAATTAAAAGTTCAAAAACTTAAAAAGATTTGTATCAATGACCAAGAATTTATTAATATTATAAAATTTTAAAACTATATTTTAAATTTAAAAGTTCAAAAACTTAAAAAAGATTTGTATCAATGATCGAGAATTTATTAATTTCATAAAAATTTTAAAGCTATGGAAAGGTAATTTACATAATTTAAAATGAGCCATTTAGATATATTTAGAAAGAAGAATCAAAGAAAGCAATAGGAATGGGACATGAAGAAAGAAAATTAAGCAAGTGGTGGAATGATAAAAAGAGATGGAATATCTTCACCATGACTATCCAATAAACATGATAACTTTGATCGCTGTCTAGTGAATGTCTGACTAAAGCAAACAAACCCTACTTGTATCCTTAACTGTATCCTATTCTTATCCTTTCTTTTCCTGTACAATCCATACGACATCTCAAATTTATTTATTTAATTAATTCTGAGTCGGATCGATCGATTTTCTACTATATAAATATTTAAAAGTGTTATATATTTCGACTCAAATTCGAAATTTATAATTAAAAAAAAATTCATACTATCGGCCATCTTATCTCACTCTTGAAAGATCTCATATTTTTTATGGTAATATATATATAAACTATTTAATTATTCTTAATTATGAAAGCTTTAACCTATTGGTATATTGTGATTCTTTCTAGAAAAGAAAAAAAAATCTAAGCCGCACTTAATTTTTTTATCAGAAATAAACTTAATTAATTAATAATCACTTGGAAGAGAAATTCGAATAAATATGTGGAAAATTTCTTAAATGAGAGAGAAAAGGTAGCTAGTGTCACTATATACATACTTTCCTGTGGTCAAAAGACTGTATCAAGTGGATGATTTTTGCAGATAATTGACGTGCCTATATCATAAAATTCTCTAGTTACATATATTTATCTTTTTCTAATTAATTACTAGTTAATCACAAAATATTCGATCTAATTAGTTAGCAATCTTAGGGGAAAACTAAAATATTATTGCAATTAATTAAATTCCAGAAAAATAAAAAGTTAAGCCAGTGGTCAATTGAATTATATGGGAATATAATGTGTTAAAAATTAATTTTTTTTTTTTTGATAAGCCAAGAATTTATTAATAAGAAAGACTAGCTGAAAGCTAATACAAACAGCGACTCAATTCAGGCAGGCTACCCAGTCAGCCCTCCTGTGTACACCTTGTTTAGCCAAACAATCAGCTGCAGCATTACATTCTCTAGGTTGGTGAACAAAAAACCACCCGACTCAACTCAGATAAATAATTGTCTATACTGTTGGCATAGTTTCATATTTATTTTTTGTGTTTATGAAACAGTTTGCCCCTACACGTCTAAAATTCGATAAATGGAAGAAGAAAAGTGGGTGAAAAGACACTGTTCTTATCTGTCTAATGAATCTACAAAAGCTTGAATTATATTCTCTACTACTACTAGGGCAACAATTTGAACTTTCAATATATATATATATATATATATATATATACCCATATATCAAAATTTCCAACTAACACAAAAATAAAATAAATAAATAAATAAATAAAACTATGCCAACCATTTTTCGTATTGTTAGAATATGCTTCGGCCATTAACTACACAGGAGAAACTGTATATGATTCAATCTAAAAGCTATATTCATATGTATATGAAATAAAGAGCCACAAATTATATTCTTGGAGAAAGCATATAAATTTGTTATCTTAAGTTTAATTTAAAATAGATTTATCTACACAAAAGATCTAAAAACTTGGGGTGAGCATAGACCGGTTAACCGGTCCATGAGCCAAAAAAAAATCAGTCCATTAATATCGATTTTTTCAAAACACTAACCATTAACCAGTCCGTTACTATCGGTCAACCAGTTCATCGGTTTTGGATTTTCAGACTGGTTACCCAATATTTTTCGGTTAACCACTATAATTATAAAATGTATTCATAAATAAAATTAAAATGTTCAAGATACTTAAAAATTAAAATTTTTTCACTATAATATAACATTATTGTTGTTAAAATAAAAATATTTGGTGGATATAAGCAAATTTGTTTTTAAAAATTAATATTTAATAAGTAAATAAATTAATCGGTCCATAATCATTTTTAATTAGATAAATTGTTATACTTACTAATAGCCAATTAAAAAAATTTAAAAACTTTAAAATAATTAGTATAATGAAAAAAAAAGTACATGATCACTTTTAATTAGGATAAACTGTTATATAATTTTTCGAATATATTCTGATTTTCATTATTGAAAATTTGATAAATCAAAAAATAATAAAAAATAATAAATATGGACATATTAAACAATTAATAAATTAACTAAAAATTCGGTTTCGGTTTGGTTAACCTGTCACATGAGTCAAAAATCATTAATCATTCCATTACAATCGGTTAACCAGTCCATCGGTTCGATTTCGAATTTTTTTTCGGTTAAGCGAGTCTATTACAAAACGAGAATGGAATATGGACAAAGAATATATTTTCTTGAGTCATTTGCTAAACAATACAAGAAGCCTATTTATAGTACAAATACAAAACAGTAATGGAAAGAAATAAGTGTGAATAAGCAATCCTATAATTATGCTAATACAACAAAATTCCTATAATTGTGATGTTAATGCCTTTAATTACGTTAACACCCCTCCTCAAACTCAAGATGGTGTTGTTGATTCCAACTTGAGTTTGGTGACAAGTTCTTGAAAGCAACCAAGAAGATGAGATTTGGTGAAAATATCTGCTGTCTGATTTGTTGAGGACACAGAGGAAAGAATTATAGTGCCTTGAGTAACATGATGACGCACTAAATGACAATCAATTTCGATATGTTTGGTGCGTTCATGAAATACATCATTATGAGAAATTTGAATAGCACTTCGATTATCACAATGAATAATAGTGGCTGAAGTCTGCTTGATACCCATATCCTTTAAACGCCAACGAAGCCAAAGTAATTCTGATGTAGCATCGGCAAGAGCTCTATACTCTGACTCTGTGCTAGATCGGGAGACAACAGTTTGCTTTTTACTGCGCCAAGAAATGAGATAATTTCCTAGAAAGAAATAATAACCAGTAGTAGAGCGTCTGTCGGTAGGATCTCCTGCCCAATCAGCATCTGAATATCCCGATAAAACAAGAGAGGAATGAGTAGAAAAATGAAGACCATGAAATAAGGTTCCTTTCACATAGCGAAGAACAGTTGAAAAATGAGAGGAGCAAGGAGCAGCCATAAATTGGCTAACTAAGTGAACTGTATAGGAAATATCAGGTCGAGTTACTGTGAGATAGACTAAACTTCCAACAAGCTGGCGATACAAGGTAGGATCATCAAGAGGAACACCATCCTTTGGAACTAATTTTGCGTTGAGTTCCAGGGGAGTAGAGACAATTTTACTGTCAGTTATACCAGCTCGAGAAAGAATATCAGAAGCATACTTTGCCTGAGATAAGTAATATCCAGTAGAATCAGAAGATACCTCAAGTCCTAAAAAATAACGGAGAGGGCCAAGTGTTGGGTTTCAACGGAATAATTCAAATTAAACGCAGCGGAATAAAATCGAAACCCGAAGACAGGATCCAAGTATATTCAATTGATTCAAAAGGAAGAGATTAAGATTTACTGACCTTAGAACGAAAATAACTTCTTATCTCGGACTTTAGGTGCTGCTTCAATTACGAACACCCTCTACCGGTATCTACACGCATGAACCAACGAACAAAAACTCGCAGGGGTGCTAGCTCCCTTATGTTGCGAATGGATTTTGTGTTATTTCTTTCTCAAAGAAAAATGGTGGCTAGGTTATTTTTCCTTTCTTCACTTAAGAAGTTACAGCCACTCTCAATCTCTCCTTTTAGAAGAACGTGATTCTTCAATTATTAGGGTTAATCATCCTTTATTTTAACATATATAATATATATATATATATATATATATATATATATATATATATATCCAAATATATATATATATATATCCAATATATATATATATATATATATATATATATATATATATATATATATATATATATATATATATATATATATATATATATATATAAATATGAAACCATAAGAGATAAATAGGAATACAATCACTTATTCAAAATAAGAGATATTTATATAAATATATACATATATATTTATTTCTTATTCAAATTAATATGAAATAAATTATATATATATATAATTTCGAAATTAAATATAAATACATATATTTATATTATTCCGAAATAACCTAATAAAATCCATTTTGTTCATTTTTTGTCTTGGTGTGTGACCCAATAGGTTTATATTAAGTTGGCAGTGGGTCTAATCTCATAATAAGCCCACAAGTCATAATTGGTCTTTAGCAAGACATTATGACTACCCAAATAATATAAATATCGTTAGTCCGATTTTAACTTGACAACAGAACATGCTATTATCCTTTTGTCACAAGATATCTTATTTGAACATAAGTCATGGTCCATGTCAAACTTAAATTGTTCAAACATATAATTTCTCGACCACTAAGTAGACTGATAAATTCAAATGACATTGATTACACTATCAATTCATTCGAGCACGGCCATGCTTTTATAGTCCTACTTATCGAGGGGCCCAATAGATATCTCTTTCATTAGAGAGGGACAAATTCTATCTCGATTATTCACTTTCCTCTGCATAATTCTCATTATATCCGATCATAAACTTTATAATTATCCGATTAAAGATAACGTTTAATTATGTCAAAACATAATGTTCCTTATGTAGGAAACTATGATAACCTCAGGTCAAATGATTCAATAACATATCTATTATAAGATCACTTATGACACTATCCCATGTAGTGATCTTACAGTGGGTCTATCCAGTAATTTGTTCTCTAACAAATACCTATAGATTCGATTTATATCATCATATATAATCATCCCATGATTATCAATACAAATCTATACTAGTCTTAATTTGTCTTTATGCCCTTTAGTGATAAATGATTAGGGACGACATGAATAACATTGTTATTCATAAACATTACAATAATGTAACATGCTAATAATATTAATGTGAAGAAAACCATTATATAAATGAAAAATATAATGATTACATCAAGGTCCAAATTTTTGGCCTAGGGCATAACCACTAACACCAAGATCTTTCATCTCGAACTATTGGCTAAGATATTGTTGCAATTCTGAAATACAAGTGGCATCATCTTTAGTAATGATCATATCATCAACATAAAGTAAAAGAAAAACAACACCATGAGCAGTTTGACGGATGAACAAAGCAGAATCGTGTGAACTAGAAGTGAAGCTAATTTGGGCAATAGTAGAACTGAACTTTGCAAACCAAGCTCTCGGTGCTTGTTTCAACCCATATAAAGCCCGTTTAAGCCGACAAACCTTTTGAGGGGGATGAAAATATCCAGGTGGAGGATGCATATAAACCTCGTCATGTAACTCACCATTGAGAAATGCATTTTTAACATCCATTTGATGAAGAGGCCATTGTTTGACAGCTGCAATGGCTAATAGGCTTCTTACAGAGGTTAAGCGGGCCACAAGAGCAAAGGTCTCTTCATAGTCAATGCCATATTCTTGTGTATATCCTTTGGCTACAAGTCATACTTTGTAACGTTCAATAGATCCATCTGAGTAAGTTTTGATTTTATAAATCCATTAGCACCCAATTAAGGTTTTATTAGGAGGAAGATCTACCAAATCCCAAGTACAAGTTTTCTCAAGAGCTTGGAGCTCGTCTTTCATAGCTTGCTGCCAAAGAGGGTCAATACTAGCCTCACAATAATTGCGAGGTTCATGTAAGTTGGCAATACTAGAGTAACAATAAAAATCTTTGAGATAAGCAGGAAGGTTTCTTACCCGATTGGTGCGATGAAGAGTGTCATCAGATACAGTATCATCAGAAGCGACAACCTCGTCGGGAGTAGGTGCAAAAGTGGAAGTAGTAGAGAGTTCTTCATGTATATCAGGAGTAGGAAACAACTCAACAGATGAATCAGTAAAAAATAAAGAAGATGAGGTATCAATTTGATGAATTTAGACAAGGAGGAAAACATGGTTTGTTCCAAAAATGTGACATGTCGTGAAATACGCAATCTATTATGGATAGGATCCCAACAGTGGTACCCTTTATGTTCGGTACCATAACCAAGAAAATAACACAAGCGAGAATGGGGTTTCAACTTTGTATGTTCATGAGGATGTAACGAGACAAAACATGCACACCCAAAAGGTTTGAAAATACAATAATCTGGTGCTTTGCCAAATAATCGTTCAAAAGGAGATAAATTGTTTAATACCTGAGTGGGAACACGATTAATACAATAAATTGCTGTCAAAGCAGCTTCTCCCCAGAATTTTTTGGGACAATTTGCAGAAACAAGGAGAGTTTGAACAGTATCAAGAATATGACGATGTTTGCGTTCAACCCTTCCATTTTATTGAGATGTATGAGGACAAGAACGTTGAACAATAGTTCCCTGTTGAGAAAGAAACTGAAGAAAAGAAGAATCCCTATATTCCATGGCATTATCAGTTTGAAGTATTTTTATAACACGAGAGAATTGAGTTTTGATCATATTGGCAAAGTTAATATATATTTGAGAGAGTTCAGATCTTTGTTTTAAAAAATAAATCCAAGTAAAATGAGAAAAATCATCAACAAATAGAACATAATATCGATAAACATTAACATATGAGATAGGAGAAGGACCCCAGATATCAGAATGAACAAGTCCAAAAGGAACATCAGAAATAGAACTATTATGATTAAAAGATAAAGCTGGTTGTTTTCCAAGTTGGCAATTTACGCAATTACAAGACTCAATTTTTATAGGTCCCAACAAACCACAAGATACTAAAGGACGAAGTTTACTAGTCGAGACATGACCCAAACGAAGATACCATTGATGCAAAGGAGAAATAGTTATAGCAGCAGCAGATATGAGTTTAGAAGGAAGATGAAGAGACACAAGTTCAAATAATCTTCACACTTTGCGACCCCTCCCAAGAGTCTGACCCGTCTGTGGATCCAGTACCTGACAACCAGAAGAGGAGAAAAGTATGTTAAGACCCAGGTCACATAATTGTCCAACAGATATGAGATTTAAGGCTAAATTAGGAACAAAAAATGTATCAGGTAAATCAAGATTAGGAGTTATTGCATGACCAATATGAGTGATAGACATTTTTGTGCCATTTGCAGTATGGATGGGTGGAAGAGAAGAGACTGGTGTTCTGGTTGGCAAATTTTCAAGAGTAAAAGTCATATGATTACAACAGGAAGAGTAAAAGAGCCAAAAAGATTTACCTTGGGTGACAGATAAAGCAGCAGGAGAGGGAGAATTGGAAGAGATAACCTGTTTGAGAAGAGCTTCAAGATCTCTCACAGTGATAGAAGCCTCAGAGGTAGTAGCAGCAGCAGAGGATTGAGATGAATCCTTGAATTTTGCAGACCTTCCTTTTGGTTTTTGTGGACGAGTAGGACAATTTTCAAGAATATGACCAAATTTATGACAATATCTGCATTCAACAGTTGGACAATCAGAGAAATTATGACCATTTGTGTGACAATTCTTATAATATTTTTGTCCTGAGTGTTGATAATGCGACTTCAAATGTGTGGTTGCAAGAGCAATTTCAGTTTGAGGAGATTTATCAAAACCAAGGCGTGTCTCTTCAAAGATGATTTCTTGAACAACAATGTCTAGAGTGGGAAGAGGATGACGATGTAATAATGAAGATCGTACAGCTTCATATTCTGGACGAAGAGCCATGAGAACCTGAATAAGATGGAGATGATTTGCACTAATATTAGCTTGGGCTAATTGATTCCAAATATGTTGAACCTCAGCAAGAAATTCATTCACAGATTGTCCTGGTTCCTGTTTGAGATTATGTAAGGTGGTCCACAATTGATAATAATGAGCAAGTCCGGTAGCCTTGAATCGAGTAGCTAAAAAATCCCAAATTTCTTTAGCAGAGTCAAAATCAACAAATTGAATATGAATAGAAGGGACAGAAGTGTTAAGAAACCATGTGATAATTTGGTGATTTTTACTGTCCCAGTCCTCGAGTAGTTCTACAAACTGGGTATTGGATTCACCTTCTTCTTGCATGGGCTTAATAATTTCTCCGGTAATTATACGCCACAATTTCCTCCCAACCAAGAAACTTTTCATGCCGTGGACCCAAAGATTATAGTTTGGTTCGGTCAAGACAGTGGTAATTTATTTTGGGACATCAATTTTGTCCATGGTAGAATTTGCAAAGCAAAGTAAATGGGAACAACTGGCAAGAAAAACAGAATGAATAAAGCCAAAGTAATGCTTTATACGAGGAGCTCTGATACCATATTACAAAACTAGAATGGAATATGGACAAAGAATATATTTTCTTGAGTCATCTGCTAAACAATACAAGAAGCCTATTTATAGTACAAATACAAAACAGTAATGGAAAGAAATAAGTGTGAATAAGCAATCCTATAATTATGCTAATACAACAAAATCCCTATAATTGTGATGTTAATGCCTTTAATTACATTAACAAAATCCATCGATTTTTTTGCTCACCCCTACTAAAAACTTAACCCAAAAGCTTAGCCTTCACACCACGCCTTCAATTAGCATCAAATCAAAGCTATTTCAAATTTAATATATAGTATGATAACATTATAAATCAAGTTTTTCATATATTCATTAAAGAAATATTTATTAGTTTTAAGAATAAACGAATATTAATTTAATTATTTGTTTAAGACATATAGGGAGTGAATTATTATTATTATTATTATTATTTTGTTAAAAAGTAGGGAGTGACTTTAAACATATTTTAAGAAGGTAGATGGAGCACATATGGACCAACTTGTTGATTAAATTAAGGGGTTATAGACTTATAGTGTAGTTATATATATATTTGAATTTATTGATTAAAAATTTATTTTAATGAGTAAAAAGTGGCAGAATTTTCTACTTTACATCCTTATTTTTTCTCCTTAAAGTTTTCCTATTTGATAGCCACTCCTACATCAAAATTAACATTAATATTTCTTCATTATTATCACTACAAAAAAAATGGAATTAGCAACGGAAATTTCTGTCGCTAAAAGGGTTATTTTCGTCACTAATTACTTTTAGCGACGCGACGGCCTTCGCAAAAATTTTGCAACCAAATACTAAAACAGTCGCTAAAAATAGTGACAGCAAATTGTGTCGCTAAAAACAAAATATTCCGTCGCTAAATAATTCTTTAATTGGTCGCCTGAAATATTGAAAATATATTAGCGACAAAAAATTTCATTGCTATTCCGTCGCAAAAATTATTAAATTTTTTTTTATTATTTTTAATTTAATTTATTATTATTATTACTATTATTATTATTACATCAAAAAATATAATCTACATAAATAATAATAATGCAATATTATAAATAATATATAAATACTATTAATTAAAAAATATAATATTATAAAAACATATTAAATTGTACAAATAGTAGGTTTGTTTACAAAGTTTACAAAACGAAAACCAAATACATGGCAAATTTCAAATGTTTCACCAACAATATAGCGAATAAAAGATAACTACTGCAATTGAAGCCACAATGGAAAATCATTAAAAAATAAGCTTCAAAACACGATGAAATCATGGTGTCCGAATTGCATCTTTTGGATATGAAACAGATACCGCTGCAACAAGATGAACCTGAAGATATGTGTTTGCCACAAGGACGACATGTAAATTCTTGGAACCTGTAAAAGCTAAAAAATAATCAAAGAAAACAGAAAGAACAAAGTCAACCATTATAAATAGAATTTGTAACACTAAAAGAGGTAAAGCATGAAGAGTAAGCAAAGGAATTGAGAGAGCATAATAAATAATTAATGCCCAACTGATCAGCACAAAGTAAGCAAAATTACTCAAATAATTTACTCAAAAAATTACTCAATTGATTAGCTTGCTCTAATTTGTTAGCTGCAGCTGTAGACCTTCACATTAATAAGACAATTTTCCATCAAATGGTTTCAAGCAAGCAAAACTGATTACGCATAAACTTGCTAGTCCTAAAATAGTAAGAATTATAGAGACACTGTAGCAAGCCACATACTAATTGCACAAAAAATAAATCAATAGGCTTTATAGAATTTATTGACATTAAGAATGTTTTTGATGACCTTTAAGAGAAATAGTTAATTCTCAACCACTACCAAATAAAGCTTAACAAAAGAGAATCTCCTAATGAATACAAAATATCTATAGCAACCAATTATCTTTCTAAATGTAAGACTGTTTTTCCATGCCTAATCACAAACTACACAGAGTATCAACAGAAAAATAGATGCATCAATATTATGGAAAAAATCATGTCATATGACAAACAGCAAAATCAAAGCCTTGCTAGCCCCTGCACCCTCCATTCATATTGAATATATTTTTATGTAGCTGAGATTTTAAAGTATCAGGCAAAAGAAGCACATGACTGAAAAACTCAACTGCAAACCATATCCTTAATGCCATTGAAGAATTTCCCAACTTCTAATGTTTATGGAAAAAGTTATCTACTTCTGAGGCTTCAAGATACCCAGATAATCCAATGGTTCGATCCAAAAATTGCAAGAATAATATTGTAAAATGCTAAACCAAACAGTGCATACAAAAAATAGGGAGATCCTTTGATCCCTAGCTATCTACAGAACAAAAATAATAGACTGTTATGGGCATATATAATCCATTAAAAGCATCTTCAAACTTCAATCCAATTACCACACAAGTTCCAAAAGAAATGCAGAAACTAGGACAAACATAATGCATTATAATTAGAGTTCAATTCATTGCAATATCTTTTCTTTGAACATGAGTTTAGAGTTTAAAGTAGAGGTATCACTGACCTCCATCCCAGGGAGTATCATTAGGACTGCAATCCCAATAGAGAAAAACAAACAAGAAGTATTAGCTGGTCATAGCTAGAGACGCAAACAAATGAATTAAAAAGTACACACAAAGACAAATTAACATACCCAAAAATCACAGCATTCTAGAGCATTATGTTGTTGTCTTGGGGTGCTCCACTAATCCCTGCAGGTGGATCTTATAGCAACCTCTTAAAATCTCTCATCAATCTCTTTCTAGCGGGAGTCGACATTGCCACTGCCTACAAATCCCAATCAATTATTCTGGATCCCATATAATTATTATTTGAACTAGTTAAATCAGGGTTCCACTTTCATTGAGCAAATGCAAAAGTTTAGACACAAATCTAATAGTTTATACCCTGGATTCCCAATCAAGTTTCAAGATACCGTAGAAAACAAACGATCCAGAAAAAGCTAGGGTTTTAAGCAACCTTACGGACCAAACAAATAATTCAGATCTCTCTAAATTCTAAGCAGATATAAAGAAATAACAATTTAAAATCAAATAAACGAAAAGCATATAAAATCAAAAATAGAAGCAGAACTGAGCTGTGACTCACGTACTTGAAGCAGATACGACGAGGAAGAAAGGGAGGCAGCTACAACTAGGGAGGAGCGCCTGATCACCAAGAGTCCAGTGGTGGTGCTCATTTTGCTATCTGACACCGGAGTTGGCCGGAATTTGGAGAAGAAACATCGGTTTCGAGGAGAGAGAAAGGAACCGAGGAGAAGGAGGAGGAGGCCGGTGGTGGCGGTAAGGGGCAAGATGGCGATGGCAGAGGGCTGCTATCGCATCGTCGCCAGCACAGGCGAGGCTCCTCCCCAGCCTCGCCATCTCGTCTCTCCCGTTTCCCCCTGTTCCCTCTGTTCTCCGTTTTTCCCCGTTTTCCCCCTTTTTTTTTTTAATTCACCCACTCCCACCTCTAGACTCAATTCTTAGTTTATATGTATTATTATTATGAAAACTATTTACCGACACAAATTTCAGTCGCTATTCTGTCGCTAATTTTAGCGACAAATATTTTAATCGCTAAATCGGTCGCAAATAATATCGCTAAATTTAGCAACCGATATTTCCGTCGCTATTTTAGCGACAGTTTTTTTAGTCGCAAAATTTAGCGACTACTATATTAGTCGCTAAATTAATCGCAAAAAAGGCGCCATAAATTGCCGCCAAAATTTAGCGACGGTTTCTTTTTTCCGTCGCTATTTAGTCGTTAAAATTGAAAAAAATAGTTTTTCACGACTAAATTCTTTTTTCGTCGCTAATTAGCGACAGAAAAGTTTTCGTCGCTAATTTGAGTTTTTTTTGTAGT
The DNA here is from genome assembly GCA_947683425.1 of Excoecaria cochinchinensis. Taxonomy (NCBI): domain Eukaryota; kingdom Viridiplantae; phylum Streptophyta; class Magnoliopsida; order Malpighiales; family Euphorbiaceae; genus Excoecaria; species Excoecaria cochinchinensis. Next base: position 136,262 of record CANTUQ010000073.1, read on the forward strand.
GTATATAGCTATATTGTCTTTCTAATATAAGAGTGCAGTAGACTTTAAGAAAGAAACATATATACAAAACTTTTGCCTTTTGAATACCTTCCTTTACACAGTAAAGTCCTATCTAGATTTACATATTTTATTCTTCCTTCTCAATTACAAGAATTTTATTGTTGGGTTTGTCGAATTATTAAACAATTTCTACCAAAGTTATTATTTGAGTATTGAAATAATCGGTTCGGAAAATTCTTAGCTACATACAAGAATTTCAACTGGTTGGAATATTTTGCAAGGAGAACGTGGTTAAATATTACTCGGTACAGGTGGGTTGTTTTCTCTCAAAGGACAGGACAGGACATTTCAGCGTACTTCAATCCACAAATTCACAGGCTACTTTAAACTTTTTCTTGATTTAATTGTTATTGACTTATTATTGCTATTGGATCTTCATTGAAATAATTATTTGTGTGTTTATTGTCAATTGGTGTTAATTGTGTTATTTAGCTCTAATTTTTTCTAACATTTTTTGAGAGGAAATGTTTTGTTAGATTTTATTTTATCATGGATTTAATTAAGTCTTTATTTAGTAAGCCTGAAAAGTTTTCGGTCAAAATTTTCTTTGTTGGCAACAACAAATGAAATTTTGGCTCACTGAATTTGGTCTTTTTTCTGTGATTTTTGATGTTTCAAAAGATAATAGTTTCATAAAAATATCTAAAAAAATTCACTGAACCTGTTGCATCTAATACCGTTACTAGTTCTAGTGAGAAAGATGATTTTAATGAAAAACCTATCTTATGCCATGGTCGAATTTTAAGTGTTTTGTCTGATAATATATATCGCATTTTTTGCTATACCAAAACTGATATTGAATTGTGGAATGCACTATAGAACATAAATATGGCATTGAAGAAAAGGGATTGAAAAGATAAACTATTGAAAAATTTCTTGATTTTCATATGGTTGATGAAAAAAGTGTGTCTGATCAAATTCATGATTTTGAGAATATTATTTTTGACTTAAAAATTAAAGGCATTGAATTTCATGATATTGTACTTATCTTTTCTCTTATTAAAAAGTTGCCACTTTCTTGGTCCGATTTTGCTAAAAGTTTAAAACAAAAACCAGAAAATTTTACTTTTGATGATTTGTTGGTTTCTTTGAGAATTGAGGAGAGATATGGTATTTCACTAAAACAAAATTCTAAATTTCACGTAAAAACTCATATTATTGAAAATGTTCATAAGAATTTCAAAAAAAAAATACTTATAAGAAAAATTCTGGTGGTAGTGGCAATATTAATAATAATAAACCAAAAAATAACAATTTTAATTAGAAAAAAGGTTTAGAATGTTGGGTTTGTGGAAAAACCAATCATGTTACCAAAAATTGCTTTAAACGCCATAGATAACATATTAAAGCATCAACAGTTCAAAACCCTCAAACTAATATGGTAACTTTAGAACCGAGCTCTCCTTCCACATCTCATAGGCACTTTGTTTATAGTCCAGAGTTAAATGTAATTTTTAACTCAAATGATTGGTGGATAGACTCTGGTGTTAATGTTCATGCATGTGCTGATAATAGGTTTTTCTCCTCTTATCAGGTTTAAAGTGCAAGATCTGTGAATATGGGGAATGATAGTGAGGCTCAAATCCTAGGAGAAGGACAAATAAAGTTGAAATTATCTTCTGGAAATTTTCTTGTTTTAGATGATATATTTCATATTCCTAGTTTAAGGAAAAACTTGATTAGTGCATCTTTATTAGATCAAAATGGTTTTAATGTTCTTCTTGGTTCGAATAAAGTTATAATTACTAGACGTGGTACTTTTATAAGAAAAAGTTATTTAGTTAATTAATTATAAATAAAATGTAGCGCCATTTTCTAAAAATAATATGTCTGTTGTTCATTTTTCTATTGCTGTTGTTGAATGTAATGACACTTGGCATGGTAGACTTGGAAATGTTAATTTTGATACTATGAAAAAAAATGATGGGTTTAGAATTAATTTCAAGACATGAAATTAATAAAAAGGAAAAATGTCAAATTTGTGTTCAACATAAACAACCTAGAAAGCATTTTAAACTTGTGATAAGAGAATCCTTATTATTAGAATTGATACATAGTGATATTTGTGATAGTAATAATGTTTTGACTCGTGGTGGTGAGAGATATTTTATTACTTTTTTTGATGATTTTTCTAAATATTGCTATATGTATTTGATCAATTGCAAAAATGAATTGTTTGATAAATTTAAAATTTATAAAACAGAAGCATAAAATCAGCTTGATAGGAAAATTAAAAATTTGCGTTTTGATAGAGGCAGCGAATACACATCAAATGACATGAATGAATTTTGTGAGTTGCATAGTATAGTTCATCAAGTCACACCTCCCTATTCACCTCAATCAAATGGAGTAGCAGAAAGAAAAAATAGAACATTTATGAATATGGTTGCTATGCTACTTAGTTCTGGATTGGCTAATAATTTTTTGGGTGAAGCTTTATATTCTGCATGTCTAATTCTTAATAAAATCCCAAATAAAAGTTGTAATAAAACATCTTATGAACTTTGGCATAATAAAAAAATCATCTTTAAAATTTTTTAAAGTGTGGGGGTGTTTAACTAAAATTATTATTCCTATTACTAAGAAAAAAAAAAGAAAAAAAAATTTCCCTAAAAAAAAAAAGAAAAAAAAATAGGACCTAAAATAGTTGATTGCATTTTTGTTGGTTATACTTTAAATAGCAATTGTTATCGCTTCTTAGTTTTAAACTTAGATATTCCTGAAATCACCAATAATACTATTATGAAGTCCAAAGATGCATGTTTCTTTAAAAATATTTTTTCCATGAAAAATAAGATATCCAAACTTGTTAATGTGTGTTCTTCTAATTCTGATTGTGTTCTTGATAATACTCAAGAAATTAGAAAAAGTAAAAGGAAAAGGAAAAATAAAGATTTTGGCTCAGATTTTTATACCTTCTTACTTGAAGATAAACCTAAAACATATAATGAAAATATGTTTTCAACTGATGCTCCCTTTTGGAAAGAGGCAATAAATGATGAAATGAATTCAATTAATTTAAATAAAACATGGTTTTTATGTGATCTTCCAGCTGGTTGTAAAATAATTGATTTTAAATGGATTTTAGAAAAAAGTTAAGAACTGATGGATCCGTAGAAAAATTTAAAGTTAGATTGGTTGTTAAAGGATTTAAACAAGAAGAAGGAGTAGATTTCTTTAATACATATGCACCTGTGTCTAAAATTACAACTATTAGACTTTTGATTGCATTAGCTTCCATTTATAAATTAGAAGTTTATCAAATGAATGTCAAAACCGCCTTTTTGAATGGTGATTTAGAAGAAAAAATTTACATGGATCAACTTGAAGGTTTTCTTATACCAGGGCAAGAAAATAAAGTTTGTAGGCTGGTGAAATCTTTTTATGGACTAAAACAAGCTCCTAAACAATGGCATGAAAAATTTGATAAAGTCATATTGTCTAATAGCTTTCAAATAAATAGCGTTGATAAATGTGTTTACTTTAAAAATTTTGTAAATTCTTATGTGATATTTTGTTTATATGTAGATGACATACTAATTTTTGGTAGAAATGTAAATGTAATTAATGTGACTAAATCATTTCTTTCAAATAATTTTGACATGAAAGACTTAGGTGAAGCTGATGTAATTTTAGGAATAAAATTATTAAAAAATAATGATGTCATTGCTTTGTCTTAATCGCATTATATAGAAAAAATGTTGAAAAGGTTTGGCTATTTTGATATATCTCTTGTTTTCACTTCATATGATATGACTATTAAATTGAGAAAAAATTTGGGTGAAAGTGTTTCTCAATATAAATATTCTCAAATAATAGGATTTTTGTTGCATTTAGCAAATCATACTAGACCTGATATTGCATTTGATATATCTCTTGTTTTCACTTCATATGATATGACTATTAAATTGAGAAAAAATTTGGGTGAAAGTGTTTCTCAATATAAATATTCTCAAATAATAGGATTTTTGTTGCATTTAGCAAATCATACTAGACCTGATATTGCATTTGATGTGCCTAAGTTGGATAGATACACTCATAATCCGAATATTACACATTGGAATGCTTTAAAAAATATTTTTAAGTATCTTAAGGTTACTATTAGTTATGCGTTGCATTATTGTGGTTTTCCTACTGTGATAGAAGGTTATAGTAATGGAAATTGGATATCAGATTCAAAAGAAACTAAATCTACTAGTGGTTTTGTTTTTACAATGGGAGGTGGAGCAGTAGCTTGGAAATCTGCTAAACAAACCATAATTTCTAGGTCCACTATGGAAGCAAAATTAGTGGCATTAGATACAACTAGTAGTGAAGCATAATGGCTTAAAAATTTTTTATCTGATTTATCATTTTTAAATAAGCTCATACCTCCAATTTCTATGCATTGTGATAGTCAAGCAACAATTGCTAAGGCTAAAAGTAAAAAATTTAATGAAAAATGAGACACTTGACAGTTAGACATAAATCTATACGTCATTTATTATCTTATGGTGTAATTTCTTTGAATTTTGTCAGGTCTAAAAATAATATAGCGGATCCGCTCACCAAAAGTTTGGCCCGCCAACAAATACTTCTTACATCGAGGGGAATGGAATTGAGACCCACTAATTAGTTACCATAGTGGATACCTGTCTTTATATGTATGGCGATTCCATAAATAAAGTTAAACAGGTAATAACGAAATTATTTAGTAACTTGGGAAAGCATGTCTATTATTATTATACGAAAAAATTCCAGATTCCATTCCTATGATGTTATGCTCTCTACTGTGATGGTTGGGAAGAATTTAATTCTGAATGAATCCAAATGCATATATACTTTTGCGGGGTGATGATTACATATCACTCTTAGAGGATTCACCTAATGAGTGTGGTGGTGGGATCGAAACTATGAAATTTGGGTCATTTTCTAAAAAACACTCATGAATAGATACGTGCGCATGATCGGAAAGCGCAAAACTGATAGAACCTTAATGATTTCTCATACTATATGTGTAGCTAATATTATTATTTTATTCAAAAGAATCTAGTTCAAAACATTTATGTTACTATGGTTTCTTCAAAATAAGTTCATTAACACTGAATGTAGGTTCAAACCCTGAAAGTACCTAACATCTATTACATAGTATTATATGCTCAAATAATAATTGGAAAATTTTTAATCATGCGGGGGAATGTTGGAATTTATTGATTAAAAATTTATTTGGAATGAGTAAAAAGTAGTTCCTAAGATTAGGCTAATTAGTGGCCGAATTTTCTACTTTACATGCCTATTTTTTCTCCTTAAAGTTTTCCGATTTGATAGCCACTCCTACATCAAAACAAATGTTAATATTTCTTCATTATTATATAGCTATATTATCTTTCTGATATAGGAGTACGTTAGCCTTTAAAAAAGAAACATATATACAAAACTTTTGTCTTTTGAACACCTTCCTTTACACAGCAAAGTCCCATCTACATTTATATATTTTATTCTTCCTTCTCAATTACAAGAATTTTATTGCTGGGTTTGTCGGATTATTAAACAATTCCTTCCAAAGTTATTGTTTGAGCATTAGGAATAATCGGTTCAAAAAATTCTTAACTGCATATAAGAATTTCAACGGGTTGGAGTATTTTACAAGGGGAATATAGTTAAATATTACTCGGTGCAGATGGACTGTTTTCTCTCAAAGGACAGTGCATTTCAGCATGCTTTTAATCCAGAAATTTACATGCTACTCGAAACTTTTTCTTAATTTAATTGTTATTGATTTATTATTGCTATTGTTGCTTCATTGAAATAATTCTTGGTGTGTTTATTGTCAATTGATGTTAATTGTGTTGTTTAGCTATAATTTTTTCTAACATATATGTATTAGTGGCTTACTAGAATTATATATTGTTGAAGTTAATGGTTTTGAGAATCCATACAACAAAAGAGAGAAGAAATCATACAAACCCCTGATTTTATGTTATAAATCAACAACACAAGATTTAATTCCCTTACCTTAAAAGGAAAGAGGGCATCTTCATCAACTGAGGCCATTAATTAAAAATGTTTCTTTCAAAAAAAAAATACTAAAAATGTTAAAAATATAAAAATATTAACGTTTGTTTACATTTAAGCTCCTACACTAAGTTAGAGTGCTAACAGGAATTTTAAGGTAATTTTTAACAGTTTTCATAATTGATCCGGCTAGAATAACTTTTAAAAATAAATTTTCAATATTTATTCACTCATAAAATAAGGTAAAGTCATTCCTCTTACAAGTTACAACAATTGCAAATTGGTTTAAGTGGAAGCCAGTTTGATTTTATTTTCTTAAAAATGTTTTCTATTTTATTATCAAAACTCCAAAGTCCCAAGTGCGCAGTGAGTGATCCACTTCTATTCTATTGTCAACTCTAAAAAATTGCAGAAAATGCTACACTGGACTGCCTAACTATTGATTAGGGGACTTTTGCAAATTCCCTTCCCAACAATGCATGTGTACGTAGGGTAAGGTATTAAACAAATCTCTTTGTAAAACATGTAATCAGAATCCCAATAATTTCTTTTGTGGCAATAGTATTAAAGTTGACGTTAATGTTTCTATAGGAAGCATCATATATTATTTTAACAGTAGAATTTATATATACTTACCCCCATAACTAAGTTCCACATTTTCAAAGAAGATTATGCTTCAAGATATTTATTTATTTATTACAGGGACCACATATAATTTTTATTTTTCTTGTATTTTCATGTCTATCTGTAAAACCCCAAAAGCATACCCTTCCAACTATTATATATACACCTCATTCTTCCATTGAAATAATCACACCTTCAACTTTTCATAGCAACTATTCAAGTAAAATTCAGTTCGATTCTTTGATTTTTCTGTCCAACCTCAATTATTAGAAATGGAGTCGAACCGAAAACGCAGAGGTTTATGAAGGGGAAATTGATGCCATTCTACAGATCCCCAAAATCGTCCTCAAACATACAATACAAGCCAAGCCAATCATCTCCTTCAGCAGCTTCAGTGGGTTATCTTGTCCACCATCAGGATTATATTATCACTCCTCCCAAACAGCAAAAGGTCTCGTTTATTGTCCCTACAGCTGAGGACAAATTAACCCAATTGGATAAAATTTATGGGATGACAGTTGATGAAAGTGTAGATATAAAAGCTGCTTCTTATATCATTTCTGTTCAAGAACGTTTCAAGCTTGAAAGAAGCAATTCTGAAAGACCCCAAACTTGAAGATTTGAAGTAATCTACCCTCTATTTTCTGATTAATTATTAATAAAAATTGCTTTATATATATATATATATATATATACACTAATTAAATATAGGACCAGTGCAGGTCTTAATTAGGTTAATATGAGTTTATGTACACTTAGCTTAATTAATTAAGTTAGAATTTGTGAGATATTTAATCCTTAGTAATACTCTATGTAACTTGTTACCACATGAAGCATGGAAATTTATGTCTTTTCTAGTAATTTTGTGCTTCATGTTAATTCAAGAACACTAAATTAATCATACTTTAATCAATTACACTTTTTTTTTGGCATCAATAAGTGAAGTTCATAGAATGAAATTACATATGAGCTTAAACGTTTAATTTTTGGTTCTTTCACCCTCTGATTAGATTATTTATTAATATGGAGGCCTAAACCCACTTCAGCATAAAGATATTCCATTAAAAAATAAAAAAATAAATAAAAAGAGAGAGAGAATATATATATATATATATATATATACACACACATATATTTATATATTTTGCATAATAGAATATCCTTTGCTTGAATAAGAATTTATCCGGAATATAATTTTCCTGGTATATGTTGCATTCCATAGAAAGGGATAAACTTTTCAAAAAAAGGGAGATAGCTAGAAAAATGGGAACAAATGTTCAAAGCTTAAAGATCATTAACGAAGAAAAATATTCTTTAGGCATGGGTTTATTATGTGTAAAGTATAAATAAAGTTGGAAGGTTTAAGAGACTAATAATAATAATTAATTTACCAAACTGATAAGCATATATAAATGGAAACTGAAAACTATAGTAGTAGACAGTAAAAAGATATGTGCTATGATAGAATGGAAGATTTGATTTCTTTGATGGTTAAAGTTACAGATATATACATCAAGATAGGAAAGTACAACAGATCAGTAAGTCATATATATCGGTTAAGGAAGCACAATCAGATTAGAGCAGGATCAGATCTTCAGCAGATTGGGAAACTAAATAAAACATCATTTCTTATCACGTTCCAGCAAGTTGATGAATTGGGTCGCGATCAACTTGGACGAAGTAGAAGAAAAGGAGTCTCCAGCAGTGGCTTGGTTCAAACATCAACAATTTGATCCTTAGAACTGATATAACTAACATTCAGCTGCTTCTTGAACCCGATCACGAACAAAATGGAAATCAATCAGTGCTTCATCCGAGTGTGGAAAATTAGCTTAGCTGTGAGATATGTGGCATTGAGGTTATCACACCATAAAGTAGGAACCTTAGGCAAGGAAAAACCAATCACACCAAGTAAGGATCCAACCATGTCAACTGAACGTTGCTTTGATTCATACGCTATAAGGTTTAAAACCATAACAGATTCGGTCCAATCTGTTAGGTCCGATTATGTAATAATAAATTAGAAAGCCACAAGACAACTATTCTTGGGTTTTTTTTTTTTCCTTTTGGTGTAAAAAACAAAAGATATTAGAAAAGTGGGGTTACACTAAAAGAAATTAGCAAAGTAGGGTATCAGAAAATGTCAACCTAATTTGCCGTTTTCTGACAGTGTGGATCCCACCCAAATTGGACACTGGGTTGGTTGCCGTTTTCTGACATTTTTATTTATTTATTTTTTGTCAGGCGCAAAACGGCGTTTTGCGCCTGGGTTAGGAGACTGGGCAGTGAAGCGCGGTTATCAGAAAACGGCAACCAAAGTTACCGTTTTCTAACCATTTTTTTTTAATATCAGTCAAAGGCTGCAGCACACAGATATTAATGTGCGCTGCAGCCCCGCAGACCTGTGCTTCACGGGTTTGCATACTAAAAATTTATATTTTTTTTCCTTTAAAAAGGCACACCCCTCCCGGCCATTTTATTTCTTCTCTTTCATTGTCTTGACATTTGATTATATTTCCTTTTTTTTTTTTACCTTCAACTCTCTCATTTTCTTTCCACTCCATAGTTTTATTCCTTTACATATTCATTTTTATTTTATTTATTATATAATTAAGATAATATCTTTTTGTTGTCTTCACAGGTAAAAAAAAATGTATTGTTATGTAAATAAAGTATAAATTAATTTTGTTAATAAGATTTGAATGTGTAGCTAACTTTTTTTTGTCATTTTTAAATTGCAGGTGCTATTAAATTTGCAATATAATTACGATCAATATTTTAAGAGGTAAGTTATTAGTATTTATTTTATTTATGAAAAATAAATTTTGTTTAAACTAAGTTAAGATAATTATTGAGCACATATTTTTTTATAGTTAATTTAGATAAATTATAATCGTCAATATTTGTGGAGTAATTAGTTGTCCGAATTTAGTTGTATTTATTTAACTTTATAGTGTAATTTTCTGATGTATATGAATACATGAAAAAATATAGGTATGTGAATTTACTATTTATAATTTTAACTAGTGAATTTAAATTAATTTTTAGAAGTGAATTAATGAAAATATTAATATAGTAGATTAAAAGAGTAATCAGTTTAAAAAGTTAAAATATTTATGAAGAAGTAAATTTGCAGTCCATATATATAATATTATATTGTAAACCTAGAAGGAAAAAATTATTTTTAAGGAGTTATGAATTGAAATAAAATTTTAATTTGGAGAAATAGTGAACTAATTAGTACAAAATATTTGCATGACATAAATTTGTTAAAGGATTAAAAATTTTTAAAAATAGTTGCATAAAATGTTTTGATTTACGAAAGATTTTAAAATTTGTGAAAAGTATGTAAATTCCGATAATATTAAAATTATGCATTAATTATAAAATATTTACATTAAATGTAGGAGTAAGAAAATATCGATTCCAGCAATATTTATAATTCATACTGGAGGACAATCAATATGGGGCATAGCCGGTTATCAGTATGATACTTCAAGCTCCTCAGGACGTCCGAAGAGATTAAAGTTCAGAAACAAACCGACATTTGCAGAACTTGTTCATAAAATATCAGTTAAATTGGATTTAGTTGTGGATGTGAGGGTTAGTAGAGTAATATATGAGTGTCCTATAAACAGTCAGAGGTCGTATTCTTGGGCACTTATGGATGTAACTAACGACGATGACATTGATCAAATATATGAAAATTTTGTTACATTTCCTGGATATACTGTTGCGGAGCTAATTGTTGATACTGAACAAATTGTAATTGGAGACTAGCAAAATGTGTTGAATAATGTTGATCAGTTGAATACCAATATTGCTGGAAATTCCATACCGACGGTGGACGAGAGAAATATATTTCTTGATAATTTGAATTTTGCAAGCGAAAGTCGGACCGATTTTAGTACACAGTTTGAGGATCCAGCACAATGTAAAGGGGTTGATGATTTGGAAACTATACAAGCAAGTCCAATAAGAGAGTTTAGAGGGTAAGACGAAATGAATTTTCCCTCAGGTTCAAGGGTTGAATGTAATGACGTTGCATATCATGATATCAATCTTACAAATAATGGGTACATTTCTCCAAGTTTAAATCCAGATGAGGACGATGAAGAGATTAACTTGAATGAAGCTGTTGAGGAAACCGGTATTGGAAGAGATAACCAATTTGTTCCAAGTAGCTTAACCCATGTGACAGTAGGCTTTCAGAATCTGAACGTGAATGATGTCAGAGAGTGGGTGGACAGCATGAGATTTCACAATTTTAATTTCCATCAGTGCACTATACAAATGTTAATTTTGCAGAAGCTGAGATTAATATGTCTAATGAGTCACCAATGATAAGATGGGATGGTGTATCTGAATTTTGCGAAGGCTTGGCATTCACATTAAAGGATAAAGTGAAGGCATGTGTAAAGAAATTTTCGATTCTGAATAACGTTTCTTATAAAGTTGTCGAATCGAAGTCATCATATTGGATTGTTTGCTGCACACGAGCCAATGAAACAGGTTGTCCATGGAGACTACGAGCCATGAAAAAAAGGACATATCCATACTGGATTATCAGTGTGTATAAGGCATCCCACAACTGTACAACATCACAGGTTTCTCAATAGCATAGACAATTAGATATGCAGATCATTTGTGATTGCATCTTGGAGATGGTTAGTGCAGCCCCTGATCTAAAAGTTAGTGTTATAATGGCTGACATCAGGAATCGTTTAAACTGTGACGTATCGTACAGCAAGACTTGGTATGAAAAGACTAAGGCACTGTAAGAGATATTTGGCAACTATGAGGATTCCTATGGGAAATTACCATTTTATCTCAAAGCCATGGAGAGGTACAATCCGGATTTTTGCTATGAATTTATTGTTGATAACTGTGCACAGCAAAATTATAGGCAATTCAGAAGGCTATTTTGGGTGTTCAAGCCAAGTATAGATGGATTATCACACTGCAAGCCAGTATTGCTGATAGATGGTATGTTCATGATAGGCAAGTTCCATCAGACTCTTTTGATTGCAAGTACTATTGATGATAATAGTTACTTGTATCCGGTAGCATTTGTTGTAGTTGAAGGCAAAAATAAATCAAGTTGGGGTTGGTTATGACATGCATCATGCGGTATGTGACTAAGCAGTCAGGTATAACAGTTATTTCTGACCGGCATGCGGGTATTTTGGCATTATTTCGTGATGAAAATAGTGCTGGAAGGAGCCATTAGCGTTTCATCGTTATTGTCTGCGCCATTTTGTCAGCAACTACAATACCGCCCATAGAAATTTCAAAATGAAAGACATGTTGTATAAAGCCGGTATGTCTTATATTTTTTTTTCAATAATGAAATATAGGTTTATGTGTTAAAGTTTGAGAACTTTATTAATATACATGTTATATATAACTGGCAGGAAACAATATCCAACCCAGATCGTTTTTTAAACGAATGGAAGAAATTAAGGAGCTTGATGTTGATTCCTACAATTGGGCCATGCAAAATAATTTGGAAAAATGGACACTGTCGCATGATAATGGGCACAGATATGGCAACGTTACCACGAACATTGCTGAAAGTATAAATAGTGCATTAAAAGGTGCAAGGATGATGCCTGTTTATAGTGTAGTTGAGTACGTATTTGCACGGCTGGTTAAATTTTTTTATGATAGAAGGTGCATGTATCGCGCTCAGATAGCAGCGGGTAATATATACTTACACTCAAAAATATATGGAGGAGATGGGAAAGCGTGTTCAAAAGGCTACTGGTCATAGAGTTGAAAGTTTTGATCGACATAATGGGCTTTTCACCATACGGGCGAAAAATCAGAAGAGCAAGCGAAAAGGCAATAACACACAAGCTGTTAATTTGGATTACCACCATTGTGAATGTGAAAAGTTTCAAGGGACTAAAATACCATGTTCACATGCTATCGCAGCCTGCATGCATGTACGTGTTGACATGTGGACATACGTCGACAAATGCTACAAACTATCCGAGACATTGAGCTGTTACCAATCTTTTTTTCCAGTCGCTAGCACACTGTGATTATTGGGAGCTATATGTTGGTCCGACTTTAATTCCGAACCCGGATCTCATATGGAAAAAGGGCCGATCGTGAACCTCTAGATATCGAAATGAAATGGATAAAAGAGACTGCATTAGGCCTAATCGATGTGTGTTATGTAAAAATGAAGGCCATAACAGAAAGACATGTCCAAACTTGGCTGGTCCGTCCGATTATACATCAAGCTATCTTTGAATTATTTAGTTTCACATGAGTGTAATTTAGTAATTTATGATTTTATATTGACATGTAAAATTGTGACATATTATTTAATTTAGTAATATATGAAACTACATTCACATGTGAAATTGTATATTGACATATTATTTAATTTAGTAATATATGAATTTGTAGGTATTTACAAAATAAATATACATTTTTAAGCATGATAGCTAATGTAACAGATGTGATCCTGTACCACATCTAATTGGCCTTCTATGTCGACCAGGATACCTTCATTGTGGTTGATCGTCTTGTGCATCGCTTGTTCCTTCACCACCTACCTCATGGTCAACCCCAGATCTAGGTGTAGTCATTTGTTCGGATAGTCTCTCATTCGATCTTGAATTACCACTAAGTACATCATTGTAGAAATCAGAAAATAATGGTGTTTGTCCTTCGTTTCCTTGTAATTTAGGTTCTTCATGTCTACCAAACATACTTTGCAAAAAATCAGCTTGATGTACAGCAAGTGATGATTGAGGATCATTATTGAATGCTAGTACACAGTATACACTAAGTGTCTGAGTGAAATCAGAGGATATGAGTATCCCTATATGTTGATAGCTTAAAGCACCTACATCAGCCTGATTATAACTCGTTGACCCGACTTCGTAGGATGACACATTTAGGCCTGGAGTCTGTGTCGCTCATTATTCATGCGGAGATTGAATGTCATGAAAAGGCCATGACATGGGTGTTGGAATCTGCCTTACATTTGGATCATAATATCTATCAGGGATAATCGCACGCCTATCAATCATCCCTCTCCGACATCGTTGTGTCCGAAAGTCTTGAAACTGCGACACCATCTGCCTAAAATAATTAAAGTTATAATTAAAACCCAAAAATATGTCATACCATTTGAGAAATTCTATTTCATAAAGTAAACTAATCATGAACGAAATACTTATAGTTGCAGCACGGGACGCTCCACTGGGGGTTATCCAACGTCTCATGTGTTGTACATACTGCTGCATGTATTCAAATCGATTGCTTAATTGTTGTCTAGGCTCTTGGCAAAAAAACAACCCGGTTGTGACGATTGTTCCACTCATTTATGAATGTAGAAAACTCTGCAGCCCAATTCAACTGATTTTGACCCTGCAAGTCTATCGAATGTAAGTTATCTTGTACCGTGGGTGGAGAATGAATTGGTTGGTTAAAACCAAACTGTCTCATTACTCTATCTGGATGGTGCCACTCAATTATATGGAAGCAGATGAGTGGAACAATAGACATCTAGCAGCACTGACCACTTTTGCAATAATTTGGGATCAAATGGATTATATTGTTATACGGCTCCCACTCAAACTGCAATACAAATTAAAAGTAATTATTATTTCATAAATAATAGATAGCTTTAAACTAAACGTATTATGCATACTATTTTAATAGGAACCTGTTCAGTAGACTGCGTATCTAAAATTTTTCAATATGTATTTGTATCCATCCTATGAATGTAGATGTTACGCTTGTCCAATTGTTGTACCCACCTAATATAACATCAAATTCATAAAACGGTTAATTACAGTAAATTATAATTTCAAAGAAATTAATTTATTTTTAATATGCTATTAGTACTTGAATCCGTAAGGCATGCTTTGGCTTATCGTGTATGGATGTATATGTTCAGGCCTAAATTGGAGAAATTTTTCCCACGCCCACATTTGTAAAAGTTGCAGATATTCAGAAACTCCTTTTACATTGGGACGCGTGGCCCTGCAAAGATCTCTATACGGCCAAACTAGACAAGCTGACCCCCAACTGTCACTACAAGAAAAGAGAAGAATAGCGACGGAAAAATAGCGACGGAGATTTTTCCGTCGCTAAATAGCGGCGGAAGTAACATTTCGCCTCTATTTAGCGACGGAAACAGATTTTCGTCGCTAAATGCCGACGGTTACATTTAGCCGCCGCTAATTAGCGACGGAAATTGCAATCCGTCGCTAAATATGGCGCCAACTTTTCCCTCCAAATTCTGCGACAGTATTTAGTGACGGAAAACTAAAACGTCGCTAAAAATAGCGACGGTTTAAGAAAATCGTCGTAAAATTAGCGACGGTTATAATATACCGTCGCTAAAAATGGCGACGGTAACATTTACCGTCGCTAAAAAGAAAATAAAATATTTACGTTTTATTTAGCGACGGGGAAGTATATTCCGTCGCTAAAATTACCGACGGTTTATCTCTTCCGTCGGTAATATTAGCGACGGAAAAAAATCTTCCGTCGCTAAAATTAAAATTTCAGATTAATTACCCGATCCCCTCCCTCTCCCCTATCTCTCCTCCCTCTCACCTCCCTCTCTCTCTCTCCTCCCTCTCTCTGCCCCCCTGCCCTCACGCCGCCGGCCACTGCGCCCCTGCAGGCGGTCCGCCCCTCCCGTCCGATCGCCGGTCCCCTAGCTCCCCTCCTCCTCCGCTCTCCCCTTCCTTCCCTCTCTCCCCTTCCTTCCCTCTTCCCGCTCCGATCTTCCCCTTCTTTCCCTCCCTCCGTGTGACGCCGGCGTCCTCCACTCCGATCAGCCTGCTTGCCGGTCCGCCTGTCCTCCTCCGCCGCCTCCTCCTCCTCCTCTCCTCCAGCGTCCGGTACCGATCTGCTCCCTTTAATATTTTTTTTTTAAGTTAAAATTATTATTATTATTATTATTATTATTATTATTATTAATATTAATATTATTAATATTATTATTATTAAATTCAGATAATAATAATAATATTAATAATTTTATTTTGCTTATTAATATTAATTATTATTAATATTATTATTACTAATAATATTATTATTATTATTGAGTTGATTATATTATTATTATTGTTAATATGATTGTTATTATTATTAATTTATTTATGTTAGTTAAGTATTGTTGAATAAATATATATTATTTTTAATTGCACCAATATTATAATAATGATAAACCGATTTAATTGCACCAATATCCATTTATCTCGTATGTAAACCGATTTAATCTGTTTCAATAGATTCATTTTGATCCAATCTAAAACCCCTTTGCTGAATTTACATTTGAACAATATAAATATAAGGCTATAAATGTATTAAAATTTTTGCTTTTTACTTTTTATTTTATTTTTAGGATACATAAATTTTGAATCATATAAAAATTTCCATATGATGACTTGCCCAATTCCACTAGTTCACTATCAATTTGTCCAAGAAATTAAATTAATAAGCAAAAGTGGGCTCTATTTTGTTCTTTAAGTTAAATTTAGGGTAAAAATTGCTATACAGATGGTTGTGTTTAGCATATATTTTTTTTAACAGTAATAGGGAAATTTTAACATCATTTCAACGATGAAAATAAATTAAAAAAATAGAGCACCAAAAAAAACAATGAAAATAAAATACTACCTTTCCCTACTAATAAATTTGAAATAATATAGTGATATAAAATTTAAAAAATGGCCCAATAAATTGTAACATTTATGCAATTATTGTAGGCTTGTTCTTTTAATCAAATTGGCTTTTCAAATCTAAGATAATGATTGAAAAAAGCAGCAAATAGGAAATAAACATAGCAAACGAGTGAAGGAAGAGAGCATGTTTACTTGAAAATTATATATTACATTTGGTTTTGTTTCATTATTATATATAATATCGTATATTTGGCTGGTATGTAAAAAACAAAAACATGTGAACTATCTTGTTAACTCTCGTGAGAGAGAGAGGAGAACAAGTTGATTCATCAAAGCAAATAACCCTTGAGATTTGTGAGAGAGCATCTAAATCTAAGAATGACATAAGAAATAAACCTGTAAACAAAAATAAAGCAAACCATAATGCCCACATTTTTCCATCTACTTTCTTCTCCATATCCTTCTTCTCTAAGCACATCTTCTCCTCTCACCACGCGCAAATTGATTTATACTCATTTTTATTCTGTGAACAAAACTCATTATAATTTGATATAATTAAAAAATTAATATTATTATTACTTTTATCATTATTATAATATTGGTTGTTGAGTATAATAATCTTGTAAAGTTATTTTTCTAATTAGTATTATTATCTAGGTTATTGACTGTAATATGATAATTTGTATTTTTTTTTTTTGTTAATAGCATAATAATCCGTATAATTATTGTTTAAATGACTCCTTGTTCATGTAACAGTTTTGGAATTAATTATGAGTAGCGTAGATAGATCTTGGATGTATAGACGAAAAACAAGGGATGGTTACGTTAATCCAGAATATGTGGAAGGGGTTCAGTCGTTTATTGCATACGCCAGTTCTCAACCTGCACATATGGACGGGGCTAAAATAAGATGTCCATGCAAAAAGTGCCAACACCTTAGTTATCTTCCTGTTGATGAAGTATATTTTCACCTGTTAAGAAAGGGATTTGTTCAAAATTATTTTGAGTGGACACGACACGGAGAACCATCAATTTGTGGTACCTCGATGGGAAACGTGGGTAACATGTCAACAATTGAGGGTGAATTTGAAAGAGGTGGGGAATTTAGTGCCGATGATGTAGGGGTGAATGATAATCCATACGTCCAAATGGTTTACGATGCAGCGGGCCATGATTTTAGAGAAAGTACAGCAATGATGGAAGAACCGAACGAAAATGCAACCAAATTTTACGATTTGCTAAATTCAGCAGATCAGGAGTTATGGCCAGGCTGCGATAACATGACTCAGTTATCTTCTGTAGCTCGGATATTGAATATAAAATCCGAGCAACATATTTCGGATCGAGGTTTTGACCAAATTCTTGCTTGGTACAATGAATCATTGCCTCCTGAGCATAAAATGGTTCCTAATCTGTACAATGTGAAGAAACTAATCAGTGGTTTAGGTTTGCCTGTTGAGAAAATCGAATGTTGCCGGTTGGGATGTATGTTATTTTGGAGGGATGACGTCAATTTACAAGAGTGCAAATTTTGTGGTCAACCTAGGTATAAATCTAAAAGTGGCGGTAATCAGCATAAATTGGTACCTTGAAAACGTATGTATTATTTTCCGTTGACTCCCAGGCTTCAAAGAATATATGCATCCGAAGTTACTGCACCTCATATGAGATGGCATGATGAGCACGAAAGTACAGGTGGAATAATGAGCCATCCATCAGATGCAGTTGCATGGAAACATTTTAATAACATCCATCCTGATTTTGCTGCTGAATCTAGAAATGTTCGGCTGTGTTTGAGCACTGACGGGTTTTAACCTTTTGGTCAATCAGGGCAACAATATTCCTCATGGCCATTCATAATTACTCCTTATAATTTGCCTCCGTGGATGTGTATGAATGAGGCATATATGTTTTTGACAGTCATTATTCCAGGACCTAAAAATCCGAAGCACAAAATTGATGTATACTTGCAACCGTTGATTTATGAGTTACAACAGCTTTTGGATGTCGGTGTTGAAACATATGATGCATCACTTAAACAGAATTTCATGATGAAAGCAGCTTTAATGTGGACGGCCAGTGACTTTCCCGCCTATGCTATGTTGTCCGGTTGGAGCACGGCTGGAAAATTAGCATGTCCTTACTGTGGCGATGATTCAGATGCGTTTTATCTTCAGCATGGGTGCAAAACTTCTTGGTTTGATAACCACAGGAAATTCCTTCCACCTGACCACCCGTTCCGACGGAACAAGAACAAATTTATTAAGAATAGAGTTGTACTTGCTAGTCCGCCGGTTATGAAAAGCAGTGAGCAAATTTTACAAGAAATTGATGAGTTAGGTTTACTGAAGGTAACAGAACTTGATGCTGATGAAGTTAATGGAAGAATCAACAAAAATTTTGGCTGGAGAAAAAGAAGCATTTTTTGGGATTTGCCGTATTGGAAGACTAATTTATTACAGCATAATCTGGATGTGATGCACATAGAAAAGAATATTTTTGATAATGTATTCAACACCATTATGAATATAGAAGGGAAAACCAAGGACAATGCTAAATCCCGATCCGATTTAAAGTTGTTATGTAGAAGGCCTGAGTTAGATAAAGATTACTTAACCGGAAAATATCCCAAAGCATGCTACACTTTGGACAAAAAACATAAGGAAGTCTCTTGTGATTGGCTAAAAGGATTAAAGTTTTCAGATGGTTACGTCTCCAATTTGGCAAGGTGCGTCGACATGAGAAAGTACAAATTATTCGGTATGAAAAGTCATGATTGTCACGTTTTTATGCAGAGGCTACTCCCAATAGCATTTCGAGAGTTATTGCCGATAAAAGTTTGGGAAGCTATAACAGAGCTAAGTATGTTCTTCCGAACATTGACGTTATGCGAGATAAATGCAGCAGATATGGCTAGATTGGAAATAGAAATTCCAGTAATCCTGTGCAAACTCGAAGCAATTTTTTCTCCAAGTTTTTTCGACTGTATAGAGCATCTCCCCGTGCATTTAGCACATGAGGCGAAACTCGCTGGTCCGGTTCAATATCGTTGGATGTATCCATTTGAGCGGTAACTATCTATGACTTTTAATTGCAATTATATTATACCTTTGTATGCTAATTAATAGCATTAAAATATATCATGTAGGTATTTGTTTCACTTGAAGAAAAACGTAAAAAATAAAGCTAGAGTTGAAGGTTCAATATGTAATGCTTATTTGGTCGAAGAAGCAAGTACTTTTTGTTCGCATTATTTTGAGCCTCATATACACACGAGACAGCGGAAATTACCACGAAATGATGATGGCGGGGAATCAAGTAATCAGGACAGAAACTTATCCATTTTTACATATCCTGGGCGTTTACATGGCCGTTTAATAAGGAAAATGCTAGTAGAGAATGAATTAATAGCGGCCCATAGTTATATTATATTGAATTGCGAGGAAGTTCGTCCTTATGTGAGGTAAGTTTAATATATACGCTAAAGTATTCATTTGTTTTACTATGTCAAGAGTGTAATATATAAATTGATTTTGGCATTTTAGATTATTTGAGGAATGGATACGGGATCTAATGCCTGAAAAAAATGAAAATGAGGTGAATAAGGAAGTCGAAAAGCACTTTCATCATTGGTTCAAGATATATGTAAGTTGTGATTTTGACCATATATTTCCATACATACAATATATATGAAATATATGAATTAAATGATGTTTGCTTATTGGAATATGTAGGCATCGACAAATGCAATTGACAACAAGTACATCATTGATCTTGCAAAAGGACCTTTGCGATATGTTAAATCATTTCCGGTTTATTTCGTAAATGGATATAAATTTCATACACAGAGTCATGGTCATAACAAGGAAACGGTAAACAGTGGGGTTTGCATTCAAGGAGAGTTGATGGATTATTATGGGCAAATTGTTGATATAATTGAAGTCGAGTATCCCGCGCTGCCAATAAAACGTTGTGTATTATTCAAGTGCGAATGGTATGATCCAACTATTAACGTGGGAACAAAAATACATAACAAATACAATTTAGTTGAAGTCAACCAGCGTAGAAGATTGAGGAACTTTGAACCATTTGTGTTGGCAATGCAAGTGGGACAGGTATATTATGTCTCTTATCCAAGCGTAAAGCGAGACAGATCGGAATGGTTGCATGCGTGCAAAGTAAAACCAAGAGGCATTTATGAAAGGAAAGGCGCCGGACAAAGTGAACGTTCTGAAAATAATGATGCATTTCAGGAGGAAGAATCGGAAGTTCATGAAATCAACAACTCTCTGAATTTTGAAGATAACGAACCATTGAACTATGCGGACAATGAATTTGTTGACATTGATGGTGAGGATGATGAAGAAACTTTGGTTGGCGATGGATCTGATGACGAGCCAGAATTTTCCTCTTATACATCCGAAAATGAGGATGATTTGAATGATGATTTACAGCTTAGTGACGGTAGCGAATAATTTGTTTAACTACTTGCTTATCATGTGAGACCAATTAATATTGCACTGACGTAGATATATTAATTTAATATGCTTATTACAATGTAATTATTTTCTATTATCTGACAATATGCATTTTCCTTATAATGACAGGTTCAAAAATGTTTAAGCGAAAGAAGAGAACGGCGATTCCTCCGCGTCTGAGGTTGCATGACGGCGATGACAGTACTGGTGATGGAGGATGCTCATCGCATGGGCTCAATGCCAGCACTCAGGCTGCCGCATCACCGACCATCCCAACTGTTGTGCCATCTACCATTCCTTCCACTGATTCCACTCCTATAGCACACCCTGAATCTATGCAACCTCAGGGGTCAGGAACAGAAGATGCGGAAGAGCCTACGCCTGGCTCAATTGGAGTTGATGGAAGAATGTACATCAATATCACAGCTGAGGAGTAAGTGAATAATATTTCATTCATTATGATTTCAATGACAGTTATTACTTGTACTAACATTATTCATATTGTTATATTTTAGATTGAATCCTTCAGGAAAGTGCTCACGCATAATGACAACTTCTTTCAAAAACAGAATTGAATATAATGGATTTGCCTGGAAGAATTTGTCAGAGGAAATAAAAAGTTTTTATTTCGAAGAATTCAAGGTAAAACATTTATGATATTGTGTGTTACATAACGAATTATATTTTACTCTTGCTAACAATTTGTTTTTTTTTCTGTCTGCCTTATAAGAAAAAATGTTATTGGAACCCGGCGCTTGACGAGATCATGTATTCTGTGTGGGAGACTCGTGCGCGGGCACGTTACAGAGATTTAGTTTGCTTGATAAAGGATGGTGGTGTCCGACCTCGCTACATGACCGAAGATTTATGGGGACATTGGAGACAGTATTGGGCGACCCCTGAAGCCATTTCCATTTCAGAGCGAAATTCTAGTAATAGACGGGGAGGACCTGATGGACTCAGTTCATGCTCGCACACTGGAGGGTCGATGTCACATCGGGAACATGCAGATAGACTAGTAAGTTTTACAAAATATTACTGTTATCACTGTAATTAATGGTTAGAATTTCTAAAATTTATCTCATTACCATAGAGGAGGATGGGAATGTTACTTGTGTGAGGAGTTTGCATTGTTGTGGAATGTTGGATGGTAGCTGAATCTCGAAATTTTGAAGTGTTTTTTTATCTTTGTATACAGGAGGTATGCTCCAAATATAGGGAAAATTCTGCCGAAATTTTAGTAAAAACTTATAGGAATAGTCAATAAATTATAGTTCGCCTTTAATTCTTTTTATTTTTGCAGGGAGCATCGATGGGTCGACCGGCTACCTACGCTGAGGTATTCTTACACACCCACACAAACAAGCATGATGGTCAAACGTTCGTCAATTCCCGGTCAAGGATTTTACATGTATGTCCACATTACTATATTATACAAATTTTAAAGATTCGTTATTATTAATCGTTACTTATTGTAAAACATTTGTCCTATGACAGGAACAAGTTGAAGATGCAATTCAGCAACGCTCACAGACTTCTGATCATGTTGATGCGAATCAGATCTATTATGAAGTGGCTGGTGGTAGAGACCAGCGAGGACGGGTATTTGGCTTAGGTTCTTTGGCCAAATCTTGTTACTCGCATTCCTCAGGTTCAAGTACTGCCACATCTAATAGACGGTCATCCAGAGAAGTACTTGAACTTCAGAATACTGTAAGTGAGTTGAGATCGGAATTGCAACAGTCACAGACTCGATGGCAAGACTCAGAGGTTCGATTGCAACAATCTCTGGACTACATATCTGAGTTACGCAATGAGATGGCAAATTTCTCTGACCTGCGCACTGAGATGGAAAATTTGAAGGGTATGTTTGCCTCGTCATCGCATCAGTCTGATCGTACGCCGCCGCCGCCATCAGTTTAGTTATCATTTTGTATTACACATATATGGATATTATGTTGTTAAATAATTACTAACTTTATAATTAGCACAATTATTAAATTCGAATATTATTGGATATTGAAATTTAGATATTATTATGATTTTTTTCATTATTTTGCAATTAGTTTTAACAGGTTATATTTACATAAAAATAAAATACAAAAAAAAATTAATTTTCTAATTTTCTTTACCATTACCGACGGAAATTGTAATTCCGTCGGTAATTTTACCGAAGGAAATTGTAATTCCGTCGGTAAAGTTTACCGACGGAATTACAATTTCCGTCGGTAAAATTACCGACGGAATTACAATTTCCGTCGGTAATGTTACCGACGGAAATTTTTCCGTCGGAAAATTTCCCTACGGATAATATACCGACGGAATCATTTTCCGTCGGCATTCACATTTCCCGACGAAAATTACACATTTTCCGTCGGTAATTTCTGTCGGGAAATGTTATTTTTCTTGTAGTGTGTATTGTCCAACGGATTCCAAATCCGCTAAAAGAGGTAGGAACTTTAAGTGGACCAATGATAAATTTTGTGATGCAAATAACATTCCACCAAAACATGTCAGCATCCACGCACGAGTATGCTGTCGTATGACTTTAGGTGTTGCATTGTCAGGCACTTCACTAAAGGTTGCATTCAACCATGTCAATTTTACTTTTTCTCCACGCATATAATTCTCAGGAGAAACTGGTCCAAGTAGATCATGACAAATTGCTGGTCAATCTATATTTGTTCTTTCGGTCACAGGTTCACCACCAATTGGTAAACCTGTCAAAATTCCAACATCTTGAAGGGTAATTGTCATTTCACCACATGTCAGATGAAATGTGTGCGTTTCAAGTCTCCACCTCTCAACAAGCGATGTGATTAAATATCAATCTAAATACGTCACACCTATATTAACTACTCCAACCAATCCAGCTACCCTTATATAAGGTAAAATTCTTTGGTCAATAGATGTATAATGTTCATCTACACTACTACTCCTTGTTCTCAACAAATCCCTTTCAATATTTAGTATAAATAAAACAAGCCAAACCATAAATTAAACATAAATAAATAAATTAAAACTTCTTATTTAATATAAATTTATAACTAAAAAATTACTGAATTATTTCATATTACGTCAGATAGGTGTCTTCCTTGAAATGTAAGCAATTCCCTATTAATAGGATCTGGATTTATTCTTACAGTTCTTACATGTCGATCCATGTCAAAACCTGAATCAATTTTTACATCATATATGTTAAATGAGTTATTAAATTTTATTTATTTGTTTATCTTATGTTTGTTCATACTAATTTTATTTGTTGTTATAGTTATTTTAAATTATTATATATGTACAACAACACTATTTTATTATACAACTTTCAACTATATATTATATTTTATTTTGTAAATCATTACGTAATACAAAAAAAAAAAGATGACATCATTTCTTAAATTAGTGAACATTGATAATTAATATAAAACACTTAAAACAACAATTTTAACACCCGAGACATTTTTATTCATACATGGCTAATTTTATTTTATGTTTTAATTAACATAATATTTAGGCCATTTATTATAATTATACCACCAACAATGAGTTCTTTGCTCCACTGGCATTGTATCACTAACTTTTAACAAATTTTCTTCACTTATTCCAATTACATCTTTCACAAATATGAAAACTAATTCCTCATATTTTGTTATATGAGACATATTCCAAATTTTCATTAGAGGTACCAAATAAATTATTGGCACTGTCATCCAAATTGCCTCAACCTTCTTTGCCTCCGTCATTGGATATCCATCCATAATAATATTTTGTAATTTTTTACTTATTTGGATGATATGATCGCATATTGTCATCCCTTTTTCGATTCAACTGTTGTACAATTCATCCCATTTTCTCTTGATTATTGTTTTTGCCAAATCACTTATCATTGCTCTTGGTGCTAAATACGTGTTCACCATCTGTATTATAAAATTTATTGATATGAATTTGAAATGGGATCAATAAATTTTATTGATATATCAATAAATTTTATATAAAAGCTATATTTTATTTTATTTTAACTTCAATTTATTTATTTATTTTTACAATTTAATAGATAACATATTATTTTATTTAATTAACTATTTTCATACGAATTTCTCGTCACATAATTAAAATACATGCACCGCCTGTAGAGATTAATATCAACATAACAACCAACATAGTAATAGAAAATCATTTATCATTTACGTTTTCAAACATATTATACGCTTTATAGTGTCAGAAAATATATAAATCGATTAAATAAACCCACATTACAAATTTATTAACCATTGCATAAATAAATTTTATTTTTTAAATTAAATTAAATAATAATAACTTACTTTGAAAATATTGATCGATATTATATTTTTCAATTAACGTCCTCTGCAATGTAAAAATGAAAATCTAGTTAGTCATAAAATAAATTTTTATTTTAACTCTATTAATATAATAATACAATTGATTTTAACTATATTAACATAATAATATATTTACTTTAGCCTTGAACAAAATAAGGAGGTAATAACTAATTTATATAAGAATTCAGATGAGAATAAGTAAATGAAATTTTAAAATTTTTAAGGAAATGAAGAAGTAATTAAAATAAGAGAGAACAATTATGTAATAAAATCAAGAAAGAACAACCAAATAGCACTAAAAAAAATTTATGAAGAAGAGAGAACATATAACTTTGCAAGGAAATGAAGTCAAATGAGATATACGAATGGAATTTGGCCTTTTAAAGCCAAATTTTATATAAAAAAAAAAATAAATTTTTAGTATGCAGACCCGATGGGTCTCCTGGATTGTAGCGCACAGTACATCTGTGCGCTACAGCCTTTGATTGATATTAAAAAAAAAAGTTGGTCAGAAAACGGCAACGTTGGTTGCTGTTTTCTGACAACCAGACCCCACTGTCAAGTCTCCCAACCCAGACGCAAAACGGTACCGTTTTGCGCCTGGAAAAAAAAATAAAAATACCAGAAAACGGCAATCACCCAGTATCCATTCTGGGTGGGATCCATACTGTCAAAAAACGGTAGCTTAAATTATTGTTTTGTGACACCCTATTTTGCTAATTTATTTTCCTGTAACCCCACTTTTCTAATATCTTTTGGTTTTTACACAAAATGGAAAAAAAACCCGCTATTCTTGAGAGTAAAGGAAGCCATGAAGTAGGAGCTCATCAGAAAGCTCCAGTCCGAAAGGCCCAACTGTGAAAATGATTTTGATTTTCTTATCGTAAAAATAATTAGAAATCAAATGTTGGGAATAATCTGTAGTACAAAAACTGGGGACAAAGATATATTGAATGTGTTTTAAAAAAATATTTCTGAGTTTGGCGTGTCTTTTAAAATATTTCTAGGACTGGAGTTTTTCAAAAATCGCAGCCGTCAGCTTCGGTTTCTGACAACATTTTTTTTTTTTAATAAAATGGAAGCTGCCGGGCAGGGGAGCAAAATGATGCCCTGCCCAGCAGCTTGTCAAGCAAGCATTTGCTTTTGCTTGCAATTAAATTTTTTTTATATAAAATTTATGTAAAAGCTGCAGACTACAGCTTCTTTTAGTTTTTTTTTTAAAATTATTATTTTATTTTTAATAAATAATTTTTTATTAAATATTAAATGTAAAAATTAACATAATTATAAAAATTTTGTTTTAATATAAATTGATTTGATTTTTTTTAAAAAAATATTGACAAATAAAATTAATAAAAAAATATTATATATACAAATTATTTTAACAATTAAATCGATTTATCAATTTTTAGTCCGATATAAAATTATACAAAATAATGATGAAAATTCGATTCAAACTCAAAGAAAATTCGTAAAATTTATCCGAAAACATCTAAAATTCAACCGAACTTAATCTGATTTTTTTAATTATTTTAATAAAATTATTGATTGATGAGCTCAATTAATAAATATATTTATTGTATAATTAATAAATATATTTACAAATTAATTTTAGTAACTCAATGGTGTAAAAAAATTAGAAATCAAATCCAAAATGGAGTACTGGGGGAATGAACTGACCTTTGCAAATGATCACAAACCGGAATGTCCAATCTACCTTTTCACACTACAAATTTTGGTTATGGAGGAATTTTTTTAAAAAAATTTATGAGGGTTCCAAGTTTCTACATAAAGATGAATTTGATAGAACGGAGTTAGAGCGGAGTAGAACGACTTGGGAAATGGGAAACTTGGAGAGAGAAAGAAATGGCTTGGAGATAGGGCGAGGGGAGAAGAAATCTTGTGCATTGATTAGGTTAGATAGTACGTATGTGGAATTCTCTACATTAGGTGGCATGTATGAGCATGAGTGGTTTTTGGATCCCACACACTGTTGTGGCTTCATTAAAATGCCATGTCTTTGATAGTTAGAAATGGGGTAGTAATTTTTTGAGTACTCAGGTTTATCCAACACTAATAAATTAGAATAGTGAATAAATGGATTTATATAGTAATTTCTCTGTCCGTGATAAGTTTGGGTAGAATTCGGGTATAAGCCTCTAGGTATTCATTACTCAAATTCGAATACATATTGTTCGAATAGCGGTTACAAATACTCGCTATCCGTTTATGTATGCTAATTTTTGTGCACACGCTGACTAACGATTTTGATTAATATTTTTTTAAATAAATAACATTGTTTCATTATAATTTAAAGGTGATATATTTTTTCTTAATAGATTCATGTTTTCTTAATTAACTATATTATAAGTGCATATTTGATGGTTAACCAATTAGCGGTTAACCGTTTATTAATGAACTGAATTTAAACTTTAATTTTGAAAATTTGATATTAATGGAATGAATTTAAAAAATAGGTCATTGACAACGCCTGCTATAATTATAGAATCATTTGGTTAATAATTTTGATATGATATTTCAACTTTTTTTTTTTGCAATTAGTAATTATTTTTTAATCATATTATTTTTTTTAAAAAAAAAATGAGGAGTCTTATATATATATATATATATATATATATATATATATATATATATATATATATATATATATATATATATATATATATATATATATATATCCCTCCTATGTGTCAAATATAAAACTTTAGGTAGTGCCTTAAAGTTAGTGGTAAATATTAAATAATAAATACCCGGCCTATATATGTGGATTAGCACATTAAAGAAAACTTTAGTTAGTAATAGTAAATATCCCGCCAATATAGGCGGCAATTTATGGAATTTTTATAAATTTGTAAACGTAATAGGTTTTTTTCTTTTTGAAAGACAAACGTAATAAGTTTTAAAAATTCATTTTTGAGTAAGAGTATGCTAATTCTGTAAATAAAAATTAGAAATGAAATATATTTTTGTTAAAAAAAATTCCCACTTATTTCGACTTTTATATATAGTATAGTATATATAAAAATATATTATATTTAACGTGTGTATTAGGATTTGAATTTGGGACTATAAAAGCCACTTACTTACAAAAATATTGAAATATATGAATTTCGTTCTAAAGTCTAAGCAACAAATCCTAATTATTTTCCTAAAAAACCAAGTCCTTATAATAAATTTTAGCATTAGTGCCTAATTTTTATGAATATTTATTTATATCAAGCTATTTGGGTTTAATTTGATTTATATTGAAATTTAAGTTTAATTTGATTTATCTTGCTGTGCTTTGATTATGATTTTTTTGTTTGTATTTATTTTATTTATGTATTACTTTTTAGATAATATTAATAAATAAATATTTAAATGAATATAGGATAATATATGAGTATTAGACAAATACTGATAATGTGGTGTTTTTAAAGAGGTATAGAAGTATGTCAATTTTTTATGTACCTTATCCAATGCTACTTGTGGTATATTTAAATGTAAATTTTTTAAGTATGTCATGTATAAAAAATATTCAATTTTTAAAGAAGGAAAAGAAAATTAATAAAAACATATGATACTAATAAATAAAAATTTTTAATTTTTATTCAAAAATAAAAGTGAATAAATTCATAAAGAGAATATAAAGTTGAGAGATGTATTAGATGAAGGTAAGGTATGGTCTACCTAAGGAAAACCAGCCAATAGCGCTCTGCACTTTTTTCTTTTTTACTTTTTTCTAACTCAATTAAAAGATAAAAATTGATTCTCCTGGACCAAAAGGGCAAACCTCCAAATCTTGAGCACGTGTCGGGGCATGGATCTCTTGTCCCACCGAATCCAAATCGCGGTACAGATAGGAGAAGAGGAAACGAGAATTATCGCCCCTTGATTCGGTGAGGTTGAATCTAGTGTCTATAAATAAAACACGCTCTCCTATGAGTATCTTCATCTACAAACAGTAACTCAAAGGACTCTTTTGATTCTCTAGCATCGGCGAACACTATGGGAAGAGGCAAGGTGATGCTGAAGCGAATCGAGGACAAAAACTGTAGGCAAGTGTCGTTTTCCAAGAGGAAAAGTGGATTATTGAAGAAAGCGAGGGAGTTATCAGTGCTGTGCGACGCGGAAATCGCCGTCATTGTTATTTCCGGCGGAGGCAAGCTTTATGAGTTTTCCAGTAAGGACAGGTACGAGTACTTCTTTTTCTCTGATTCTATACAATTTTGGCGTGCTTTTAAATTTAAGCTCTCCCTTGCTGCATCTCATCTCTTTTTCCAGTTCCGTACTTTCCCTATGCTCGTTTTGTTTTTTGAATTTCAATATAGAAATGTACAGTGATTTTAGATACTTTTGAATATTTTTAGTTTCTTATCCATATACATATAAATATAATATTTTAATACTCCAAATTTAATTATTATGGATGAGAGTAATTTACAGTATATTTCCAAAATAATGATTCCATAAAATAAAAAAATATATATTATTTAAAAGATAATGAAACAATTTAATCACAAAAAGAAAAAAAAAATATGTTGTGATTTAATTTAAAATATAATTGTGTAACCCCAAATTTCTAAATATTTACTCAAAGTGTATAATTTGTTTTGATTGTATCATGACATGATCAAGAAAACAACACAACAATTGAAGTCAATACATTTCTCAAAGTCAAAATGTCAATCAACCAAACACTAGGATGAGCATGGACTTCATAATCGGTACATTAATAATTTTATTAATTGATATATCGATTTCGATTCTTTACCAATTTTTTTGAAACAGTTTACTAGTTAATTATTAAAAATTTTAATATGTAAATTTAATAAATTATACAATTTATAATATTATTTTTAATAGTTGAAAATGCTCAAAAAAATACAAATAAAATATAATATCCATTAAAAAAATAAAAAAAATAAAATTTTCATAATTAATTATAAAAATTAAATATATTCAATATAAAACCAACAATAAAGTGCTAATTATGCTCATATAATAAATAAATGATTGTAAAAAAAATAATTTTAATATTTATTTATTTAAAAATATATATTATAATAATATTTTAGAAAGTTATATATTATAATATTTATAAATTACAAAAATATTAAAAAATTTAAGTTTAAAAATTAAAATATAATATATAAAATATATATATATATATATATATCGGTTAACCGTTAGTCAACTGTTAACGATCGATTTTTAAAAGTAAAAATTATAATTTTTAATTTTTAATTTATTTAACCTAAACTTAATTCAACTTCAAATTAATTTTTTGATTAACTATATATTTTTTTACCACCTTCGCCAAAGACCAATAGAGTTTTAAATGCCCCGGCGCCCCACATAAAGAAAGCAAACGTGGCAGTCCATTTTTGACATTTAGCACGTGAGAGAAAATACACACTCACGTCTTTTTCTGCACATTTTTATTTTTAATTATGAAACCGGCAATTCTATTGCCAATTCTTATCGATCCATCCAATTTTTTTAGCTATGTTTGTTATAACATGAAATTTCGAAATTTTTAAAAATATATTATTTTCCAAAAAACTCTCAAATTATAGTTCTTTTTCTTTTTTTTATATATTGCAAATTTTTTAATATTACAGTTAATTGCTTAATTCTTTAATTTACTCTTATTCATACGTTTAACGTGTACTTCCAACAAATATGGAGATAAATTAATAAAATATAAATAAATTATGTAAATTATAAAATTTAAAAAAATTAATTGTGTTTTTTAAATTATAATTAACTTGGGAGGAAGGGAACAATTTTATACATAATATATTTTTAAAAAAATAATTTGAGATGCATTGTGTTGAAAAAATTGAAAATCTGCTGTTGCAATATTAGGTGCACTGTTCATGATTTGGCAGATAAATTTGCATTGAAATTGCAATTGCCTGATGCAGTATCAGGTACACGGGGTCTCACCTGTTTTTTTACTCTATGCTGCCTGCGGGCTCCTTCCGTCCTATGCCCTTTTTGCTCTGATGCAACCTTTTTCTTTCATGCAACCTTTTTCTGACGGAAGCAGAATTTCTTTTTAAAAACCACTATCATCATTCTATTTAAACACTACCATTTCCATTTCTCTTCTTCCTTAACTCACATTCCATTTTAATCCATCTGTCCCTCTGATTTCCTATCCTAAGATTTTATTCTCACTATTATATTTTTTAAAACCATCAACTTATACATATCAAGCCATCTTATTTTGTTAATAATCTCTACAATATAAATTGAGTTGGGAGGTGATCTATTAGCCCAATGCAAAAATTCTAAGTAAAAAATTAATTATACTTTTTACAATCAATCAGTCAATTAATTTTTTTATAAGTTCTACAATATTATTTATAGTAAAATCCATAAAATAATATTTTGACTATATTACAAGTGTTATTGTATAATTTGTAGATTTATTTTGTTCGATAATTTATTAATAGCACGAAAAAAAAGATAAGTTATTTCTTATAATTTTCAGTCGGAGATACAATATCTAATGATTTAAAATATTAGAATGATTTATGGAGGATGAAGGAATTTTGAAATTGTTTCCTTGCACAGTAAGAATGGTCCATATTTTTAAATTTTGAATTATATAAAAAAGAAAAGAATATATAAATGAAATAAAAACATTGAGAGGAAAAGGGTGCATAAAAGCAAAAAGAGAGAGGTCGGGTAGGGCCAGCAGGTAGCAGAGAATAAAACAAGAGGTGGAGAAAGGTGGAGAAAAGAGATGGATGGAAGACAGAAAAAGCAAAAGGGATGGGTATCCGTATTTCGCTTTTTTGTCCAAAAACTTTTTGGTATAAGTTTTGTGTAATTCATTTGAAAATTCTAAGTACTTTTTGGTACCATATTTATGTCTTTGAACTTCCATTTTGATGTTCATTTGTCACTAGCAGGCATCATATTTTATATCAATTCTATTTTTAATCGAGTACTGGCTATTATAATAAATTTTTTTTAGTGGTTTGAACTCTAATTTTATTTTTAACCCTAACTTTAAGAATCACACTAACAAACTTTCCCCGTCCTAATGCAAAAGGTTTTTTTTTATTTTATTTTATTTGTTCTACTTAAATATTTTTTGAAAATTTGAGATAAAACTTATATATATATATTCCTATTTATTATACACTTTATTAAATATTTTCCTTTTTTATTACTTCTCTACTTTTAACTTGAATTAAATGAAGTATTTGAAAATAAAAAAAAAATGATATTTTTGTCAATTGCTATCGTTTTTTTTTTATATAAAATTGAAATATTCTAATTATTTTCTTAATTTTCGTAAAAAAAGAAAAAATTAACTCTTAAAGTAATATAATTATTTCAAAAAAAAAAAAAACATCAGAATCTTTATTTAGATTTACTAGTTTATAAATTGGCAATCTTCTTTAGTTGGATAATGATACCAAAAGTATTTGTTTTTTTTTGGGGTGATAATGAAGCCTTAATTCTATCCTAAATTCTTAAAGAGGTTAAATACTGAACTAGTTCACTATTTAGCCGTTTTAATTTGTTCTCACTTCTCGTGGCCTGCACACTTTTGGCTCGACTGTGCTCAAATATTTTATATTGATCAATGTTCTCTGTGACATATAGTGCAGCTGTGCAGGTGTTGACAAACTCCGGAATCCTATCAAACTGAAACCGAATTAAACATTAATTAATTAATTAATGATGAATGCCATTTTGTTTCTGTGTTAATTAATATTATTTACTTGAACATGGATTATTGGTGGTATCGTACTTTGATTTTGTAATTTTGTCCAAAATATAAAAGGCATGTATGTCT
This sequence comes from Excoecaria cochinchinensis, assembly GCA_947683425.1. Taxonomy (NCBI): domain Eukaryota; kingdom Viridiplantae; phylum Streptophyta; class Magnoliopsida; order Malpighiales; family Euphorbiaceae; genus Excoecaria; species Excoecaria cochinchinensis. The sequence continues at coordinate 169,239 of CANTUQ010000073.1, forward strand.
TCTTTGATGCAACAAAAACTAGAGTGAAAAAAAAAAACTGAAATTTTGATTAACCGAAAAATGATCCGAAACCGAATTGATTTTAGGTTAATTAAATCAAAAATTTAGGGTTACAGTTTTTAAAAAACAGTTAATCATTAATTAACGGTTAACTGATCTATATACATTTTATATTTTATATTTTAATTTTTCAATATTTTTATAATTTATAAATATTATGATATATAATTTTTTAAAATATTATTATAATACATATTTTTAGGTAAATAAATATTGATAGACTGATTAATAAAATTATTAATGGACTGATTAATCGGTCTATGCTTATCCCTAACAAAACCTGATCAATTTTTATTTTCAACAATATACTTTCTTTCTTGTTTAGTATTAATTTAATTTTTTTTTTTTTGAGGGAGACAAGAAGTTACATGAGTTTTTGTACTTAAACTAATTAGGCACGTCAAGTTTTGTTTTAATAAATTGGATTTGGATAAACTGGTATTAATTTTGAATCGTTGTACCCTTCCAAATATTTTTATTTATAATGCATAAACATATTATTTATTGTACCCCTTTCTAACTTTTTTGAATTCATTTTAACAATGAATGAAGAATTTCAAAAATTATATTAACCATAAGGGAATAAATATTTAAAACATGTACGTAAAATATTTTTTTTAAAATAAAAAAAAAGGAAAACAAGAAAATAATCTTTTGTAACTAATAGAGGAAAGTTATTTCTTGAAATTAGTTGTTCATGAGATATGTGATTGCAGATGATATGTAATGTGGTCTGATTATAAGATAGAAATTCACTTAATAGTACAAAATTTGTTGCAAATGATTAATTATTGAGGAGATATTGAATGAATTATAATACTATATGCATAATCAGAAAATGAAATATTTTAATTTTTCAATTGATTATAGTCGACTAACATAATTTGTTTCTATGCTGCCAAATAAATAAATTTTGGGTTTCATCTTTTATCTTTAGAAGCATGATAATGGGTTAATGAATTGTATCTTGTTCTTTATGTACAGTTCGAAGAAAACCTTTGAGAGGTATCATGTTTATAAAAGCAAGCAAGCTAAGGTCAACAACGGTACTGGCCCCAAGGTTAGTTAGTCAAATCTTTTAGCTTTTTGTATGTCCTGCATGGTTGGGAGAGATTTTTCTAATTGAGATGCCAATGCCAAATAAAACAAGCCTTACTCAGACAACTAAAACTACTCATTGCTTAGCCTTCATTTTTAACCAAGGCTCACAAGTGTAAAGCACAAGCACAAATTATATTAACGACTGATATAACAATTGAGATATACAACTTAGAAAGAGATGAAGGGATTAAGTGTATATTTTCCATACCCAAAATAGTTTTAGTTTGGAAGCATATGTGAAAATGCGATAGGTAATTAGTCTTTCCTACTTGCACGCATTTTGGCTTCTTTTGCTCAATGCCATGAGATTATCTTAGATGATTTATGTCCGGATGGTCGTCCAGGATTTTCGGCGACATTTTCATCTATAATTACAAGTCCGCCGTTTGGCAGATTTGACAGACAGTCCAAAAAATCCACATCAAACGTAACTTGGATTTGTCTTAATAGGAAATCCAGAACCATGTCCCCTATGCAAGTTAACAGAAGAAAGAGATAAGTGAGTTATATCAGATGATTTGTGTTCGGTGATAAGCAACGGTAGTAAAGAATTTTCAGCTAGAATTTCAACTATAGTGGTATGTCTACTGTTCGACTGATTTGGCAGACGGTCTAGAACATCCACACCAGGTGTAATTTGGATTTGTCATATCGTGAAATTCGGGACCATGTCTCTTATGGTGGAGCTTTTTTCAGCAGTAATAATAATAATAATAATAATTTGCTTGAAAGTATATATTTATCTCTAAATTTTGTCGAAAAGTGCATAATATTATTCTTAAAATTTAAATCAGTACAATATTATCCTAGTGTAATTATATCTCTCATTAGATTGATCCATTATCTTTGATCAAATTCTGTCCTGATTTGTTGATGTGAATTAAAGAGTAAAACGCCTCGGTTACTAAATGAGCAATTTTGCGCATAAACTTTGCTGAAAAGAGCTATTTTGCCCCTTAAGTTACAAAAATTGAGCAAATAAGCCCCCTTTTAATTAAATATTAAATTAGACCATTTTCGGTATAATGAGACATGTAGCTAGCACTAGACCTCTCTTACATATTAAAACCAAACCCTTGCAAAAGTTTATTTTTGGAAAGACATTGCAATTATGTCTTCCTCCAATTAATCTATTTAATATTTCTAGTGCCACTTATTTAAATGTCATTGGAAAATCAATTAATTTGCATAATGGTAAAATATGTGGATTGTGAATATAATTCAGTAGTGGTATGCAAGTTTGATTGATAAATATTGATAAAAATTAATTGTTTGATGTGCAGAGGCAAGAGCAATATCTGAGGAATTTTGATTTTTAATAAGTAAAATGTGAATTGTAAAAAAGTGGCATAGAAAAGATTGGATAAAAGATTAATTGGAGTAAGTCATAATTGCAAAGTTGTTAAAAGAATGATTCTTAAGAGAATTTGATTTTAAGGTTAAGAGATTTGTTAAATATGGATTAGTTTAGGATTTACATCTTTTTTATACAGAAAATAGTTGAAATTAAATATTTGACTAGATATGGGTTGATTTGCTCCATTTTTGTAACTTAAGGGGCAAAATTGCTCTTTTAAGCAAAATTTAGGGAAAAAATTGATCCTTTGATCTGGCGACATATGTTACTCTTCAATTCATGTCAGCAGGTCAATAAATAGAATTTGGTCAAGGATAACAACCGTTTAGTAAGGGACAAAATTGGACTGATTTTGATATTTTAAGGATAACATTGCACCAATTGAAATTTTAGAGTTAACAATGCATTTTTTACAAATTTTGGATACAAATTTAGGCACAAAATTAGATCGATTTTGATATTTTAAGGATAATATTGCACCAATTGAAATTTTAGAGTTAACATTACACTTTTTTATAAATTTTGGAGGCAAATTTAGGCACAAAATTGGACTGATTTTGATATTTTAAGAATAACATTGCACCAATTGAAATTTTAGAGTTAACATTGCACTTTTTTACAAATTTTGGAGGCAAATTTACAGCTTCAGCCTGACAATTAATTACCATGACAAATACTGTAATTTTTAATAATGATTGAAAAAATATAAAATTAATCTAATCTAATTAAGTTACTTATAAAATATCTAAATATATGTAGACAATTAATTTATGATATAATTATACGTATTATAAAAGAAAAATGTCGAATTTGCTTTTAAAATATTAAAAATATTGCACATTTTCCGCTTAAGTACGTGTTAGGGCAAATTTATCTCTAAAATATTCAAAATTGTGCATATTTATTCATTAAATATGTTTTTTTGGCCAAAATTGCTTCTGCTATTATTTATTTTGCTCAAATTTACCACTGAAAATAACGAGACTCCAAGTAAGTTGAAAAATATATAATAGGCTAACTAAAACCATATAAATTTGATACATGTACAAATAAATTGACACTCCTATTTAACTCTAAAAAAATGGTTAAAATTTACGATATTAAGTTTATCAAAATAATCAAACTTTAGGTAAGCAAATAGAAACTGTCCAATGGTAAGAAATTTTAACATTTTTTTCGAGAGTTAAAATATAGTATTAATTTACAGTACAGACGTGATAAGTTTATATCTTTTCAATTAGTCTACTACGTATATTTATATTTACTTATCTACAGTTCTACTAGTTTGGGTGACAAATTTTATCCAATTACATAATAACGAGTACAATTTGAGCCTAAAAACATACTTAAAGAGAACATATATATCATTTTTATAAATTTAGCTCAAAGCACACTTAAAAAATAAATATACATAATTTTTAATATTGTAGGGGCAAATATATATGTACTATTCTACTCATCTTACTCAAAATAAAATTAAATAAAACAAATTTTTATATATTAATTTTATCATCTCAATTTTAGTCAATACAGTTTTATATAATTTTGATTCCATTTTCGATTATAGCTAAAAATTCAGAACCGTATCAAATAAAAGTCTAACTGTTTAGTTCAAATTAGTTACAGTGAAATAGTATCATTAAGCGTTAATCTCTTTTACTCTTGTGTATTGATCCGATTATGCATCTCCAAACTCCATGTTTACCTCTAGTCACAACAAGAATCCAATCCCTTTTGTTGCAATAAGAATTTAATTTTGTAAAGCATGTTTGCTCTCCTGGCAGAGCAGCTTTTTTTTATCGAGTAAAACTGCAGTGCACTTGAAGAATTTGGATTGATGCTTGAGGAAACTGGGAATTTCCAAACATTATTTGTAGCTTTAATCCTAAATTTCTGGGAAAATTCTTATGTGTAACTTTGAGTTTTTTACATGGTGATCCCACAGAAGCATCAAACCGGAGGTAAGGCTCTCCCTACGCCCCCTAACCAGCTGGAAATGCTCCAAAGGTGACAACACAGACAATTTCTGAAACAGACATTGCATTTCATTAAGCAAAATCCTGTGAGATTTTTTTGCACTTTTGCAGGCATCTCGGAGAAGAAAGCCTAAAGAAGCTAAACACCACACAGCTAATACAGCTACAGGAACAAATGGTTTCCATGTTAAGACTGACCAAACTGAGAAAGGTTGTTTCCCAAACATTTCTTTGAAGTTTTTTCAGTTTAGCTTTTGTAAAGTAAATAATTTTCTCATATCTTCCCATTCTCTCCTGCTCTCTTTTTTCCTATCATTTTGCTTTCTCCAATTTTCTTTTCCTGAATTCTGTGTCACTGACTTAAAGTGCAAATTCTTGACAGATGTTCATACTTTGATGGGTGTGAAAGACTTGCTTTTCTGTACTTTACTTTCTTTTATTTTATTTTTTTCTTTCTGTCATATGCAGGCGCAGTTAATGATGGAAACTCCTTCAACCGTCCATCAAAAGGTATGCCAAATTCCCTTTTACTGTAAATTCTGTAAAATTACAGATGAAACTGCTTTCTTACATTAGTAATGGTGGCAAGAGAAGGTGACATGATTGGCAATTAATCATAAGAAATACATAGCATGGAAGAACAACGTAAAAGGAATTTCCTTGTAAGTCTAACCCAGAAATGAAATCATCCTATTTAGATCTTAGTTAGCCAATTAAGCAGAATTTGCAACTGATATGGAGGCATATACTGCATTAGGCTGCTCCGATGATTTCTCATTCAAATAAGCAACATATTATCTCGTGATGTGGCTACTTTGAGCTGGTGGGATTTTTTTAGAAACCAAGTGCTGGGAATCGGTCCAAGTAACTAGGCATACCTGACAAAGTTTCCATTTGCTGGTCTTTAGCTTTTGCCTAACGTGCTCTGTTTTTAAGTAAGCCTTTTCTCCCATATCACCCTGGATAATGGGAAAATAAAAACAGATAATGTGAAGCTCCCGTGTATATAATAGCAGGATGGAGGTTTCCTCTTTGTTTTTCTCTAATAGTTCCTGAGCAGCTTTTAATAGTGTTACATAGAGAAGGAAAAGAAATGGAAGAGTTGGTTTTATTTTTTTTTGGTGATATTCTTCATTGAGTATATTAAGGTAAACCACAAAAGGATTAAGGAACGAATCCTATTATATTAAGGTGTTCATTCTTTTCCCGTTTGTTTTCAAAGTCTTGGGATTTTCTCGTAGTACTTTTGCTGGGCACTGTTTCTTCTGCTATTTCCTACTGTTATCGTTTCTATAAATTATGGCTTGCCCCATTAGCTATTGCTCATTCTAAAGGAAAAAGTCATTGTTTTTGATCTTACTTAGTTAGCCTTTCGGTTGCCCCCCCTTGGTGTGATCCTCGGCAAACCTCATGATCTCAGCCTTTGGTTCCTCAAGGGTTCTCCAGGCTGCTAAGCCGTAGCTAGCACTATATGAGAATCTAGCTTCTGATGAGAAAACATCCGAAGCACAGGGATCCTTAGTTGGCAAGACGAATGTTCAAATGAGTTAATTGCCATACTGATTAAGCCCTAGTTAAGTAAGGTAAGGAAGGGTGTTGTGAGTTTTGTAATTGGCAAGACAAATGTTCAAATGAGTTAATTGCCATAATTTGTATTTGGCAGAAGATGGCATAGAGGTGATGATCTGTGTTGCATTATAGAAACTATACAGTCACTGACATATGGACTCGAGCATAAAATAGTTACATCTATTGGCAGGTCCATTATCCATAGAACCTATTTACCTAGGTGGCCGTATGAAGTAATCTGTGTAGTTTGAGAGGAGAGGGAAACAATGGATGTGCTAGCTGGTTGTTGATACAATATCCAAGGAAGATTTAGAATCTAAATGCTGTAGATTGGGGACTACTTTGTTGCTATTCCTAGAGAAATGACCTTGCACGTCTGCTAAATCATAGTTTGTGATCAAACCTAAGATAGTTTTAGGCAGAATTTTGGATTGAAGCTAGGGGAAAATGGGAAAAAATTCACACAATTTAGCAACACTGAAAAGCTATTGAACACTCTTGAAATTCCCTACTACTAAGCATTCAATAGGGAAGCACTAGTAGTTTTCTAACAAGTGATAATTGCGGAAATTCGTTTGCTTGGCATGGAAATAGAATAGTTATAGCCATTAACAGAAATAAGAACTCATCTTCAGGGAAACAAAAACAAAAGAACAAAGCCTGCATGCTTTCATCTCTTCACAACTTAATTGGGCCTTTAACATAATAATAATAATAATAATAATCCTTAGACTACTCTGATGAAAGCTATTGTGTTTATTATGTAATATCTTCACTTAATATGAACAGGATAAAAAGCTGGAAGAAGAAAAGAGTGTGGTGGGAGAGGAGGTAAGCCAGCACTTATTAATTTAATTTTCTTTCAGAAGAAAAAAGAAATTTCCTGATGAATCCAATGAAATAATGAGGTTTTCTTGTGTTGTACGTGTCATGATCCCTCAGACTACAGCAATTCTGAATGATCAAAATCAGTCCAATCTGCAGAACCATGAGGATTTGAACCAACCACAAGGAATTATTAATTTCCTCTAATGAAAAAAAAATGGCAATTTCATTTTGCTATTAAAATAATCACAAACAGCTTATTGATCCACTTGATCAACACTTAATGTATCATTTTCCAAGTCAGAATATGTGCGTCTTTGCCTAGTGGCAGTTCACTAGCATTACACGTTTCCACCCACTAGACTCCCACCTCCTATATTATGTAATATAATATTATATAAATGTTTATGGCCTAATGAGCCAACTTTATTATTATTAATTGATATTGTATATTATTATATGATCTGGTGTTATCTTCTTGCCTTATTTATAACTAAATTTGACAAACGGATTGGGTCAGAAAGGTTAGAGTTAGAATCAGTTTTTTTGGTTCAAATTTTTTGAGTTAATTCCAAATCGAATCACTTATTTTTTGAGTGGTTTCAGATCGAATTTCGGATCACAATTAGTACTGAAAAGTTGAACCTAAATTAAAAGTCGAACATAAAATTATTCGATATATTTAGTTCGGTTTTTAGTTTACCCGACTCAATTTTGACTATTTCGGTATCATGGGTCAACTTTTACCTTTTTGGTCTTTCTATTTAAAATGCATAATGGACATCATATATAACTCATCATATTGGTCATTTTGACTTTTTTTGATATCTCAATCAGTTTTGACCATCAGTACCGAAATTTAGCGACGGAAATTAAATTCCGTCGCTAATTTGGTAGCAAATAGTTCAATTTAGCGACGGAATGAAAATTTCATTGCGAAAAGTCGTGGGACTAAGCCTCCATTTTAGCGATGGAAAAAAATATTCTGTTGCTGAAATAGGCGCCAAAGAAAACCGCAAAAAATTGATTCAAATTTTAGCGACATAATCGATATACCGTCGCTAAAAAATAGCGATGGTGTGTACGAACTGTCTCTAAATAGCGACAAATAATAGAGGCGGTCGCTATTTAGCAATAGTTGTATGTACCGTCGCTATTTTTTAGCGACGGTGTGCCCATAACGTCACTATTTAGCAACGGTATGTGTTCACCGTCTCTATTTAGCAATGGAAGGAGGTTCCTTCCGTCGTTAAAAAATGGGGTATATAACCTCGTTTTCTTCTTCTCTCCTGCACGCTGCGTCGTCCTCTCCCCCTCATCACCACCCTTGCCGCCGGCCAGATCTGGCCTAGTTGCGTCCCCACTCGTCACCGCTGGTCAGATCCTCTCTCCCCTGTGCGCGTATTCTTCTCTCTCCTTCCTCCTCTTTCCCCTCTCCCCTGCGCTCGTCTTTTCCTTCCTTTCCGCCGGCTTCATCCCTTCGGTTTGGCTTGGGCTGCGTGTCTGCCGCCCCCGCCGCCAACGAGACAAGCCTCCCTTCCGCCGGGGCTTTGATCAGTTTTTCATTTTTTCGATTAATTTTATTTTCTGTATTAAATTTATTTTATTAATAATAAGTATATATTTTAAGTAATATCATATAGATTAAATGCTATTATCCTTAAAGAGAAAAAGTTGGACCAAACCATATAACACTTGAATAATATTAAAGCATTCATAGTTTCTCTTGTAAATATGAGATCTCATATACCAATTTGAGTCTCATTTACAAATTTCATTATCTTAATTGTGATTTTTATTAAAGTCTCTCCTTTATGGGGTGTTTTATTGTCTTCTCTTGTGAGATGTTTTCCATTCAGTAATTTTTAGGTGGTTATTTCTTTATTTTTAGTGGTCAGTATGGCTTCTTCTTCTTCAGGTAAAGGTAAGGAGGTGGCAGATCTCTATGCTAAGTTAAGGCTGGAGGATGAAGAAGACGAAAGATTGGAGTTGGGAGAGGAACATGTTAACAAGATTGAGGGGGAGAATCAGTACTATGTAGTAGGGTGCTTCCTCAATAATAAGCCTGTGCATTTTGATTCAATGAGGAACACCTTGGCTTCCATTTGGAGACCGGTGAAGGGAGTGACAGTATCAGAGGTTGATGGCAATCGCAGGTACTTATTACAGTTTTATCATGAACTAGATATGATTCGAGTTTTAAACGATGGTCCATGGACATTTAACTAGAATGTGTTGATTCTTAAACGCCTGGAAGGAACTGATGAGGCAATGCAAACTGAGTTACATGCTCTTCCTATATGGGTTCAAGTTATGGACCTTCCAATAGGTTTTAGAATATAAGAAACTTGCAAAGCCATAGGAAACCGCATAAGGCAATATATGGAATCTGATCCGAAAAATTTTGTGGGGGCTCAATAGAATTTTTTGAGGATAAAGGTAGCTATTGATGTTCGCAAACCTCTAAAAAGAGGCCAGAAGCTAAAGAGAAGTGGTGGGGAATGGATATGGGTTGCCTTCCGATATGAGAGATTGCCATCATTCTATTTTTTTTTTATGGAATAATTGGTCATTCTGATAAGTTTTGTTGTTTATTATTTGATCAGGAGGAGAGACCTCTTGAGCGAGCTTATAGTAGTTCTCTGCGTGCTGCCATTAATCGACAAAATGCCCAGATTGGAAACGCTTGGCTGCATGAACCAGGGGAGGAGGATGGTGGAGGTCGAGGGGGAAAGGGGATTGTGAATATGGAAACCGAGGATTATGGAAGTCAGATCCACGTTCATAGGGATGTTTCCCATACTGTTGCAATACATGAAACGAAAAAAGGATATACCATGCATGATAGTGGCCGGAATAAAGGGATGAGCTTAGGAGTGACAACTGGTAGTGAAGAAGGACTTATTTTGGATCCAAAATGGCAACGCATAAAGCTAGGTGTACTGCAAATAGGCCATGTAGAGCTTTCAAAAAATGTTTTACTGGCGGGACCTGGAACCCAGGCCTGTTAAGGCCCATGAGTTTACTAAGTTGAAACTGTCATGGGCTGGGCAACCCACGAACAGTAAGTGTGCTTAAAGATCTCATTTTTATACATAGGCCCATTATTGTTTTCTTAATGGAGGCAATGATAAAGGTTGATACAGTAAGGAGGGTCTGTAGGCAGATTGCGTTTGATAGATGTTGGACGGTGGATAGTGTGGGGCATGGTGGAGGTCTTGCTTTGTTCTGGAAAAATGGAGCTACGACTGATGTTATTTCCTCTTTTCCTAATTTTATAAATGCTAGAGTTTCTTTTCTTGATCACTTTTCTTAGAGGGGGATGGAGATTCATGGTGTTGAGTGGGGGATTTCAATGATATATTAAGAGTGACTGAAAAAAGGGGTGGGAATAGGCAACCAAATTGGCTAATAGAAGGTTTCAAAGAGGTTGTTTCTGCTTGTGGGCTAATGGATTTGGAGATGAAAGGGCATCAATTTACATGGGAATCAGGCAGAGGTTCTGCTAGGTGGATTAAGGAAAAACTAGATTGAGTCTTAGTTAACTCAAGTTGGAGGAACTTTTTTACTAACTCTCTGTTGCGTAATGTTAATACTGCAGCGTCTAATCATTCAGTTTTGCTATTGGAGCTAAAGTTTTGGTTTAAAGCTCCTTCAGTTCGGCATTTTCGATTTGAGAATGCTTGGCTACGTGAGAATGGTTGTTCACAGGTGGTGCAGCAAGCATGGACACAGCCTGGGTTGGACTCAATCTCGGATAAAATCTCCTCGTGCCAGGGAGCTCTTCAGCGGTGGAGCAAATTGCTTGATGGTAATTTTAAGAACTCAATTAAAATTTGTCGGAATTTAATGGAAAATTTAAAGGCAAGAGGGATGGCTTTTCTGCTAATCAATTTTCTAAAGCAGTGAGGGAGTATGCTAAAGTTCTCAAACAGCAAGAAGATTTTTGGAGGCAAATGGCAAAATTGTTTTGGCTGCAAGAAGGGGATTCAAACACCAAGTACTTTCATTTGTACGCATCAGCTCGTAAAAAAATGAATAGTGTATTGCAATTGAAAGATTCGGTGAGTAGATGGTGTGGGTGGGATTCTAGAATGGAAACTTTAATTATTGATTATTTTCAAGACATCTTTAAAAGTAATTGGTGTAGGACAATTGATATCTTCTCTTAGATTCTCCTTAGAATTACAACGGAACAAAATGAAGAACTTGCAGCGGTTTTCAGTGACGTAGAGGTGAGAGCAGCGTGTTTTGAAATGCACCCAGATAAGAGTCCTGGCCCTGATGGGTTAAACCGGGCATTTTATCAAAGATTTTGGAATATTGTGGGAGCTAATGTGAGTAAAACTTGTCTGACAATTTTGAACCGTTATGAGCTTCCAAATAATCTTAACAATACTTTGATTGTATTGGTTTCAAAGAAGGAGAATGTGGAGCTAGTTAATGACTTGAGACCCAATTTCTTTGTGCAATGTGCTATTTAAGATTGTTTTTAAGATGTTGGCCAATAGATTGAAGAGGTTTTTGCCATATGTTATTTCGGAGTCGCAGAGTGCCTTTATTCCTGGTCGTCTTATTACAGATAATATAATTGTGTCTTATGAAGTTATTCATAACTTGAAGTGTAGGAGACAAGGGAAAAAATGTGGGGCAGCTCTAAAGTTAGACATGAGCAAGGCTTATGACAAAATAGAATGACCTTTCTTGGAACAGATGCTAGCTTGTTTGGGTTTTAGCTCAGTCTGGATTAATTGGATAAGCATGTGTGTGCAGACTGTGTCATACAAAATTATTTATGGAGGCATGAAATTGGGACCAATTATTCCTTAGCGGGGTTTAAGACAAGGCAAGTCTCCTTATCTTTTCATCATTTATGCTAAAGGACTTTTTGCTCTTCTGCGAGAAAAGGAATAGCAAGGCAAGTTACATGGTTGTCGGGTAGCACCTTTCGCACCTGTCATTTCTCACTTGTTCTTTGCAGATGACAGTTATTTATTTTTCAGAGCCAATACGAAGGAGGTAGAATGCATTAAGGAGTGCCTAAGAACATATGAGCTAGCTTTTGGGCAGTGTGTGAACTTCCAAAAATCTACTTTTTTTTCCAGCTCTAATGCAAGTGAAAGGGATATAATGGCGGTGAGTAGCTTGCTTCGAGTAAAAAGAGTTATAGATTTGGGGTTTTATTTGGGAGCTCTAGTTGCTGTAGGGAGAAGCAAAACACATGCTTTTGGCTTTCTGAAGGATCGAATTTGGCATAGATCAATGATTAGAAAGAGAAATTCCTCTCTCGAGCGGGTAAGGAGATTCTTATAAAATCAGTTTTGCAATCTATCCCTACTTATATCGTGGGAGTATTTCAAATGCCGACCCAATTTTGTGATGACGTAAATAGAATGTTAAATAAATTTTGGTGGCGATCAAATGGTAATCCGTCGACAGGTATTTATTGGCAAAGCTGGGAAAGGCTCTATATCCCAAAGAGGTTGGGGGGATGGGGTTTAGAAGTCTGCATGAGTTTAACCTGGCTTTATTAGCAAAGCAAGGTTGGCGCATCCTCCAGTAACCTGGCTCCCTTGTAGCGGCACTCCTTAAGGCCACGTACTTTCGAAATTTTGACTTTTTACATGCTCTGTGGGGCATAACCCGTCTTACGTTTGGAGAAGTATCATCGCGGGTAGAAAGGTTCTATATAAGGGTTTTCTTAGGAAGATTGGTGATGAGAAAAGTGTAGAGATTTGGAACAGCCCTTGGCTGCCAGACGTGGAGAATCCGAAGGTAACAAGCACAACAGCGGCTGATAATATGATTTTTTATGTGAATGATTTAATGGATGCAAATGGTAATTGGAGTAGACAATTAATTGAATATGTATTTAATGATAGCGACCAACATTTAATCTTTTCTATTCCTAGAAGAAGGGGTTGGGTAGAAGATAGTTGGAAGTGGTTGTTGGATAAGAAGGGTGTGTTTTTGGTGAAGAGTGGGTATCATGCAGTAATGGGCTAGTCTTTTTCGAGCCAGCAGGTGCGTCCAACGGCTTGGTGGGGAAAACTTCGGAAGGTGAAGGTTCCTCCCAAGGTGAAGAACTGTTTTTGGAGATCACTTACACATGGCCTCCCAACTGTGAATAATCTCCTTCAACGTCGAGTTCACATGCCATATGAATGCCCAGTTTGCAAGGCACAAGGGGAAGATAAATCTCATGTGTTTGTTAAATGTCAGTTTGTACAGCAAGTGTGGCAATTATTTTTTGAAGATTCTCGGATGTTGGAGGTTGATAGTTTTGCAGATTGGTTGACTGATTAGCTAGATTCTCGGCAAGATAATTCTCTGACTGATATCTTTTACTTGCTTTGTTGTCTGTGGTCTCATAGAAATAAGGTTGTTTGGGAGAATAGGAAGGATCAATCGTGGTGGGTTTTAGACCATGCTCTTTCTTCTTAGGCCATTAGCAAGCTGCCCAAATCTAGGAACCTTATGATAATCTTGATGTGGACCAAAGGATGGTTAAGTGGCAAAAGCTCAATGAGGGCTGGTTGGTTTGTAATGTGGATGCAAGGGTTTTTGAAGAGGATGGTGATTGTTCCTATGACTTCCTTGTTTGTAATGATAGGGGTGTTTGCCTTGCAAATGGCCATGCTGCTTTTGATGGTTGCTTTGCGCCCCATATAGCGAAAGCAATGGCAGTTAGAGAAGCTTTGAGTTGGTTAAAGGCTAGGCAGCTAAGAAGGGTACATGTACAGACTGATTGCCTCTTGGTTTGCAAAGCTTTGCAAGAGAGTGTATCTGATTTATCCTATTTTGCTAATATTATTGCTAATTGTAGGGTTTTATTGAAAGCTATAAAGGATTGCTCTTTGGCTTTTGTAAAACGAACAGCGAATTTAGCTGCTCATAAATTAGCTAAAGCAGTAAGTTCTAAATCTGTTCGTGGAGCGTGGGCTTGTCCACCTCCGTTCCTGTCTGATGTTTTAGTTGGAGATGCTGCTTAATATATGTTTTCTTTCAAAAAAAAAAGTATATATTTTTATTATTGTATTAATTTATTATATATTTTATTGTTGTAGATTAAATTTATTTTTTTTATTTTTTTTATTTTGTATTATATTTGTGTGTATATTTATTATTTTTTGTATATATTTTGAATTATAATTGTTATTATATTTATAATTTGTTTAAATTATAAGCATATTATATGTATATTTGTTTTAATTTGGTATTTTATTTGTGTATATATTTATTGTTTTGTTTATATATATTGTATTATAATTTTTATTATATTTATATTTTTTTTTTATATTTGTGGCATATTGTTAATGTTTTAATTTGGTATTAAATTTGTGTATATATTTATTTTTTTGTATATATCTTGTATTATAATTGTTATTATATTTATAATTTTTTTTTAATTTTGTGGCATATTTGTTAAAATTATATGTATTATTGTTTTAATTTTGTATTATATTTGTGTATGTATTTATTTTTTTGTGTATGTATTTTGTATTGTATATATTGTTATTATAGTTAAAATATTATTAAATTTGTGTTATATTTGTTATTATATGTAGTATTGTTTTAATTTTGTATTATGTTTAATTTTCTTTGTCAGTGTGTATTATATTTGTTATTATATTTATATTTTTTTAAAATTGTATTATATTTGTTATTGTATGTACCCGCCACCGCCAGTTAGATCCGGCATTTAGCTCCCCTGCGCGCGTATTTTCTCTCCCATCCGTTGGCTTCCTCTCTTCATTCGACTTGGGCTGCGTTTCTGCCACCGCCGCCGACGACCCTCCCTCTCCTACCGGTTTGCTTCACCAAAGGTTAGTTTTTCTCTATTTAATTTATTTTGTTAATAATAAGTATATATTTGTATTATTTATTTAGTTAGGTATTTTATTTGTGTACATATATTTTATTATAATTTTTATTATATTTATAATTTTTTTAAATTTGTGGCATATTGTTAATATTTTAATTTGATATTATATTTGTGTACATTTTTTTATGTGTATATATTTTGTATTATAATTGTTATTATATATATAATTTTGTAAGTGGATATTAAATTTGAGTCTATATTGTAAAACTAATTACAAATTTGAAGAAATGGAATATAGAATTAACTTGAAATTAAATATGAAATTTGAAAACAATTTTGTCTCTGATCTTGGGAAATGACCATTGCGGACTGTTAAATCTTACCCGATTTATTTCGTCAATGGATACAAATTTCATACGCAATCTCATGGTCATAACAGGACAACTATAAACAGTGGGATTTGCATTCAGGGTGAATTGATGGATTATTAGGGTAAAATTATGGAGATATTGGAAATTGAATATCCCTTTTTGCCAATAAAACGTTGTGTGCTATTTAAGTGTCAATAATATTTAATGTCAGAACAAAAGTGCAAAGCAGTTACAACATTGTTGAGATCAACCAACGAAGAAGATTTCCTAATTTTGAACATTTTGTGTTGGCAATGCAAGGAATCCAGGTTTATTATGTCTCTTTTCCTAGCCTAAGATGAGATAAGATAGATTGGTTGGCAGTTTACAAGATAAAATCTAGAAACATTTTTGAAATGAAAGCAACAAGACAAAATAAGTGAATTGAAAGTTAAACCTTTCAGGAAGAGGAAGTGGAGGTTCATGAAATAAATGAAAGCCTGCCAAATGAAGATAATGAACTTTTGATCAATCTAAATAATGAATATGTTGATATTACATCTGAAGAGGATGAGAAGTCTACAGAGGCCGATACATCTGAAATGGAAAGTGAATTTGATTCTAATTATTCGAAAAATGAAAATGATTGTGATAATGATTTACATGTAAGTGATGATAGCGAATAGTCCCTTGCACATTCGTCCATATATCACATGAGTAAATTTCATAATCTAAATACAATTTATTATTTTATTTTTAATTTAATTTACAAATTACAATATTCATTATTGTAACGGATAATCATGAATATGTAATAATTTGTATTTTAGTTAAAGTGTGATTTATTGATTTAATTGGTATATAAATGTAGCTAGATATTATCTTAAATTCATTACTTTAGCTATTTATAATCAACTGATGTCTAATTATGTTCATCAAGATTTTCAGGTAAGAAAATGAATAATAAGAGGAAGACTTTTAGTATGCAACCTCCAAGGATGAGAGTACGTCCATTAGTATCCCCTGGTGTGAGTCAAGCAGAGGGATCATTGTCTCTTGCATCTACCCTTGTCCATATGGGCACAGATTCTTTACCCCAAGTTACCCATGCCCTGTATTTATTGCTGGTACTTCATCGACTGAGGCACCTGCAGCAGACACTCCGTCCATACCATCTCAAAGATCATCTCTTGAAACAGTTGAAGGTCGTTTGCCTGGAGCGGTTGGAGTGCATGGACCGATATATATTGCCATTGAAGGAAATCAGTGAGTTATTAATTTACAGTTTTATATTTATTTTATAATACTTAATTTGAAAATATTATGACATTACTTGTCCATTAGATTTATCCCATCTAATACTTGCTCCTGCGCGATGACTAGTACATTCAAGGAGAATTGAATTTAATGGTTATTTATGGAAGATTATCTCTTAGGAAATAAAAATATTTTATTTTCAAGAGTTTGAGGTAAATAAAATAATTTATTTATTCTTAATTATTTTATCTTACTTCATATATTATTTATATTGTAAATATAGTTTATAAATACATACATTATGTTTACAATTTTTGTCTTTTTTTTTTACCTCGAAATTTTTTTTATTGGGATTCAACAGTTGATCACATTGTTTATGGTGTATGGGAGAGACAGGCCCATCTACATTATAAAGACATGGTTAGCAAGATGCATGCGAAACGTGAACGACCACGTTATATAAATGAAAACATCTGGGCAAACTGGATGCAGTACTAGGCATCAACCGAAACTCTTTCCATTGCCGATCGGAATTCTACTAATAGACGGGGAGATCGGAGGGAGTTAGTGTTTCCTTACACACTGGAGGAATATTGTCCAATCGTAAGCATGCTGATAGACTCGTAAGTATTCAAATATCTGACTTTAGTGCATTAAAAAATATTTTATTGCAATAAATACGACTCTTGATAATTCTCAATATATTTGATTGAATAAAGGAAAATGAAAAAAAATTTATATAAAGAGTTTGAATTGGATTTTAATGTCAGAAAATAGTAATATAAATGTATTTTTGTGGATTTTATACATGAGATTTGCTGCAAATTTAGGGAAATCATGACGATGTGACGTTCGTCGGCGACTGAGTTAGAGAAGTTCATGTATGTTAATTTTACAATTTATTATTATTCTTTATATCATAGTTTTATTTTAGTACAAATTAACATTGGAATTAATTTTATGACAGGAGCGAGTACTAGAGAGTTTTTATAGTCAGCAAGCGGATCCTAAGAATGTGGACCATGTTGGCTCAAGGCCACATCTTAATTTTGATGATAATCAATCATTAAATAAACTCTATTGTTAATTCTTTTCTAAGCAAATTTCTACAGGAATTTTCGACATATTTCTCTAATCCAAAACAATAAATCCTGGAGATCAAGTTATATCAAGTATGGACTTAAGATGTCAATTTGGTGAGATGCCTTAGTTTTTTAGGAATTAGGATATTAAAATGTAAAATCAAATTGAGGTAAATTATTCATACTCATGCATACACATTATAGGTTTAAAATTGCACAAAAATGTTTTTAAGTTAGAAAATAAACTTTTGATCAAAACTGGTTTTCGTCAGAAAATGGTTTTTTAGAAAATGAATTTATGTCTGCATCAATTTTCTAACTGAATTTTTGTAAGTATCAAATTTCTGGATAAAACTCATAATTTCATTACAGGACAAAAATAACGGCTAGTTAACGGCTAATTGGAATCTGTTTTTCCTGTTTTGCCCTCCAACAGCTAGAAACGACTAGTTTGTGTTTCAAACATCTAAAACTAATTTTTTTGAGTATAAACACATGTTTTTTCACTCATTAGAAGGTTAGAGAAAAGTTGAAAATAATTTTTACCTCTTAAGAGAAAAGTTTAATTTATTTATCTCACTTTTCACATTTTTTGCACTTCATTTTTTATATATTTTTCTCAATTTGATTATACCTTTTTTTTATAATTATTTGTGGGTAGATATACAAATTTAGGATTGTATATTGACTTTGACTCTTGCCTTTAAAAGAGTTAAGAGTGGAGAGAAAAACTCAAGAAGTGAATCTTGAGGAGTGGATATAGGCAAGTTGGCTGAACCACTAAAAATTCTGTGTGTCAGTTTTTCTGCTCTCTTTTCTGATATTCTGCATTTCTCCTACTCTGTTTTTGAAATTCTGGTAGTCATGATTTCAAAATTATTTCTTAAAATTATTCTGGAATTCTTCACAAAAAATTTTACACATACAGTTTTAAAGTTATCTTTTGAGGTTTTGATTGTAAAAAAATTTGCAAAAACCTGGATATTGCTTGCATTGCATTTCTGTAATTAAAGTCAGAATTCTGCATTTCTCTACATTTTTGTTCCATTAGAAAAATAGTCAGAAAATTTTACGACACTCAATTCACCCCCCCTCTTATGTGTATTTGGGACCTACATTTAGTATCAGAGCAGTACTCATTTCTCTAAGTCTTAACCTCCTTGAGTGATCCTAAAGATGGCTGATACTCTAGTAGCAACTCTTTTCAGGGAAGGACACTCGGTTCATCGTCCTCCAATGTTCAATGGTAAAAACTATCCCTTTTGGAAAGTTGTAATGAGGCACTTCATTCAATCACAAGATATGGATTGCTAGGATATCATTGAAGATGGATATGAGCCTCCCAGAAAGCAATCAGCTGAAGCAGGAGTTTCTGATGCTGCTACTGTGCTAAAAACCAGAAAAGAATTTTCTGAAGTAGAAAAGAAGCTGGTGTAACTAAATTCTAAAGCAATGAGTATTTTATTTAATGAGTTTAACAGAGTCTCTAGATGTGACACTGCTAAAGAGATATGGGACAAACTACAAGCAACTTATGAAGGTACAAATCAAGTTAAAAATACAAGGCTTCATGTTCTCATGGTTGATTATGAAGGATTTAAAATGAAATCAAAGGAATCAATTTCTGAGGTAATCAACAGGTATGTAAAATTAACCAATGATATTAAAGCATTTGGTAAAAAACTTGATGAGCATAATAAAATTGCAAAACTTGTTAGAGGTCTCACTCCCAAGTGGGAGTCAAAAACTTCAATTTTGTTAGATAAGGATCTTAGCACACTTAATTTTGATAATGTATGTGGATCCCTTATTTCATATGAGCTTTACATTAAGTCTCAAGATGCAGAAAAAGAAAAAGACAGAAAATTGAAAACTATTGCTCTCAAAGCAGAATTCAGAAGTGTTTATTTTATAGGTGATAATGAAATGGCGTTAATCACTAAGAAGTTTAGAAATTTGTACAGAAAAGGAAAGAAGTCCTACAGAAAACAGCATCAGAAATTTTCTCATCACAAGGCAAAAAATTTCTCAAAATCTGCTAGAGAAGTTATCTACTACGAATGCAATAAATCAGGTCACATCAAATCCAAGTGCCCAAATTTAAAAAGAAAGGAGAAAAGATTTAAAAAGAAAGTTATGAAGGCTACGTGGAGTGATAGCGAAGAATCAAGCACGAGTGAACCAGAATCTGCAAATTCTGATGAAATCGGTCTGATGGCAATTTCTGATCGTGAAGAGCAGAATTCATATTCTAATATAGAGCTGAAAGTTTCAGCTGATGACTTAGAGAAATCTGAGGTAAGTGATTCTGACTCCAATTCTAATGGTAATGAATATGAAAGAATACTTGATTGTTTTGAAGAATTACATCATAAATATTACTTGCTCAAAAAGACGCATATTGAAATGAAAAATAATTTTGATGCATTAAAAGTGGAACATGAAAATAATAAGCAATCATAAATTAAATCAAAAAACGTTTATTCTGATTTGGAAAGAAAATATTCATCTTTACATGAAAAATGCAATGTTAAAGAAAAACAGATCTGTGTGTGCAATGGTAATGCTGTTGGAATTCTGAATACAATATCTGTTCATGCAAGCTCATCAAAGAATTTTTATAAGAAAAATTACACCCAGAAAAAGGCTGATAAAGTTCTATCCTATGGTAAATGAGCAATCAATTCTTCTGCTACATGTTTTTATTGTTGCAAAAAAGGGCATATATCAAAATTCTGTTATTATAAGAAGAATGCTAATTTTGTCAAACAAAAATGGGTGATTAAAAATTCTGAAACTGTTGTTACTAACCATGAAGGACCCAAGAAGGATTGGGTACCTAAAAATACCTAAATTTATTGCAGGTTTGCCTAAGGAGCGCCAAAATAGAAAAGTGGTACATGGACAGTGGCTGCTCTAGGCATATGACGTGAGACAGAACTAAGTTTTCTAAGTTGGTAAAATCTGAAGGTGGTTCTGTCAGCTTTGGTGATAATAGAAAAGAAAAAATAATTGGCACTGGATTTATAGGTTCTAATCCAGTTATTGAAAATGTTTCTCTTGTTGAAGGTCTGAAATATAATTTATTAAGTATTAGTCAACTCTGTGACAAGAAAAGAAGAGTAATCTTTGAAGTAAATCACTGTAGAGTTGAAGATATTCAAACAGGAAAATTTGTTCTAAAGGGTCAAAGGTCTGAAAATATTTATTTAGTTAGGCTGGAAGATATTAAGAAAAGTGAGGCTAAATGTCTTATTTTAAAGGAAAATTTAAGTATTTTGTGGCACAGAAAATTGGGTTATGCTAGCTTTCACGCAATAGAAAAGCTGGTCAGGAAAGATCTGGTAAGTGGAATGCCAAAAATGAAGATTGATAAAGATCATGTGTGCAAAGCGTGTCAACTTAGGAAGCAAACTAGAAATTCTCATAAATCTAAAGTTGGCATGTCTACTGAGAAAGCTTTAGAGCTTCTACATATGGATTTATTTGGTCCAATAAATCCTTCCAGCATTGGTGAAAAATCGTATGTGTTTAATGTGGTGGATGACTATACTAGATACACTTGGGTATTATTTCTTGCTCAAAAAAATGATGCATTTGAGGCATTTAAGAAATTGAGTAAGAAGATTCAAAATGAAAAGGGATGCAAGATCACAAGTATAAGAAGTGATCATGGTGGAGAATTTGAGAGTAAGAAGTTTGAAGAATTCTGTAGCAATTCTGAAATCAATCACACCTTTTCTGCTCTAAGAACTCCTCAGCAGAATGGTGTAGTAGAAAAGAAAAATAGAACTATTCAAGAAATGGCCAGAACTATGCTGAACGAAAATAATCTACTTAAGCATTTCTGGGCTGAGGCAATCAACACTATGTGCTACATTTTGAATAGAATTCTGATCAGATCAGTGTTAGAAAATATTCTATATGAGCTACGGAAAGGCAGAAAGCCTAACATCAGCTATTTTCAACCGTTTGGCTGTAAGTGTTTCATTTTTAACGATAAAAATAATTTAGCTAAATTTGATGCAAATCTAATGAAGGTATATTCTTAGGATATTCTTTAAATTCTAAAGCATACAGAGTTTTTAATAGAAGAACACGTAAAGTAGAGGAATCAATAAATGTTAAATTTGATTTTACTAACGAAAATTCTGGATAGAAGAGTTTTTCTGATGATGAAACAGGTTTTGAGAAAAAAAAAAGATAAAGAACAACAGAATGCTAAAACAAAGAAGTCACCAAATTAGCAGATAGATCCGGATGACAGAATTCTAGAACAAAATGAAGGTGTTGAAAATGATTCAGAAGTTCGGATAGAAAATGAACAAGAAAATCAGACAGAACAGCAATCTGAGCAACCAACAGAATTGCCTAAAGATTGGAGTTTCCATAAGTACCACCCAAAGGATAATCTATTAACTGGTCCCTCTCAGAAAATGATGACAAAAAGAACCATGCGTGAATATTGTGGTAATGTTGCCTTTGTCTCTCAACTTGAACCTAAAAATTATACTGATGCTCAAAATGACGAAAATTGGATCATTGCTATGCAAGAAAAGTTAAGTCAGTTTGCAAGAAATAGAGTTTGGAATTTGGTTCCTAGACCCTCAAACTGTTCTATTATTGGAACAAATTGGGTGTTTAGAAATAAGTTTAATGAGAAAGATAATGTTGTCAGAAATAAGGCCAGATTGGTGGCTCAAGGCTATAATCAAGAGAAAGGTATAGATTTCGATGAAACTTTTGCACCTGTTGCTAGATTAGAAGCAATTAGAATTTTGTGTGTATTTGCATGTTTCAAAAATTTCAGGTTATATCAAATGGATGTCAAAAGCGCTTTTCTAAATGGTTTATTAAATGAGGAAGTTTATGTTGAACAGCCTCCAGGTTTTGAAAGTTCTGAACATACAGATTTTGTTTATAAACTTAAAAAAGTTTTATATGGTTTGAAACAAGCTTTTAGAGCTTGTTATGAAAGGTTAAGTTATTTTTTGCTTGCTGATGATTTTAACAAGGGAAAAGTAGACACTACTCTCTTTATAAAGCATAAATCATCTCATATTTTGATTGTTCAAATTTATGTTGATATTATTTTTGGTTTTACTAATGTTTTCTTGTGTAAAGAGTTTGAAAATATTATGAAAAAAAGAATTTGAAATGAGTATGATGGCTGAGTTAACGTTCTTTTTGGGACTCCAAATCAAACAATGTGCAAATGGTATATTCGTAAGTCAGTGAAAATACACAAAGGAATTGCTGAAGAAATTCAAGATGTTTGATGCAAAATCTGCCAGTACTCCTATGAGCGCAACTATAAAAATTGACAAAAATGAAAAAGGCAAAAATATTGAAGAAAAGGTATATGTAGGCATGATTGGGTCACTGCTATACTTAATAGCAAGTAGGCCAGATATCCATTTCATTGTATGACTATGTGCGCGTTTTCAATCAGCTCCAAAGGAATCACACTTGTCTGCAGTTAAAAGAATTTTGAGATATCTACATGGGACTCAGGAATTAGGACTTTGGTATCCAAAGAACACATCCTTTGATCTTATAGGATATTCAGATGCTGACTATGCTGGTTGTAGGATTGACAGAAAAACTACTTCAGGTGCTTGTCATTTTCTAGGAAATTTACTTATAACTTGGTCAAGCAGAAAATAAAATTCTGTGGTATTATCTACAGTAGAGACAGAGTATATAGCAGCTGGTGGATGTGTAGCTCAAATTCTGTGGATCAGATAGTAATTGAAGGATTATGGGATAAAATTTGACAACATTCCAATATTTTGTGATAATACAAGTACTATAAATTTGACAAAGAATCCCATTCTACATTCAAGAACAAAGCACATTGAAATTAGGCATCACTTTATTCGAGATCATGTGCAAAAAGGAGATATTTTGCTAGAATTTGTCCCCACAGAAAATCAGATAGCAAATATCTTCACCAACCCTCTTAAAGAAGATAGATTCTGTCAGCTAAAAGGAAGCTAGGAATGGGTACATCAGAAATTTGATTTTCTGTCAAGGTACATTTCTAACTAAATTCTGATAAGAAAATATGCTGGTTAATTTCAAAATCTGTGTGAAAATCTATGATTCAATTTTTTTTGTTATCTGATATGCAACAAAATAAATTTGATTTATCATTTATGTCCCTAGTATTTATTTGTGTCCATTTTAAAATTTATAGGGATAATATTGTCTTTTTGTTGACTTTTCATCTTCCTGCGTCTTGGTAACTGCAAAATTGCAGTTTCCCAATGATATGTTTTTATTTGAGTGTGTTCTATTATAAAGGGCTTATACATATATTTTTTTTAAAAAAAATGATGATCAAAGACAAAGAAGATTTTTATTTTACTTTTTCTTTCCATCCAAAACCAATTTTTGAATTTATCATGTTTGTTTATGGAAAGATAGAAATGGTTTTGTTTTGAATTTATATGATCAATTATCTTGTTGGGAAAGGGAATGCTTTTTGTATTTTGTCTTTTTAAAAGTCTTTTCAAGTGTATTTTCATTTAATGCAAAACTTGTTTTATACTCTTCCTTTTTAATACTTTGTTTGAAAGTATTTTTAGTTTCTTATCTTCATATTCTCGTCACTTTCATTTTCACTTTGTAAAACCAATTTCCTTCATACCCATTTGCCAAAATTGAAGACAAAAGCAACCCATTTCTTTCACACCCAAATCCAAGAAATGCAACTCGTGGAAATCAAAACCAAACCCAAAACATCGCCCAAAATAAAATATGTCATATTTCCTCCGAAAATCATCGATTGAGCAGCTCAATTGCGAAATTAATTTCATAGATGGAATCCAAAGGAAGGAAATCGTTGTTGGCATCTATAGGTAACGTAATTTTACCCAAATTTGGTAAAATCATTTTTTGGATTTTTGGATAATATCACGAAAATTAGCTTAATCGTTCAAATTTGAAAAAGAGGTTTCAAGTCACTCCGAATCTACT
Source organism: Excoecaria cochinchinensis (assembly GCA_947683425.1). Taxonomy (NCBI): domain Eukaryota; kingdom Viridiplantae; phylum Streptophyta; class Magnoliopsida; order Malpighiales; family Euphorbiaceae; genus Excoecaria; species Excoecaria cochinchinensis. Next base: position 193,622 of record CANTUQ010000073.1, read on the forward strand.
CTCTTAATTTTTTTTATTATATTTTAGTGATTTCAAAATTATTTTTATTGCTGAATTTGCCTTAAAAATTTTTTATTGAATGTTATTGTGCTAAACTGGTTGTTTTCCTCTTCCCTTTTGCTGATGACAAAAAGGGAGAGAAAAATGTTGATATATTGATAATTTGTTGATTGATTTTTATTAAAAATCAAATATTGAAAAATTGGGATATGTTGAATTATTGGCTAAATATATGTGATATATATGTTGACCTGATATATGCAATATTGAAAATATATGATATGTGATATGTTGGGAATACATGATATGTTTTATGCAGATCTGATAGTGAAATTTTATTGGATTATTGATAATACTTACATGATATCTGATATGCTGTTACAGGAGATTTATAATTTTCTTATAGTTTTTATATCTCTGTAAATACCCCATGCATCTATTCAGGAGGAGTTTTTTAGACTAACCTAGATAGACTTCTAAGTGGAGTTTATTAAGGTTTTGTCATCATCAAAAAGGGGGAGATTGTTGGCTCAAGGCCATATCCTAATTTTGACAATAATCAAACCTTAAATAAACTCTATTGTAAATTCTTTTCTAAGCAAATTTCTGCAGGAATTTTCTATATATTTCTCTGATGCAAAGCAATAAATTCTGGAGATCAAGTTATATCAAACATGGATTTAAGATGTCAATTTGGTGAGATGCCTTAGTTTGTTAGGAATTAAGATATTAAAATGTAAAATCAAATTGAGGTAAATTATTCCTACTCATGCATACACATTATAGCTTTAAAATTAAACAAAAATGTTTTTAAGTTAGAAAATGAACTTTTGATCAAAACTTGTTTTCGCCAAAAAATGGTTCTGTACAAAATGAATTTCTGTCTGCATCAATTTTCTAACTGAATTTCTGTAAATATTAGATTTCTGGATAAAACTCAGAATTTCACTACATGACAAAAATAATGGCTAGTTGGAATCTATTTTCCCAGTTTTGCCCTCCAACAGTTAAAAACGGCTAGTTTGTGTTTCAAACATCTAAAACTAATTTTTTAAGTATAAATACATGTTTTTTTCACTCATTAGAAGGTTAGAGAAAAGTTGAAAAGAATTTCTACCTCTTAAGAGAAAAGCTTAATTTGTTCATCTCACTTTCCACATCTTTTGCACTTCATTCTGTACATATTCTCTTCAATTTGATTATAGTTTTTTGTTGTAATTATTTTTGAGGAAATTCTTTTGTAAAAGATTGTGAATTGGGTTGGGTAGAACCTAAGAGAAAAATTCTAATAAGTATTTTTAATCTTTTACTTTGGAAAAAAGATTGTGGGTAGATATACAAATCTAGGATTGTATATTGGTTTTGACTCTTACCCTTAAAAGAGTTAAGAGTGGAGAGAAAAGCTCAAGAAGTGAATCTTGAGAAATGGATGTAGCCAAGTTGGCCGAACCACTATAAATTCTGTGTTAGCTTTTTTGTTCTCTTTTCTGATACTCTGCATTTTTACTACTCTGTTTTTGAAATTCTGGTAGTCGTGATTTCAAAATTATTTCTTAAAATTATTATAGAATTCTTCACAACAAATTTCACACATAGAGTTTCAAAGTTATCTTTTGAGTTTTTGATTGTAAAAAAATTTGCAAAAATCTGGATATTGCTTGCATTGCATTTCTGTATTCAAAATCAGAATTCTGCATTTCTCTACATTTCTGTTCCATTAGAAAAAGATCCAGAAAATTTTGAGACACTCAATTCACCCCCCCCTCCCCCCTCCCTCTTGTGTGTCTTTGGGACCTACAGACCATGCTCGGGTATTTTATGAGGCAGCTGGCGTGGATGAGTTTTTGGTTTGGGTTCCTATGCGAATACTTGTGATTCGCATTCCTCCTTATCCTCTACGGCTACGATCAGTACACGTGCGACAACTAGTAATGAAGTTGTTGAGTTTCACAAAATAGTAGACATGTTGATGAGTCGCATTAATAAGTTGGAGCATTTTATTAGCCGAAAATTACTTGATAATACGCGAGCACAGTTGTCTGATCGTCCAGATTCACCCCCTGCTTAGTTAGTATTTTTACTTTTTCTACTACGTAGGTTTAGTTGTAGTATTATTAATTATATATTAATACATTATTATTACATTTTTATCAAATTTACTTATTTTAATTAATACTTTTTTCATTATAATAATTTTGCCAATTATAATTTTTATATTATTTATTATTATATATTTAAAAAAATTTTAAAAAAATTACCATTAAAAAATAGCGACGGAATATTATTTTTCATCTCTATTTTTAGCGACGGAATGTACTTTTCTTTTTCTAAAAATAGCAACGGAATGTGAAGTACCGTATCTAAATAGTGATGGAAAATAATATTTCGTCGCTAAAAATAGAAACGGAAAATAATATTCCATCGCTACTTTGGCGACGGAAGATATTTTTCGTCATTAAAAATAGAGACGGAATCTTGAATTTAGCAACGGACTAATATAATGACGGACAATGTCCGTCACTAAATACGATTCGAGACGGACCGTTGCTAAATAATTATATTCTTGTAGTGCATGTCATTATTCACTGTAATTCGAAATATAATTTTAATTTTAAACATCTTAACTGGACTTATTTTCGTCTAAAATTTGATCATGGGTTTATTTCAAATAACACTATTCATAGCCTGAAAAATACTATTCTTATTCCAAGTGGCACTATTTATTTCAAAAATTACTATTCACAATTCGGAATATATTATTCATAAATTCAAAATTTTGGTAGTGTTACATTTTTTTCCAGGTTTGAGATACTATAATTTGATAATAAAAAAATTAAAAGAGCACAAATAAGCAGCAGCGGTGTTACAAGATGAGAAATAACTTGTGAGTAGCATAATAACGATGAATTATGACATGAAACAAGAAAAAAAATGCCAGAAATAGAAATATTAAAATACAGTAAATTGTATGTCACTTAATTATTATTTTTCATTTTATTTTCTATTTCTTTTCTTTTTTTATCTTTTATAGCTCATAACTTAAACAATTATATATTTTTCTTTTCATTCAATTGAACCTAATTTTTATATTAAATTGGAATGAGAATATTAATAAAATGATGTGTATGTGTATATATATATATATATATATATATAACTTATAACTTATGAATAATATGACAAAATAAAATTTAATTGAAAAAAATTGAGCCACGAGTTGGAATTAAATTTCATTTATATGTGAGCAAATTTTATGAGTTCGGTAAGGTTTGATCTAATTTTCTGGAACATTTAGGGGCTGTTTAGTTCTAAAAAATAAAGCCAGTTTTCCAGAAAATTAGAAAATGAAAATTACTGTTTAGTTGTAATATTTTCCAATTTAGAAAATTAGAAAACTATTTTCTGAATTTTTCAAAATTAAACTATTATATAGAAAATACAAAAAATATGTTTTCTTATTTTTTCTTTATTAAAAAAGTGTTCAAATCTCACTATACAACCTTCTCTTCTAATTCATAAAAAAGAAATTTAATACAAACTTAATACAATATTTTATCTTCTACTGCAACAACCAACTATGAGGTCAGTTTTATTTTTTTTATCACCATCTTTTTCATTGATTTTTTATTTAATTATATATTAATTTTTTATTTTTATTATAATTATTGTATTTTTTTTTTGTTTCTATTTGATTATCACCTACAATAGTTTTGTTGTAATTTTTATTTGTGGATTGTTCACTTTTTTTTTTTTCTGGGTTGAGAAGAATGTGTAATTTTTTTTTAACTAAATTGATGGAGAGAGCTTTTGGTTTATTAAAGGCAAAATTTCCTATTTTAAAATCAATACCAAGTTACTCATTGCGTCGCCAAAAATTAATTCCCATTGTGTGTTGCACATTACACAATTTTATTAGAAGAGAAGATAGAGCAAACAAATTTTTTACGTTATACGGTAGAGAAGGACTAGATCTTGATGAAGAAAGTGGTCTTGGAGGTGTGGTGCAAGAAGGTGTCCAAATAGATATATCCTCACATAACCAAATGAGTGCTATTAGAGAAGCTATTGCTAATAAAATGTGGAATGATTACAATAATCGCCGGTAACTTTTCAATATAAACTTATTTACAATTTAGAAAGTGACAGTGTTTGAATTTTTTTTAATTTAGAAACTTATTTTATTTTATTATGATTATCAGAAGTAGACTATAATTATAGTTTTTCTTTTTGTAAAAAATTTTAAAATTTTATTTGATTAACTGAATGTTATTAATTAAATTCACTTATACCTTGTCTAAAATTTTCATATATACTTGTTAGGATTTTAAGCATTGATTAATTTAAATATTTATTTATCAATACCTAAAATATTATTAATATAAACAATAATTATTGTAATTATATTGATAAAATATATAAAATATTAAAAAAAATGTAAAGGAGATAAAAAAATAAAAATACTGATAAAACGAGAAAAACAAATATGATTTTCATTTTTCAATTTTTTATTTTAAAAAATAATAAAAAATAAAAAATAAAAAATAAAAATGAAAACTGAAAACTGAAAACTGAAGAAGGAAAATGGGTTTTAAGTTGGAGTTTAAATTGGGTGTGTGAATAATTTTCGTTTTTCTTTTTGTCACCTTAATTTTTGTTTGGGTATTGCCGCCGCCGCTACCGTCCCGCTGTGAGCAGCCGTTGATGAAAAATGAATCATTGTGAACCGTTAAAAATTGAAGTGCAACTGGTTGGAGGAGTGCAAATGATGCCACGTGATGGGACTGACCAGAATCAATCAGAATAAAGGTATCAAATAGAAACAAATTAAATTTTATCTTGGAAAGTTAAAGTATTCGAGACAAAATAAAATATTGTTTTCATTTAGATAGTTCCATCAAGTTTTAATTTCTGTGGTAAAATCAAGTTCTAAAATTTTAAAATTATAAAATGATGTTATAAATTTAATAACATTAACTATACAGAAAGAAATATCATGTAAGATAAAATTAAATAATGCATGATAATATTCTTATGGAATTACTTTGCGTAATTGGACGAATTTGGATGGAATCGTTAGTGGGTCAGTCATTAGTTTCATATCATTATTGGTTAAAATCATTCTCGAATTCACGTTGAATTGAATTCTCGAATCAATATTATATCTTTTTTTAATATCATATTGATTAACTGTTTTTTAAATCATAAATTAAATTTTAATTTCATCTTATTTTTCTTAAATATTAATATATTTCAATCACTTTTAAATTTTAATAACTTTTACAAGCTTCAAAAAATGACCTATATATATATTAAAAGAATATTGAAGACATGTATTATTAAAAAAAAAAAATCAATTGGACTATTATCTTGTCTAATTAGTTCAAATCAATCAGAAAATCAAGGCACCTCTTCGGGACACATTGAGAGTTACCAAAAGAAACAGAATTCTAATTTGGGAAGGAGTGTTAGAATCCCAGATTCTATGGATTCTAAGCAGCTGGGTAATAATTCCTTAAATTTAGCAAATAAAAAGGAAGGTAATGTCATTGCTAAAACTACTTTGTCTCACGTGCATGGGGAGGGTCAAGTTTTGACCAATGGAATTATGCCAGGTGGACATGAAGGAGTTGTTTGTTATAATATGCAGCAAGATTGTATTTTTGAACTGGATAACAAACGTCGTCACTCTACTTTAGACAGTTCGGACACAATACCGGCTTCTTCTTCCTATATTATACAGGATCAAAAGTCAGGAGATGTTTCGATGATTGAGGCAGGACCTGTTAACCAGGCCTGCCAGAAACAATGATTGCCTTAGCATGGAATTGCTGTGGGTTGGGCCGTACCCAAGCAGTTCTGGAATTGGTGGAAACGGTCCATTCTCTTCACCCTTCACTCATTTTTCTCATGGAAACACGGGTTTCTCAAGCTCACATTGAACGCTTGTGCAATCGTCTTCACTTTGCTGGTAAATTCTTAGTTCGCAGTCCTAATTCCGGGGGAGGCTTGGCACTCCTTTGGAAGAATGATATCTCTGTTTCTCTTCGCTCTTACTCTCGGTTTCATATTGACGTGCTTGTTTCTTCTACCTCTCAACAAGTTATACGTTTTACTGGTTTTTATGGGAATCCAGTCCGTAATCTGAGGCATTCATCTTGGAATCTCCTCCGTCAACTTGCAGTTACTAATTCGTGGCCCTGGTGTGTCATGGGTGACTTTAATGATCTTCTTGCTTCGTCTGAGAAAATTGGTGGTAATCCTCATCCTTTGTCTCTTATTAATGCTTTTCGAGACACACTGCAATGTTGTGGTTTGCATGATATGGGATTTGTTGGCTATCAATTCACGTGGGAGAGATCTCGGGGTGCTAACGGTTGGATTCGGGAGAGATTAGATAGAGGTCTTGCTTCGACCTCCTGGTTTAATGAATTTCCAGAAAGTCGGATTGAGCATATTGGCATGGTCAACTCTGACCACATGGCTTTGCTGTTATCTACTTCTTTTAATCGCCATACTTTTAAAAAACGTTTTCTCTTTGAAAATGCTTGGCTGAAAGACAAGGACTTCTCTGAAGTTTTCTCTCGTTGTTGGGCAGATTCAACTTCTTTTCCTCTTATTGACCGACTTGCTTTTTGCTCTATCTCGTTGGGACAGTGGGGTGTCTCTACTAGGAGGAAGTTTTTAGATGCTATCTCGGCTTGCAAAGAAGAGTTGAATTCCTTGCGTCCCAAAACAGATGCTATGTCCATTGCTCGCTTCAAAGAAGCTAAAGAAAAGTTAGCTGGGTTATTGAATCAAAAGAATATTTACTGGCATCAACGAGCAAAGATTCAATGGCTCAAAGAAGGTGACTTGAATACTAAATTTTACCATGCTTTTGCTTCTAGTAGAAAGAAGAAAAATACAATTTCTCAACTGACCACCTCAGATGGAGTTACCTTACACTGGAATGCAGGCCTTCAAGAGCATATTAGACAATATTTTGAGAATATCTTTAAATCTGCAAATGGTAGTACAAGGAATCAGCTAGAAGGTGTTCTTCCGTGCATCTCTTTAGCTCATAATGAAGAGCTCATTCGGCCTTTTAAAGTGGGAGAAGTTAAGGAAGCTCTATTCTCTATGCATCCGGACAAAGCTCCTGGTCCTGATGGCTTCAACCCAGGTTTTTTCCAATCCCAATGGGATCTTATAGGCTCTGATGTATCTGAATTTATTTTGAATATTCTTAATTCTGGTGACATGCCTGCTGCCCTTAATGACACTATCATTGTTTTAATTCCGAAGAACAAATCACCTAGACATATCACAGAGTATAGACCTATTGCTTTATGTAATGTTGTCTATAAAATTATGGCAAAAATGCTTGCTAATCGCATGAAGTTTTTACTGGATGAGGTGATCTCGGAACATCAAAGTGCCTTTATACCTGGAAGATTAATTACAGATAATGTTCTATTAGCTTTTGAAGTTGGGCATTATCTCCATCATCAGTCTAAGGGTGTCAGTGGCACTATTGCTCTTAAACTTGATATGGCCAAAGCTTATGATAGAATGGAATGGTCTTATTTGAGTGCCATTATGTATCGAATGGGTTTTCACGAGAAATGGATCAAGCTTATCATGTTATGTGTGTCATCTGTCTCATATCATGTTTGTACAAGTGGCTACTCGATGGGTCCGATTGTTCCGGAACGAGGCCTTAGGCAAGGGGATCCACTTTCCCCATATCTGTTTATTCTTTGTTCTCAAGGTTTATCTGCTGCCTTAGCTAATCTAGAGAGACAAGGTCTTATCCATGGGTGTAAGATTGCTAGAAGAGCTCCTCCTATTAGTCATCTTTTGTTTGCTGATGACTCATTTCTTTTCTTCAAAGCTAATTTATGCGAAGCAGTAGCTATCAAAGAGTGCCTGCACTTGTACGAGAAAGCTTCTGGCCAAACGGTTAATTTTCACAAATCATCTTTGGGCTTTAGCAGAAATATAGACCCCTTCATGCGCCAACTTTTTTGTGATCTCTTGGATATTTCAGTTTCCCAAAATGTTCAATCTTACTTGGGAATGCCTATGTTTGTGGGGTTGAATAAAAATCAAGCTTTTAACTTCATCAAGGACCGAATTTGGAAGAGGCTCAGTAGTTGGAAAAATAAACTTCTTTCTCGCGGTGGAAAGGAAATTCTGATTAAATCAGTGCTTCAAGCTATTCCGGCCTATCTCATGAGCTTATTTCTTATTCCTAGTGGGATTTGTGATTCGATTCATAGGATGTTTAATCGGTTTTGGTGGCAGTCTAATAGTAATAATGCTGGGGGTATTAATTGGATTAAATGGGAGTCTCTTTGTGCACCTAAAAAATTGGGAGGGCTTGGTTTTCGCAATATCCATGAGTTTAACTTAGCACTTTTGGGCAAACAAATCTGGCGTATTCTCTCCAGAAGTGAATCTCTTGTAGCAAAAGTTTTGAAGGCCAAATATTTTCCTAATTGTGATCTGTCACAAGCTCTTATTGGTAGGCGTCCCAGCTATGTTTGGCGAAGCATTATGGCTGCTAAGGAGCTGGTGATTAATAATAGCAGATGGCGGGTTGGAAATGGGAATACTATTAACATTTTTAAGGATCCTTGGCTGCTTGATAGGTTGAACCCGAATATTTCTTCAAACCCTCCACCTGGGTTGGAAAATGCTAAGGTTTATTCCCTTTTATCCAGAGATGGCAGTAGCTGGGATATAGCTTTTATCCAAACTCATTTTAATGGTAGAGATGCTGATCAGATTTTGCGGATTCCTCTGAATAGACCCTCATCAGCTGATTCTTTATTTTGGACTCATGAGAATAATGGCATTTATTCTGTTAAAAGTGCATCTCGATTGATTCATGGTACAGCTCAGCCCCTTGTCCAATTTGCTTTTCCTTGGCAATCACTCTGGAACCTGCCCATCCCATCCAAGATTCGGGTTTTCTTATGGAAGTGTGTCATAGGGGTTCTGCCTACGAAATACAACCTCTTCCAAAGACGTGCTCTCGATTGCCCAGCTTGTCCATTCTGTTCTTCATTCCATGCTGAAACTATCACTCATGCTTTGTTTGATTGTTCTTCTTCGAAGAGTATTTGGAATGACAGCTCTCTTGGTGTTTGTTTTGTTACCAATAATTCGGTACCTGATATACTAAGTGCTTTGTTTTCCTCTCTTCAACGGGATGAGCTTTATCTTGCTATTTTTATTATTTGGGCTATTTGGTTTAGGAGGAATAAATTTGTGTGGCAGCAACAGATCATGAGCAATGGGGCAGTTCTTAGGATGGCCAATATCAACTTAAACCAATGGATGGTGGTAAATCAACGGGAGTTTTCCATTTCTTCTTCAGCTGATTATGTTGAGTTGGATTTGTGGTCCCCTCCTCCTGATAATTTCCTTAAATGCAATTGTGATGCTGCTATTTTTGTGGAGGAAAATCGAGTTGGTTTTGGCTGGATTTGCAGAGACTCCCTACGAAGGTTTGTGGCAGCTGGTCACGGGTCTCTTGTATGTCCTCTTGATCCGCTGTTAGCTGAAGCCATGTCCATGAAGGAGGCCTTGGGTTGGATGAAGTCAGCTGGTATAAAGAATTTGCACATGGAAACGGATAATCGCATTTTATTTGAAGCTCTTTCAAAGCCTTATTCTTTTATGTCGCCTTTTGGTTGTATTGTTAATGATTGTCTAGCTGTTAGTCTTGAATTTGATAATTGTTCGTTTTCTTTCGTTAGAAGATCTGGTAATGATCTTGCCCATATTTTAGCTAGGACCTCTGTTGTTTCTGCAGGAGTAAATTACTCTTCTCCTCCTCTTTGTATTCAACAGTTGCTTTAATGAATTGGTCCATTTTCCTTCAAAAAAAAATTAAAAATTAAAAAAGTCAAAACTATTTTTAACAAATAAAAATATTAGATAGACAAATTATTAATTTATCCTTCATCCCTCTGTCCTAATATCCAACACACGCCACTTATGGATGGATAATGGCATAGTAATTTACTCCACTATTCTTTATATATAATCTTTAAAATAAAAGGTTTATACCAATCCATCTTAAATAAATTATCAAATAGCTTACATTATTACTCAAAATCAATTATTTTATACCATTCTATGGGCCAGTTTGGCAAAAATTATCAAAGAATTACTTTTTAATATGACTTAAAAAATGTCAATCTGAATGCAATCCATTTGGCTCATAAATTTTTAGTTGGGTTTTGGTTGAGCTTAAGATTGGCATAAAATGATCCGTATGAATTGAGTATCCATTTAGTTTAGCCCATTTGATAGTCCGTTTATGATTTTCATCTAAAAAATAAAATTTAAAATTTAATTTTTACTCGATATATTTGAACTAATCAATTAATATAAGATAATATTCTAATTGAGATTTGTTTTATAATACATGTCCACAATGTTCTTTCAATATATATATATATATATATAATAAAAATAAATCATTTTTTTAAACTTGTAGAAGCTATAAGAATTTTGAAATGATTGAAATATATTGATATTTAAGGAAAAAAATAAGATGAAATTAAAATTTAATTTCATGATTTGCAAATTAGTCAATCGATCTGATGTTGTAAAAAAATGATATAATATTGATATGAGAATCTAATTGACTTGAATTCGAGAATCGATCCAATCCCAATCCATTCAATTACACATTTGCAACTCTTTTGGAAATATTACCTGAATTGTATTTTTTTTCCCTGTATTTCAAATGCTTCGTGAATAAAATATGCTGAGCAAAATTTTTTTCATGTAAAACCTATATAAAAAATCATACGTTTTTATAAAACCACGTGCAATTGCTCGAATTCGTAATTAACCCTATTTCCAATAGGAGCAGTTGACAATTGAATCAAATTTTTTTCATTATTTTTGTATCCATAATAATGTGAAAAGAAGATCCGACTCCAAGTTACTCAAGAATAGTATTAGTCGGTTCTCTTTCTTGATGGGGGCAAGGGGAGAGATATAACTCAGAGGTAGAGTGTCATTATTAACCATTGGTCATTAAGTCGTATTCTTAACATATTGATATCGATCAACCGCTGTGACAATTGGCATATGATTTGGTAATACGCCAATTTGTCCACTATTAGCAGATAAAATGATTTCTTTTACTTTTGAATTCCAAACAATTCGATTGGGCATCAGTACACAAAGATTTAAATTCAAAACTAATTGGATTGCTGCGAGTGGAACGAATGGGACGTGCTTTAAAAACAACGATATGTTATCGAGCTATATTATTAGGCATAACGAAAGCATCTCTGAATACTCAAACTTTCTTATCCAAATGAGCTTTAGCAAAAAGGGTTCAATAATGGATTTGAGTCAATGATTGGAAACTTACTTTTCTCAATTTATGGCGATGTTATAGAATTACTTAGCTTAGATCCTTAGGATTTAGGAAGAGGCATAATTGGATCCGATTTTTACATATATAACTCTCCTTATTTGTTATTTGGGACCTATTACATTCATCTCTTTAGGCTTCTATTGAATCAAGAAATGGATTTGATTATCTTTTTTTTATATATAATATAAAATTTGATATAATATAGAAGAAATTTTCCGAATAATTCAAATTGAAGCAATTGGATATGCTTCGATCTGCATTAAAGGTTGGGCTATTCATTGAAGATAAAAGTACATCGAACCCAAAGTAATTAAATAAGAATGTTATCGGGCGTTATTTAATTTCACTACAAGAAATAGCAGATTTCGCGACAAAAATTTAGTGACCGAACAATAATTAGCGACGGGAATTGTTCTTCCGTCGCTAATTAGCTACGGAAAAAAAATTCCGTCGCTAATTAGGGACGGTAAAAAAATTCCGTCGCTAAAAATGGCGGAAATAATTTTCCTCCAATTTTAACGAAAAATTACAATGGAAATTAAAATTCGTCACTAAAATTAGCGACGGAATTTAAATTTTCGTCGCTAAAATTATTAAAAAAATAATTTATTTTATTAGCGACAGAAATTTAAATCCGTCGCTAATTTTAGCGATGGAAATCAATTTCCATCGCTAAAAATTTCCCATAAATTCTAACTTTTCTCTCTCTCCTTCCCCTCTCTCCTCTCTCTCTCGATCCCCCCTCCTCTGCGCCTCTGCCCACCGTCGCCCTCCTCCGGCGTGCCCTCTGTCCGCCAATCTCCCCTCCCGGCGCCAATCTCCCCCCACCCCCTCCCTTCGGGCAGCGGTTTCCCCTCTCCCTTTCCTTCCCTTTCTCCCCGCTCCCTTCCCCCGTTTCCCTTCCCCCCCCCCCCCCCCCCCCCCCCCCCCCCCCGATCTCCCTCGCCGGCGAGCTGCGGCCGGTGACGCGTGGATCTCCGCCTCGCCCTGCCGTTCCATTGCCGGTTCTGCCTCCGGTGGTCTCCTCCTCTGTTGATCGGTTTTGGGTAAGTTGGTTTTTATTTTTTTATTTTTCTAGCATTTTATTAATTATAAATTTAATTAATAATAATAATAATATTATTATTATTAATATTTAATGGGTAGGTTAAATATAATAATTATGAGTATTATTAAATATTTATCTTAATTATTATTATGAGTATTATAATTTTTATTAAGTATTTGTGTTAATTATTATTACTATTATGTAATGGAAAGGTTAATTAGTATTATTCATAGATTTGGTGGGTTGTGTAGACTTTGTGCACAAGACTTTATGAAAGCTTTGTTTAATGTAACCCTGTTTTGAGTCTAATTCAACGTCTTTTGAGTCTAATTCAACTTCTGTAATTGGAAGATGCTGTGCTGTGGAATATGAAAGGCGGAAAGAAATGGCTGCTACTGCTTTGGCATATAAATGCATGGAAGTTGCACATTGGAGGGCAGTTTACTGTAAAAATTCCAGCTTAAGCCGAGATCGAAATGAGTTGCAAGCATGTTTACAAACTTTTTCTCAAGGTATTAAAATGATTGCCATCATTCATGTATGTGATTATGGGGGCTCATCTCTAGTACTATTGGTCCTAAATTTATTTTTTATTGCTTTCTCAAGATCAGCGGAGTTACCTTTTTTTAACAGGCTTTCAATTTAAAATGTGCTTCATCAAGTTTCACTATAAGAAAATTGATTTTTAACGAAAGGATAAAAATCCGGTCGTTAAAATATACAAATAACGAAAGGAAATTAATCCGGTCATTAATTCTTAAATTTTATTGTTATATAACGAGGGGATTAAATTCGGTCGTTAAAGCAATAAAAATCCGATCGTAAAAATATACCATTAGCAAAAGGAAATAAATTCGGCCGTTAATTTTTAAATTTTATTATCATTTAACGGAGGGCTTAAAATTCGGTCGTTGAAACATTGTAAATCCGGTCGTTACTAATCTAAAAAATTTGGCGGGATTTCAATAAAACTTACCTCCAAAATTATTTCATAAAACTTCCTATCAGGCGCAAAACTAAACTAAGGTGAAAAAAGGTCAAAAAAAACAGCAAACCCAGAAGATGAAAGAACAGCCAAAAAACGCAACTCTTTTCTTCTTCCAAACCTAAACTTATCCTAATAGAAATGGCAGTCTGGTAGAAGCGATAGGTTCGTTTATATTTTGCAAGATCCATATTTCATCGGTCTAGGGTTTAATCTTATCTGTGATTACAGGTGAGAAACTGAAAAAACTTCTTTCTCTTCTCCCTTGATACCATTTGGATATCTATTTATTTCTAATCTTCTCTTCTTCTCATCGAATAGGAAAATAGGGCATACCAAATCTGAGATGTTTTGAGGAATTGCATTTCTGCTAAGCTAATCGATCTGCTATAATAGGTGAGTTCAATGAATTGGGTATTTTTGATATTCTGATTTTTTGATTTCAAAACCGTATCTGCTACTTTTCTGGGTATGCATAAATGTTAATTTCTTTGATTTGGTGATATGTGATTCTCGTTTTGTTTTTGATTCCCGTTATGCTTTTGATTCTCGTCCTAATTTTGATTGTCGTTCTGTTTTTTATTCCCGTTCTGCTTTTAATTCCCGTTCTTCTTTTGATTCTTGTTCTGTTTTTGATTCCCATTCTTCTTTTGATTATCGTTCTTCTTTTGATTCCAGTTCTACCTGCTTTTGATTGATTCCCGTTCTGCTATTGACTGATTCTCGTTCTGTTGTTGAATGATTCTGAAATTTATGTATTTCTGATTGTTTTCAGGTTTTCAGTCTTCAAATTTGCAAGGTAAAATTGGGATTTCTTCTTAAATTTTATTATTTGACTCAATGTAATTGTTAATTTCCTTCTTTCTGCTCAATTGTCATATTATGTATTCTGCTTACGAAGCGAACGCACTGCCACTATGCTATGGAAGCAACGTTTAGCTTTTTAGCCGAAATATAAAATTTAAAAATATTACAATGTTTAGAGGGTTTAACGTTTACATTGCCGCTACAGAATTACCAAAACCCTGGAGTAGTGGAAGAAAGCAGAAGATGTGTGGAATCGCCCTGATCTTCTCTGGCATTAGAATTGAATTATCATCTATTCTTCTTCAATCTCCATCTCCAAATCCTAAACCTGAATCGGTAAGCAGTTCAAATTTTGTACTTTCAGTCGATGATTTTAAATTTGATCTCCGGAGACGCGGCCCCGATGGTTTGGGTACCAAGAATGTTATAGTCCATGCTAAGGATCACGAATTGTTTTCTTTAATTTATAGTCTGTTCTGGATGTTCTTTCAATGATCAAAGGTCCTTGGGCTGTCATCTATTGGCAGGTAATTGGGGGTTCTACTTTTCTATTAGTTTGATGGTGGTTGAGGCGGTATTAGTTATTTACTAATTTTAGGTGCATTATTTTTACTCTGAAGTTTCATATTCTTCATGTATAGGATAGCTCAAGAACCCAATTTTTGGAAGGAGCTTCCATGTGGGGTGTACAGTGTATCATTAAATATTTTAGAACTGGATGGATGCATTTTTGGTGAAGTGAAAAAACATGAATGGGCTAATACCATGCTAATTTATCTGATTAAATGGGAGAGAGTCTTTGTTGAACCTAAACCAGAAGACTTGCATTTTTCATGTGGTAAACGATTATTGAAGAGCATATCATGCATTCAACTTCTGTTACTTCTTTGTGATTTATTTGCAAAAGAACTTCTGGTAATGCTCCATGTCCTATATTTTGGGAGATCAAAATAATGCAACTTTGTTTGTTTTTATGTCCCTTGCTTTTTTAATTTTTTGATTTGATATTCTAAGTTTAGCACCGTTTGACCATATAATCTATTTTGTTTTGAAATTTACAGGTTTTGAAGATCTAATTTTAATTTCCTTGAATTTTTGAAATTTACTGAAGTAAGGAGTTCCATTAGCTGGGAAGTAGGGGACTGTTTTTTCAACTGAGCAGGTAATCCGCATACTGTCTGTCTGTAAATTTGTTTAGTAAACAACAAATATTTGAAGTTTCACTTAATTACATGGTTCTGGATGATCTTTGTGTTTAGGTTCAAGAAGTTAAACAAAGATCTACCTGGCTTCTTTAGAGTTTGAGTGGGTAGGAAGAAGTTGAATCGTTACTCTGGCCTGGATCTATTACTCAGGCTTTTATTACTGGTGTAAGGACCAGGGCGGCCTTTCAAAGTCCATACCTCTTGCTTTGTTGTTCTTGGCTGGAATCATGGCAAACTTATCTCATTCTCAATCGAGGTGGTGGGACAGCCACATTAGTCCAAAGAATTCGAAATGGCTTCAAGAAAATCTTACAGGTCTTTCTTCTCCTCTTATATCTTAATGAATTTTCTCAAAGTATTATTTATTTTAATGCATATGTCGATGATCTACTGAATGGTCATTTCAGTGCATTGTACTGTAGAATCGAAGGATTACAGGAGAAGTTTAGGTAAACTGAAAAACCAACCTTGCAAAACTTTTCTGCCAAATTTAGTTGCCATCAAAGTATTTATGCATAAAATTGTTGGTTTAATGTCAAATTGATAGTTAAATACTAATAAAATATGATGTATAATTCGAAAAAAAAACACAAAAGGGGAAGACATAAATGAGATCATGTAGTAATCTAAACTACCATTCTGACTTGGCTCCTGGTAGATTAGGCACTTTGTTGTCTGTAGAAACTTAAAATGTTTATAGCTGAAGATTGGCTCAAACACTTAGCAGATGCTAGTACTAATGCTAGTACTAGAAAATGTTTATTTAGGAAATTTAAATATTTTTGTTCAAGCCCAGGACGTTATGGCCTTGGATAAATTCATCAAACTTTCACCCCATAGAAAACCTTGAATTGGGACAGCTTCCTAAGGTTATTTCTTATATATATATATATATATATCTGATTTGCTTCTCAACTCAATTTGTTTTGTGTTATTCAATTTATATCTGATTTGATATTCATTTGCTTGTGAAATCCTATGTATCTAGCATCAATCCTTATATTCAGTAAGGCTATTCAATTTATATCTGATTCTTATATTTTCTTTAGAAAAAGCTGTATTACCAGCATTTACAGTAAGGCTATTATTTTTTTGGGTTTCCCCTTGTGTCTTTAATGGGTGCTATGGCTCGTGCCTTGTAATATATGAACTATTAAAAATCTTTGTTATTTTGATTTTTAATTCATTAATTTTGATATGTATTAATCTGAAATTTTTATTGGTAATTTGTAGGTACTGGAATTTAATGGAATGCTGCCAAATATTACATAAACATGTACTTTTAATTTAAGTATTGTACAATTTAATAGTTATCCGTCGCTAATTCACTATTTTTTTGTAGTGTGTTTGAAATTGAAGTGAATGTTAGTAGCCAACTAATCCTGTTTTCACGAGTTGATTTGTTTGATTGTTTATTCTTATGAAATGGTGTACTTAATTTTTGATTTGTTGTAAGAAATTTTTTGGCTGACATAAATTTAGGAACCCTGGAAATTTTTTCAGTCTTTTTTTTCTCCTTTGCTATCCACATTCTCTCTTATGTGACTAAATTAATGAATCTGGTTCCTATTTTAATGTAAGTTGTATTCTATTTTTTTGATTGTTATAATGACATTATACTTATAATTATTTTTTACTTTTTCTTTGCAGCCCTTTTCATTTTTTGGATATTTTGAAGTGTATATACAATTACACTTGTTGGATTTTAGATATTTTGAAGTGTATATATAATTACACTTGTTGGGAGATTTTGAATATTTAAGGTAAATTATAATTTAAATTAAAAATATTAAATTATTTGGCATTTCGATTTATTGTCTTTATGTATGAATTTTAATTATAAATTTATGTTTTAAATTCGACAGGTCTTCAAAACAATGGACAATGAAGATATAAGGTTCATTATGCATTCTATTTTTTTGGATATATAGATAGGGGCTATTTTTATATTTTATACTTGTATATGATAAGATGTCAAACAATTTCGAAATATCGATATATTTTGTATCTGATATTTTACAATCTATGGAAAAACTATTTATTATAATTTTGAATATATATATGTGTGTGAATGATGTGTACAGGTAATAGTCAAATCCGTTACTATGTTTAACTACCGAAGATTTTTTCATTGTCGGTAAAAAGTATCTTCAACGACAAAAAATTCATTCGTTAAAAGCAAATAAAATTAGCAAATGAAAAATCCGATCGGTAAAATAGTATTTTTAACGACAAAAAAGGTTGAAAAGTGCATATAATTAACAAAAAAAAAATCCGGTCGCTACAAAATATCTTTAACGACCGAAAATTCTTTCGTTGAAAGTGTATAATTAACGAAGGGAAAATTCGGTCCCTAAAAAGTATCTTTAACGACCGGAAATCCTTTTGTTGAAAGTGAATATAATTAGCGAAGGGAAAATCCGGTCGTTAAAATGTATTTTTAACGATCGGAAATCCTTTCGTTGAAAGTGAAAACAATTAGCGAAGGGAAAATTCGGTCGCTAAAATATATTTTTGACGACCGGAAATATGTTCGTTAAAAGTGAATATAATTAGCGAAAGGAAAATCCGGTCGCTAAAAGTCACTATTCAACGACCGGAAACATTCCGGTCGTTAAAGATATTAACGACCGGATTCAATATCCGGTCGTCTATACCTTTATCGAAGGGGTTTTTACCGACCGAATTTTCCGGTTGTTAAAAGTTTTTAACGACCGAATTTTAACTTTTAACGATCGGATTTTTCCTCGTTAAAAAGCATTTTTCTTGTAGTGTTTACTCCTTAATTCTTGCCCAATTTTTGTATTAAAACTTGAGCTGATATGTAGTCAAAAGTTTTTGCTCGTAATTTCTATCATGGCTTGGGCCCTAGGGAAATGATAACTTCGAAATACTGGGTAACATTTACAACACCCTCACCCCAACTTTTTCATTGTATAATCAAGTGTGCTTCTAATGGAAATAGTATACAAAACATTCCTTTTATTTAATAATATATTTGCTTATTATGGCTCATGATTTTGAAATAACAGTGAGTGATAGTAAAAATTTCTATCTATATTCTTATTATTTAGTGTAAGCTTATTTTATTCCTGCATGTTCATTTTTATGTTTTTTCTGCTAACTAAATCTATGAATTCTTATCTGAGATAATTGTTTGTGATGGGTACTTGCACACAAAAAAGAATCCAGGTTAGAATGTCAGCTGTGTGACAATTTCCAGTTGAGTCACCATCATCATCTGCATCTGACATTGACAACTTAAATAATCAGGCAATTTATTTTTTTTTTATTTGTAAAAATTCCCGACGGAAATTGAATTTCCGTCGGGAATTTTGCCTACGACTAATATGCCGACGGAATGAATTTCCGTCAGCAATTTCGTTTCCCGACGGAAATTCTTTATTTTTCGTCGGGAATTTCCGTCGAAAAATGCTTTTTTTCTTGTAGTGTTTTGTGTTACATGATTTTTTTATGTATTAGGATTCTATAAGCCACTAAAAATGATATGATATGTTATATAAAAATACACTATAAAAATTATTTAATATGTCAATAGATATATAAAATTCAATATTAATTACTCCTTCAATAGCATCAAATTGTAATTTTTTTGGAAAAAAAAATTGTCCTACCAAATTGTTACTGGGATTGGGGAAAGTATAAAATTTTATTTTCTAATTATTTTTAAATATTTTAAATTATTTAATTATATAATTAATGAAAAATTATAAAAGTACAACAATAATATATTGTTGAGCTAAACCCGCAATTCACATGTAAAATTTAAATTCGATTCGCCTTTTAAAAGCGAGTTTTTGATCAGATTTAGGTTAGGCTGAACTTACTTATAAAATGCATGTCCAAATTTTTTACTATAACTTCAAATTCGATCCAATTCATTTATAAAAATGTGAGATAAACCCAGTTGATTCGTCAATAATATGTTGATAACCCAAGTTGTTTGACTTATAAAGTGACTCAATTTGTTATATGATCCTTATGAC
The DNA here is from genome assembly GCA_947683425.1 of Excoecaria cochinchinensis. Lineage (NCBI taxonomy): Eukaryota > Viridiplantae > Streptophyta > Magnoliopsida > Malpighiales > Euphorbiaceae > Excoecaria > Excoecaria cochinchinensis. The sequence continues at coordinate 213,063 of CANTUQ010000073.1, forward strand.
TTATATATTTATAATACATTTATTTTATTTGTGTTTTATAAATTTTTTGTACAACATAGATATAAAAATAATTATTTTTATATGTTATGCATGCATAGAAAATTTTTATTTTTAATGAAAAATATTTTGAAAAGATAAAGAAGAAGTAAGGTGTAAAGTTTAATGAACAATCACATGTATTCCAAACAATTAAAACATCTAAATGCTCTTTAATTATTAAAGTTCGAATCACAAGACCAACTCAAATTTCAGGTTCAGACTTGAAACATATAACTAAGAGGCTAATTAAACCCCAAGAAGAGAAGAAAAATTTATTAAAAAGAAAGAAAGAAGCAAGCAATATGCATCATTAGCTAACTAATTTTAGAAGGAATTGAGAGATGAACAGTAAGCAATATTATCCAGTGGTAATGTGTATACCAATCGCAATAAGAAGAATTGTAATGACCCCAAAGAAAATAATTGTATGAACTAGGACTGACACCCCACTCGTTTGCATGTTGGCAAATTCCACCACTCGGCTCTTCCCCGGTAGCTGGAATAGCACTCCCGGTGACAGCACCACGAACAGAACCACGGCTACAACCACCGGCCCCCAATCTGCCATTTCCACTTACAGTGTATATGTGAGATGAGAAAGATGATTCTAATTAAAACCAGAGGCTGAGGGTCTTAATGAGAAACTAAAACATGAGATTGGACTTGAGACAAACACATAATTACAATGCAAAAGTTAACCTGTGACTTTGTAATCCACTATTCATTCGTTGCTTCCAAAGACAATACAATAACTTCAGGTTTTAAATTGTCACCAAGGAATAGAATCATCCACAGATTTTGACGTTTTGTTCATTTTCAAAAAGAGTTATTATGCACCACACTAACATTTGGAGCAGTTTCACATATTCTTTAATAATGATAGTTAACGTTAATTAGGGTCTGTGTTGCATAGATCCAATAAAAGGATCGAATCACAGTCAAAGAGTCGTCGACGATGCTCATGCTCTTTTAGATATGATATTAAAATGATGGTTGTAAGTTTCTCTAATGCCCATCGATCTCCTTTTTTTTTTTTTTTTTTTTTAATTACAGCATTCTAATTAATATGCATTGTTCATTAATTATTGAGTTCAGCTTAATAAAATTTATGAAAATAGCTTTTCAATTAAAAAAATTTATATTCCAAAACACTGTATCTCAAAAAATAGATAACTGTTTGATAAATAAAATTGAAAATAACTTATAAAATCAAAAATAATTGTCAACTGTTTGATAAATAATACGATTAAAAATGATTTTTTTAAATAAAAATACGAAAAATACCATATATAAATTTTAATATATTATATTCAAAATTTCACTAAAAAATAATAATAATTTATACTTATTGTATTTTTTTATTTCACTACACTAACTATTAAGATAATATATTTTCATACATAATTAAATAAAAATAAATATAATATAAAAAAATTAAAAATATGTTTATTTTCTTTATAATTTATCATACATATTATTTTTAGTGATAAAAAAAAGAAAAAAAAAAGAATTGAATCGTTTTTAACGTTAAATGATTTTGTATCGTAAAATAAGAGAAAAAAGTAAAAGAATTCTTTTTTTATATTAAATATAATTATTATTATGAAATAAAATAAAAAATATTTTTGTCTAGAAAAAACAAAATCTGTTAATCTTAAAAGCTGAAAATTAATTTTTCTGAAAATTTTAGTTTTTAATTTTTTTTTAATAGAAGATTTTTTTTTGCTTTTCATAAAATTATTATTTTTTTAAAATCAGCATTTACCAAACATTTATTTTTATTTCATAATCATTTTTTTTATCAAATAAATAGTTTTTTAGCATTTCAAAAACAATGTCAAACACGGCCTAAATATATTACACCGACTGAAAATAAAAATATATTCTTTATAATGATTTTTATAATAATCACTTCATAACCTAACTTTTAGAGTTGAATTAAACACAAAAATATTTTCTTTAATATGATATCAAAACTATTAATTCTACAATGTTAGATAAAACATAGTTTCAAATATTCAGTTTTGCAAATTACACGTTCTAGAAATTTTCCAGAAGTAGAGTAAATCCCAAGACCACCTATTTTGTGCTAATAGCAAAGTTTGTTCAGATAGAGGAACTTCCTTTTGTTGTTGTAGTTTTGAGGAAGGGCTTAGGTTGCTTCCATCTGCAATTATTATAGCACTCAAGTTCCACATAAGTTGTTTTGTAGTTTTGAGAACCTTAGGTACTGTTTGGGTTTAAAGAACAATTAAGAATAACCCATTAAAGAAGGAAGCCTCTACATAAAAATAAAAATAAAAACAGCAAACAGGAAACGTTTTGCAATACACCTAAGAAATAAGAGGAGCTTTACACATGCAACTGCCTATCCAATCCCTTTTATTTCTTTAATAAAGAACTATCTTCGTCAATCTCTAAAGCAGTCTAAAAAGAAGAATTATTTGAAGTTAGTGATACAAAAGTTGGCTTCTTCCCATAAAGAAAACCCACTACAAAGCCATACCTTTCCTCCATTCTTAACCTAACCCTTCTTCTTTTTCACTAAGTTTCGCATCCCCAGCTCCTTAATAACCAAGAAAATCATTCACTCCCACTACATATTTATTATGCACATATACATCATTCCACCAATTCTTGAAGACATAGCTCTAACATCCCTATCTATAACTTCTTGTTTTTTCTAAGAGAGGAAAGATGAGTGCTGATTGGGGACCAGTCGTTGTAGCAGTGGGATTGTTCATTCTGTTGTCACCCGGGCTTTTATTTCAGCTACCATCAAGAATTAGAGTTGTTGAATTTGGGAATATGAACACAAGCGGGATCGCCATTCTTGTTCATGCTATTATATATTTTTGCATTTACACTATCTTGATTGTCGCCATTGGTATTCATATACATGCTTAATTCATCCCAGCTAAGTTTTTCCTTTTTTCTCTTTTTTCTTATATGTATCAATTTACTCTCTTCCATATTCAAATGTTGACATATATATAATCCAAGTTCAAAACCATTAGTTTTTACAGATGTTTGATGTTTCTAATTAATGTTGCTTTCCTTATTACTGATAAGAATTGGATTTAGCCAACACCAAATCAAAATGATCCCTTTACCCCTTATTGTTTACCATTCAAAGCACATAATACATGCAAGTTAAATCTTTAATTCAATAAAAGAAATAAAAATATCAGAATTTTAAATTAAAAATTAAAAATAAATTTTTTCATTGTAGTAGGCCCAATACATTGAGAATCACTTGGAGCCCAGTACACACACCTAGAATAGTAGGCCCAATGCATTGAAAATTACTTGGATGCGTCCGCACTTGCACCGTCGAATCATTCGAGCGCATCTGATCTCGCATGATACAACAGCGTGCACGCCGGCCCGCCCAATACATTTAAGCTAAGGAAAGGTTTAAACGTAAAATCGGATTATTATGACATTAAGAGTTAGGGCCACATATAAAATGGGATAGCTAGCAACCACACATTCAGAATAAAAGGCTGTGAAAACCCAATAAGATCCTTAATATTAGTTATTTTAGTTTTTTTTTTTTAAAAAAAAAAGAAAATCAAAATAATTACAGCGTAATAATTCAGAAATTGAAGCCAAAAAGAACACAGATCTCGATCATCTGGTGGTAAGTAGTACACATAAATGAACTTACCGGTCGGATTTTAATATCAGCCAGTGTAGATGTGGACATGAACGGCCAAGATTAGAATAGCATAGAGAGCGAAGAAAATCAGAGTATGAACAGCAATAGCTTTCCCGTTAGTCTTCATGCTCCCGAACTCCAAACTCCGGCTGTTTCCAGGTATCTGAAACAGAAGTCCCGGCGTTAGCAGAATAAATAAAACGACGCCGATTAGTACAGGACCCCAGTCGGCCATTTTTAGCTCGAAATCCTAAACAAAAGATCTGTAATAGGTTTTTGAAGCTTAAAGCTGAAAGAAATGGTGATAGGGATGGGAGTTCTGAGGAGTAAATGCCAAAGTAGACCCGCGCTTCGATTCTCTAAGGTCGGTGCACGTGAATCCAGATTCTTCTAGTTTTATATTAGGCGTATGAAATTGACTTTTTGGACCCTATATTTTAGAAAGTTATGCAATTAACTCCCTTAGCTTAAAAGTTATCTAATTAGACCCTCCATTTACAACTTCCTCCTATTTTAATCCCATCAATTCTAGGTTTTTTCAATTGCGTCGTGTATGTAAGGCAGCCAGCTATCTCAATCCGATATTTTAGCCCCTCAGTCATATTGAAATAAAATATTATTTTCTTCATTCTCCTAACAATGTGTTGGATTTGAGCTGCAATTCAGTGCACAATATGCGCATATACCATCCGATCGGATATAAATAATAGCTCATATTAATCGAATGGTGCACGTGCGTACACCGTATACGAACGTACCGAATAGTGCCTCATTAATTTAGTCCAAAATTATAGTGAAAATATTAAGAATAAAATTCAATAATTTTCAATTGGATTTTTTAGTAAATTATTTCAAATGCTATACTTGAAGTTATATCATTTGTTTTTTTTTTTTGTTTTTTTTTTTAAAAATGAAAACAGATTTAAGTTAGTAAGTTAGAGGCACAATTAAAGATTTAAAGTTAATTCTTTATATGATCATATAATATTGTTTTAAATTAGATTTTGTAAGAAGTTGCAAGTTTTAATAATAAGTTGAAAGCTTTAATTTTTTTGCTTTATATTAGAAATATGATATTTCTTATAAATTAAACCAATAAACTAATAATATATTAACATGGCATTGGCTTGATTTGGATTCTGTCATTGTAAACAATCTCAATATCCACATTCTTCGAAGCCTCGTTGAGAATCTACAAATTGCTTTCTCGAAAAGCAATAGCTTTTACTATATGTAGCTCATAGATGCCAAAATAATGACCCGGAATACACTCAATAAAAGCACCATGCGTCTTCACCCCTCAGTGTCTCACCGCAATTTTCAGGTTTGAACAAAGCCCAATCAGTATTACATTTAAGCCGATCCATGAAAAAGTGAACACAATGTAAGGGGCTGTTAGAGACCGAATTTGGAGCGAACAGCTTCCTTTTAATTTTATTAAATAGAAAATGAAATTCAAATTCTATCAATTGAAAAAGTAATGAAATAAAAAACCATTGTGAAGGGTTACCTACCACTTTTTAAGGGAGCATCTCATGGGATCCGCTATTCCTATTCCTATTATTTTATCCTTTACCAAAAGAGACAATAAAAAAATAAAAAGAGGAATAAACAACAGAATTATTATTATTTTTTGAATGCAAATTAAATTTTCATTAATATAATAAAAAATACATCTGTAAAATATAAATAAACTTATAAAAATTAAAAGTACATAACATGTATAAAATAAATGAAGTTGCTGGATTATATCTCTGAATTTTTTCAACGAAAACAGTGGATAATGATAACATGCGGTGCGGTTTTCAGCGAAAAACTCAATTCATCTGTTATTCAAAGGAAAACTTCCATAAAAAAAGACAAACTTTCATAATGGAAAACAACCAAATTTTCATAAAAAAAGATAATAACCTCCAAATTTGGAGAACAAACTTTCATTATAAAAATTTAAATTGCATTCAAATTTAATTAAAAAGAAATACAAAAATTTCAGATTTGATAAAAAAATTTAAACTCGAAAACAAAAACACATAAAATTTCAGATCCGAGGTAATAGAAACAAAAAATACAAAAAATTCAAAAACAAATAATAAGTAACTCAGATCTATACAGATCTGTGTTTATTGAAATCAAAAACACAAAAATAAAATACAAATGGTTTTAGATCTGACACAACAATCCAAAAACGAAAGAAAAACACAAAAAATTTCAAATCTGAATTTATTGAATTAAATAATAAAACCAAAAAACACAAAAAAAATTCAAAAATAAATAAAAAAAATAACGAATAAAATTAAAAATTCAGATATGTACTTATCTGAAAATTATTATAGTAAAAAGTAAGATAAAATAAGAGAGATAAGAAACTGCCGCCTGAAAATGAAGTGACGGCAGTTTCAAAATTAAGTCAAGAAATTGGTGATTATGGAATTAAGAAAGAGGGAGAGAAAGAGAGAGTTTTTTTGTATTTTAGTCTATCTCTAATAATAACGAACAGAATTATTAGAGTTGTTATATAATAAGCGGATATATTTAGTACGCGCAATCATAGACTGTTTGATAAAAATAAAATAATATTAATAAAATGCACACATCATAGTACATTCCCAATACAATTATTATCTTCAAAAAAAAGGTGGAATTAAACAAATACAAAATCCAATTCCACTAGTAAGCAGAATAAATTAGGGATGGATAAATATACATATCAATGTCGACCGTTTCCATCCATTCGTTGACTAGTGCTTGCTTTGGGCCTATTGGAATTCATCCCCTTATATTTATATATATAAAGGAAAAAGAAAGAAAGAAAATGAAAATTATAATATTGATAATAAAGAGATAATGGACGGTGGTGATGCTGCATTGGACCAATCAAATGCTATGCTTTATTGTTCTGCAATTATAACAAGTGCATAACTTATTGCCTCCCAACTCGATATGCCTTCCTCTGGGCTTTTCCTTACCTTAAGAAAGTGATGCTCTTCCTTATCCAACAAACCTACGAATTCTTCTTCCAATTAATTTCTAAACAAGTGTATGCATTCTATGTGTGAGTGTGTGTGTGTGTGTGTGTATATATATATATATAAACTTTATTGGAATCCCATTCTTTTTATCTTTAGGCATATATTCATTGACATCTTGCATACTAACAAATTATAATGATATTTTATCATGTAAATTCATTCTATATATTATATGATTACGATTTATGAGCTCATGCATGTTGTATTATTATTATTATTATTATTATTCCAAAATATTTGTAATTTTTATTAAGAAAATATATTTTAATTATAAATGTAAAAAATAACAATAAAAAATTAGTGTGGCGGTCAGTACTAGAAAAAAAGCGCAATACTAAGAAATGATTTCTTTATTATATTCATGAGGGTTTATTAAAAAGAAATAATAAAAATTGCAGCACCTTGGAGTCTTTTTATAAGTGAAAGCTTGAATTAATTGTTTATTTCTTTCTATACCTTCATCAATCATCAATCAAGAAAAGGAAAAGAATGAATGACTGGGCAGCTCCTCTGATAGCAGCAGCGCTGTTTGCATTTCTACAACCAGGATTAGTGTTTCAAATGCCAGGAAGGGAAAGGCCTATTGATTTCATGAACATGAAGACAAGTATTGCCTCCATTTTTGTTCACTTGGTTATCTACGGTTTGCTTCTTATTTTGTTTCTTGTTATTCTTCACATCCATCTCTATATTTAGAATTAATTCTGCTTCTTTCCTTACCACTATTACTCGGATTTTCTTGAGAATTAGTTCCATCGGATTAGTAGCTAGGTTTTAGAATTCTTAGATGCATATGGCTATAATTTTCTTATGATGAACTATATTATTGTACACAACAGACAATTATTTTCTCATTTTTTTTGTTAGAACTTCTAACTCAACAATAGTTCAGTGATTTTTGTTATTTCCGGAACAGTAATCGTAAGTTTGATCAGCAAAATAAAATCGGTGAAGAAGCCAGAAAAGTGTTTGATCGGCTAATAAACATGTATAACAACTTCTAGTATATTAAGAAAGATTTGATCTATCCGTGAAACGAGAAGAATCTAGAAGCACGTCCAAGCTTATCTGCTTATGTACATAGTTCCTATTCGTATGAACCTTAAGGCTGTTCTTGTCCGATCACGAATTTCGACTAAGTATATGTTGGAGTTGGATCCGCCCCCGAAAGGTATTAATTAAGTTCTCAGTGCACTGCTTTTCTTCTCAATTGCAAGATTGAATTCGAGATCTTGTTTAAACACCAAATTTCTGCGGATTCTTTTGTATCGATTAGCCTGCCGTTTTAACAGAAAGAGACACTTTTTATTTGTTGTTGTGCTGCTGAATGGAAAATGTCATCCCTCTCCCAAAACTAGTCGCCGTTTTGTCCTCAAATTTGAATTCTTTAATATAATATAAGTTATTTCAATAAACCATTTATTATTCTTTTTTTTTCAATGGAAGAAAATGTGCTTTACTGAACTTATTCAAATTATTATGTAAATATTATATTTATATAATTAATTAATATTTATTTATTTTTTATATAATTATATTTTAAGAATAAAAGGGTAACCAAACTATTAACTGATTATCGCACTTAAAATCAAGCTCCCAGTTCATACACAAACTTTGAATTCATTGATGCTAAAGAATCCAATTCGTTAACAAAGAACAGATTAAGATTAATTTAGATTCAGCAAACAACCAAACCCCTCAAGTTTCCACCCTCCAAAGAAGAAGCAAAGATGTACACATTCACAAAACCGACTCAACTCATCAGATTTGAATCAAATTCCATACAAAAACCATAAAGAAACAGAAATCAAATGAGAGGCAAAGAAAAAGGGCTATGAACCGATATACATATGGATTCCAACGGCTAACAAGAAGATGCAAATGAGAGCAAAGTAAAGAATTGAGTGAACCAGAATCGAAACCCCACTTGTCTGAAAGTTACCGAACTCCACGAATCGGTGGCGACCCGGTATCTGAATCAGCAAACCCGGTGTTAATAGTATGAATAGCACCACCGCGATGAACACTGGCCCCCAGTCAGACATTTTTTTTCTTGCTTCTCAATCTGAATTCTTTCTGTTTGCACACTTAGTGGACCAAAATTGGGCATTTAAAGATATGAGGAAAGACAAAGATTGATGAGTCGGAAAAAGAGAAGGTTAGAGCATGAAGATATTGAGATTCATATTTTTCAAATCTCCCATCACATGTTCTGCTTCAACTCAAAGGAAACTTCCTTGAAAATACTATATTGTTAGAAAGTACAATGGGAAACAAGAAATGAATCAGAATGCCTAAATATCTTATCATTATATATTATTTTTATTTTTATTTTAATTATTTTAATGATAAGTGGGTAAGTAAATTAAAATATTTGTATTTTTTATAATAAAAATTCTTGAAATTGCACCTATATTTATTAAGCTACTTTTATTTAGTGTCTATGCAAAAAGCAATTGTAATTGCTTTTATTGGGATTACCTCCATCATCACTCCACCTATGTATTAAAGGGGATTTGAATTGATGCCCTATGTACATGTATGTTATGTCCCCACATCATGACCAAAAAGTCTTTCTAATTCATGATAATTGTGAATTTTAGTTTTAAAGGGGAGTTAAAAGTCGTGATTTCTAGCCACATACCACTCAAAATTCTGATAAGTTATGAGATAATAACGGTAAAACTTTGTAGGAAGACAATTTGATCCGATCGATCGGAAAAATGTTCTGATGATAATCGGCGTCTAGGTCAGAATTTGAAAGATGAATTTTTTAGTGAAATAAAAATTTATATTTGGAGGCGAAAAATGTGAAGTATCAACAAAAAAATTATATGTATAAAAATATAATATCATAAACTTCAAAGAGAGCTAATGCTAATTTTTTCAAAAAAAATATCAACTTTCATAGATAAAAGTTTTAGGGGGACGGTGGGCCGAGTAGTTCTGCCCCTGGTTTTCAAGGTAAGGCAGTGCAGGGATAGGTGTTCATCCCAATTTGTGATTAGGAGAGAGTTGGACTTAACTAATTGGGCTTACTTATCTGGGCCTAGTGAGATGTACTTATGTGTACAAATAGATACATAATTAGTTGGGTTTAATGAAACACACCATTCTTTGTTTTATCCATAGGTGCCTTTAATATGAATCCATAATACATAAGAGCTAAGAATATTAGGTGCATTAGAAAATTTATTTGTCGGTCCATGATTAATTAAAATTTTTATCAACATAAATAGTTAAAAAAAAAAATTAGAATTCGTCGACAGCAGGGTTCGAACCTGCGCGGGCGAAGCCCAACAGATTTCAAGTCTGTCTCCTTAACCACTCGGACATATCGACGTTGTTGGGATTATTCGTAAATTCGGTAACTATTTTCTGACTTAACAAATTCTGATTAAAAAAATAATAAAAAAAATCTTCAAATCATTTTCTTATCATAATTTTAGAGGAATCATTTTAATAATCCTAACAATTGAGAGGTCCAAAAGTTTTTTTTAATTATTTGTCACTCATTTTTTAGTCATAATTGATTTAGATATGATTTTGAAACGTCAACAAAATTGGATAACTTTCATAAGTAAAATTCATATTGATTAGGTGGTAAAATAGAAAATTATGGCTACGTATATTGAGTGAGAGGACTGAATGGAGAGAGCGAACGGAGAAAGATTGTGTTAGGGTTGGGCTGGGGTAAAAATTAATTTGAAAGACCCGTTGAACATTTGGAACAGATCCAAACGGACTGAGTTTTAGATTGATAAATTTTGAGTAGGCTCAAATAAGCAGATTTTAAATTGAGTTGAATTTGAGTTGGTGTTTTTTGGACGAATTTAGGAGGATTTTTAAATTTGTGCCAATTTTGACAGCTCTATGGCTAAACGAAATTATTAAGATGCTGGCAAAAATAGCTTATCCTTTAAGAGCAATGGGCATATAATTTTTTGGAGATGCTAATAAAGCCTGAAACAGTGGAGAACACATGCTCACAGTCCTCACCAAACCATCAAGCATTGAGCTAATTAACTCTTTTATTATTACAAGTAGCTTCAAGTAGTTTAAGCATTATTAGAATGGCAAATGGAGAATGCTTGCATATCCATTTGAATTAATCTAATCCTAAAATTCTATGTATGTATAGTTGTTTGCATTTAGTAGCATCATTTAATTAATCTGATTATAGACATATAAAAGAACTGTGTAACGTATTAATATCGTTTGGAAATTTATTGCATTTTTTATATAATTGATTTTTTAGGCTACATATATGGGATGGTTTAGATTCTTCTTATTTCAAGTGAATGTGGAATTTCAATCTAACCAATAAAAAGATAATTATGTCGATTTTTGATATATATATATATATATATATCTAAATTAGTATATCGATATAAAAGGAGGCAAAAAGGAAATAATATCTTGAATTTTAGAGACTAATGATATTTTTGGAGGTATGAGGAATTTTATATAGTGTTTGAATGTGGTATATTGAATGACATAAACAATTAATATTAGTATAATTATTTATGACAAATAATCATTGATTACTAACGCTTATTAATTACTAATGGCACTTTTAATCAAGGTAATGTATAACTAATGATAGTGTTAATTTTATACGTGGTAATTAAATTTTTACAATTATAACGCTTTGATTATTAAATTACGATTTATAACGAAAAAATAACCTAAATTTTATTTTATATCAAAAAATTATAATAATTAAAAATTGCGTAATCCGGCCACCAATATGTGGAAATCACGACGAGACGTACAGACAAAAAAGAAAGTTAAAATTTTTTTATTGTCATCTCTATCTTCCTCCCCCCTTCTCTCTCTCTACCGAGCTCTCTCTTGCCTCTCAGTCTGCAGAAAGTGATCTCTCTTCCTTCCTCTCACCTCTCAGTATCTCTCTCTGTGTCTCTCTTGGTCTCTCAAGCTCTCTCCATCTCTTAGTCTCTCTTGGTGTGTTACTGTTGCTTGTTGTCCGTCGCTCGCCTTATATCCGTCGATCTGTCTATTCCCGCTCTCTCTCTTCCTCTGACCGACCTCTCATCGGTCTCTCAGTTTCTCTCGGTGAGTCCGGATCTCAATCTCTCTATATTTCTCTCTCTTTCGGTCACTCGGGATCTCGAACTCTGTCTTTCTCTCTCTCTCTTTTTCTTTACTTTCATATTCACTAAATATACTCGTGAAATACGAGTTTGAGTGGCCCAAATAATGTAGAAAAAGAAAATCGAAAACTCTCTAATATAAAATTAGAAAAAGACGACAATTCCATACAACAAGTGCCGAGCATTATGCATCATTTAATGAGCATAAACATATGCCAATCGGACAGTGCGCAATACTCAGTACATGGATGTATGGCTCATGGGTTCACTATCCTCATAAAAATACCTCATATTCTTTTATTATTATTATTATTATTATTACTATTATTATTATTATTATTTAAAAAAGCACATTAAAAAAAAAATGAGAAAGCGATGGTAATATGAATTTGGATAAGAAAGAAAGAAGGGAAGATGATATATAATTGGTGGGGTGTGTCCGTATGTAGATGATATCTGCCTATTCGTTGACGCAAAGGACGTTTCTCTATAGTGTTTCCAAAACCATGTAGATGTTGTTCTCGGATGCTACCGGATTTATCAATTAATGGCTTCATATTATTTTAGTAGATAAGCACAATACAGTAAGGAGACTCCTGGATTGGTCATTTTGTTTTGCAACTTGTTTATTTTTTATCTATGACTTTAGGGCGGATGCATGATGGAGAAGAAAGAAGGTTGAAATATAATATTCATGAAATCAAAAAATTGGAAAGCCAAACTATAATTTTTTTTTTTTAAAAAAAAATAAAAGGTTTTGTGTGAAACTTGTGAATATAATCTTTTAGTATTCAGTCTGAATTTTTAAAATTTATGAAACAAATTAATTCATAATCAAATACTATTAAATTCATAATTAAAAACAGTAATTCAACTGGTGTACGTTACATTAATAAAATAAGGATTGAAATTTGAAATTTTAAATAGGAATCAAAACTTCTTATTGTTTGGACTAACATGCATTGGTTCTGTTAGATTATATTAGTCTATAATTTTAGCATTATTGATTTTGGTGATATTCACCACGATTTTAATGATTTGTGTATATCTTATTCCCATATTTAACTTCTTCTTTTTTTCTGTATATATATATATATATAAATATATATTTATGGTTGTATTTTGTCAAATTACAGAAGTGAATCTCTTCATATTATTTATCAATTATTAGGTTCTTTAATTGATTTTTAGTTGCATTTGTCTTTTTTTTTATTATTAATTTTTCATATACGGTCTTATATTTATTTTATTTCAATTTATTTAGCGTCATATATTAAAATTTCGGTAAAGAGCTTTAACAACGAATTCTAGCCCTTTAACGGTGGATTACGTGGGTCGCTAAAAGTCATTTTTAGTTTTCAGTGGAAGCTGATTTTAAGTACTAGCTCTCAAGTCAACAATCAAGCTATCACGTTAGCAATAGAACTAAAAAAAAAAACAAATTAGAGAGGTCTATATGCGAAACAAAGGTAAGTACAGAGAAATAATATAATAAAATTGCATGTAATAACTAAATTCGGATTTTGATAATATTTCTTTAATTAGTGTATACATTTGTCATTGTCAGGAAAAACAAAAGTCGTATGAGACAGTAGAAATTTTACGATATAAACAAAATCCGATAATAAAATTAATTAATATATTGAAAATAATTTATATTCGAGCTTTCACTGTCTGGTTTCGTAAGTAAAAACACATGTTTAATAAGTAAGCAGTTGCTAGAAAATCTTATGCTTTTAAATAGTATTTATTTTCTTTGTCATAATTTTAAATAATTGATTTTATAGGTAGGAAAAGGTCTGCCTTCTAATGCTTATCTGCCGCGCAGCATTCATCTTTGCTCTTTAACATTTATAATATAACATATTTGTCATGTGATTTTCTTTCTTTATTATTTTTTCTTATATTCATTATGGAGAATCGAACAAATTGATGGGACAACACAACTATATATTAACTATTTTATTTTCTATTCACAAAACTACCCATCTCACAAATACAGAATTATAATATTTCTATACCAAATTAATTTTCAATTTTTAAATTTTAATTGTGATAAATTACATTCAATTTTGAAAAATTAAATAAAATAATAATTATGTTATTTTAGTATATATCTCGATTTCATCGACTATCAATTTTTTTATTGAGTAATTATTTAACCATATTTTTTTAATAGAAGTAATTATTTCTACTGAGCCTAATCCATTTTTAACCTTAGAGTCCAATACAAGACAAGTCAAAGTTCAGAGATTCAAAATCTGGCACGTGACAAGCAGATGTCAAATGAGCGAACGGTGTGAGCTATCTAGTTGGACTGACATTTATTATTTATCCCATTGTAGTTTATGAATATATATATATATATATATATTTTGCAAAAAAAATTTCTTCATACAGAATTTGCAGAGCAACATATTACATATATATTTGATTTTAAAGAAGACACTATATCCTCTCTTCTGTTTCATTTGACATTTTTTTTTTTTGCAAAAAAATAGGAAATGTTTCACCCACCAATTTCTTTTTCCGGACATTAATGATGAAATTGGAAGCATTTTAATTTGAATGTCGTGGACTGGAGGACAATATAATACACTATGATAAAAAAAAAGAAAATGGATCAAGAAGAAATCTTCCTTATAGAAAGTGAAGTTGTATATGTGATATCAAACTATGCCAAAACTTAATTAAAAAATCAATCAATTAAGAAGTATTAGGAAATGGAAAATAATATACGAAAAAATTTCAAAACTCACACTTAAATTTTAATTTTTGACTATATTTAATTCACTAGCTAAAGTTTCGATAACCTTTATAAATAATTATAATTTCAATTATAATATGTTGTTTTTTTACCTTTAATTATAAATGACATAATAATCTTTTATCAAATCCAATATTTACTATAGGTAAATTAAAAGTTGTATTTTCTCACAATAAAACTAGTGTTGCAATATTTGTTTTATAACATCTATTTGTATATCAAAATATTTTAATCGTAAATTTTTTTTATTTTACCATCGAAAATGAACATATTGTGATATGGTTATTATAATTTTAGATAGTAAATTAAATATAGTAAAAATTTAAATATGAATTTCAAAAATTTTTATAAATTCTGTGGAATTTTATATATTGAGCCTAAGCTAAACTAACTATAAACAATGCTCAAAGCCTCAAAAACAGAAAATTATATAAAAAAAATATACAAGTTTTTTTTTTTTTTTGAATTTTTGACGTTACATTTTTGTTGATAATTAGCAAAGAAAATCTAAAAGATTATCCAAGAAAAAGGTAAAATAGGAAAGAAAATAAAAATCACACGTAAAAAGTAAACCTTAAAATTGGAACGTGTGCCATATGCAAAAACCAAAACATATACGATATACGCAAACAAAAAACAAGCTTGCTAGAATACATTAGCAGATAAAAAGAATGCCAGAAAACTTAAAAAAAGAAAAAGAAAAAGAAAATTGTTTAAATCAATTTCCCTTTCAGCGGTGGCCATTATAATTTTATTATAAAAATTAAAATTATATAATTATTATTAAATTAAATTTAAGAAAAAACATTTAAAATAAATTAAAAAAATTATCATAATAATTTGTATCTATATAATTAAAAAAATTATAAAAACGAGTATGTGCACGATGTGGCTCCGCCTCTGCCTTTCAGTTCCAGATCTAAGATCTTTATAACTATTGATTATGTTTTCTTCATCCGAAAATCGTCTTCTCCATTCAACATACCTAGTGGCGTTGCTGCAAATACATAAAACATTGATGTCTCTTTCTGTACAAATGGGAAAAAAAATATATTACAAAGACACCTCCTTCGCCATCGGTGACTATTAAAAGCAACCTACTCTTAGATTATCCTCGTCATCTTTGGTGGCCCTCTTTGTTCTTTTGTACATAAAACTACAAAAGTTCTTCTCTTTATATAAGATCCTCTGTATATTTATTCCACATAAACAAAAATAGAGAAGAGAATCAAAATACTCATAAGCATTGGTTCAAGAAAGTTTGATATTTTTATTTATTGCTGCTTTGGGGATGATGGGTAGATTTCTTGAGAGATTGACTGCGTTTGTGAATAACAGATGGCTAGTATTTGTGGCTGCAATGTGGATACAATCTTGTGCAGGAATTGGGTACTTGTTTGGCAGTATATCACCTGTTATAAAGAGCACTTTGAACTATAATCAGAGGCAGCTAGCAAGTTTGGGCGTGGCTAAGGATCTTGGAGATAGTGTTGGATTCTTAGCCGGAAGTTTGTCAGAAATCTTGCCTTTATGGGGTGCTTTGCTGGTCGGTGCCTTGCAGAATCTTTTTGGGTATGGATGGGTTTGGCTTATTGTAACCGGAAGAGCTCCAATTTTGCCTTTGTGGGCTGTAAGTATATATATATATATCCATCTATCCATTAAAGTTTGATTGTTTGATATGATTCGGATTGATCAGTTGGTTTGGTTAACTATTGAACTGCTTTAATGGCTTTATGTTTTTCTTTGCTGAAAAGGGTTGCAGGTTGCCTTGCTGATATATAGTAGTGGTTTTTTGGTCGGCTTTATCTATCTTGGTTATCCGAAGATGAAATTCGGAGTTGGAAAGTCAATTATTGAACTGATTATGGTTTTGTGCTTTTCTTTACGGCTTAAAGGTTTTTTTTTGCCATTAAATTTTTGAACTAGTTAGCAAATTCTGAAAAAAATTCTCATTAACTTTTGCCAGAATATTTTTTTTTAAATTTACTAGTATAATTTTATATTTAAGCTGTAAAGCATAAAATACGTGTCATTATATGATTGGATTGGTGCTTTTTTATAAAAATTTAATGATAAAAATTAACTAAAATTTAATTTTCTAACTAATTTAAAAGGTCAATGTGAAAAAGTGACTTTAACGCTTTTTTTGTTGAAAAGGATTAATTGCCATGTTTGTTAGTAGTGGTCTTTTGCAAATTTTGATCTCCGATGACGAATACCAGAATTGAAAAGTAATGAAAAATGATTGCTAGCAGTAAAGAACGCTTGAAAAACCCAAAAGAGTGCTCAGGGGCAATATATATATACATATATACCGAATTAGGGTAGAAAGGTAAATTTGATATAAATGGCGAAAAATGGTTAGAATATAATTTAAGGAATTTTGCACCATATTGAGAGGAAAAATGATAATTTTCATAAAGCGGGAAAAAAATACCTAAAATATGTAATAGAAAATTGAAATGCATGAATTTTGATATAAAATAAGCTGAAAATGGACTTAAAACGGACGAAAATGAAGTTTTTTGGGAGCTGAAAATAGATATTCTATAGAATCTGATTAATATGTAAGTTAAAGGGAACATTTTAGTTGGGATTTTAATTCTAATTGGTAGGTTTTTTAATATAAAAATAAAAATTTCACCAGCATGGTATGTGAATTAAAATGGTAATTTTATGACATGGCAGGTAATTTCATGATATGTGAATTAAAGAGGGTACTTAATTATTTATTTTATTTATTGTAAATATGTAATATTATTGAATATGCATGATTTAGATTCCTGGTATGCATTGCCATAAATATGTAATATTATTGAATATGTATGATTTAAATTACTAGTCTGAATTTCATTAGTATTGCTAGGCATTAATGTATAATATTGAAAACCACCCTTAGCTTACCAAGCATGTAGTAAGTAAAGTGCTGCAACGAATATATTTATTCAAATGTCATGCAAAAACTCCCATCCCACCAAATTATATGCTCTTTAGTTTGAATTATCCCTATTGCCTATGTTTAGTTTGCTGAATTGTTAAACATATATATATGTTGGTATGCAGATGTGCATTCTTATATTTGTGGGGAACAATGGTGAAACTTACTTCAATACGGCTGCTCTGGTTTCTTGTGTCCAAAACTTTCCCAAAAGTCGGGGTCCTGTGGTGGGAATACTTAAAGGCTTTGCAGGCTTAAGTGGTGCAATTTTGACCCAAATATATACAATGATCCATTCCCCTGATCATGCATCCCTTATTTTTATGGTTGCAGTGGGGCCAGCAATGGTAGTCATTGCTATGATGTTCATTGTAAGGCCTGTTGGAGGTCATAGGCAAGTTAGATCATCTGATGCCACCAGTTTTAAAACTGTATATAGTGTATGCCTCTTATTAGCTGCTTACTTGATGGGTGTAATGCTTCTTGAAGATCTAATCGATGTAAGACACACTGTAATTATAATCTTTACAGTGATCTTATTTGTTCTCCTGTTGCTTCCCATTGTGA
The DNA here is from genome assembly GCA_947683425.1 of Excoecaria cochinchinensis. NCBI lineage: Eukaryota > Viridiplantae > Streptophyta > Magnoliopsida > Malpighiales > Euphorbiaceae > Excoecaria > Excoecaria cochinchinensis. Next base: position 231,181 of record CANTUQ010000073.1, read on the forward strand.
TTCCCATTTCATTGAGCTTTTTCCAAGAGCCTACAGATCTAGCAGAAGAAACGCTTCTACACGAGGGAACAAAACAAGAAGCAGGAAATTCCGAGCATAATACGCATGAGGTAATATTCAGTGAGGTGGAAGATGAGAAGCCTAAGGAAGTAGACTTGCTTCCAGTATCGGAGAGGCAAAAACGAATTGCACAGTTGCAAGCAAAACTAGCCCGAGCAGCTGCAGTAGGAGCGGTGAGGGTTAAAAGAAGAAGAGGTCCACACAGAGGTGAGGATTTCACCTTGATGCAGGCATTGATCAAGGCAGACTTTTGGCTTATTTTTGTCTCACTTTTATTAGGCTCTGGATCTGGGTTGACTGTGATTGATAACCTGGGTCAAATGAGCCAGTCTCTTGGCTATGATAATACACATATGTTTGTGTCCATGATCAGCATTTGGAACTTTCTTGGCCGTGTCGGTGGAGGATACTTTTCGGAGGTTATTGTAAGGTAAGCATTTACTTAATTTTCTGCCAGATCCTAAAGCTGTATTTAATGTTATTTTTTTGATTTTGGGTTATTGTTGTTTTTTTTTTGAAAAGGGGTTATTGTTTTCATTACGTGTTATATTTTTCAGGGACTATACATATCCAAGGCCTATAGCCCTGGCTATTGCACAATTTGTTATGGCGATTGGGCATGTCTTCTTTGCTTTCGGCTGGCCTGGTGCAATGTATATTGGTACTTTATTGATTGGACTTGGCTACGGTGCTCATTGGGCAATTGTACCGGCTGCAGCGTCTGAGTTGTTTGGCTTGAAGAAATTTGGGGTTTTGTACAACTTCCTCACTCTTGCAAATCCAGCAGGCTCACTTGTTTTCTCTGGACTAATTGCAAGCAGAATCTACGACCGACAAGCAGAAAATCAAGCTCATGATCACCATCACCACATCCAGTATGTGGGTTCAACCTTGCCGGGCTTTTTTGGTCTGAATGATCCACTCAAGTGTGAAGGCTCCATATGCTATTTCCTTACTTCCATAATTATGTCAGGATTTTGCATTATTGCAGTTATCTTAAGCCTGATTCTTGTGTATAGGACTCAGATTGTTTATGCACACCTCTACGGGAAATCTCGTTCTTGATGTTACATGAAGGTATCTGTATGACCGAAAGCTAAAGTTTTGCGAAATTCTTTGTATTTTTTTTGGATCAAGAACTGCTAGAAAAGTAAGCAAAGTTAAGCATTCTCTATTTGCATATTGTTTTATATAATTTTTTTAACAAATTTGTTAAAAGGGGAGATTATGCTTTGGATATTTGAACTGTTGTACGAGTCTTATATATGATCAATGATTTATGATTGTTCATGTTTCGTTTATATACAATGAGCATTAATTGTTTCAACATTTTGTTAAATTTGAGTAATGTTTCTTTTTTCAAAATTAGATTTGAAGCTAGATTTTATTAGCGTACACTACAAGAAAAATTAAAAATAGAGACAGAAATATTTAGAGACAAAAATATGTTTCTGTCTCTATTTAGAGACGGAAAGAACAAAAATTTCCGTTTCTATTTATCATATTTAGCGACGGATTTTGGATTCGGTCGCTAAAAATGGCGGGATTGAATTCCCTCCAAATTTAGAGACGGAATAATTTTTTTGTCTCTGAATCGTGTTTTCGTCTCTATTTAGAGATGGAAAATGAAGTCCGTCTCTAAAAATAGAGACGAAATCTTATTTCCGTCTCTATTTAGAGACGGAATGGATGTTCCGTCTCTAAATAGAGACGAAAATACTATTCTGTCTCTATTTAGAGACAGAATGCGTATTCCTTCTCTATTTAGAGACGAAATTAAAAATTCCGTCTCTAAATTTCGGGGTTTTGAAATAACCCCTTGCTTTCTTTTTTCCTCTCTTTCTTTTTCCCTCTTCTTTCTTCCCCCCTCTCCCCCCTGTTCCAGTTCGGTGCCCCCCTCCCTCCGTTGCCCTCGCCGTTCGATCCCTTCGCCGTCCGGTCCCAGCGCCGCCGTCGAGTCGACGCCGGCGAGGTTCTTTTTCTCCTATTTCCTTTTTTCCCCTCTTCTTTCTTTCCCCCCCCCCCCCCCCCCCCCCCCACCCCACACACACACACACACACACAAACACCGTTCGTTGCCCATCGACGTCCGATCCCCGCGCCACCGACGAGTCGACGCCAGTGTCTTCTTTGCCCCGCCACGTGCTCCGACGTACCTCCTCCGGCGAGATCTGCTGCATGTTATATATATATTTTTTTAATTTTTTGAATTATTATATGTAATATTAGAGGTGGCAAATTTCGCCCAGGCCCAAAAACCCCGCCCAATAAAAAATAACCCAAACCCAACCCAATTAAGCACTTACCCATTTAAACCCGCCCAAATGAAACCCATAGAGAAGAAGGCCCGTTTAGCTCTGCCCCCTAATGCCCAACGGGCCTAACTTTCCCCTTCCAGTCTCTGGCCCTCTCTATCTCTCTCGCTCTATCGCTCTCTGCATTCCACCTTCGCCTCCTCTCTGCCTCTCCGCTATCTAATCATCGCCGCTGCATCCTCGCCGCCTCTCTCTCTCTCGTGCTCACTGTCTGTCTCTCTCTTGTTCGCCGTCTCTCTCTCTCGCTCGCTGACATGTAAGGGATATTAACTGGTTATGGCTTTTTATGCATTTCTTGTCTATGTATGAGAATGGATGAATTTGCGTATTAACCTTTGGCTATCTCGGCAATCTGAGTAGTATAGAATATAGATATCTTAGGATGCACAGCAAACTAACATAAAGATGATAAATTCAAGCTAAGAATTGCTAATCTGGTTAATCAAGCTGTACCAAATTTCATAAATTCAAGCTTAAAATTTCCCAATTGGGAACCCTAAATCAACCACATCAACTCTAAATCAGTTTGTGGTTATCAACTAGTCGAAAAGCTATTCATAGATTATGGGGATGCATTTAAATTGAGTTTTTTTGTGCTTCTGTTGATGAAATTAGGTAGATATGATTAGATAATGTACCAGCTGATTAGATAATGTACCAGCTGAATGTTTACAGATGAGTGAAATTTTGATTCAACTATTCATATTTATGCATATTATGGTACATGCATGCACTCACTTACTTGTTTTGGTTAATTAAGATTTAGATTATTTGGTTATTATATCGGAAATTATTTTTAATTAAAAATGGATTAAATGGGTCAAATCACATTTCAGCCCGTTTGGGCCTCAAGCAGCCCGTTTGGGCCACTTAATCCATTTGCGTCAAATTATTTTAAATTAGTCACTTTAATATCCCTTTATTATATAGAAAATTATTTTTTTATTAAAAATGGATTAAAAATATCAAATTACATCTTGGCCCGTTTAGGTTTCAAGCGGTCCGTTTGGACCAAAATCAGTCCGTTTGGACCACCCGACTCATTTGTGTATTATTATAAATTTTTTGTATATTCAAAGAGTTTTTAGCCCATGGGTTGACCCAACCCGCCCAACCCATTTGGATATTTGACCCATTTGTGACCCATACTTTTTGGCCCATTTATGATCCGCCCATTAGTGACCCAACCCAAACCTGCCCAACCCGCCCAACTTGCCACCTCTAGTAATATTGTATTTAAATGTAGAATAATTATATGTTGTTGTGTTTTTCTTGATGTAGTTTTTTTTTTTCTTGTATTTACATTGTTTTGTAAAATTTAATTGTTTTAGAATTGTATAGATTGGTTATGTAGTTGTTTCTTTATGTAGTTGTTTCTTGTATTTAAATCTAATTTGAATTATAATTTTTGGAATGTGTATATTTGTTATGTTATTTGGATTTATTGACTTATATTATAATGGAATGTATCTTTTTTAGTGTTAAATTAGTGTCTTTTAGGGAATTTGTTAGAACAAAGTTGAAAATAGTTGTTGAAATTGAATTCTGGACAAAATTAGGGCTATAAACATTAAGAATAAATTTATCTTTTTTTGGTTTGAGTTCTACAGGAAGTGTCATAGCTACCCACAAAGTATAGAGCCTTACTGCTATATGTTCTAGAAGTCCCCATTCCAAAACATTGTCATAACTTGAGATAAAATCATAACCGGGGTTTCTGTATAAATTGATACTTGCTTATTGCCAACTTAGAAACTTGACCTATTAGTAGAACATCCCTTTTTTATAAATTTGCATTCTAAATGTAAACTATCATACTTAATGAGGAACGGATTCTGTACAAGTATGCACCATTTTCTTGCTGAGATATATTATGGGAAAATAGGAAAAAAATCAATTAGCATAAAAACGTAAATTTGTGCTTCTAATTGTCATTTGTGCTTTGAGTTTTCGATTCTTGTTGAGATGGGAATTATGTATGTTTGAACTATGAATTTGTCCATTAATCACCTAATGCCCACCACCCATTTGATGGAATGTCTAAATAAAGTTTTATGTGGAATTATGATATGGTTGGTTGTATTATTTTTTAATGTACATGAACTCTTAGAATTTTTTGAGTACTCTATCTGGTGGCTTAAAGATATTGAGCAAAAAAAATACAAAAATGTGAATATAATCCTCAAATTTAGACAAGTTGAATTATATAATATATATATATTTTTATAAATTTGGTCAGTTAAATTATTTAGTGATCTTTTCTAGATATTGGCATTTGAAATCTATTAGCCTTAATTTTAGAATTTATTCACTGCAATAATTGCAACTTTTGATAATAATCACAACGTTTGATTGAATGAAGGAGGATGGGCAATTAATTGTGTAATGAGTTTGAAATGATTTTGGCTGTTTATATTATAAATGTAAATGTAATTTCTTGAGTTTTGAACAGGAGGTTTGTTACATATTTAGGAAAAATTCTGCCGAAATGTTATTAAATTATAAACAACAGTTATTGTGGTAGGAGTTATATTTATATATGGTTGGCATTAAAATAGTAATACATATATATAAGTATTTTTAGTATATTGTTTGCATTGTGTATAATGTGTTGTAATTGTTATTTGTTATATTAAGTCTCGTATAAATTTGTATTATGCTTAAATTATTTTAAGGGTGTATTGCGTTTGTTGTTATACCAATAGTTAAGATTTATTACTTATATTATATTTATTATTGCATGTACGCGTATCCGCTGCAACCGGTTCCGCATTTAGCTGTCCTGTGCGCAAAAACTCAGCCTGTTACCAATTGCCACACTCGAGGTAATTAAGCTCATTATGAATTAAAATTAACTTGTTAAGAATCCGTATATGATTTTAATAAGTTTTTTTAATTTGAAATTTTATTTGTGTTAATATTTATTGTTCTGTATATATACATTTGATCACCATGTTGTAATTTGACTGTAATGACTGTAATGACCATGTTTTAAGTTGATTATAATTAATTTTAATTACACATGTTGTTGTTGTATGACTTGAAAGGTTAAATTCACAACTATTGGTGAATTTATCCTTTTTACTTGAATGTTTGAGGATGGAAGGGGAAATTTGATATTGTATTGGTTTATTGGAGGAGTTGAGATGTGTGGATATTTTATAGAAATATAAAATTTGCTATTATTTAACAGGGGGATAAGGACCCGTATAAGGGAAACTCTGCCCGTTTTTCCACAGAATTTAACGCATTGTAATATACGTAAGCAATTTAATTTGTCATGTATGAATTCAATTATAAAATTTTGTAGTAGTGGATTAGATGTGAGAACTTATTGCATTGAATTGAATTTAATTATGAGAATTGGAATGCTTCGGTACTAATTATGTATTTTTGATTGTTGTACTATAGTTTAACAATAATGAATAATTTAGACAGAAGTTGGATGTATAGAAGACTAACGCCTGATGGTTACATTAATCTTGAGTTTGCCGAAGGCGTTCAATCTTTCATTGAGTATGCAAACTCTCAACCTACATATATGGACGGTTTGAAAATTAGATGTCCATGCAAAAAGTGTAAACATAGGTATTATCTTCCTACGGAGGAGGTGCATCTACATTTGCTGAAGAAGAGATTTGTACCCAATTATTTTGAATGGACAAGGCATGGAGAGCCAATAATATGTAGCACGTCCAGAAGTTCGGAATTTGGGCCGAATATAGTTGAATCTGAATTGCATTCGAAATTTGGACCAGAGATGGTTGAATCTGAGTTGCATGGGGGGGGGGGGGGAATTTGATGGCAAGCAATATTTTTGCACCTGAAAATCCTTATGTCCAAATATTTTATGATGCAGCGGAAAATACTTTTCAACCCAATTTTGGTGGGAATGAAGAAGAGGAACCCAACCCAACAGCCAAAAATTTTTTCGACTTTCTTAATGCTGCTGACCAGGAATTATGGCAAGGATATGATAGTATGAATAGTTAAGCTCCGTAGCTCGAATATTGAACATTAAATCTGATGGTCATATTTCTGATCGGAGTTTAAATGAAATCTTGGCTTGGTACAATGAATCGTTGCCATCGGACAATCAAATGGTTGAAAGTTTTTATGAAATGAAGAAGTTGCTTCGGGGTCTGGGTTTGCCTGTAGAAAAAATTGATTGCTGTCGACTCGGATGTATGATCTATTGGGGACATGATATGGATTTAATGGATTATAAATTTTGTAATCGACCAAGGTTTAAGCCGATTAGTGGTAATATGAAGCAAAAATTAATACCATGGAAACGGTTGTATTACTTTCCCATTACTCCAAGACTTCAGCGGCTGTGTTCATCCGATGTTACTGCATATCACATGCGATGGCATGATGAACACGAACAGGCAGATGGAGTAATGAGCCATCCATCAGACGCAGCTGCATGGAAGCATTTTAATGACATTCACCCCGACTTTGCTGCTGATAGTCGAAATGTTAGATTGGGTCTAAGTACTGATGGTTTTCAGCCTTTTGGGCATTCAGGATAACAATATTCATCATGGCCAATAATAATAGTCCTTTATAATTTTTCTCCAAGGATGTGTATGAATGAGGCTTACATGTTTTTAACAGCAATTGTGCCGGGCCCGAAGAATTCAAAACAGAAAATTGATGTATTCCTACAACTATTGATTTCTGAATTGCGGTAATTATGGGAATTCGGTGTGCTAACATATGACGTGTCACGCAAATAGAATTTTACGATGAGAGCAGCTTTGATATGGACATTGAGCGATTTCCAGCATATGCTATGCTATCAGGTTGGAGCATAGCGGGAAAGTTAGCTTGTCCTTACTGTGGTAATGACTCAGATGCTTTTTATCTTACTAATGGGTGTAAAATCTCGTGGTTTGACAATCACAGAAAATTTCTTCCTCCAAATCACCCATTTAGATGAAATAAACACAAATTCATTAAGAATAAAGTTGTCCATGCTCCCCCTCCACCTAATAGATCGGGTGAAAAAATCTTACAAGAGATTGATGAATTAGGGTTGCTGAAAATAACAGAACTTGAAGCTAAAGAACTCAACAGTAGCATTTCTAAAAACTTTGGTTGGAGAAAACACTTTATATTCTGGGATTTGCCTTATTGGAAATCAAATTTGATACGGCATAATTTGGACATGATGCATATCGAAAAAAATATTTTCGAAAATGTCTTCAACACGATAATGAATATTGAAGGGATGAGCAAAGATAATGCAAAGTCGCGTACTGATTTGAAATTGTATTGCAAAAGAAGTGAATTAGACAGAGATTCCCGAATGGGCAAGTATCCAAAAGCGTGTTACACTTTGGACAAAAGGCAAAAGGAAGTTTTGTACGAATGGTTGCGAAGCATAAAGTTCCCAGGCGGTTATATTTCAAATTTAGCAAGGTGTGTTGACATGAGAAAGTATAATTGTTCGGAATGAAAAGCCATAATTATCATATATTCATGCAACGGTTGATGCTAGTTGCTTTTCGCGAGTTGTTGCCCCTGAGAGTTTGGGAAGCTATAACCAAGTTAAGTATATTTTTCAAAAACTTGACTTCGTCTGAGATAAAGATGGCTGACATGGAAAAACTAGAGAATGAAATTGCAGTCATACTTTGCAAATTAAAGGAAATTCTTTCTCCGAACTTCTTTGACATTATGGAGCATTTACCGATACATTTAGCACATGAGGCCAAACTGGTAGGACCCGTTCAATATAGATGGATGTATCCCTTCGAAAGGTAAACCTAAATCTTTGATATACATACGATCGAATAATTTGTTAAGTTATTATTAACTAGCCACAATTGCCATGTAGGTATCTGTATCACTTGAAAAAAAATGTCAAAAATAAAGCACGAGTAGAAGGCTCAATATGCAATGCGTACTTGGTTGAAAAAGCTAGAACTTTTTGTTCTCATTACTTTGAGCCTCACGTCAGCACAAGACGCCGCAAGGTTCCTCGTAATGACGACGGATACCAAACAAGTACGCATGATGGAAATTTAGCTATTTTCGCATATCCTGGTCGACTACACGGACGTGCTACCAGAAGAATGCTGACAGATGAGGAATTAGAGGCTACACATGCTTATATCTTACTTAATTGCTAAGAAATTCTACCTTTTGTGCAGTAAGTGTTACTTGTTTGAGTTAGCGAATATTTATTTAATACCATCAATATCATATGTAAGTTATGTTGTTGTCCGATGCAGTTTATATGAGGAATGGTTAAAGGAGCTTATGCTATATATAACACAAAATGACATAAATAAGGAAGTTGAAAAGCACTTTCATTTATGGTTCAAGACATATGTAAGTGTTTACTTCAAATATATGTAAGACATAAATTGTATTTCGTGAATTGATTCAATGATGAAATGCAATTACATTATGTAGGCATCGACGCATACAATTGAAAATAATTTCATATCTGATGTTGCGAAGGGACCATTGCGTACTGTTAAATTTTATCCGGTTTATTTTGTGAATGGCTACAAATATCATACGCAATCTCATGGTCATAACAAGGCTACTACAAATAGTGGCGTTTGCATTCAAGGTGAATTAATGAATTATTACGGCAAAATTACAGAGATATTGGAAATTGAATACCCCGCCTTGCCAATAAAACATTGTGTGCTATTTAAGTGCGAATGGTTTGATCCAACGCTTAATGTCGGAACAAAAGTGCAAAACAGCTACAACTTGGTTGAGATAAATCAAAGAAGAAGACTTCCTAATTTTGAACCTTTTGTGTTGGCCATGCAAGCGATTCAGGTGTATTATCTTCCGTTTTCTAGTTGGCAGTTTGCAAAGTAAAACCGAGGGGCTTATTTGAAATGAAAGCTAATCGACAAAATAAACGAATTAAAAGTGAAGCCTTTTAGGAAAATGAAGTGGCGAGTCATGAAATATATGAAAGCATGCCATATGAAGATAATGAGCCTTTGAACAATGTCGACAATGAATTGGTTGATATTGCATCGGACGAGGAATCCAGGTATACATATGAATTGGAAAGCGAATTCGATTCTAATTATTTAGAAAATGAAGACGATAGTGATAATGAATTACATTTAAGTGATGATAGCGAATAATTTTTTACCCACGTGAGTATGATCCAATGACCCGCATATCACTTATAATTTTTCGGTTGGTTTAATTTACAAATGACACAATTATGTATTATTGTCACATATAATTATGATTATGTAATAATAACCTGATGTATAATCTTGTTCAATAATATATTCAGAGAAAAAAATGCATCACAAGAGGAGGATTGGTACTATCCTACCTCCTAGGGTGAGGGTGAGTTCGTCATTATCCGGACCAGTTAGTGATGGATCATCGTCTCATGCTTCTGCAACTCCGCGTATGGCTGTGGAATCTACACCCCCGACATATCCAGGCCCATCACATCCTGCTGGTACATCATCTGCTAAAGCGCCTCCTACAGAGAATCCGTCTGAGCCATCTCAGAGATATCTTGATACAGTTGAAGGTCCTTTGCCCGGATCAGTTGGTGTGGACGAACGGATTTATATTGTCATCGAACGACAACAGTGAGTTATTAACTTTCATATTTCTATTTACTATGATATGCTGCACTCGAACAATTTATTATATTTATGTTGTCCATTAGATTTTTGCCATCTGGTACTTGCTCCCGCTCCATGACTGGCATATTTAGGGAGAGACCGGAACTCAATGGTTTTTTATGGAAGAATATATCTTAGGAGACAAAAAATATTTTATTTCCAAGAGTTTCAGGTAACTAAATTAAATTATTTATTTCTAATTATTGCACCTTAATTCATGGATTATTTAAATTTTATATGTATTCTACAAATACATACATTATGTTTAACCTTTTTCTTTTTGTTTTATATTTCTGAGAAAGTTTTTTATTGGAATTTCTCGATTGATCACCTTGTCTACACTGTATGGGAGAAACGTGCTCGTGTACTTTACAAGGACATGCTTAACAAGTTGCACACCAAGGGTGAACGACCACGGTACATAAATGAAGAAATTTGGGCAAATTGGATGCAGTACTGGTCATCAACGGAGGCCCTCTCAATTACCGATCGGAATTCTACTAATAGGAGGGGAAGACCAGAGGGAGTTAGCATTTCTTTACACACTGGAGGAACGTTGTACCATCACGAGCATGTTGACAGACTCGTAAGTATTCATACATCTTAATTTATACAAGCTACTTTTTATTGCAATTGTGTATAAATTATTTAGTGCATTAGGAATTTTTTGACTGCAATACATCACATCTTGATAATAGGCTAAATATTTCAATGCATGAAGGAGGCTGGAAAAAATATTGTGTAAGGAGTTTGAAAAGGATTTTGATTGTGGATAATACAATTCTAAATATATTTTCATGCTTTTTAAACAGGAGGTTTGTTACAAATTAAGGGGAAAATTTGCCGAAATTTTTTTAATCTATAGCCAAGTGTTATTGTATTTTGAGTTAAAATTGTTTTCGCTTAGTATTAAAATATTAACATATATGAGTATTGTTGTGGTTTTTGCATATTACTTTTGATACAAATTTAAGGAATATTCTGTTCAAATGTTGTTGACCTATAATTTATTTACAGGAGTCTAGTATGGGCAGAACACCGTATCCTCATGAGTTATTTTTGCATACACATACGCGGAATCATGACGGTATCACATTCGTCAGCGATATCGAGTTAGACAAGTTCATGTATGATTTTTAAAATTTTTACTGTTATTTTGCTATATGTTCTTAGTTTTAGATTACTCTTAAATAACATTTAAATAATTTTCATTACAGGATTTGGTACTAGAGAGTCTTCAGAGTCAGCAGGCAGATGGTGATAATGTCGATCATGTAAGAGTATATTAGGACGCAGCTGGCGGTAGGGACCGCCGTGGACGGGTCTTCGGCTTGGGCTCTTATGCGAATACTTGCTATTTGCATGCCGCTTCATCCTCTACGGCAACGGCGAGTAGACTTGCGGCGACTATAAATGAGGTCATTCAGTTTCGTAGCACAGTCGACACTTTAATGGACCGCATTAATAGGTTAGAGGATTTCATTAGCCGAAATGTTCAAGTATCGTCGGCTGATCGTCCACAATCACCTCTATCTTAGTTACTGTTTTAAATTTTTTTAAGTACTTTTACTTGTAGTCTTACTAAATTACATATATATATATTAATACATTACTATTTATATATTTTTTTAATTTACTTATTTTTTATTTAATACTTGTTTCATTATATAAATTTTGGCAATTATAGTTTTATTATTAAAAACAAAAAATATGTATTAAAAATAGAATTCGAGACGGAAAATATAGTTAATAATTATAATTAAAAAATATAGTTAATAATATATTAAAAAAATATGTATTTAATTTAGAGACGGAAAAATTATTTCCGGAAACCCGTCTCTAAAATTAGAGACGGAAAATTTCGGTCTCTAAAATTAGAGACCGCCAAAATAGAGATGGTATATTTTCGTCTCTATTTCCTTTTTTATTTTTAATTAGAGACGGAATTCCGTCTCTATTTTCCGTCTCTATTTTCTTGATTTCTTGTAGTAAATTAACACACAGCCGTGTGTTGGAAGGACGGCAAGATGGCAGTTTGGAGTCTAAGACGCATGGCCAAATTGTTAGTTTTATATGTCATAGAGCTCTATTATATTAGGAATTCTTTAATGTACATAACTTTCGTTTATCAACGGCAATGTTTATTACATGGTGCTTATGTTAATTCATATGTTTGATTTATATATTTTAAACTATCTGATAAAATCCTTATTTTAAACTATATGTAAAATCCTTGTTATAAATGTATAGTATACCTTATAGTGTTGACAAGATCGGACATTATAAAATTATAAAAAATTTATGATGTGAGATTTCTACTACATGCAAATAGGTTTATACTTATATTATCTTTAGTTTAATACAGATAAATTAATACATATTATACTTCTTAATAGAGTCAAACAATAGTTCACACAAACTGTAAGTATAATAATATGCGGAATTACCACATGAATGCTTAGTTGAGAAATAAGTTCATTGGAGACCTGAATATGAGATTTTCACATGAATATATAATCTATGTCCATAAAAGCATGTCGTCTTATCAATGTGAAAGTATCTTATCAAATGTGAGATCACTAAAATATTTTAAGTGTCAAGTATTATATTTTGATTCTATTACTATGGTTCACGATCCGGGGTTGATAATTTAAATATTGGGCATAACATAAATTACTTGAAAATAATTGAGTGATTTACCATTCCAAATTATAAAATTGGAGTTTATCTCACTTTTCTTGTATAGCTTTTTTTAATTTAAAAGTATCTAATAAGAGCATGATGCATTTATGAATGAGTTTTATAAGGGGATATATATTATTGTAATAAAGATTCATAAATAAAAAAATAAACACATTCAGGGTTTAATTAGAAAAGATTCATTTAGCTAGAAAAATTTTCCTTGCTGAATTTCTTGTATTATAGTTTCTCAATTCCAAATGATAAATTGGAAATAATAATAATAATAATAATAATATTTATATAACTATATATCATCCAATAGCATGTTATTCCATTGATTTTTCAAGTACAATAAGGAAAAATGAATTAATTAACTAATTAAGAAGCGTACAATCAGTCCTTATAACACCCTGATTACCAGTCTTAACACCAATTCTACCCAGCCTAATCATAGCATTAGAAAAGGCAGAATTAAAATCTAATGGACTATTAGCAAATTGAAGAACAGTGGATTTGGAATCAGAATCAGTGAAAAGCACCTGATCAGAAGTAAACAGCCCCTTTCCATCAACAAGATTTTGATAATAAACATTGTCAAATATCCGTGGAGTTGTTGGATCCATATCAACGGCTATGTCCGGATCCACATTCTTAGGGCAACTATCCATTAACTGCTTAGCATAATCTGAATCTAAAGATGGATCCACTGAAGAAGATGAAGAGAATGAATAGAGGCGATTTGCGAAGCGATCGCAGTGAGAGAATCCCAGAGTGTGGGCTCCTGAAAGTGCGATCATATCGGTTTGGGTAAGGTTATTTTTGGCAAATATGGCGTTAAGTTGAGAGAGAGAGAATTCTGGTTTCGGCAAATTTCCGGCGACCAGTGATGCTTCTGACGTTAAGCCATCCCTGCGACCCAATTCTACGTCGAATGAAGGACCACCTCCCTGTTTGACTTTTATTTTAGTCAGACTTAGTTTTTAATACAAAAATAAAAATTAAGGAGCCTGAATTTTAGTTATTTTTCATTTAATTTTGTATTTTTTCTTTTGTTTCCTCCAGTTTTTAAACATTAAATTAAATATATATTGGGCAAAAAAGTATCTTCAAGTTAATCAATTATGAATAATATTTAAATTTTTTTCTAAACTAGATATATTATTTATAAATTTATTATTTCCTAAAGTAATCGAATGTCAAATTAATTTCTAAATTTATTAAAAGTATAAATAATGTTTTTTATATTATTAAAAACTATATAAAATACATCGATAATTTGTTAAAAATATTTATGATGTGTCACGCATTCTTATAAAAAATAATTTGACACTTTTAACGAATTTAAAAAATAATATGATATTCAATTAGTTCATGAGATAATTTATTAATATTGAATTTCTTAAATTTTATATCAAGTGGCTTAACTTTTAATTGGACACACATTAAATTCAATTTCAAAAAATTGAATAAAATGAAAATATTATTTTACAACATATTAAATTCATAAATTATTATATTTTTTTAATTAATTTTTTTTTTTGAATCTGATGTATATTAAAATAAATATTTAAAAACACAAAATAACATAATAAAAGTTTAATTCCTTAATAAAAAAAAAAGAAGCCATATCAAAAGACTCAAATTAAAAATAAGTTTTATAATAAAAGTTTGAGGAATTCAATTGTGTTTTCTTTAATTTTGTTAAAATTTGAATCCAATATATATTAAAATAAAAATTTAAATATTCAATATAAAAATATAAACATCAAGGAATAAAATAAAAAAAATAATATTTAAAGCTTGAATTTTGCCAAAAATTAATTTAAAAAGAAGAAGTAGAGATTGTAGGTAAGTTACCCCTTACCAGGACAACAACATCTCTAGCAGCAATGGCCATGATATCTGCGCAACTAACAACCTTTGGACATTGTGCCTCTACTGCTTCCTTTGCTTTCACAATGGTATCAAATCCATCTCCTGCTAGAGATAGATTATCTGATGCATCTTTCTCTGCATCTCCATTTCCTGATGATACCATAATCGAGGCATCACATCCCTGATAAAATAAATAAATAATAATCCGTATGAGATTTTGAGTTTGAATTTCAATCCAATATTTAATAAAATAAAAAAAAATGTTTACAATAAATGCGTAAATTATATAAATAAAAATATATATATCTTATAAATTATTTGAAAGTTGAATATATTATAGGGAGTTTGGATTTTGATTGAGTGAGACACGCAATGCAAAGTCTATATTTTATTTTGATTGTGATTGTGAATACAAAACTCAAATTCTCAACAAAAAACTAACAACTCCTATGTGAAATTACCAAAAAAGAAAAGAAAATTAAAATAAAATCTAGCAAAAATTATGAAAATCAAACTTATGTTTTTAAGCTAACGAATCAATTGAGTATACGTTTTCCATGAAATTTGCGAGAACTTGAAGCATTAATATAAGCAAATATGCATGGAGATTCATGAATTGAGATAGTTATACAGAAGATAAATATACCGTAACAAAACAATCATGGAAAAATAGACGCAGAGTTGCTGGAATTGTAGTAAAGGTCTGGCCGAACTTTGTGCTAACAGCTTGCTTCACTATGGCTTCCACGTTTGGACAAGAAGACCTGTAAAAATTCTCTACCAATTCTGCTTCTCCTTTCCCTAATATTATCATCAAAACAACCATCATCATCATCATCATTAACAACACTCCTCTTCTCTTCTCCATTTCGTAATTCTCCATTCATGGGGAAGTACTTCTTTCTTTTAAAGATTAGACTGTCCAATAAGATACATCCAAATAATCTCCAATATCTTTCTTTTTATACTGTTATTGCAATAAGTTATAGTTGGACTGGTTTGATGGGATGTCGTGGATTTTTTATATATCCCTTAATCAAAGATGTCAATTTTAAATATTTGCAAGTTTTGTGATCTACTCCATATAAATTTAAATTAATATATTTTACGAATAATTTGAAAAAATAAAAGTAATATCTTAATTAATTACCCTAGCTTATGAAATGAATATAATGTACAATTATGTATGTGTGTATACTAGCTGTCCAGTATATGATTTTGGTAGTAGGCACGAGTAGAATAAGATCTTTGTTTTAAAGCTACAAGTCATAATCTAGAACTTTGTTTCTTGGTCTAAAAGAAATATATAAAAAAAAAAAGACATCTGTTTTTTTCCATTGAATTGGTAATTACTTTTTCAATTAATTATATAGTGTTTTGGGTATTTTCTAGATGGGATTAGGCCTTGGAAATTGAATTTTTCCATTGCTTGTGAGTTTGAAATGATGGTGACACATTAACAAATCCATCACTCTTAATATATTTTACTTCCTGCAATTAGTATATTAATCCACAAGGTTTTAGCCTTTTAATCACGCCATTACTTTATTTTAAGCCTACTATATATGCAAAATTAAGAAATTGATTTATTTTCAATAATAAATTTTTAATAATTATCTAGACTTGGTGTCACTTTTCTCGAAGTGGACCTAGTCGATAAAACACTCATTATATATTTAAAAATTTCTATCCCCAAGCCTGATGACTGATGAGTGATGCCACAGATTTCAATCTTTCATTGTTCAATTTACATGAAGGTGGAGGTTAAGAACTATAGAGCCAATGATACAACTTGACTCCTAATTAATTAAGATGACTCATTCATTAACGGATCTCTAAATTATTTTATACAACTCGTCAAGAAAATAACTTTTGCAAGAACTCAGATTAGAAAACAATAATTCAAATTGCAATAATATATATTAATTGTGGTTATATAAATGGTATGTTTCACTTTGATTAGGTACTCATCGTTAAATTATATTTAGCATATGGCCCTGTCATACATACGTTAAAAAAAGAAAAGAAAAGAAAAGTTGTTTATCGTTGTACCTGAATACAAATGGATAGATTGGACAAATTTGGATCGAATCGTAAATAAGCCACTAATTTATGGAGTACACATAAATTGGATTATGATCCAAATTCCATATGGATCACAAATGAATGAGTCCAAACCAACTAAATCTTTCTGACTTTTTAAAAAAAAATATATATATTTTTATAACTTATTTTTAATAGTAAAAGAAAATAAAATATACATATATATAATTTATAATAAAAATTATATTCTCGTTGTATAAAAGTAAAATAAAAAATCATAAATAATATAAATAAATCATAAAATAGCCACAAAACGGATGAATTATGAGTCGACTATTTATAGATTATAAATGAACAAGTTATAAATGGATCATTTGTGGATCGAACTAGATTTAGGTCATTTTTTTTTCAGAAGCAAAGCTTGCATATCAGATAGAATTTTACTGCCTCTACTTCTCCATTTTCTATGATATGCAATTTGCAACCATTCATCGTTCATAATGATAATCGAACACTTTATTCATGAGTCCGGTAACCGAACTCATCTGGATATTCTCCTTATCAACAGTTCAATTTATCTTAACAGCTCGGAATCAGCATAATATTTGGAAAGTCATCATTATTTGCGGAGATCTTCAAAATTCTCAGAAGATTATAATTTTATTATAACGGAAATTATCTGGAGCTACCTAATTAGATCCCTATAAATCAGGAATTAATCACAAATCAAGGATCCAGAAGAATTCTATCCTTTTAGAGCTTGATTCCTATTCCAATATGGAAGGTGAACTCTATAAAATGAGGAATTAAGGTATGTTTATGCTTTCTGAATTTTCATGAATTTCACCATACTTTCCTCATTCTTTTCAATTTTTTGACTTGACCGTCGGAGTCTTTTTTATCGGAACCCCAATAGAGTTCTTTGCTTTCAGGTGACCTGTTCAAAACAATAACTTAGAGTTTTTGGACTGTCATCATTTGGTGCGGTGAGAGTGGAACCAGAGATTTTTTAGTGACTATGGATCTCTTTCCCGACTTACCTATCTCTATTGCCCCGCCAGTGAATCAGCTTGAACTAATCCTTTAATCCCCAATCCAACTTTTCGTCTAGACATTTCATCATCCAGTGCCAACTTGACTAGAACGAATCTAACCATTACCAGTGCAACAACTTTTTCAGCAAATACAAACCCATACACCAGTAACACCCCAAACTATAACTATCTCAGCAATCTCAGGTCTGACTTTTCAAATCGCCCAGACTCTCCTGACTGTCCTATCAGCCATGGCCGCTCAGGCTACCAAATGCAGTCCCCACACCCATTCCTCTGGCACCCCCTGTAGTCTAAACACCCACCACTGCTCAAGCCCTCGTATAACCACCACCAGCCTTGCCAAATATGCTGGCCCCCGGAACAACTGTAAGTCTGACAGCCGATCAGTTTGAGAGACTCTTTGAAGAGCGGATGCAGAAATATCAGAATCGTAACATTTTTGCAATATAAAGGTAATTTCAGGTCACCCTTATCTAGAGATATTTTGGCCGCTCCCTTCCCTTAAATGCGATTACCGAACTTGCCAAAATACAACGGCAGTAATAACCCCCAAGCTCATTTGGATGAGTTTTATCATACCATGTTAGTGCATTCCACCGAATATGCAGCCTTATGAAAAATCTTCCCTCAAACTCTCTCAGAGTTCGCACAAATATGGTTTCGCAATCTACCCGAACATTCAGTTTATAGCTTTGAACAGTTCAATGAAATGTTGATTGCTAAGTTCGTTGCTGATATTCGCCCCACAAAGGTTTCAGCCGATCTTAGCTTAGTTCAACAGGAGAAAGGCAAGCCGTTGAGAGACTATGTGGAGTGGTTCAATGTCATAGCTATGGACATTCAGAATCTAAATCTAGAAGTGACCATCAATGCCCTAATTCGTAATACTAGATGCCAAGATTTTACTGATTCCTTGAGCAAAAAACCATCGGGCGACTTTGCCAAGATCATGTCCTGGGCACATAAGTATATTAGGATGGATGAAACTTGCAGACTTCGATACGGCTCTCAGTTTAAAGAGTCAAAAAAAAAAATTTGAGGCCATCCCTAGAAAAAAGTAATGGAGGTTGGGATGATTCTAGAAACAGAGGGTCAAGTGGCTCGAACTGAGCTTATGTAGTCACTAAACCATGCTCTGGAGATCAGTAGGATAAGAGGTTGACACCTTTAAAAGCCTTGAGGTCCCAAATCTTCGCATGGATGAAAGAAAATGAGCGGATCAACTGGCCACGTCCCATGAGGGAGGATCCTAACAGAGATCAAATCCTTTATTATTCCTTTCACAGAGATAATGGACATGAGATAAATGACTGCCGGCAGCTTAAACGGGAGATCGAATTTTTAGTTCGGAAGGGAAAGATCGCCCAATTTGTAAAAGACAGAGATAAAAATAACAGGGATTGGTCCCTATCACCTCAGAGACAAGACAACAGAGCCGGTACTGTAACACCCCTTACGGTACATAGCAAACCGTAAGATACATGGCCGGTTTACAACTATGAGTGAATGATATTACACAACTAAGCACCCTTAAAAGATACCAAAATAACAAAAGACAGAATTATAAAATTTCTCTTGATACAAAATAGTTTTCGCATAACATTTGAACAAAATTCACAAAATTCATTTACATCACCAAATACATAATACAAAGATTGTTGAAATAAACTTTTACAGACTTATTAGCCTTGACGGATGCGAGATGTCTTTGGCAAAGCAACTACCTTCGATACCTGCACAGATGAACCACCCGTGCTAAACTTATATCTCAGTGGGAAAAATTAAACATAATATGAACAACCACTCACAGTAGTTGTTGACATGTACATGTAAATGATTACATATAATTATTCATACTCATAACACTTAAGCATATTGGAAACATACATTAAACATACACTCACTTGTACAGTTTAATAATTCTACATGTTAACTAAATAAAATAGGCTCATATAATACTTTGCAAAAATTCATAGAATATCATTTGTTATTGATATTAACACCCATACATCATTATAAGCATATAAATACACATGTTCATCATATTAATGCCAAAAGACTCGTTTAGCAATCGTATAGTCATTTAATATACACATATACATGTTACATACATGATTATGTACATATATGCAATGTATAAGTATGTCCATCCACATAAGCATAGTTCATTTGTATCTACCCATACATCATCTTAAATATTTTTTTTTTAAATTTCATTAGAGCTTGATGAAACTCCCTATATTTACATTCATAAATCTCATGCAGTGTCATTATGGTTCTTTTCAATATTCCAATTAAAAATACTATTATGGGGTCAATTGGAAATTATTTTTCGCTCCGGTAATTATTTATCAGTCTGATAACTCAATTTTTCAGTGTCACTAAAATTAATTTTTCATTACCATATGATTCTATTCATCACTACAAGTACTTCCATATTTTCAAATTATTTTTCCAAAGTCTGTAGCATCCTTTACGGTCCGGTCAAACTTTCGGTCAAACTTTCGGTCAAACTAATTACTATTCACCTCGAAACCATTATTTTTCTTATTTTTGACTTTTGGAAAGTCATTTGACCTCGATTCCACTCCAAATTTTGACCTCAAACCCGTCATGACTTATATTTTCCGACTATCAAATAAAATATTTTTCGACTCTAGAAGGTACTATTCACGTCGGTATCACTATTCACTACCAGGAAATATTATTTCCGGCTAGCCCGATATCGAGGCCATTACAAGACTGAAAGTGAGTAGAAATAGAATTGTAGAAAAGTAATATACTTTTTTACTCTCACTCACTATTTGGTAGAGGAAACCGATTGGATTGAACCGAATCGATCGAAATACTTTTTTACCCCCACTCGCTATTTGCACACCCTACATATAAGTTAAAATAATATATTGCATGCAATACACATATACGTTAAATTAGTTTTCATGAACTTTTTACACTTGTATATGTAAAAAAAATTACATTTAATACCTAAATTTTAAATTTTTAAGGGTTTAATTTTACCACTTAAATTTACTATACAAAATAAACACCTAATAATAGCAGATCTGTTTTGAGACTAGAGTGTAAAAAATGTGCAACTAACATGAATAGTGGTCGAATGAATATCCGCCATGTGTTATTTTGTTTTACAAAAAATAGGTGTTTTATTTATTTATTTATTTTATCTTCTTTCTTACTTGCTGTAATCTTTTCTTTTTATTTCACTACCACAAAATCACTCATTTTCTTCTCTTCTTTTCAAGCACATCTAACTAAATTTTATGATCAATTGTTTGAAAAAAATACTTTCGAGTCCAAGAATAGTGCATCTGATGTCTTAATTTGGCTTCTGCAGGATTGATGTTTGATGTCCGAGCTCTCTACCTAGAGGATCGGCCCGATTGCTCCGAGCACAGCTTTCTTGCCAAACTTTCAGCTTATGAGGCCTTGTATCAGGGCTCGTCCGGATACAGATCGTGATAACAGTTCGGCCTTCGATAACAGCTCGGTCACGCATTATGGTAAGCAATAATTAACGAATATTTGCCAGAAATGAGACAGATCTTGACCTCCCAAGGATGGAAAGTACCAAGAATCTCTCAGCAAATCTGCCTAAATGGGGAATCAAGCATTAATCAAGGGATAAAAGGTGATCTTCTCTTAAACAAGATTTTATTTCCTATTGGGAATAGCTCTATATAAAGGGAATCATCAGGTACATTACTCTCTCTAGACTCAAATACAAGAAAAACCTTTACTGATTAAAGGACTGACTTGATCGTCGGAGTTTCCCCTGTCGGAACCCACGACGGTCCTTTGATTTCTTTTCAGGTAACTCAAGCGAAGATCAATGGAAGATTTTTACCTTGTTATCATTTGGTGCGGTGAGCGTGGAACACTCCACAGATTTCAGTTGATTCACAAATTTCAGTTGGTAATGGATCTTTTTCCCGATTTACCTGTTTCCGACGCCCCAGCCTCTAGCCATCCCAGCAATGCAACCCAACCCTCAACCAACCTTCTTGGCCAACTCATTCAAAGCCTCCAACCAGCTCAACCAGAGTAAATCTCCCCACTCCCAGCACGATAATTATTTCCCCCTAAACAGATCCAAACACCAACTACACCGCAAGCACCCCTGGCTATCCCAGCAATCCCGGGTTTGACTCCCCAAACTGCCCAAACCTTGCTTACCGCCTTGTCGGCTATGGCGGCCCAAGCACCACCCGCAGCCCAAACACCCCCTACTTTAACACATATACAGCCTCCTGCCCAAACACCACCTCCGTTACTGCCGAGCACCTTGGCCCCTGGTACCACAGTCACATTGACAGCCGAGCAGTTTGAGAAACTATTTGAAGAGCGAATGCAGAAATATCAAAACCGAAGTACTTTACAGTACCAAGGTAGTTTCCGGTCTCCTCTATCCCGAGACATCTTAGCTACCCCGTTTCCCCAAATACGTTTACCAAATCTGCCGAAGTATAGCGGTAGCACGGACCCCCGAGCTCATCTGGACGAGTTCCACCACACTATGTTGGTACATACAACGGAAGATGCGACTTTATGCAAAATTTTCCCCCAAACACTCACTGACTCGGCTCAGATATGGTTTCGCAACCTCCCGGAAAATTCGATCTACAGCTTTGAACAGTTCAGTGACATGTTCATTGCCAAATTTGTAGCAGCCATCCGACCAGCTAAAGTGTCTGCCGACCTTACCATAGTGTACCAGGAGAAAGGGGAGACACTCCGAGCTTATGTGGAGAAATTTAATGCTGTGGCTATGGACATTCAAAACCTAAATTTGGAGGTGGCCATTAATGCTCTTATCCGAAATACGAGATGCCAAGACTTTAGTGATTCACTCAGCAAAAAACCCCCAGGTGACTTTACCGAGCTAATGTCTCGGGCACACAAATACATACGCATGGATGAAGCTCGCAGGCTCAGATATAGCTCGCAAAATAAAGATTCGGACAGAGGATTTTGCACAGGGCGAGATAGAGGCAATAATGGCAGAGATGAGGTTAGAGGATGAGGAGCTAGCCACTCCAACCGAGCTTATTTGGTTTCGAAACCGAACACAAGAAAATAGCAAGAAGAACGGTTTACACCGTTAACGGCCCCTAGATCCCAAATCTTGGCCTGGTTGAAGGAGAACGAGCGGGTTAACTGGCCGCGCCCGATGATGGACGACCCGAGCAGAGACCAGAGCCTGTACTGCTCCTTTCACAGGGATAAGGGTCATCAAACAAATGATTGCCGACAGTTGAAGTGTGAAATCGAGTACCTGATCCGGCAGGGCAAGCTCGGGCAGTTTGTGAAGAGCACTACAAAGAGGGAACGAGACAGGTCTCCTTCTCCAAGAAGACAAGATAATAGAGCTGGCTCGAGCAAAAAAGCTCCAACCGGGGTGATTCATGTGATTGCGGGGGGCCTGCACTATGATGTTTTTGAGGAATCCAGAAAGCGGAAAGCTAAGGAGGTATTCTCTGTAGGAGCAGGCAGAAGGTAGGAAGTTACACGGTAACATTTTCCGAGGCAGATGAAACTCATGTCCGGACTCCCCACACCGATTCGCTTGTTGTGGAAGCAATGATACAAGACTACCTTGTTCAGAGGATCTTGATAGATACTGGAAGCGCGGTGAACCTTATCACTCTGCAAGCCTATAAAGCCTTGGGTTTATCAGTCAATCGGTTGGAAACAGTTTCAGCGCCCCTCATTGGTATATCTGGACAACCAGTCAGGGTAGAAGGCTCGGCCGTATTGGATTTGCAGCTCGGTGACGAAGATAAGGTGTGTAGTTGCAGGAGCTGTTTCATGGTGGTTGACATTCCACTTGCTTACAATGTGATCATTGGGCGACCTCTTTTAGTTGGGGTGGACGCTTACATCTTGATGCGTAAGCTGCTTGTAAAGATACCTGTTGAGGGAGGGGTGGCTGTGCTAAGGGTAGTCAGAAAGCGGCTCGAGAAACTTATGTCAGCATGTTAAAGGAAGCGGATCAGGCATTACCTTTAGACGCGTTGGACATTCCAACGGCTAGGAATGCGGAGCCCATGGATTCACTCCTGGAAATTGAGCTCTCACCAGGAAAGACGGTCAAGATTGCTGCCAGCAAGGAGGGGAAGGAGAAAGAGACGTTGGTAGCAGTACTGTCAGAATTTAGCGATGTATTTGCCTGGCAACCCTCAGACATCAAAGGAATCTCTCCCGAGGTAACGTGTCATGCTCTTAATATACAGCCAAGTTGTAAGCCTGTCAAGCAGAAGAAGAGGAACCATGCTCCCGAACGGCAGCTGGCAATGTCGGAGGAAGTAGATACACTGCTGAAAAGCGGGTTCATTAGAGAAGTGTTATACCCGGACTGGCTATCAAACGTGGTTCTGGTGAAGAAGGCTAATGGAAAGTGGAGAATGTGTGTTGACTTCACTGATTTAAACAAGGCCTGCCCGAAAGATTGCTACCCCTTGCCGAATATTGACCTTCTGGTCGACTCAACTTCGGGGTTTGAGGAATATGCTTTCCTGGACGCCTCTGCCGGATATCACCAAATCCCTATGAAGAAGAGCGATGAGGAGAAAACTGCTTTTGTTACACACCGGGCCACCTATTGTTACCGGGTCATGCCATTCGGGTTGAAAAACGCCGGGGCCACTTACCAGAGATTAATGAATAAGATGTTTGCGGGGCAGTTAGGAAGGAATGTAGAGGTTTACGTCGATGACATGATCGTCAAAGGCAAGACTGCTGCAGACTTACCTCGGGAACTAGCAGAAACGTTTGGGGTGCTCAGGGAGTTCGGTCTGAAGTTAAACCCAGAGAAATGTGCCTTTGGGGTTCAGTCTGGTAAATTCTTGGGGTACATGATTTCAAAGAAGGGAATAGAGGCTAACCCGGAAAAGATTCGAGCCATTCTGGAGATGGAGCCACCAAGATCGGTAAGAGATGTTCAGAAACTCAATGGAAGGGTGACGGCTCTAGGCAGATTTATTTCTTGTTCAGCTAAGAGATGCCTTCCTTTTTACAACACCCTTAAGAAAGTGAAGGGTTTTGAATGGATGCCAAAATGTCAGAAAGCATTTGACGGATTGAAGAAGTTCCTTAGCACCCCACCTCTTCTAAGTCGGCCATCGCCGGGGGAAGTGTTGTATATGTACCTGGCAGTTTCATCAGGAGCCTTGGGGTCAGTCTTGATAAGAGAAGAGGGTAGTCAACAGTTTCCGATCTACTATACAAGCAAGGGTTTGAGAGGTGCCGAGCTGCGGTATCCTATACTCGAGCAGCTTGCTTTCGCGTTGGTGATTTCGGTTGTGAAGTTACGAACCTATTTCCAGGCCCATACGGTGACAGTAAGGACGAACTCAAACCTCTGGAAGGTTTTGCAAAAGCCCGAGGCATCCGGGAGACTAACAGAGTGGGCATCTCGGTTAGGAGAGTTTGATGTCCGATATGAAGCTCGGCCATCTATGAAGGGTCAAGTCTTGGCGGATTTTGTGGCAGAACTGCATGCACCCCCGCAGGAGCCTAGCCCCTGCTCATGGAAATTGTACATAGACGGTGCATCCTCGTCTGTGGGTGCTGGAGCCGGGGTGATGTTGATTGGACCGGGGAAGATTGTGATCAGGGCGATGGCTCACATAGCATTCCATGCAACCAACAATGTAGCTGAATATGAAGCTCTCAGTTTTGGCTTACAGCTAGCTTTGGAGGTAAGACCGGATTCCTTGAATATCTTCTCTGACTCACAGCTTGTTGTTAGCCAGGTGCTCGGCAAGTTTGAAGCCAAAGACAATACGATGATAAGATACAAGGAGTTAACAGCTGCACTCTTCGCCCAACTTGAGAGCCGGGGTTGTGCATGGTCCATTGATCAGGTTCCCAGGGAGGAGAATGTCGAGGTCGATGTGTTGGCCAAACAAGCTTGCCTTCAAAATCAACCAGCCGTATCAAACATCATCTGGTCTATCGTGTCCGCCCCAACACATGAGACGTACAAGGTACATTTGCATGAGCCGATGGATGGATGGAGACTTCCCATCTACACATATCTGAATAGCGGAGTTCTACCCGAAGATCAAGTTCAAGCCCGTAAGACAGTTCGGAGATCCAGTCGGTATGCGATCCTGGATGATCAGTTATATAGGAGATCGTTTTCGGGTCCATGGACAAAATGTTTGAGTACTGAGGAAGGTGAATATGTGCTAAGAGAAATTCACGAAGGAATTTGTGGGGCCCATGAAGGAGCACAGGCAATAGCTCGGAAAGCGTTATTACAAGGATACTATTGGCCTAGCATGGAGGGCGATGCGAGGGAACTGATTAAGAAGTGTGATAAGTGCCAGCGGTTCGGCAATCTGAGCCATCAGAAAGCTGCCCCCCAGACCTCGATACATAGTCCCTGGCCATTTGCCCAGTGGGGCATTGATATAGTAGGCCCATTCCCCTTAGCAACCGGGCAACGGAAGTTCTTAGTAGTAGCGGTGGATCATTTCACCAAGTGGGTAGAGGCGGAACCCCTGGCAACCATAACTCCGGCAAATGTTATCAAATTCATGCAAAAGTCCATCATCACGAGATTTGGTATTCCGCACTCCATTGTCACAGACAACGGCAAACAGTTCGATTGTGCCGCTTTCAAAGAATACAGTTCAGAATTGAAGATCCAGCTTTGCTTCACCTCGGTATACCACCAGCAGGCAAACGGCATGACCGAGGTAACTAACCGTACTATTCTTGCAGGTCTGAAGAAACGACTCGACTCAGCAAAGGGTCTTTGGGTGGATGAGCTATACAACGTCCTCTGGGCCTACCGAACATTGCCAAGATCAGCAACGGGAGAAACCCCCTTCTCGCTCACATATGGGACAGAGGCGGTTATTCCCTGTGAGATCGGTATGCCAAATGTCCGGACTTCTAGTTTTAATGAAGCTTCCAATGACGAGCACCTGTTGTGTCAGCTGGATAGGTTGGAAGAGCAAAGAGAACATTCCCAGCTGCGATCTGCTGCTTACAAACAAAGGATGTCATCTTACCATGATCGGAACATCAAGCCGAGGACATTCAGGATCGGGCAGCTCGTCCTTAGAAAAGTAGTAGCCACACAAACTTCGGCAGGAGTGGGAAAGCTGAATCCCAACTGGGAAGGCCCTTACATAGTTCACGATGTCAAGTGGGGAGCATATAGGTTGAAGGATTACTCAGGCAAAATACTTCCCCATTCATGGAATATTTCGAATCTGAAGGCATATTATCAATAGCTCGGCCCGGTATTCTTATGGCTCTCTCGGCTAGTGAACCATCGGTCAATTTTTCGATACTTTGCATTTTATTTTGTTCGGTTTTTTGTCATATATCATTGTACTTGATAAAACTTCAATAAACGAGGTAATTCATGAAAACACAATGTCTCTTATGATTATCTGCGCTCGAATCGCTATGACTCGATTCAATATCACCGCCGACAGGGCGTCCATCCAATATTACCGCCGACAGGGCATACATTCAAAACACCGCCGACAGGGCGTACACTCTCATATTCAACTACGAAATACACTCTTGGCGCTCACCCGGCGCCCACTCGGTTATTATGCCACCAAGCATTTTATGACCTATGTGTCGAAAGATATTCAGCTCGGTTAAATCTACCAAGAATTTTTCATCTCATTGCTTATTGAAGAACTTGTTTAGCCGAACAATCATAAGAACTTTGGTTCATTCATTAAAGAGTTTATCACACTTTATCGATCAAACTGCGCATATGGAAAATACAAAGGGTTCGGCATACACAAACAGAAATAAAATCTTCATTTCATTAACGATCAAAGAGTACACGGTTTATTCATCCGGATACACTTCGTCCAACCAGGACCAATCCATATCCGGATGACGCTGCTTAACAGCATCGGATAACTTCTGACTAAATCCAAGACATTTATCAACAGCCAGCTCCACAGACTGGTATTCAAGCTCTGAAAAATTTTCCTCCGCCTCGGCCTTGCCTTTTTTCACATCGTCAAGCTCGGCTCGGAGATTTGCCGCCTCGATATCCTTTTCGGAACTCTTCTGCTCGGCTTCGGCTTTGTTTTTCTCCATCTCATCCAGTTCAGCCTGAAGACCTGCCACTTTCTTCTGAAGTTCAGATACTTCATTCAAGGCTTCGGTGGCCTTATCCTCAGCTTCCTGGGCTCTTTTTTCGGCATCTTGCAGCTTACTCTCTGCAACATTCACCCTGAGGCGCTGCCCGGCAACCGACCATGCCTCTCGGTTGCACATCCTTATCAAATTATTCATCTTGGCGATCACAGCACCACTAAGGATGGAAGCCTGTATGGAACGCAAACTTTAATCAAGGGTTGTGACAATCAATGCTCAACAAACAAATGAGACCTCGGCAATGTATACCTGCACTTGATGCCTTTTAAGGGCTTCGCCCAGGTCGTCAGCTTTCCAGAGCAGCAAGGGGTTGATGCTCCTTGGGACGCAGGATAAGATATGGATGAAGTTGCAGAAGACGGGATTGTCTTCAGAGTAGTTCCTCCCCTCCTCCCTCCAAATATCGCATATCTCCTCGGCAAGAGCCCTCATATCCCTCTTCATTGGTCGGGGATTTGACGACCCAGCCGCATCACAAAATACAGGAGATGGTCGGGGATTTGACGACCCAGCTTCAGCACCGAGCACTGGAGAGTGCGGTCCAGGAGGGGTCCGCAGATCAACTTGTGGAATTGTCGTGGGTGGAGTCTGAGGCAAGGGATCCTCAGGTGCAGCAGTAGGATCAGAGTCGTTGTGGTGGTCAGGCTCGGTAGCATTGTGTTCAGAGACCTCGGGTGGAACCTCTTGAGCAGGCTCGGTCGAGGCGGACTTTCCTGTTTTCTTTTGCCTCTTCGCCCTCATCATCTCCACCATACTCGGCCTCTCAGTGCGCTTCATTTCTGCAACAAACCGAACAATGAGAAAATATTAGAACAAGGGAATTATTTTTAGAATATACCTCTTCGGCGCGGTCGAGATGATGTGGTTCAGATAGATCCGATCGTCAGTTGGTCTCTAATGTCAACTTTGGCTTGTGCGAGTGCTCTCCATTGGGCCAAGGTTTCCTCCTCCTGGTCGGTAAGAAAGATCGGATCATCATTCTTATTGACATACCGACCCCATGTTGTTGGGAACTTGAATTTTTCATCGCTCTCAATGATGAAAAAGCGGTTCTTCCAGTTCTTTAAGGACTCCGGGTTGCCGTGGAAAACCCCATAACCAGCCCTAGCTTGCACATAATTATGGTCCTCAGTTGACACACGAAGACCGACTACATGAGTAACTCGGAAAAGCCTCACGGTCAAAGGTATCTCGTTCTCCGCTGCCCATATTTGTAAAGCGGAGATTGTGCGCCAAGCATTCGGATGAATTTGACCCATGGTCAACCCGTAGTGGTTCAATAGCTCGGTTTCGAAGGTTGTTGGAGGGAGGCTCATGCCGGCCTCGAAGTCAGCCTCGTACACCACAATCTTTTTATTGTTGTTGTATGTAGCGTTAGCTAGGACGTGAGCTCCGGGTGCCCGAACAATATAGCTCTCCGGAATCCCATGCCTCTCCTGCAATTCTGCCAATTCATTATTTCTGATAGCCGAGCTAATGCTCCCAATTCGAGGGTTCCTTCTTGGTTCCTTCCTCCTCGGTGGTACTGGTTGACTGGGACCGGGAGGTTCAGTTATGTCTTCGTGCTCAAGGCCTTCCTCCACTCTCTGCCTCTCTGGAGAACTCTCGAGATCACTCATTCTAAAAACGAAAAGAGGAAGAAGACAAAGTACAAACCTGTAGTGGAGGAGATCTGGACGAAGCTTCGAGAGATAGCAGCAGATCAGACGCGAGGAAGAAGGAGGATTTGTGTAAACTGGAAGTTGCAAATTAAGAAGAAGAAGAACAATACTAAAACACAGCAAAACCTCCAAAGAAAGCGAAAGTGAGAGTGAACAGGGGAAGGAGGTATTTATAGAAGGCGAAGATCAATTAAGGGAGAACAGCTGGCGATCGATAATTGGGGCTGTGGGAAGATAATTAATATCTGCACGGTAACCCAAGGGATGCCCTCATCATAACGCCTGACATGACTGCTGGATCACAGCCAACGAGGAGATCGTTCGCGTGTTTCGAGGGATCACGCGCACAGTAATCATTAGCGTGGAGTGGTCTAAACACACGCGCTAGTGAGTCATTTGGTAATGATTTCATGACATAAATGTCATCTCTCGGGGGGGGGGGACTTATGATGTCCGAGCTCTCTACCTAGAGGATCGGCCCGATTGCTCCGAGCACAGCTTTCTTGCTGAACTTTCAGCTTATGAGGCCTTGTATCAGGGCTCGCCCGGATACAGATCGTGATAACAGTCCGGCCTTCGATAACAGCTCGGTCACGCATTATGGTAAGCAATAATTAACGAATATTTGCCAGAAATGAGACAGATCTTGACCTCCCAAGGATGGAAAGTACCAAGAATCTCTCAGCAAATCTGCCTAAATGGGGAATCAAGCATCAATCAAGGGATAAAAGGTGATCTTCTCTTAAACAAGATTTTATTTCCTATTGGGAATAGCTCTATATAAAGGGAATCATCAGGTACATTACACTCTCTAGACTCAAATACAAGAAAAACTTTTACTGATTAAAGGACTGACTTGATCGTCGGAGTTTCCCCTGTCGGAACCCACGACCGTCTTTTGATTTCTTTTCAGGTAACTCAAGCGAAGATCAACGAAAGATTTTTACCTTGTTATCAATGTTTAATTTTATCTTTTATGTTTTTGAGACGGAATGTGTGTTGATGATCAATTGAATTTTTTTTTTTTTTTAGGTATATTCATGGGGTTTTGTTATTTTTATTTTACTTATTTGGAACTCTTTCTTGTAAATGAAAAGTTTTATTTGGGTTCTTGATTATTGTAGTATATTTAATGAATTTGTGATTTTTTTATGCTAATGAGTCTAGATGTATTCTTGAAAGTGCTTTGCTCTCTCTGGTCCAAATAATTCTTGAAAATTAGGCATCCATTTGTCAAGAAATTAATTGGTTATATTGAAACAGTTATCTTGATGATGAACAAATAGCATAATCCGTTTTGGGTTGATGCTAATTAAGTGGAAGGTGGAGGTGTTTAAGAAGTTGTGATTGGGGTTATGTGTTAGGAGTTTGATGCTAATTGAGTGGAAGGTGGAGATGTTGAAGAAAAACTGAAAAATGCAGTATTTTGTTCAAATGAGAAAAGTAGATAGATTGAAAAAGAGCCTTCAAGCTCTCTAAACTTGTATTTCGATCTCCTGATCTAGTCAGTATTTTAATATTTATTTTATATAGAAAAAATAATTTTAAATGATAAAATTAGACGCTTAAAATTCAAGTAATAAATGTATTTTTTGTTTTCTTTTTGTTTTATAAATATAGATGTAAAAAGCTGCATTGGGGTTTTAATAAATTTTACTTTCTAAAATCCAAGACCTATTTTGGATTAAAATAAAAAAAAATAGAGTCCAATTGAGGAAATTACTCTACATATCACTTTTTTTACTTTTTTTTTCAAAAATACCACCATTTTTTATACTCTTTCATAAATCTTACTTTTTAAATTTCCTTTAACAAAAATACAGCATTTTCTTTTTTATTAACCCTGCTCTCGCTGCTGTTCTCAGCCTTCTCTCATTCTCCATCTTTTTGTGCTTCTCTCTCTCCGGTATATTTTTCTTTCCTTTTCCAGCATTCATATTTTTATTTCCTTTTTCAGCATCCTCTTTCTCCTTCTCTGGCTGGATTGTAGTCCGGTGAGATTGCTTTCCTCATTTTTTGGGCTATAAATTGATTTTATTCTTCTTCATGAGTTGTTTTCCTGGACATCTCCTCATTCCATCTCCTCTCTTCTATCTCAGATGCTACTACACGTATAACCCAAAATCTCACTCATTTTCGCTCTAATTACTCAATTATAATCTTGCTAGTCCTCTTCTTCAGTCTTATTTTGCATCCACTCTCTTTAATTGCCTTCTTCATCACTCTCATAGCTTGGATTTTTCTCCACTTCTCTCGCAATGAGCCACTTGTAATTCTTGGTTATCAGGTGAATGATTTGGGGGTTTTGGGTTTTCTTGTCACCGTGACTGTTGGTTTTGGTCTGGAGTGGCATTTGGCTTAATGTGGTTGTTGCTGTTTGAACCAACGTCATTTTGGTGGTTTTACACGCTGTGCTTAATGGAAATGCTTCAAATTCAAGAAGTGGTTGTGGTTCTTATGATAGCTTAATTGGACAAATCGAGACAAGCAAAACCAATTCCACTTTGTTCTTTTTTTTTTTTCTTTTATATATAATGATAAAATTAGTTGGTTATTTTTGGGTTCTGAGAGGTAATTTGAAAACAGAGATTGTGAATTTTTTTTTGCATTTTTCTTTTTGATTCATGGGACCTAATTTCATTAGCTATGAAACCCTATATTTTGTTTGAATTTAACATAATTTTTAGCCCTTTTTAATTTCATGGGTTGTTCTGTTTTGCTTAATATGGCTTTGTTTCATTTTGTTTTTGCTTTATTCGATTCACAAGGCCATGGCCATTTTTGACTTTTAATATTTCTTAGTATTTAGTTCTGTATAACAACAGAATAGTTAGTAGCCAGCTTATGATATCTTTTGTTGGTGGTCCTTTACTCATAGGCATGATCGGGGGGAAATTAATGGCTACCTGCTATTTTTTCAAGGTACTGCTACTGCAAATATTTTATCAGTTAAATTGCATCTCTACTTATTGGAATGGTTAACTAATAACTAATAAGTACTGATAGCAATGCTATCATGAATCCCACATTGGCTAAAGATGAGCTGAACATGGCCCTTATAAGGGCATGTACCACCTTCTCTCTGTATGAGGCCTTTTGGGGCAGGTCCCCAGAAACAAAGCCGTGAGGGCTCCGGCCCAAAGCGGACAATATCGTACAGAGCCCGATGCACCTCCCGATAAAGTCAGAAATGGCTTTATTATTTGGTGCTTTCGTTGAGAGACGAGGGGTACGAGGGCCAGCGCCCAAAGCGGCCAGTCCCGACAAGCGGCCAGCGCCCGAAGACGCCCTGAAGACCTCTTCGGGAGGGGGAATAGTGATAGCAATGCTATCATGAATCCCACATCGGCTAGAGATGAGCTGAACATGGCCCTTATAAGGGCATGGACCACCTTCTCTCTGTATGAGGCCTTTTGGGGCAGGTCCCCAGAAACAAAGCCGTGAGGGCTCCGGCCCAAAGCGGACAATATCGTACAGAGCCCGATGCGCCTCCCGATAAAGTTAGAAATGGCTGGGGGAATAGTGATAGCAATGCTATCATGAATCCCACATCGGCTAGAGATGAGCTGAACATGGCCCTTATAAGGGCATGGACCACCTTCTCTCTGTATGAGGCCTTTTGGGGCAGGTCCCCAGAAACAAAGCCGTGAGGGCTCCGGCCCAAAGCGGACAATATCGTACAGAGCCCGATGCGCCTCCCGATAAAGTCAGAAATGGCTTTATCAAGTACCATCCAGATATTAAATGTTTGTTGATTCTTTTACTTTTCTTAGTTTCTAGTTGATATTAAATGAACAATAAAGAAATTCCCAACGCATAAAACAATTTAATTTAAATTGTTTTGAATTTACCTAAGAAACAATTTTGAGAGAGGGAACAACATACCTACGAAACAGTAAACAGAAAAATTTCAATTGATTTACCCAAAGTGAGGTAATGCGAAGAGCAATGAGGAGTCAAAATCCCACATCGAGAAAATACAGAAAAATGAGGGAGTTTATCAAAAGTACAAAATATTTTAGTGTGGGATTCATTTTGTTATTAATTAAATTGTCTATGCTAATTTTTGGCATTTTTTCCTCAAAATATAGCGTCATTAGTTTAAGTTTATTTTCTATTGTATAATTTAAATGGTAAATAATCCATCCAATTGATTCTTTTGTATTTTCTTTCTTCATCAAACATTATTTTTTTATCATAAAATTTAAATTATAGATAATTAAGTTGTTAATATTATGACTTTATGAGTTTTGAAATTATGTTAATATCAACTACATCTAGTATATGCACAATATATATCTAGTATACATCAAGTATACGCAAAATATACATCTAATATACGCACAATATACATCTCGTTTTCTCATAATATACATCTAGTACACATCTAGTATACGTAAAATATACATCTAGTATATGCACAATATACATCTAGTCCACATCTAGTATACGCAAAATATACATCTAGTATACCCACAATATATATCTAGTATACACACAATATATATCTAGTACACATTTAGTCTGCACACAATATACATCTAATATACACACAATATATATTTAATACACATCTAATATACGCACAATATACATCTAGTACACATCTAGTATACACACAATATACATCTAGTATACCCACAATATACATATAGTATACATACAATATATATCTAATATATGCACAATATACATGTAGTATATACACAATATACGCACATTATATATGTAGGCATTGTTACCTATTTTATATGTCCAACTTGAGGAAAATATAATCTTTAAACAATATAAATACTAGACCAAATAATATATACAAGTACATGTACAATATACAGCAAATACACGTAAATTATACACTAAGTACACGAACAATATAAATCAAATACATGCATAGTATATTGGAAACCAAATACACGAAGGTATAAAATACACTCATTTATTCCATTAAACCATTATACATTCCATAAATAATGTTATTTAATAAAATAATATTAAGTTCATATATTTCATTAAACCAAAACACATCACACAAAATATTATTTAGTAAAATAATATTATTTAATTACATATATTCTAATTAAATATATATTTTCATGTGTATATTATAACTAATATTATAATATATATTATAACACAATTAATATTGAATTCCATTTCATTCACAAGTTTCCATGGCTTCCCACTCATTCACTTTGCATTACTTTTAATTTGCAATAATAAAACAAAACTTAAGCAAATGGATATATATGGGACAACAAAACAAAACAAAACAAGGAAAACAACAAAACAAAACCTAACCAAATGGATATATATGGGACAGCAAGACAAAACAAGGAAAGTAAAAAGTGTTGTCACGAGTCGGCACAACGAGTCGGCACCATTGTGCCGACTCGTGACATAAGCGGCACACCTGTGCCGAGTCGGCACCATTTTGCCGACTCAGCACATAATCTGTACAGATTCTCCGAGACGTGATATTTTTGAAAAAAAAAATGGTATAAATGAAATTAAAAATTTAAAAAGTTGTATTTTTGAAAAATGTTTATTTTTTTGTTATTTTTATTTTTTTTGTGTATATTTATGTAAAGAACCCCCAGTTTCATTTGCCAATTGTGGGCTAGGTCCAAGAAAAGGCCCTGAGCTTTTCCATCGAGCCCATAGATAGCCGCAAGAATCTGGAAGAAATTGGTTCAACCGTTCAAGCTCAACGTTCGGATTGTTGATTTCAGAATCAGAACTCACTACTTGGTCCCTCACAGGACAAAAGTTTCATCCATGGCGATGGTGGCAGATTCGGATCCCAACCAAGAATTAGGTTTTCCGTACTGGAAACCAGTTCGTCGAAGTTTTGGTCCCGAATCTCCCTTCTTTGCCTTCGGCAACATCGAGAGAGAGCTCCTCGCCAAACAGGTTCTTTTCGTTTCATGATCTTACCATTTTTGTTCATTATTGTTTTTTCCCCTTTTGGTGAAGGACTTTGGTTGATTTTTTGAACTGGAAAATCAGCATCCCTTTCATTAAGCCCTTAATTAAGTTTAGTTTGGCTAATAAGCACTTACAGTTTACTTTTTTCTTTTCAGGTCGCATTGGATCTTACTGAAGATGAGAAGCAGAGGTTGCATAATATGGTGGATGAGGACGGAAGGTATTAATAATTTCAGTTCTTTTTTCATTTTTCAGTTCAATATATTATGGCGGTATATAGTGAGACTGCATCTGCTTATTGTTGATGTACTTTTCCTGTCATTAAAGCTTGTGTATGCTTATTCTAAATGATTTGAAGAGCAAGAGATATTTGAGGTGATAGAATTTGTTAGTTTATTTGTTTTATGTGATTCATCAGTATGTTTATGGAGGCATTGTTCAGAGGCTATTCATTTAGGCCCCACGTTCAGCAAGGATTTTGCTCTTAAGCTGTTCTTTGACAATTTTAAGGTCTTGTGTGTTAGTGAAA
The DNA here is from genome assembly GCA_947683425.1 of Excoecaria cochinchinensis. Classification (NCBI taxonomy): domain Eukaryota; kingdom Viridiplantae; phylum Streptophyta; class Magnoliopsida; order Malpighiales; family Euphorbiaceae; genus Excoecaria; species Excoecaria cochinchinensis. The sequence continues at coordinate 267,115 of CANTUQ010000073.1, forward strand.
AGATGTTCATTGTCCTTTTTCTGTTCTTTCATGCTTAATGTATTCTGAAAGTAGCAATCCTTAGTCTGTTTTGTTCTGTCGTTTATGGTTTTGAAAACTCGAGAATACTTGAGTGCCTATGAGAAAGGACGTTAGGTTTTCAAGTCTTGCAATCTTGGGAAATGACAACAGGAAATTCAGAGTTTTATATTTCTGATTTGTCTATCAACCTTCAGATGTGATTTTCTCTTATTTTTCTACTGATTATGCTTGACTTTCAAACCTATGTTTGCTCAGGGAGGTTTCTTGTCCCATTGTTGGATGTGGTGCGCATTTGACAACTTTAGAAGACTTTGAAGATCACTATAATGCACGGCACACTGCATCCTGTTCAGTGTGCTCTAGAGTTTACCCAACTTCGCGCTTGCTGAGCATTCATGTATCTGAAGCGCATGATTCTTTTTTTCAGGCAAAAGTTGCCCGTGGCTATCCCATGGTATCTTTTCCTTTTCTTTTTCTTTTTTCATTTCATGATTGAAATTTCTCGATGGCTTATAATATTTCATTTGATTTTCACCAACTTTTGTTGATGATCCTTTTTTTATGCATTATGGTTCGAGTTCCTCTATGACTTCTAAGTTTTTAATATTTCTCAGGATATTAATGAAGCATGAATTTGGTTATACTGTTCTATCATGTCTTTTTGCATTGGAAGTGTAAGTTGTAGTTGTGATACAGTCCGTTCTATGTTTTTTGTTCTTTTCTTTTTCATTTGGTCTGTAACTTTTATTGGATGTGCTGCCAACAGGTGATGACTGGATGAAAAAATTAATATATCCTTCTTTACTAACTATGAGAATCACCTCCAGGAGAGATTAGAAAAACAGAGGTGGAAATAAGAATTGAGGGAAATTTTGGTCTACGATGGATGAACCAGTTACGTATGAAGTACATGTAATGACTTGATTGTCCTTTTTCTTGTTCTTAGGATCCAAGTTTGTTGTTGTAAAACTGATACATAATGGCACTACTTCTTCAGTTTGGTAACTCGCAAATTTAATGCATCTTACAGTTATTTCCACTTAATGTATCAATTATTGTGCTGAAGGACATGGTTATTTTCTTGATAATGACTTGTTTGTGTTTCTTCTTGCTCATAGAATCCAAGTTTGTTGTTCTAACACTTATACATCATGACAACTCTACTACTACGGTTTGCTGAATTGCAAATTATGCATCTTACAACTATATCACTCAATGTATCAGTTATTGTTTCTCATGTGACAGTATGAATGCTTGGTGGAAGGATGTGGTTTGACATTCAAGAACTACAAAAGTAGGCAGCAGCATATGGTGGACAAGCATAAATTCCCCAGTGCATTTGAATTCTTCAAGAAGGCCCATCAATCCAAGAAAGCAAGACTGAAGCACCAGCGTAGACAGGCGACCCAAAAGAGGGATGAGGCTTCAAGTAAAATGGAAGTAGAAGACCCCATTGATGGCCTCGTTTCAGCAGTCTCTAGATTAAGCACTTCAGATTCATCTCCTTCTTCTATCAGTTTTGGACGCCGGCACACTCGTGGCCTTACGTTTGTCCCTCGAGCTGTACAGCGAGAAAAAAGCAAACAAACTGGAACAAAGTGATAACCAGCACAGATGTAAATAACTTGCTTTGTAGTACCAACAATTTCTTGGCTTCTAATTACAAAACTGACTACAGGAGGAGACATCCAAAAAGCAGTTACCATCACTATACACTAGTTATCAGAACTTGCATTAACACCTGACTTGATGGGGACTAGCCGACTACCTATTTTTGTTATAACCCAAGATTTTTCTGCTTAATTTTCTTTCAAGCACTGATATCATTCATGAATCCCTTGTTATAATTTGTGACTTGAATACCTCGAGATGTTTTCTACTCCTGCAAATGAAATGAATGTGGAATTTTAGTAGACAAGCAGCAGCATTGGTAATTTGATGAATGGATGAGTTATATCTTTACACAAAATTTTTACCCTTTTTCTTTAGGAAATGGAAGTTGGATATGAAATGACACAATGTAACTCCTGGTGAGGATGAGCATATTAGTTTCCTTGTCGATTTTGGGTTTGTTATGTGAAAGAGTTGGGCATGGATATCACATAAAACGACTCTTAGTCTTTTAAGTTGAGAAAATTCTGGACTTTTTTGGTTTGATTGGAGACTTTTCCATTGTCCTTACTATGCATATATAACATGCATTGTGATTACCTCCATTAAAAAAAGTAAGCGTTTTTTTTTTCACAAAAATTAAAAAAATCATTTATTATTTTATATTTTTACTATTTTATCTTTAAAAAAACATTAATCTAAAAATTAAATTAATATTTATTCTATAAATGGCATATTTAAAAAATTATATATAAATACATCATATTTTAAAAAAATGCACATTTATTTATGAATAAAAAAAATTATCAAATATATATTTGGACGCAATCGGGTCGCGCAGACACGCACATCATATGCGTCAGTGTACCCTACTATACATTGCTTGCTTTAACGTCTACGCTGAAAACTAAAAATACTCCCTCCGTTTTTTTAATATGTGTTACATTTGTTATTTTTACTATAATTAAGAAATATTAATTAGGTTTGAATTTAAAAAAATTGAGTAATTTAATGCACATTAAGTGATTTAATGTATAAATTTGAATTTAATTGATCAATTTTTATTAAAAAAAATAAATTAAAAAAAATTATATTAAAAATTTAAAAATGGTAAATAAATGAAAAGTAACGGATAATAAAATATGGAGTGTGTAAATAAAATAAATCCTCAAACCGTGCCGTAATTGAGAAGGAAAGACTAATTTGTCCAGCCACTTGAACGAACACGAAATATTAAGGTCAAATTAGAATTGAAAATATCGATTTTCCTCTCTTCGGCCAGCCTGTTAATACATAAAAACTTGTTTGCCATTGCTGTATCTCAGATCCCGATCAATTCTCTCTGATTCAGCGAATAAACAGTAAAACAAGAAAGCAGAAAGGATCGATATGGACGCCATCGATACAACGTTTGATCCATTGAGAGAGTTCGCCAAGGACAGCGTACGCCTCGTCAAGCGTTGCCATAAGCCAGATCGCAAAGGTTATTTTCTTCATGTCTTTTGTTCGTTTTAGTAGTCTAGAAACTCATCTGATTGCGATTGCTGTGGAATTTAACGGTGCGTTTTTCTTTTTTGCCGTTTTCTATTTTTAGAATTCACCAAGGTAGCGTTCCGTACGGCGATAGGATTCGTAGTGATGGGATTCGTTGGTTTCTTCGTCAAATTGATCTTTATTCCTATTAACAATATCATTGTTGGATCTGCTTAGGTAAGCGAAGGCAAATTTAATCTTTATTTTTAGCATGATGGCTTTTTGATTGCTCCGTACGTGTTCATGATGGGGATTATTGCTGCTAAGTGAGTCCGTATGATTGCTTTTTATGATTATGAAGAAAGTATTTGCTAATTTGAGCGATCGACTTGTGTTGAAATCTCTTTTTAATTACCAGGATTTGAGAACATGAAACTAGTATCTTTGAATTCCTTGAGGAAATTTGAAATTTTCGTTCTCTTCTATTGGTTTCTGACATGGTCCATCTGAATGAAGGAAGATTCAATGATAGAATCTTAGACTCTAGTGATTAGATATGTACGAATTGGCACTTGCTTTAGAAATTCTTAACTCTGTGGAGCTTGCACGGCCCTATGGATTTGAATTTTGAATTGATATATCCCTTCTATAAACCATATGAAATATTCTTCCTTAAGTTTTTCTTTTCTACTTCTATCCTTTTAGCACTTGTAATATGTGGATGCTAATTGCTCAAAGTTAATGCACTTTATAGGGGAATTCAAGCAGGCTATATTGCTTGTCATAGATATTTTAACATTAAGAGAATTTGTGGGATGTTATACTTCCAATTAGGTTTATTAGTGGTATATTCTGGACTTTTTTGCTAAACATTGGTTAATATACTCAATACTGTGTGGATATTGTTCTCATTGTGAACTTAATGGAAATATATTCCACGGATACAGATGCAATGTGTGTGCTTATTCTAGGTTGAAGTTGAACATTACTCGCAATTTTAACAAATTTGTCAATTAATATGTTCCGATTTTCTTGAATAGTTAACAAAAATCTTATCCTTCATAGGTGTAAAAGCTACATACGAGCTAGTACCTTACAAATCTTTCTACAGTGCAATGCCATCAGGTCCTATTCTCTCCTGCCCAGTCTAATCTGACTTTGTGATCCAACTTACTTGTAGAAACTGACTTTGGAAAATTTTAAGAATGGGGTTACATTAAGGGGGGTATGCATGGAGAGTGGTTTGCCGTTCACATCGTATATTTGTTATGTGAGATTTCTTTTGTTCTACAGCTGAGATGGTTTCTTCTATTCAAGATGAGAGGACGTAATTTTGTGATAATAGACGAATGTACTTACTAAAACATCAATAAACTGCTTCATTTTCATAGCTAGTACATCTTTCTTTCAAGCAAGGATGTTTTGGCCACAGAAACGAACATGTTATTGTGCATTTAAACCGACTTTGTTGTGGGAGGCTCACCATAATCTTAATTCGTGTGTTTGGTCTGGATTACTCTCAAAATGGTTTTTATACTCATCCTTTCGTTGATATTTGCAGGTCTTATTGGATTGCAAGCATGGGGAATGGTGGTTCACTAGCTTGATTACATCAGAGAAAATTGACAATGTAGTGGAAATTAAATATTGTTAGGGTTAAACTTACCATTTTCAATTGTTTGCCCAAGACGTCGAGGATATGATGCCATTTTTTGCCCCTTTGATCTGGTTCTTCTGTTTGCTTTTTCCTTATCCGGTGATTTGATTGAATTTACCCCCAAATTTGCTTCAAGGGAAGGAAATTACATTTAAGATTGGTAATTGATTTGTTTGAGGCGGTAAATGTATAAATTTTAACCAAAGAAGACTGCAAAAATGTTGCATCGTAGATACCGCATGGAATACACTTTGCTCGAGACAGAGAAGATGAAATCAGACTGTTACCAAATTTAAATACTCCATGCTTCATTTAATTTATATGCCCTTTTCCTGTTGTTTTAAATATGTTGGGAACTTAACATGAATTGAGAAAAGCAACTGACTAGGCGATGGAAATAGCTGGAAGATCGTGCAAAGAGTGTGAGGTTTGGTATTACAGCCACACGCTATGCTTGCTGCAACTGTTTCTACAATGTTGAGCATAAGCAGTATGTAGACTTTTATGACTCAAATCATCAATAATGAAATTACTCTACTGTAGACTATTGGATCAAATTGGACTAAAAAAATGGAACTTTAGACATTTGATACAACAACTATGAACAAATTTAAAAGGCAGCTAAGAAGCCACAATAGAAAAAGGTTTGCCAGTGTTAAAAACAAAACTGCCTTTTACAATCAGCAGAGGGGGTTATCAGTATCATCCACATTGGAGGCAAGTACTAGTTGTGGCTGAGCAACAATGCCTTCTTTTCTGGCCTTCTTGCGTTCACGCTGCAACCTAAAGTACTCTCTCTTCCTTGCGCGATAGCTGTTGGGATTTTCAGGCTGTACTACTCGCGGATAAACACTCACCTGCCAATAACAAAAGACATAATGTGTGTCAATTTGGAACATCTCTGAATCATGTTTAGAGGTTTTAAACTCAAAAGTCAACCTTCTTCCTGTCTGGCCCAAACTTCTCAAATTTTACAAGTCCATCGATCAAGGAAAAGATGGTGTGATCCTTCCCGAGTCCCACATTCTTCCCCGGATGGAACTGAAAATATTGTCAAAACAAACATGCAGAGTTCACTAAAAAAATGTTGGAATGCAAAACAAATTGCCAATGCCATGTCCTGAAATTAGGATTTCCAAGTGCATGAAATAAGATTGAGAAAAGTAACAGCTGAGAAGGGACATATTAGAAAAAGTAACAGTATACAAGTAAAGGGCAACAATAAATTAAAAATTATCTAATTGAGAAGAGGAGATTATCCCCATGAAAATTTGACAAAATACAAGTACTGTTAATGCCTTTTAAGTGTAGCTTTTATGATTTTTAACTTCAATAGCAGAAGCGATCCTTATCCTCCGCGCAAATCACAACTCTAAACATCGTGTCCTTTCTCAATTTTCCAGTTCTCCGCATTATGGATCATGTTATTCAGGACAAATACAGATCATCTTCCCTATTCTGAGCATGGTACACATTACAGAATCCTGTAACATGCAGCCTTGATATAGATGTGATGTCTATCAAACTCCTCTGCTACTTAGAACAATATTCTAGCTTAACATGCAGCCTTGATATAGATGTGATGTCTATCAAACTTATCTGCTACTTAGAACAATATTCTAGCTTTGGGAATTCTTCGGAAATCTTGATGCCCTTTTTGAACTTTACACACCATTCTCAAATGAAAGGAAAAAAAAACGTCATTGATCATGTTAACACATGTTATTTTAACAATCAGACTTCTTCAATGGATATAATGTATTCATTAGAATGAACTTCCATGTGCCAGGCAAGACGCTTAAATCTCACATGCATCACACAATTTTAGATGCAATTATTGGCAAAGCAGTTGAAAATGAGAACACAGATCGTGAAACTTCTCTTTGCCATATGCACCGATTAAATTGGGAGCAAAAGGCCACTGAATTATGCCAAAATCAAATTCAAACAGGATTAAGCATTTGTTTCTACAAGTATTTTTATTACCGTTAAATTCAAATGCTGAAACAAACATAAATAGAACAAAAGGGGAGAGAAAACATTCATAATCCTTATTAATTGAAATGGTACCAATTGTAAGAAATTTAAAAGCCGCACCTTGGTGCCGCGCTGCCGTATAATAATTGCGCCGGGTTTAGCGACTTGGTCACCGAAAATCTTGACGCCAAGACGTTGGCCTTTTGAGTCACGGCCATTCTTAGTACTCCCAGCTCCCTTCTTGTGAGCCATTTCAATCGTCAACGGGAACGGCGTCCTTAACGGCAAAGAGACGGAGTTTCTGTAAGAAATGACCTTGAAGGATCCATTATCGCCCTTGAAGAAGGAAGAGGAAGCGCTTGAAGAAAGAGACAGGCCCTTGAATGAGCCTATCAGATTGAAGCTAATAGCACTAGCTGTGGCTGCCATTGTTTTCTAAAACTTCGCTGAAAATTGGACAAAAATCAAAGGCAAAAGTGGAATTTAAATTAGATTCAAATTTCACAGCGAATTAAAAATTTGAATTTTTGAGGGTTCTAGGTCTTACAGGGACGAAGAGTGAGAGGTCTCCACAGGAAGAGAGATGGTGAACGATCAGAGCTTATCTAATGAGTACGCATGTGCGACAATCATACACGTGAGGGATTGGAAGGAGGGATTGTTTGGGAGGAAATATTCGGTGCATTCCAGTAGCCTGTTCCTCCCTTAGATTTAGGACGGCAGGTACCATTGAAAATTGATCAATCTCTTACCAAATCTCTTTTACGTACCCATATTTATTTCAAATCCTTTTAAAAATTTATTTTTTTATTATTCATATCTATATAAATGTATTTCCGTACTTGTATAATTATTCATTTAATTAATATATAAATTTATATTAAAAAATATAAATTTTAATAAAATTACAATTTATTTCGTCAAAAAAAAATAAAATTACAATTTATAAAACAATCAAAAAATTAAAAACCTTAATTTAATAAATTTTTTAATCAAAATCTAGATAAAAAAAAGTCTACATAAACAATGTATAAATTAAAAACTATACATAAATATTATATAAAATTAAAATAAAATTTTTAAATTAAAAAAATAAGTACATAATTATAGTTCAATAAATATCAACTCTGTGTATCTAATTCTTTAAGAATTTAAATTCTTACCCGTACTTATAATTTTAAACTAATTTTTAAATAAATGAATTTAAACAAAATATATATGCAAAGATAACCGTTATTCACGACTAAATATATAAACGAATTTGGATAATAAGTATTTGAGATATTAAATCTGTATTCGATTCAACCGTAACAAATTTTATTTTTAATATCCAAATTCATTCCATACTCGTTTACAAAATACTCGCATCCTCGATAAAGGGGCGAAGCAAATAGAGTATTTTAAAAAATCTAACTCACTATCATCCCTAGTAAGCACCATTGTAATTTAGTATACAAAAAGATTATTCTCTCCTCTCCAAATCAATTTAAAAGCACAGAACACATATATTCATAGTTATTGAAACCGGACCGGCCGGTTCAACCGCGAACCGCCAGTCTAACCGGTCGGGTTCAACAGTATAAAACCGAATAGAAAAAAATCGGGCAGAACCGGAAAAAACCGGAGAATCGGCTAGAACCGGGCAAAAATCGGGCAGAATTTTATTATATGTTTTTATTTTATTTTTTTTTTGAAAAAATGCTTTTAATTTAAAATAATTAATAAAAATAAGTGCTATTTTCATAAAAATAAAAAATAAAAAATCCAATAAGTTTTATTTAGCAAATAATTGATTCTTTTACTATTTAATTACCTTTGGATTTAATAAAAATAATATAATGGTTTAATAATTTAATAAAATACAATAGAATAAAAATTGAATAAATTATTAAATTTGGTTAACTTAAAAATAATTTTTTACCCTTTTCTTTAATTTCACCTAAAGTTATTAAATTATTTAATTTTTAAGTTAATCAAGTAATAATTTTTTTTAAAAAAATAAAAGATGAAAAAAATATTATTATTAGTATATTTGTGATATATACTAAATATTTTGATGGATTTTTTTTTGTTTGAGTAGTAGTATTTATAAAAATTATACTAATTAATAATATTTTAAAAAAATAGAAAAAGAACCCGGTCGAACCACGAACCCTCAGCCTTACCGGTTCTATATCCGGTCCGATTTTAATAACATTGCATATATTCCTTCCTCTCGGAACGTATCTCTTCTCAATCCGGCAAACTGATAGTAAATCCGAATGCGTGCTCTACATCAAACTTTTTTATGGTCCGGTGAAGATTCCAGCAATAGTTGTTGTGGTTGCACCTATTGGATCCATCCATCACCCAACTCGTAGCTTAATTCTAATAATCCAACCAAAAAAATTATGGGCAGCTTTTCCTTTTTTTTTTTTCCCTTAAACTTGAAATAAAATTATACTAATAATAAATTCTGACCCCAAGTTTAGAATTTTTAATAATTAATAAATTTTGCCACAGGCCATTTGCAACGTAAAATTGATCAAAATCAACATGTGAACTTGTGTCTCGGAGAAGAAGATTTGTTGAGCTGACTAAGATTCGTCTGGCTACTATGATGGGGCCTGGTACTTTTCCCCGTGGTGATGAAATATCATTGCATGTGCTGGAAATGCACGGTACTATGTAGGGGTGAGCAAAAAAACCGATAAACTTGGTTAACCGAAAAAAAAATTCGAAACCGAACCGATGGACTGGTTAACCGATTGTAATGGACTGGTTAACGGTTAGTGTTTTGAAAAAACCGATATTAATGGACTGGTTAATGGTTTTTGACTCATGTGACTGGTTAACCGAACCGAAACCGAATTTCTAGTTAATTTATTAATTTTTTAATAATTTATAACAATTTATATAATAATTTATCCTAATTAAAGGTAATCATGTACTTTTTTTTCATTATACTAATTATTTTAAAGTTTTTAAGTTTTTTTAATTGGCTATTAGTAAGTATAACAATTTATCTAATTAAAAGTGATTATGGACCGTTAATATATTTACTTATTAAATATTAATTTTTAAAAACAAATTTGCTTATATCCATCAAATATTTTTATTTTAACAACAATTTTTTTTTTAGGAAACAACAATAATATTATATTATAGTGAAAAAATTTTAATTTTTAAATATCTTGAACATTTTAATTTTATTTATGAATATATTTATAATTATAGTGGTTAACCGAAAAATATTGGGTAACCGATCCGAAACCGATGGACTGGTTAACCGATGGTAATGGACTGGTTAATGGACTGGAATTTCAAAAAACCGATATTAATGGACTGGTTAATGGACTGGGTCTCATGGACCGGTTAACCGACCATGCTCACCCCTAGTACTATGTATGCGAATTATGCAGTGGATCGATCTGATTTGCTTCTTGCTTTCGGAATTAGATTCGATGATCGCATGACAGGGAAATTTGAGGCTTTTGGTAACAGAGCAACCATAGCTCATATTGATATTGATTCGTCGAAGTTGGAGAAGAACAAGCGGGCTCATGTTTCATTATGTGTTGATTTGAAGATAGCCTTAAAAGATCTAAACATGCTGTTTGAGAAGAAACGAGCTAATTTTGTGTTCGATTTCTCTGCTTGGAGAGAGGAAATCAGTGAACAGAAAGCTAAGTATCCATTAAGTTACAAAAATCTTGGAGAAGAAATTCCTCAGTATGCAACTCAAGTATTGGATGAACACACAAGGAAATGCTATTATTAACACTGGCATTAATAGGCAACACCCAATTTTACAACTACAAAAAGCCGCGGCAATTTCTGCTGTATTAGATTTAAAAAGAAAAGAAAGTAAAAAAATGGAGGAAGTAAAAATTGGTGGCCAGCAGATAAAGTCAATAATGGAGGCGTCAAATTTAGAGGCGGGACCAGCAAATATTTGGCTGGCAATGCGGTATCTCCTGCTATATAAGGCAGAAGATTGTTTTTCAAATGTAATTAAATTCAATGTGAGGATTCCAATGAAAACTTATTTGTAAATTTTGAAATTTAGAAAATTTGTGGGAAAGTTCTCTTAAATTTGTATTCATTTATTGGGTGTGTGAGAAAATATTAGAGTGAGTGAATGTAAAAATTGTTCAAATATTTAGTGAAATTTTCTTGGTTATTTTCGGACAACAAGTTATTTTTCTCCGATTTGGAGTTTTTCACTATAATTTCTTGTGTTGAGATTGTTATTTTGATTTCTCCTGATTTATTCTGCATTTATTATAAGACTTATTTTTCCCAACAAGTGGTATCAGAGTCTTGATTCGGCTATTTTTCGACACTGCATCAAAACTGCTGTCTGGAAAAGTAGTGAATTTTGAAAAAATAATTATATTGGCTGGAAGAGAAAAATATAAGAAATTTTTCGGTACGATCCGTTTCGAAAACGGATGTAAAACGAGAAATTTGGTAAATAGTGGTACTGTTCAAAGTGCAAATTTTGCATTCAAAATTTGCATGGTATTGTAGATTTTTTGTTCAAAAAGTATTGTTCAGAGTACTATAGATGGGCCAAACGTACTGTTCATACTACTGTGACTGGATACTGTTCATGCTACAGTAGTTGGATATTGTTCATACAGTACTGTAGTTAGCTACTGTTTACGTATTCTAATATGTCAGAATTAAGGTTTGAGGTGGAGAAATTTGACGGAATAATTAATTTTGGTTTGTGGCAAATTCAAGTCAAGAATTTGTTGATTCAATCCGGGCTACACAAGGCATTGGAAAAAGAAATTATCGAAAAGGTGGAGCTGGCAACTCTAGTCTAATTCCGTTGGTAGGTGAAACTGTGTCTACTTCGGGTGAGGTAGATTTTGCGGATGTTCTCTAAAAAGAACACGAATGTCCTTATGGCATGTCATTAGTCTCCACAAGTTGCCATGATAGAGGATATATTACCACTTGCGGATTTTCAACATGGACATTGACTTGATTAAGATGTAAGGTATGAAGTAAATTTATATCGATGGTTGAGGAACTCTCGGAAAAATCAAGTATGAGAATTGCACCATAATTTCAACAATTTTGTTTGACGTGTTGCCAAAAGATTAACAACTTAAAATTTCTTAATCTTAACTGAAATATTTTGTATAATGGAGTATGTATTTTTAATTATCGGTTGTGGATAATTGTTTCGTCAGTATAGGCGATGGTAGTTTTTTTTTTAAATTTAGGTAAGATTGTTGTATTAGATTTAAAAAGAAAAGAAAAGAAAGTCAAAATTGGAGAAAGTAAAAATTGGTGGCCAGCAGATGAAATTAACAATGGAGGCATCAAATTTTGGAGGCGTCAAATTTGGAGGCGGGGCCAGCAAATGTTTGGCTGGCAACGCAGTACCTCCTGCCTATATAAGGCAGGAGATTGTTCTTCAAATGTAATTGGATTCAATGTGAGGATTCCAATAAAAACTTATTTGTAAGTTTTGAAACTTTGAGAATTTGTGGGAAAATTCTCTTTGTTTTGTATCTATTTATTGGGTGTGTGAGAAAATATTAGAGTTAATGTAAAAATTGTTTAAATATTTAGTGAAATTTTCTTGATTATTTTCGGATAACAAGTGGTTTTTCTCCGATTTGAAATTTTTCACTATAATTTGTTGTGTTGACATTGTTATTTTGATTTCTCCTGATTTATTCTACATTTATTAGAAGGCTTATTTTTTCCAACAATTTCTAACTTCTGGCGGATAGGCGCCATGGGATTTGGCCTGCCTTCTGCTATAGGTGCTGCAATAGAAAGGCCTAATGCCTTGGTAATAGACATTGATGGAGATGGAAGTTTTATAATGAATGTTCAAGAATTAGCCACAGTAAGAGCTGAGAATCTAAGATGATAATATTAAACAATCAGCATTTGGGCATGGTTGTTCAATGGGAGGACAGGTTCTGTGAATCTAATAGAGCACATACATACTTGGGAAATCCGTTAAAAGAGGAAATTTGCAGGGGTTTGTGATATAGCTTGTGCTAGAATTACAAAGAAAAGTGAAGTTGAGGAAGGTATAAAGAAAATGTTAGAAACTCCAGGGCCTTATTTGCTTGATGTCATTGTTAGTCTAACAACATGCTCTGCCAATGATCCCAACTGCTCATTCTTTCACGGATGCTATCGAATTTTATTAATCGAAATTGTAGTCAAATTTTTAATTAAGCGTTTAAACTAAATGTGATTTTTTAACTTAAATTATGAGTTAAACATTCAGATTTTTAAAAATTTATTTATAAAAAAAAATAGAAAAATATATAAGATGATAGGAATTTGGAATGATGGAGAGCATATTACCATATTTGGGCCATTAATTAATAATTCTATAAAAAGATATCAACTTTATTTCACAAAATTAAAACATTTTCAAGGCAAGATGCTAACACCAGTTTGAAGAAAAACATCTTTCACCTAAGTTGGCAAGTTAACGTTTCAAAATTGTTGATAATTGATATATTGATAGATGGCTTTCATCTTTCTTTTATGATTGTGAGATGGCCTATAAATTTTTAGTAGCACATTCCCATCTTGGTATTTAAAGATATCTCTCGGTATTTTCATTAGTTTTAACGAATCGACATAATTAAGATATTTTTAAAAAATCTTTATGTTTTAAACAATAAAATTTTATTTGTCAATTGATTTAAACGTTATGAATTTTTTTTAGTAATTCCAAAAATATATATATATACTGAACCAAATATATATAATGGTATGCTTAATTATCTATATATTAACATTGTTGACTTATGCTTTTTAATCAACTACATATTCTTTTTAAAGACAAAAAGGTGAGAAAATTTGAACCTAACGGGTTGAGATTTGAGAATAATTCAAAAGCCCCCAACTATATAAACGGCAGTGATCACCACATATTATTGCTTTATTTCTCTTAAAGATAGTAATGTCTTGTCACTTTTCCTATTTTATTTTTTTCAATTTATTTTTTTTTTAAAATTGACGAAAAAATTTAAATATCTGCCCTTTTGATTATGCAGCACTACATTTAATAGAATAATAAATTTAATTTTAATTATATAAAAATTAAATAGTATACGTGAAATTAAATACCTCTAAATTACTGAATTGCTAATACTTTCTTAATTTTTTGTTAAAATGAAAGTGACCATGGATGAAGTATTAATGAGCATGTTAACTAGCCGAATCATATCCAATGGTGCTTTGTAGTTTAGATATCGCAATCAAAGTTTTCTGTGAATTAAGAGGGTATAGTAACCTAATTATTCAAATATAAGTGATTATTTTGTTATGCATGCAAGAGGAAATTAAAGGGTATAAATTTTAATTTCCCTTTCTATAAGCCACTGAATTTGTTGATATCTACATATAAAAAGACTATAAATTAGGAAAGAAAGTCGTTTACCCACAATTCATTAATTCCGAAATCCATTTTTCTTGCTATTTTTCCGTTTTCTATTATTTTCTTCTCCCTAAAAAATGAACACACAGAATTATATTTTCTAATATCATTAAAAACTCATCCTTTCATATCAACAAATACCAATGAAAAAAGAAATGCTTACCAATGCAGTGGGGAAGAATCACCGCCTATTCTTGCCGGAAAAACCAGGGTTCCTTGCCATCCTCATCGGCGTTTCATTCGCAATCGCTCTATTATTAGTAGTAGGCAGCTCTTTCTTTCGTTCTTTAACCGGAGCCTACACAGCATCAACGGATATAGACTACGAGACCACACCCACGCAGCTCGCAGCCATCTTCCATTACGCCACCAGTCGCGTGGTGCCGCAACAATCACGCGCCGAAGTTAAGCTTTCCTTCCAGGTTCTCAGATCCCTTGCACCATGCAATTTTCTCGTCTTCGGCCTTGGTCACGATTCATTGATGTGGACCTCGCTAAATCCACGTGGCAAGACTATATTCCTCGAAGAAGATCCTAAGTGGGTCCGTGAAGTTCTCAGACATGCTCCCTACTTACATGCCCATGTAGTTAAATATCCCACGCAACTCCGCGAGGCCTCGAAGCTTTTCTCTTCTTACCACCGGGAAAAAGATTGCATGCTACCTAATGTACGTCTTAGGGGTAATACAGGATGTAAATTGGCGTTAAGTACGCTACCCGACGAGGTGTATGATACGGAATGGGATGTGATAATGATAGACGCGCCACGTGGGTATTTTGCGGAGGCACCGGGAAGGATGGGGGCAATTTTCTCTGTGGCGGTGATGTCACGAGCCAGGAAACGGGCCGGTGTGACTCATGTATTCTTGCATGATGTGAATAGGAAGGTAGAGAAGATGTATGCAAAGGAATTCTTGTGCTCGAAGTATTTGGTTGAGAGTGAAGGGAGACTTTGGCATTTTGAGATACCATCTTTGGGAAACAGAAGTGATAGTGATCCTTTTTCTTTTTGTTAAGGTATAAATCTATTGTTTTTATGATAGGAACTTCCTGTCTGTTTAATTGGTGTCAATTGCACTAATTTCCAGCCAACATAAATAAAATCATGACTGCTTATTGCTTTCCATACATATCTACCCAAATGATTCTCTTGCATTTAAAAAGCATTCTATGATTACATTATGGTGAGAAATTCGGATTTCATTAAGCCATATCTTCATATTCAATTCTTATTTTATGTTTAGAGCTTATACCGTTGAAAGAATAATTCTTAATTATGAATCCGACAGTACCTAATTTTAGATTAACTGATTCCGTAAATTTAAAAAATTCGATTTGAATATTGGTGTCATAAAAAAAGTTTATGGGATTTGATGATTGATAACCCATCCTTTCTCTTCTTGCCACGAGTTTAATTACTGTATATGTCTAAATGGCATTAAAGAAGCCTGTATGCATTTTTTTGCCAAGCACAAATATGTGTACATATTTGGTGTAAAATTATATTTCAGCCCATAGATTTTTACTGCCATTCCTAATATATTGAATTATTAATGACCAACTGGTTTTATTTTATTTTGCATGTTGCGTAAAAAAGACTAACTCATTACAATAAGTAGCAAACAGATGGAATCAGATAATGACGAGTTAGGTTATAAACATATCAAAATTTTACAAGTTATGAATGCACAAAATTGGTTCATAAATCAGTTGAGTTTCTGATTAAATTTTATTTTCTTTTTTTTATCTCTTTATGTTTTTTTATTAAAAATAAAAAAATATATATAGTACGTATTAGAATAATAATTTTTATATTTACATTATATATAGAAATTATAAAATCATAAATAATATAAATGGATTATAATAAGTATATCATAAATAAATTGATTTATATTAATCATATGATGGATCGAATTGGATCGAGTCATTTTACAAATCAAATGTATCAAAATGGGCTACTAACATATCAAATTAAATTTAAATCGTATTTTTATAATAATTAGATTCATGAATTAGATAAAAATTTACCTTGATTTATGTGCATAATACATAAATCTATATTCAGTGTAAGAAAGTATAAACTTATAAGTATATACGTCATGTTGTATTTATGTGTAAAGAATGTGCTTATGAAAATAGATCAAATGTACTTTTATTAGTACACTACTGAACATCAATATTGTTGTAATCTCAAATTTACTATAACTGAATTTTTTTTTTTTTTAAGAGTTTAAGGACCTAAAAGGTCAATTTTGCCAACTTTTGTTATGTAGTAAGGCCATAATTGATTTTTTTTAAAAGAAGAAATTTCACATAATACTACCTTTTTTCCCTTTCATTTTAAAAATACATTTTTTTTCAATTTTAAACATATATTTTTAAGTTTACGTTTATAAAAATATAACTTTTTATTAGTTACTTGTAAATCTAATTTATTAATTTCAATATCTAAAAAGTGAAAATTCAAACTCATTAAATCAGAAAATTTTAGTTTGTCAAAACTCTGCCTTTCTTCGAATTTTTGCCGTTGTCGTTCGTTCTTCTAGCTCATTTTTTCTTCTTTTCTCTTTCTCAACAAACACCAATTCCCTATCTTTTATTTTATTTGATTTTCTTTTGAAGTTTTTCAATTTTTTTTCCTCATATGGGCTATTGTTCAACATATCATATAGTATACCGAATTCAAATTAATAATTACAACAATGCATTTTGGTATACCATTATGTATATTGGTACCTACCAAGTTGAATTGTTGTAATTCTCAACTTAAATTTAGTATGACAAGATATAGTTTATATATGATATACATAATTCCAATCAAAATTACTTTTGTATACTTACATACATTAAGATATATCAATAAGCAATACCAAAATGGATAGTTTAAATTCGTAATTAGATAGTTGATGAACATTAAAATCAATCTAATTTATTGACTGATCATAATCACATGTTTTTAATTTGTTGATTGATGAAATTTTTATTGAAATCTGAGATTTCAAAAAGATGAATATTAACATGAAGGAAAAAAAATAACTTTTTTATTTTAAAGAAATGATAATTATTTATACTGGGTGAATTGCAAAAAAGTATGTAAAAAATTTACACCTAGTGAATTGCAAAAAATATGTGAAATGGAAAGTTGAATAAAAATAAAAGTCTTACCAAAAAGTGATTTTTAAAATTAAAAATTTTAATATATATATATATATATATATATATATATATATATATATATATTTGAAATCAGAAAATTTGAGTAGTAATTCTGTAAATACTTCACTATGGTATTTTTGTGAAAATTTAAAAAGACCCAAATGGTTATTTTGGCCAACTTTTGTTATGTAGCGAGCAAAAAATATTAAAATAAATTATTATGAATATGAGGAAAAAAAGTTAATTGTGGAGAGTGCGATTTGCACCCACGCCCTTTCGGACCAGAACCTTAATCTGGCGCCTTAGACCAACTCTGCCATCTCCACTGTGCAACTAATATTTTCATCGTTTTTTTTATTGTGGTTCGTCAAGAGCGTGAATTGAGTACAGCCTCACTGATAAAATGACATCATACCTACAACCATGAATTATATATTGATCCCAGGAAAACATTTTCATCACCTCGGATCAACCTGGAATTCCTAATTTGCTATTGGCTACATCAATCCCCCTAAGCCCATCCAACAATGTTGTCTTTCCAGACAAATATTCATTGCAATTGCGTCCTTTTCGCCAAAACAATCTAGGAACCATCTACCTTAAACAAACCTTTACTCCTAACTTCATTATTATTCTATTCAACAGAGACACTGACATGCAACTGATAGGTAGAGGGACTATATCGAAGTTAAGAGGTCAACGATAACAAACTAAACACCAGAATGATACACATGGACTCAAGGCAAGCACTTGCTACAACAAACTGTGGCTTACATAAAGAACAGAGAATGTAACAGGCTAGATTGGAACTAGAATAACTGCAAATTGAGTTTTGATCTACCTAGGCATAAATAAAGGTGAAATCCTCCTTCGTACAATATCTTGAATCTCTTCTACTGACAAAACGGATGCCTCAGGTATAAAATTGGCATTCTGCATTTGCTGGTGCAGCTGAACAACAGAACAACCAGTTCAGAGACTGAATGAGATCCTCTTAAGGCAAATCATCGCATAGATTTCCAAATTAATTTTCTTACAATAACATATTTTGACATAAGCAATTAATGAATATGAATTAGAAATTCTCCTAACATACATCATTGTCACAGATAAGGTGACAGACAGGTATGCACCTTTTCAAGAACTGCAGATTGATCATCCAGGTGAAATTTACGCATGTGCTTTAGCATCTCCAATTGCTGAAAACAAAAATAAAATTCCAGAGTGTCTTTAACAGATTCTTCTTCAACCAAACTCACACCAAAATGCAGCTAGATAGTACCTGTTCCTGTAATTTCTGTTGATTTTGCATTTTCTCAGCAAACCCTTCGGGTCCAAGCTCAGCTTCATCACAGGCCATCTCCTCACTGTCATTTGACACAACATCAACTATTTGACATTATGCACTTAGAAAATCAAGTCTAAAAAACAAAATTTACACTGTTAAAGGATGTTCTCAATTCATAGAATCAGTGACAATAGGACATTAAAAATGAGATTAGATCTCACTTGTATAAGTAAAATAAGCCTCGTTGACAATCAGGGAGAAAACAACTATTTGTACGTAAGTATAACAGGGGCTGCTTATATCTTGCATTGCAATATTACAATAGCAAGTAGACGATAAGTAGGCACATGGGAAACTAAAGCTTCTGCCAAAAACCAGCATTAGAGAGAGAAAGACCAGATCAAACAGCAGAAAAACAAAGATGGGTTGCCTCAAGTTTAGAACTTCTATACAGAAAAATTCCAAGCCTTATTTTATTATATCCACGGTTCATAACATAGAAGAAAGATGGCATCAGCAATGCCAATATTTAATATAATTTCATTAGTTTGAAAAAGGCAATAGAGAAGACAGAATGAAGTTGCCATACATACATTACAATTTATAGCCTAATTACCTATGGGCTCACAAAAGACTGATAAAGAAAATAAAAAATAAAATTAACTTTGTCTTAGGAAGATCCATATTAGACAATGAATCATAAGTAGACTGCCTCCTCCTACAACAAGCCAAAACAAGTTCATCTCCAAGTCTTCCCACCTGTTGCAGATATAATCTCAGTAGTGTTACCAATTGAATTACTTGGTATTGTTAGTAGGCACCCTGCTTTGTCATTAATTTTCTTTCATAACCTTCACTAATACTTCCTCTGTCTCAATTTAATAGTTACAATTTCCTTCTCATCTATCCCAATTTATAGCCCACTTTTCCTTTTGACAATACAATCAATTTATTAATTCTCTAATACACCCTTATTTAATATTTCTAGTTACCAACACATATTAAGTAACATCTCAAAATTCTCACGCATACCCCAACTAAGTAAAAGGATAAATTAGAAAATAATATTAGTTACATTTTCTTAATCTAAGTGAAATTGAAAGAGTGCCTATCTATTTGGGATAGAGGAAGTATATTTCTATACCTATTGAGCTACTCTTGAAGCTTCTGTCAAAAAAGTGCTAGTTTTTATATGGAAAATTAAGCTAATGCCTTAGTGTGTCAGATTGACGTTTAGCACTGCATGCTGCTAGAGAGAAGACAGTATGATCAAAACTTGATGAACAGTAGAAGCTTGAAAGAGAAAAGAGCAAACTAATCTTTTACACGTTGAACAGTTGATCGCCTAAATATTAAAATACTAATTTTATTGACAGCAGAGAATATAGATGTGATGATCTATATTGAGGTCGCAAATAAAGAAAGGGCTTTTTCTGCATGTAATACAACACAAAAATATGATATTCTCCTAAGAAGATGTATAACAAGAGCTACGGTATAAAAGAAAACTTCTACAACAATGATGATTGCATGCGCTTGCAGATTACTAGCCTCAGAAAACTTCATCAAGGAGACAGAGAGAGCTCTTACTTTGCAATAAATTTATAGAAGCGAATCATCAAATCTTGATTTTTCTCATAAACTGCATTCACTTTCCCCAGGCACGATATTCCAAAACTGGGATCTGCAATAGTGAGAAGGTAGTTCTGATTATGGTATATGAGAATTGCAAATCAACATTAGAAAGCTAAGCTGCGAGTCAAACTACCAGAAAGTGACTACAACAAGAATTATAGCTTAAAACAAAAAAATTGTGGCCTCATATAACTAACAGCTCTCCCTTTAGCAAATAGAATAAATTAATTTGATTTCTACAACTTCAGATGCAAGTATAAAGCAAGACAGAGAAAGACTTAAAAACACAATAATAAAACCAGAATTAGGCTAAAGATGCTCTCTGATCTCCACTCTCTGCAATCATCATGTGGTATTTCAAGATTTCCGTATGCTTGGAGTTAGATATACAAGCAATGCTTTCAACTTATTTCACAAACTTTAAGTTGAAATATTATGATGAGTGATTAAAGATAATGTATCAATTGCAGATATACAAACTGGAAAGTATACTGTGCTTAAAGAAAATGTACAATGAGATTTACATTTACAAACTAACATCTCTCAACCAAATAGAAAAGAAAACAACGCCTGCGAATGAATCACTTCTGGCATTGTAAGTAATCTAGGTTATTGACGAATGCCAAGACTAGCACTAGTGAGGATTGCATATACACATGAACAAAGGAAAAGAGATACTCAGTGTTAGCTTCAGCAGCTTGAAGATTTAGCCAGGTTAATTAAAACAAGTGTGTAACCCACCCAGGAATTCTTATGGAATTCATGAACTGGGTTACTAATTCGCCAATAACAGAATAGAAATGTAGGAAAGTTAGAGAAATTGACATCAGTTTGAACAATCACAAAGCTAAATGGAAAAGGAAACAGGGACTCACCAACCCCCATCTCCAAAAATATGCCTTCCTGGATAGAGGTGGTAACAGCAACAGCCTCCTGCTAACATCAAACACAACAAAACAAAAACAAATTGATGCAATGCTAAAATTGGAACTGCAACTTTAAGCCATGAACTAATCTTTATCCTTTTCAGCCCCATTGATTACGAGAAAAAGAAAAGATTTGTGACCTGTTTATCATTAACAGCATCTGCGATCCTTTTCTTTACATCTGAGTAAACCACAAAATGGGAACTAACAGTAAGAGAGAAAAGAAAAGGAGAAATGGCGAGTTTAAAGAAAGGGAAGAGATGTTTTACCAGACTGAGAAGCGAGTTGGGAGAAGCGATCGAAGAGATAGAACAACTGTTCAACAGATAACATTCCCGAGGTTTGAAGCTCTGAAGCCGAAGTAGCCATTATTGCACTAAAATTGAGCCTAAAGCGCTTATTTTGGAACACTATGCACCTCAATCCCCAATTTTGGAAGAAAAAGCGAAACGTTCACTGTAAAAATAGAGGCTAACGGGAGGACACAAAAGACATGAGCCAGAAAGATGCTACCTTTTCACAAATTTAAGCAAAATATTGCAATTACCCAAACTATTTTCCTTATTTCCAATTCAACCACATAATCACAACTTAATTTCATTTTGCATAATCAATTTCAACCCATGAAATATAAACAAATTTCCCATTGGCCCAAATAACTAACAAAATTGTATATCCTTGCAAGAGATTTACTAAATTATTCGCTAACAAAAACCATTTCAAAAAAAAAGAGTAAAATGAAATTTTCATTAGTAGCAGTTTTTTTTGGGTCATTTCAGAGACAAAAAAAATAACCTAAACAAATAACCAAAAAAATTAAAATAACATAAACAAATAAAACCTTAAAAAACAAAAATTAACATCTCATGTAGAAGAAGCAAACAACCTTATCATAGTATTACAATACAACTAACCGCAAATGCCCCTAAACATATCTAAAAATCTTCATCCATTTTAAACACATGGGCACCACCATCTCCGTTTAAGCTAGACATAACCGAAGCTTTCTGATACTCTCCAACTCTCTTCTCGAAGAAATTGGTTTTCCCTTGCAGCGATATCAGTTCCATCCAATCAAATGGATTAGCTACATTGTACATCTTACTGCACCCGAGCGCATCCAGCAATCTATCAGCCACAAACTCAATGTACTGGCTCATGAGTTCCCCGTTCATCCCCACCAACGCGCAAGGCAGCGCGTCGCATACAAACTCCCTCTCTATGTCCACAGCGTCACGCACTATACCCTTCACGCGCTCCTCGCTCAGCTTCTTCCTCATCAGGCTGTAAAGCAAGCACGCGAAATCGCAGTGTAAGCCTTCATCTCGCGATATCAACTCGTTTGAAAAAGTTAATCCAGGCATTAACCCACGCTTTTTAAGCCAAAATATCGCACAGAAGCTACCGGAGAAGAAAATCCCTTCTACACAAGCAAAGGCAATCACCCTCTCGGCGAATGATTCTGAGCCGTCGATCCATCTCAGGGCCCACTGAGCCTTTTTAGCCACACAAGGAACAGTCTCGATTGCGTGAAACAACCGATTCTTCTCAGTCGAGTCTTTGATATACGTCTCCAATAGAAGACTGTACATCTCAGAATGGATATTCTCAATCGCAATCTGGAACCCGTAGAAAGCCCTAGCCTCTGCGACCTGGACTTCCTTCATGAAGCGGCCGGCTAGATTTTCTAGGACGATGCCATCGGAGGCGGCGAAGAAGGCGAGGACATGGGTAATGAAGTGTTTCTCATCGGGAGTTAGGTTTTCCCAGTGGCGTATATCTTGAGAGAGATCGACCTCCTCTGCAGTCCAAAAGGAAGCCTCGGCTTTCTTGTACATTTCCCATATTTGTGGGTATTCGATGGGAAACATACAGAAACGATCTGGGTTTGGGGCTAGTAATGGTTCTTCAGGGATTGCAGGCATATTTCGAGATTGATATTTGGGATTTTTTAGAAATCAGGGTTTAATTTGAAGAAGAAAGATTGGAAATTTGAGAAGTAGGATTAAACTGAAGAAACGTTGAGGATTTGGGTATGGTTTTATAGAGGGAAATAAGAGATTTTGAATATTGAATTTGGATGAAGAAGAAGAAGAGCGGGGGATTTGAATTTTTATTATGAGAAGCTTGCGGGAGAATGAAGTTGAAAACTTGAAATAGGGGTAGTTTAGATATTTTGAAGTTTCACCTACGTGGCGACCTCTTATTGGTGGACTGAATTTGAGTTATAATACTAAACCGGGATTTACTTGGAGGACTTATTGGTCATTTTGTATTTTTACCGAAATAGGACTGGGTAGGTTAATATGATTGCAGTCCTTGTGTATGTAAATACTGGAATGATTGAAGGGCATAATAGGAATCAGAAAGGATTGAGATGAGCAAAAAGCTTGAGAGGGAAGCTTTATAGATTGGTTTGGCGGGAGTTTAATTGGCGCGATATTTTAGAAATTCTCAGAGTTTGAAAAATGGCACACAGTTTTTATTTTTATTCGAGTAAAATGGCGCACTGTTCAATTACGTGGCAGCTTAATTATTTAGGATTGGAGAAATCCAACGTCAAAATTCACACTTCACACGCTTATCTCATGAACAGCGCGTGGACACTCGTGCCATCAATGTTTTCCTCTCTTGCCTTCCACCGGTTTTTCTTTTTTCGATGCATCACACTCCGCAAGTTGCCAATTTCTTTTGCCACCTAATCTTTTTTTATTTTGACATGAGAAACAGCCTTATAATTTTTACTTTTTACCATATTATTAAATTTTCAACTACTATTATTAATTAAACTACCTACCTTAACAAATATGCCACATATTTTAAAAAAATATAAATATAATAACAATTATAATACAAACTAACTGATAAAGCCAAAAATATTTTTATCTGAAGAAAAGAAGACAATCCGATCGAATAAGAAAACCTGCAATAAGAAGAGTCCGGTCGGATCAGGCGTGAGCACTCCGAAACTTAAGTTAGTAACTTAGAGAGAGAATATGCTTTTAGAGAGAGAATGTTTTGGATTCAATACCTGGTGCTATCGTTGGCTAAACTATTTATATGAGATGGTGAAGGGGCACTCGAGTACCCGAGGTGTGATTACTGGCTGTCAGAGTAAGTATTCGACGACATGACTGGCAGCAGGTGGTAGGCATGTGCGCTGCCTTATGTCAGGCGGCTGATGGGACTGGCGGTCACATCAGCCGATCGGGCGTGTGCGCTGCCTAGGAGCTCGTGTCTGCTACTCTTGGTTGTTAGGCCTTGGGCCTTACCAGTTGAGTGGGCCGGCTTAATGCGCCTTACAGCAAATGATATTTGATGTGTTATCACTAACAAAAAAAATACATATATAGACAAATTATAATATAAAATTAAAACAATAATACATATAATAACAAATATGCCACAAATTTTTTTAAAAAAAATGTAAATACAATAACAATTATAATACAAAATATATACACAAAAAAATAAATATATACACAAATATAATACCAATTTAAAATAGTAATACATACAATAACAAATATGCCACAAATTTTAAAAAATATCAATATAATAAAAATTACAATACAAAATATATATCCACAATAATAAATATATACACAAATATAATAAAAAATTAAAACAATAATAAAAATAAATTTAATATACAATAATAAAATATATAATAAATTAAAACAATAATAAAAATGTATACTTATTATTAACAAAATAAAGTTAATTTACAAAATAAATTTAATCTAAAAAATAAAAAATAAATGGAAAAAAAAAGCAAAACTGACCTTGGTTGAAGCAACCGGCGGGAGAGGAAGAGTCGTTGGCGAGAGGAGGGCGGGAGGACACTGGCAACGGTAAAAGGAGCAAAAAAGAGGCAGACAGCGTGAAGAGAGAAAAGCTCATGGTGAATTGGTGCACAGGTGGAGCCAATGGCTGGGGCAAGGCGGCGGAGCAGGGGGACCTTCCGCTCGGTGGCGACAGCGGCTGGGGGGGGGGGGGGGGGGGGGGGGGCTTCACGGGGGAAAGCTGATAAAGAGAGAGGGAAAAAATGGTATTTATACCCTTTGAAATAGCGATGAGAAATTATATAGCGACGATAGTTAATGACAGTCGCTATTTAACGATGGATATTAATGTTCATCGCTATTTAGCGACAAGATATTTATATCGTCACTATTTTGAGACGGTATCCAGACGTCCGTCACTAAAATTAGCGACGGTCAACTACATTCCGTCACAAAAGGATATTTAGCGACGACTATATCATTACGTCACTAAATTTAGCGATAGATATTAATTACCGTCGCTAAATTTAGCTATGGAACATAAATTCCGTCGCTAAATTTTGTAGCAAACATTAGCGAATTTTTATATTGTCCGTCCCTAAAAATGGAGGGAAATTTGTCCCTCCATTTTTAGCTACGAAATTTTTATACCATCTCTAAAGTGAAACATTTGCTACAAATATAGCGACGAAATTGCTTTTTCGTTGCTAAAAGTTCATTTTCTTGTAGTGGAAGCTCATTCATCAGCATGGTTCCATAGAGAATATATTGGACAACATAAATAGAGAGAGGTAGTTTAGATTGAATTTTTGTTGTGATTATAATTTAATTAGACTCTATTTCTTTGTGTCTGTTAGGATCTAAAATGAATGAACAACTTTTGTATGTTAAAATTTCATCTATAATATCTTGAGCAATAAATTGTGGTTAGGGGTTTTGGAATTTAGAACAATTTCATGTCATTGATTGTTGTAGTACTTGCTAATTTGGGTTAATTTTTTCGGTAGTCACTCAACTTTATGCTTGTAATGATTTGGTCACTAGATTTCAATTTGTAACTATAGGTCCTAAAGACACATAAGAGGGAGGATGAATTGAGTGTCTTAAACTTTTCTAACTATTTTTCTAATAGAACAAAAATATATGAAAATGCATAGTTCTGACTATGAACATAGAAATGTAAAGCAAATAATGTTCAAATTTTTGCATGTTGTTTTTCAAACAAAATCTCAAAAATAATTCTAAAAAGTGTGTGTGTACAATTTATTGTGAATATTTCAAGAATTGTTTTAAAGACAATTTTGCAAACACAAATTCTAGAATATGAAAACAGAGTAGTAGAAAAGCAAAGTTGTAGAAAAATGAGTGAAAAAGTAAATACACGGAATTTATATTGGTTCGTCCTCTATGCCTACATCCACTCCTCAAGATTCACTTATTAAACTTTTCTCTGTACTATTAACTCTTTTAAGGGCAAGAGTCAAAACCAATATACAATCTTAGATATGTTATCTACCCACAATCTTTTTTCAAAGTAAAAAATGTAAAACACTTACTAGAATTTTTCTCTTAGGTTCTAGCTAGCCCAACTTACAAACTTTTACAAATATAATTTCCTTACAAACAATTACAACAAAAAGTTATAATCAAATTAAGGAGAATATGTAAATAATGAAGTGCAAAAGATGTGAAAAGTGAGAAAAACAAAGTTAAAAGATGTGGAAAGTGAGAAGAACAAAGTTAAGGTTTTTCTCTTAAGGGATAGAAATTATTTTCAACTTTTCTATAACCTTCTAATAGGTGAAATAACATGTATTTATACTCAAAAGTTCAATTCTAGGTATTTGAAACCTAAACTAACCGTTTTTAGCCGTTGGAGGGCAATTTTGAAAAAACAGACACAAACTAGCCGTTATTCTTATCTTATAGTGAAATCCAGATTTTTGTCAATAAATCTAATACTGTCATAAATTCATTTAAAAAATTGATGCAAACATAAATTCATTTTCTAAAGAATCATTTTCTGATTAAAAAATATTTTTATGCAATTTTAAAGACATAATGTGTATGCATGAATGGAAATAATATACCTCAATTTGATCCTAGAATTTAATATCCTAATTTCTAATAAACTAAGACAATCTTCAGATTTGTCTTCTAATGCCCATGCATGAAGGATTTTGCATCAGAAATTGTGTAGAAAATTCTTGTAGAAATTGCTTAGAAAAGAATTCACAATAGAGTTTATTTAAAATTTGATTATCATCAAAATTAGGATGTGGGCTTGAGCTTACAATCTCCTTATTTTTTATGATGACAAAACTTTAATAAACTCTACTTAAGAGTCTATCTAGGTTAGTTTAAAAAGCTCCCCCTGAATATGTGCCTGGGGGTATTTACAACAAGATAAAATCAATAAGATAGAATATAAATCCCCTATATGCCATGCTATAACAAATTTCTCTAAGTCATATATTTCTGCTAAGGTAATGTATCATCATATCATGTAAGTATTATCAATTATCAATAAAATTTCACTATCAGATCTGCAAAAATATATCATAAAATATATCACGTATTCCAACATGTCACTATCCAATTGAATCAATTTTTTCAATTTTTCAATTTTTCTCCAACAAAATTCAATTCAAAATATCACATATATTTAGCCAATAAGTCATATCCAAATTTTTTTTTTAAAACAAAATTCAATCAACAATATATCAACCTTTTTCTCCCCCTTTTTGTCATTAGCAAAAGGGAAGAGGTAAACAACCAGTTTAGCACAATAATATTCAATCAAAAAATATTTTCAAGGCAAATCCAGCAATAAAAATT
Organism: Excoecaria cochinchinensis; assembly: GCA_947683425.1. Taxonomy (NCBI): domain Eukaryota; kingdom Viridiplantae; phylum Streptophyta; class Magnoliopsida; order Malpighiales; family Euphorbiaceae; genus Excoecaria; species Excoecaria cochinchinensis. Next base: position 294,896 of record CANTUQ010000073.1, read on the forward strand.
GTTTTCAAATCACTGAAATATAATAGAAAATACCTTAAGAGAGCAGACTCGGAGTGACTTGAAATCTCTTTTTTGAATTTGAATAGTGAAGTTAATTTCCATGACATTGCCCAAAAACCTATAAAATGTTTTTACCAGATTTGGTAAAATTACATTACCTGTATATGCCGACAACGATTTCCTTCCTTCGGATTCCATCTTCAAAGCTAATTTCGCATTTGAGCAACCCATACGATGGTTTTCGGAGGAATTATGACTGATTTAGTTTTGGGCACTAGTTTTGATTTGGGTTTGGTTTCAATTTGGATTTGGGTTTGATTTTTACGGGTTGATTTTCTTGGATTTAGGTGTAAAAAAATGGATTTAGATAAAAATTGTTATGCTTTTATCTTCAATTTTGGCACATGGGTACGAAAGAAATGTGTTTTACAAAGCTGAAAAAGGAGATGAAAGGAAAATGACGAGATGATGAAGATGAGAGAACAAAAACTCTTTTAAATAAAGTTTAAAAAGAAATGGTATAAAACTAGTTTGGCATTAAATTGTATTTGAAAGGACTTTGGGAAAAACAAAACACAAAAAATAAATTCCTTCCCCAATAAGATAATTGCTCATTTAAATTCAAAACACAAATATTCCCATTTTTTCATAGACACAATATAAATTCAAAACTTAAAGTAAAAGATAAAAGAGAGTTTATTTGATTTTGAGTCTGCATAATTATCACACATTTGGAAACAACACTTTTGCATTTACCAAGAGGTAGGAAGATGAAAAGTCAACAAAAAGATAATATTATCCCTATAAATTTTAAAATGCACACAAATAAATACTGGAGACATATATGATAAATCAAATATATTTTGTTAGCTGAAACACTCAATCATCATGTCAATTTAATTGCATATCAAATAAAAAAAATCGTATCACAGATTTTCACACAGATTTCGAAATTAACCAGCAGATTTTCTTATCAGAATTTAGTTAGAAACGTACCTTGACAGAAAATCAATTTTCTGATGTGCCCATTCCCGGCTTTTTTCTTAGTTGACAGAATCTGTCTTATTTAAGAGGCATGGTGAGGATATCAGCTATTTGATATTCAGTAGGAACAAATTCTAGCAAAATATCTCCCCTTTGCATATGATCTCAAATGAAGTAATGTCTAATTTCAATGTGCTTTGTTCTTGAGTGCAGTATAGGATTCTTGGTCAGATTTATAGCGCTTGTATTATCACATAATGTTGGAATATTGTCAAATTCTATCCCATAATCCTTTAATTGCTGTCTGATCCACAAAATTTGAGCTACACATTCAGCAGCTGCTATATATTTTGTTTCTGCTGTAGATAATGCCACATCATTTTATTTTCTGCTTGACCACGTGATAAGTGAATTTTCCAAAAAATGTCAAGCCCCTGAAATATTTTTTCTGTCAATTCTACAGCCAGCATAATCAGAATCTGAATATCCAATAAAATCAAAAGATTTGTTCTTTGGATAACAAAGTCCCAATTCCTAAGTTCCATGTAAATATCTAAGAATTTTTTTAATTGCAAACAAGTGTAATTCCTTTGGAGCTGATTGAAAACGCTCTCATAGACATACACTGAAATGAATATCTAGTCTACTTGCCGTTAAGTATAGCAATGACCCGATCATGCCTCTATATAACTTTTCTTCAACATTTTTGCCCTTTTCATCTTTATAAATCTTTATAGTTGAGCTCATAGGAGTACTGGCAGATTTTGCATCCGACATCATGAATTCTTCAGGAATTCCTTTGTGTACCTCGCTTGACTTATGAAAATACCATCTACACATTGCTTAATTTAGAGTCCCAAAAAGAACGTTAACTCACCCATCATGCTCATTTCGATTTTCTTTTTCATAATAGCTTCAAATTCTTTACACAAGGAAATGTTAGTAGATCAAAAAACACTATTATCAACATATATTTGAACAATTAAAATATGAGATGATTTATGCTTTATGAAAAGAGTAGTATCTACTTTTCCTTTGTTAAAGCCATAAGCAAGCAAAAAATAACTTAATCTTTCATACCAAGCTCTAGGAGCTTGCTTCAAACTATATAAAAATTTTTTAAGTTTATAAACAAAATCTGGATGTTCAAAATTTTCAAAATCTGGAGGTTGTTCAACATAAACTTTCTCATTTAATAAACCATTTAAAAAAGCACTTTTAACATCCATTTGATATAATCCGAAATTTTTAAAACATGCAAATGCACAAAAATTATAATAGCTTTTAGTCTAGCAACAGGTGCAAAAGTTTCATCGAAATCTATACATTTTTTTAATTGTAGCTTTCAGCCATTAATCTGGCCTTGTTTCTGACAATATTACTTTACTTATCCAACTTATTTCTAAACACCCATTTTGTTCCAATAATTGAACAGTTTGAGGGTCTAGCAACCAAATTCCAAACTTTATTTCTTTCAAACTGACTCAACTCTTCTTGTATAACAATAATCCAATTTTCATTATTTTGAGCATCAGTATAATTTTTAAGTTCAAGTTGAGAGACAAAGGCAACATTACCATAATATTCATGCATGGCTCTTCTTGTCATCATTTTCTGAGAATGATCGGTTAATAGATTATCTTTGGGGTGATACTTATTAAATCTCCAATCTTTAGGTAATTTTGTTAGTTACCCAGATTGCTGTTCTGTCTGAGTTTCTTATTCATTTTCTGTCCAAACTTCTAAATCATTTTCTGCGTCCTCAAATTGTTTCAGAATTCTGTCATCAGGATGTGGTTGCTGATCTGGTGACTTTTCTATTTCAGCATTCTGTTGATCTTTATCTTTTTCTTTCTCAAAACCTGTTTCATCATTAGAAAAACTGCTTTCTCCAGAATTGACGTTAGTAAAATCAAATTTAACATTATTAACTCCTCTACTTTAAGTGTTCTTCTATTAAAAACTCTATATGCTCTAGAATTTAAAGAATATCCTAAGAATATACCTTCATCAGACTTTGCGTCAAATTTAGCTAAATTATTCTTATCATTAAAAATGAAGCACTTACAGCCAAAATGTTAAAAGCAGCTGATGTTGGGTTTTTTGCCCTTCCACAGCTCATATGGAGCATTTTCTAACACTAATCTGATTAGAATTATATTCAAAATGTAGCATGCAGTGTTGATTGCCTCAACCCAGAAATATTTAGGTAGATTATTTTCGTTCAGCATTGTTCTGGTCATTTCTTGAAGAATTATGTTCTTTCTTTCTACTACACCATTCTGCTGGTGTGTTCTTGGAGTAAAAAAGGTGTGATTGATTCCAGAATTGCTACAGAAATCTTCAAATTTTTTATTCTCAAACTCTCCAACATGATCATTTCTTATACTTGTGATCTTGTATCCTTTTTCATTTTTAATCTTTTTACTCAATTTCTTAAATGTCTCAAATGCTTCATCCTTATGAGCAAGAAATAATATCCAAGTATATCTAGTATAGTCATCCACCACATTCAACACATAAGACTTTCCATCAATACTTGAAAGACTTATTGGACCAAATAAATCCATATGAAGAAGCTCTAAAGCTTCTCAGTGGAAATACCACTTTTATGGGAATTTCTGGTTTGCTTCCCAAGTTGACACGCCTTGCACATATGATCTTTATCAATCTTTATTTTTGACATTCCATTCGCTAAATCTTTTCTGACCAGCTTTTCTATTGCATGAAAGCTAGTATTACCCAATTTTCTATGCCACAAAATTCTTAGATCTTTTTTAGAAATTAGACATTTAGCCTCACTTTTCTTGATATCTTCTAGGCTAACTAAATAAATATTTTCAAATCTTTAACCCTTTAGAACTAATTTTCCTATTTCAACATCTTCAACCCTATAATGATCTACTTCAAAAATTACTCTTCTCTTCTTGTCACAAAGTTGACTAATGCTTAATAAATTATATTTCAGGCCTTCAACAGGAAAGACGTCTTCAATGGTTGGATTCGAACTAATAAACCCAATAAGAATAATTTTTCCTTTTCTGTTATCACCAAAGCTGATAGAACCACCTTCAGATTTTTTTCAGTTTAGAAAACTTAGTTCTGTCCCACGTCATATTCCTAGAGCAGTCACTGTCCATATACCACTTTTCTGTTTTGGAGCTTTTTAGGCAAACCTGCATTAAATTCATGTATTTTTACGTACCCAATCTTTCTTGGGTCTTTCATAGTTAGTAACAACAATTCTAGAATTTTTAATCACCAATTTCTATTTGACAGAATTAGCATTCTTCTTATAATAATAGAATTTTGATATATGTCATTTTCTACAACAGTAAAAATAGGTAACAGAAGAGCTATTTGCCAATTTACTATAAGATAAAACTTTTTCAGTCTTTTTCTGGCTGTAATTTTTCTTGTGATAACTCTTTGATGTACTTGCATGAATAGATTTTGTATATAGATTTTCAACAGCGTTACCATTACAAACACAAATCTGTTTTCCTTTAACATTGCATTTTTCTTATAAAGATAAATACTTTATTTCCAAATCAGAATATTCATTTTTCACCTTAATTTCTGATTGCTTAACATTTTCATGTTCCAAATTTAATGCATCAAAATTCTTTTTTATTTCAATATGCGTCTTTTTAATCATACAATATTCGTGATGCAATTTTTTTCAAAATAATCAAGCATTCTTTCATATTCATCACCATTTCCATTTGAATGAGATTTTGAATCAGAATCACTTACCTCAGACTTTTCTGAGTCATCAGCTAAAATTTTCTGCTCTATATCAGAAGAAGAATTCTACTCTTCACGATCAGAAATATCCATCAGACAAATGTCATCAGAATTTTTAGATTCTGTTTCACTTGTGCTTGATTGATCATTGTTGCTCCATGTAGCCTTTATAGCTTGCTTTTTGAATCTTTTATCATTTCTTTTTAAATTTGAATACTTGGATTTGATGTGACCAGGTTTGTTGCATTCATAGCAAATTACGTTTCCAGCAGATTTTGATGAATTTTCTGCTTTATGATGAGGCAATTTATGATGTTATTTTCTGTAGGACTTTTTTCTTTTTCTGTACAGCTGTGGCGCGCACCGGGACCAGCAAGGCCCTCCTTGAGCCCGCCTTTCGGGGCTCGAGGGATCGGTCGCGTCTTTTCGATCATGGGCGCCACGAGACATCATCGGTGTATCCCTCCCAATAGGACATTGGGGAGATGCCACCTAGTCTAGTGACGCCTAAAGGCACCTTGAGGTGTGTTGGAGTCGCCACCCAAAAATTTGGGAGGTCTCTAACCTCGATGGTCTTAAACCAAAGACGGTGTTCGGAACTTTACTTTTATTAATGAGTCAAGTTAAGTCTTATAAATGGGTTTTTAATGAAACACAATTCCACTTATCTCCTCACGCGATCATGCATTGAAAATAAAGCGCATTTCATTCACATTGAAAAGTAAGCAATAAATAAATGAATAAATTACAAGAATAAAATTTGCCCCAAACACTTAAATTACAAGGGCCCAACATGAATAAATATGAATAAACACCTTAAAAAGAAAATAAAATCTCGCATACATAAATCGGGATATTTATAGAATTTTGGGAACATTGGTTCCTTTTTATTGAGCTAAAAATTAGAGAACTATTTTTAAGCATTTATTGTGAAAAATCTGGATGAGTGATCCCATTTTATGAAAATTAGTTCTCTATTTTGGTGGTGAGATTTTATTGGATAAAAGTAGAACATTGGTCCATTTTATTAATAAAAGTCCTCAATTTTAGTTATTGTAAGCGAAATAATTTTATTGTGATGCGGGCAAGTTTTAAAGTGCATTTTTACATACAACACATGAAAATAAAATGCAATAATTAAAAGGTGCAAACCCAAGTTCTCGAAAGATGTAATTTTTCCGATCCCCGATCCTCTCGATATATCACTCGAAGTGAGGTAAGCACATTTTGGGCATTAAAAAAAGAACAAAATAAAATTACGTTAGTGAACTAAATAAGATCAATAATATGATGTAAACAATCAAATGAGCATGTAAATTAAGCGAATAATTAGCCAAATGAATAATATACATAAATAATAATTGAATAAATTAAGCGAACAAACGATTATTTGAAACGAATCATATAATCAATTAAATAATTATTTAGATAATATAATGATCAATCAATTAAATCAATTATGACAAATAAGAGTAAATAACCAATTGAGCATTTAATTAAATAAATTTATAATCAATTAAACATTTAATTACACAGTCAATTGAGCGTAAAAAAAAAGGATTAAAAATTTATTAGCTACAAATCCCATTATACACCATGCCAACAATTATTTTCCAAATTAAGACCATTTATTGTTTTTGGCAACATATAAACCGGCAAAACAATGTCCCTAATTAGTTACAGTAAACAAATAATTTATGACCCAATCAAGATATTATATTAATTATTAATGAGAATTCTTAATGCACAAAGAAAACCATGAATAGCATATTAATGTAGGAAAACGAATTGCATGAGCAATAAACAAAATAGTGATAAAATGCTAGCAAGATGCACAGTATACAAGATTAACAATGTTAACAATGAATAAATAATGAAGTGTGGCCATGAGATGAAAACCAAACGTGGGCCCTACGTGAGAAAAGGAAAATAAATAAATGGAATGAGAGAAACACATGCATGCAAAATTGACAGTGGCCAACTTATGAGAAGAAAAAATGCAAAACACCTTGCAAGAATATGATTTACTAATAATAATAATAATAATAATAATAATAATAATAATATAATGTATGTAAGCAATATATAAAATAACTACAACAATGATGACATTCAAGTTAAATAAATTTAGTAAATTAATATGACACACAGAATATGTTAGCAAAATAAAAAATTGGAGTTTGTATGAAATGAACAAAATTAAATAAATGAAAAATCGAAAACAATTCTGAATCATTGCAAGAGAGAGTGACCAAAGTAATGGCAAATGAAATGGAATTTAACAAAATATGACAGTGCTAATGATAAAAAATATAATAATAATAATAATAATAATAATAATAATAATAAATAATAAATAATAATAAATAATAATAATGATAACAATAAAACAGAAAATTGAATAATAATAATAATAATAATAGTATATTAACCTTAAGTAGTAGTAATAGTTAAACTAAATAAAAATAATAAATTAATAAAATAAAATAAAAGAATAAAACAAAAGAGAATAAAACATCTATAAATGAAGAAAACTAAAGTAAAAGTAAAATAAATGAAATGAAGAAACAGTGCCCAACCAATTGAAATGAAAACCATGCAAAATAACATGTAAATCACGTGATTGTCAAAGCAAGAAGACAAAAAACTACTGTAGATTGGCCCAAAACACAGGAAATACAATGCAAAATGAAAGAAAAAAAGTGACAGTGTTCATCACGCGGGGATGGAAACCGATTGCAACAAACACGAGGGGGAAGGAAGAAGGCAACCGGCAATGCGCGGGTGGACGGGGACCAACGGGCCAGGCCGGCAGGACGGGCAGCTACTGATGGCCGCCGGCCACCGTCTGTCCGCGGGTGGTGTCTGGAGACAGCTCCGCCACCAGCAAAGCAAAGAAGGAAAACAAAAAAAAGGAATTTCAGCAAAAAAAAACACTATATAAAAGCAAGAAACTTGAACAAAATCTCTTAAAGAAAACTATTATCAAATAAAAGAACAAGATCAAATACAAAATCACAGAATCAAGAGAAAGAAGAATCGAAGAAACCGAAACTGATACCTAAAGAAGAAGATGAATAGTATCCTCTGGTTTTTGTTGTTTTGGCTTTTAATTTATAAAAACAAAATGCAAATGTTAAGCAAACTCAGGGCAAGATGAAGCAAATAGTTATCACATAATATCACTAACCAGAAATCAAAACAAATAAAATTGGAAATCAATCAACGACTAGATAAAAGAACAGAGGTTTACATATTCAAGCACAGAGTTTACTGTCTGGGATCCAGAAAATTATTTTTGTTACCTTCAGATCTGTGTTTGAGATCAAAGAATTTAAGCACTTCGGGCTCTCTTCGGGTCTGCTCTTGGCTCTTGGGTCTGCACTATTTGCCTTGGTTTACCCTCTCTTTTGCTTTCGGGTCTGTCTCTCTCTTTTCCTCTGTTTTTTTTTCTTTGATTTGTTGCTCTTCAGGTTTCTTTTCTCTTCCTGGCGGCTCCCCTCACTCTCCTCCTATTTTTTCCTTTCTTTTTTCTCAATCTGCCGCCCCTCCTCTTTAGGTCTAGGTTAGTTTTCTTTTTATAGCTTAGTTTTAGGTAAGTTACCTAAATACCCTTTTTTATTTTAAATTATTATGTACTCTAATTAATTACCATATACTCTAATTAATTAATCTCTCTACTTACCTTCTAATTTATTTTCTCTTTAATTTAATAATCCTATAACTTCAATTAATTAAGTTGACCTAACCTTAATTTTAATTTTAATTTTTAATTTTTATATTTTATATTTTTTTATATTTTATTTATAAAAATTATTAAGATTTGCCTAAAATACCCTGCTGAAATCCCAGTCCATAGAGAGCCAAAGTGCTTTCATTCTCTGTCTATTTTTGAATAAATATTATCATCATTAGGTAACCTTTGTCTGAGCTGTCTCAGGACCCGGTGTCTACAACAACTTTCTGAACTTCTTAGTGATTAACGTCATCTCATCATCACCTATAGAATAATCACTTCCAAATTCTTCCTTGAGAGCAATAGCTTTTAATTTCCTGTCTTTTTATTTTATTGCATCTTGAGACTTAATATAAAGTTCATATGAAATAAGAGATCATAAACATTATCAAAATTAAGAGTACTAAGATCCTTATTTAACATAATTGAAGCTTTTGCTTCCTACCTGTAAGTAAGACCTCTAACAAGTTTTACAATTTTATTATGCTCATCAAGTTTTTTACCAAGAGCTTTAATTTCATTAGTTAGTTTCCCATACTTGTTGATTACCTCAGAAATTGACTCTTCTATTTTCATTTTGAATGCTTCATAATCTACCATTAGAACATAAAGTTTACTATCTTTGACTTGATTTGTACCTTCATATTTGGTTTGTAGCTTGTCCCAGATATCTTTAGCAGTATCACATCCAGAGACTCTGTTGAACTCATTTATTTGCAATGAGCAGAACATAATACTCATAGCTTGAGAATTCAGCTGCACTTGCTTCTTTTCAATTTCAGAAAATCCTTTTTTGGTTTTCAGCACAGTATCAATGATAAAAGCTCCTTCTTCAGCTGATTGCTTTCTTGGACGCTCATATCCATCTTCAATAATATCCTAGCAATCCATATCTTATGATTGAATAAAGTGCCTCATAAAAACTTTTCAGAAAGGATAATTTTTACCATTAAACATAGAAAGACAATGAACAGAGTATCCCTCTTTGAAAGGAGTTACTACTGGAGAATTAGCCATCTCTCGGATCACTCAAGGAGGTTAGGCCTTAGAAAAATAGAGAACCGCTCTGATACCAAATGTAGGTCCCAAAGACACACAAGAGGGGGGGGGGGGGGGGCGTGAATTGAGTGTCTCAAACTGTTTTTGGCTATTTTTCTAATGGAATAGAAATGTATGAAAATGCAAAATTCTAACTATGAACACAGAAATGTAAAGCAAATAATGTTCAGATTTTTGCAAGTTCTTTTTCAAACAAAATCTCAAAAATAATTTTAAAAAGTGTGTATGTAAAATTTGTTGTGAATATTTCAAGAATTATTTTAAAGATAATTTTGAAAACACAAATTCCAGAATATGAAACAGAGTAGTAAAAAAGCAGAGTTGCAGAAAAGGGAATAGAAAAGCAAACATACAAAATTTATAGTGATAGATTCACTTCTTGAGGTTTTCTCTCTACTCTTAACTCTTTTAAGGGTAAGAGTCAAAGCCAATATATAATTTTAGATATGTATATCTACCCACAATCTTCTTTTCAAAGTAAAAGACATAAAAAACTTACTAGAATTTTGCTCCTAGGTTCTAGCCAACCCAACTCACAATGTTTTACACACATTTATTGTGAATATTTCAAGAATTATTTTAAAGATAATTTTGAAAACACAAATTCCAGAATATGAAATAGAGTAGTAAAAAAGCAGAGTTGCAGAAAAGGGAATAGAAAAGCAAACATATAGAATTTATAATGGTTCAGCCTCTATGCCTACATCCACTCCTCAAGATTCACTTTTTGAGGTTTTTTCTTTACTCTTAACTCTTTTAAGGGTAAGATTCAAAACTAATATATAATTTTAGATATGTATATCTACCCACAATCTTTTTTTTCAAAGCAAAAAGACATAAAAAACTTACTAGAATTTTGCTCCTAGGTTCTAGCCAACCCAACTCACAATGTTTTACAAATATAATTTCCTCACTGTTACATAATTGAATTTGTAGCTAACGTAATTGTAGGAGTAGATAGAGCAGTGATTATAGGAGGAAATGTAGGAGCCGATATACTTGACTTTCTAACATAAATTTTGTGTATAAATACATGCCATTACTGAGAAATGAATAACAAGAAGAACACTTATTTTCTTACATGGTATCAGAGCCTTAGGCTCCTTTGGAAAATCTGAGATTCTCGGTTTTCTGGGTTGTTTCTGGGATTCTTCTTCAGTGAGTTACTGTGTACAGTAACTGATCTTCTTGGGTCACTGATTTGTGACCGTTTTCTTGTCTCACCGTCACCATAGGAAGGAGCGCCTCCTTCATTCCGGCCTCTCCACGGTTTTCGGTGACCATCCGACCGACGGTTGAAGCTCACGCGCCGATCAAAGAAGTTGACGTTTCCTCACGCGTGGAGGCGCGTGGCTTGTCCGATGGTTCTCCGATTTCGTCTCCGGCGTCGCCTGGGTGTATCCGACCGAACTGTGGCGTCAGTTTTCCCATCTGGTCACTCCAAAGGTCCCTCTCTCTTCCTTTTTCCTCTGCCTGTGCCGTTGAGCTGTGGAGATCAGGTTCTTTAATTTTAAAGCTACATTTTTATAAAGATTGGGCTTCTGTTTTTATAAAGATTGGGCTTCTGGTGTTGGGATATTTGGCTATTCGGAAGTTTTATTTGATTTTGGCATTGGGTGTTTAGATGTCTCTGTGAGGAAGTTATATTTGCTGCTAATATTGGGAGTTTGGATATTTGTAGTTATTTGTTTGTTCGGGTGGTATATTTGCTGTTGGTTTTGGAATTTTTTATTAGCAGTTAAATGGAAGAAGGTAAGGGAGTTGGTGAAAATAATAAATCGAGCGTAACTGAAATTTTATCAATGCCTACCAAAATTACTGAGCATAAATTAAATGGATCTAATTTTCTAGAATGGAGTAGGAGAATAAGAATTTATTTAAGAAGTGTTGAGAAGGATGATCATTTAATTGAGGAACCCATCAATGATAAAATTTGGCTTAGAGATGATGCTCGATTGCTTTTACAGATTACTAATTCTATTGAAAATAATGTGATAGGATTAGTAGATCATTGTGAGTATGTTAAGGAATTAATGGATTATTTAGCTTTCTTGTATTCGGGTAAAGGAAATGTTACTCGCATCTATGATGCATGTAAAGCATTTTACCGTGCTGAAAAAGATGAGGCCAAATCTCTCACTGCCCATTTTATGGAGTTCAACAAAGTTTATACAGAGTTGAATGTCTTATTGCCTCTCAGCACAGACATTAAGAAGTTACAAACTCAGCGGGAACAAATGGCTATTATGAGTTTTCTGGCCAGTCTTCCTTCAGAATTTGAAACCGCCAAATCTCAAATTTTGTCTAGTCCTGAACTCACCACACTTCAAGATGTTTTCAGCAGGCTGTTACGAACAGAGAAGAATGTTCAACTATCTCAACAATCCAGTGTACTAGTTGTTAAAAGAGGAGAGGGAAATGAAGTTGGAAGGAATCGCAATAGAGGAGGAAATGCTACCAGAAATAATGACTTCAGCAACGTAAATGCTACCAGAAGTAATGATTTTAGCAATGTCATTTGCTATTATTGCAAAGAACCTGGACACACAAAGCGATATTGTAGGAAATTACAAAATCGCCATCAGAGAACTCAAACTGCTAACATTGCTGCTTCTAGCTCATCTTCTGAGAAGTCTGTTCTTATTCCAGCTGAAGAGTATGCTCGTCTTTTGAAGGAATCCACTCCAATTGATGATTCAGATAAAACATGCCTTATTTCTTCCTCGAATCAATGGGTCATTGACTCGGGTGCTACAGATCATATGACAGGTAATCCTCGAACCTTTTCAACCTTTCAGCCTCATACAGAATCCTCCCCTGTAACAATAGCTGATGGATCAACTTATCGTGTTGAGGGCTCTGGAGTTGTTAAACCCACATCCTCCATTACTTTATCTTCAGTCCTAAGTTTACCTAATCTTGCTTTCAATTTAATATCTGTAAGCAAACTTACTAAAGACCTCAAATGTTGTATCTCATTTTTTCCTGACCATTGTCTATTTCAGGATCTTATGACGAAGCAGATACTTGGTAGAGGACATGTATCTGATGGTCTTTATGTTCTGGATTATGGGTACCTCGATCTCTGGCTTGTTCTAGTGCTACTTCACCGTTTGAAGCTCATTGCAGGTTGGGACATCCCTCGTTGCCTATTTTGAAGAAAATAAATCCACAATTTAATAAAGTCTTGACATTAGATTGTGAGTCCTGTCACTATGCAAAACATCATCGAGGCTCATTAGGTCCTAGAATTAATAAATGAGCTGGGTTTGCGTTTGAATTAGTTCACTCCGATGTGTGGGGTCCATGTCCTGTTATATCCAAAACAGGATTCAAATATTTTGTTACTTTTGTTGATGATTTTTCTAGAATGACTTGGATTTATTTTATGAAAAATCGTTCTGAGGTGTTCACTCATTTTTCTGCTTTTTGTGCTGAGATTGAGACTCAATACAATATTTCTGTGCACATATTACGGAGTGATAATGCTAAAGAGTACCTGTCAGAACCATTTCAAACCTATATGACTCAATATGGTATTCTCCATCAATCATCATGTGTTGATACGCCTTCTCAAAATGGAGTGGCTGAACGGAAGAACAGACATCTCCTTGAGACTGCTCGTGCCTTGTTATTTCAGATGAAAGTTCCTAAGCAATTTTGGGCTGATTCTGTATCCACAGCATGCTTTCTGATTAACCGGATGCCCTCTACGGTACTTAATGGTAATAGTCCCTACCATGTCCTTTTTCCTCATAAACCTTTATTTCCAATAGAGCCAAGAATGTTTGGAAGCACGTGTTACGTTCGTGATGTACGACCCCATGTTACAAAACTAGATCCTAAAGCTTTGAAGTGTGTATTCTTGGGATATTCTTGTCTTCAAAAAGGGTATCGGTGTTATTCTCCTGATCTCAACAGATATGTGATTTCTACTGATGTAGCATTTTCAGAACAAATACCATTTTTCTCTACCAAGTCTACTTCTACCAGTCAGGGGGAGGAAGATGAATGTCTTATCTATAAATCTATATCAAGTTCTGAGCAATCAGTAGATGATAGTGTTTTTCATGATGTTTCTCCTACTGATCAGACTTCAGTTCCAGACAAGCCACCTATTGTTCAAGTTTATTCCAGGAGAACAGCGACTACTGATACATGTCCTACACCAGAATCAACTTCGTCATTGGATCCTCCACCAAATGATCTTGATCTTCCCATCAGCCTTCGTAAAGGTAAACGCAGTTGTAAATCTACTTATTCCATTGCTAATGTTATTTCATATGATCACTTATCTCCACCATCCAGTGCTCTCATTACTTCTTTAGACTCCATTTCCATACCTAAAACAGTTAAGGAAGCTTTATCTCATCCTGGCTGGCGCACTGCAATGCATGAAGAAATTGAAGCTCTAGATGAAAGCCAAACTTGGGAGTTAGTAGGTTTACCTCAAGACAAAAAGGCTGTTGGATGCAAATGGGTTTTCACAGTTAAAGTTAATCCAGATGGATCTATTGCTAGACTTAAGGCTCGGCTTGTAGCCAAAGGATATGCACAGACATATGGGGTAGACTACTCTGACACTTTCTCTCCTGTAGCCAAGTTGGCTTCTGTTCGTCTATTCATCTCTCTTGCTGCTTCTCAGCACTGGCCATTACATCAGCTCGATATCAAAAATGCATTTCTTCATGGAGATCTTCACGAAGAGGTATATATGGAGCAACCACCTGGTTTTGTTGCTCAGGGGGAGTATGGTAAAGTTGGTCAAGTTTGTCGCTTGAAGAAATCTCTGTATGGACTTAAACAGAGTCCTCGTGCTTGGTTTGGCAAATTTAGTACAGTTGTCCAAGAGTTTGGGTTAAAGAAAAGCCAAAGTGACCATTCAGTGTTCTACAGACAATCAACAGCTGGTATTCTTCTTCTTGTTGTATACGTCGATGATATTGTAATTACAGGAAGTGACCATGAAGGAATTTCTTCTCTTAAGTCTTTCTTGCATGACAAATTTCACACAAAAGACTTGGGCCAATTGAAATACTTTCTAGGAATAGAAGTCTCAAGAAGTAAGAAGGGAATTCTTTTGTCTCAAAGAAAGTATGTTCTTGATTTACTTGCAGAAACTGGAAAATTAGGAACTAAGCCATGCAGTACTCCTATGGTTCCAAATGTACAACTCACAAAGGATGATGGCGATCCGTTTGATGACCAAGAAAGATATAGGCGGTTAGTTGGAAAACTGAACTATCTTACAGTTACTCGTCCAGATATTGCATTTGCAGTAAGTGTTGTTAGTCAGTTTATGACAGCTCCGACAGTTAAGCATTGGAAGGCATTAGAGCATATCCTATGTTATTTGAAAGGTGCTCCTGGATTAGGAATACTTTACAGTGATCATGGACATAACCGCATTGAGTGCTTTACTGATGCAGATTGGGCAGGATTCAAGACCGATAGAAGATCAACTACAGGCTATTGTGTTTTTGTCGGAGAAAACTTAGTGTCTTGGAGGAGCAAGAAACAAACTGTAGTATCCAGATCAAGTACAGAATCTGAATATAGAGCTATGTCACAGGCTGTATGTGAAGTCTTATGGATTCGTCATCTGCTTGCCGAAATTGGTATGAATTCCTCATCTCCAGCAAAACTTTGGTGTGATAATCAGGCTGCTCTTCATATTGCCTCCAATCCAGTGTATCATGAGCGGACCAAACATATTGAAGTTGACTGTCACTTTATTCGTGAAAAAATTCAAGATAATGTAATTTCAACTGGACATGTGAAGACAGCAGAACAATTAGGTGATCTATTCACAAAAGCTTTAAATGGACCTCGTGTCAAATATTTATGTAACAAGCTGGGCATGATCAATATTTATGCTCCAGCTTGAGGGGGAGTGTTACAGAATTGAATTTGTAGCTAACGTAATTGTAGGAGTAGATAGAGCAGTGATTATAGGAGGAAATGTAGGAGCCGATATACTTGACTTTCTAACATAAATTTTGTGTATAAATACATGCCATTACAGAGAAATGAATAACAAGAAGAACACTTATTTTCTTACACTCACAAACAATTACAACAAAAAGCTATAATCAAATTGAGGAGAATATGTAAAGAATGAAGTGCAAAAGATGTGGAAAGTGAGAAAAACAAAGTTAAAAGATGTGAAAAGTGGGAAGAACAAAGATAAGCTTTTTCTTTTAAGAGATGAAAATTTTTTCCAACTTTTGTCTAACCGTCTAATAGGTGAAATAACATGTATTTATAATAAAAAATTCAGTTCTAGGTGTTTGAAACCTAAACTAGCCATTTTTAGCCGTTGGAGGGCAATTTTAGAAAAACAAACACAAATCCAAATTTTTTTTCCAAAAATCTAATACTGTCAGAAATTCATTTAGAAAATTGATGCAGAAATAAATTTATTTTCTAAAGAATCATTTTCTGACGAAAACCAGTTTTGTTCAAAAACTCATTTTCTGACTAAAAAATATTTTTATGTAATTTTAAAGGTATAATGTGTATGCATGAATTGAAATAATATGCCTCAATTTGATCCTACAATTTAATATCCTAATTTCTAATAAACTAAGACAATCTTCAGATTTGTCTTCTAATGTCCATGCATGAAGGATTTTGCATCAGAAATTGTGTAGAAAATTCTTGCAGAAATTGCTTAGAAAAGAATTCACAATAGAGTTTATTTAAAATTTGATTATCATCAAAATTAGGATGTGGCCTTGAGCCAACAGTAATAAAAAAATAACTCATATATTATTTTGTAACGAAAAAATCACAATGGCCAACAATTGTGTTCGCCGGCAATCGACACATGATCTACATGGCGAAATCCAATGCTACGTCGGATTAGGGTTTAATTTCTATGATGGTCACTAAACTTTATGCCTTGTAACTATGTGGTCACTAAACTTTAATTTGTAATGAAAAATAATCCATATATTATTTTATAATGAAAAAATTATAATGACTGAAAATTGTGTTAGCAGGTAACTAGCGCGTGACCGAAAATTGTATTCGCCACCGAATTTTTATACAATAGTAAGCAGATCAACATTCTCTTCATAATTCTGATCTAATCAATACGTTTGTATTGTTGAAAATAATAATAAATTTTGGTATTTGCCCTCACTGAGCAGATAAGGATTGTTGGGTCCCTACTGATGCAGTTATGAAGAAGACGAAAATACTCGAGGACCATAAAACTTATTTGGCCTCGCTGAGCAGATAATAAAAGAGCGAGAGAGGTGGAGAGAAATTCAGAGCAGTAAAACTTTTTATTTACCATAATGCCAATTAGATCCGACGCGAAAAAATTTCTGACGTGGGATTTCGCAATGCAGATCACGCGTTGGTTGTCTGCTAAAATAATTTTTGGTCATTGTGATGTTTTCGTTACAAAATAATAGATGGGTTATTTTTTCATTACAAATTGAAGTTTAGTGACTACATCATTACAAGGCACAAAGTTGAGTGACCACCACGAAAATTAATCCTAATCCGATGTGGTAAAATTTCTGACGTGGTATTGGGATTTGACGTACTAATCATGCGTCGATTGGCAGTGAACAAAATTTCCAGTCATTATGATGTTTTCGTTACAAAATAATAGATAAGTTATTTTTTTTGTTACAAATTAAAGTTTAGTAACCAAATCGTTACAAGGCACAAAATTGAATGACCGCCGAAGAAATTAACCGTGCTAATTTTGGAAGTGTGTGGCACTTACTGTTAAAACATTGTAAAGCCAACTTTCTTCTAGTTGTTAATGAAATTTTGATTTGAAATGTGTTACTTAAGCCTCTTGTCTGTGCTCCCAAATGAGATTGGGACATGTTCAACTTAATATGCGGTACTTCAGTAAATGAAAGAATCCAAAAACCGTAGATTGATCTATTGTATTATTTCCTTTTTCAGGAACTAGGCCTTAAGCCTTCTATTCCAAAACATGTTCTCCATGACTGGGTTAAGCATATTGATGGAAAGTTGAGCTTCTTTGACTTCATTGCATGATTCACACATCAGTTATAGACACTAACACTACAGAAAAATAGTGAATTAGCGATGAAAATTTTCGTCGTTAATAGGGCTTTTTTCGTCGCTAATGACTTTTAGCGACGCGGCGACTAACCGTCGCTATTTGCTCTGTCGCAAGGAATTTGTGACTAAAACATACAACTGTCGCTAAAAATAGCGATAGCAAATTCCGTCGCTAAATAACCCCTTAAATTAGTCGCCAGAAATATTAAAAAATTATTAGCGATGGAAAATTCATTGCTATTCCGTCGCTAAAAATATTAATTTTTTTATTATTATTTTGTATTTAATTTTTTATTGTTATTTTGAATTTAATTTTTTATTATTATTATTAGATCCAAAATTTAATTTATGTAAATAATAATTATATAATATTGTTAACAATATTATTGAAAGATTTATATACCAACATGCCACATGCATTTATAGAGGTAACATAAAAGGGTTATATGCTACCTACCTCTTGTAGCGCAGATACTTTGGCGGAAGCGATTACAAGGATCCCTTCTAGCGTCACTGGTTTGGCTGATATCCACGAGCAGGATAACGGCAACTAGATCACAGTCTAAAAGCCACTTGGAGTACAAAACCGGCGAGGGGTGAAACCGACAGAGTTTCGGTATCTAGAGAATTTTCTCTCTACTTTCCTCAAAGGAGGAGCCTCCTATTTATAGGCCTTCATCTCCCAAAGGAGATGAATGCTCCATAAATAGGAGCATAAACTCCCATTAATGGGAGTAAGTAACTTCCCTTTAATAACATATTAAAGGGAAAGTTATAAGGAGGAGGAAAATCCAAGGGACATAATCCCTTGATTTTCCTTGAATTATAGAACTCTTTCCATTTAGGAGTATTCCCGGTCCGATACATATATCCTGGGTCAACCTGAGATGTCATGGGCACATCCCGACTCCAACATCTCCCACTCGCACATGACTGAACGATTTTCAGTCGAGTTCTCCAGTTATACAGGCAGATAGACCGTGTGACCAGCATACATCGAGAGCACTAGTGCTATACACCTATTAGGGATATATAGCGTCTCGAAAAGACGAGATCCTCTTATACACGTATGCCAAAACCCTAGATTGCCTTCTCACATTCATTGTTTTAACTCATGATCTCATAAAATAATTTTCGTGTTCACTATTATGTCTCTACTCATAGAAACCACAATAGGCATGGCAGTGAACCACGAAATAATTGAATGTGATAAAAAAGCTATCTTCCCCTCTTACTATATGCCATCCGTCAAGATTCAGCTCGCTTTTCTAGTCAGGTCCGCCAGACCGAAATTATTCCATGGCCTCTTGGAAACTAACTAAGCTAGCCACACTGAATCATACTTCAGGGATAAGTTAAGGGTTCTAAGGGTCGAAAAATGGTAGGGTCTCACAATAGGGAAAGTTGAGATCAATAATATTGACTTTCCATCCCTTGGTCACATAAGCACACATGGTATAAAACATGTGTTATTGTGTTCATTCCTTCCCTTAAAGGAGCGCATGTCTTACATTTAAAATGTATATATAACACCATACAGAAGCGTAAGGTTGCGATGCACCGAAGCATCCAACTTTAGTCCACTTACTTAAGGACTACTTCTGGCCTTTTTAGACAGAACATGGTAGTTACATATAACTTACCATCGGACTTCATACTATACTAATTTGGATTTCAATCCAAAGCATACAACTTTATGTATGTTTTTATCTCGCACTTTAATAAGACAAATCTTGTAATTTCTGAAAGACGGCACTTTTATTTTGAACAGGCTCTCGAGCATTCTCATATGTTCAAAATTCTCCTCATCTTAGTTTTTACCAACTCATTGATAAAACTAAGGTAAACACCCTTGTGAGTGGGCTACTTCTCTGTCCGACATGCTCAATCTCATATCAATAACAGTAAATGTTTACACATAAACTTTCATACTCATGTATTTCCAACAATGAACTTTAGTTATTATTCGCAAATAATAACGTTAAGGGATTATATTAAAGTATAACAGTACCAATTAAATTCTACACAAACCTCAAGATCTAATGTGTTCCTCAAAACACATCCCTTATTACAGGTTTACTCAACGGATCTGCATGCGTAGAAACGTACTGTAAGTTCACTTCTCCTCGTGCAACAATATTTCTCGTATATTGATACTTAAATTTCGATATGCTTAGCTTTACTATAAGCTATCAATGACTGACTGTCACTGTAGACTGCCATCGGTACCTCTGAGGCAGTTACTCTTAAATGGCTCACAAACCATTTTAGCCAAACTGTCTCTTATACTACAGCTGAGGAAGCGATAAATTCAGCTTCCATTGTTGATAGAGCTACACAGGCTTGTTCCTTGCTTTTCCATGAGATGGCACCCTTGCCAAGCAAGAATAAAAAACCTAAAGTGGATTTGCTCTAATCCATATCTCCTGCCCAAACAACATCTCTGCATTCTCTTAATTGCAGACCCTTGCCTCAAAAATAGAGAGAATAATCAGCTGTACTTTTGAGGTAGTTAAGTATCCTTTCAACTGCTTTCCAATGTGCTTCGCCTAGGTTAAATTAATATCTGCTTACTATACTCACTGCATAGCATATATCATATCTTGTATGCAATATTGCATACATAAGATTACTCACAGCACTTATGGAATATTCCTCATACGTTCCATCTCTTTCGGCATCTTAGGACATATCTCTTTGCTGAGAAACTGATTCTTAGCAACAGGGGTATCAATGGGCTTGCAATTTTCCATATTAAATCATTCAATGACTTTGTTGATATATTTCTCTTAAGAAAAGAACAACAACCTTATCGAATGATCTTTTGAAATTTTAACTTCAAGAATGTAATATGCTAGACCCATATCAAAGTTGGACAATAACCATTCTTTGATTTCATTTACGTACCTTTTGTCATTTCCAGCTATTAGTATGTCGTCTACATACAATGTTAAAATGACAAAATTACTTTTAGAGCTTTTATTATAAACACAATGGTCATGATCAATCATGTTGAACCCATTTGACATGATTGTCTCATAAAATCTTAAATACCATTGTCTTAAAGACTGCTTGAGGCCATAGATTGAACTCATAAATCAGCAAACCTTATGTTCGTTGCCTTTTTCAATGAAACCTACAGGTTGGTCCATGTAGATTTCTTCATACAATTCTCCATTGAGAAAAGCAGTCTTTACATCCATCTGATGTAGCTCTAGGTTCAAAATCGCCACTATGGCTAGAATTAACCGTATGTACAAAAATCTTACAATATATGAGAATGTCTACTCATAGTCAATCTCTTCCTGTCATATGAACCCCTTAGCGACTAGTCGAGTCTTATATCTTTCGATACCTCTTTCAGTCTTTCACTTTACTTTGAGAATCCATTTATTCCCAATTGGTGTTCTTTGTGTCCTTTCAGTAAATCAATCAGTTCTCAAACATGATTTGATTTCATGGATGCCATTTATTCTTCCATTGCTTTAATCCATTTTCCTTAGATGGGCATGGAAAAGCCTTTTGAATATTTTTTTAGGCTTTTCCTCATCTTGTGGGGCAACTAAAAGGACTCTGTTCGAGCCTTAGATCTCAAATGGTCGGCGCATAACTCTTTTCCTTTTAGATTTTTACAATTTTGAATCTTGATAAACATGTCTCATATATTCATCATAATTCAAAATGCTCCCACTGGAACCATGTTCCCTTACTCCCACTGGAGTTAGGAATACCATATTCTTTACTCCCACTGGAGTCAAGAATACTCCCATTTAAATCAGGATCTCGAACATCCAAATCATTTGGAGGACGAAAGCCTTGGCCTTTTTCCTCTAATTTCCTCCCACTCGGATGGAGTGATCCTGATATTCTTTTCCTGAGATTAATATAAAGTGAAATCCTAATTCACTTTGCCCAACTTTGGAAATTTATTCTCTAAGAGTATAATGACTTGTGATCTGAATTCTGTCACAGTGCCATTTTCTTGCTCACCCACGAAAATGTATCCTTTCGATACTTTAGAATATCTCACATAGATACTCTTTCTATCTCTTGGTCCCAATTAACCAATTTTACATGAAGTATCATGGATATAAACAGCACAACCCTAAGGTCGTAAATGGCTTAGGTCAGCTTGTCGACCAGTTCATAACTCATAAGTTATAGATGTGACAGAGATAGAAGGCACTTGGTTTAAAAATATATGTGGCAATCAATAAATTATCTTCCCGATAGGAGATTGGCAAATCTGCCTCTGCCATCATAGATCTAACTATATCTAGGAGAATCCTATTTCTCCTTTTCGCAACACCGTTTTGTTGTGAATTTCTAGAATGAACAACTGATGTTCAATCACTTTTCATCACATGAAGCTTTAAATTTACTGTAGGATATCACCGACCTCTGTCAGTTGTTAAAGCTTTGATCCTTTTATCTAATCGATTCTCAACTAACTTCATAAAAGTCTTGAAGCAACACAATACTTCTGGCTAGTGAGCAATCAAATTGAAATGACCATACCTAGTATAGTCATCTATAAAAGGTGATGAAATAGTAGGCTCTTTGCCTTGCCCTTAATTCATTTGACCACATTCATCAGAATGAACTAACTGCAATAGAAATTTGGCTCTAATTCCTTTATCGAATGATTTTCTAATTATTTTCCTCAAATAGTCATGGTACACATCCATAACAATGAAATCATTCAACATTTAACCAGAACCATCATAATCATCATTTAAGTATAAGCATATACCGTTATCCTCAAAGCATAAATTGAAAACAAATTTCAATAAAGTAAGAACAGAAATAGAACTCTTAACAAAGGTATTTAATCTCTTATTACATGATCCTTTGCTCTTGAATCTATCACTCACAAAGAATGAAATTTTGAGTTAGATACACAAATTTCACTCACTCTTAAGTCAAAATATTGTATCTGTTTGGGCACAGTGCAACCTCTTGCATAGTGACCTTTCCGCTGCAATTAAAATATTTCACTCTTGAAACATTTACCATCTTCTTGCCTTTGGATCTCTTAAAATTCTGTTCTTTCTTTGCTTTTTAAGGCTATTGAGACTTTTTTCTTATCCTACTTTTGAAGCTTCTTATCTTATTCTAGTTAGAACTCATTTCACCAGAATAATACTGTACCATATGCACAATAACATTTGACCTTAATCAGTGCCAAATAGTCCTATTCAAGCTTCAAATGACAAGCGACATCCTCAAATGTCTCAATGCTTGTCTGTTTGAGTTAGTTGCATCTTTATATTCTCCTGACTTTTGGGTAAGGAATGGATAACAGCTAGAACCTGTTGCTCATCAGTCAACTTATGACCAATCTCACTAAGCTTACTAACAATTTTCATCTCTCATGGATGTTTTCGCATTGAATAATCAAACTTCTTCTGATAAGTATCAAATTTGATCACTAATGATCAAAACACTTAGTTAGAGACACACCTCTAAACTTTTCTTGCAAAGCGATTCACGGATCCATTGCATTTTGATACTTGTTGAACTACTTAGTGATATAATCATGCGTTGCACTTAGCAAGATGATGTGAGCAGTGGAATTATTATTTTCATGCCATATAGGTATTTCGGTCCCGCTTATACTATGATGTAGTGCCGTTCTTAGGTTCAGCCATAACCGAACTTAAGGGTCCAAGAGCCTCTTGCTCTTCAAGCACACACTGGATTTTCATACTCCAGATTTCACAATCGTCACCATTCATCTTAATATCTTTAGTAAGTTTTTGCAACAATTGAATTTGAAGCAGTGTTCATTAAGATCCTCTGATCTCAAATGGAACAAAAATGCACAATTTAAAAGGATATAAGGCAATACATGCTATTTACTATGCATCTGAAATAATAACTCAGTAAAGTTTTCTATCAGGCTTCAATTCGAAAAGGCTACTAATAGTATTCAATTACCCTCTAGGTCCTAATGTCCAACCTTACAAGTTAAAATTTCATGCATAGTAAATCTAAATTATTGGATTATTAAGTTCTCAAACTTAAAAAGGGGATAATATTGGTTTAAATTTATTAAGCCTCCACTTAATAAACATGCAATCATTTTACTCATAAAATAATGCAAGGCAATTAACAGTTAAATAAACACATTTATTATAAAGTTAAATGCTATCATAATAAATAAACGCATTCATTCAACCAATAGAAAAAATCCAATAATCCAAAATATGACACTCATATCAAATAACAATAGGAAACATAAATCCCATTTAATAAAATTAAACGCTAACCAAGATTGACACTCGTGTCAACTAATTTATAAGTCTAGATTTTCACAAAATCTTTCTTGACACTGGGACTGATTCTTTGACCATCTTCATTAATTCATCAGGTAACTTATAAGTTTGTTGATGAAGCCATAGATGATGCACATTACGTCCACTTCTCAATTTCATCACAGATGTGGTGTTGCTCCTCAACACTCCTCTTTTGGCAACTCTAGCCAAAAAGGTGATGATAGATTTTCTATAAATTCTATCTCCAATGTACCAGGTAGTTTCCAATAACTCACTGAGTTCTGGATGATACACAAAGGAGTCAGTCAACGCTTTGATCAGAACTCTATCATCATTTCCCATACTTAAACCACCTAACCAAATGTACTCTTGCATTTCTTTATGCATAAACATTATGTGATGCACTATTGCATCAATATCATCAGCTCGGATCTTCCTTCGCATTCTTAAGTTGCTTACTAAATGCACTTTTGCATTTCTTAAAGCAATCTCAAACGGAGTGCGAGGAACAATCGGAGTCCTTATCATCACCATTTCTGTAACACATCACAGAAATAAAAAGATAGTTAATACACTCATGTATAAACATATATGATTGAAACTCATTTTAACCAACAATAAGGACAGATCCACAAAAATTTTCAAAAATATTTCTCAAAATAATTTAAAGGCAGAAAACACATTTTTCATAATTTTTATAATATTTTTAATAATTTAAAAATAAGAATTTATTTTTTGGTCATCAAAAAATTCTGGAAAAATAACCAACAAATAAGAAAAATTTTGAAAAATGGTTTCGCAAAAAACCGGAGCTGATTTGGTGGTCGGAGGGGGCCGCACGCGCTCACACGCACCGCCAGGGGGAGGAGTGACGCGCGCCTCCCATCTGTCTTGCCACGTGGCACAACCCTACAGTGCCACGTGTCAGAACGCCATTGGTCCACCTGTCTACCACGTGGCAGAAGGTGGACATGTCATTGCCCACGTGGCACGACACCTGTCCGCCACGTGGCAATCACCCATTGGTCCATGTGGCGGCAGTGACATGTCACTGTGTTGACATGGCACGACACGTGGCACGATCCCATTCGTCCACGTGTCACCCCCGGAGTGGTCCACGTGGCGCCTACGTGGCAGCTGGTGGACCCTGTCTGCCACGTGGCGTGACCTGGGTCAGCTACGTGGCCGAATCCCATTGGGCCACGTGTCCACAGCTGTGGACCTGTATTGCGCGCGTGTGGGCCACCGCCCACGCGCACGCGCCGCCTTCCCGCCAGATTCTGGACTCCGAATTTTTTCCGGTGGGGGGTTTTTGGGGTCTGTGATTTTAATGGTATGATCAAAAATTACAAATCTCAATTTTAAGTCTAGCGTTTTGAATACCCATATTCATCCCCTCAATTTACAGTACACATACACGAATTTTTAGACCCGAAAAATATATACAAATATATATTTTAACACAAAATAAATATAGATCGGGTTTAAGTATCCTAAATCTACCAATTTTACACATAAAATTTTAGATCCAATTTTTAGCCACATGCCAGGACGCCAAAATTATTGGCTCTGATACCAATGAAAGATTTATATACCAACATGCCACATGCATTTATAGAGGTAACATAAACGGGTTATATGCTACCTACCTCTTGTAGCGCATATACTTTGGCGGAAGCGATTACAAGGATCCCTTTTAGCGTCACTGGTCTGGCTGATATCCACGAGCGGGATAACGGCAACTAGATCACAGTCTAAAAGCCACTTGGAGTACAAAACCGGCGAGGGGTGAAACCAATAGAGTTTCGGTATCTAGAGAATTTTCTCTTTACTTTCCTCAAAGGAGGAGCCTCCTATTTATAGGCCTTCATCTCCCAAAGGAGATGAATGCTCCATAAATAGGAGCATAAACTCCCATTAAAGGGAGTAAGTAACTTCCCTTTAATAACATATTAAAGGGAACGTTATAAGGAGGAGGAAAATCCAAGGGACATAATCCCTTGATTTTCCTTCAATTATGGAACTCTTTCCATTTTAGAAGTATTCCCGTTCCGATACATATATCCCGGGTCAACCCGAGATGTCATGGGCGCATCCCGACTCCAACAATTATTAATTTAAAAAATATAATATCATAGACTCAAAATATCCAAATTTCTTTAATAAAATAAATTTAAAATTTAAAATTAATTTACACATAATTAAAACCATATTAAATAATACAAACACTCGTGTCCACAATCGTAAAATATTTAAAAATTACAACAAAAAAATATATTATAAAATCTTGAAAAATCCACAGAACACCACCATTTTGAATCTTTAATTACTCCACGAACCACCTAATTTATAAATTATGAGAAAAAATAAAATTAAAGTTAACAACAAATAGCAAATAAAATAAAATTAAAGCAACTAATTCATAAAAAGCAAAGTGAAATATTAAACTATAAAATTAAACTAGCATTTTATGAGTTTAAAAAAAAAAATTGTTCGGCAATAAAATTGCCAACGGAATTAACTTCCTTCGGCATTTGAACCGTAACATCCAATAAATCTAGTAAGGATGACAAGAAAAAGTGAATAATTTAACTTTTACAAAAAATGAAAGATCAACTGAGGACAGAGAATCTAGCTCATTAGCAGTTATCAACTGAGGACAGAAAATGAAAGTTCACACTTCTATGCTTGAATTTGATTAGCTTTTGCTTTTATGGGAATTTAATGCCTCTGCCTCTATAATAATTGGGTGTTTTTCTTTATAAATCATCCCTTCTAATTTAAACATTTCTCTTAAATATCTAAAATTTGAAATTGAAATATCTAATTAAAAGAAATATGTTGATGTCTTTAATCATAAGCAAGGTAAGTGTGTAATAGGATAGTATAAAGATTAACATGGTAGCCAAGGCAATGATATGATGATGTGGGTTGATTAAGTAAGTTGAAATATGAATTTGGAGCTATGTTTGCTAGGTGTACAACTAGCATCTAATCGATTTCACTTATGAAAGCTAAAAGTAACAAACAAACACTTGGCGAGTTGAATTTCTATGATGCGCAACCAGTAAATTATGCATTGTAAAAGTTTTAAAAGATGAAAATAAAAGTTTAAATATCCATATATTCGCACCGATGAGAACTAGACAATTGTGAGACTAAAATTATTAAGTGGAAGACAGATGAGAAAAAATGACGTTAGCTTCAGTAACTGCCAAGGCACTCACCTCATAATCAACACCATAAATATATATGCACTTTGGCTCCAATAATGAGAAAGCAAGTCCAATTATCTGCAATACCAGCACAAGAGAAGTAATTTAAGTAAGCGGCAATATCAAAAACCAAACAACAACAAATGTGCAGAGTTTTAATAAAAGCAATAAATATCCAAGTATTTGACCATACCTCACATTCTTCCTGGTCATTATCATTACTAATGTATTACTAAAAATACAACATATTTAGCCATTAGGTTTTCAAACTTTGGAGAAAAAAAAGTAAACCTCAAAGCAAGATAGTCTAATCATATAAATATGAATTTGCTAGAGCTGTTAAACAGACGGAAAGCAACTAAAGGAGATTGAAACATTTCGGTAGTTCTTTTCTTTTTGTACCCAAACCAACTAGACTAATAGACCAACATAAATACAAACATATAGATAAACATAAATATGTATACACATACATAAGTCAGTGCTAACTTCAGTAGATATTTAAGCGAAATTATTGTGGACAATATCTAAGCAAAATTTGTAAAAGAATGCAAGTTACATAGAAAACATTACCTGTAAGCTAATCTGATTATATTTCTTCTGATCAGTAAATAAAGAATCTAGATTGATATTGCCAAGCCTTGCAACAATGAGCAGTGTACAACGTGACTCTTCATTCTTATCCAAACCCTTCAAAAACAATAGTAGGTAAATGTAAATTATGTAAGTTATAGTTTATGTAAATTATGTAAATTATAGTTTATTGCTCCTAAACATTGACTCAATGATTTTAACATTGAAAGCTCCTTAAAAATGCTGCATTGAAGAACACTAAAAATTTGCCTCAAATATGTAGTGCACATACTATTTTCAACGACAGTCAAACCTGTCTGCCGGTCAATGGTCTTCGGAGCATCGCCACTGCCGACTCAAAGCCCAAGACTTCAGAGACCTCCCGTCGGACATCACGCGCCCAAAAGCCACACCGTTTGATTTGGATCTATGCCAAAAAACCGCGGTTTAGCAACTTCGATCTAATCGTCGATGACGAGTGGGGACGATCGGTGGGTATAGGGAGGAATGCCTCGTTTTTAGAAGCCCGGTGATATGGCTCGTATCGCTATTTGACGCCGGATCTGGCCGAAAAAGGGGAGAGAAGCTTTGGCTTCCCTCTCGTGAAGCAAGAGCATACCAGCGTTGGCTCATCGCCGGTGGTGGCGGACCATCTCGGCTTCCCCAGTGATGGGTCGCCGGTGCTAGTGAGGGTCGCCCCTTCCTCTCCGCACGCGCTCCCTCTCTCTCTCTCGTTTTCTATCTTCAATCCGTGTTTCTTTCTTTTTGTCCACTCTCCCTTATTTTGTTTTTATCCCAATATATTTTCTAATGATAATGCAAGAATTAAATAACATTTACTCTTTTATGCATTTTTCCTTTCCTTTGATTTTAAATTCTGTGTTCTTCCTTTTTTATTTTAAGTATTTATTTATTTATTTTATTTAAGATTTAATTATTTAATTAAAGTCGATACTTAACTATTTTCGGGTCTAAAATTGACATTCAATAAATTTTTTTTCTACTGGATTATTTTTTTATCTATATATATACATACATATATTAATTTAATTATTTATTTGTATATATAATTCATTTAGTCAAAGTTATTAATTTAAAAACCGAAAATAATATCAACACATATTTCTTAATAAATTTTTTTATTAATATTAATTTCAATTTACCCATCTAATTAATATTTTCATTAAATTTTTAAATAATTGAATTCCAATATAATTTAATTTGTAAAGCAAAAATATTAAAAATGATTAAGCAACCATAAGCATGTATGCATATTTTTATTAATATAATGCTTAGTAAAATCAATAATCAATATTTTAAATTTTTTAAAAATTTAATTTAAAATAGCGACGGATAATTTTTTCCTATTTCGTCGTTAAATTATCACTTGAAATTGTTTTCATAATTAAAAAATTTGAAAACTTTTAGCGACAAAATAATCCGTCGCTATTTCGTTGATAAAATTAGATGAAAATTTGCATGTTCACGATATTTGAAAAACCATCGTTAATCCGTTGCTAATTAGTGACTAAAAAAATTTCGTCGCTAAATTCAGTCGCAAAAAAGTAGCCACCAATTGCCGCCAAAAAATAGCAACTGTTTCTTTATTTTTGTCGCTTATTTCAGTCGCTAATTTGTGTTTTTTTTTGTAGTGTAAGTCATCCACATGATTAGTTATTGGTATATTTTAGGATATCTTATGTAAGGACCCGAATTATACCCTAGAAGAATTGCAGTGTTAATTGTATAGTGAAGGGTACAAAGTAACAGTTTTAGTAAGGAATTATGGATTTAGAGGATATAATTGAAAGAGAAAATAAGTGTACAAAGGAAGGAAATTAATTGAGGGATTAAAAGGGAGTTTGTCTGTCACAGGTACGACAGAACGCTCCAAGGGAATTCGACAAAAGCTAGACATGTGGCAGTTTGGGGGAGTGACACCTAGACCTGTGCATGCTTTTAATAGTGGAATAAATAAGGTTGGTGGCCTTAATTGGGTTGGTTGGCCGGTTTTCATCCTTGAGCCCTTTCTCTTGTTCTTCATTTATGCTTTTCCTTCTCTTTTCTTCTTGTTGTTCTTCTTTCTCATTTGACTTACCTAAAGCTGTTAACTTGGGTTGGTTTGAAGAGTTTAGTGAGAAAGGTAAGTGTGGTTTGAAGTTCTAGTGTGACCTTCTTTTTCTTCCATTTCTGTTTTTGATTAAAAGTAATTTGAGTGTTGGATTAAGTGTTTGTTTTGGATAATTTTTATGCAAGAAGCTATTACAAGAGGAAAGATAAGGGAGAGCAAAAGGTCTGAGCAAGAAGAGATAGTGATTCTAGCTGCATTTTGAGGTTGGAATCGTGTGTGGTTTTGTTAGATGCATGTTGTTGAGCTGTTATTATACTTTATTACTGGCTAGATGCATGATGAATGGTTAGGAATTAGAGAGCTTTGATATTATTTAACAACTTTTTTAGTTGTTAAATTGAATATGACTTGTTATTGCTGAGTAATTTGAAGTGCAACACTTTATGTATTTTGTTTCTGTCGTGGGCGCGACCTTAGTCGCGAGCACGACCCTTCCTGATACTTTGAATCATCATTGTTAGTTTATACTTTGCATGTTTGCTTAGTTAATATTTGAATGGAATTGGTGTTCAGTGATTCTATAGATACTTGAATACATGTAAAGTATTTGATATAGTGTATAGAGTTTATATGTATAAGCCTGAAAGGTCATGGTAGTGGATAGATAAGCATGCTTATAAAGGGTTAGAGTGCAGCTGCCAGAGTGGCACCGTGTATGCCTAAATGTTGAATACTTTGAGTATTCAAATGTTTTGAGCTAGGTCTCTAGATGTTTGATACTGCTAATCAGTATCCAGAGTACCTGTATCCACCATTGATATGAATTCAGGCTAATAAATGTTCTATAGTGTATATGAGATGTAGTGGAGGCTATTATACGTTTATGCCTTTATATGAAATGCAAATAACATGTTAAATGTACACCTATATGAATATATGAAGAGGTAGTGAAATGGTTGTCACTTATCATATATGATATTTACATAAGTATGATTATTGTATATGAAAGTTGTTAGAGCAAGAGGTTATATGCATGAAAGGTTATATGTTATTGCATGTAATATGTGATGAGCATGACTATTGCTATGCAATGTTGTGTTATACTTAACTTCGATATAAGTCCTTTGTTCTATATATTCCCACTAAACGTTATCGTTTAGCACGGATGTTTTTCCGTATAGGTATGTAGGTTTGGACCGGTATAGAGTTTTGCTCATCTGCTGGCCACTAGGAGCTTGTATGGAGTTTTTTTTGTATATGATAGAGTTTCTTTTGTAAAAAGTAATATTTTGATATGTAAAGAGAATTATAGTATTTGAAATGTAAATGTTATCCGTAATTGTGACCATGTGATTTGGATAACGATATTTTAAAATAGATAAACAATGATGTTTTATTATATGTATAATTTTAAAATCCTTTAATACAAGTATGTTGTTGCTTTATGATTTTCTATTCCGCTTTATTGTATGATTGTATGTTTGGAACGCGTATGTGAGTGCGTAGCGACCCGATACTCTCCCAGGGGGGTATTGGGGCGTTACATCTTGTATATCATTATTTAATGCTACATACTGTATTATTTTGGATATAGAGTAATGATACACATTTGTAAATATTATTTTTTTATTAATCTATATATTTGCATTAAATTTTGGATATTTTATGAATATAAATTTGTTGTTTGTATTTTTTCATTCAAATTTAGTATTTGTAGTACGTTTAATTTACAATACATTATTGTTATGTTTTTTCGTTTTAATATATACATTTTCAATTATATCATTTAAAAATTAAAAAAAAAATAAATAAAAATTTCATTTAAATTAGCGATGAAAAAGCCGTTTCCATCTCTATATTTAGCGACAGAATTGTCTTTCTATCACTATATTTAGCGACAGAAAAAGTAATCAATTTAGCAATAAAAAAAATTATGTCGCTAAATTTAGCAATGGCTGATTTAGCGACGGAATGCTATTTTTCTTGTAGTGTTGGTTTGAAAATGATGCCTTTTTTTGTATTGCTGATGAAAATGAAGGTGGGGAAAATGATCACGTGGCTCCTAATACACCTACATCAAATGCTCAATCTGCAACACTTAGTTCTTCCAGTAAAAGGTGTAAAGTATCCAGCTCGGAGGAACTAATGGGCGTCGTTGCCATTAATTTGGATAAAGTGGCAAATGTGCTTACCAAACTCTCCAATAAGCCACATATTTTAGAAAGTGAAATTTGGGAATTGGTGACACTGTTGGATTTGGATCCCAATTCAGAACAAAAAACTTATATGTTTCTTTGTGAAAACGGAGATAAGTTGAAAAGCTTTCTTGGAATGCCATCGAAATGGCAAAAAAGTTATTTGTTGATGATGATGTTGTCTAATAAGTAAAATATTACAGAGGTAGAAACTATTTTATATTAAAATATGTTTGGATAATCTAAGCAACTTTTATTTGGTCTCTTTGATAAAGGATCTAATATTTATTAGTATGATATATATGATGATTTAGAACTTAAATTTAGCATATATAAATATTATGAATCTAATGTTTATCATGACATGTATTTATTTAATAATGTGCTTGAATTATTTATTTAATTTTTAAGTTAATATATATTATGCTAAAATAAATATTTATTTAATTATTTTAAAAATATTAATATCATTTTAAAACATTAAAAGTTATAAAAACAATTAATATTTTTAAAAACTGGAGGGCTGTTAGATTATTTTTATAATAAAATTGTATAATAACATACAGTTAAACTAAATAGAAAATATTATAAAATCACAGAATATCATCAGTCTTTTCAAATATCGTATTATTATAATGATACTGTAACATACTGTATTATATCATACTATACATTAATGAATCAAAGCCTGTCACCCAACAAACACACACTAAATGATTTTGGTTGCATTACTAATTAAAGTAGCTAAGTGAAGAGAAAAAAGAGGAATATATAGAATGAATCCTTAACAGGTTGTTTCTTCTCTCTAGAGCAAATTGTAGTTGTGAGCTTTTTGATTTCATTATTTCTGGATTTGCAGTAGCTGTCATTTTCTTGGTGAGATTTGGCCCAAAAATGGCCTTTTTTGTGAGCTGACAGTGGCAACTTAATGGCAATTGCTCAAAGCAGAAGCAACAACAAGAGCAATAGGCATGTTTTTTTTTTTTTTTTTTTTATTGAAACCAGCAATAGACATGTATTAAATTTATTATTATTATTATTATTATGAAAAATTCAGACCAGTAGTAGTGCATAGCTGTTCATGAATGTTAACCATTATGCTATTTATTTTTTAACCAATTTTGCATAAGTGTCAATGTTAATCAATGAAACTTGCCAAGTCTATTATTTTTATTATTATTATTATTATTATTATTATTATTATTATTATTATTATTATTATTCCTCCATTCTATAATTTTTGTCCATATTTCCATTTTAGTTTTGTCCAAAAATATTATCTACTTTCCTTTTATACATTATGATTAACCTAACTACGGATTATCTATTTTATCTTATTAATTGCAATTTAAATTTTCAATGCCATATTAATAATAATAATTTTATGGTTTCAATAATATTTGAATACTCGTTTTATATTTAGGATGGATATAATATGAAAATTATTGAAAAAAGTTTGTTTTTTAATCATAATAATTACAATTTGTTAAACTGTGAAAATTAAAAGTAAATAAAAATTATGGGAATGATAGATTAATCTAGTTAGAACTGTTGCTGCATCTGTTGTTTTTGTTTCAGATTGGCACAAGGCTCGTGTTGGCTTAGGAGAAATGGCTAGACTCGGTATTGCTACTCCCTTGATACAATTAGGAGTGTGTAGAACCCGAACCGACCCGAACTAGCTATTCGAGTAGAGGTGTTTGCGAAGTTTGGGTCGGGTCTTTAAAAACATGATATTTCGGGTCGGGTCTTTAAAAACCCTCAAAATCCGAACCCAATTGAACTAGTATATGAATTTTTTTTTGTTACCCACCCACCCCTCTCTCCCTCCCTCCCCCTCTCTTTCTCTCTTCCTCCTCCTTTGCCACTGCCGGTCACTTGCCAGCCAATCTCTCTCACAGATCTCTCTCTCTGAATTAGATCTCCTCTCTCTCTCGATCTGGTAGCAGATCTCCCCCTCTCTCTCGCTCAATCCGCTAGCAGATCTCTCCCTTGATCCCCCGTTCTCCCAGTGTCGGAAGTAGAGAGGACAAAAGCGAACCCGATCTCTTTCTTCTTTTCTTTTGGGAGATTATTTTTTTTTGTTGATCTGAGTTTTTTTTTGCTTCATTTTATTTTGCATTGTGAATCTGTGATGATATTTTGCTTAAATCTGGGGTTTTTTTTGCTGGATGTTTGGATTTATTGTTGTAGTTTACTTATTAGATTTGCTGGATTTGCTATTTCTCCTCAGGTTGTCTTGATCTTTTCTTTTATTGGGTTGGTCGGGTTCATGGGTTCGGGGCCCAAAATTTTCGAGTTCATAAGTTCGGGGCCTTAGTAATAATTAGGATCGGTTCGAGTGGGAATTTTAGGTATATTTCGAGTGTTGGGTTATTCGGGTTTGGTTCGGATTTGCTCGAACCCAACTGATGCACAGCCCTAGATACAATGGCAGAAACCTCATTTCAGAACAATCAAGTGTAACGTAGATGCAGCCTGCTTTGGAGACTTGAGAGCTACGGGGTTTGGCTTTGTAATTCGTGACAATGAAGGTAGGATTATTAGGTGTAAATCAAATGTGTTGGCTGGCTTATTCTCTTCTCATATAGATAAAGTTATTGGAGTTCATGAAGTTCTTTCGTGGTTGCGTGAGTTGAATTTATCGCGCTTTATCATAGAGATTGATGCGAAGATGGTTGTGGATGCAATGTTATCTTCTTCACTTGATATGTCTGAATTTGGAAACATTATTTCTGATTGTGTTGATTTGTTAGAGCGTTTTTTTTTTTTTAATGTGGGGTGCATTTGGAAAAAAATTGGAGAAATGGTGCAAGAGGAAAAGAAATTAGATTTCTGGTGTGTCAGAAAACGGCAACCTAGGTTGCCATTTTCTGACTATGTGGGTCCCACTCACATGAGACTGTGGGTTGCCAAAAAACGGCAACCAAGGTTGCCGTTTTTTGAAGTTTTTTATTTTTTTTTCTCATTCAGGCGCAAAATGGTGCCGTTTTGCACCTGGCGCTGGTTACGGGGGAGTGGGGCCGATGCGTTAGAAAACGGTATTTTTTTTAATATGATAAAGGCTGTAGCGCACAGTAACAACTGTGCGCTGCAGCGTAGCAGGCCCGTGAAGGGTGCTTCACGGGTCTGCAAACGGCAAAATTAATTTTTTTTTAAATTTTTTTCCCCTTTATAAACTCAATCTTCATGGCAAAATTGAGTAAGTTCATTTCTTTCTTTTCATATTGTTTGCCAGTATCGTATATTTCTAGTATATCAACTCTCTCTATTTTGCATTTCACCTCTTGTTTGTATTCTTTTACATATTTATTTCTATTTTACTTAGTGTATAAAGTAGATAATATGTTATTGGTTTATTAATGGGAAAAGAAAGTATTATTATGTAAATAAAGCATAAATTAATTATGTTAATAAGATTTGAGTGTGTAGCTAATATTTTGTTGTCATATTTAAATTGCAGGTGTTAGTAAAGTTGTACTGAAGTTACAATCAATATTTGAAGTGTAAGTTTTTTTTTTTATTTATGATATAAATTTTGTTTGAATATGTTATGATAGTTATCGATTATATATTTTTGTATAGTTAATTGAGATAATTTATAATCATGAATATTTGTAAAGTTATTAGGTGTTAGAATGTAGTTGTATTTATTTAAATATATAGTTTAATTTTATGATGTCTATGAATGTATGGAAAAATATAGGTATGTGAGTGTACTATTTATAGATTTAATTAGTGAATTTAAATTAATTTTTAGAAGTGAATTAATTAAAATATTATTCTAGTAGATTAAAAGAGTAATCAGTTTGGAAAGTTAAAATATTTATGAAGAAGTAAATTTGTATGTAATACGTATGATATTATTATGTAAACCTGGAAGGGGAAAATTATTTTTAAGGAGTTAAGAATCGAATTGAAATTTTAACTTTGTGAAATAGTGAATAAATTTGTAAAAAAATATTTTCATGAGATGAAATCGTTAGATGATTTAGATTTTTTAAAATTAATTGCATGAAACATTTTAATGTACGAAAGATTTGAAAATATGCGGGAAGTATGTAAACTTCGATGATATTAAAAAAATGGATTAATTAAAAAATCATCATTCCATTAAATGCAGGAGTAAGAAAATATCAATTCCAGCTATATTTATAATACATACTGGAGGACAGTAATATGAGGTATAGCTGGTTATCAGTATGATACGTCAAGCTCATCAGGACGTTCGAGGAGACTGAAACTTAGAAACAAGCTGACATTTCAGGAACTTGTTCATAAGATATTAGTAAAATTGGATCTAGCTGTGGATGTGAGAGTTAGTAGAGTAATATATAAGTGTCCTATAAACTATCAGGGCTCGTATTCTTGGGCACTTATGGATGTAGCTGATGACGATGATATTGAGCAAATATATGAAAATTTTGTAACATTTCCTGGATATACGGTTGCGGAACTAATTATTGAAACCAAACAAATCGTAATTGGAGATGAACAAAATGTGTTGAATAATATTGATCAGTTGAATACGAATAATGCTGGAGATCTAATTCCGACGGAGGATGAGAGAAATGTATTTCTTGATAATTTAAATATTGCGAGCGGCAGTCGGACCGATTTTGGTGTGCAGTGTGAGGATCCAGCACAGAGTGAAGGGATTGATGATTTGGAAACGATAGAAGCAAGTCTAATAAGAGAGTTTAGAGGGCAAAACGAATTTAATTTGGCCTCAAGTTCAAGGGTTGAATGTGGAGACGTTGCATGTTGTGATATGGAGAGTACCGATAACGAGTATATTTCTCCAAGTTTAGATCCAGAGGAGGACGACGAGGAGATTGACTTGAATGACGCTGTTAAGGAAACCGGTATTAGAAGAGATGACCAAGTTGTTAGAAGTTGTTCAACCCATGTGACAGTAGGCATTCAGAATATGAACATTAATGATGTCAGATATGATGTGGGTGGATAGAATGATATTCACGATTTCAATTTCCATCAGTTCACCATACAAATATCAATTTCGTAGAAGGAGAGATTAACATATCTAATGATTTACCAACGGCGAGATGGAATGGTGTATCTGAATTATGCGAAGGCTTGGTGTTCACATCGAAGGATGAAGTGAAGACATGTGTAAAGAAATGGCCGATATTGAATAATGTTTCTTATAAAGTTGTCGAATCGAAGCCATCATATTGGGTTGTTTGTTGCTCGCGAGCAGATGAAATAGATTGTTAGTGGAGATTACGAGCCATGAAGAAAAGGACATGTCCATACTAGATTATCAGTGTGTATAAGGCATCACACAACTGTATAACATCACTGGTATTGCAACAGCATCGATAATTAGATACCCAGATAATTTGTGATTGCATCTTAGAGATGGTTAGTGCAGCCCTGATCTCAAAGTTAGTGTTATAATGGTCGACATGAGGAATCGCTTCAATTATGACGTCTCGTACAGCAAGGCTTAGTATGCAAAGACTAAGGTGCTGGAAGAAATTTTTGGCAATTATGAGGATTCGTATGAGAAATTGCCATTTTATCTTAAAGCAATAGAGAGGTACAATCTGGGTTTCTGCTATGAATTTATTGTTGATGATAGTGCACAACAAAATTGTAGGCAATTCAGAAGACTTTTTTGGACATTTAAGCCATGTATAGATGGGCTATCACATTGCAAGCCGGTATTGCTAATAGATGGGACGTTCATGATAGGTAAGTTCCACTAGACTCTTTTGATTGCAAGTGTTATTGATGGTAACAATTATTTGTACTCAGCAGCATTTGTTGTGGTTGAAGGCAAAAATAACTCTAGCTGGGTCTGGTCCATGACATGAATCAGGAGGTATGTGACTAAATAGTCAGGTATAACAGTTATTTTTGACCGGCATACGGGCATTTTGGCTTTATTTCGCGATGAAAATAGTGGATGGAAGGAGCCATTGGCGTTCCATCGTTATTGTCTCTGCCATTTTGTGTCAAATTACAATTTCACACACCGAAATTCAAAAATCAAGGACATGTTGTATAACGCCGGTATGTCGCTAATAATTTTTTCACAAAATTTTCGATCATTGGTTAATGTGTTAAAGTTAGCAAACATATTTAAATATAAATGTTATCTTTTATTTGCAACAAACAATTTCCAACCCAGGAAATTCTTTAAACGAATGAAAGTAATAAAGGAACTCGATGTTGACTCGTGCAATTGGGCCATGCAAAATAATTTGAAAAAATGGACATTGTCGCATGATAATGGGCACAGATATGACAACGCTACGACTAACATTGCCGAAAGTGTAAATATTGCTTTGAAGGGTGTAAGAATGATGCCTGTTTTTAGTGTAGTTGAGCACGAATTTACACGTTTGGTTAAATTTTTTGATGACAGAAGGTGCATGTATCGTGCCCAAATGGCTGCGGGTAACACTTACACGCAAAAATGTAATAATGAGATGGGTAGGCGCGCCCAAAAGGCTACAAGTCATAGAGTTGAAAGTTTTGATTGACGTATTGGGCTTTTCATTATATGGACAAAAAAATCAGAAGAGCAAGCGAAAAGGGAATAATACACAAGCTGTTAATTTGGATTGCCGCCATTGTGAATGTGGAAAGTTTAAAGGGACAAAAATTCCATGTTCACATGCTATTGCAGCCTGCATGCATGTACGTGTCGACATGTGGACATATTTCGACAAATGTTACAAACTGTCAGAGGCATTGAGTTGTTACCAGTCTTTCTTCTAACTGTTGGCACACCATGATTATTGGGAGCCATATGTTGGTCCGACTTTAATTTTGAACCCTGAGCTAATAAGGAAAAAGGGCCATCCACGAACCGCTAGATATCAAAATGAAATGGACAGAAGAGACCGAAGTAGGCCTAATCGTTGCGCATTATGTCGAAATGAAGGTCACAACAGAAAGACATGCCCAAACGTGGCTGGTCTGTCTGAGTATGCTACCCATTAACCTTCGACCCGTTAAGTTATCACCTTCATCGTGTGTTAGTCTTTCGAGGCCATCCACCTAAAATAAATGAATTTTTAATTAAACCCTAAACGACATGTCATACGATTATATGATAAAAAATAATTTTCATATTTTAGACATAACATGAATGAAGTACTTACAGCAGCTGAACGGGACGCTCCGCTTTGGGCGATCCAACGTCTCGTTCATTGTACATACCACTGCATGTACTCAGATCGATTGCTTAAATGTTGTCTCGGCCCTTGGCCAATCACAACCCGGTTGTGATGATTACTCCACTCATTAATGAATGCTGAAAATTCTTCAACCCAATTCAACTGATTTTATCCACGCAAGTCTATAGAATGTAAGTTATCTTACACCATTGGTGGAGATGGAATAGGTTGGTTAAAACCAAACTATCTCATTACTCTGTCTAGATGGTGCCACTCAATTATATGGAAGCATATGAGTGGTACAACAGACATCCAGCAGCACTGACCACTTTTACAATACTCTGGGAACAACTGTATAATATTGATATACAGCTCCCATTCAAACTGCAATACATATAAAATTAAACAATTATTTCATAAATAATAGTTAGCTTTATACTAAACGTACTATGCATGCTATTTCAATATGAACCTGTTCTGCTGACTGCTGATCTAAAATTTCTCGATATGTATTTGTGTCCATCCTATGAATGTGGATGTTACGCATGTCCAACTGTTGTGCCCACCTAATAAGACAAAACGATCATAAATCGGTTAATTACAATATTTGATAAATTCAAGTAAAATAATTTATTTGTTAAATGCTACATATACCTGAATCCATAAGGCATGTTTTGGTTTATCGTGTATGGCTCTATATGTTCTGGTCGAAATTGGGGGAGCCTTTCCCACGCCCACATTTGTAGGAGTTGAAGATAACCTGAAACTCCCATCACATCGAGACGCGTGGCCCTACAAAGATCTCTATAAAGCCATGCTAGACAGGCTGGCCCCCAACTGTATTGTCCAATATTTTCCAAATCCGCTAAAAGTGGGAGGAACATTAAGTGCACCAATGATAATGGTAATATGCGGTGCGTAATCTGGCTTTTAGCAGGAAACTCCATCCATCTGTTCAAAGAAAAACTTTCATAAAAAAAGATAACCAAACTTTCATAACGAACGACAACCAAACTTCCATAAAAGAAGACAACAACCTCCAAATTTGGAGAACAAACTTTCATTATAAAAATTTAAAGTGCATTCAAGTTTACACTACAAGAAAAATGGCCTTTAACGAAGGGAAATCCGGTCGTTAAAAGTCGAAATCCGGTCGTTAAAAACCAATAACGACCGGAAAATCCGGTCGGTAAAAGCCCCTTCGTTAAAGGTATAGACGACCGGATTTTGAATCCGGTCGTTAATGCCTTTAACGACCGGAAACGTTCCGGTCGTTAAATACTGATTTTTAACGACCGGATTTTCCCTTCGCTGATTATGTTCACTTTTAATGAAGGGAATTCCGGTCGTTGAAAATAACTTTTAACAACCAGATTTTCCCTTCGCTGATTGTGTTCATTTTTAACGAAGGGAATTCCGGTCGTTGAAGATACCTTTTAACGACCGGATTTTCCCTTCGCTGATTGTGTTTACTTTTAACGAAGGAAATTCCGGTCGTTAAAAGTTCCTTTTAGCGACCAAAATTTCCCTTCACTGATATTACATAAATACCAAAAGATATTTTAAAATATAAACTATTTTATAATATTACATGTAGGTACATCATTCACATATATTTTATACTAAAATATAATAAATTCTTTTCATATATTAAAAAAGAAAAGTTACAAAGTATAGTCAAATTTACAAATTAAATAGCATTCTATTTAACACAACTCCAAATAAAATAAAAATTATCAATGACATGTAAGTTCAAGAAAACAACTATTCTCTATACTAATTTCTATTCAAAAGATTTTTGAAAAAAATGCGAAAAATAAACTTCCTAATTTCGCTGTCCAAAATTTTGAAGACCTGCAAAATATATAATAAAAGCTAAAATTAATATTCACAAGCAAAAATAAAAAATATCACATAAAAATATAAATAATAAAAAGTATGAGCAAATAATGACCTCCGAAGTGCCATAGTAGCCATAAAATTGACAAGTGATTATGTTAAAAGATTAGATATTATACAATCTAAATACTTGAAACGATTTATTTAGCATTTACTAAAAAAGAAAAAAGAAAAAAGAAAAAAAATAGAATAATAGTTTTAATTAGAAAAATACAATAACTCATTGAAAATAAACAGGTACCGAAAGCTTAAACAGAACAACTAAAAATGAATATCTGGTCTTTATATGCAAAAGAGACTAACAAACTTGATTAACATTTATTGGTCTAGCTCAGGATTCTCTAACATGCTCTACCGACTAATTATCCTATAACAGCTTCTAATTGGTAATGCTAATCCAACATAAGTAGGCTAATTAAACTATATGTCACATAATATTATTTAATCTATTTTTGATTTATTAACAACACAAAGTTTTCTTTCTCAATTACAAAATTATATTTGAAGATATTGAGGCAAAGTACATATAATGTCCCAGAAAATATTTCCCATTGGACTCCAATTCTGACCATATTTCTACTCCACAAGTAGCTGCACAGCCTGCACTTCAACCTGACTATGCTAATCTCTTTACAATATTAAAGACTTCTAAACCCTCAACATATGATCAAATCTTTTTAACAGTCGTAGTCATGCAACAAGTTCCTTGTCAAGATCCTAAAACGCTTAAACAGGGAAAAATTGGAAAATTATCTGCCAAAACCACTAGAAGCGATCTTACACATTAGAAAAAGACAGAAAATTTATTTCTCCACAAGCTAGCAAACAGACGTGCACATTTCAAACATCAACTGACAGAAGCAAATGATAAAATCTTAATGGAAGAACTACCAAAAATGGCCCTTAAACTTTTTGCCGGTGGCCAATTTGCTCTGACATTAATTTTTGGGCTAAATTAGCATGCAGCTTTCAATTATGGCCATTTTGAGCCACTTCATCC
Source organism: Excoecaria cochinchinensis (assembly GCA_947683425.1). Lineage (NCBI taxonomy): Eukaryota > Viridiplantae > Streptophyta > Magnoliopsida > Malpighiales > Euphorbiaceae > Excoecaria > Excoecaria cochinchinensis. Next base: position 336,859 of record CANTUQ010000073.1, read on the forward strand.
ACTTTTTTCTTATCCTTACTGATCACAAAATCCTTATTAATATGAATCTTATTGTAATCATTCAGCAAAGGTTGTAAAAGGTAATATAAGAGCGCTTTGCATTTATAATTTATAATTATTTATATTTCAAAAGGTAAAAACATAAGTTATGATACATATCAAGTAAAATAAAATGAAAAAAACAGCATAGTTACAGGGCACTAGAAAACAGAGTGTGCATGAAGAGAAAATACAGCTCATCAAACCAAGCATAATTTTCACCAATACTCAATCAAGTCAATAAAAAGTTACAGCACATCAAACCCAAACTAAAAACCAGCACATCTCTTGATATAGGTATTCAGATATAATCACAAAATGGATTGTGCACTGCCTTTCAGTTACTCTAAACTCTTCACACATTTCAATATATATGTGCAAACTCAAAATTTTATTTACTAGAAAAACTGAAGATTCATATTAGGACCTTATAAATTTCTTCAACCTATGAGACTTGAAGTGCTTATGTTAGAAATGTGCACCTTCCTCATTGATATAACAATGAAAAGGTTTGAAAGGGAGTTTGAGATTGAGTACCTAGACACTGCCAACTTAAACTAAAGTGTTTGCAAATGATCATGAATGAGAAATTTACTCAATATATTAAAGCCTTAATTGACCCCTCAAAATAATAACTAAACCAAATCAAATTCATTAAGCAGTCTAAAGCTTATTACAACACTTACTATGGTGTTTATATTATTTCACACTTATATATGTGTAAGGACACATGTGCTTCTAATTTAATCCCAACAGTAATTTAATTTCATGAATAAAGGCTTCAATACTAATTACACTTCCATTACCTATCTATGCATTTTTTTTTATCCATTTATATATGAAGATTTAATTTCCGTTAAGTTATCCATAAATTTAATTACTAATCTGATCTATGTGTCAAATTTAACTTTTACAAAAATAATGTACAATGTAAATTCTAACTTATATATTAACCAATATTTCTTCCATTTACAAGCACTGTTCTAGTTCCCAGCTATGGACAATTTCCCAATTCTTCCATTTCACCCGCAATTCTGTAAGTCTTAATTTCATTTCCAATTAACTATGATAAAAATCATGAAAATACAGCAAACAACCCAATGGTATCCAACATACACACTGTCCAGTTAATTGCATTTAGAAAAATCACACTTAATAAATTTTAATTTATGGAAGAATCACTTAGGAAAGTAATTTTGGTAGCCACATACCAATTTTCTGTCTATTTTTGGTCTCTTCACCGTCGCCGGAGCCTCGTCGGAGTGTCGCCGGAGCTCCACCGGAGGTGCTAAACCCACTGGAAGGAAGCTCGGAGCCTTGGGGTCCCTTTTCCGGTGATCACGCGCCCATCCACGACGCCGTTTAGCCGGAATCGCCGTCGGAAGCTTCGGTTTTCCCCCTCTCCGATCTACTCGTCGCCGGCGATTGAGGAGGATTCACGGCCACCAGAAGCTTTGCCTCTCCGCCGTGAGTCCCATGGTGCCCTTCGTGTCGTTCCTCGCCGCCGGAGCTCGCCGGAAAACGCTTAAGAAACTCACGGTTCTTCCTCCGTTCTCCTGGAGTAACGACGCGGCGATAGGGGGAAGGAGGCACCGTGATCGGCAACGATGATGTTCCCCGGTTGCTCGCCGTCGACTGTCGCCTCCCTCGCTGCCCCCGCCGAGCTCCGCCGTCGTCCTCTTCCCCTCTCGCTCTCTCGGTTTCTATCTCCCTTCTGCTCCCCATTTCATGTATCTCCCATTCTATTTTTCTTTTTCTAAATCCCCATAATTCTAGACCCATAACTAAAAGTATATACTATAATTATTTATCTTGTCTATTTATTCTTTATTTCTTAGTTTATTATTTTCTTATTTATTTGCATGTAAACATACACTCATATATATATATATATATATATATAGACTCAACATTATTTGAATAATTAAATTACATAGCTTTAATGAAAAATTCCACTCTTATGCGTTAAAAATCAACATTTGACGAATTTTTAGCGCGTCAAATTAATAAATAAAAACACTCAAATTTTTGGAGCATTACAAGTTTTGTGTTACAATTTTTAATGAAATAATGAAAAATGATTTTGGAGGTAAGTTGTAAAGAAGTACAGCCAATTTTTTAAGACTAGTACCGACCGGATTTATAATGTTTCAACGACCGGATTTTAAACTCTTCGTTAAATGATAATAAAATTTAAAAATTAACGACCGACTTTATTTCCGTTCGCTACTGATAAATTTTTACGACCGGATTTTATGCCTTTTAACGACCGAAAATAATTTCATCATTAAATAATAATAAAATTTGAGTTTTAACGACCGGATTAATTTCCCTTCGTTATTTGTATATTTTAACGACCGGATTTTTATTGTTTTAACGACCGGATTTAATCCCCTCGTTATATAACAATAAAACTTAAGAACTAACGACCGGATTAATTTCCCTTCGTTATTTGTATATTTTAACGACCGGATTTTTATCCCTTCGTTAAATTTTGGTCGTTAAAAGTCAGTTTTCTTGTAGTGTTAATTAAAAAAAATAGATCTAAACAAAAATTTCAGATTTGATAAAAATCCAAACTCGAAAACAAAAACACAGAATGTTTTAGCACTACAAAAAAAAATAAAATTAGCGACGGCCATTTTCGTCGCTAATATTAAAAATTTCATCGTTATTTGATTTTAGCGACAAAACGACTAACTGTCGTAAATAGCGCCGTCGCAAAAAATTTTGCGACTAAAACCAAAAACAGTCGCTAAAAATAGTGACGGACAAAAATCGTCGCTAAATGTAGAATATTCTGTCGCTAAATAACTCCTAAAATCGGTCGCCGTAAATATTAAAAAAAATTAGCGACAAAAAATTCGGTCGCTGTTCCGTCGCTAAAAATATTAAATTTTTTTATTTTTTTAATTTAATTTTTTATTATTATATCCAAAATTTAATTTATACAAATAATAATTATGCAATATTATTAACAATATTATTAATTTAAAAAATATAATATTATAGAAGTATATTAAATTATATAATTAGGAGTGTAAACGATAGACCGAATAGACCGTAAATTAAACTTATATTCAATAAAATAAAACAAGTTAAAATAACTAAAAGAAAAGTAGCATACATAAATTTTTCATATGTTCCTAATAAATACTAAACAAAATTACACTAAAAAAACATACATTGAAAACAAATACAACATAAAATTTAATTAATAATACATTCTGATTTCGTAACTTGATTTGATTGGCCTCGAACTGATTTTGCTTCTCGCCTTGAGTGAAGAGAGTTTGAGTCTCATCATGAATGGAGGTCTAAAATAAAAAAAAATAAAATAAAAATAAGCAATTCCAATACCAATTCATTGGATTCAATCCATCACTGCAACAGTTAATCTGCATTGGAATTATTCAAGTTTTTATAATAAAGGTCAACAGCTTTCATGCTTTTTCCAGCAATTAATTCTAGGATCTGTTACAAGAATTGCATTATGACCTAAGAACATACAACACAAGATAATGCTGATTTTTCTAAGCATGACTTGTAAGAAATTTAACATAATGAACTTGTAAAGTTTCATTAGAAAATAAAATTAATCTTCAATATCTCAGAAAGCAAGTTACAGTATTTGACTGCTCCACTAATTTATTTTGTATTTCAAAACATTCACCATCACAAGCAATTATTATGTATGGTTTGTCAAATCCATTTCCATTACACACAACCATGGCTATGAGAGCAGCATTTCCAATACAAGCAACTGCTGCCAATGTATGATTTAATCTTTAACTAAAGATGCACATACAAACATAAGTATTCATATAAGTTGCTCAGCAAATCAATCAATGATTCTGGAAATCAGCAGAAAAATGCTATTCTCAAAAAGTTAAACTCTCTTCCTAATCCTACTCTCAACTTGGCCATTATTTGCAAATTAGATCTCTCCAATAACAATCTTCAGGTATATATATATAACTATAATTATATATGATTAATTCATTTTATTACTTCAATTATTAATTAATATCGTTTCAAATCATCATGGATGGATCAGTGCATACCAGAATCTTAACATAGAGAGCAGGAAAATGCACATCTTGGAACGCTTACCTGTTATTCTCCATTATTTCCTATTTGGACAACCATCGCCTTCTTAGCTACTATCCTGCACTAATTATAACATATAGTGTCATGGTAACTGTTAGTGGTTATGCCCTAGGCCAAACATTTGGACCTTGATGTAATCATTACGTTTTCATTAATATAATGGTTTTCTTCACATTGATATTATTGGCATGTTACATTATTGTAATGTTTATGAATAACAATGTTATTCATGTTGTCCCTAGTCATTTATCAATAAAGGGCATAAAGATAAATTAAGACTAGTATAGTTTTGCATTGATAATCATGGGATGATTATATATGATGATATGAATCAAATCTATATGTACTTGTTAGAGAACAAAGTACTGGATAGACCCACTATAAGATCACTTCATGGGATAATGTCATAAGTGTTCTTATAATAGATATGTTATTGAATCCTTTGACCTGAGGTTATCATAGTTTCCTACATAAGGATCATTATGTTTTGACATAATCAAACGTTATCTTTAATCGGATAATTATAAAGTTTATGATTGGACATAATGAGAATTATGTGGAGGAAAGTGAATAATCAAGATGGAATTTGTCCCTCTCTAATGAGAGAGATATCTATTGGGCCCCTCGATAAGTAGGACTGTAAAATGCATGGCCGTGCTCGAATGAATTGATAGTGTCATCAATGTCATTTGAATTTATCAGTCTGCTTAGTGATCGAGAAATTATATGTTTGAACAATTTAAGTTTGACATGGACCATGACTTATGTTCGAACAAGATATCGGGTGACAAAAGGATAATAACATGTTCTATTGTCAGGTTAAAATCGGACTAATGATATTTATATTATTTGGGTAGTCATAATGTCTTGCTAGAGACCAATTATGACTTGTGGGCTTTTATGGGATTAGGCCCACTGCCAACATAATATAAACCTATTGGGTCACACACCAAGACCAAAATGAACAATATGGATTTTATTGGGCTATTGGGCTATTATCTCTTGTTATTAACTCTTATCAAAACTCAATTTCCGTTTTTCAAAAGGAATGAGAGTTTTAAGGTGCTTAAAAACATTGGATACCAACATAGGATACCAACATTGGATACCCTAGCTAGCATAACTTATTATTGAGAATAAGAAAGATTGACTCTAGCTAATTTTCTGAAGAGAAAATACAGCTACCATTGTTCTTCTTTGAGAAAGAAGAAAATCATAAAATCCATTCGTATCTAAAGGGAGCTAGCACTCCTGCAACTTTGGTTCATTTTGATCGTGCGTGTGGATACCAGTAGAGGACGTTCGTGTTAAAGGCAACGTCTTCAGTTCGATTTAAAGGTGTTTAATTCAGCTTCCCACACAGAAAAGGTTAGTAAATCTTATCACTTCCATTTGAATCTATCGAAATACATGGATCCTGTTTTTCGGGTTTTATTTTTCCGCTGCGTTTAATTTGCATTATTCTGCTTAAAACCCAACAGTGGTATCAGAGCCGCTTGTATATTCGATTGATTCAAATATTTTATATATGTATGTGATATATATATTATTCTGTTGATCGATTTGTATGTTGATACTTGGAGATTGATTTCGATTTTAAGTGTTAAAAACGAATGAATTTATGTGATAAAACGAGATTAACTTGGTAATATTAATTTGGTATTTTAAGGGCTACGAAATTACATTATGTTAATATGATTAACGAACTCAATTAAGTGTTAATGTGATTAACTAAAGGTATTAATATGTTTAATACGAAATTATTTATGATGGTATTCTGTGTTTACTAAATTGTTTAATGTGATTAAACGACGGCTACCTCTTCGTAGCGCCTTATATGTCGTTCAGAATTATCAATCGGTAATTTTAATATATCAATTTATGAAATAAAGGTATATTATGCATGATATAAAATAAATATGATTTATTATGTTTATGTATGATGTCTTTGCATGGTGCATAGCATGGCCAATTGAACCTTTTGTGGATGAATTTTATTTTATTTTTTTAATGGTTTGTAATTTTTAAATACGACCTGCGTGTCGTTAATTTTGTTGTAATCTTTATTTTATTCAATAGTTGTAGTAAAATATCTTTGTATTATTATTGTAATGAAGACGAAGAGCAACAATGGATATCAATCCAAATCCATGGCGATGGAGGTGCAAGATGGAAGATTTTGATCAAGTCCATTTTTCACACCTAGGATTGACCTTTGATCTTCATATTGGCTTATGAGGATCAATATAGATTTGGCCATGCTATGACACGGTTTTATATATATTATGCATATGTTCTTAGTATGTGATGCGATGAATGTTTATATATGTGTATGAGATGGCATGTATGAATTGATGCATGATGTATATAAATAATTAGACATCATAAGTTAAAACTAAATCCCTCACCATAATTTTAAGTCATATGCCACCCATTATTAAAACAATTGTCAAGACTAAGATCACCAAAATGTGGGTTCTGCCAAAGCGAAGTGCATTAGGTTATCCTAGTAAGGCAAGATGGGTAATGGTGCTACTCATATGTTTAAAATGGTTCGACTTAATTAGGCTATCAAAACGGTTTTGGGCCTAAGGGCATAAGATGGGATTATAACATGCCGGGACATATGATGTCAAAATCCCATAAATGATCTAAGAGTTATATAAGATATAATTGGTAAATAAGCTACCTACCTAAATAACTTAACTTTAAGCGTCATGCCAAAGCTGACTTAGAGTTAAGTGAAATATGGATCTTAGCCCACTAAATTATTATAATTATTGTAATTATTATTGAGGGTTATTATTTTAGTGGGAGTTTATAAGAAAACCTAAAATGAAATTGGTACTAATATAATTTATCTTGCATGTTTGTAGATTAATGGCATCAAATAACACTTCTGCAATGTCACTGCGATCTGTTCTTGAGAAGGACAAACTTAAAGAAACTGGCACAAACTTCCTTGACTGGTTCAGAAACTTGAGGATTGTCCTTAAGCAAGAAAGGAAATTGTATGTGCTGGATGAGCCTATTCCAAATGAGCCACCTGCTGATGCTACAAGGGCAATCAAAGAGAAATTCAAAAAACATGTTGATGATTCTGTGGATGTTGGCTGTCTAATGTTAGCTACCATGGCTCCAGAGCTTCAGAAGCATCTGGAAAACATGGAGGCTTATGAGTTGAGTACTCATCTCAAGCAAACATTTCAACAGCAGGCTAGGCAAGAAAGGTATGAGACTACCAAAGCTTTGCATTCTTGCAAAATGGCTGAAGGTGCTTCAGTTAGCTCTCATGTTTTGAAAATGAAGGGCTATATTGATCACCTTGAGAAGCTTGGATTTCCCCTCAGTTTGGAACTGGCAATGGATTTGATCCTTAATTCATTGCCTGATAGTTATGACCATTTTGTCATGAACTACAACATGAATAATATGGAGAAATCAATAGCTGAGCTGCATGCCATGCTCAAAACAGCTGAGCAAAGCATAAGCAAAAAGCCTGGCCATGTTCTGATGGTCAACAAAGGAAAAGGCATGAAAGTCAAGGGTAAGGCTAAGGCTAAGCCAAAATTTGGTGGTAAGCCTAAGCCCAAACCCAAGCCCAAGGCTAAACCTCCAAAGGAAGGAGTTTGCTTCCATTGCAATGAACCTGGTCATTGGAAGAGGAACTGCAAGCTTTACCTGGAAGAATTGAAGAAGAAGAAGAGTGGTGAGACTACTCCTTCAGGTATTTATGTTATAGAGATTAACTTATCTACTTCTAATTCCTGGGTATTAGATACTGGATGCGGATCTCACATTTGTACTAATGTGCAGGGACTCAAAAGGAGTAGGCAGCTGAAAAGGGGTGAAGTGGACCTACGAGTTGGAAATGGAGCAAAAGTTGCTGCTCTAGCTATAGGATCTTATGAGTTGACTTTGCCCAATGGGCTTTTGTTAGTTTTGAACAATTGCTATTATGTTCCTAGTTTGAATAGGAATATTATTTCAGTTTCAAGTTTGGATGATGAAGGTTTTTCTTTTCTTATTAAGAATAAGAAATGTTCTATTTATTATGATGATATGCTTTATGGTATTGCTGATTCATATTGTGGGCTTTATGTCCTAAACCTAGAAACATCCAATAATCATGATATTTATAACATAACTACAAAGAAATCCAAACCAAATGATTTAAATTCAACATATTTATGGCACTGTCGCCTTGGTCATATAAATAAGAAACGCATAGCTAAACTCCATTCAGATGGACTTTTGCAATCATTTGATTTTGAATCATTTGAAAATTGTGAATCTTGTTTATTGGGCAAGATGACAAAGGATCCTTTTACTGGACATAGTGAAAGGGCCACTGACTTATTAGGCCTTGTACATTCTGATGTATGTGGCCCATTAAGCATAAATGCCAGAGGAGGATTTCATTACTTCATTACATTCACAGATGATTTCAGTAGATATGGCTATGTCTATCTAATGAAACATAAACATGAATCATTTGAAATGTTTAGAACCTTTCAAAATGAAGTACAAAATCAACTTGGTAAAACTATTAAAGCACTTCGATCTGATCGAGGTGGTGAATATTTGAGCCAAGAGTTTGATGATCATCTAAGAGATTGTGGAATTGTTTCACAATTAACTCCACCAGGAACACCACAATGGAATGGTGTATCTGAAAGGAGGAATCGAACTTTATTAGATATGGTTCGATCTATGATGAGTCAAACAGATCTTCCATCATCCTTTTGGGGTTATGCATTAGAAACAGCCGCATTCACTTTGAATCGAGTTCCATCTAAAGCGGTTGAAAAGACACCATATGAGATATGGACTGGAAAAATTCCTAATTTGTCTTTTCTAAAGATTTGGGGCTGTGAGGCTTACGTCAAACGACAAGTCTCAGATAAATTAGCACCAAAATCTGATAAATGTCTTTTTGTGGGATATCCAAAGGAAACTAAAGGATATTACTTTTATAATCCTTCTGAGAACAAAGTGTTTGTTGCTCGAAATGGTGTCTTTCTAGAAAAAGAATTCATTTCTAAAAGAACCAGTGGGAGTAAAGTACAACTTGAAGAAATTCAAGAACCACAAGAAAACATTGAACCATTGGTGGAAACTCAACAAGTTTCACAACCTGTTGTGGAACCTGTACCTGTTACACAAGTATCACGTAGATCTGATAGGATACGACTTCAACCCGAGAGATATGGATTTCTCGTGACAGATAGTCGTGAAGTGATGCTCATGGATCAAGATGAGCCTACTACCTATCAAGATGCCGTGTCAGGTCCGGAATCTCAGAAATGGCTAGAAGCCATGAAGTCTGAGATGCAATCCATGTATGATAATCAAGTTTGGAACTTAATTGATCCACCTAAAGGAATTAAAACCATTGGGTGCAAATGGGTTTTCAAAAAGAAAACCGACATGGATGGCAAAGTAAATACCTTTAAAGCAAGACTTGTTGCAAAAGGATTCAAACAAACTCATGGTATTGACTATGATGAAACCTTTTCACCAGTCGCAATGCTTAAGTCTATAAGAATTCTTATTGCCATTGCTGCATATTATGACTATGAGATATGGCAAATGGATGTCAAAACAGCGTTTCTTAATGGAAACTTATTTGAGGATGTGTACATGACACAACCTGATGGTTTTGTCCATCCTAAGAATTCTAAGAAGGTATGTAAGCTGCAAAGATCCATTTATGGATTGAAGCAAGCTTCTCGGAGCTGGAATCTTCGTTTTGATGAAACAGTCAAAGAGTTTGGGTTTATCAAAAATGAGGATGAACCTTGTGTATACAAGAAGGTTAGTGGGAGCGTTGTGATGTTTCTTGTGTTATATGTCGATGACATATTACTCATTGGAAATGACATCCCTATCATGCAAAAGACAAAAGAATGGTTAGGAAAATCTTTTTCAATGAAAGATTTGGGCGAAGCTGCTTATATCCTTGGGATTAAGATCTACAGGGATAGATCTAAAAGGATAATTGGTCTGAGTCAAAGCACTTATATAGATAAGGTGCTAAATAGATTCAGTATGCAAAATTCCAAGAGAGGATTTTTGCCAATGTCTCATGGCATTACTCTTAGCAAGATTCAATGTCCAATGACATCTGATGAGCGAGATCGCATGAGTATGATTCCTTATGCTTCGGCTATAGGATCAATCATGTATGCCATGTTATGCACTCGACCAGACGTTTCGTATGCTTTGAGCATGACGAGCAGATACCAGTCAGATCCCGGTGAAAGTCACTGGACAGCTGTTAAGAATATTCTTAAGTACTTAAGAAGAACTAAGGATGCATTCTTAATATATGGAGGATTGGAAGATGAGCTAGTAATAAATGGTTATACAGATGCAAGCTTCCAATCTGACAAAGATGACTTTAGATCGCAGTCAGGATATGTATTTGTGTTAAATGGAGGTGCTGTAAGCTGGAAAAGTTCTAAACAAAGCACTGTCGCTGATTCTACAACAGAAGCTGAGTATATAGCAGCATCAGATGCAGCTAAAGAAGCAGTATGGATCAAGAAATTCATTGCTGAATTGGGAGTAGTACCTAGTATCAGCAACCCAGTGGATCTTTATTGTGACAACAATGGTGCTATTGCACAGGCTAAGGAGCCTAGATCTCACCAGAGATTAAAACATATACTCAGGCGTTTTCATCTCATTCGAGAAATAATTGAGAGAGGAGACGTCAAGATATGCAGAGTACCTACTGATGATAACATCGCCGATCCACTTACCAAAGCTCTCCCACAAGCCAAACATGATGGACATACTAGGTCAATGGGTATTAGATATATGTATGATTGGGCCTAGTGCAAGTGGGAGATTGTTAGTGGTTATGCCCTAGGCCAAACATTTGGACCTTGATGTAATCATTACGTTTTCATTAATATAATGGTTTTCTTCACATTGATATTATTGGCATGTTACATTATTGTAATGTTTATGAATAACAATGTTATTCATGTTGTCCCTAGTCATTTATCAATAAAGGGCATAAAGATAAATTAAGACTAGTATAGTTTTGCATTGATAATCATGGGATGATTATATATGATGATATGAATCAAATCTATATGTACTTGTTAGAGAACAAAGTACTGGATAGACCCACTATAAGATCACTTCATGGGATAATGTCATAAGTGTTCTTATAATAGATATGTTATTGAATCCTTTGACCTGAGGTTATCATAGATTCCTACATAAGGATCATTATGTTTTGACATAATCAAACGTTATCTTTAATCGGATAATTATAAAGTTTATGATTGGACATAATGAGAATTATGCGGAGGAAAGTGAATAATCAAGATGGAATTTGTCCCTCTCTAATGAGAGAGATATCTATTGGGCCCCTCGATAAGTAGGACTGTAAAATGCATGGCCGTGCTCGAATGAATTGATAGTGTCATCAATGTCATTTGAATTTATCAGTCTGCTTAGTGATCGAGAAATTATATGTTTGAACAATTTAAGTTTGACATGGACCATGACTTATGTTCGAACAAGATATCGGGTGACAAAAGGATAATAACATGTTCTATTGTCAGGTTAAAATCGGACTAATGATATTTATATTATTTGGGTAGTCATAATGTCTTGCTAGAGACCAATTATGACTTGTGGGCTTTTATGGGATTAGGCCCACTGCCAACATAATATAAACCTATTGGGTCACACACCAAGACCAAAATGAACAATATGGATTTTATTGGGCTATTGGGCTATTATCTCTTGTTATTAACTCTTATCAAAACTCAATTTCCGTTTTTCAAAAGGAATGAGAGTTTTAAGGTGCTTAAAAACATTGGATACCAACATAGGATACCAACATTGGATACCCTAGCTAGCATAACTTATTATTGAGAATAAGAAAGATTGACTCTAGCTAATTTTCTGAAGAGAAAATACAGCTACCATTGTTCTTCTTTGAGAAAGAAGAAAATCATAAAATCCATTCGTATCTAAAGGGAGCTAGCACTCCTGCAACTTTGGTTCATTTTGATCGTGCGTGTGGATACCAGTAGAGGACGTTCGTGTTAAAGGCAACGTCTTCAGTTCGATTTAAAGGTGTTTAATTCAGCTTCCCACACAGAAAAGGTTAGTAAATCTTATCACTTCCATTTGAATCTATCGAAATACATGGATCCTGTTTTTCGGGTTTTATTTTTCCGCTGCGTTTAATTTGCATTATTCTGCTTAAAACCCAACAGTAACTGTAACACAATTCACAAACATCAAAAGTTAAAACATGATTGTATACCTAACTACAAGCATTTAATCCGACCAGATGAACTATACCATTCAAGAAAAGTTCACAACCAGAGATAGACCAAAATAGTATGCTTCAAATACCCATAGAATTACATCAAGCAGCTATAGCAACAACTAGAGCCCCACCTAACAAACAGAAAAGCTACTTCTCAGTTCCACTCTAAATTTCTGGAGGAATAATAGCCAGTCCCAACAAGCTAGCCGTATACCCATTTTTTTATTCATGATTTTCGGCATTAATAACTCCAATGTTCAAATTCAACTCCATAATCTACGCAAATCCTTCTCTATTATCTTAAGAATTGATCATATATTAAAAGAATTTAAGCCATTTTCTAAAACCACAGAAAATTAAAACCAGTCAACAAATTACATGAACAGTTAAAATTATTGCATAAACCAGTCAAAAAAGAATCAGCATATCAATATTAAACCTAGTGATAGGTTCAATTCACTCCCTTTCTATCTTCCATTGCTATTCACCACATTCTACAGCAGATACAAGAACAATAGAAACATGCTTGTAGGTGTAAGATACCACCATTAACGCACTAATACACACACAAGTTCACACTTGCGTATTTTATATTACCAAGTAATTTTCCATTGTCAGTTCAAGCTTAAAAGTTGTAGTTAGCCATTCTTTGAATTAAATCCCAAATTCTAACATGACTAGGAAAGTAATCCTGTAGATAAAAAGTTGAATCAAATGCATCAATTTCTCAAAATTCTACTACAATTAAAACCAAAAACCTCAAGAAGCAAAAGGAAGATGGATATAAAGTACTCGATAAGAAGATAGGCACATCGCTTCTACACGCTTCAGCCAAAGGTTCTTCGCCCCAGGGATACCAATCAACCTTCAATTCAAACACAAAATTGAAAACATAAACTAGATTAAAACTCACCTAATCTCTTAGCATAAAAAAATGAAACTTAAAATCCTAAATCCCTAATTTAGATAAATCTGCCACTCTCTCAAATCTCCCAAAAATTTCAGATTAAAACTCACCTTACAGCTGCCGTTTGAAAAGGAGGAGGCTGGTGGCGTGACTGGTGATCGGCGCCGGCAAGAAAATGTTGGAATGGAGCTACAAACCCGGAGTAAAATGCAGTAAATGGAGGGAAGAAATGGGGCTGTCGTCGCGCGTAAAGAGGAAGAAAGTGAGAGAAAGGCCAGCAACAGCTGCAGTGAAAGGAGGGGAGGGCAAAAATAGTGGAGATGGCGAGGGGAGATGGTTGGAACGATGGCAAGGGAAGGAGAGAAGCAGATAGGGGCGGCTGGAAAAAAAGGGGAGATCGGGGCAGAGACCACAAAGGGAAGAGAAGAAAAAGAAAAGAAAAGAAAAGAAAGAGAAAAAAGAAAATATAAAGGCCAAAACGACGTAGTTTTGGCCTAGGTTTGGCAGATTTTTTATAATTTAGCGATGACCAATTTAGTCGCTAAATCGTCGCAAATCAAGCTTGTAAGCTTTACCTCTGACTTTAGTGACCAAATTTTTCGTCGCTATTTAGTCGCTAAATTTTTAGGGACTATTATGCAGTCGCAAAAATATTGATAAATTGAATAGTTTTTAGCGACAAACAAAACAGTCGTTAATTTCGTCGCAAAAAAATGGCGCCATCAATTAGCGCCAAAATTTAGCAACGGTTTATTTTTCCGTCGCTAATTGCAACGCTAAATTGAAAATATACATTTTAGCGACGGATTCAGAAAATGGTCGCTAATCCGTCGCTAATTAGCGACTAAAACTATTCCGTCGCTAATTCGCGTTTTTTTTTGTATTGTAGATCTGAAGTTATAGAAACAAAAAATACAAAAAAATTTAAAAACAAATAAAAACTAACTCAAATTTATACAGATCTGTGTTTATTGAAACCAAAAACACAAAACACAAAACACAAAAGGATTCAGATCTGACACAACAATCCAAAAACGAAAGAAAAACACAAAAAATTTCAAATTTGAGTTTATTGAACTAAATAACACAACCGAAAACACAAAAAAATTCAAAAATAAACAAAAAAACAACGAATAAAATTAAAAATTTAGATCTGTACTGATCTGAAAATTATTATAGAAAAAAGTAAAACAAAAGAAGAGAAGTGAGGGGCTGCCGCCTGAAAATGAAGTGACGACAGCTCCAAAATTAGGTTAAGAAATTGTTGGTTATGGAACTTAGAGAGAGAAAGAGAGAGAAAAAGGAGAATTATGTCTATTATTGTACTGAAGTTCTTTTTTCTAAAAAAAAAAGAAAATAACTCAAAAATTTTCAGTCTACACCAAAACATTTTTTTTTTTCTGGAACTAATATATAAACAATCTTAAATGCTAGGTGATATGGAGAATCTTCTTTTATGATTTTGTTTCCCTAACAGAAAGAAAAATCTCCATCAACTCCATGTCTTTCCTAGTAGAACACGGAATCGGATTTGATTATCTTAATTAAGGAACCAAAGTGAAGAAATAGAAAAATTAAGACTTATTTCTCCCGTATTTCAGTGCATTAAATTCAAATACTAATTGTAATTCTGAATTATATCCATATTAAGGAAGAGAAAGCCAATTTTCTCTCACCTTTCCTACATAAGAAACCCCCATAACAATTCTTATGGCTCCAAAGCATCAAATTCACAAACTTAACATCACAAAAAGGAGAACTCCATCCTTGTGGGTTTGAGTTGCGGATTTTAAGGATACTTGGAGAAAATTAAGGAACAGTGCACAATTGGGTCCACTCTAGTATATTAAAGTCTTGCATGCATTGAAAGTTAAAGAACCCAATTAACTTAGAGCATTGATTCGGTTCTTTACAATTGATTTGTACATGATTCAACTCTAAAAAATTAAAATTACTTTAAAAAATAAGTTAAAATAGAAAATTGTTACAGATATTATAAGAAACACTGTATAATATTATAATTTAAAATAGCTTAAAATCGCAAAATTGATGAGTTTTAGAATATTTAAATCGAATAAAATTAAAAAAATAAGCGGAACTTTGTGAGTATATATATTAATTAAGATTTTTGGGCAATTATAAGATAATGGACGTAAATTTTGAAGAAATAATATTTATCTACAGGAAGACAAATAAGCTTCAATCACCAGCTTCATTCAATCAATCTTTAATTAACAGAAAACAAAAGGAAGTATTAAAAGATCTAATAAAAACAAAGATATTAGCAAATAAAACATAGCAGAGGACAAAACTTGTGTCTACAAAAGTTTATAAACCAAACAACCGACGCCGCAATATCACCCATACGCCCATACCCATACCCATACCCATACCCATACCCATACCCATACCAATTAAAATTCATTCCTATTTTACTCCACCATCAAATTTTAATTAGTAAAAAATATTAACGATAATTATGAATTTCGAAATTAACAAAAATAAAATTTTACTCTAACTAAGATTTTGTAAATAGCGATAAGTAAGATCAAATCTACAGGAATTGGTCGACTTTTAATTCTTTAAATAACTAGAAATAAATAATAAAAATAAAATGGAGGGTTTGTAAATAAAAGATAAAAAATACAGAATTAAAATAATAATAAAAAATAAAATAAAAGATGAAAAAATCTAGTTAAAATCATTCACGTCACATGATTCAATTTTATTGATCATAGATTAAAAAATAATTTTAAAATCATGTAATGAACCAGTTATATAGTTGTCGGATCAGCGTTTTCAACCAATTTTTCCGTATTAATAGGCTAACTAAGTAAGATTGTAATTAACCTCTAACCAATAAACAATCATCTCTTATTAACATTATTTAATTTATTGACAGTTTTATGAACTAGAAAGACCCGACCTAAATTAACCAATTTCTTATCGAGATTGATTTAAACCAAATCATATATTTATTTAATACAACAACTATTCTCAATATTGTTGTACTAATTAACACTTGTTATTGATTTTATCAAATAATTACAGATTTGATAATCTCATCAATTAGTTATATGCTACTTAATTAAATGAACAATGAGCTTTTATTGCACAAATAATAAATAACAATTAAAATATAGTTTTTCTAAACCACAGTAAATAGCACGAACACCATATAAAATGAAAGAGAAAAATACACAAAAATAATCTCACAGTAATTTGGTTAATTAAGTCATGCCCTTAAATTAACCTTTAACTAGAATAAAAATTTACCCAATCATAGCCAAAAACAAAAACAAAATAAACTTGAAAACTAGAAACTACAGTCCTTGAAAAGACGAATAAGAGAAAGAGATGGGTACTGTTCACATTCTCTCCTTGCCTTTTTAAAAGAGGAAACCTAAAAAATTTAGAAATGTAGTTGATTCCTATCCAAATTTGAAAAATAAGTTAAATATATCAAATGCAATTTAATTTTCGTAAAAATACTGTATTTTATCTCCTAAATTAAAATCTAAATACCCCTAAAAATCAGATGGAGTACAGTTAGCGGTTAGAGTAATTTCACAATCAAAAACATAAAGTTGATACTCTGCTGTCGACTTCCTTTAGCCTTTGACAAGGCAAAAGCCTACCCTTAGCTCTTAGCTTTAGGCAAAACTAATTCAAGATTAAGCTCTTTACTTCAAAATTTTTTTGAATCTTTAATGCAGCTCCAAATCAACTCCAATTAGTTACAATTTGTTATTTTCTTATCAATTTGGCTTTACAATAATCAAAATTACAAAAGAAATTAAAAACACCAATATAGGCTAAAAATAAGTGCATAAAAAAAAAGCAAAAATATGTAACATCAGGCACTTAACAATAATTTTGTGTAAAGTTTAATTAAAATAAAATTTATTATTTTTTAATAATTTTATTGGTACCTTAAAGATGTAATTTTTATATTATTAATGAAAATTTAAATTGAAAATAAAATAATATTTTCATTTTTATTTAAAAAAACTAAAATTTCGAATTAATTTTAAAATACTCCAATATGATTTAATTAATATCGTAGGAATTTCCTCGTATGAATTATATTATATGCTTCGAATATTCCTTTTCTACACTTGTCAAATGCACAAGACCCCACGTTGAATCCTATTAGATCAATTTCCCTTTTTTTTTTGTTCAAATCCATTAGATCGCATTGGATCTTCCAAATTGTAAATTTATATATATATGGTAAGTAAAGTTTTTAAATATGGGAAATAACTATTTAAGGCGTATATAAATTACTAATTGTAAAATAATAATAATAATAATAATAATTTAATTAATTAATTAATTAATTAATTAATTCCCAAAAAGAACCATAATACAAGGAATCAACAGTTAAGAGGGTATTTGTTGTTTCACATGTTATAGATTTTAGATATAGACAGGAAATCTTACTGCTGTCTGATTATTTTTGCTTCATCGGAAATATCATATATGGCTACACAAAAACTGCTTCTTATATACATCTATATGCATTGGTTCTCGCCGGATTCTTTTATGATTTTGTTTCCTTAAGTCAACTCCATGTCTTTCCTAATACAACATGGAATTAGTGGATTTGATTATGTTAGTTAAGGAAACATTAATTAATTCTGAATTATTTCCATATTAAGGAAGAGAAATATTCTCCTGCAATCATGCCAATTCTCTCACCTTTCCTTTATAAGAAACCCTAAACGTCTATTTTTATGGCTCCAAAGCATCAAATTCACAAAAACTTAACAGAAAGGAGAACTCCATTCTTGTGGGTTTGAGTTGCACTGGATTTTACGGATACTTGGAGAAAATTAAGGAATTATCAGCTAAGGTATATGCGTCTACTTTCCCCTTTATATGTTCGAAACGGTTCTTTAATTGATCAGTTTTAGTTCTTAATTGATCTGAGCTTTGAGGATGTTTTATTTATATGTAAAACTGTCGTTAAACATTAATTTCGGAATCACTCTTAAATTAATCCTATTAGCTTTCCTTTCATTCTTTTGTTTTATCTAAAAAATATAAAAGCTTGACTTAATTAACGTTTTAATTTGTAGTTCAACTAGCTACCCGCCGGAGCTTAATTCGTTTAACTTTCAGTGCATCAATTTCTTTCGCACCAAACTCATTGTAAAATGTTATATATGAATCATGAAAACAGCCTTTTTCACAGTATTTTATCATTAACTTGATTGTATTATTTGCTACATGTTTACATGATAAAAATATTCTACATGTCGTATAAAGTAATTAAACTGGATCGATGTTTTATCTGGAAATTGGCCTTTTTTGTAATTTGCTGTAATTATTTAAGTTGTGTTCTATGTTTGATGCATGCGTTAATGTAAGTTTACTGTGAATAATTTTGGTAGATAAAGCAATGGGGCATAGCAGAATCAAAATGGAATTAATAAAGAAGGAGAGCACAAGAATCCAAACATTCCATAAGAGAAAGAAAAGTTTGGTGAAGAAAATATCAGAATTTTCAATTCTGTGCGGTGTTGAAGCTTGTATGATCATCTTCGGACCCAAACTTCAAGATGAAGCAGCCAAGTTAGACACTGTGTGGCCATCAAATTCTGATGCAGTTAAGAATATTATAGACAAGTACAAGACAACTTATCAAACAAGAAAATCTTACAACATTGCTGATTATTTTTCCGACAAAAAGAAAAAGCTCGGCCTTGAAATTTCTAAATTCAACAAGCAAATTTACGAAGCTAAGTACCCTTGCTGGGACATTCGTCTCGACAAATTCACAGAAGATGAACTAAGGCTGCTCGTTTCCAAACTGGATGATAAAATCTATGTTGCGGAACAGAAACTCAACTCGTTCCAAGAAAATCGGAACAAGTCGAAGATGCTGCAAATGTCGGAAAACCCTAGCAATTTTCAGCTTTATCCGAGCCTGCAGCCTATGTGGTGTTGGCCTGGACCTAGCTCTTATTACAATCAGACAGAGTTGCAGCTTTTGTCGTATTCGAACTCGATTGTGGTGAGTCGAAGTGATGTTCCGATTTGGAATAATAATAGCAGTTCATGGTGGAAGTGGGAGAATGCAGAGATTAATGAAGTTGAGGGGTCAATTAGGAATTTGCAAACAATGTGGCCTCAAATGCAAGTTCCCATTCCAAGCTTGCCTTATCATCAGATGCTACCTTCTCAAGCGGACAAGTTTAGTTATAAGTTTGGATTTGAAAATCAGAATTAGTTTGCTTAGTTAGAAATAATCGTTTTAACATTAATTAGTTATATTTTTCTGTTGAACATATGTTTTGATTATTATTATTATTATTATTATTATTATTATTATTGTGCGCACAAAGATTTTGGTTATATATAGGCGGCTGGAAACGTATAGTGTTGAGATTTGAGAAGGTTGCGCATGCAAATAGTTTATATTCGAAGTATTATATTATTAATAATTATTTGATAAAAAAATATTATTATAATTGCTAGTCTTTGTTTGTTTATAAGTTAAACTACCATTAAAGCCTTTAAAGGTATATATATATATATAAAATGAAAGAACGATAAGAAAATATTTTAAAATAAAACATTTAAAACAACTAATTTATAAAAATCAGTTACCAACAATTAATCCAAAAATATTACTAAATGCAGGTGCAACAATTACCAAACGCCACCAAACTATAAATTGAATGGTGGTATAACTCATAATAAAATTTGAAAAGTTTAAATTTACTAAAGTATTAAAAAATCAATTTACTAAATTATAAAAAATAATAAAAAATTTATTAAAATAAAAAATAAACTACGCAAACCTATTTATTAACTACCTTAATCCGTTTTATTAGAGTCAGGTGAACTGAATACTCAAAAAAATTCTATCCCATTTCGCTTTTCTAGTGATTAAAATATAAAATATACTAATATTTATATAGAGTAAAATTGTAATTTCAATTAAAATGTGAAATATATATATATATATATATGTATATATATATATATGAAAAATTACATAT
The DNA here is from genome assembly GCA_947683425.1 of Excoecaria cochinchinensis. NCBI lineage: Eukaryota > Viridiplantae > Streptophyta > Magnoliopsida > Malpighiales > Euphorbiaceae > Excoecaria > Excoecaria cochinchinensis. The sequence continues at coordinate 357,227 of CANTUQ010000073.1, forward strand.
AAAAATCGGTTAATCATTAACATACCGGTTAACCACACATTAAATTCAAATTTAAGTTCATTAACCACAATTCTTAAAAATCAAAGTTCATATTCACATTCAATTAGATCGATTAACCTCATAAACTGATTTGAACTCGATTTTTAACCACCGATTTAATGATTTTCATTTTTTTTTAATCCAACACTAGTATTATTTCGCATGTGTTTTTCTTTTATTTTGGTTAATTATTTTGAAACCTCTTTAAAGCGCTACAAATATTATTAGTTAGATATAATTTATAACAAAGTACTATTTATTCTGTCTTAAAGAAATTTATTGATCTTAAGAGGTCGATAATCGATGTAATTATTTTGAGAATGAAATGAGAAACTTGAATATCTATATATGATAATTAATGTATCAGCTAAGTGATGTATTATTGAAGAATATTTGATTTTATTATCATACACATAATAATAATAATAATAATAATAATCACGAAATTTATTAACTATTACAAATATTAGTAAATTTAAAATATATTGATTATTAAAATATTTGTACAATGAAAAATATGGTATAGTAAATTTAAAGTTTACTTATTGAGAATGTAATTAATTATTTGGTACGACTGGTTTGACTATCTTAGATTAATTATACTACATAAAAAATCAAAGAATTTACATGTATAATTAATTATTTGAGAATCAAATATTTTCTAAATGATAACCCTACAAATATCATTTGCATCCAGTCCATTGGCAAGGCCCAAGACCCAATAGCAGAGTAGTAGGCGTGAACTCCTAGGCAACGCGCACGCCCAATCGGCTGATGTGACCGCCAGTCTCATCAGCCGTCTGACACAAGGCAGCGCCCATGCCCATCAACTACTCCATGTCACTTCACCGCATATCTACTCTGACTGCCAGTTATCACATCCCAGGCACTCAAGTGCACCTCAACTGTCTCTTATAAATAGCCCAGCTAACGATGGCACCAGGTATTGAATCTCTAGCATTTTACCTCTAAGCATTCTCTCTCTAAAAGCTACTAACTTAAGATTCGGAGTGCTTACGCCTGATCCGACCGGGTACTCTCTCTTGCAGGATCCACCCATCCGATCGGATCTTCCACTACAAATAAGCCAGCTCTCCTTCTATTTCAGATAAAGACATTTTGAGCTTTATCATTTGGTGCTTTCGTTGAGAGACATGGCTAACTCAAGATCTAACGATAGCGCATCCTCCAGAGAACATGATCGCGACGGTGGTAGTCACGGTAGATCAGGGACCTCACAGAGAGGGGAAAAACCTCCCATGTCCCCAATCAGGACCAACCTTCTCCCTGAATTCGACGATGCCATTCTAAGGCAACCGGAAGATACCCCTGTCACCGTTAAGGACATGCGTACTCATCTTAGTGACTTCACCAAGAGTATCATCCAAACACTTAAAAAAGGCAAGATGCCAAGAACCTCTGAAAGAGCCCATGAGGACTACCTCATGGACGAAGACTTCAGACGGAGAAGAAGCAAGGGGATCTCCATCAATGAGCCACAAGCTCAAGAGAGTCGAAGGGGCATCATCAGGACCCCAGGAAGGTATGATAAAGGGAAGAGAATAATGTCCACAAGCAGGGACTCCCCCTATTACCCCAGCAGGTCCTCCACCCCCTCCATAGGGGATGATTTGTCTTTTATGTGCACCCCAAATCGCAGCCACTCGAGAAAGGCCAAAGGCGAGTCTATTGCTACTGCCATGAGCAGAGAAGACTAGTGGTTTAAACAGAAGTTCAGACAGTTTGGTTTCACTGCTCCTAAGAAAGGCGCATTTGAGGGGAACACATGCAGTAATACTGCCTCCCCGTTTTGCAGGGAGATTACGGACTCTGAGCTACCTCGCAGGTGAAGAGACGTGGTGATGGACAAATACATAGGTAAAACTGATCCCACCACCCATTTAGCAGAATATTTGACTAAGGTGCAAGTCTATACCTACGACGAGAGGATAACCTGCAGAATCTTCCCCACCACCTTGGGAGGAGACGCTCTCAATTGGTTCCATGAGCTTCCATAGGAATCAATTACCTCCTTCAAACAACTTAAGTAGCAGTTCACCACGAGATTCATCGTGCAGACACGAGCACTAAAATCGGTGAGCGACCTGTGCAATCTTTATTAGAGATCTGATAAAAGTGTTCGAGACTACATCGACAGGTTCTAAGCTACCATGTCTGAGGTAAGGAACGTAAGCGTAGAAATGGCAAATAACGCCTTGGCTAGGGGCATCATGGATCGCCCACTATTTGAATCAATAACAACAAGATCCCCAACCAGTTTTGCCGATCTAATGGAGAGGGCTAGGCAGCACATCCAACTGGATGACGCCCTAAGGTTCAGCAGGGGAAGAAGGACTAATGTAATGGATCGGCTACAGCACCCGGACAGTCGCTCATTCAATAGAGCTTCCGAATCCGAACGGACAGCAAGAAGCCCAGACCGAGTTGTAACTTTCAGAAATCTAAGCAAAAGGAAGGAGTCTGGTTGGGGCAGATCTGATCGCTCGGATGATCGCCCGATCAGAACCTTCACTCCACTTAATGCCAACCCAACCACAGTGCTGATGTGAATCAAAGAAAAGCACAGCAAGGTTAACTGGCCCAGGGTGCTGTCCGAAAGGAGCAGAATTAGAAGAAACCCTAAGAAATATTGTGAGTTTCACAGAGACGTCGGTCACCTGACTGACGAGTGTACCTCGCTAAAAAATGAAATCGAAAGGCTAATACGAAGAGGGTCCGTCAGAAAATTTATAGGCCCGGCTAGAGGAGAGAGTCCCTGTAGACAGCCGAAGCCTCGCAAGGATGATTCTGGCGCAGACGATGATGATGAGCATAGAAACCCGAGGAATGCCGACCCGCGCAGGCCTTATGCTGGGGTAATAAATGTGATCACCGGAGGATCATCCTATGGAGAAGACCTCTCTAGAAAAAGAAAGGAAAATGGTGTCTACCTCTCCCACCAGGCCGAACAGCTAGCCTCAGTCACCATATCCAGCGAAGACGCACGAGATGTCATGTTTTTATATGAGGACGCTCTCATTGTAAGAGCTGGATTAACAACTTCAACGTAAAAAGAATCCTAGTGGATAACGGCAGTGCTATCAACGTACTCACCCTTCAGGCCTACCTAGCCATGGGACTCCCAATCGAAGAGTTGAAACTCAATGCCACACTATTGATCGGGCTCAACAATGCTACTGTCCTAGTGGTGGGATCCGTCGAACTTTTCGTTGAACTAGGCCAAGAGGCAATCGCTCATGCTTGCAAGGTAACGTTCATGGTGATTGACATGACTTTTGCCTATAACGCCATTTTCGGCAGGCCATTGCTTTTCCAAACTGGAGCTGTCACCAGCGTACAGTACACGGTGATTAAAATCCCAACAAAAGGGGGCATTGCCATCTTAAGAGGCGATCAAAAGGTGTCACGTGAAGCGTACGTTACCATGATAAAGCAGCAACGGGAGGCTATGATTGTAGAGCCAGGTCTTGAGCGGTCTAAACAGGCGAAGAGGCCAAGAATGGACCCTACCGAAGAGGTGAAGGCAAGGGCGCTGTCAAAAGGAAAAAACGTTCAAGTCGGGACCAGCATGAACACAGAAACAAAAGATGCTATCATGCGAGTCTTGATGATAAATCAAGCGTTCTTCGCCGGGAGGCCAGAAGATATCCCTGGCATAGATCCCAAAGTGATCACCCACAAGTTAAATGTGGATCCAACTCATCCCTCGGTCAGGCAAAAGCTTCGAAGGCATGCGTCAGATCGAAGGAAATTTATATCTGAGAAGGTGGATAGGCTACTTAAGACCGGAACAATCCGAGAGGTAGACTATCCCGAGTGGCTTGCCAATGTGGTCCTAGTAAAGAAGAAGTCGGGGAAGCTGTGGATGTGCATGGACTTCACGGACCTCAATAAAGCGTGTCCCAAAGACAGCTAGCCCCTACCAAGTATAGACCAATTAGTGGATGCCACTACAGGCCATGCCATTTATTCCCTCCTCGACGCATACGCTAGCTACCACCAGATCCTAATGTGGCTTGCAGATCAGGAGAAGACCAGTTTCATAACAGACGACGGAACCTTCTGCTACAAGGTGATATCTTCGGTCTAAAGAACGCTGGTGCCACGTATCAGCGTTTCATGAACAAAATTTTCAAAGACCAGATCAGGTAGAATGTGGAGGTATACGTGGACGATATGATCGTCAAGAGCAGGAGCCCTGAAGAACATCTTGCTGATCTGGCCAAAATTTTTTGCACATTAAATAAATTTCGGATAAAGCTCAATCCCGAAAAGTGCTTTTTCGGAGTTCCCTTAGGAAAGTTTTTGGGCTTCATGGTTTCCCAGAGGGGGATTGAAGCTAATCCGGAAAAAATAAAAGCCATCCTCAAGATGCAACCCCCCAGAAGCATAAAAGACGTCCAGAAGCTGAACGGGAGAATCACTGCCCTAGGACGATTCATCTCCTCCTCAGCCAAGCGATGCACTCCTTTCTTCAAAAAGCTCAGGAAGAGTGAGACCTTCAATTGGGGGGAAGACTGCCAACAAGCCTTCGAAAAATTAAAGAAATTCCTCACTAACCCACCGCTGCTCAGCCGACCGATACCAGGTGAAAACTTGTACCTTTATTTGTCCACCTTTGGTGAAGCTATTGCAGGTGTCCTGGTAAGGGAAGAAGGGACCCAACAACTGCCGGTGTACTACGTCAGCCAAGTACTCAAGGGTGCGGACCTGAAGAAAGGACCGGTCGAGCAACTCATCATCGCCCTTATGATGTGCGCAAGAAAGTTAAGGCAATACTTCGAAGCGCACACGATAGTGGTCCGGTCGGGTCATCCGATCCGGAAATTTTTTTAGACACCGGACCTGGAAGGCAAGATGGTGGGATGGGCGATCAAGCTGCAGTCGTGGGATGTGAGGTATGAGCCTAGAAAGGCAATAAAGGCTCAAGCTCTGGCAGATTTTGTTGCTGAATTTACCAATGAAGAACCCCAAGGTCAGCCCAAATGCCCAAGTTGGGAAATGATAGTGGACGACGCAACAAACGATACTCGAGGAGGCGTGGGCATCGTAATAACAGGCCCCTTGGGCATTGCAATAAGGTATGCAATAAAGCTTAGTTTTAAAGCTTCCAATAATGTGGCAGAGTATGAGATGCTCCTGCAAGGATTGAGGCTGCTCCATGCCATCCGGCCGGAGTTAATAACCATCAAAAGCGACTCTCAGCTCGTGACAAGTCAAGTCCTTGGCACCTTTGAAGCCAGAGAAGCCAGCATGATCCAGTATTTGGCAAAGGTTAAGGCCACTATCAAAATGCTTGAAGAATCTGGATCAGAATGGAACCTCTAGAAGGTACCGAGAGATCAAACATTTGAAGCCGATCGGTTGGCAAAACTGTCTGCTTCCGAACAAGGAACAACAGAAGAAAACATCACTGTCATCGACCAAACCTCCTCCTCCTTAAACGAGCCAAAAATGATGGAGATTGATCAAGGGGAAGAAACCTGGATGATCTTTGAAGCCGATCGGCTGGCAAAACTATCTGCTTCCGAACAAGGAACAATAGAAGAAAACATCACTGTCGTCGACCAAACCTCCTCCTCCTTAAACAAGCCGGAAATGATGGAGTTGATCAAGGGGAAGAAACCTGGATGAGCCCGATCAAGCAGTACCTGCAAACAGGATAGCTGCCAGAAGAAAAAATTGAAGCTCGAAAGGTATCACGCAAATCCCTCAATTACTCCATTATTAACGGTGACTTGTACAAAAGAGCTTTCAGTTATCCCTGGCTCAAATGCATAACGGAGGAAGAAGGAGACTATATCCTGAGGGAGGTTCATGAAGGCATCTGCGGGGCACACGAGGCTAGCAGAGCCATGGCAAGAAAAGTACTCCAAACAGGATACTTTTGGCCAAATATTTTCAAAGATGTTCAGGAGAAAGTAAGGAGATGCCCGCAATGCCAAGTTCATAGAAGGGTCATAAGACAGCACGGAGCAGACCAGCAGCCGATCGGAGTTGCGTGGCCATTTGATCAGTGGGGCTTGGATATCTTGGGACCTTTTCCCCAAGCAAAAAGGCAGATGAAGTTCCTCATCATGGTAGTTGACCACTTCTCCAAATGGATCAAAGCAGAGCCTCTGGTAACGATCACAGCAGAAAAGGTCAAGAACTTTGCGTGGAGGAACATCATCTGTAGGTATGGCCTACCTAATATTTTCATTACAGATAATGGCAAGCAGTTTGACAGCTCTATCTTCAGAGATTTTTGCCAAGGCCTAAACATCAACCTGAGATTCACCTCAGTCACTCACCCTCAAAGCAATGAAATGACGGAGGTCTCTAATCAGACCATTCTGGAAGGGTTAAAGAAACGGCTGGGTGAGGCAAAAGGCAACTGGACTGAAGAACTGCAGAGTGTCCTGTGGTCTTATAGAACTTTACAAAGGACAGGTACTCACCAAACGCCATTCTCTCTTGTCTACGGCTCCGAATCAATGATACCCGTAGAGGTTGGCCTCCCATCCTACCGATAGGCATTCTATTTTGAACGGACGAACATCCAAGAAAGATGCCAAGATCTGGATCTCACAGAAGAAAGGAGGGAGGACGCCTATGTCAAGATCGCCACCTATAAACAAAGGGTCGCCAGATATCACAACGCCAAAGTAAAGTCTAGAGCTTTCAACATCGGTGACTTGGTGCTCAGAAAGGCGGACATAGGTGCGGGAAATGCAGGAGTGGGCAAGTTAATGCCAAATTGAGAAGGGCCTTATGAGGTCTCCAAAATCTTAAGCCCGAGCACGTACAGGCTCAAAACAATAGAAGGGTAAGACATCCCCAGAAGCTGGAATGTCAAAGTACTCAAAAAGTACCACTTGTAATGATGTATCCAGATTCAACAAATATTCAATCAATAAAGAGGTTCCTTTTCATCCCTATGTATAAAGAGTTTCTTTCTTATTATTTGCAAAGCATGCATGTCATAACTTATACGCTAGGCTCGACGTTCATCCCGAGCCAAAAATGCGAAAGTTAGAATCCATTTCTTTGAAGGCAGGTCCGACCGTTAGGATCGATGAAACTCCCAATCCCAAGACACGGAAAAGGATAAAAGTCCGACAGTTTGACCGTTAGGATCGACGAACATCCCAATCTGAAAATACGGGACCTACGAACATTATGTCGATCCCGCTTGTTAGGATCAGCTATACCCTTGATCGGAAAATACGGAACGCACTCCACTTGCGCTGACTAATTCACTAGATTCGATGTCTATCCCGAATCCAAGATGCGAGCATTGTGGTTAGATTAAGGTAAACGTTTCTCCCAATATTAGTGTTGAGCAACAGTCATGAACCGGAATGCAAATCAAACACTGACTTGACGAATGAAACTATTCACCTGATTCTAAGTCTAACTCAAAAGTCATTCCAGATGGCCGACTAATCGTGCATCCTAAATCAGATTGGGCAAATCGGTCACTGGACTTGAGAAATTATTCCAATTTAGGAAGTATATGAGATTCATTAATGTGTTTCACTTCAGCAAGTTATATGCATTTTAGCAAATACCCAAACTTAGCAAATTTTATGCAATTTTACAAGTTATTAAAGATTTGCAAAGGCATAACTATGAAAGTTTGCAAATTATGCAAAAATGATCATTTATTGAAAGAATTACAGTACAATTTATAAGAATCAGTACAATAAACGAAGTATACAAAGGGAAATCTCTACAAGTCTACAACTTCTAACCTAAGTTTCTATATTTATAACTTCTACATTGCCAGGAGGATCGGTAGGTGGCCCCACATTTGGCTCGACGGAAGCCTGAGAAGGGTTAGAGGCAGGCTGAAAAGGCTCGGCTACCCCTTCGGAGACAGGCACAGCCAGCAGAGGCGCCCCAGCTTCGGCTCTAAGGGATGTGTCTTGACAAACCTTGGTCGAAGAAGGATCTTCCCCAGAAACTCGCTCAGTAGCTTCCCCTCTAGGAGCATCGCCTTCATCATCACTGGATGGCGGATCGAGTAAAGCCGTTGGATCCTCCATCCAGTTGAGATCAGCATCAGGGAACTGCCTCCCAGCCTCATAGATCAGTCGAGATAGCAGCTTCGCTTGAGCCTTGTCCAATTGATCAAGAAGTTGCTCCTCTCGAGAGGCAAGCTCCTCTTCAAGCCTTTTTCCCCAGGCTGTCTCTTTGTTCGCCAACATAGTGCGCAGCCAGTCACACTCCGCAAGCGCTTGACCTTTCTCCTCCTGCACTTTGGCCTTCTCAGTGCCCAGAAGCTTATACTCAGCGCCCAATCTGGCTGCCTCTTCCTCGAACCTTCGGCATTGAGCATTGTCGGCTGTCAGGCGTGCCACCTCACCCTTCAGCCGATCAGCCTCGATGAGCCGTGACTTAAGCTCTTGGGCGCCGGGTGGCCTCCTTCCTTGCGTCCACCACTTCTCCACGGAGAGCAGAGGTGTCCTTTTAGAGATCTGATACCTCAAGGCGAAGGGCAGAGTTTTTTTTTGAACAGCTTCACATTGGGCAATCGCCTCCCCCCTCGCCTTGGCAGTGTCTTTTGATCTTGCCTCCAAAAAGCTGCCCATGTTGTGCAAGCGCTGGCCCCTCCTGATCAACTATAGGAACAGGGAAACAACAACATTAGCAAAGGCGAGTTTTGCCAATTTTTAGGCAACATAAGTCAAAGCGGCCAAATCTCACCTCGAGGGTTTGCTGGTTGAATAAACTGAGCTCCTGGCCGAGCGAGCTAGGGTCACCCATGACCTTGAAGTCATCTTCCTGAAGAATGCTCCGGCAGAGATAACTGGCAACCGCTTTATCGCTCGTTGACCAGTCGCCACCGAAGTTCTCCTTCAAGAACTCCTTCAAAGGCACAGGTCGCCTGTCCGATCACCGAGCTGGCTCGCTTGGCACAACAGCTTTTCCTTTGGCCACCACATCAGCAGCCCTTTTCTTGGTGACCTCGTCAGCCTGCTTCTTTGTTGCCTCGTCCACCCGTGCCGGCCTCCCGTAGGCCATCTCCCTCAGAGTTTGAATATTGGGAGGGCAGACAGCTCCGGGCACTTCTTCCTCTTCGGACTCATTTCCCAGCACCAATTGTCTCCTACGGAGGGGCTGATTCCCTACCTTTAGCTGAGGTGCCGAGGGCCCTGAGGTGCTTGGGGGTTGACGAGCGGCTGAGGCAGTTGCAGTAGCGGTGGTGGCAGGAGGAGCAGCAGAAACCGAAACTGCAGCGTTTGGGGCAGCGACGGAAGAAGCGTCCTTCGAGCCCTGCTGCAACTAGTGTACTTTCGAAGCAGGCAAGATCTTTCGCCTCTTCCTCTCCTCCTTGGCCTTTCGATCGGCCTCTCTCTTAGCAATGGCCTGAGCGCTTAGCCGCTGTGATATGTCATTCCCACCAGCCATCGCAGCTGCAACAAATACAAACAAGATAAGTTCTTCTCTCATAAAAGAGATATTTAATGCAAATGCAATGCATGAGTAACAATTTATGTTATCCCTTCTACTCCGATCCTAGTTCTCACGTTGGACGTTTTCAGCGGCTTCAGGGTTGGAGGACCCATGTAATGTCGACAGCAGTTGCTTGGAATCGTAAAGCCCCCCATTCCAAGCCACGACACCCATCAACTTATTGATGTCAGCCTCATACATGGACTGCCCTGCGGCCAGGTCCTTTAAAATGTTGGCCTCTCCCGATCGGCCTAGGCTCACCCCAAATTCGCTGATCCTTCCTACCAGAAAATATCTCTCTTTAAACCCTTTCATGGAAGTGGGGACGTTGATGAGCTTTTTCCTCGGTCAACTGGTGAAAAAACATTCCGTTCCATTGCTTCGACACGAGATGTAGAAAAAATGGGTGAAGAGATCAAGAGTCGGGGCCACTCCCTCCAGGATGCACAAAATTTTGAAGCAGACCACCATTCTCCACCCTTTTGGATGCAGTTGGTTGGGGGCGAGGCCATAGCTCTTCAACACAACAATCTCAAATGCGCCGAAAGGGAAATGCATTCCTGCATCCAAACTCCACAAGTGGCAGATGAACCACTCGTTCTGCTCTTTTCCAAATGGCCCCACTGTCACCGCCATGGAATCGGGACACGACATCACAAAAATATCGTAAGGAAAACCATATTTGGCAGGAATCTCAGCCATCTCTCTAGGGCTCAGTCGGGAGCAGCGCTCAACTGGTGTCCTACCCCTGTACTCCTCCATAAAGCTTCTATCTATGGACTGTCTGCTACTGGAAGCCATTTTTGACAGAAAAAAAGAAGGAAGAAATGCAAATCCCTAACTCCTAAAGGGAATGGATGCAGATGAAAAATAAAAAACAAGGAGAGAGAAGTGTGAAGGAGGTACTTACTTGATAATGGGTAACTTGAAAAATTTTCAGAAAGAAGCAAAAAAGGCTTGCTGGAACTCAAAGAAAGCAAGGAAAAATTTTGGCAAAGTTTCGCTAGGAATTGCAAAAGTGAAGAGAAAATTGCACAGGAATTGCCCTATTTATAGGCAAAACTGTTGGGGCACGCCAACCGTTCCACCATAGGAAACACGCCACGTGTCCTCAAGGCATTACTGCTGTACGAAAAACGAAGTGCCATTCTCGGAGCACGCACAGCATTAAATCAAGACAGTTGTACAAGCAGGTGCGTCTCTTCAGAAAAAGCGCCGTGCAAAATTCAAAAGTCCCGCCAACGTATGTCTCCCGAGCGGAACAACTAGAAGCGGGCACTATCCGAACGGATTCACTCAAGGCAAATCTATGCCCGATCGGATCAGTTTGAGGGGGGGACAAGTAATAACCCTGCAAATATCATTTGCATAAAGGCCCATCTAGTCGGCCCAGTCCACTGGCAAGACCCAAGGCCCAATAGCAGAGAGTAGTAGGCGTGAACTCCTAGGCAACGCGCACGCCCGATCGGCTGATGTGATCGCCAGTCCCATCAGCCTTCTGACATAAAACAGCGCCCATACCCATCAACTACTCCATGTCACTTCGCCGCACACCTACTCTGACTGCCAGTTATCACATCGCAGGCACTCAAGTGTACCTCAACTGTCTCTTATAAATAGGCCAGCCAACGATGCCACCAGGTATTGAATCTCTAGCATTCTACCTCTAAGCATTCTCTCTCTAAAAGCTACTAACTTAAGTTTCGAAGTGTTTACGCCCAGTCCGACTGGGCACTCTCTCTTGCAGGATCCACCCATCCGATCGGATTTTCCACTACAGACAAGCCAGCTCTCCTTCTATTTCAGATAAAGACATCTTGAGCTTTATCACTAAGGAACTTTCATTTTTGTGCTACTGGTTTTCATGCAATATTGATTATTAACATATTACTTGCTAATAAAGAAATTGAATTTCCCTCATGTTTTATGTTCTAATGTATACAGATAAAATATATAGAACCACTATACAACATCTAAACTGTTCAAACTTTGTAAAATTTTGATTGATGCATCTATAAAATGATCACTTGTGTGTCTATTATCAAATCTTACTTTGTTGCAAGTTGATGTGAGCCTTGAAGAGTGCAATTATTATAAAAGTAAAAAGCAAAAGAATGTTTAGAGTTGAAATGAATTATATGCGGATGGTGTTTCGCATCTATATTATTTGACATCAATGTCTTGTTTTAGAAGTGGATGCTTGTGAATCATTTGAAGTCTCAGGAGAAAAATGTTGTTTATAGCTTGCACTCCTCCCTTCCTCACACTTTGGATTTCCTGAAAAGCTAGCCTTAGCCAACTCCCTTAGCTTCTTCAGTTCACTCTTCTGCTCTAATTTCAGCCCTTTCATCCGTTTTCCTTCCACTGCACTATCCATCGTAATGCTTGCTTCTGCAGCCATAGAACTTACTCTTTGAGTAGCATCCAACCCAGATGGTGAACCCGGACTCAGCATAGGAACCACTGTTGCTGTCATTGCACTGTACGGTTCGATATTAGGCCCCGTGCCATCTCTTCTTTGTAATTCTGTTTCCGGACTCAGAGGAGGGATGGCAGACAGTCCAGTTTTTGGCTCTCCTGACCAGTGCTTCCTCGGAAGGAAAGGCAATACAAGTCCTTTCACTGCAAACTTCAATCCGAGCCTGAAAGAGTTCTTCTTCGGCCGAGAGAGTTTTAATATGAATTTCATTAGAGCATACCACTCATTTATAACTTGAGCAGTAAAAGTTAGAAATAGGAGAGCCAACATTATATATCCCTGACTTGTTGCTTTTATCGGATTTGAACTGCTTGTACTGATTGATAAACCGAAAATGCCTACTTCGCATAGCAAAGAAATGTTTTCTGCCACATGAACTCCCCTTCCTATATACGGTTTTAGAGCAAATAGGAATATTAACTGTACCAGCGTGATTATTAATGCAAAAAGGCTGGCCCTTGATGAATTAGAAGAGTGAGATCCGGATAGTACTCCGAGGCTGACTCTTCTTAAAAAATCAAGAACAATGTAGGAAGATCTCGCACACCCGAAGACTCTTCTGGACAAAGGAATGTTGATTTCTTCATTGCTTTCATCTGCGCTAAGAGCTCTCATTCTTCCTATCCCACTTCGGCCACTTTCAGTGCACTTGGAGATTGTGTTTGGTTCGGTTTGATCAACATAGACATACAAGGTAGGACCTTTTTGATTCTCAAAAAGAATTCCGAACCCTGGAAGAAAAGATGAAGGCAACCCTTCTCTGAAAAACCATTTCCCTGTTGCTGGCCTCCCAACCAAGAAGAACCAAAGCTTTTTATACCATGTTTCCGTTATATCCACGTGCCGAATTTCCTTGTACTGAGCAAAACTGCCAGGGAAGATAGCAACTACGAGAAATAGGGCAACTGATAAAATAAATGCTGCTGGAATAGCCAGCAACAAAGTCCCTGTAATGATTCCCCACATTGTGCCACCTGCAGAATTTACAGGTTTTTCTGTTAGTCAACTCGTCCAATATGGCAAGTCAACTCAGATAGCAAAACCCCAGATAAAAACCTTACCTTTTATAACAAATGCTGATGACTGAGAGATACAGGGTAATGTGAGAATCAGAAATAGAACCTCAAACCGGAAAATAGAAAGGTTGCCATGAGCTTTTGATCCTATTCTCCATCTTAGGAAGATCCATATTAGACAATGAATCATAAGCAGACTGCCTCCTCCTACACCAAGCCAAAACAAGTTCATCTCCAAGTCTTCCCACCTGTTGCAGATATAATCTCAGTAGTGTTACCAATTGAATTACTTGTTTGCGATATACTATGGATACTACATGATTTGTTTCCCTTCACTTTTGCCTCTAGTTGCAGTTGTAATCTCAAATTAATGAAACTAGATTTCCTTTTCTGCAAAAATAAATTCAGTAACGATTCAGATGTTACCCCTTGTAGTTCACCATTCTCTTCACAACAGTGCTAGCAGACAATGGCTCCCCTCTCTGCAGGAAAGTTAAATATAACAGTAATAAAATCTTCATACATGTGTGTGTGTGTGTTTTAACTGAAGATGGAAGATAGTAGATACCAAGAAATAAGCGAAATATTCTCCAGAATCAAGAGGTAACCCATATGAACCACTTTTCAAGCTTAGATTTTGTTGATGAAACCAACCAAAGTTTGGATGTCTCTCTGTAGTAAACGGTAGTCGATCTATCAAACTGGAAGTATCAGTTGCATTTAGATCCAACTGATGGTTAGGTCTTTTGTTATAAGGAAATCCAAGGGGTAATTGATGAGAATGCTTTTCAGCCAAATTAACATGATTAAGCCAGGTTGAAGTGCCATCCTTTTTCCATGGAAGCTTTTGACGAGGTATGAGCCACCTCAGACCTTCTGTTGTCTCTGAATATTCAATTGGATGGTTAACTGAGAACCAATCTGAGAAAACAAACACTTGAAGGTGCCCATACAATCCCTATTAAGAAAAATTCGCAGATAATTCATGGACCGCAAAATAATTTTTCCACAATTATGTACCGTACATAGCATAAAATTCTAACTGATGGTTTTAAATATTTACCTGTAGATTCAGTGAGGGATTGGAAGCGGCAATATTGGTATTTCCAGAGGCAAGAATGTCTATAGCACCAAGATTTGCAGTGGCAAGGGAAAGTGCAGCAGCTGCTAGTGATGTTGCCAACACTCCCGCAGTCACAAACGAGTGTAATGCAATTGATATTGCAGGGGTTGAGTCTTTTTTCCGGAAAAGAATCGGATACGTAGGATTATAGATCACAAGAGCACATAGATCAGTAGCTTATTAAAGAATTTCCAATATATGAATAATATGTGTCAAAAGAAGAAAATGATTCATATAGCAGAATGTTCTTACAGTGTCTCACTTCAAGTTGGTTAGATGCTAGATTCTGGTTTCCTGAAATGTCATTTACTTTCCCATCGGGAATACTGACAAACACCATGTTCTGATTGTCAGCTAGGACAGTGAATGAGTACAGAGCTCTGGAAAGTTCCCGGAACCTAAATGAAGTAAAATTTGATGTATTTGAGCTACTTTTAAAGCTTTCTTGCTAAGCTTTTATGTTCATGCAGTAAGAAATTATGATGTGTTTACTTGTTGTGAACAATGGTAAGAACAGCTTCAAAAGCCGCCTATGCACCTGCCTTGTAAGTTTCCCTCCTTGCACTTTTACCATCGACGCCTGAAAGCCAAAAACTGGCTTTGTAAACTCTACTATCACATTGATGTCAGATGCCTTTGTCATGTTTGAGCTTGTACTTAGTCCTACCACAGGCTTTACTGAGTCTAGAGAAATATGCATGAATATGTAAGTCATTATACATAGAAAAGAAATAGAGGAAGAGATCCGAGGATCGCAAAACTGTAAATAACATACCGAAGAGTACTGTAAGCGGTCCTGGAGGTGAGACAGGAGTGCCTGTCCTGCCAATTACTGATGCAGCTTCTAGTTCAACTGTGATAATTTCAGTTTTTGATACATTCTTCAGCTACAAATTTGAAAATTATTCTCATTAAAACGTGAATTTGAGTTTTAAGTGTCATTAATTCTGATCTGAATATCATTCAAAGTGAAATACGCTTGCTTACTTGGAAAACAAATCTGCGATTCCCATGATTACCACTCGGAATAGGTAATATATTACCTGAATTGACATGCAAGGCACTGAGGAGTTCTTCAGTTGAATTCATAATGGCAATGCTAAAATCCAAATAAATTTTCAAGTCCTCCATTTTGTTAGTTGCCAGAACAGTTCTCGGGGACCCCTTGAACTCCAAAACATATGATGAAACAGGCATCCATAGATCCACCAGCACCGGTCTTCTGTCTAAGACCAGAATCAAAGCATATTGATAGAATTAATTGTCCATATTTGTAATAAAACAGAGAAGTCAATTATCGTTGGTAACTTACCGAAGTGAATAACGATAATAGAATCATTTGTCCTCTTAAAACTGTTTCCAGCCTTGTCTGTACAAAAGTTTTCTGCCATCCTAACAAATACCCGACCATATATACTCTTCAATGATAAAATTATATCAAGTCTATAAACTAAGTTTGGTTTGATGATGCGTAGCGAAGAAGCTTGAACATATGATGGACCGTCTAATAGCACCTGCAACAATGGAATTGTCTCAAGTCAACCTAATGCAATTTAAAAGTCTGAATTCCAATTAAGAGATATTCAAGCTTACATCGCAATTTGATGAGTTCACACATTTGAAGCCACCCATTCCAGTGCATGCTTCACTGAATGTTACTTCAATGGTTACATTCCCAGCACTTGTATAGTTGTATCTACTAAGTATTTTTGCAGTTGGTGGAACTGTATCTGAAAGATTATTACAAAAAATTTGGTCCTCCTTCTCGGAAAAGATTAAAGCTTTAACATTGCTGATGGTAAAAATTAAACAGAAGTACTAACCAATGAACCATGAATAGGATGATGTGTTTCTCTCTCCATTACTGGTAGTGACATTAAGGAGAAAATTGTGTTTATGATTCGCAGTTAAGTTCTTAAATACTATAGTGTCTGCTGGACATGATCTCAAATTACGGCCGTCAAGCTGCTCAGGAATTCCAAGCCAAGTTCCGTTCATTGAATAAATACATTAAAAAAGACTGATAATCACATAGATAACCTAAATTGCTACCTGCTTCTCAGATTAAATTTTAACAAAGATTACCTCACAGGAAATTGAACAACCATTTTTCTTACACGGATTGACACCATCTGGCCTCAGTACCGAGTACCGAAAAACAGCATCAGTGAACCTTGAATATTTTGGAGGAGCTCCATGAAAATGAATGTTAAGTGTAGATTCAGTCGAGTCTAACGCACCTATTGTCAGTACAATATAAAAAGCTAGCTTAAAAAATATTTGTAAACCCATTTCAGCAGCAGCTACATATGCATGGAGTTCATGTTTAAGAGAAGAAAGAAGATAAGCTTTTTGTTGAAGAGAAAAAATAAGAGCAGTAGTTGAGAGTAGAAGGCAGCTATAGTGGAATGAGCATAATGGATTTATGTTGGGGGAACCAAAGAAAAAGTTCAGGGCAACTACTACAAGTATTATTGTCAGTGTAATAACTGCTTAATTAAAGAATTTCACATTCACCATCAACTACCACTTCCAGCACAAATCTAGATTTATCATGTCACTTGGGGTGTCCTTTACTCTCTTCCCAAATCCCAACTAGCTTAAAATTACAAACTGAAAAGTTTGCCATCATTGACTCTATCTGCAATTAAATGAAAGTTAGCATTGGAAGCAAAGTCATTACGTATTTAATGCCTGATCAGACATGGCATTTCAAAACGCTGCAATTAGATATTTCAAAATTTTCGTTTATCATACTGTTTTCTGGATTCAACTTTTGAAAGAAGATTTTCTCCAAAACTAATATGAAGGAAGCTGTAGTCCCTAAACTTGTCTATCAATGTTATCCTTAGAGCTTAATTTGTAGTAACACAAAAAACTTTCGACCTCCATTTGATTTCACCAACTGGTCTAATTTAAGAAGGATAATACATAATTTTCTCCTCAAACTATCATCATCTAACATATTACTCTCTTAAACTAATCAAACGGCAGATTATCCCTTAAATTTGTTAAAAATATCTAATTATTATGATAAATAGTAATAGAAAAGTAATATGATATTTTTTTAATAAGTTCAGAAAAAATATGATATTTTAAATAATATAAAATATTATTTACAATTTGTAATAAATTTTAAGGGTTAATATGATATTCAAGTAATTCAGGTATAATATGCTAAATGACGATAGTTTAGGGGGGAAAGTAAAGTATTAATCCATTTAAAATGAGTTCTGAAATGCTATCTAAGCAATGGAATACTGAAACTTGGAAAGATGCAAAATCAGTGAACTAAATTAGAATGTGGAATTCTTAAGCTATAAATTGAAGTTTAGAGACGGTTTTGTTAACTTATGATAAGTTAAGGAACGAGTGTAATTAACTCAAATGATCCCAGTTGCTCCATATGCCAAATGTTACTGTAACTCTGAACAGCACATCACACTAATCTAGTAGACATGCATTATTTATTGTTAACCATTCCTAATGATTTAATTAGGACAGAAAGGTTGATGCATAAAGATAAAGCGTTTCGAGTTTCTTTGACGCAATGCACAAAGATTGAATTGCTAATAATATGTCGAATATTCAATTTAGGGTTATATATTGGGAACACTGAACAACTTATTAAAAGGCGACAAATGGCGCAATGCATTAAGAGCGGTCTATCTTTAAGCATTAAATAATTGCAGACGGACAAGATTTAATGCATTTAGTGGTACAAGGAAAAGTTATCTATGCACCAGGCAATGGCTGACTGGCAAATTGGCTATGGGCTTTCAAGCAATTTCAACAGTGAATATTGGATGCAGAGAGAGACCATTTTGTGACCAGCGACCCTACACCATTAAGACTTGAGAGAGAGTCAAAATTTATGATCCGCAATACATGTTTTGGACCTCTACCTCTCTATGCTTCCAATTTAATATTCGATCTTATACATGACAAATTTATATTTAATGTCAACTATCTTAATGACAAAAATCAAAATACTGAAAGCTCGTACATGTCAACAACTGTCAAATAAAAAATTTGAATAATACTAGTAACTAGTAATGTTTTCTTTTCCCAATAATCCTGGTAAAGTATCCACCCTCAAGTATAATTGTACAAACCTTTGATACAGCCTAAAATGCAAAGGATAAGACCTAATAAATCAGATTCATACAAAACAGTTGTATTGGTGAACTTCTAAAGTGTTGTAACAAAGGTGATTAGATCCTGACTGGGTTGTGGCTGTCCGTGGCCAAAATTTGTCAATCTATTATGTAATTCAAACAGATGTAAAGCAATCTATATACACAGATCACCCTCCACTAACCTCTCAAAAATCATCAAGACATGGCATTCACCATAAGCTGTCACTGCAAACAGTTTTTTACCCTCATCTGCTCCTCACTGGACATTTACAGAATACATGGACATTCTAGTTGAGTTTCTAGGGAAGGGCTAAATCTCCTATGAAAAACCGGAGCTTCAGCATAAATGCATAAGGAGTCTATGCACGGGACAATTTGAGATGAGGTTCTGTACAAAGGTTTGGCTCTAAGTGGCGTAATGCAAGAGGTCTTCAACATGCGGAGCAGATTTGTCATCATCTTCTGTGATCATCCAGTGTAGAGTAGGTCCCTGAACATCATAGTCCATGATAAAATCAAATACAAAATTAAGCAACAACTGCAGCAAGTATAACCTAGCATGACCTGTACAACTAGTATAGTTACCTAAGGATGAGTATTACACTAATGAACCCACCTTAAGAACATGTAACTAGCAAAACTTTTCAAATATCTATCAGAAGCCGGAAATCCACCCTTTATGTAATTAGTATCTGCAAATTCATCTCTCTTGGGGGGGGGGGGGGGGGGGGGGGGGTTTCAGAAATATGAAAATTCTGTTCCTTCTTAAATTCCCAACACTAATTATAGTGGCACATGATGTTCTCCAGTTTTGTAAGATAACTTCGGTGATGATGCAAATGCTAAGTTCATAGTAGATAACATTCAGTATCAAGTAATTGAAAAACTGAGCAGTAATAAAATCGCAGGTAGAAAACCCATTACCTTTCCATGCCGCATGACTTTTGGTGGCACTCTAGTCATGTCAACAACAGTGGAAGGATCAGCAACTCTTACACCACCATCAACAACAAAATCAAGACCCTATAATTATTAAAGTACTGCTTGACAATTAGAATCAAACAAAATTACCATATAAATACTATCTGTCATCTAACCCCCAACTCCGACCAAAAAGAGAGAAAAAAGGGTCAAGAATGAAACTGGAATACTATTCCATTTTTCATGGCATATGAATCTAAAAGCAAGAACGTAAGGAAGCAATTAAAAGATATTCAATTTCAGGGGCAAAAGCATAATCATGGCACAATATTATAAACAAACTTATTTGAAAAGTGAAGGATGTCTACTGGAACTGGTTTGATTAGCCCACATCTTTCATAATGATTATTGAAGAAACAACCCAATGTATGGAATTTTAATGCCATCATAAAACAAGCTAATTAGATAGGAAATTACATTAATAATCTTCTTAATTACTCTCACTGTCTTCTTCAAGTTGCTATATTTGCAATATATAAAACCTTTTGTATGATAAAAGACCATGCTAAAGAGACTCTAAGAAAATATTAAGCAAGTACTTTAATGGATATAGGATAATTTCCTATCAAAAGAGCATATGATAGATCAATAAAAGTCACATAAAAGCATATGCAGATAACAATCTCACTTGGCATATTCTACATATATAGCAAATAATCATAACTGAACATTTGATTGTACGACTGCAAATCAAGCAAAATATAGAAAATCATACCTCTGGTCCGTATATGTCAGCAATTACAACAGGATCTATCATCCACTCATTATCCTTGGGCCACTTGACACTGACACGAAGAAAAGAACATTCAGTCTAAAACCATAGCAAATGGAGATCATCTCTTTAGTGGTTGTATAGACTTCAAGAGCAATTTGCAACAAATACACACATTGTTGCATGGACTATTTAAAACTTTCACAGCCCAAGCCCCCGCCCCAGCCAGAGCCAGAGCCAGAGCCCCAGTCCCAGTACAAGTATATGAAATCAAACCAACCTCGTGGATATAAGTGGTGAGTCTATCTTCTCTAGTATTGCTTGACATATGGCATCATCAGGGATACGAACACCCACATCTTTTCTTGAAGAATATTTGGCAGTCGTAGTACCATACCTTACACACTTTTTAGGTAAATCTTTACTTGCAGTTAAGATGAAAGTATACTGTCACAGAAAAGCAAAGTTATGACTGAAAAAGCATTCAGAACAGGCAACCTATTGTTCGCATGAAGATCCAATGCAGAAATAATTTTATTAATCATTAGTATCATATATAATTCAAGGGAAAATGCACTCTCAAAATAAGCGTGTCAAACTCACAACTTGCATTACAAAAGAAATCAGAATTACGTTCATCGAGTTGGAATTTTTCACGAGAAGCTTAATGCTCATCAGAGAGACACACAATAAAATAAAAACCATTATGGTTAAACATATGCAGAGTGAATTAAAAAGGAGGGAAACCTTGGCTGATGATATAGTTCAATCATTGTTATGATTTAGTATGCCTCTAATGGGTACTATAGAGTCCTTGAATTAACAGTAAAATAAATCAAATAACATCCTTACAGGTCCAGGTAGGCAATGCTTGACAGCTCGAAATATGTTTGCATGTCCTTCGCCATCTCCATGAGGGAATCCAGTTGTATACTTGTCTATGTCTCTAAAAGAGTGGCATAAGATGCTAAGAGGCTGCATACATGACACCATTGAAATAACAAGCATGAAAATTTAAACTCGATGAATGGTACTACAAGAGCAAGGTAATCCAAACAGCACATGACAAGTTGCAGCTAGTCCGGTATCAAACCAAAGCTTATAAGAAGCAAATATGGTGATACCCAAACAAGAAGAAACAATTCTTGCCTTGGAATGTTCTATATTTTTTATCCTGCAAGAACACATATACAAGTTAGATATCACCTAAAGAATAAAAATTGGTAAAGAAATTTTGAAAAATGAAGTTCTGGAGTTAATGAAATGAAAGAACAAGGTCTACCTACGAAGACGTTCAATAGCTGCATGGCTTTTCAAATGGCAAACTATTGCATACCTAAAAAATAAAAGAAAGAATAATCAAGCAAAATCAAGAAAGCCGGTCTTAAAACAATCAATTTATTTCATGGTACATAATTGCACCCCAAGCAATTTATCTCATGGTATATAATTGCAAGCAAAATCAAGAAAGCCAGTCTTAAAACAATCAATTTATTTCATGGTACATAATTGCACCCAAGCAATTTATCTCATGGTTTATAATTGCATCCACACATAAGTTAGGAGCAACGAGAATTGCAGGTAAAGACATAAAAACAGTATTTCTCACAATTTCCATTACTTCAAACTTTTTCTTCTAACTTTCATCATTACTGGAAAAATTCACACCTAGGATCAACCAATTACCTCCAACTTACCGAAGCCACTGCCCATAAAATAAAATAAAACAAAATGCCAACTATGCCAACCCAAGCAAAAATACTTGAAGCAACAAGTAAACTTCAACATTTACTACTGCTTTCATTCTTCATTATTATGATTAAGTAAATAGTTTACCAGCTATGCACATTTCTTTTAAAACAAAACCAAAAGGACCACAAATTCCAAAGAGTAAACTTGCATCATTCTGAATTTTAAATGACGCTTCCATGTATCGTCCCAAAAGAAGGGCTTCATTTTGAGATGGAAAAGGAGAAGATGGACAAGAAAACTCTATGAATCTCATTGGCAGAATAGATTGCCAAAGCATCCAAATACAGCAATCCTTGCTAACCCCAATTCCATAAAATTATAATCAAAATTACATTAACAAGGGTACAGCTCTGTGATCATCAATTATTCAATAATGACAAAAATAGAATTTGAGAAATAGACAATCAACATACAGAGTATCAGTAGGAATGACACCTACAGCTCCCTCCTTCAGAAGTTCAACCACAGGATCTAACTTCCAACTGTCTGCTCCTGATGGATCAACTTCTACATAAAGCATTTTGTCCTGATATTTTCGCACACCACAAGTAAAATTTATATTCAAAAAGGCTTCAAATAGATTCTACACCATTTCAGCTTACAAACAACAGACATCGCAATAATCAGTTAAAAACTGTTCTCGTCTGTTTGAGTATCCTTTTGTATAAGTGTAAATAATCAAACATTCAAATACAAATTTTATTTAATTTTGTACAATTGATCAAACAAACAACCTAATCATCAAAGCAAACAACCAAACGGTCCACGAATTGAAATAACTGACAAGAACCATTCAGCAAAACATCTTTACATTGAGTTTGAAGCCTAAACCAAACATTTTCAATTGTTTGCTTTATAAAATCTAAGTACTGCTTAGGAAGCGAAATAAGAAAAGCGGCCATAGAAGAAGAAGAAGAAGAAAGGACCTGTTTGAAACGGGGGGCGGAATATTTGAGACGTTTTGGGCTTCTTTTGTCAGCCATCGCTGATACACGGAGGCGACGGTGCTTCTCCGGCGTATTAAAGGAGACGCGGCTTGTAAACGGAGAAACACAACGCCGTGGTCTACCTAAGGATGAGGAAAAGCAAAATGTCAAAGTCGAACTGTGACAGTACGGTTTCATTTCCACCATCTTTGCTGTTTTGGTGCTCCCTAGAACTCAGTGGCTTTTTAATTTTTATGCCTTTCGCCACCTATCGGGTCGAAAGTTAAACGGGCTGTGGGCAGTAAGTCTAGGCTCGGCCCAAGGAACCGGAGCAGTCAAACCGGCTCTAAACGTTTGAACGCATTCACAACTTCAAAAAATACAATATACGCCATGGATATGAGCTTACAAATATAACCTTACTATAATAAATATCTATTCAATTTTTAAATTACAAATTTACCCATTAATTATTTCTTTTTTAAAGGGCAAATTAGCAAAAATTTAAAATGCTCAATAAATTTGGAGAAACTAACTTTAAAACTTGAAGTACGGCTTCCAATCCTAACTAGAAATTTCAGAAAATATTTTTTATAAAAAATCTTATGTTAATATTTTTTAAATTTTAAGAGGATTATTTAAAAAGTTAAAATAATCAAATAGTTTTGATTTAACTTTGTTGATGTAGCTTATATAGCCCCAGGGAACAATTACTCCAGGAATCGCCGAAATTCCTCTTTAAACATTTTGAAGGCAGTGGGCAAGGTTCAATTTCCTATTTTAAGCTGGTACGTTGATTGAGATAGAAAAAGGTATCATCACTTGCTGAACTGATAATAAATCTACCAGCAGCAAATAAGCATATTGCTATTGACTACTACTGGTCACAGCAATATATAAAAATAGCACAATCCACACGACACCCACACCACTTTTCACGATATTAATGGAGCACACTGCATGATTTGCGATACTTAAAAATACAGTAAGCAATCTGCTATCGACATCCAGATGCAGTCGATGTTTCTTCGCTAATTATGTGTATTAGTGTAGTAGTACTTGCAAATATAAAATGGAGACAAGCAGCTCATATGTAACAAGTAGTACCCTGGAAAAAAACAGTTCGTCGAACTGTGTTGCAAGGCAATAATGAATAGTTCATCTCAAAGATAACTCCCTAAAACTTATTAATCAGTTTACACAGGCAACATTTCTAAGGTCAAAAATCAACTAATGATAAAAGACCACATGTGTTTCTCAATGTTTCTCTGTATAGACCATCTCAAAACTCCGATGGACACTTCTCAAAAATGATGCACATTCCCTGCTTATCTTGGAGGCGTTGGAGGAGGTGGAGGCATCTGGGATTTTGCAAATCCAATCCAAGCAACAATGCCAACAGCTAGAATTACCCATCCAAATATGTCATACTTGAGATCATTACTCTTCTTCTTTTTTGAACTCTGAAAAAAAAATTACAGGGAAGCAGGACTGAACAATCAACTTCAACTTACAGAAGCATTGACTGGTAATGGAAAACAAGTGCATAGTATCAAAAGAATAGTATGATAGTCATCATACAGGACCTACTAACTTTCAGGACGCTCTCTTCTCACCATGAGTGATAAATTTCAGACATTGACATTAAACCTGTCAATAATACTCATTCTGTCACTACTCATTAACTGAATTTCAATTCCAACAATGATGTCAGTTTGGACCCAGTTCTGTTTCGATCTTTGTCAGAGTAGAAGAGAAAGAAAATGGAATTGAAAATAAAATTTTGGAAGGGAAAAAAATGAAAAATTACAGCTAGCAAGCCACAATAGAATGTTCCAATAAGGACGCCAAGGAGGTTGAATCAGTGTTTTGTACCAATTCAATTATAATAATAGATGGATCTATGGCCCATTCCATTTATTTTATGGTTGACTACAATCAAACCAATTCCAAATCATAACCCAAACTTGAACACCCCTACTGATAGGAATGCTGATATACAAGATGAGCTGGACCATGATGATATACAAGATGGGCTGGACCACAGCAGAGGAGGGGACAGCAGAGCTGGAGCATCGAGGAAAATCAGCACTTTTGGGCTGTAGTGTTCTGTTAACAAAATTGCTCGTGCCTAGTCCTAGCTGGAGCACGTGTTTTGCCTTTTGATTTTGCTGTATTAGTTTTTGCTTTTGGGGGAAAGGGGGATCATCTTTGGATTGTAATTTTCTGCTTTGAGAGCAGGGCTCCATTTTGGAGAGGGAAGTTGTCTTCCCGGGGGTTTTACAATACTGTATTTCCAGTTATCCATTAATGAAATCATTCACATCTTTCTTTTCATTTTCTATTTGATACTTGGTTTGATTGTATTGTTGTTTCTTGAATTCTGTTCTCTATCAATTGGCGCCGTCTGTGGGAAACCCCATCGATCTTTCTCACACAAAACAAATCGAAAATGAATGACCCACTCCAAACACACTTGCAGGCTGAGATTGTTTTACAGCAACGAATTGATTATCATGAAGAAACCTTGGCTGCAATGCAAAAGTCCATTGCTGCATTGCAAAAGTCCTTTGCGGTAATCCAGAAATCTGTAGAAGAAAAATTCGAATCTCTGGATGCCAAAATAACCAAACACCGAGAAACCCAACCATTAGATGCTGAGGAAAACGACCAGCAAGCAAACAATGAAAAAGATACCCAAGACCCTTACGAGAAGTTACGAACCTTGTCCCAGATCGGCACAGTGGCTGAATATATTGAGGAATTCAAAGCAATCATTGGGTATATACCCAAGACATCCAAGGCTCAATACGTAGGGTATTTCGTGGGAGGATTGCAGGGACAAGTAGGGCGATGGGTTAGATTCCTGAAACCTCAAAATTGTGAGGAGGCTATGGCATTAGCTAGGGATGTCGAGCTCGCTTTCAGGCCCGCAGGGAGCCGAGCGGCGGTCGCAAGGGAGTGAGGCGGTGGAACCAGGAGTCGGATTGAAGGGGCCAACATTCCCTCTCAGGTGGAACCAGGAGCGATGGCGAAACCAGAGACTTGCGAAGAAGCTATGGGTGCCGAACTAGCAAGGGATGCCGAACTTACCTTCAGATCATCAGGGAGTCGAGCGGTGATCGCAAGGGAGAGACGGAGGAGGTTGGAGCCGGACTGAAGCAACATACGCTTCTCCGCCGGTTGCTCGCTCCCTTATCCTCAAGGATATGGGACAGCCCGACCCACAACTCACAAGTAAAGGCCCAAGCCCATCACCATTAAACCCAGTTGATTATCCATCACCAAGAACGCTCCCTTCTCCCAACCGCGTTCAGCAAGCTTCACGAGAGAGGGGACCGCATCCTTTGGCGCTGCGGAAGATAGCCGAACGTCGTTGGTTAGGGCTTTGCTTCAAATGCGCCCAACCGTATAATCCACAATATCGCTGCAACAACTGAGAACTTCGGATCTTCATCTTGGAGAATGAATTATATGTGGATACAGGGCAACAAACGGGAGAAGGGACGAAAGTGGCCAAACCAGAGGAAGAAGAAGAAGGGATGAGAGGAGATTGCAACGCAACTGAAGTTTTAATTGGGTTCATAAGCCACGCCCAAGTGCCAAGAAGGCTGAAGCTTCAATGGACCAATCCTAGCAAACCCATTGTCTTGTTTGTCGACTCAGGCGCTACACACCAATTCATCTTGCGGAAGTTGGCATTGCCTTTTGGGGGTCAGGTTAGTCTACCCCTTTTCCTAGCACGTCAGCATATTCCAAGACTAGATATTGTCGTTGACCCATGTGCTACGTTTCTAGTATTTATTGTTACTGGATTCTTGTGCGTGGGAATCAAGGAGAGTACTGTTGTACAAGTTATGGAGACCACTATGAATGTGTGTGCCGTGTTTTTTGTCATAATTGATGGTAGTTATTTGGGCTTCAGGGCTGGTCGGGCAGGATATGGACTTCCCACTGGGTATTTTTCCTTTAGAATGGATGGGATGCTTTCATTGAGAGATGGGCTTGCGTTTTCTATTTGCTGTTCTTTATATAGGTTGGTCTCGGTTGTCATTGTTGACCTGGTACCATATTATTCAATGAATCTTGATACACCCATCTCTTCTGCATTTGCTGATCATGGCATGCAGCGGGCTGCGTACATTATAACTGCTGGAGCTATTATGGCTCTTTGCCCAACATTGATGGGCTCGCTTCTTCCTCAGCCTCAGATATTGATGGCAATGGCTAGAGATGGATTGCTTCCATCATTCTTTTCGGAATTTAATAAGAGCACTCAAATTCCTATAAAGAGCACGTTGGTGGTTCTGGCTATTGAGCTTATTTGCTTTACAATATGTGGTTTTGGAGGTGCTCTTCTTCTGTTTGGATTGGTTGTGCTTACCTTTATTGAACAAGATGATGCAAAGCATAGCTTTGGGCATCATCGCGATCTTGTGAAATTGATCGGAATACGCATAGAAGGGCGGATACGATGCTTGGTATGTGAACTTGTTCCCAATGGTAGTCTGAAAACCCACTTGCATGGCTTAGACAAGAGCATAGGACCTCTTGACTGGGGTGCACTGTTGAAGATTGCCCTTGGAGCGGCTAGAGGATTGGCGCAATTCCATGAAGATTCTAATCCCCGTGTAATTCATTGGGATCTTAAGGCTAGCAATGTTTTACTTGAAGAGGACTTCACTCCCAAGGTCCCTGATTTTGGTCTGGCAAGGGAAGCAACTGACGGAAGTCATCGCGTTTCCATTAGGGCCATGGGCACTTTTGGTTATGTTTCCCCTGAATATGCCATGAAAGGGCATCTTCTTGTCACGAGTGTTGTTTATAGTTATTGGGTTGTGTGGCTGGAGCTTCTATCTGAAAGGAAACTTGCAAACATGTCCCAATGGCTGGCGCTATGGTGGTCAAAAGGCATTGACGAAACAATATGGGGAGATGAATATATAATAAAAGGTGAGCATCTCAAATTCAGTCTTGAGGACAAGACTTTATTTCAAGAGGGTGGCAATGATAGGAATGCTGATATACAAGATGAGCTGGACCATGATGATATACAAGATGGGCTGGACCACAGCAGAGGAGGGGACAGCAGAGCCGGAGCATTGAGGAAAATCAACACTTTTGGGCTGTAGTGTTCTATTAACAAAATTGCTCGTGCCTAGTCCTAGCTGGAGCACATGTTTTGCCTTTTGATTTTGCTGTATTAGTTTTTGCTTTTGAGGGAAAGGGGGATCATCTGGATTTTGGATTGTAATTTTCTGCTTTGAGAGCAGGGCTCCATTTTGGAGAGGGAAGTTGTCTTCCTGGGGGATTTACAATACTGTATTTCCAGTTTATCCATTAATGAAATCATTCACATCTTTCTTTTCATTTTCTATTTAATACTTGGTTTGGTTGTATTGTTGTTTCTTGAATTCTGTTCTCTATCACCTACCAACTACTATTTACCAGGAATCAAGATCTAATGTCCTTGATACATAAAAGTGATCCAAATTATTTCACTGGGTATATATCACTAATAAGTTCAATGACCAAAAGTGAAAGCTACCCCACCATGAATACTTGTACAGATCCATATATATGTACTATTCTTGTGCCCATTTAGATGGGAAAGCACCAAGTCAATTGCATGGCATTTTTACCAAACTGAAAAAGTCATGATACAGACTGAACCACTGAAGTGGTTTACAAAACCATCATCTTGAACCATATCCACAGCCTATACTAATTCAAATAACATCTCTCCACCCTTTTCAAAGCTGAATCGGTATATTTTCCCCCATACTTCAAGTCGGTGAATAACACAACTTTTACATCAGTTGTAAGATCAACTGCTAGAGGCCATGATACAGGGGTATTGTGACAACACAGACAGTCCAATTAATGACTCAGGATATTGAAAGCCACAGATGGCAAATAGTCTTAATAGACAAAAATAGAATCATTACCTTAGCACTTGTTGAAGTAGAAGGTCCAGAAGCAGGAGCAGCCCCTGCAGCTTGCTGTGCTAAACCATGCTTATGAATTTCCACATGCAATTCTGGGGCCTAAAGATATGAATAGATCAACAAACAAGTCAATTTCATGAAAACAGACTCTGCATAACAAGACACCCAGTTGAACAAAAGCCTGACAATTGTAAGACATTACTCAGAAGACTAAACAGAGAAGGCCCCATCCAATCAACCACTACTTTTCAAGAAATTATTTCTTATTAATTCTCTCAGTAAACATCCCTCAAAAACAAGCAGGCCTATGAATTAACACTTCACATCTCAAAATGATTAAACACTCATTACTGATTCCGTTGTAGGGTTCCATTTCTGAACTTAGAGATCTTAGGTTCAAATCTGAAGTTTTAACCTTTTTATTAATAATTTTTTAAGAACACTCATTCACCAATTACAGAGATGCCTCAAGTCTTCAAATCTATCTCAACATTCCTATACAAAATCAGCTCATAAATAATGGACCAGAAAGATTAATGAATTCCACTTGATAGACATCAACAGACAATAGAACCAGATGGTATGTTCAAAACACAAAATCAAAATCCACTAGAAAAACAGATTTGATTCTCATCACAAGCCAACAACCAATTTAAGTTGTGTTATCGTGGCCATTTCCTGGTCATGGTGAGAGCACCATATCTGCAAA
The DNA here is from genome assembly GCA_947683425.1 of Excoecaria cochinchinensis. Lineage (NCBI taxonomy): Eukaryota > Viridiplantae > Streptophyta > Magnoliopsida > Malpighiales > Euphorbiaceae > Excoecaria > Excoecaria cochinchinensis. The sequence goes on from CANTUQ010000073.1 coordinate 386,513, forward strand.
TGGCACTATCTTTTTTCTTTTCTAATTTGCGAAGCAGTAAAATGGCTTCAATTTACAGATAACATATACCAAATGCAACAATAGATCAGTACTACAACATCCAAAATTGTTATTACTAGAAAAGAAGAGTTTTCCTGTCATTATTTGCATAATAAATTACTAGACGCACAAAGTCCTACAATATTTTAAAGTATTTTTAGACAGTATTGTAATAAATAAATTCAAAAAGAAAAAGAGAACTTCTAAATCTGACTACTGACAATAAATTATAAACTTTAACCAAAAGGCTATGAAACCAATTCTAAGAATAAATGCTTTAACAAATCGTATTTTTCAACAAAGTATTTAAAAGGACCCATTTTCAGAAGTTGCAATTTAAAAAAGGGTTAATAATCCAAATATAGGAGAAGAAAACTTTAGAATAGTTGATAGGACATAAATGAACCTCCAGTTATGATTGTGTGATTGATATCTATAACCATAATACAAGCTCTAATCAACATTATTACACAAGATTTTGCAAAAAGACAAAGCCCATATATGTAAGGGCTAATTGAGAATTATAAGAAGGAAACCAATAGCATACAAAACAAATGGAAACCCCTTTCTCTTCCCTTTTCTCCCTCTCCTTATATTTGATCTTTTCAGAATTTTTAATCAGTACAGCCACAAGCCCACCCTCTCAACCAGTATCATAATGTTGTACACCTCAGATTTCAACTGACAAAGGCTGCATCATATTGGAAGTCTTCATTTCAATTATGAACTGGCTGATAGTTAAGACCCCACTTCCAACTAACCAAGACATATGTGTCAAAAAAATGAGGTTTTTTTTCACAAAAATACAAGTGACAAAAGATATTGCTTTCAAAAGTTCAATATCAAGCATCGCATACCCCCAATGATAAAGGGATTTGGCTAACTTAATGGCCAAAGGTATTTGTCCTAATAGACAACTAGAACTACATGATGGCTAGCAATAACCCAATTTGCCCCATGGACACTGTTTATCCAACAGGCACCAATAGATGCTCTAAATATTTAATTAACCATAACATCCCTGGCTGGTCACAGCAACAATATAAAGGCTTCTCATAGCAACAGAAGCCACAGAAATACCAGATCAATCTGCATGCTCTAATTTCTCACTTAAGATTTTTTAGAGAACGTTACAAACAATATATATGCAACTCGAGAACTATAAGAAACAGCTTCTCTTCTCACGGTGCTCCCCCTCCCCCTCCCCCTCCCCCTCCCCCACCCCACCCCTTTCTAACCAAAAGAATAGTGCAATAGTACCTTAGCAGCCACTTCTAAACTCTTGCGGTAAAGTTCATTATCTGGATCCTACAGAAAAGCAAAACACATTTCATCACACATTTGCAATAACATAAAATATATAATATCAACAAACACCAAATATTAACATCGAGGTTCAACAGAAAAATACCTCATCAACAGCCAGCTGAAAGTAGACAGATGCTTTATCAAAAGACCCCTTAGCCTCATCCTGATCTGGGGTTAAAAAAGCATAAGAAGTATGAGCATTTCCTAGGCACCAAAGAGTATCGTGTTTTTTAGGTTGAGCCAGTAATGCCTCCTCCAGCTTCGATATTCCATCTATAAAAAAATTTAAAAAAAAAAAATCAGCGCAAAAATGACAGATCTAACAGTGCATAACCCCGATGAAATTGCTTACATTCCTAAGCATGGACACCTATTCTAACAATCCAACAATTTGATAGTCAATTTCTATCTGAGATCATATTGCAAATTTTTCTCAATTTGGTCTAAATTTACATAATGATGGTAGCAGAAGCTCTTCATTAAAATTATTCCTGGTTAAATTTTTCATTGTTTCTTTTTTAAGTGAATTGAACAGAAATCGCACCTAATATCATCTTTTTGGAATCTGGAACATTCTGAAATTGAGCCAACTCCAACAGAGCTCCTCCCCATCTCGTTAAATTCTGCAGGAAAAAAAAAAAGCATCAGTTTTCCTGGGACGATTATTGCAAGAAAAAACCTCCATTCCTCAATAACCAAACAAACATTAATAAATAAAAATGTAAATAAATAAAACAGTTTATAGCATCAAAGAAGAAGTAAAGCGAACCTCGGCATCGAGTGGGTTCTTAGCGTAAGTAGCTTCAGCGGTTTTGCGAGCGTGCTCAAAGAAAAGTATCCTTTCAAAATCGTGTTGCATGTCCATGATATCTGATTTCTAGGGTTTTTCTCTCTGTGCTACAAAACAAAACCCTAGAGAAGAGCTTTGTTCCCCCTGAGGTTAGGGAAATGTGCGAGTGGGACACACTATAAGCTCTCTGCTTGACTGCCTGGCAGGCTTGGCGGCCGTTTACTTGCATGTCCTTCGCTCTTTCATATTTGTTTCTTTATCTCCACGCGCCACCGATTCGCGTGTAGGATACTGCCTGAATTTTGTGACGTGGAGGTTTTAGGGTTTCAGATTCTTCGCTATTGTGTAACGAGGGTATTTGTACACGCGTTGTGTGTAGGATTCTGAATTTTTTAGGGACACGTCGACACTCTTACCCGGAAATCCACCGGCCTGACCCGGAGTTCCGCCAAGACCCACCCAACTGCATGTTTTACTAGTAGACCCCAAGCAATGAGTCAAACTTCCATTTTTGCCTTTTTTTTTTTTCTTCCCTTATTGTCTAAATAAAAACTTCCTTATGTTATAATTGTTATCTTACGTAAAACTCAAAATTTTTATATATTTTTTTAATTTAATCCATACCAATTCTTAAAATATTATATTCAGTACGTCCGACGTATCAAATAGAATATGCACCATTGGATTGCTGGTCATCATGTTAAAAAATGTAACCAGCTTATGCATTTAAAATAATATAAGATGACTATGTTTTTCCCTCTCTGACACTATAATTGTAACATAGCAGAGAAATTGGAAGCAAGGAAAGCTAATCTCCACCAATCAATCTCCGACGAATAAAAGCACACGGTCGATACCAACAAATTACTAGTAGAAGGATGAGTCTTAAGATAGCCATGTTGCTTGGTTAAAGATCTCGATGAAGTTCAGCTCTAGCCATAACTTCCGATTTGTCGCCAAACAACTTAGATCCATTGGAAGCGAAGCTAGTTCAAATAGGTGAAAGTTCGATTTGCCGACCTTTTTGCTGAAAAAGATCGATGAGAAATCGAAGTGGTGTATAGTCTACGACAAGATGCACGACATTGGAGATGACATGCCTCTGCGTGGGAATTTTGTTATTCCCATAGACAATATCCCTAACCAACACTAAAACTAGCTAAGAGAGTAGTTCATGCACCATACTCTCATCGTTCTCAAGAAATATGTGAGTTTTCATCCCCCTAACCTTTTTCAAAGTTTTAATTTTCCTTTAGCTTATTGAATATCCGCAAATACAGTTCCAGTAGCTGCTTTCACAATTGTGCATTTTTTTTATTTGCCCAGTTTTATTATTAATTCCTTCTTTCTTATTAAGAATTGTTTGGTTTACATTATATAAATTCAATCTCAAGTATGTATATTTTTTATTCACTATAACTTGTATTTCTGAATTTTAAAATATAATTAATATGAAGATATATGGTAGATCAATGGTGTAAGCTTTAGCCTTTTATTTCTTTAGGCAACGTTTAGATAAAGAAAGATAATAGAAGTATTTGATCTCATCAATGTTTTCAGAACCGGACCGGACATTGACTCGGCTTGCCAACTGAGTCATGGGCCAACTGGTTTAATCGGGTTAACTCGAAGTTTTTATCTTTTTTTTTAAATATTAATATAATTATTTATAAAAAATTAAAAATATAATATATAAAAAACACATTCAAACAACTTATTAATTATCAAAATCAATATAAAAATAGTAATTTCAAATCCAACAAAGTTTGCAAATATAAAAATTAAACAAATTGTTCAAACATAAATAGCAAATATCTAAATAAGTTCACATAATATCAAAAATAAGCATTTAAATAAATTCATTTGACTCTAGTCCACTTCATCTTCATCTCCATTTCCATCTCCATTCTCTCAATCTCATCAAAATCAAGCTCTCCTTCTTCTCCTTCCTTTTCCACAATCCAAAATTCGGTTTACTCAATTGATTCATAATCAATTGGACAATAAACCAAATGAAATCCCTTTTGGACAATAAACCAAAAAATTAATTAAAGGCCTTTGTCTATTGTCTGTCCATCCATCTTCCATTATCGTGCAACCAGTATTAGCCCAATTATTTTTAATATCATCAATGATCAGTTTGATATGCAATTTAGCATCTTTCAATAAATTCACTCTCAAATCATGATAAGAAGGAGGTTTATATCCATGACCCATGCTGATTATTCTATCAATAACATATTACAAATAAGGTGAGTTCACAGCATTAAATGGAATACATGCTTCGTAAAACCACAATGCAACTGCCAAATCAGTCTCATGCCATTTATCCTTACTTTGCATGCATGTTTTAATACTAGGTTGAGATGGATCACTTACACCTTTTTTTGAAATACGATTCAATGCCAGTTAATGCCATCCTCTTTCCCTTCGAAATATCTTTAGTAGAAGAAAAAACTTCTACGTCATCCTCTTGCATTAACTATAACACCTCGATACCCCCGTTGGAAGGATACCAGAGCGCCACACACTCACAACATAAACAGACATGCGAAAACGAAAATAAATAAATTAAAACACTAATCATACAATAACAAAATAATAAAAATATATACATATATATATACACAAAATATTACATTATCCAAAAATTACATAAAGATCCCAACACATTTACAAAAGCTCATATACAAAAGATTTACATATACAAAACGATATTACAAAAATAAAAATATATAAGAGTTGAACAAAAAATAACAAAACTCTACTCCTAGGGGCCGACCTACAGATGCGCGACTCGAACCGAACAAAACTTGTCACCTACACAGGAAAACAACTCGTGCTAAGCGATAACGCTTAGTGGGGAGGAACAAAGACAAAAGAGCACTATACAGAAATATTACTAATATCATGCGGGTACATGAATAATAAAACTTCAACATACTGAATTCTCTAAGTGGCAAAAAACAGAGATACATAAATCATAATCACTATAATAAAGCAGAGCTTAATAACAGTATGCATAAAACAAATACACTAACTGAAATCACTCAATAATCATAACACTTTACTAAGCAAAATATCAAACACTTCAAACAATAGCCTGAATTTCAGTGGTGGTGGATACGGGAGCACTACACTACAAGGGACACTGTAAACTGTGTCAAAGCAGAGACCGAAACCTCAACACTATCACTAATCACTAAGACCCTAAGTGGGGTCATCGCAAGGCCCAAACGGGGCAACATAGGCAGCTGCACTCACTATCCCTTTATAAGCATGCTTATCTATCCACTACTATAACAGTTCAGGCTCAATATACTCACTCACAACTACACTACTTTAAATTATCCAAAGACACTAATCAAAACACTATCATTATCATTAATCACTAATACAGCACTAGGACCATAATTTTAGCAAGGCACAAGCAAAACATGTACCATACAATAGTGAAAAACCATGCAAAGTGAAATAAGAAAATCAGTTTAGAAAACAGGGCAGGAAGGGGTCACTGTCACGAGTCGTGCTTAGTATCACGACTCGTGCACTATGTCACGACTCGTGACACATAAGGCACGAGTCGTGCCATCCCTCACGACTCGTGAGGGAGCTTCACCAGTCGTGCTCGTCTTCACGACTCGTGAAGGAGCTTCACGACTCGTGCCAGGCTTCACCAAGAGGGAGCTTCACGACTCGTGAAGAACTTCATGAGTCGTGCCCTCCACTGTCTAGAGAGCATTTACACGGTGGTAAGGCCTATCCTTACTGCTGTGTAACTCGACGGACCAACAAAATTACCCATCCAGAAGGCAATTACACGGCGGTATAGGGATCCCTTACCACCGTGTAATTCATTCCTGCTCAGATTTTTGCAGAAAACTCATTTGTTTCAAACCCAACATCCTCTTCTCATACATATCACTCAAACAACTAGACATTTAGACTCTACTCATGCTTTTATAATCATGACAACTCAATTGCACAATAATAATACACAACAAAATGACATAAGATACAACAATTCAACATAACCCAGAAATTCATCCTAAACTCATGCCCATTCACTTCAACATAACATGCAAATCATCATCATCATAGCACTAACATACAAATCCAATTTCACTACTCACCCATACTCATGCATCTACACATACACATAGTCCAATGAGAGAACTAGGGCAAACAACTCCCAAACCAAAAACACAACCAAAATAGAGCTCCCAAACCTAGTGAAAGAAGCTTCAGTCCAACCTCTTCAAGATCCCACTTTTTCTTTTCCTTTGCTCTTCCTTCTTTCCTCAGATTCTTGCACAAAACCTAGCCAAAATTACACACTTAATCAACCAAACCTCAACCCGAAAAATAGACAAGAAGAAGGAGAAGAAGAACCCAAGCTTACCTCTTGAAACTAGCTTTAAAACTCTAAAAACCTGGCTCAAAACTTGAAGAATCACATAAGAGCAAGACTAGAGAGCAGAAAAATAAAGGAGAAGAGGAAGAGGAAAGGACGGCAAGAGCAAGAAAAGGAAATAAAGCTTCTACGGGAAGCAAGTAGTTTTCTGCTCTTCCCTCTCTCTTCCATCTTTCTTTCAATAAATGCTCTCTACCTACCTGCCATGTGTCAAGCTCCAAGTGGTCCCAAGAGTCAAATATCTTGACTTTCCACTTACACATACTTAACAATTAATCCCTCTTAAATAATCTTGATCTTATACCTCTTTGTCTCAAATTAAATACATCAAATATTGACCAATGACAAAAATCCTCTTAATTTCCCGACTTAGCATGCAAATTCCGACTAGGCCCTATTTGGGTTGTTACATTAGCCCTTTCTTTTCCTTAGCCTTTTGCAAATTAGCATCCAATGCTATTTTCATTTCAAACCGAACTTATGCACTAACCTTCTTGCACCAATCAATGTTTCCTTTTTCTCCAGCAATGTGTTGTTTCATTCTATTAATGCCTCCACCATGAATTTATTTTTAACAAAATTCACATATTAATACCTTTCTACTATTTGCATTTGTTGCCTCGGTGACATATTTTCATGTCACATCCGTCTTTTGTCTAATTAAACGTGTTGAGGAAGGAGTTAACGATTGTGTTTCATAATTTGGTGTTATAGATTATGTTTCTGCCATAATTTCCTAAAAAATTAATAACAAAAAAATATCATTATAACGTAAAATCGAATATAACAATACAATATACATACAAGTGAAAGAAATGAGGGAGAATGCTCATAGTTTTACCAAATCAAGCTCATTGAAAAAGAAAGTTAGAAACAATAAGTCTAAGGAAATCATAAAGCCTAAAACACAGGCCTAAATGGACATATTTAAATGCGGTCAAACAAAACAAATTCTGCTTTTCATGGAGAGATTATATATATTTTGGACAATGGCCACCATAGTTGACTCATAATGCCATCTCTTAGCCACCCTAACCAATAACTCATAAAACAACAATAACTTAAATGGTACAATAATTAATTAATTTCTTTTTTAGAATTATATGCATAACAGGTAGCAGTTAAGATATTGACCGATTAAAAAGTAAAAGAGCAAATTGACAAACAACCAAACAAGTAGGTGCCAAAAGAAATTGCAACCATTTTAACCAACTTAGAATTTTGGACCATTCATAAGTGGTCCTAATTGCAAATATTTATTTCTATAATTTGTTTAACTTCTAAAATCTACTACTCTGCTGGAATCTCTTGACGTCTCTTTCAATTACAGCTATTCAAATTTTATTTGGACCAAATTTAACCATAATAATAGATGAATATTTTTTTATATGAACCATTCAATCAAATCATTATAGTTAACCCACTACAATTCTCCAAATTAAATTTGAATACTAGTGTACATGTCTTCTTATAAGAATATTATACTAGGAATGCATGTTTCCACTAAAGGATTTTTATTTATATTTAGTATCTGATATCATTAAAGAAAAAAGAGTGGTTGTTAAATTGAATTATTGAAAATTCAGATTTCACTACATGGCCATAGCAGACAACAGACAAAGATTCATGCCATTGCCGGATGATAGATGTTGAATTATTATAACTTTTCAGTTTAATGCTTCGGTATTTGTCATCATTACTCTCTAAGATACAATTTTATGTATATTACATGCTTCTAGATATAATTCATTTGCTGTACTTTTTCATACTTCCCACGCAAAATATACTTTGAACCAATTAAATTACCACCCAATCCACAGTCATATAGATGTAAGAACCCAAGAACAGAATCGTAAACTCAAGAACAGATTAATGCAAAGATTATTTTATTTAGCTATGTAATTAGTCAATTCAAGAACCCAAGAACAGAATCATAAACTCAAGAACAGATTAATGCAAGGATTATTTTATTTAGCTCTATAATTAGTCAATTCAAGAACCCAAGAACAGAATCGTAAATCACGACTAACCACATTAAGCTACTAATAAGAATAGAATCGTAAATCCCATCAACTGAAGAAAAAAATTACCAGAATTTCTCGAGGAACGAGGAACAGTAGGGGTGCGGCGGTGTGACGATGGCGGTGCGGCGGTGTGACGGTTTGGATATGCGGTGTGACTGAAGAAAATGCAAAAATGGAGTGAGCTTAAGTGAAGAAGGAGAAATGAAATGAGCTATGTCGTCTATTGCTCTGCCCTTCTGCCCTAATCCCTCGTAACCTTTTTTTTTCCACCAAAACGACACCATTTGGTGTCTTGGGTGCAAAATCGGGTTCTTCACCGGTTCTCTAGTTCTTTTCGGTTCAATCCGGCTTTAAATACCTTCAATTTTTTATGTTATGAAAACCATACCAACTGTCGGTTCCTCGATTAAATCGGTTCGACCGGTCAGTCCGGTCCGATTTTCAAAATATTGGATCTTATAACTTGTGTATAAAGTTGTAAACTAGGAATCTTTGATTTCGTCAACTACTTGCAATTATCCATACTTATCCTCTTAGAATTAGGTGTGTCATTCACCTTTTTAATACGAAAAGTTCTCATGTTAAATCTAGGCTTTGGGCTATAATTGGACAATGTTGGAGATGAATTTTTATAAATTCCATAAGCTTCCTCATATTAGGAGAATTAGCTTTTAGACCTGATTCTATTGGTGTAAACATGTATTGTAAGCGAGCTTCTTTCTTTTCTCCACTTACACGGTCTGAGGAGTTAGGCAACATGAAATGCTTGCATCTTATGCTCAATAATTATGTTTCTAACATCATTTTGTAGCTAGCATGGTGATCATTTATTTGTTGCTGGAGGTCTTACTTGTGAATGTAATTGTATAGGTATCATACCCTGTCTATATCTTGATCTTGTTGGTCCCGATGACACACAAGAGGGGGGGGGGGGGGTGAATTGGGTGTTTTAAAATTTTGACTTAATTTTTGCAGAACAGAACAAAAGTGTTCTGGTGAAGTTTTCTGGTATGGGCAGAACAGATGAATATGCTATGGATGAATGTGAAAATTAATGGAGAACAGAATAAGTAATAAATCCTTTGTAAAACAGATTTGAACCTTGCAATAAATCAATGGTAAATAACAGAATTGATTTTAAAAGATTTCTTTTAAAACAATATAAAATTTAGTGAGGACATAACAGAAGAAATCTTTTACCAACAGAACAGAAGAAGAGAAGAGAAGAATTAGATCAATACAAGTGATTTATAGTGGTTCGGCCTAGTTGCCTACGTCCACTCCCCAAGACACTATCTTGAGCTTTTCTCTCCACTATCAACTCTTTTCAATAGGCAAGAGTTAAAGCCAATATACAAACCTAGTATATTTTTCTACCCACAATCTTTTTCCCAAGTAAAAGATTTAAACACTTACTAGAATTTCCTAAGGTTCTAGCCAACCCTTTCTCACAATCTTTTGTAAAGATACCTCACACAAGAATTACAACAAAAATGCTATAATCTAGTTGAGGAGAATGATAATGAATGAAGTGCAAGATGTGGAAGATAGTTTGAATAATGTGAAAGCTTAAATCTCAAGAGCTATAAATGTTTTCCAACTTCTCTAACCCTTTTGGAACCAAAAACACTTTCAATTTATAGGCAAAAACTCAATATAGCTGTTAGAGTTCAAAAAGTAGCCGTTACATATAAGACAGATTGTTAAAATCAAAAAACTAGCAGTTATTTTGTCTTTTAGTGAAAAACAGAACTGTTGTTCTGTTCAACTGTTCTGGTACAACAGAACAGAAAACTTTTTGAAGACATTTTCTAGTATACTTTCTGCTTGTCTTTTTAAGGTACTTTTCAACAGCCTTTCTAAAAGAATGTTTGACAAAATTCAGAAGATCATTTTAGAGTAACTATTTAAAGCATGTTTTCTGTTTGTGGTAAAAACATCTTTTCTGCTTACAGCAGAACACATATTCTCTTTTTCAATCAGAACACCTTTTCTGTTTGCAACAGAACTCATTTAAAACATATTTTAATGCATGTAAAATTTATTTTTATGCACAGAAAAAATTTCATGATGCATGACTAAGTAAATAAAGCTCCTCAAAAGATTTTATAAGAATTAATACCCTAATTTCCAATAGAGCTTGACAATTCAAAGTTCTTCATGCTTTTGACTTTCTTCCTTAATTTGATCTTGCACATTTTGTGAAGTTTAAGCTGAAATAGAAACAAATAAATAGAATTTTTACAAAGTTTATACAAGATTTGATTATCATCAAAATTGAGATGTAGCCTTGAGCCAACAATCTCCCCCTTTTTGATGATGACAAAACCTTGATAAACTTGGCTAAAAGTTTATCTTGATTAGTATGAGTGTGCTCCCCCTTACTATATGCCAGGGGGATATATACAAGTATAATCCCTATAAATGTATACCAACAATTTCAAAACAGAACTGTTATCAACAAAAGCTGTTTTGTTATCAATATAAAAGTTCAACAGAACTATCAATAATAAGGCAGTTCTGTAAGCAATGTATCAACCATAAAATAATTTTTACTACCAGATCTGCAGCTGTCATAAAAGATATCAAATCTATAACTATGAACAATATTTGTCTACCAAAAAGATTCAATCATATCACATAAATGTCCACATAAACATATCAGATCTGTAACTTAAATAAGAGTTAAGCATATTAATTCAATTGCAATTCAGTTTAACACAAAAATAATATATCAGCTCAATGTATCAGCATATAGACCATATAAAAGATCCTAAGCCTAGTACTAACGTCATGTGTTCATGTGGTTCTCCCCCTTTTTGTCATTAGTAAAAAAGAGAGACCCAACAAAAATTAAGACAACAAAAAGAGGTGAACAACAGCAAATGTTTTGACAACTAGCCAAAGAGAATGGAATAAATGAAACAATTAGGCAAAAGGGGGCTGGTGGTGAGATTTGGATGCCAGTTTTTGATGCAAAAGGGCAGCAATCCTCCTTTGAGTAGCGGCAACATGTTCAAGTGAGGAAGCCAATTCCTCATGCAAAGATACTAATTCCATCTCAAAAGCAAGGTCAGAATGGTCAACAGGAGGAGGTATAGATGAAGGAATAGCAGCAGGGGGAGAAAAGTGGGCACCAGATGAAGGAAGAACTTCTTCCAAATGTGCTGGTTCCTCATCAGGAAAGTCTACTTCATCAGTGGGTGGAAATACCTCTTCATCCAGATGAAGTGAAACTGTGTGGGCTTTAGACTCAGCTGGTTCTTCTGCAAAGGATGAAGCGGGTGCTGCTGGGGCAGGAGGAGCATCTGGAATGATGGGAGCAGACTGGGCAACTGTTGATGCGTGATCATCCTCTGGTTCTGCTGAATGATGCTGCTCAGAATCTTGGGGAAGTGTTGCAACAGAAGTGGAACTACTGCTAACCATAGCATATATCTCACCCTGTTCTGCTGACTGTTCTGCTGCACGAGAAGAACTATTTGTACCCTTATCAGAACAGTTCCTATCATATCACACTTGGTCCTTTTTTTGACCAATTCTTTAAAGCTATCAGAACTAAACATTTCCTGCATATTGCCAGAGTCAACCCTATCTTAGCTATCAAATCTGCCATCAACGTGACTGTCTGCAGCATGTCCTGCATCCTCAGACTCACTTGCTACCACATCATCAGATTTTCCCAATTCTTCCTTATTTGGAGGACTCAAATCGACAACGGGTTATATGGTCCTATGTTTACCCATAACAGTCTGTTTAGCTTTAGAACTTCCCCTTGTTCTCTTGGCCACTGCAGTGTTGCTAGAAGATCCAACTTTTCTTTTTCCAGTGGTCTTCTGGCAACAGACTCACGAAAAAACTGGCTAGAAATGCAATGCTGTTTTGAAAGGGGTTCCATAGCCTCAGAGCTCAAATCAATTTCCCAATACTTAAACAATTTCGACAGCAAAAGAGCATAAGGCATTCTCACCTTGGACTTTCCACCACACAAATATTTAAACAACAGAAATGGCAGATTGATTTTTTCTTGCTTCAACAAATGCCAAATTATGTAGTCATCTACAGAGGATAAAAATGTAGCACTTCCTGTCCTAGGCAAAAAATATGCGCAGATATATCTATGAAGTGCCCTAAATTTCATATCCATACAGGTAGAGGGTAAATCTTCCCTATCCTCAGTCAATTCAAGAATTCCAGTGGTTTCCCTAAGAAATTTGTTTCTATCAAAATCCTTTAGTTTGGAAGTCCCTGTTTTCCTATCTGTTTTAAAACCTTCACAAGGGATCGAAAATACCTGGGATAGCAGGGCAGGGGTGACTTCGAATTGGGTTCCCCTAATCGTGACCGTGAAGCTTTCTTCCGTAACACTTCCCAATGACCCATAAAATTCGCGTACCATTTCGGGATAAAACCCACTGCTCGAGTATGTCACAAACGACTTCCATCCTTGTGAATCCATCCATGCCACTAATTCTAGGGCAAAGTCAGTTGCAGCGTTCCAATCGATGGTTTTTGGTGGGATAATGACCGATTTTATTTTGGGTAAGGGTTGCGGTTTTGATCGGGAGGACGATGGCTGGGTGTTTGTAGGTGCGGTGATGCTAGCTTTACGATGGGCTTTTGTCTTAAATCGAGCCATTTGAGTAAGAAGGGATTAGGGTTTACAGAGAGAGGAAGAGGAAGTGATGAGAGGAAGAAGAAGAAATAAATGCAGTTTTCAAAAGAAAGAGTATAAAATTGATTTTGCATTTAAAGAGAGGTACTTGAAGAGACACTTTGAAAAGACACAACACAAAAAGGACTGACTTCTCCGAAGAGATAAGATCAAAAATTTGAATTTAAATGCATAAGAAACCGTTCATCTTTTGCAGGACACACTGGATATTAATGGAAGCACACTGAATAAATTGCAGAACCTAGGTCTTACGCGGGAGAAGATAAAACTTGCTTTTTATCTCTGACAATTTAAAAAAAAAAAGAAAGAGAGAGAAACACAAGAAAGGATAGTTTTGTCTTTACGTGTATATAAAATAATAAAATATGCCCTAAAAAGTTAACTTTTGACAGATATTAATAAAGTAATAGCTTTCAAAAAAATAAAGTAATAGCTTAGAAAGTCATATTACTTTTTCTAATAAAGTAAGAGATATATAAGAACACGTGATATTACTATCTATCTTAATAGAAAACATAACAGAACAGATAACTATTCTGCTTGCAACAGAAAACATATCAGAACACATAATTAAAATATTTCTGATTTAATAGAATAGAAGGTTACCTCATTAGAGAACTTTATTCTACAGCAGTACCCATGCCCAATTTCCTTCTGATTTGGCAGAATTGATCTTCCTTTAAAGGTTTGGTGAAAATATCAGCTAATTGTTGTTCTGTAGGAACAAATTCTAGCACAATATCTCCACGTTGAACATGGTCTCTGATAAAGTGGTGTCTGATTTCTATGTGTTTGGTTCTAGAATGCAGAATTGGATTTTTAGTAAGATTGATTGCACTGGTGTTGTCACAGAATATTGGAACTTGATCAAGCTCAATTCCATAATCCTTTAATTATTCTCTGATCCACAAAAGTTGTGCAATACTTCCTCCAGCTGCAATGTATTCTGCTTCTGCTGTTGATAGAGCCACAGAGTTTTATTTTCTGTTGGACCAAGTAATTAGAGATTTGCCAAGAAAGTGACAGGCACCAGAAGTACTTTTTCTGTCAACTCTGCATCCAGCGTAGTCTGCATCAGAATATCCAATTAGATCAAGAGAACCAATTTTTGAATACCATAATCCCAGTTCTGGTGTTCAAACCAGATAGCATAGAATTCTCTTTACTGCAGACAAATGTGACTCTTTTGGAGCAGATTGAAGCCTAGCACACAGACACACACTGAAGTGAATATCTGGTCTGCTTGCTGTCAAGTAGAGCAGTGATCCGATCATGCCTCTATAAATTTTCTCATCAATATTCTTGCCTTTTTCATCCTTTTCCAACTTGATTGTGGGACTCATAGGTGTACTGTCAGACTTTGCTTCTGTCATTTTGAACTTCTTTATAAGCTCTTTTGTATATTTCACCTGACTTATAAAAATTTCACTTTTGCATTGTTTAATTTGCAATCCCAGAAAGAATGTGAGTTCTCCCATTAAACTCATCTCAAATTTCTGCTTCATAATAGTCTCAAAATCTTTGCACATAGAAACATTAGTAGAACCAAAGACAATGTCATCAACATAAATTTATACTAATAAAATATGAGATGAATAATGTTTTGTAAAGAGCGTATTGTCAACTTTTCCTCTGTTAAAACCATGACCAAGAAGATAATAACTCAATCTTTGATACCAAGCTCTAGGAGCTTGTTTTAAACCATATAAATCCTTTTTGAGTTTGTAAACATATTCTGGATGTTCTGTATTTTCATAACCAAGAGGTTGAGCTACGTAAACTTCTTCATTTAAGAATCCATTTAAAAATGCACTTTTCACATCCATTTGATAAAGTTTGAAATTCTTGAAACATGCATATGCACACAAAATTCTAATTGCTTCTAATCTAGCCACTGGTGCAAAAGTTTCATCGAAATCAATACCTTCTTCTTGGTTGTAGCCTTGAGCAACTAATCTTGCTTTATTTCTTACTACGTTTCCTTGCTCATCAAGTTTATTTCTAAAGATCCACTTAGTACCAATAATAGAACAATTTGACGGTTTATGAACTAGATACCAAACTTTATTTCTCTCAAACTGATTTAATTCTTCTTGCATAGCAAGAATCCAACTTTCATCATTTTGAGCATCAATTAAATTTTTGGGTTCTAGTTGAGAAACAAAAGCTACATTACCACAGTATTCTCGCATTGCTCTTCTGGTCATCATTCTTTATAATGGATCTGTCAGCAGGTTTTCTTTTGAATGATACCTGTGAAACTTCCAGTCCTTAGGTAGTTCTGCTGGTTGTTCTGTATTCTGTTGATCTGCTAACTGTTTTGTCTGGTTTTCTTGATATTGATGTACCTGCCTTTTAGACGAATTTCCTGATCTGTCATTCTGATCTGCTGGTTGATCTGATGACTTTTCTATCAGATTTTTCTCTTCTGTCTTTTTGTTTATTTTAACCACTTTTTCATCTGTATCAATATCAGAAAAACTCCTTTCTCTAGTGTAGATGTCAGCATAATCAAATTTCACATTTATAGACTCTTCTACAACTAATGTTCTTCTATTAAAGACTCTGTATGCTTTGCTATTTAAAGAATATCCAAGGAAAATACCTTCATCAGATTTTGCATCAAATTTACCTAGATAACTTTTATCATTAAAAATAAAGCACTTACAGTCGAATGGTTAAAAATAGCTGATATTTGGCTTTCTGTTCTTCCAAAGCTCATATGGAGTCTTGTTTAGAACTGATCTGACAAGTGTTCTGTTCAGGATATAACAAGCAGTACTCACTGCTTCTGCCCAAAAGTACTTTAGAATATTATTTTCATTGATCATTGTTCTGGCCATCTCCTGAAGAGTCCTGTTCTTCCTTTCTACTATGCCGTTCTGTTGAGGTGTTCTGGCAGCCGAAAAACTATGATGAATTCCAGAACTGTTGCAATACTCCTCAAAACTTGTATTTTCGAATTCTCCTCCATGATCACTCCTTATGCTTGTGATCATATACCCTTTCTCATTTTGTAATTTCTTGCTTAATTTTTCAAATGCCTTGAATGCTTCACTTTTGTGAACAAGAAATAATGTCCATGTATATCTTGCAGGACTTATTGGTCCAAACAAATCTAAGTGTAAAAGTTTCAATGCTTTCTTGGACGAAATTTCACCCTTTAGCTTGTGGGATGATCTGGTCTGTTTTCCCAATTGACATGCTTGCACACATGGTCTCTTTCAAAATTCATCTTTGGCAGCCCTTTAACAAGATTTTTCCTAGCAAGCTTTTCTATAGTATGGATGCTAGCATGTCCAAGCTTCTTGTGCCAAAGTACACTCAAATTTTCTTGTGTTATTAAGCACTTTAGATTACTTTCTTGAAGCTCTTCTATATTGACCTGATAAATATTTCCAGATCTGTGCCCTGTCAGAATGGACTGATCTGTTTCAGAATCTTCTACTCTACAGTGATCTTTTTCAAAAATCACTCTTCTGTTTCTATCACAGATTTGGCTGATGCTCAATAAGTTGAAATTTAAGCCATCAACAAGTGATACATCTTCTATCTTAGGATTAGAACCAATAGTTCCTATTCCAATAATTTTTCCTTTTCTGTTATCACCAAAACTGACCTTTTCTGTTATCACCAAAACTGACTTTTCCACCATCTCTCATGGTTAATTTTATAAACTTTGATCTGTTCCTAGTCATGTGCCTAGAGCATCCACTATCCAAATACCATTTTTCTGATATGGAGCTCCTAAGGCAGATCTGCAAGGAAATCATACAGATTTAGGTACGCAATCTTTCTTGGGTCCTTGTGGGTTAGTGATAGCATGCACATTATTTTTAACAACCCATATCTGTTTTCCAGAATTGACATTTTTCTTATAATAGCAGAATTTAGATACATGTCCTTTTCTGCTGCAGTAAAAGCAAGTGACAGAGTTGCTGAAAAAATTATTCATGTAATAATTTTTATATTCCTTCTTACGAACATGCGTCTTTTTATAGTTATAATAATATTTAGATGAGCTAGCATGCATCTCCTTATTTTGTTTTCCTTTTTCATTACATAAACAAACTTTCTTTCCTTTGTCATTAAATTTTTCTTGTAATGCGATGTATTTCTTTTCTAAATTTGAAAGTTCATTTTTCACGTCACTTTCTTTTTGCTTTACATGCTCAATTTCTTGTCTTAATGCATCATGCTGTTTTATTAATGCAATATGATTTGTTTTAAGCATGCGATATTTATGATGCACTTTTTCAAAGCATAAAAGCATGTTTTCATACTCATCTCCATTTGCATCAGAACTAGAGTCAAAGCCAAAACACATTACCTCTTCTATGTCATTTTTGTTCTCTGTCTGATCCTTGTTTTGTTCATCAGAGTTTTGATTTTTTTGATCTGTCTTAGCATAGTCGAGTCGTTCCTCATGATCAGAGATTGCCATTAGACTAGCTTCCTCTGAATCTCCATTTGATTCCTCAGTGCTGTTGCTGGAATCTTCACTGTTACTCCATATAGCTTTCATAGCCTTTTTCTTATACTTTTTCTCCCTTTTCTTCAAATTTGGACATTTAGATTTAATATGTCCAGGCTTCTTACACTCATAACACACAACATCTCCAGCAGATCTGGAGCTGTTATCTGCCTTCTGGTGAGAGTATTTTTGCTGCTGCCTCTTGTCGAATTTTTTACCTTTTCGATACAGTTTTTTAAATTTCTTTGTAATGAGTGCTATCTCATCATCACCAGTTGAGTAATCACTTCCATACTCAGCTTTGAGAGCAAGAGACTTTAATTTCCTTTCTTTCTCTTTTTCAGCATCTTGGAACTTAATATAAAGCTCATGAGAAATAAGTGAACCACAAACAGTATCAAAATTAAGAGTGCTAAGATCTTTGTCTAATCGAATAGAAGCTTTAGCTTCCCATCTAGGAGTTAGACCCCTAACAAGTTTAGCAATTTTATTTTCTTCAATAAGTTTGTGACCAAGAGCTTTAATTTTATTTGTTAACTTAACGTACCTGTTAATTACCTCAGCCACAGTCTCTTCTGGCTTCATTTTGAAAGCTTCGTAATCTACCATTAGCACATGTAGTCTTGATCCCTTTACTTCATGGGTTCCATCATACTTAGCTTCAAGTTTGTCCCATATTTTCTTTGCTGTTTCACAACCAGAGACTCTATTAAATTCATTAGGATGTAAAGAACAGAATACAATACTCATTGCTTTAGAGTTTAGTTGAACTCTTTTCTTTTCGTCTTCAGTAAGCTCTTTTCTGGTTTTCTGGACAGTGATGCTTGTTCCTCCAACTTGTTCAACTATTTTTGTTGGAGCTTGATATCATTCTTCAATTATTTCCCAATAATCCATGTCTTGAGATTGGATAAAATATCGCATTACTACTTTCCAGAATGGATAGTTGTCTCCACAGAACATGGGTGGTCTGTGGACAGAATGACCTTTAAATGAAGTAGCCACAGGAGGATTTCCAGAACTTGAAGCCATCTTACGGATCACTCAAGATTGTTAGATTTTAGGAGAATGAGACCTGCTCTGATACCAATTATTGGTCCCGATGACACACAAGAGGGAGGGTGAATTGGGTGTTTTAAAATTTTGACTTAATTTTTGACAGAACAGAACGAAAGTTTTCTGGTATGGGCAGAACAGATGAATATGCTATGGATGAATGTGAAAATTAATGGAGAACATAATAAGTAATAAATCCTTTGTAAAACAGATTTGAACCTTGCAATAAATCAATGGTAAATAACTGAATTGATTTTAAAAGATTTCTTTTAAAACAATATAAAATTTAGTGAGGACATAACAGAAGAAATCTTTTACCAACAGAATAGAAGAAGAGAAGAGAAGAATTAGATCAACACAAGTGATTTATAGTGGTTCGGCCTAGTTGCCTACGTCCACTCCCCAAGACACCGTCTTGAGCTTTTCTCTCCACTATCAACTCTTTTCAATGGGCAAGAGTTAAAGCCAATATACAAACCTAGTATATTTTTCTACCCACAATCTTTTTCCTAAGTAAAAGATTTAAACACTTGCTAGAATTTCCTAAGGTTCTAGCCAACCCTTTCTCACAATCTTTTGTAAAGATACCTCACACAAGAATTATAACAAAAATGCTATAATCTAGTTGAGGAGAATGATAATGAATGAAGTGCAAGATGTGGAAAATAGTTTGAATAATGTGAAAGCTTAAATCTCAAGAGATATAAATGTTTTCCAACTTCTCTAACCCTTTTAGAACCAAAAACACTTTCAATTTATAGCCAAAAACTCAATATAGCTGTTGGAGTTCAAAAAGTAGCCGTTACATATAAGACAGATTGTTAAAATCAAAAAACTAGCCGTTATTTTGTCTTTTAGTGAAAAACAGAACTGCTGTTCTGTTCAACTGTTCTGGTACAACAGAACAGAAAACTTTTTGAAGATATTTTCTAGTATACTTTCTGCTTGTCTTTTTAAGGTACTTTTCAACAGCTTTTCTAAAAGAATGTTTGACAAAATTCAGAAGATCATTTTAGAGTAACTATTTAAAGCATGTTTTCTGTTTGTGGTAAAAATATCTTTTCTGCTTACAGCAGAACACATATTCTCTTTTCAATCAGAACACCTTTTCTGTTTGCAACAGAACTCATTTAAAACACATTTTAATGCATGTAAAATTTATTTTTATGCACAGAAAAAATTTCATGATGCATGACTAAGTAAATAAAGCTCCTCAAAAGATTTTACAAGAATTAATACCCTAATTTCCAATAGAGCTTGACAATTCAAAGTTCTTCATACTTTTGACTTGCTTCCTTAATTTGATCTTGCACATTTTGTGAAGTTTGAGCTGAAATAGAAACAAATAAATAGAATTTTTACAAAGTTTATACAAGGTTTGATTATCATCAAAATTGAGATGTAGCCTTGAGCCAACAGATCTGATGCTTTTTCTTTCCTTGTGTATTTCTATTTTTTGCGCTTATTTTTGCTAAATTCTTATATGTAATGTATATATATAGTTTATTAGTTGATTAATGGAGTTAATGTAGCTGCAACATAGTCTTTGTTCATCTTTGTTTTTCAGTTGTAAGAGTTTGTTAGAAGATAGTAACCCATGTGTAAATATGATTGGGTTTGTCTCCTCTAGATTCTATAAAGCTCACCGATTGAATCTTGTGAGCTCATTTAATAAAGAATAATCATTTTCTTCATATTCTTTTTATCTTTAATTCTCTCCATTTTTTTACATTGTCAACCTTAGCAAATTAAGGCAAAATATGCTTTATGAAGACTAACAATTCAAGATAGTGCGCAGGGAAATTAATTGACATGGAAAGATAAATAGAAAATCTTTGAAATTTTTGAATTCTTTTTCATTATAACTTATGTGAAACATAGGCTTTCTTCTGAATAAGTGTAATATCCCAAATTTCGATGACGAGCAAATCGTAATTTTAAGATTGAAATTTATATTATAAAGGAATTTATTAAGAAAAAATGTGTTATTATTTTAGAGTCTTTGAGTTAATAGCGATGGCATTTTCCGTCGCTAATAGTGAATATTTTGTCGCTAATCACAATTAGTGACGAAATGACTAATCGTCGCAATTTGCACCATCGCAAGCATATTTGCGGCCAAAACATAAAACTGTTGTTACAAACAGTAAATCCATCACTAATTAACCCCTAAAACTGGTCACTAGAGATTTAAAAAATTATTAGCAATGAAATTTTTCGTCGCTATATTCCGTCGCAAAATAACTTTTTTGAACTTCCAACTAAAAAAGAAATTAGCGACAGAAAATTTCGTAGCTAATTGTGCAAATTCTGTCGCCAATTTACTTTTAATAGTTTTTTAATATTATTATTATTATTATTATTGTAACATCCAAAATTTAATTTATATAAATAATAATTCTCCAATACTATTAATTTTAAAAAATATAATACCATAAAAATACATTAAATTGTACATTAAATTATACATTACTTAAAAAGTGTTTAGAAAATAAATAAATAAATAAATAAAACTAATCCAAGCTAAATAGAACTTAACTAACAAACTAGTCCAGTAGCTGAAATGCCAGATCTGCTTGCAGGACCTCCTGGACCTGTTGAAATAACAACTAGTCCAGCTGTTGATCCATTAAATCTTGTAAGAAAGCCAATTGACAGCCCAACATCTGTTGTTCTGTTGAGTCTTTGAAATTTCTGAATGCCTATGTCATCCTCTCTTTGATTATACAGTACCCATCTGGGTTGTCCATGGGAATCAATCCAAGAAATGGGGAAGGAAGTTTTCTTTTGTCATCATTTTCTGTGCGATTTCCGGCAACAGAATTTGTATTATCTGCATTAGGTAATATCTCAAGTCAAAAAACAATTGATTAAGCATCCATATGGTGTTCAATGATCTACAATAGCACGGAGAATGGCAATATACTATAAGCCATAATTAGTTTTAGAATGGGGCAAAACTAGGCTGCTATAATTTTTAAAAATCCTGTTTATGACTTTGCAAAATGTTTACTGAAACTATGTGAAGAAAAAACAAATAGAAAAATTTTGACCAGTGAAAACTAAGTCGACCCAAAGAAATGGCTACTTATTTTTGGGTTGATTCTCTTTCGATTGGTTGTCTTATCTACCAAAAGAATCAAGCTAATTCATTTTTTAGTTTCTTTCCTTCATATAAGGTTTTAAAATAAGAGCTTGACAAGTATTATACAGAACTCTTTATTACCATATGCTAAGAAAAGATATATGGCATAGCAACATATCAAAGTTTTGATCTTTGAACATCCTAATTTCAAACAAGCATGACCCAAAGTCCTTCACAATATACTATTGACATAGTCAAAACAAAACCATGAATTCAACAAGAAACGGACCAAAGCAAACAGACCAAACCGAAGAAAAGCACCGATAGCAACCCAGAAACAGAAAAACACACAACAAACTGTCTTCTACATTCAGCATCCATTTTCAAACAGAAAAGAACAAAACTTTAGCATAAGAATCCGGACACAATATCTCTATTGAACTAATATCTTTAAAGTTCAGGGACAATCACTAGTCCTAGCTAAGAACATTAAATTCCCAAAAATTGAATTTCAAATCCCTAACTTTTTTTTCTCTTCAAATCTGTCCCCTTATACATTCTCCTAAATTTCAAATTAGTAGACACTGTAACTCACCCCAAAAACACCGTTTGAAAAAGAGAGGGCTGGCGGCGCTTCCGGTGACGATAGAAATGGCAAAGGGGGGCAGATTTCGAATCAAAATTGTAGAGAAAAAAAAAGAGGAGATTGGGGCTGCCGTCGCACGCGGAGAGAGAGGAAAGAGGGACGGCTGATGGAGGTTAACGGAAGGGGCAGCAACGGTAAATAGCGGAGAGGACTGGCTAGAACCGAGGGCAGAAATTAGGATCTTCAGGGGCCGAGCAATGGGAAAAGAAGGAAAAGATAGATGAAAAAGAAAGAAATGGAAGAGGAAAATAAAAGCCAAAACGATGTACTTTTGGCTAGTACAAGGGTAGATTTTTTTATGCCTAATTTACCTTTATCGACAACACAAAATTTGTCGCTAAAACCGTCGCAAAAAAGGCGCTAAAATTTCAATCTAAATTTAGCGACCAATATTGCAGTCGCTAATTGTAAACATGAATTAGCGACTATAATATTGCCACAAAATTATTTTCGGGAATAGAAAAATTGAATAGTTTTTAGCGAAAAATAATTCCGTCGCTAATTTAGTCACATAAAAGGGCTCCATCATTTGCCGTCAAAATTTAGCAATGGTTTCTTTTTTTCATTGCTAAATTTGTAACCAGATTGCAAATATGAATTTTCGTGACTAATTCTAAAAACCGTCACTAATTCGTGGCTAATTAGCGACGAAAATACATCCGTCGCTAATTTTAGTCACTAATTTGGATTTTTTTCTAGTGAAATGTATAGATAAATAATTAGACAAATAAATAATAATAATAATAATACATACTATGAATTGAGTCTAGATTTATCTTGACAAATGTGGAAAGAAAGAGAACGGTGGAGTGGGTGAATTCAAAATAAAAAAGAAAAGGGAAAATGGGACATAAAATCGGGGAGAAGAAAGGAGAGGTAGAAAGAAAAAAAAGAGAGAAAAAGGGAAAGAGGCAACATAGCGGAAGGGCAGAAGGCCGGCGACGGAATGACAGCTTGTGCAATGCCATTCAACCTCTCCGATTTCCTCCACCTTCACGCTGTTCAGCCCCATTTTTTTTCAAGAGAGAAACCGAAGCTTCTCTCTCTTTTTTCGGCCACTTTCAGCATCGAGTGGCTACAAGAATGGCACCAATGGACTCCAGGCAAGCAGTTGCTTCTTTTAGCACCCACTGATCAGTCTCACTCGTCGGCGATGAGCAAATCGAAAAAGTATGTGCCGCAACTCTCCGACTCAGATTTCAACCAAACAGCCGCTCCATGGGGCACTTGACCACTTCTAATAGGCTTGCGACGGCTTCAGCTTCCTTTCGGTGGTGATAGTGCATCTCCGGTGACCGGCGACCATCGGACATAATGTCAACTTTGGCTATTTGAACGGAATTTGTAAGTGCACTACCAAGATTACTTTTTCCCAATTTATTCTAAGTAAAATAAGCATGTTAAGGTTTTAATGGTGTGTAAATTTTATTTAATTGAGTGCCTTAATATGCATTTGGTTGTCATTAAGGGATAATTAGAAGGTTTAATCTTGGAATTAGGTTAAAAATTTGTAATTTCTCTCGTATCCTTAGATTATGTTTGAGTAGGGAAAATGGAATTTCTTAGCAGAATAGAAAAAATTACATTAGAATCACCAAATTAGTATTATATGGGTTGAATTGGGTAGTTAGTTAAGCTTACTAAGTTCGTAGAATTTATTTTTCAATTTGTGTATATTATGGCTAAGGGTGAATGTAGGAAAATGCTTGATTTAATTGGTGTGTTAATATGAGAAATGTGATTATAAAGCCATATAGAGATAATTAAGAAGTTGATTGAATATGTGCTCTCTTAACTGCCAGCTCAGCTTAAGCACACGTTAGTATGTTATGTTGCTGATGCATATAGTATTGTTGATTTTGTTTGAATATAGCTAGTATAAACATGTTATGCATATGAAATCGACTGAGAGATTGTAAGGTACAAAGAACTTAATGAAATTAGGACAAATGAGATTAATTACACATATTATGGTTAAGTAAGATTTATGCATGTATGTGTCAGCCGAATTCCATGTATGTGGTAAATATTATAGAATGTTATATGTATGAATTTATAGTTGAGCATGAAAAGTAAATGCATGTTTTATGTGAATACTTTGGAATTTGAGTTAATAAATAGATACGGTATTTTATGACATAAAGCATACCAACATGTATTATAGAAATGAGGATAGGGTATGCTCTAGTTGGATATGAATGATAAAATACAGAAGTTGAGGAGTGAAATTGACATAATATGATTATTATGAAAATCACAATTGAGAATAAAGAAAGAAAAGAATCAGTGCCCTTAGTAAACGATAGAAAATATGAGTATGATATAATTGTCCTGCCATAGGGATGTAATTTATTTGAAGTGTCGGATGGATATTGAATATTTATTTCGGAGTGTCGGTTGGATATTGAATATTTATTTCTGAGTGTTCGGTTGGATTTTGAACATTTATTCGGAGTGTAAGATGGAAATTTGTTCGGTGTGTTGGGTGGAGTGTTGGGTAAATGGTGATTTATGTTGTAGGTTAATGAGAACCTACAGTAAGGGATTGAAGTGTAGTGCCAAGTATAGGCCACTTCAATCCATTAGGCCTGAAGGGCCTCAATCCCGTGTATCTACTTGATGTGTTCTATCGGGTTACTATGGGCATTCTTATTTATTTATTTAAAATGGATTTAAAAATTAAAAAAATAACTAGTTTAATATGACTTATTAATTTAGAAAGGAAAACCAAAAATAATATATATAATGATATACTTGCTTGTTTAATTATGGATGATAATGAATTGCATATTGTTTGATTTCGTTTTTGCTATTTAATGTTCTTAAACTTTGATTAAAGCTTATGGTATGAATTAAATGTATAAATTAAGAGAAGAAATGGTAAATGAATGCGTGGAACTTGGATTAAATATCTTCTGGAGGACAAGTCAATTAAATGGAATGGTTAGAATAATGAATGATTGTGTGGAATAAGTGGTTGTATGGAGGTTTGCATATATTTCTTTTATGAATGTGAATAAATTTGGAAATGAGTGTAATATGCATATGGTATGTGTAAGCCTTTGTATACGTGATGGGTTGTAAATGAAACGGAGCAATTTTTAAATGGTTTATAAATAGTATAAGTGAAGAGAAAATAATTAAATGACATAAAAACTGTGATGTACATGTACAAAATATATTATGGTTTCTGGTTAAAGGAGCTAGATAGTAAATTTAACTAATAAGATGTAAATATCAAATAAGTATGTAGATTAAAGAATAAAAAGGAAAATTTAAGTGACAAGACGACAAATACGTGTTACGACTATAGATTAAGAAATAAAATGACAATTTTAAAGCTAAAAGTCTTGATTAAATAAATTATATTAGTAAATGATATTACAAATTAGCAGTATGATGAAAGTGACTTAATGTATGCATATAAATTAAGTGTTCATAATTATGTATAACGTATATGCATATATGTTAGTAGTAATTATAGTATAAGACACAAGAAGAAACTATTCTGATAAACTTAAATAGGATATACCTAAATACGAACTAACTATATAATTTGACATAGAATTTATCATATGATCCTAGTATCTGGTATATAAGTGTATTTTTAAATATAACTATTGTAAAAGAATTGAGCAGGCAGAACTACGTGGTTCTGATTTTCGATTTTTGGGATACATATGAAGCTTGGAATACATATTTCAAGTTCGAACCAAATCATAGAAAATTTTATTGGTACATAAGTTTTAGATAGACTATATTTTATAAGGAAATGTTGCCAAAAATTCTTTTTGCCAAGTGAATAGTAGAAACTACGATAACACAATTAAAGGACATCGTGAGCATTAGAGCTATGTAAATGGATTAATGGGAAAATAATAGAAAGGCATGTATGGATTATTATTATTTGAAGATAGTTATGTAAGTTTATATTATTGATATAATGTACACATGAATGATGGGTTGTGGTTTGAATAGATGATGTGCTGTAGAGGTTGCCCTGTTGAAAATTGAATATTTGGGAGTGTAAATTTTCAAATGTGCAGGTGGGTTAGGTTAGAATTGCAGCTATTATACTGCCAAAATTTTTATCAAATGAATAGGAAATTGGGCAGTTGCGTGCATATTAACAAAGCAATGGTAAAATAATGTCCCCCATTAAATGAAAATGTCACATGAAATTAAAGTGATGTTATAGTTAATGACTTAAGTTAAAATATAAGAAATATTCTGCCTTCTGATACCCGATAATCGTGTTAAATTACGGGTATAGGGTGTTATAATGATAGCAATTTGTGAAAAAATGTATTTTAAACTTTGAATGTATAACAAGTGAATATCAAAGCGTAATTTGACTTGTACAGTAATTAAATAGAGTAAACCGACATATGAGTAGTTTGAATTTTTTTAAGTTAAAATTTGGATAAAAAGATAATATGATAAGTAACTGAACTTGTCACTTGATCAGTTACAAGTCCAGTGTAGCATACCCTGTACCTCTTAGGGTATATGGGGGTGTTACAATAAGAGTTTGGCCTCTTTGAAAATCTCTAATGCTACGGAAGCTCAAATCAATATTGGCCAACTTTAAAGGTTTGTTTTTGTGATGTCATTATGTCAGAAGTTTACTAATTCATGGAAGATGAAAAAATAAAAGAAAATGAAGGGTTTTAGAAGGAAAAAAATTGGTAAAGGGAATTGTGACACGCGTCAAACTTGCTTAGTAATTTTTCCGGAGGGCTTGCTTTTAGGGTCTGAGAGGGTTCGCGTTTAGATTTTAGGCAACATGAGATATTATGGAATCCCTACCCAATAGAACATTGGGAAAGTTCATTTAATCGCATAAAACCTTTAGACACCTTTGAAATATTTTGGAGTTGCCACCTAATTTACAAAAAATTGGGAAAGTTTGTCTAATCTCGCAGTCTAAATCAGAGAATAGGGGTGTGCATCGGTCAGATTCGGGTCAGCCCGAACTGAACCCGATTAACCCGAAACCCAAAATTTCACCTAAACTATCACCCGAACTAACCCTAACCCATAGAAGGGCCCCAAAACGATCTACCCGAAAATTTTCAGACCCCGAACCGAACTACTCGAAATTGAAACCCAGAAAAATGAAAAGCAATCTCTTATTCAAGGAAACCCAGAAAATCCAACAACCATTCTTCCTTATTATTAACAACCAGTAAATCCAACAAAAAAAATTAAAAAGAAACCAAATCTCATGCAAAATATGTAACAACCCGATTTAGCCCTAGTAGAATTTCAGAATTTTTGTTCGAGAATTCAAGAGTTTGTGTGTATAAGATAGTGTATTTGAGTAAGTGGCTTGGTGTGGGTCCTATCGCGAGCGCTACAGTGTCGTGGGCGCGACAGAATGCTTCACGGGAAGCCTATTTGAGTTTGATTATTTGATGTGTATCGGACACGTGGCGACATAGGAGTTTGAAAACTGGTATTGTAGGAGGGTGACATGTGGCATGGGATATTATGTGGTTTGGTCAAAATACATGTATGTATTTATTAAGAGATAAGAGATATACATATGAATTAAAAAGAAATAAGGAACTAAAGAGATATACATGTATTTAATTTTGGAAGGTGGGAATTTAATTGTTGGATGAGCATTGACCAGCTGCTCCTCTTCTTTTCTCACGTTGGTTTTGCTTTGCCTTGGATCAATTGGCCTTTTGTTCCTTCTTTTCTCTTTGGCTTTCTCTCGTCCTCCCTCTCTTGTTCTTTCTTTTGTTTCTTTTCTTCTTCATTTGCCTTGCTCTTTGAGTGAGCCTCTTGGGTTAGTTGAAGAGAGAGTTGTGAAAGGTAGAGTTGATCCTTGAGAAGGTTAGTTTGGTTGATTTTCCTATCTGACCTCCTTTTTCTTTATGTTTTTGATTTAAAGTGAGAAGAAGTTTAACTCAAGTGTTTTCTATGTGATTTGTGGAAGCTATGAACAAGAGATTAGATAAAGAAAAAGAAAAAGGGTCGGAGTTGAGTAGAGAGCGGAGTTTAAGCTTCCTAGAGGTAGGGATCGAGTGTGATTTTATTATTCTTGCATGTGTTTACATGAAATATGTTTGAATAGAGACATGTTTGAATAGAGAGATGCTTGATGAGCTTTAATTAGCTTAAGTGCTCTTTTAGAGTATATTTGTTAGATGTTCATTTTGATTGCTTGCAGTGTTTCTATGTTATATGTATTTAGATATGTTTGTGATCATGTATTGGATCATATTGCATGAGTTTTGGATGTGTTAGATGGCTTTCATATAGCTTTTGTGTATAAAGTGTGATGTCTGTTCAGTTTTCGTCAGACCTCTGTATGATATTTTCGTCATAAGTAGAGTTATAGGGATTCAATCGAGTTGATTCAAATTGCATCTGAAAGTTAAGATCCGTATCTAAAAGTGTCTAAGAGGGAGATAGAGCTAATTCTGGCTCTACGATCCTCGAAAATGTTAAAAACCAAAGTGTCTCTGTTTGGGTCGGGTTACGGGAATAGTATAGATTGTTTAGCTCATATCTGAAGTTATAGATGTCCAATTGACCTGAAATTTGTCCCATTTGAAATTTAACATCCTAGGGAACAATTTTTAAGAGGATGTTTTGCTTAAAAATGACGTTTAGATGTCAGTTTAGATGATACAAGTTTGAGGTGAGAATAATTATTAAGAAAGTGATTCTGTCGTGAGCGCGACTTGAGTCACGATCGTGACAGAAACACATTTTTTAAAAGTTTAGTGTTGTCCTAGTCGTGTTGTATAGCACGTCTCGGAGAGAAAAGGAAGGAGGAGCACGAGTCGTGCTCATGAGCACGAGTTGTGCTCAACCAGAGAGAAAAGAAGAGGGAGCAAGAGATGTGCCCCAGGAGAGGAAGAAGAGGAGAGAGTGAGCACGAGTCGTGCTCAAGGAGCACGAGTAGTGCTCATGCCCTCTCCTTTTCTGTTGGTCCTGTTTTGATCTATTGCTTCTGTTTTGAGTTGTTATATGTTTAGATAAGTTTTGCATATCACCATTTGGTCCGTGTTTAGTTTAAAATTATCTTTTAATCCTCTTGCATGATTAGTATTATTAAATGTACATGATTAATAAAAGTTGTACATGAAGTAGATGCCTCTAAATTTGATGAATGCATTTGAATTATCGTGATGAATTAGTATCCGTATAGAGTATATGTGAGTTATTTATTGAGCCTGATTACCGTTATAGTATATAGATAAGCATGCTTATAAAGGGTTAGAGTGCAGCTGCTAGAGTTGGCCTTAATTGTGCCCAGAGTTTGGAATACCCTGTGTATCCCATAGAGTTTGAGTTAATTCTCCACATGTAAGTTACTGTAAACAATATCTAGAGTTACCCTTATCCACCATGAAAGGAATTTAGGCTTATTAATGTTGTGTAGTGAACTTGAGACGATTAAAAGTATATATGAATAAATGTTATAGTACATGAGAATAATGTGTAAAGTACATAACAGTTTAAATACAAGTATATGTTTACAGGAATGTGGACACATGATAATGTATAATTGAATAAATGATATGTACAAGTTGTAGTGTACATGAATAAGTAAAAGAGTAGATGTTATATACATGTGAGCTCATAGTTTTTGATAATTGAGCATGCAACCTATACACGTATAAGAGCTATATGCACGAGTTTATTTGATTTTGTCATATGAAATGTGTGATTTATTTGTGACTTCGAAAAGAAGTCCTTTGCATTATTTTCATCCCCACTAAGCGTTATTGTTTAGCACGGGTGTTTTTCCCGTGTAGGTTTTCAGGAGTGGACCCGAGGGTGCGCATCTACAGGTCAAGGCCACTAGGAGCTTTTGTTACACCTTTTTGCATAAAATAGAAATAGAGTTTATGATATTTTGAGTAACATCATTATGAAATGTATATGTACAGAAATGAGTATAGTAGTCACATGTAGATGTATATGTAAAGTTAAAAAAAAATAAGTTGTAATATGATCATGTATAAAGATAAATATGTATATATATGTGTAGTTAATATGAAATACGTGATGGGCCCTAGTGTAATATTATTTTATTTTACTATCCTTATATGAATGTGTATAATGCTATCGTTTTCGCTAGTGTATGTATATGTATATGTATACGTATGTGTCCGCGTGGCGCCCCGATATCCTTCCAGGGGGTATGGGAGTGTTACAAAATAAACACATATCTCAGCAAAAAAAAACCAAATCTAATTTTATTTTAAAATAGCCAAAAAATAAAATAAAGCAAAACGATAGATCTCGAAGTAGAAGAAGAAGCAAGATCGAATAAGAAGAGAGAGAGATGAGGGGCAGATCGAAGAAGAAGAAGAAGAAGAAGAGAGACAGGAGAAGCAGATCAAAAGAGAAGAAGAAGAGAGAAAAGAATGGCATATCGAAGAAGGGAAGAAGAAGAAGAGAGAGGGGAAGGGGAAAGGGCAGATCGAAGAAGGGAAGGAGAGAGAGAGAGAGAGTGGAAGTTGGACTGTGCGAAAAAAAAGTTTATATAATAGTTCGGTCGGGTTCGGGTTTTGATGATTTTAATCTGACCCGAACCGAACCCGAAATATCCCATTTTTTGAAGAACCGGCCCAACCCGTATCTCCAGACTAACCCTACCTGAATAGCCTTTTCGGTTCGGGTTCTTCGGGTCCGATGGGTCGGGTCGGGTTTTGCACACCCCTACCAGAGAAAGATTTGGAATTTCACTCTTATTAATGGCTTAGTTAATTATAAATGAGTTTTTAATAATTAATTTTTCGATCTTTTTTCTCACACGTCATACAATTTAATTAAAGTACATATCAAGTATCGAGAAAAACGGTAAAAGCAATAAATAAATAAAATAAAAATAAACCACAAAAATAAAATTACAAGATGAAAATCTAGAACAAAAATACAATCCCCAAAATATAAAATAAATAAATAAATAACAAAATGAATTAAATAAATAAGCATATATAAATCGAGGCATTTATTTAGGAATACGAACATTGATTCCTTCATACTTACTTAAAAATTGAAGAGTTATTTTTGGGTGTTATTAAGAAAACGGACATTAGTGATTTTATTTTATAAAAACGAACTCTCCTTTTAAAATTGATATTTTATTAGCTAAAATTAGGACATTGGTCCCATTTTATTAGAAAAAATCCCAAATTTATTAATAAAAATAATTTTGTGATTTTCTTTTTAATGTGCATAAAATAAATAAATTTATTACAAATTACATGACAAATTAATTAAAAAGCAAAATAAATAAAAAATAATAAAAATATTAAATCAACTAAAATAAATCTCCTAGATCCACTCATTTGCTTGCAAGAGTGCTCAAACACGGAAAAAATAAGTATTGAAATAAAAAATAAACACAAATAAAATTAATGTTAGTAATTAAATCACAAAATCAATTAAACACATAAAATAATAAAAATAAAATAAAATACATTATGAATGACAAATAAATTAAATGACATAATTAAACAAATAAATTAGCATATTAATAAATTAACACACATAAAAATATAAATAATAATAATAATAATTAATAATAATAATAATAATAATAACAACAACAACAATAACAACAATAAAAGAGAATGAACAATCAAGTAAAAAATAATAAAATAAAATAAATTGTTAAAGAATGTTAAATTTTTGACCAAAATCACATAAAACAAATAAATACATAATAGATCTAAAAATTTACATGGTGATTAATTGATTGTAAATAAGAAAAATAAATATATAAAATTGAACGCAAAATATTTACTCTCAAAATTGAATTTGATGAATAAAGAAAATAGTTGATTTTCTTGTCTTGATTCGCAAAAATAGGATTAGAAAAATGAAAATTTAAACTTTTTCATTAGAAAGAAAATTGCAAAAAAGATTATTAAAAAAAATATGGAAGAAAATTTGGATATTAAGAATAAAAAATTATTTTCTTTATCTCAAGAATGATTTTTTTTTATTAACAATTAATTTTTGACACCTTAAAAAAAATCTCTTTGAAAAAGAAAAAAGCTCAAAGAAAATTATAGAAAAATATTCCCTTGAAAAAAGAAGAAAAATTTTCACCAAAAAAAGTCTCCTTATTTTTCTCTTAAGTTTTCATATTTATATCATTAAAAAATGAAAATCTAATTAATTTAGGAAAATAGTCTTTAATTAAATCAAAATATTTCTTATTTAAGTTTGAAAAATGAGCAAAAAAAAACCTTAAAATACCGAAAAAAAAGGATAAAAAATCAATTTGGGGCCAAACATCATATTAAAACGCGTCTGGGGTCAAAATCAGCGAGGGACGATTTTGACCATTTTGTCCCCAAAAATTCATTTTTATTCAATTTTTTTAGTAGAATTCAATGGTAAAACTTTTAAAATTCCAAACTCTTCAAATTCAGTTGTTTTTTTGTGTTTAATGGAATTAAATTAATTTAATTTTTCAATTAAAAATTTGATTTTGGGGGAGGGATAAAAAAGAATTTTTAAGAGAAAATTAAGGGGGATTTTCTTTAGAAAATATTTTCTTTTTCTTTCTTCTCTAAAAACCAAATTCTCTCAACTTTTCTAAATAATTTTTTCAAGTGAATTCTTGAGACAAAAAAAGAATAATTTTTGTTCTTGGAATTTTTTTTTCTTCTCATCAAACAATTTTTATTTTAAGACAAATAAATCAATTATTTGTTATTGAGTAAAAATCATTTTTAATATTTTAATTTTTCTAATTTTATTTTTACAATCAAGACAAGAAATTGGATCATCTACCTTCATTTTTTCAAGATAAATTTTGAGGGTAAACATTATTGGCTCAATTTCTTAATTTAATTTTTTTAATTTATTTTTTTTTGTTTCCAATTAATTAGTTAACATATAATTCTTTTAGGTCTATCATTTTCTTCTTATTTTCTTATTCTTTTGATTTTATTTAATTAATTATCATGTAAATTCTTTTAGATCTATTATTTAATTGTTCATACTTTTACTTCTTATTTTTTATTTTTATTTAATTGTTCATATGATTATTTTTTATTCTTATTTCTCATTTAATTGTTCATGTTCATATTATTGTCATCATTTTTTGTTCATAAATAGTATTAGTATTATCATTTAACATGTTTTAGCATAATTGACTTATCTTATTTTCATTTTATTCCTTCATATTTAATTGGATTGTTCATCTTTTTTGATGTTATTATTATTATTATTATTATTATTATTATTGTTATTATTATTATTATTATTATTATATTTGACTGTTCACATTCTTTGTTATTATTATGTTATTATTATTATTGTAGTTATTACCTTCATTAGTATTATTATTATTATTATTATTATCCTTATTCTTATTTAATTTTATTATTACTATTATTATTTATGTTTTATGCATGCTGATTTTTATTATTACTTTTGCTTTTTATGCATGATTGGATGTTATTGTTGTTATTTTGTATTTTTATGCATGTTAAATTCTATCATCATTATTTTATGTTTGTTTATGCATGTTGAATTTTATTGTTATTATGTTATCTTTTATGCATGCTAAATTGTTAATTAATTACATTGCATATTTTTATTATGTCATTTTAATTGGCTTGTCATATATGATGCAATTTTGATTGCCTTGATTTAATTGTTTTCATGTTATATGTTTAATTAATTTTTTACTAACTTCACTTTTATTTGTTTTTTTCTTTTTATTTTCAATACTTATTTTTATGTGTGAGTGTTTTCCATACCAAGTGGGAGTCCTTAAAGATTTGGAGATCAATTTGGGAGTTGATTGGTTATTTCTTTATTATTTTCATTACTTCGCTTTCATTATTTTATTTAATATGTAATTTGTAATAAATTATTTTTTATACACGTTAATTAAAAAACCATAAAAATATTTCTACTTAATTAATTTGTTTTTTTTTCTAAATAAAATGGGACCAATGTCCTAACTTTTTTCATCCAAAATAAGTGTCACTTTAAAATTGTTTTCTTTAATTATGCATGAGAGGACCAACGTCCTCATTTTAATAAATAGTCCGATTTATGTATGAATTATATTTTATTTAAAAATGGGAGTTGTATTCCGCCCCTAATTTTGTTGTAATTTATTTTGCTTTCATTTACTTTATTTATCGCTTTTATTATATGATTGATATGCGCTTAATTAAATTGCATTAAAATTGAACGAGAAATGGGATGAAACGCTAAATTCAAAACTTAATTATAAACTTAGCCAAGGTATGAACAAATGGAGAGTCCTGAACCTTCTCTGATCTTTGGGCTCAATGAGGCGAGAGGACCATTTCAATGTTCCATTGGAATGGGACTTCCAAGACACCTCTTGTATCCCGTAAAAAGGTTTTAACTTGCATAGTCCTAGGCTCCATGAGGCGAGAGGGCCATCCTAATGTTCTATTAGGATGGGACCTCCAAGACCCCTCTGGCTTGCCCAAAATGGACATAGCAGCGCTGTCTTAGGCTCACTGAGGCTAGACGAACTTTTTCAATATTCTATTGGTTGGCGACTCCATGAAACCTCCTTGTTGCCCAAAATAGACGCTCTTGTAATTTCTTACAAGTTTCCAATGAAACTCTCTCGATCGCCCTAAAGCGGGCCTTCGTGGGCCACGGGGTTCGGCGCGCGTCACAGTGGCGACTCCACTGGGGACGAAGAGACTTCCCTTCGAAAGTACCTTGACTAAAATTTACAATTGAGTTTTAATTTAGAAATTTTATCCCTTTTCGAAATTGCATAGCATATCATTAGAGCCTTAGATTATGTTAGTTTGGTCCCTATCTTAACCCCGGTGCATTCCCAAGCACGACCCTACGTTCACTCAATGTGGGAAAGTGTTAAGGATAATCACCAGCCCAAGCCTTGTACCTTATGGTATATCAAATGGTGACCTAATCGGTCGTTATGCTCGTGATGAGCTAGAGCAGTTGGCAGGGACCATGCTTGGGTAACCCTAAAGTATCATCACCTTTGATCGAAGCTCATGTATTGGCAATAGATACTTCCACTAGGTGAAATGTACCGTAATACCGTGCTTGCTATTTGGGCCATCATATATTGGACAAAATCAATTAAATCAAATGGTCTTCATCAAAGGCTTTCATGCCTCGGTGGGCCCATCTTAATTTAGTTGAATTGTTTAAATGCATAATGGCCAGATAACCATACGCATGTACATTAGATAAGAGTTGTTATGCTGCCGATTTTTCACCGTGCACCATACGTGTCCGATGGGTTCATTGTTAACCCTTAGATAAAGCCAACCTAGGAAAGAGAATATACTACCTCGTGTGTGGAGACAATAAGGTTGAAAGGATCTATATACTTGCATGTGTTTGTCTATGCTGCATCAACACGACCATGCATTGCATTTCAATCATGCATCATCCTAACGAGATGTATTTTTTTCAACCATTATAGATTCGTCCGGGTGGTTTAGGGGTCCCGACGGTCGGTTGAGAAGGATTTCACTCTTGGGGTTACCAGAGCTAGTATCATATCAGAGTTCGGATTCTCTTTCAGAGGGTAGTGAGACTTTCTCTTCAGAATCATCACTAGAGACAAGTATGACTAACCAATCAAGTGGGTCTGATACAACTCAGGCAATGATCACCGAGGAAGTAGGAAGAAGAATGGAGGAGTTTGAGGCCAGAATGATGGCAATGATGGGCAACCTTGCCACTACCATAGCTGGGCAATAAGTTGCTGCTGCTCCTATTAGGGGGCCAGATGAGCAAGGGGCTATTAGGGAGGATCCCCTTACTGTGGTTGACCCACCTACGGTTGAGCAAAGAGCACCAGCGCCTGTTGAGTGCAAAGAAGGCCCTAAGTCTGAGGTTGACTTATGGGAAGATGAGCAAGAGGAACAGATGGTAGCAAAGGGAAAGTCGCCTAAGCTGGAAGAGGCAATATGGAGGAAGATGGAGGAAAATTTTGAAGCTATGACAAGGATGATGACGGTAGGAAGGGGAATGAACCCCGAGGATCGTGAGATGGATAGGGATGATCTGATCCCCCAAAACTTCAAGATGCCCGACATTCCAAAATTTGATGGCACCTCTGACCCTACTGCACACATCAAGCAGTACTCACAGGTCATGAAGGGGATAACTTTAACAAGGAAGCATAAGATATAGTACTTTTGCTTGAGTCTTACAGGGGCTGCTATTGACTGGTATCATGGGCTGGACAGGAGGTCCAAAGAAGATTGGGACTTTTGACTGAAGAGTTCCTAAGGCAACACGATTGCAGTACCCGGATGGAGGTCACAATGAAGGATCTAGAGCTATTGCAGTAGAAGGCTGGGGAGTCTTTTCATGAATACCTCACTCGGTGGAGGAACCGGGTTATGGAGATGAAGTGCAAGACTGACACACCTGATCAGATCCGATTATTCATTCGGAATGCTAGCCTATATCTGAGAGATGGACTGAAAATGAAGGGACTGAAAGATTGGGAGTCCTTGAAGGACATTACTATAGAGGCAGAAGGAGAATATATGGCCAGAAGGGTAAGCAGTGAGTCTTATGCCAAGAAGGGCTACAACAATCAAGGTGTAACCAAGTCAGCTAGTTCCAGCAGTGGTAACAGAAGTGGGAAGACAGCTGAGGTGTCGGCAACAAGAATGAATCAGAGGTACTTCTCGAATTTGGGTGGGCCTTTGTCATGGGTATTGAAGAGGTTGATAAAGGAGGGGAAGCTACAACCCCTGCCACCAAGGCCAGCTAGGACCCAAGGGGAACCAGGGCATAAAGAGAACGAATACTGTGCCTTTCACCAACATACTGGGCATCTGACAGACAATTGCTTCAGGCTGAGGCACCAGATTTAGGATCTGATCGATAGTAAGCAGACCACCGATCCTGAAAAGAGGGAGAGCAAGAAGAAGTCTAATTTCAATGCTGTACTACCACCTGTCTTCATGATTGGGTCGAGCCTACCTGAATGGTATGTATTACAGGATTTGTATGGCAATGAATACATCGTTATCACTCGCCCTGAGGCAAGTGAAGAAGGGATTCCCGTGGCGGTGATAGACTGTTGGTCCACTAGTGAGAGTGGAGACGAAGATAAAGAGGAGAAAGATGGAGAGTTCACGGATCCATGGGATTTCAAGGAGGAGGAGAGAGTTGGGGCTGTAACAAGATGTGGGAGAGTGGTCCCCGACGTTGAGAAACAATAGGACTCAGTTCAAGCACCTGTAGAGAAGGAGCCGGAAGAAACTTCAATAGTAAAGCAGCTAAAAAAGACCACAACTCAAATATCAATTTGGGACCTCTTGAGACAGTCCCCTTCCCATAGACAGAAGTTAGCCGAGGCTTTGAGTGAGTCCACCATAGCCACTACAATTTCTCCATCTGAGCTGCTAGACCTTGTAAAAGGGGGATCCGGAGAGAAACTGGTGTTTTCTGACGCAGATTTGCTAGCTGAAGGCCGCAATCACAACCGACCACTATACATCAAAGCACAAATTAATGGCAAGCACACCGCTTGTGTTATGGTTGATGATAGGTCATCCATAAATGTCTGCCCTTTGATAGCACTTTAAGCTTTTGGGCTAGACGAGAGTATGTTGAGTAAGTCTGATCTGACAATCACAGCCTACGGCAATTCTCGGAGACAGGCATCGGGAACATTCAGAGCTCTAGTTAGGACTGGGCCCATTGAGACAGAAGAAGAATTTGTGGTCATGCCTATCCCAGTAAATTTCTCAGCTCTGCTTGGAAGGCCATGGTTCTATAAATTGGGAGGAGTGCCATCCACCCTACATCAAATGGTAAAGATACCTCATGAAAGGGAGGTGGTGACCATTAAAGCAGCGAGAGAGAACCAAGTGTCTGCCTTGGGGATCTCT
The DNA here is from genome assembly GCA_947683425.1 of Excoecaria cochinchinensis. Taxonomy (NCBI): domain Eukaryota; kingdom Viridiplantae; phylum Streptophyta; class Magnoliopsida; order Malpighiales; family Euphorbiaceae; genus Excoecaria; species Excoecaria cochinchinensis. Next base: position 424,902 of record CANTUQ010000073.1, read on the forward strand.
AATCAACCATTTAGTGGCTTTCACGTATCAGTGATTGGTGAGGAGCAGGGCTTGGCAGGTAGCCCTCAGGTGATGAACATGATGAAGAGGATGCACTTCCTCCCAGGGGCCGGATTGGGTAAAAATTTGCAGGGGTCGCAAGATGCCATCATAACACAAGGCCAGAAAGATCGAAAGGGTCTGGGCTACAAACGAGAGCATGGCAGGAAGAAAGTGCCAAAGAAGATCCCCCACATTTCAGAGAGTTTTGTTCCCTCATCTTCGGTCTGTGCTTACACTGGTGATGAAGAGCCTCAGTGGATAAATGGAAAGATCATTCCGGGGTTTGAAATCTTCAATGATGTCTTCGACTGGGATGTTGGAGTTATCAAGTCTGCAGAGAACTTCTGGGATGAGGAGATTATGACTCAGTGCAATATTTGGGACAGGGATGGGCCCGAGGAGATTGTCACTGATAAGCTGTTAGCTACCAGGTTGAAGGGAAAAGAAAAGATGGTAGAGTCAGAGCTAGAGATTGAAGATTTGAAGATTTCACCGGAGGTAGTTGAAAAGCCTCCACCAAGCAAAGAAGTCAAAGCCCAGTCGACTGCAACATCATCATGGACAGAAGATGAAGGCAGTAGTTGTTTAGATAGTCTTTCTATGCCAGAACTTTTTGATGACAATGTTAATGTTTCTGATTTCATTAATGAGATGAATAACTTTGCTTATTTGTGTGATGTTTCTGATGATTTCATTTCTCATGATCATAAACATGATGCATTCATCTTTGACATTAACTCAACTAGCACGACTGCATTTAATCTCAGAACTTTGGAGAATCCGAAGAAAATTTTGATAGCATCAGATATAACTCCTGAGGAGAGGCTAAAATTTGAGAGAATATTAAAAAAATATGAAAAAATCTTTGCCTGGACCTACGAGGACATGCCGAAAATTGATCGAGATGTAGCCGAACATGCCATTCCAACTTACCCAGAGAGTAAACCGGTCAAGCAAAAGCTTAGAAGACTTAGGCCAGAATGGGCTCAGAAGGTGAAAGAGGAGATCCATAAGCAGATTGAGGCTAAGTTTCTACTGGAGGTTAAATACCTGACGTGGCTGGCTAATGTAGTTTCTGTGGCTAAAAAGGATGGAAAAGTTCGAGTATGTGTGGACTATCAGGACCTAAATAAAGCCTGCCCGAAAGATGATTTTCCTCTGCCTCATATTGATGTGCTGGTAGATAGTGCCGCTGCTTGTATGATGTACAGCTTCGTGGATGGGTACGCAGGATACAATCAAATCCTTAACAAGATAGTGGATCGAATAAAGACAGCCATTCATCACTGAATGGGGTACATTTGCTTATCGGGTCATGCCTTTCGGACTAAAGAATGCAGGAGTGACCTATCAGAGGATGGCCACCAGAGTTCTCAATGATTTGATCCACAAGGAAGTGGAGGTGTATGTTGACGACATGATGATCAAGTTAGCTACCAGAGAAGGTCACTTCGAGGCTTTGGAAAAGTTCTTTCAAAGGATCAATAAGTATGATCTGCGCCTCAATCCTAAGAAGTGCATTTTTGGAGTTACCTCGGGTAAGCTATTAGGCCATGTGGTAAGCCAGGGAGGAATTGAAGTAGATCCTGACAAGGTCAGGGCCATCAGAGAGATGCTAGTGCCTCAAAAAGAGAAAGAGGTTAGAAGTTTCCTAGGAAAGCTTCAGTACATCAGCCGGTTTATTGCCAAGCTGGCTTCAGTATGTGAGCCCATCTTCAAGCTTCTTAGGAAGAATCAGCCGGTGGTGTGGAATAATGATTGTCAATTGGCTTTTGATACTATTAAGGATTATCTCCTGAATCCTCCAGTTTTAAGACCACTACATCGTGTCAAACTATTAATCCTATATCTGGCGATAGAAGACAATTCAGTGGGTGCCATAATGGCCCAGGAGGATGATTTTGGGGTAGAGTTTGCTGTTTACTATCTTAGCAAGAAATTCCTGACATATGAAGCCAAATATGTTGAAGTAGAAAAGATTTGCTTGGCAGTGATTTGGGCTTCTAAGAAGTTGCGGCACTACTTTCATTCCTTCAGTGTGTAAGCGGTTGCCAAGCATAATCCGCTTAGGTACCTTCAGGAAGCGCCCTCTCTACTAGGAAAGATGGGAAGGTGGTTACTACTGTTGCAAGAGTTCGATATCGAATACATCACCAGGAAAACCATTAAGGGAAGAGTTGTAGCTGAGTTCCTGGCTGAACACCCTATTGAGGGAGACCAGTTCGAATACAATTTCCTAGATGAAGATGTCATGGCCATAGCAGTACAAGGGTGGCAATTGTTCTTTGATGGGGCAGTTAACAGTAAAGGGGCAGGAGCAGGGATCATTCTTATGACCCCGGATAGTGAAAAGCTGCCATTAGCCAAGAAGCTGAGGTACAAGGCGACCAATAATGAAGCGAAATATGAAGCTTGCATCTTCGGATTGGAAGCATTGCTGGCTCTAGGGGCAAAGACCGCAAAATTCTTCGGAGATTCTTCATTATTAATTCACCAAATCAGAGGGGAATGGTCAGTTAAGGAAGAAAGACTGTTACCTTATGTGAAGCATTTGAGAATGTTGAGTAGCCAGTTCGAGACTTGCACCTTTCACTTCATCCCTAGGGATGAAAATCAATTGGATGATGCTCTAGCAACATTAGTGTATATGTGGGATAATCCAACAGGAGTTGCTATGAAACCCATGCTAATCTCTAGCTCGGAAAAGCCTTATTTTGAAGCTGAGCAGGTGATGGATGTTGGGGCCACCGATGGAAACCCTTGGTACTATGACATTCAGAATTATTTGGAACGGTAAGTTTTTCCAGAGGAAGCCACCGAGAAGGACCAAAGGATGATTCAGAAGTTGTCCACACAATTCAGCAGTGTAAATGGCACTTTGTATAAGAGACAAGCTGATGGTATTCAATTAAGGTGTTTGGTGGAGAAAGAAGCTGAAAAGGTTATGGAAGAGGTTCATGCCGGAGTATGTAGAGCTCACATGAATGGCTTAGCCTTAGCAAAGAAGATCATACGCCAAGGATTCTATTGGCTCACAATGGATACGGATTGTTCAAAATATGTGAAGCAATGCCAGTTATGCCAGCAATACGCGAATTTGAGGCATGTCCCAGTTTCAGAGCTACATAATTTGACATCTCCATGGCCATTTGCAGCTTGGGGGATAGATATCATAGGTGAGATACGTCCTACAGCTTCTAATGGGTATGGGTTCATTATAGTTGCCATTGATTATTTCACTAAGTGGGTCGAAGCTGACTCTTTCAAGAAGATTGATGCTAGGGATATGGCTAAGTTCATCGAGCGAAATTTGATATGCAGATATGGTCTCCCACACCATATTGTATCTGATAATGGGGTACAATTCTTAGCAGAAACTAAGCAGATGCTTCAGAAGTATGAAATCCGGCATCACAAGTCTTCTCCTTACCGTCCTCAAGCTAATGGTGCAGTTGAAGCGGCGAACAAGAATGTGAAAAGAATATTGGCCAAGATGGTTCAGAGCTATAAAGATTGGGCAAAAAAGTTACCTTTTGCACTATGGGCTTATAGAACCACGATCAGAACCTCTACGGGAGCAACACCGTTCTCACTGGTATACGGAACCGAAGCAGTTTTGCCAGTTGAAATTGAGCTGAAATCTTTAAGGGTAGTTATGGAAGCTGAGATTCCAGAGACAGAATGGGCACAACAGTGATTGTTGCAGTTGAATCTGTTGGATGAAGATAGGTTGAGAGCCTATTACCACAATCAGGTTTATCAGAAGAGACTAGCTCGGTCCTTTGGCAAGAAGGTATGAAAGCATTCGTTGAAAGAAGGGGATTTGGTCTTTAAGATGATGAGGCCGGGAGTGTCAGACATACGGGGAAAATTTAGGCCGGCCTGGGAAGGCCCGTTCATTTTGAAAAAGTTGCTAACATAGGGAGCAGCAATCTTAGCGGACAACGATGGGAATGAGTTTAAAGACCCGGTCAATGTCGATAGACTAAAAAGGTTCCATGGCTAAAGACCAGAAAATAAAAAGAAGAGAATAAATTCCCTACAGGACGAAAATCGAAAAAAGGTGGCCTTGCTAAAATTGGGCGCCCTGTCAGGGTGAAAACCAAAAAAAGGCATTCTGGGTAAAAATTAAGGGCCAAGAGAAAATGTTCAATCGAGAAAACCTGAGAGGGCCGATTGATAACAGGAGTTTGATGCTTACAAGATCTATTCCGAAATTAGATGTAGTCTTATGCTTTTGAATTCTTGTTAAATAAGGATCATGTATGATGAAGTCATATAGAAATGTACTTAGTTTTGCAATGAATAAAAGAATACAGTTTACATTTTCATTATTCTTTAGTTCTGCCTTAAAAAGAAATATATCACTTATTCATCTAATGACTATTGTCTAATCATTCTGCCGGAAGGTGCCTAAGCAGATATGTGCTATTCACTCTTAGCGGTGGTTTTGATAATAGCCTTCTCTTGTAGTTCCTTAAAAAAAAAAGCCGTTAGAGATGAAAACCGTAACTGGCTCTCTAAGCAAAAGTTAGGCCAAATAGCAGGGTGAAAACCTAGAAACAGGCAGTCTGCCCTACAAAAAATGAAAAATAAATAAATAAAAGCTGCTGGATTGGGTTGGGTCCATTCCAGGCAAAAGTTAGGCAAAGGGTTATGTGAAAATCCCTGAAGGGACGCATTTCCCACAAAGAAAAGCTAGTGTGAAAATCCACAAGGGACGCACTACCTTTAAAGCAATGACGTTTTATGCCTGGAGCGATAAGGCGGCATTACTTTGGATGATCATTCTTCAGTCAAATAATGCATGAGTCAGATCCTGGGCATACGATCATTGACCGGGGGGCAAAGATGCACACTTGATGTCTCTCAGAAAATGTTTTGGGGTCAGAGTCCCTAAAGCCAATATGTCACTCTTTCAGATCCTTGGAAGCGCGATGCAGCAGCCAAACTATGTCCTCAGCAGACCCTTAACCACCTAGGATAGGGTCAATCTATTTTTACAAACATTTACATCTCATATCATACACGCATACAAACATTTACATCTCATATCATATACACTCAAATATTTGTGTATATTTCTGTGCACATAGTTTTGCAGGAAATATCTAAATGAAGATCATCGATTTTCGCACTTTTAGTAGTCTGTAGCAGACTCGGTGCGGTCATCTGCGGATGATGATAACTTCAATATAGTACTTAGTTTTGATGGTGTTTTTATATGATTTTTGGGTGTTTAGTTGTGTTTTTGTGTCATGTTTTATTTCCTTTAGATTAATTTTACTAATCTTAGTCAAATTGAAATTTTGATGCATTATAGATAGTTTTTGATGGATTTTGATTTGTCTTTACAGGTGTGGTTCTAGATACCTCACGGTCACAATGAAACTCATTGTGACCGTGACATAAAGAGAAGTTGAAGACAGAGCAGACTTAGAGGGGTCACAGTCACAATGGATTTCATTGTGACCGTGACATAAGAAGAATGGCAAACAGTAGCTGAAATCAATTGGTCACGGTCACAATGAAATTGGTTGTAACCGTGACATAATTCTCTATTGGGCAGAATGTAAGGGATAAAGACCTCACGGTGACAACAAAGTTCATTGTCACCGTGACATAATTATTTCCTGGACAGAAGCAAAAATTGAAGACCTCACGGTGACAATGAAATTCATTGTCACCGTGACCCCTCTCCTGTGTATGAAAGGAAATTGAAGATCTCGACTCTACACGGTGACAATGAATTTCATTGTCACCGTGACCCCTCTGGAACTATGAAAATGCACTTTTCTGTTTGGTTAGGGTTCCGAAATTTTTAGTTAGTTTTTTATTTTAGTTTTGGCGGCTGAGATTTTCTGAGTTATTCTTCTGTTCTAAACTTCAGTTTTCAATCTTGTCTTGAGTTTTTCAATTAGAAATTGAGAGTAATTTTCATTAGATACATAGTTTAATTTTCAGAGATTGTTATTTTTAGTTTTCCAGAATTTTAGTTTAATTCTCCATTGAAGATCCAAAGAAGAAGATCGAAGAACTGGGATTCAACCGGGATTTCTACCTGAATGAATTTCTGGGTTTATTCTTTCCTTTATTCTTTTTATTTTCTAATGGATCGTGAGTAGTCTTTTAGTTGTTTGGGGGATCTCTAAACCCCCTATCCTTGATGTGAATTCTAAACATATTTTGATATTCGATATATGAATGAAGGTTTATTTCACTGGTTATTATTGTTAAATCATGAGATGTATATTTTCAAGTTAATTTCCTGTTTTGATGAATGAATTAATTCATGTATCTTAATTGGTTATTGAATTGTATGATTGAATGTCATGATAAATTACCTTCAGATTTTCTGTCATGTTTGCTGTATCATTTGGACTGCTCCGGAATGGGAATCCATATGTGCATGTTTTCATGGTTCAAGATTGGAGTGATGAGTGAAATAATTAGGTTTTGGATTGTTTGGCTCCGGAATGGGAAAGCAAACCGAACCTAGGATTTTAGACCCGTGATTAGGCTAGTTGTATGACTTGCTCCGGAATGGGACGTTATGCAATTAGAATAGCTTGCTCCGGAATGGGACGCTTGGGTTAAGAGGGTTATCCCGATTTCGTTCATATATGTTTCCTTTATGTGTTTTGATTCATATTTGGGTATGGGGTGGATTAGTGAACCTGAACAACACTTTTCTATATTGAGATCTTTGCTTGTTATCAATTTTTATCTTTGCTAGTTTTTACTGTCATCTTAATTTGTTTTTGCTTTGTTAACTCATTATAGTTGATTAATTTATTTGTTCTAGTAGTCATAATTAAATCAATTCAACAACTGGGAATTCTTTAGCATACATTTAAGTGTCATAACTTGCATACACAGTCTTTTGTATACGATAACTCGGAGTCTTAAAAATACTCCGTTATATTACTTGCCGATTCAGTACACTTGCTGAGGTCGCGTCAAGTTTTTGGCATCGTTGCCGGGGACTGGCGTTGTTTTAAGTTTTGATTATTATTTGTATGTGTTTTTCTTTTTATTTTATTTTATTTTATTTTTATTTTTATTTTTATTCTTTTCAGGTAGTTGTTGCGGTGCATGAGCAGATTGATACAGGAATAAATAGCACCCTACGATCCTGAAATCGAGAGAACTTTGCATCAACGAAGGAGAGCTAACAGAAATAATAACATGGAAGACAATCCTCTTCCTATTAGTGAAGTTCCTCCCGAGAACGAACAAGTGCCGAGGGCACAAAATGAAAATCTGGGGAATTATAGAGAAGACGTCCCGAGGCAGAGGACAATAAGGGATTATGCAGTACCAAGATGGAATGAGGATAATCGAACAATTGTGCTGCCAAGGGGAGTGCAGTTTGAGCTTAAACTAGCCACCATCAATATGGTACAGAGGAATCAGTTTACGGGTTCAGAAGTGGAAGATCCCGCACAGCACTTAGACATATTCTTAGAGGTCAGTGATACGGTTCAGATTCCTGGTGTGTCATCTGACTCGGTAAGATTAAAGTTATTCCCTTTCACATTGATTGGAAAAGCACGTGAATGGTTGCAAATGCTACCTAGACAGTCGATTAGATCATGGGACCAGTTACAGGAGAGATTTTTTATGAGATTCTTCCCTCCGACAAAGACTGCGAACATCCGTAACAGTATCTTGGGTTTTAGTCAAATGAGTGAGGAGCCGTTTCATGAAGCGTGGGAAAGGTTTAGAAGGCTGTTGAGAAGCTGTCCACACCATGAGATAGCCATATACCACCTGATGACAACATTTTATTCTGGAGTTACACCACAGACAAGATCTTTATTGGATGTTTCATCAAGAGGGTCATTCATGAATAGACTACCAGAGGAAGCTTTTCATCTGCTAGATGAAATGGTGGCGAATGATGCTCAATGGTCTAATCCTAGGTCAGTTCCGAAAAGACAAGGGATACACGCTGTGGATGAGGTATCGATGCTGAAGGCACAGATTGAGTCCATAAGGAAGGAGATGAGTAGTCTGAAAGTGCAGAATGTAGCCTCTGTGGCTCAAGAGAGTTGATGGTATGAAAGTGGGCAATTTGGTCAAGAGAGTGGGGCAACGGGAGATATAAATGCCATAGGAGATTACAGAAGGAATGACCCCTACAGCAACACATATAATCCGGGCTGGAGAAATCATCCAAACTTCTCTTGGAAGGATGGAAATCCAAATGCTTCATCCTCTCAACCACAAGTTAGACCTCCCTTCAACCAAAACACTCATCAGAACCAAGGGCAGCAATACCAACAACCATATCCACCCCATCACAACCAAGGGCAATAATACCACCCATCGGGATACCAACCGAGGCCACCTGTGCAAGAAAAGAAGGCAAATCTAGAAGACATGTTGGCTACTTTCATAAACAGTCAACAACAGTTTGTAAATAGCCAGCAGCAGTTCATGGCTAATTAAGAGTTAAGGTGGAAATCTCAAGAGCAGTGGAATCGGAACCAAGATGCTTCCATGAGGAATTTAGAGACTCAAGTGGGACAGCTGGCAAATTCCATGTCTCAAAGACAACCGGGAACATTTCCTTCGAATGTAGACCGGAATCCGAAAGAGGAAGCTAAAGCAATCACACTGAGAAGTGGTAAGGAAGTGGTACCGAGAGAAGGCCAAGGTAAAAATTCTTCATCATTAGAAAAGGAGGAGCCGATACGGACGGTAAGTAACTCTAACTCTAGGGTAGAAGTTAATGAAAATGCTTCTAAAAGTGATTAGGGTAAAAGTTTAGTGAATCCAAGGGTAGAGGATCTTGATATAAATAGACTGCCATTTCCTGCAGTTGCTAAACAGGAAAAGAAAAATGAGCAAAAGGCTAGGTTTCTAGAGATGTTTAAGAAACTGCACATTAATTTACCATTTGCTGAAGGTTTAGCTCATATGCCTAACTATGCTAAATTTATGAAAGAATTATGTTCTAATAAAAAGAAATTAGAAGGGCATGGAACTGTACACCTTACAGAAAATTGCAGTGCGATAATAATGAACAAGATCCCTGAGAAATTGGAAGATCCAGGTAGCTTTACTTTACCCTGTGCTATTGGTGAAGATTTTTATGGTAATGCTTTATGTGATTTGGGTGCCAGCATAAATTTGATGCCTTATTCTATTTGCAGGAAGCTTAATCTTGGGGACCTCAGGGAGACAGGAATGAGACTCCAACTTGCAGATAGGTCAGTGAGGCGGCCCAAGGGAGTGATAGAAAATCTGTTAGTGAAGGTGGGGAAATTCATCTTCCCAGTGGACTTTGTGGTGATGGAGATGGAAGAGGATAGAAAGGTGCCACTGATAGTGGGGAGGCCGTTTTTAAACACAGCAAAGGCATTGATCGATGTTCATGGTCAAACAGTCACCCTGCGGTTCAATAATGAGGAGTTAGTAGTGGATATGAACAAGGCTCAAAAGTATCCATCTAGAGATATGGAGGAGTCTGTTTATTTTGTAGATGTAATAGACGAGTGTGTGGAAAAAGTGCAGGAAAGAGTGGTTGGAGTTGATCCAGAAAATTTGTGTTTGTTACATTCAGTGGAAGGAGAAGAAGTGGAAGCAGAGATGAGGGGAGAAGCAATAGAAGATGTGGAGATAGAAGATGGAAAGGATGAATCACAGAATGAAGAGTTTAACCCTAAAAAGGGGGATTTAAATTCTGAACTTAAACCTCTCCCCTCTCATTTAAAATATGTGTTTTTAGAGAAAGATCAAAAACCAGTAATCATATCGTCTTTGTTGTCAGGTGATGAAGAACAGCTGCTGCTAGAGCGGTTCAATAATGAGGAGTTAGTAGTGGATATGAACAAGGCTCAAAAGTATCCATCTGGGGATATGGAGGAGTCTATTTATTTTGTAGATATAATAGACAAGTGTGTGAAAGAAGTGCAGGAAAGAGTGGTTGGAGTTGATCCAGAAAATTTGTGTTTGTTACATTCAGTGGAAGGAGAAGAAGTAGAAGAAGAGATGAGGGGAGAAGCAATAGAAGATGTGGAGATAGAAGATGGAAAGGATGAATCACAGAATGAAGAGTTTAACCCTAAAAAGGGGGATTTAAATTCTGAACTTAAACCTCTCCCCTCTCATTTGAAATATGTGTTTTTAGAGAAAGATCAGAAACCAGTAATCATATCGTCTTTGTTGTCAGGTGATGAAGAACAGCTGCTGCTAGAGGTGCTGAAGAAGCACAAGGGAGCCATTGGATGGGAAACCTCAGATTTGAAGGGGATTGACCCAAGTTACTGCACACACATGATCCCAATAGAGGAGGAATGCAAACCGGTAGCTCAGCCTCAGAGAAGACTCAACCCGGCCATGCAAGAGGTAGTAAAGAAGGAGGTACTCAAACTCCTTGATGCAGGTATAATCTACCCTATTTCTGATAGTAGATGGGTTAGCCCAGTGTAGTGTGTGCCCAAAAAAGGGGGGATAACAGTGGTAAAGAATGAACTGAATGAACTGATTCCAACTCGTACAGTTACGGGTTGGAGAGTCTATATCGATTATAGAAGGTGAATATTGCCACTAGAAAAGACCATTTCCCTTTGCCGTTTATTGATCAGATGCTAGAGAGGTTAGCAGGTAATAGGTTCTACTATTTTTTAGATGGGTATTCGGGATATTTACAGATTCCTATAGCCCATGAGGATTAAGAGAAAACGACCTTTACCTGCCCATATGGCACATTTGAATATAGAAGAATGCCCTTTGGGTTATGTAATGCACCGGCTATGTTTCAGCGGTGTATGATGGCTATTTTTCATGATTTTATAGAGAAATTTATGGAGGTATTCATGGATGATTTCACTATATATGGGGCTGATTTTATGAGCTGTCTAAAGCATCTTGATTTAGTGCTAGGGAGGTGTGAAAAGACTAACCTGGTTTTAAATTGGGAAAAATGCCATTTTATAGTGAGAGAGGGCATCGTGTTAGGGCATAAAATTTTAAAGAGAGGAATAGAAGTGGATAAGGCAAAAGTTGAAGTCATAGAGAAGTTACCGCCTCCGAATAGTGTTAAGGGCATAAGGAGTTTTTTAGGACATGCAGGGTTTTACCGGCATTTTATTAAAGATTTTTCAAAAATTGCTAAACCCCTCTCTAATTTACTCATGAAAGATGATGTTTTCAATTTTGATAGTGAATGCTTGCTAGCTTTTGAAACGTTAAAGCAACGGCTTATTTCAGCTCCGGTGATTATATCTCCGGATTGAACTATGCCGTTTGAACTAATGTGTGATGCTAGTGATTATGCAGTGGGAGCGGTATTGGGACAGCGCCGGGATAAGATATTCTGTGCAATTTATTATGCTAGTCACACTTTAACAGGAGCACAGGTTAATTACACCACCACAGAGAAAGAACTTCTCACAATTGTGTATGCGTTTGAGAAGTTCAGGCCATATTTGCTGGGTGCAAAAGTTATGGTGTGGTCGGACCATGCAGCTTTGAGACATTTGTTAAGAAAGAATCCAAACCAAGGCTAATTCGTTGGGTGCTGCTATTGCAAGAGTTCGATTTAGAAATTAAGGATAAGAAGGGTGTTAAAAACTTCGTGCCAGACCATTTGTCAAGAATGGAAAATGACCATATTGAAAAGGGGAAATTTTAGATTTATTTCCTGATGAACACATTTGTGCTTTATTTGCTTGTGACACTTCTGTTCCTTGGTTTGCTAACATAGCAAATTTTCTTGCAGGAGGTTTTATGCCTAAAGATTTTACTTGGCAGCAAAAGAAGAAACTGCGAGCTGATGCAAGATAATACATTTGGGATGACCCCTACCTTTTTCGATTATGTGCTGATCAAGTTTTAAGAAGGTGCATCTCAGATGAGGAGACGGGTGCAATCATCACAGCTTATCACGGTGGCGAAGCTGGTGGACATCATGGGCCAAATAGAACGGTAATGAAAATTTTATCTTCTGGTTTTTATTGGCCTACAATGTTTAGAGATGTTCAATTTTATTTGAAGACTTGTGATAGATGCCAGAGGGTAGGAAATATATCTAAGCGAGATGAGATGCCTCTGACAAACATGCTTGAGGTAGAACTATTTGACGTATGGGGAATAGATTTTATGGGACCTTTTCCGATTTCGTACGGGTTTGAATATATTCTGGTGGCAGTGGATTATGTGAGTAAATGGGTCGAAGCTATAGCCACTAGAACTTCTGATGCTAACATTGTTTTAGAATTTTTCAGAAGAAACATATTCACTCGGTATGGAGCCCCTAGAGCCATTATAAGCGATGGTGGTAAACATTTTGTGAACCACCAATTTAAGGCTTTATTAAAGAAATTTAGCGTTAGGCATAAGGTCACAACCCCTTATCATGCTCAGGCTAATGGTCAAGTTGAAGTGTCTAACAGGGAGTTAAAGGCCATCTTAAAAAAAACGGTCAATTCATCTAGAAAGGATTGGTACCTTAAGTTAGATGATGCTCTGTGGGCCTATAGGACAGCATTCAAGACACCGATAGGGATGTCCCCTTTTAGGTTGGTTTATGGAAAGTCTTGTCACCTCCCAGTGGAATTAGAGCATAAAGCTTATTGGGCTACCAAATTTCTGAATTTTGACCTTGAGAATGCAGCTAAATGAAGGTCTTTGCAGCTAAATGAACTAGACGAGCATCGATTTTGGGCCTATGATCATGCCATGAGATACAAAGATAAAACCAAGAAGTGGCATGATCGAAAACTGGTAAGAAAGGAAATTACACCTGGAATGCGAGTGCTTCTTTATGACAGTAGGCTGCGGTTGTTTCCTGGTAAGTTGAAATCGAGATGGAAGGGACCCTATGAAGTAGTGGCAGTTGATAAGTTCGGCGTGGTGATATTGAAGCACCCACGGTTTGAGGATGAATTCAAGGTAAATGGACATCGTGTGAAGCAGTATTTTGGATCTACCTTTGATAGTGCTTCCACGATCGTCACTCTAGCAGATCCTTGACGGTTTTTAAAAGTCTAGCTGCGGACTTGTTAAATGCAGAACTACTTCTTATCTTTGTTTTTTTTTATCGTTTAATGGTATAATTAATTTTTTTTAGGAAGTTAATCATGTTTCATTTTGTAAATTCTATGTTTAGAAGAGAAATTATGTTTTGTTGGAGAATTTTCAAAACAATTGTAGCAAGAGGTTTGGAGAAATTGATGACTTTTTGCAAGTGTGCAGGTGGTCATGGTCACAATGAAACTCATTGTGACCGTAACCAAAGGAAGATGCATTCTGGATTCTGGATGGTGCATATATCACGGTGACAATGATCTTCATTGTGACCGTGACCATCGGGTAAGTAACTTTCTATTTTGAGGTGTGCAAATGTCACGGTGACAATGAAATTCATTGTCACCGTGAGGTAAAGTAAGTTCCATTTTGTTTTCAAACTGGGTTATGTTGCGGTGACAATGAAACTCATTGTGACCATAACATAATGCACATTCCATTCTGTTTTCAAATTGGGTTATGTCACGGTAACAATGAAACTCATTGTGACCGTGACCCAGTGAAAAGATCTTTTAAAATTCCAGTTTTCCATTTGTTATTTCTCACTTTCTCACACCTCATTCACTCTCACCGTGCACGCTTTGTACTTCTCTGCATTCTTTGTGTTTCTTTTCCCTCTTTTAGACCACCATTCCGGATAATCTACAACAAGTAAGTATTTTTCTCTTCCTTTTTAATTTTATTTCAGTTCATTTATTTTTATTTTTCTCCTCCCTGCGTTCCCAGTTCCAATTGATCTCCATGGCTGTGATTCTTGCGATTCCTGTGCCGATGCTTTTGTTTTTCTTCTTTAATAATTTTCAATTCTGGCTGTGCATCCCTTCAATTCTTACTTCCCCATTTAAATTTTTATCTTTATTGAGAACGATAATGGGTGGGGAGTAAACGTTTAGGGCTTTATTTGCATTTAACGTTGGGTTGATGATTTTACTCAAATTTGGGATTGGACTTGACTTTTATTGATCTGAAACTGTTTGTTATGCACTGTATGGTTGTTAATTGCCAATTTGGGGGATTGTTAGTGCCGTTGGTTTTCAATTCTAGTACGTTTAAATTCTTGCTCACCAAGTGCTTGATAAAATGTCTCAATGAATCGATTTTCCAGCTCCTGTAATTTTTAACATGTTGACATGCAGAATTTTATTTACCCTTATGTTTAACTGTGCTTTAAGGTTGTCATTGAACATTCTACACCTACTTATGAGTTGATATCACTTTGATAAATTAAACTCAGTTGGAGGATGCATAGGTTTGGGTAAAATGGATTGTTTATTGCTAAGTAGAGTAGTAGCCATTGTTGTTTCAACTTACATTGTTATTGAACTTGGCTGTTTGCTTTCGTGCAGTGGCTCCAAAATGAAAAAGCTCTGCTCTAGCTTCGAGCTCTGGCAGCCAACCCCCCAGCGCAGATTCCGTGGATATTTCTAAGGTTCCAGCCTGGGTTCAAACTGCTAAAAAGGTTCCGTATGCTCGATTCACCAAGTGCTCGTTCATCCCAACGAGCTATTTGGATTTTGGACTGCTGGAGAAACTTGGCATAAAAAATGAAGTCCAGCAGCTTATCGCCAACATTGGCTGGAAGCGGGTTTTCATGCTCAATGAGAAAGTATATCCTACCTTGATAAGAGATTTTGTGTCCACAATCACTTGTAGACCAGGCCGAGACCTCATCACCGATCCAGGTTCTGTTTCATTTTTCTTGGACACTATAGAGTATAACCTCACCTTCCATGAATTTTCAAAATATCTTGGATTTCCACACCTGGTGCCGGATTGGTATGATGATTACTCTAAAGACGGTGCATGGGCAATCATTCGAGACACTGTGACTGCCACACAGTATGTCTCAGGCAAAACGAAGGCGCATCATTTGAACAGCCATATTCTGCGGATCCTCCATCGATTTTTTTCATTATCTTTGTTAAGCCATACAGATTCAGCGGGCCAAGTAAACTTACCGGAAGCCCTATTTCTCGCGTGCATGATCCAGGGTGTCCGAATAAATGGCGCCACTCATTTCTAGCACAAATTGGAGGAGATGCAATGGAAGCCGAAAAAAGTGACCAAAATAGCACTTGGGGGATTTGTTACCGCCATATATAAGCGTGTCCGCCACCCATTGAAAAAGCACAAATCACTGCCTTCCACTGCCACAATTGATCAAAAGATGCTTACAAATATGAAGGTAATAGTGAAGGATGTGACAATGGCTGATGGCTTCCGGTTGTCCACACGTGATGAGTATTTGCACGGCGTCGAGCGCGGTCTGGGAGGCTTGCCCCGCGACAATGAGGAGGATCCTGAGGCGCAAGCTCCCCCAGCCCCTGAGCACCAGTCGTTTTCTTCAGTGCATTATGACGCGATTATGGAGCGGATGGATACCATAGCTGCATCGGTGGACACCATCTCAGCGTCTCAGGCAGACATTCAGTCCCAGATGGACCAGCTGATCCAGGGATTTTCCGCCTGGTCTGCGAGGTTTGATGCCCATTTCCCACCGCCACCACCACCACCAGAACAGTGATCAGGGAGACTTCTTATCTTTTATTTTGATTTTTTGTTTATTTTATTTTTATTTTTCTTTTGATATGTAATATTCTTACTTGCTGGGGACATCAAGTTTTTGTGTGGGGGGTAGGAGACATTAACTTCATATATATATGTAATTAACAGCCGTTGATGTATGATGCATGTTTATTTCTGTTTTAGTTTCTTTGTACTTTATTGTCGTTGCCTAAATATCTTTATCTCAGCTTGGCTTAACCTCAGTTAATCCTATTGTGAATGTTTTGAACTTTAATTGGAGAATGGTCTATCTTAAAAACTGATCTTAGCAAATGAGTAGTTGGAAGTTTTAGAAGCAAATTGAATCTCAATCAGTCATATATCTTGTGATTTCCAATCTTTTATGCACTATAGGCTTGTTTGTACAAATTTAAAAAATCCAGTGCGTAAGAGTTTTTGAGTGAAGGAATTTTAGGATGGTTAGAACCTTCCTCATCACCCTTCGAAACATGATAACAACTTAAACAAGTTTAGGACATGATTAAGGCAATTTGTTTCTTTGATAACCACTTTTAAATAGCTATAGACCTACCTGTTTATATTATTTCCATTGCTAGCCCCGTTGAGCTAATTTAGTATGCTAAAAGCGTACTACGCAATTTTCTTGTTACACTCTTAATTTACCATTTAGCCTAAATGCCTTTGCCTACCCTTTTCTAAGAATTGGCCACTCTAGAATTGGGTTGGAATATCATTGAAAGTTGAATAAGGGTATCTATTATTGAAATAGTGGAAGTGTGAGAAGAATTGTTGAATTTTGTGGCTATTATTTAGTATGGTGTTAAACTTTCCCTTATTAGAAAAAAAATGGGTATAAGAAAATCTAGACTTTGGGTACCCCAGTGAAAAAAAAAAGAAATATATATATATATATATATATATATATATATATATATAAGAAAAAAAAAGGAAAAGGAAAAGAAGTTGATTAATTATTGTTAACCTTGGAGTTAGTTGATTATAGAAAAATTCAAGTGTGGGGTACCCTTAATTAGAAGAAGACGTATTCATATTCATGGATATTTGGGTTTGAAAGAGAAATTCCTTAAAAGGGAAGTTCATCACTTTGTTTTCTTGAGGTTTAATGCATTTCATGATTGGGGAAGTTAGACGACCTTTGGAAATTATGGGTGAATTGAAGGTAGGACATGGACAATCTTATTCAGTTTTGGGTAGTTGAAATTTTAGGTAGAGTGGCTACTTCTTTGTTTGAATTCTTTAACTTTTCTTGTTAGCCAATACCTTAACCTAACATTACAACCCTGGAATAAGTCCTTTTGATCCTGTTCTTGATTTGAGTTGTTTAGGTGGAGATGACCCTTGTGGTTCCGGTGCTAAAGGAGAGGCATATGATCATCCTGAGTTTTAAGCACGAAACCTATATGCAAATTCATTTGCATATTTAATTTCTTTGCTCAATTGCTAGAATGCATTGGTTATTTTGTTTTGAAAAGAGAAAATTGGTTTTGAGCCTAGCACACACACATGTGAAATCACTTGATATAAATTGATTTGAGGATTTGTAACTGAGACCTTTCTGCTTGGCGCTAAGACTGTTGTTAAGTTTTCGTATTCCGAGTTAGAGTTTGAAATTTCAGGAATGTGGATAATTCATTTACTCGAGAACGAGCAAAGTCTAAGTGTGGGTTATTTTGATAACTTCAATATAGTACTTAGTTTTGATGGTGTTTTTATATGATTTTTGGGTGTTTAGTTGTGTTTTTGTGTCATGTTTTGTTTCCTTTAGAATAATTTTACTAATCCTAGTCAAATTGGAATTTTGATGCATTATAGATAGTTTTTGATGGATTTTGATTTGTCTTTGCAGGTGTGGTTCTAGATACCTCACGGTCACAATGAAACTCATTGTGATCGTGACATAAAGAGAAGTTGAAGACAGAGCAGACTTAGAGGGGTCACGGTCACAATGGATTTCATTGTGACCGTGACATAAGAAGAATGGCAAACAGTAGCTGAAATCAATTGGTCACGGTCACAATGAAATTGGTTGTGACCGTGACATAATTCTCTATTGGGCAGAATGCAAGGGATGAAGACCTCACGGTGACAACAAAGTTCATTGTCACCGTGACATAATTATTTCCTGGACAGAAGCAAAATTTGAAGACCTCACGGTGACAATGAAATTCATTATCACCGTGACCCCTCTCCTGTGCGTGAAAGGAAATTGAAGATCTCGACTCTACACGGTGACAATGAATTTCATTGTCACCGTGACCCCTCTGGAACTATAAAAACGCACTTTTCTGTTTGGTTAGGGTTCCGAAATTTTTAGTTAGTTTTTGATTTTAGTTTTGGCGGCTGAGATTTTCTGAGTTATTCTTCTGTTCTAAACTTCAGTTTTCAATCTTGTCTTGAGTTTTTCAATTAGAAATTGAGAGTAATTTTCATTAGATACATAGTTTAATTTCCAGAGATTGTTATTTTTAGTTTTCCAGAATTTTAGATTAATTCTCCATTGAAGATCCAAAGAAGAAGATCGAAGAACTGGGATTCAATCGGGATTTCTACCTCAATGAATTTCTGGGTTTATTCTTTCCTTTATTCTTTTGATTTTGTAATGGATTGTGAGTAGTCTTTTAGTTGTTTGGGGGATCTCTAAACCCCCTATCCTTGATGTGAATTCTAAACATATTTTGATATTCGATATATGAATGAAGGTTTATTTCACTGGTTATTATTGTTAAATCATGAGATGTATATTTTCAAGTTAATTTCCTGTTTTGATGAATGAATTAATTCATGTATCTTAATTGGTTATTGAATTGTATGATTGAATGTCATGATAAATTATCTTCAGATTTTCTATCATGTTTGCTGTATCATTTGGACTGCTCCGGAATGGGAATCCATATGTGCATGTTTTCATGGTTCAAGATTGGAGTGATGAGTGAAATAATTAGGTTTTGGATTGTTTGGCTCCGGAATGGGAAAGCAAACCAAACCTAGGATTTTAGACCCGTGATTAGGCTAGTTGTATGACTTGCTCCGGAATGGGACGTTATGCAATTAGAATAGCTTTCTCCGGAATGGGACGCTTGGGTTAAGAGGGTTATCCCGATTTCGTTCATATATGTTTCCTTTATGTGTTTTGATTCATATTTGGGTATGGGGTGGATGAGTGAACCTGAACAACACTTTTCTATATTGAGATCTTTGCTTGTTATCAATTTTTATCTTTGCTAGTTTTTACTGTCATCTTAATTTGTTTTTGCTTTGTTAACTCATTATAGTTGATTAATTTATTTGTTCTAGTAGTCATAATTAAATCAATTCAACAACTGAGAATTCTTTAGCATACATTTAAGTGTCATAACTTGCATACACAGTCTCTTGGGTACGATAACTCGGAGTCTTAAAAATACTCCGTTATATTACTTGCCAATTCAATACACTTGCTGAGGTCGCGTCAGATGACACCTCTGAACTTTTTGTAGTCTGTAGCAGACTCGGTGCAGTTCCCTTCTTGCGCTTTTTGTAGTCTTGTCAGCGACTCGGCGCATCGTCATCTGCGGATGACACCCCTGCACTTTTAGTAGTCTTATCAGCGACTCGGTGCAATTTTTCCCTGCACTTTTAGTAGTCTGTAGCAAACTCGGTGCAGCCCTCTTCTTGCACTTTTAGTAGTCTGTAGCAGACTCGGTGCAATCCTCTGAGGAGGGTATCTCCTGCATTTTGTAGTCTTGTCAGCGACTCGACGCATCGTCATCTGCGGATGACATCCTGCACTTTTAGTAGTCTGTAGCAGACTCGGTGCAATCCTTCTTTTGCATTTTTTGTAGCCTGTAGCAGACTCGGTGCAGCGTCATTTACGTATGACATTTGCACTTTTAGTAGTCTGTAGCAGACTCGGTGCAATCCTCTTCATGCATTTTTTGTAGTCTGTAGCAGACCCATCGCATCACCGTTTCAGGATGGTTCCTGGCACTTTGTAGTCTTGTCAGCGACTCGGTGCAATCCAAGAGGATGAATCACAGCACTGTTCCCGAGGAAATAGCTGGAAGGAGGCAGCCTCAGGTACGCGCTTATTTCCTTTTCCTGATTTTTTGCTCACCTAGGCACACACACACTAGCCTCCCCAAAATTTGGGGCAACTGTAGACACCGGGTCCCGAGTAGCCTTGATCAGGATTACCCAATGATAAAATTAAGTGTGCCAATTTATAGGCAAAAAGAATGAAAGTCAGAAGTGATAATTTACTTGTCGTTTGATTTGTTAGGAATAAATAAAAATATATTTTAAAAATATTTTAAAATTTTTTTTTGCGGTAAAAAAGTGAGTTTTTAATTTTTTGTGTTTTATATAAAATTTAAAAAAAAAAAAATCGACGAACGTCGTGCGCGGCAGTGCCCAGCGTGTGCTGCGATGGGCGAGCGTCGCCTGCGCACGCAGCGCAGTGCGCTGCTGCACGCGGGGACGCCCGTCGGGCACTCAGACGGGGCATCCCTCGCCCCTGTAGCCCATTTTTGCCGTTTTTGGCTATTTTTGCCCCAAAAATTCATTTTTCTTTATTTTTTTTAGTAGAATTCAATGGTAAAACTTTTAAAATTCCAAACTTTTCAAATTCAGTTTTTTTTTTGTGTTTAATGGAATTAAATTAATTTAATTTTTCAATTAAAAATCTGATTTTGGGGGAGGGATAAAAAGGAATTTTTAAGAGAAAATTACGGGGGATTTTCTTTAAAAAATATTTTCTTCTTCTTTTTTCTCTAAAAACCAAATTCTCTTTCCAAGTGAATTCTTGAGACAAAAAAAGAATAATTTTTGTTCTTGAAAATTTTTCTTCTTCTCATCAAACAATTTTTAGTTTAAAACAAATAAATCAATTATTTATTCTTGAGTAAAACTCATTTTCAATATTTTATTTTTTCTAATTTTATTCTTATAATCAAGACAAGGAATTTGATCATCTACTTTTATTTCTTCAAGATAAATTTTGAGGGTAAACATTTTTGGCCCAATTTCTTAATTTAATTTCTTAATTTAATTTTTTTTGTTTCCAATTAATTAGTTAACATGTAAATTCTTTTAGTTCTATCATTTTCTTCTTATTTTCTTATTCTTTTGATTTTATTTAATTAATTATCATGTAAATTATTTTAGATCTATTATTTAATTGTTCATACTTTTACTTCTTATTTTTTATTTTTATTTAATTATTCATATTATTATTTCTTATTCTTATTTCTCATTTAATTGTTCATGTTTATATTATTGTCATCATTTTTTGTTCATAAATAGTATTAGTATTATCATTTAACATGTTTTAGCATAATTGGCTTATCTTATTTTCATTTTATTCCTCCATATTTAATTGGATTGTTCATCTTCTTTGATGTTATTATTATTATTATTATATTTGATTGTTCATATTCTTTGTTATTATTATTATTATGTTATTATTATTATTGTAGTTATTACCTTCATTAGTATTATTATTATTATCCTTATTTTTGTTTAATTTTATTATTACTATTATTATTTATTTTTTATACATGCTGATTTTTATTATTACTTTTGCTTTTTATGCATGATTGGATGTTATTGTTGTTATTTTGTATTTTTATGCATGTTAAATTCTATCATCATTATTTTATGCTTGTTTATGCATGTTGAATTTTATTATTATTATATTATCTTTTATGCAAGCTAAATTGTTAATTAATTAGATTGCATATTTTTATTATGTCATTTTAATTGGCTTGTCATATATGATGCAATTTTGATTACCTTAATTTAATTGTTTTCATGTTATATGTTTAATTAATTTTTTACTAACTTCACTTTTATTTGTTTTTTTCCTTTTATATTCACTACTTATTTTTATGTGTGAGTCTTTTCCATACCAAGTGAGAGTCCTTGAAGATTTGGAGATCAATTTGGGAGTTGATTGGTTATTTCTTTATTATTGTCATTACTTTGCTTTCATTATTTTATTTAATATGTAATTTGTAATAAATTATTTTTTATGCACGTTAATTAAAAAATCATAAAAATATTTCTACTTAATTAATTTGTTTTTTTTTCTAAATAAAATGGGACCAATGTCCTAACTTTTTTCATCCAAAATAAGCGTCACTTTAAAATTATTTTCTTTAATTATGCATGAGAGGACCAACGTCCTCATTTTAATAAATAGCCCGATTTATGTATGAATTGTATTTTATTTACAAATGGGGGTTGTATTCCGCCCCTAGTTTTGTTGTAATTTATTTTGCTTTCATTTACTTTATTTATCGCTTTTATTATATGATTAATATGCGTTTAATTAAATTGCATTAAAATTGAATGAGAAATGGGATAAAACGCTAAATTCAAAACTTGATTATAAACTTAGCCAAGGTATGAATAAATGGGGAGTCTCAAACCTTCTCTGGTCTTTGGGTTCAACGAGGCGAGAGGACCATTTCAATGTTCCATTGGAATGAGACTTCCAAGACACCTCTTGTGTCCTATAAAAAGGTTTTAACTTGCATAGTCCTAGGCTCCATGAGGCGAGAGGGCCATCCTAATGTTCTATTAGGATGGGACCTCTAAGACCCCTCTGGCTTGCCCAAAATGGACATAGCAGCGCTGTCTTAGGCTCACTGAGGCTAGACGAACTTTTTCAATATTCTATTGGGTGGCGACTCCATAAAACCTCCTTGTTGCCCAAAATAGATGCTCTTATAATTTCTTACAAGTTTCCAATGAACCTCTCTCGATCGCCCTAAAGCGGGCTTTCGGGGGCCACAGGGTTCAGTGCGCGTCACAGACGGCTTGGGTGGGAGAGGGGCGACCTGGCCACATGTTATAGAGCGTGGGGCGCCCAGGTCGCGATCGTGCACACTCGAGGCGCACCTCCCCCCCCCCCCCAAGCGAGGTGCGGGATGCCTCCGCTCGCGCATAGCTCCTGGGGAGGTCGCCCCAGTGCCAGCACGAGCGAGGGGCACTTGCCCTCATGCGCCGGCAGCCGTAAGCTTCCGATTTTTTTTTAAAAGTAATTTTGACAAGAGCATTATCACTTCCAAACTTTTTTTATTTTTTTAATATTTTTTTTATTTTTTTCTAAAAATCAATTTTGACAAGAAAACCATCACTTTCAAAAATTTTGCCTGTGAATAGGCGCTAATTTCATTACTGGGTAACCCTGATCTTAACTGTCTCGGGACCTGGTGTCTGCAGGAATGAAGAGAAGTTTTTGAATGGGTGTGTTTGGCACTGTAATGGCACTTATTTTTGTATGTTGTTCTATAACTAACTTGAGTTGATACCTATAGTTTGTAATATGCCCTAGAGCCAATGAATAATAGGATTTTTATCCATGTATAAAACATTCTATTTGATTAATAATAAGGCATTCTATATTATTTAGTGCTTTTGTATATTAACATTTGCATACATATGACTTAAATTATGGAATGTAGTCTTTGGTATATGAACACAGTACAAAAGTAATCATGAAGGGTTCATGATATGAGATACCTATTGTATGCAAATGTGTTAATATTTAAATGATCCCTGGTCATAGTATTAACAAGATAGGACATTGTTAATACGAATAGGCTAGCATATGTTATATTTTTTGAATAGTTCAAGCAATGGTTCTCATTGTCTATGACCATTGAAATGATCAAAGTTAACATATTGATACTTATTAAAAGAACAAGTACATTAGAGATATATTATGAGAAACTTCACATAGATACTTATACTATATCAGTGAAGTATCTCATTATATTAGTTATGCAAGTATTCTTGGACTTGAGATCACCAAGGTATAGCAAGTATTATACTTTGACTCCTATGCTTTTATTCCTCGAAGGGGTATACATAGCTCGAAAATTGGGTATAGCATGAACTACTTAGAGGTAGTTCAGTGACCAATAAAGGATTCACCACTGTAATTATAGCGTCGATCTCTATCTAAAGTATTTCTGTACATTTTTATTCAGAAAACTTTGGCCAGGGTGGAATACAAGGTGAATGAGATCCACAAATGCATTTTATGAATAAAGATAAAAGTATGAGAATAAAACAAGTTCATGAATGAATTGATACACTACCATATTCAATTCATGAATGAGATTAAAAGAATGGTGAAAGGAGTGATTGCATGGAAACTTGATATAGAAGTGTAAAAGTGGAAACCACTGAGATTCATGTCATTTGGGTAGTCATTATGCTTGACTATAAGCCTTTTATGACTTGTACAATAATGTATAGTGAATATCAATTGAAAATTGATAAAATGGTTTAAAAGAGTTTAAATTATAAAAGTCATTATTCAACTAGGACTCTTAGTTACATTTTGTAATGTCAACATGCACGAGGAACACATAGGTCACACACATACAAGAATTAAAGTCTAAGGTGAAAATAAATGTATGAACATGACATGGGATGTTATGGAAACTTATTAGATAAGTTGGTAAGAGAGAAGATAGGGTTTGAAAAAAGGAGAAAAAGTCTCATGCGCAGAAAAGGCCCAGTAAGACTAATCTGCACATAAAACTTTATATGAGCTGAAGATTTTTTCTCTAGAGCCCATTTTTCATTGGATGGAGCTAATATTTGATATGGGGCCTCATAATATGTTATAAGGCTATTTTTAAAGTTTTAATGGGTTTAGAGCCCATTCAAATGTGCATGACCAAGTTCTTCAGGGCCCTGTATGCAGACTTGATAATTTGGCCTTGTGATTGCCCATAAAGTGTGTGTATATAAATACTAATATATAGACACGGACTCACACCGTGTCTAATTGAAACATGAAAGGTAGTGGGAATGGGGTCACATGTTACTCCGATTATCAAATTAATTATCAGTTTAATCAATATGATTGAAAAAGATTCAAAATGTTATCTTTTGGCATTACACCCTATTTTGTGACATTCAATACATGAATGGATATGGGTACCTGCATGAATTGATAAACGGGTTAAGTAGTAAAAGGATAAATTTAAAAGGATTTTAGGTACATAAAAATTAAACGGATTTAGTAATGGGTCAACCAATTTTTGAGGGTACTCGCCCAGCTACCATCCCTAAATACAAATCACATATTCTTTAATTATTATTTGCTTAACATTGACAATGATTATAAAATTAATTATCATATGAATTAATAAAATATGTGAATATCAGTTCTTTATATACAACGTAATGCAATATGGTAAAATAACGTGTCATTGCTGCTGTCTAAGATATGAGTGTGTGGGCATGGGATGGATACATAGTCTATAAAGGTCACTAACAGTAGCTTGATTCAAATTATTAGTCCAAGAATAAGAACTTTGAAAAATAAACGTCAACTATAAGTTTTTTTAAATAAAAATTGTGTTTAAGAAGTTGTAGCCATTACACTTATGCAAGATAAATGACAACATTATGCAGCTCTATAAAATGTTGATATGATTTGAGCTTAATGCACAATTCTATCTTTAACACTAAAACAAATCAATTTCTTTCAATTCATGTACATTGCCTATGGAATTCATCCCACCTCGTGACAAGTAAATTAAAAATGAAAGATAGCAACTACACTACACAACTAGATGATCTTGTTCGTAGATGCTGTGCAAATACCATGTTATGGACGTCATGGACTAAGCGAACCCAATAAGGAGATTTTATGTATGCCCATATTATGGTAGAAATGTAAGCATGATGTGTTCAACTTTACTCATTTATATAATGTTCGTGGGTTAGTAAAAGATTATGTATATATAAAGCATGAGGCATTACAAGTTCTTAAAATGGCATAATCGCACATGAACTTAGAATTATTCTTAGTTTGCTTGATAAGTCGACACTTGAGAGGCAGATAAAGTTTAAGAACACACTAATTGTTATCTAGCTGATCCTGCTACTTTGCTTCATTGGTGGTCATATATTTAATGAGTAAAAATAGTACATTAACTATGTAGTTCTCTTTTCTTATTAATCAATTCTTCAAAGTTCTATTCTTAAGTCTAAGTTTCAATGCTCGTTCCAGTGCTTATAAATTTTTGAATGCTACATAGTTTGTAATAACCCGATTTGGGCCCTGGTAGGATTTGCAGTGTTATGTGTATAGCAAGAGTAGTAAATATTAGTTTGTACATGGAATTATGGATTTAGAGGTTGTAATTGCAAAGATAAAATAAGTTTTAAAAGGAAAGAGATGGATTTGAGGGACTATAGTGCATTTTGGCTTAGGAGGTTGTGGGTTTGTGCTAGAATCGTGTTCTGTCGTGGAAGCGATAAAATGCAGATTGGCATGTTTATAAGATTTGACAAGTGGCAGTTTGGGGATTTGACACATGGCTTAAGACAGATTTGGTGGAGTGAGTTATTATGGTTGGTTGGCCTTAATGAGAGTTAGTGGCATTAATGTTGGTTGGTCCCGTTTTCTTCCTTCTTTCTTCCTTCTTTCTCGTTTTTCATTTTCTACTCTTCCTTCTTAGTTCTCTTTTATTCTCTTTGGCCTTCTTCTTCTGCTTGTGTCACTCTCTGTTGACTTGCTTTAAGTGATATTCTTGGATTGGTTTGAAGAGTATTTTGAGACTTAAGTGAAAGGTTTGAAGAGGTAAGTGGTTGAAGTTAGGTCTTGATCTTCTTCTTGTATATTCTGTTGATTTAAAGTATAAGATGTGGATTAAGTGTTTGTTTTGGTTGTTTGTGCATGGAAGCTATGGACAAGAGGCAAGACAAGGGCAAGGAGAAGATTTGATCCGAAGTAGGGATTTGATCGAGCAGTTCTAGAGGTTAGGATCGTGTGTGTTGTGGTTGATGCATGTTATTGAGCTATTATTATACTTGATTGTTTGCTAAATGCATGTTATATGACTAAGAATTTGAGAGTTTTGATCTGGTTTGAAGTTGTAAAATGAGTATATGTTCATTTTGATTGCTTGTAGTGTTCTTTGTATATAAGGGTATTGATGATATTTGAGAGGTTTCTTGTATATGAATATTATGTTGAAGGCCTTTTGGCTGGGTTTTGTGTTTCATTGGATTGGAAGACATGTGTGTGATATTAGGTTAATGTGTGTACTTTTGGCATAAGAGTTTTGGGTGTTTGAAAGTTTGTGGCATAAAGTTAGGGTTCTGTCGCGAGCGCGATAGAACGCTCCGAGGGCGAGTGTTCTCTTTGTCGTGCCTGATCGTGAGCGCGAGCCTCATCGCGGGCATGATAGAGGCCAAACGGGCATTCTGTTACGAGCACGACAGTAAGTGATCTTTGGCTCTGTCGCGGGCGCGACAAAGGTCATGAGTGCGACACTGTGTGACGCGCGCCAAATGTAGCAAAGGCCCTCTTTGAACCCGCTTTTAGGGCTCGAGGATTAGTTCGCATCTTTTTTATCTTGGGCATCATGAGACATTTTGGACACCTCCTTCTTAATAGAACATTGGAAATGATCATCTAGCCTCACGATGCCTTTAGGCACCTTTGAGGTATTTTGGAGTCGCCACCCAATTTATGAGAAATTGGGAAAGGTTATCTAACCTCTATTGGTCTAAACTAAAGAAAGTGTTCGGAACTTCACTCTTATTAATGCCTTAAGTTAAGTTTACAAATGAGTTTTTAAGAAATCAAAATTTAATTTTTCATCTCACGCGATCATTCATTGAATTTAAAGTGCATTGCAAGCATATTGAAAAGCATTAAATAAAGCGATAAAAAAGGTAGTAAATAAATTACATAAAAAATGGGACAGAACAATCTCCCAAAATAAGAAAGCATAATAAAACTTGCCCCAAAATTAATTAGAAGGGCCCAAAACGAATAAATAAATACATAAAAATAATTAAAGTGTATCATACATAAATCGGGAGATTTATTGAGTTTTAAGAACATTGGTTCCTTTTTATTAACTTAAAAAACTTGGAGAACTATTTTTGGGTATTGATTGAGAAAAATAGGGATGAGTGATCCCGTTTTATGAAAATTAGTTCTCCATTTGAAAGTGAGATTTTATTGGTTAAAATAGAACATTGGTCAATTTTATTAAGAAAAATTTCAAGTTATTAATTATTGTAAAAAATGTGATTTTCTATAATACGGAGAATTTAAAATACATTTTACATACAACATAAAAATAATACAATAAAGGAAATACAACAATTAAAATGCAAACCCTAAACTTGAAGGTCTTTGATCTCCTGATTCTCCGTCCCGTACACAAATATAACTCGCATATAATAAAAGAGTTTTGAGGCAATAAAACAAAAAAAAATAAAATAAAATATTAGTAAAGTAAATTAAATGAATAATATATGAGCAAACAATTAAATAAAAATTAATAAGTAAATGAATTAAGTAAGCCAATAAAAATAATTAAACCTTGACAAATAATACAACAATAATACAACAATAGCCTTAATAATTATTAATAGAGTAAAAACTGGAAAAATAACAAAGTGAATTAGGACAGAAATATACAAGATAAAACGGAGCAAAATTATATTTCATTTCATGCATTTTACGTTCGGACATTCGGGTAAGATAGGAGAGAAAAGGAGGATCAGGTAAGAAAAGAGATGATGAAGGAAGAAGGGGGTGAAGCCAGGCGTGCACGAATCGTGCATTCATTGCACGAGTCGTGCAATGCCTGTGAGGGACAACTGAACGGGCGATCGGGGGGGGGGGGACGATACGTGAAGCGAAACACAATCCGATCGGAAAAAGAACAGACGAACGACTCGGACGAAGAGCAAGATCTGGTCGGAAAAGGAAACCAAAGCATGGCTCGGTCGTGAAATCATGACTCGGACAAATCAAATGTATGACTCTCAGACGAAGAACACGATCCGGATAAACAAAAAAAATAGAGGTGGACAAAGGAATAATAACAGATTAACAAATATGATATTATACCATCAAAACATGCATAATAAAATAACAAACATGCCGATTAATCATAATAACTATTAAGGTTCATGTCTGATAATAAACAATGATAAACATACGATAAACAGATTAACAAAATTAAATGACAAATAAACAGAGTATGTACAAAGAGAAGAGCTAACTGGTAAAGCAAAATGAGGAAGAGAAAGAAAGAAAGGAAAGAAAGATAAAGATGATGGTCCCAGTATTTACCCTCAGATATGATCTTTGATTTGCAAATGAAGAAGCTCTGATTTTCCTCTTTGCTTGAAAAGAAGGTAAAAACAGAGACTAAGAAAAGAACTTTGAATGAAAATTACGTTGAAGGAAGACGATTGAATCTCAAACGTCGTGAATTATTTTCCTGGATCCAAGAAACAATCTCAGAATGTCTTTGAGAATAAAAATTGTTTTTCTTGCTCAAAGCTTTTCTAAAACTCCCCCTCTCCTTTTTTTTCAGCCTTTTCAAAATAACCTCCCCCTTCAGTTTCTTCCACTTTTTTTTATACTTTAGAGAATATTAGGTTGTTTCTCACCCAATCAACCATAAGCTCACGTTTTTCAAACTAAATCCCCTCAAAAAACGGAAGAGGAGGTGCTGGGGCATGGCTCGTGTGAGGCAGGTGAGATGTGTCTCATGTAGTGAAGCTGCATCTCACGCTGAGATGGGCCTCACAAACACAGGCCCCAAAAAATCCTTTTCCCTCTTTTTTTTTTTAAATTAAAAACAAAAAATACTTTTTTCGAGGAAATCGTCACTTCTATATGTCTTTTGCCTGTGAACAGGTATCATTTTAATCATTGGGTAACTTTGGTCTGTGCTATCTCAGGACCCGGTGTCTACACGCTGCCTAGGATTTTTAGTGTTAAGTTTTTGCCTTATTTTTATGTAGAGTATTGCATTATATATTATATGATCATGTAAAATTGATGAATTTGGCAACACAATTGGATGTTTATGAATGTGATTATGGTTGTTTAGGTAATACATGATTTGAGATGATGTATAATGACTTGTCTGGATACTTAAGTTTATAGTTCAGTATATAAAGTTATTTGTCAAGCTTAAAGAGTCATAGGAGTGGATAGATAACCATGCTTATAAAGAGTTAGAGTGCAGCTGTTAGAGTGGCACTGTTTGTGCCTATATGTTGAATACCTTGAGTATTTGTATTTTGAGTTAGGTCTCTATAAGTTGATACTGAGACTCAGTATCTAGAGTACCCGTATCCACCATCAATGGAATTCAGGCTAATGTATGTTCAGTAGTGTATATGAGTTGTAGTGGACACTGTTTTACGTTTTGCTCCTACACGAGATGTAAAATGTATAAGTTGCACAGGAATACATGTAAGAGGTAGTGAATTATTATCACTTATCGTTTGAATGATGTTTGCACGATTATGTAATTGCTAAAGCAAGAGGTTATATGCATGAATGAATATAAGTTCTTATATGTTGTTCAGTGATAAACATGGTTATTTACATGTAGTGTGTGCTATATTTGTGACTTCGATAGAAGTCTATGACTTTGTTTATCCCCGCTAAGCGTTATTGCTTAGCACGGATGTTTTTCCCGCGTAGGTTTGCAGGATTGGGTTAGAGAGTGCTCATATGCCGGCCACTAGGAGCTTGTTGAAGTCTTTTGTTTTTGTTGGATCTTTTTGTAATGATATATATATATATATATATATATATATATATATATATATATATATATATATATATATATATATATATATATATATATATTGTATTTAAAGTGTAGTGTACAAGTATAGGAGTATGATCATGTATATATGAACACGATGTTTTATAATTTGTACAGTTTCTATATATATATATGCAATTATATTTGGTTATTTGTTATTTCTTTTCCGTTGTAACGTGTTTTGATATGTATGTGTGTGCGCGCATTTATGGGTGTGTCGTGTGTGTATGTGGCGCTCCGATACCCTCCTAGGGGGTATCGGGATGTTACATAGTTAATAGGGATGTGATTGAGTAAAAACTATTCCATTAGGCTTCCTTGGTTTGAGTATAAAAAATAAATTTAAGAACAACCCTTTCTAAAATCTGCTTAAAAAAAAGGGCTTGTTATGAAGCTGGAAATGGTAATTAGCAAATTTCAACTTGTTCAACGTAAATCATTGCACAAGTAAAATAAAAAAAAATAAGCATAACAATGCAAGAAATTATATGGAACATACGCAAGTTACCAAGTGCATCTTCTTAGAAGGACATGCATATTTAATACAAAATCATGTTAAAATATACTTACTAATTCAACATGTATGTTGTCATAGGATATAAACTTGTTCAAACTAAGTGTACATAATTCAACTCAATGCAACTAACATAAAAGCACAAATAGATGTAATGATGCCGACAAACTGTAGGGTTTTGTGCAGATTAATTCAAAATAACGCAGCGGAATAAAAATAAAACCTACAAGGATTCATGCGATCCAATTGATTCAAAAGGAAGAGATTAACGAATACTGACTTGTTAAGGCACAAAATGATTAAATTTTGCCTTGATCTCAATTGGATTGAACGTTCATACACGAACGCAAAAAGTTGCTTTTAGGTTTAAACGAACTCCGGGTGCTGCTCTAAGAACGAATAACCTCCACTGGTATCCACACGCAAATGACAATGAACCGATTGAAGGAGTGCTAGCTCTTTTGTGGCGGCTAGGGTTTTATCTTATTCTCTGCATTTTTCTCAAAAATAGCAGAGGAAAACGTTTTTCTTTTTCTGTCTCTTTTCTTTGAAAGACGGTTTACTTTTCTTAAGTGAAAAATAGGGCATCCTATTATATATATATATATATATATATATATATTTAAAATCATGTTAACCCTAATCTTAATTAGTGGTTAACGAGGAGATAATTTAGAAAGGAATATTCCATATTCAAAATAAGGAATATTTTCATTTTTTTAATATTATTTCTAATTTAATATCTAACATATTTTAAATTCGAAATACCCGAATAAAATCCTAACTCGTTCATTACGTTATTAATGTGTGACACAATAGGTTCATATTATGTTGGTAGTGGGCCCAATCTTATTATAAGCCCACAAATCATAATTAGCTTCCAGCAAGATATTATAACTATCCAAATAATATGAGTATCATCAGTTTGATTTTAACCTAATCAATAAATATATAATAATCATTTTTTCACACGATATCTTGTTTGAACATGATTTATGGTTCATGTCACACTCGCACAGTTCAAACATATAATTTTTCGATCCCTGAGTAGACTGATAAATCCAAATAACATTGATCACATTATCAATTCATTTGAACACGGCCATGCATTTCTCAATCCTACTTATCAAGGGGTGTAGATACCGGGTCTTGAGTCAGTTCAGATCAGAGTTACCAAATGATAATTAGATGCCTGTTCACAGGTAAAAAGGTTGGAAGTGATTATTTTCTTATCAAATTTGTATTTCAGAATAATAAATAAAAAAAATAAAAAATGTATTAAAAATAAAATTTGAAAAATAGAGTTTAAAAATTATAGTGTTGTAGTCAAAATTGTTATTTAAAAAAAATTAGAGTTTGCGGCAGCCCGCGCACGAGGGCTGGCAGCCCTCGTGCGCGACAGGGCCAGCGTGCTGTTTGCAGAGCGCGCGCGTTGGCACTGGGCGGGCGCCCCGCTCACGGGGAGCGCCGCTTGCCCGCGCGGGGCGTCGCTCTGCGCTGGGCGTGCGCACGCAAGTCGCTCGCCTCCAACGGGCGTCGGTCGCCCCTGGTCTGCCAAAATAGCGTTTTTCGCCCATTTTTCCGTTTTTTCTTGATTTTTTTTGACTTTTCACCTTTTTTACGGGATTTTTAATAATAATTTCTTTTTTTAAACCCAAATTAAAGGAAATTTAATAAAAATTCAATTTTCTTCCTTAATTAATTAGGTTTTCCATTTTTATTGATATAAATAGAAAATTATAGGAAGAAAAATGGGGCAATTTCTTTTGGAGGCATTTTTTCTTCTCTCTTCTTGAGTTTTGCAATTTTTCTTCTTATTCTTCATTTATTTTTCTTCTTTTTACTTCAAAAAAATTTCTTCTAAACATTTTAGATTGAATTTTATTGAAAAATAATTGATTTTGAGACAAAAAAAAATTTGTTCTTAAAAATCTAATTTTCTCACTTGTTATTTTTTAATTTTTTTCTCTTCAATTGATTTCTTCCAAAGACTTACATTTATTTTTTGGATGCAAAATTAATTTTGATAAAAAGAGAATAATTTTTTGTTCTTGAAATCCAATTTTTTATTTGATTTCATAAAAATAAGAGTTTTACAATTTTTTAGAAAAAAGTTTTTAGATTATTTTTTATCTATTATTTTGTGAATCAAAGTAAGGAAAATCAATCATCTTAATCTATTCCACCAAATCCGAAATCTGAGGGTAAATATTTTAGACTCAATTTCTCTTTGTATTTTCTTTTATTTTTTTTTCATATTTAATTATTCATCATGTGGATTTTTTGATCTATTATTTATTTGTTTATTTTATGTAATCTTAGATATAGGTTTAAAATCTTTTTACTTTTTTTTTATTCTTTTACTTTTACTTGATTGTTTATTCTTCCTTTTATTATTATTATTATTATTATTATTATTATTATTATTATTATTATTATTATTATTATTATTATTATTATTATTATTTCATGTTTTTGTGTATTAATCTATTAATATGTTAATCTATTTGTTTTAACATGTCATTTAATTTATTTATCACCCATAATGCGTTTTTTATCTATTTTAATTTATTATTTATTATTTTATGTATTTAATTGATTTTCTTGATCTAATTTTTTGTTTATTTTTGTTTCAATACTTATTTTCGTCATGTTTGAGCACATTTGCACGCAAAGGAGGAGATCCCGGGATTTTGGTTGATTTACCATTTTTGTGTTATTTGTATTATTTTTTCTTATTTGTCTTTATTTAATTCATTTGTCATGTAATTAGTAATAAAATTATTCATTTTATGCATTGACGCGATCTCAGCAAGTGTACTGAATCGGCAAGTAATATATTGATGTATAATTAAGACCACAAGTTATCGAATCCAAGGGACTGAGTTGCGTAAATTTTAGCAATTAAATGTATGCTAAAGAATTCCCAATTGTTTGATGTGATGAATTATTTAAAGTAAAAATTAAGGACTATAATTGATGAAATAACTAATTCAAGAATATTAAAAGACTCAATACCAATACAGATTTGATGAAATAACTAAAAGATCTTGCC
The DNA here is from genome assembly GCA_947683425.1 of Excoecaria cochinchinensis. Lineage (NCBI taxonomy): Eukaryota > Viridiplantae > Streptophyta > Magnoliopsida > Malpighiales > Euphorbiaceae > Excoecaria > Excoecaria cochinchinensis. The sequence continues at coordinate 458,701 of CANTUQ010000073.1, forward strand.
AAGGAATACCCAACCTCCCCAATAATGCCATGTAAATACTCAAACTCTTTAATCACATATGCAAATCAGTGAACAACCTAGCCTATACCATAGCCTGCCTTTCGGATCCAGCTTCTCTATAACATGTACTTACCATCCCGGATTCAGCACATATTTTAGCATCGAAACAGGTCTTAAGTCCTAAGCTTATATGATCCTACCATCCCGGATTCAGATATCAAAACTCAATTATCTTCTACAATTCTGAACCTATTAAAATAGAGATTTACAGATTTGACTACCATTCCGGATTCATCAAATTAATGAAAATCGATAGAAATAGAACAGAGTATGTGTAAGTTCATGAAATGAATACAATCAAAGATTATCACAGCAGATCAATCTTAAACTGGCAAAATCGATAGAAATAGAACAGAGTATGTGTAAGTTCATGAAATGAATACAATCAAAGATTATCACAGCAGATCAATCTTAAACTGGCATTAATTTCAATAACAAACAGATTTATTCAGAGAAGATAAAACTGAAGCATATGCATAAATCAATCCACACAAAGCATTCACATGGTTATTAGGGATTCAAGGCATCCCTTAACAAGAAAAGGAGCTACTCACTCATAATTGAAATAAAAAATGAATTAAATAGAGAGAAGTTGATATTACCCATTTGAAATCTGAAAATGAAATTCTTACAATAATCCAAAATGATGTTCTTCAACTGAATCAGCTAATAAGACATCCAAAATGAATGATAAATTCTCTAATCCCCCAAAATTCTCCAGATCTATCCCAACTAAATAATTCAATCTAAAAATATATGAAAAACCTAAACTTAAGTTGCAAAGAAAAATAAAATAAAATCTCACTTCTGTTCCCAAAAAAGATCGACCCCCTTAATGTCTAACTTCAGTCCCTGAATAACCGTTCAAAGTCAAAAGGTGGCCTCCAAGTCTTCGATTTTGTGCAGATCTTGTTTATATGCAGGTTACACGGCGATATGAGAATTCCTCACCGCCGTGTAAATGGCCTCTGGTCAACAATCTTGAATTTTTGTTCCGCGTGTCCAGCGCCACAATTGTTGGGAATTTACGCTTTACACGGCGGTATGAGGGTTCCTCACCGCCGTGTAGATCCTTACGTAAGTGCTGATTCTCGTGGTACACGGCGGTATGAGGATTCCTCACCGCCGTGTAATTCCCTTCTACTGCATTGTGACATTTTCGTGGTACACGGCGGTATGGATGTTCCTTACCGCCGTGTAAGCTTCCTAAAAGCTCCAAAAACAACATAAAAATCTCACTTTGGTATACAGGATAATATCTAATAAAACTTTCACAAAAATATACTAAAACAGGAACTTCTAAACTCAAAAGTAAGCTGGAAATTCACATAAAAACAACATATATTTTGAACTTATCATGCACGCTTAATTAAAAATTATAAAAATATTTATATTAATAAATTGGATTTTTCTAATAAAATGGGACCAATGTCCTAGTTTTTCCATCAAAATAAATTGTCAATTTAAAATTATTTTCTGTAAGGATGCATGCGAGAACCAATGTCTTCATCCTTAATAAAAAACCACCCCGTTTTATGTATGATTTACATTTTATTTACATTGGGGGTTGTATTCCGCCTCTAGTTTTATTGTAATTTATTGTATTTTTATTTACCCTTTTTATCTTGTTTTTATTTATTGTTTTTATTTTGTGATTGATATGCGCTCTAATTACTGCATTTAAATGAATGAGAAAAAGGATGAAATCTTAAATTCAAAACTCAATTATAATTTAATCAAGATATGAATAAATGGGAAGTCTCGAACCATCTCTGGTTTTAGGCTAAACGAGCTTAGAGGACCATCTCAATATCCTATTGGGGTGGGATCTCCAAAATATCTCTTGCTGCCCAAAATAGGCTCAATTCGCATTTTCTTAGGCTCCATGAGGTTAGAGTACCATCTCAATGTCCTATTGGGGTGGGGACTTCAAAATATCTCTGGCCTGCCCAAAATAGACACAGATGCGCTGTCTTAGACTCAGTGAGGCTAGATGACCTTTCCCAATATTTTATTGGGTGGCGACTCCAAGAAACCTCCTTATTGCCCAAAATAGACGCCCTTATAGTCTATTACAAGTTCCATGAATCTCTCTCAAAAACCCTAAAAGTGGATTTTTAGGGCCTCCCGGGGTTTGGCGCGCGTCACAGTGGCTACTCCACTGGGGAAGCTAAGAGACGTCGCTTCGAAAGTATCTTGGTTAAAACATATAATTGAGTTTTAATTTAAAAATTTCATCCCTTTTCAAAATTGCATTGCATTTCATTAGAGCCTTAGAACTATGCTAGTTTGGTCCCTATTCTTATCCCGATGCGTTCCCGAAGCACGACCCTATGTTCACTTAATGTAGAGAAGTGTTAAGGATAATCACCTGCCCAAACCTCGTACCATCATTGTCGTGGCCGGACTTGTACCCTAGTTGCAATTAGTTTAATTTGGGGTCTAAGCATAATTGAGTGTGTAGGATTGGACTTAATTGAAAGGCTAAAGGAATTTAAGAGGTTGAAAAGGGAATTGTGCATGATTAGTAAGAAGTGGATTAACTAAGTTAAGTAAGTGTGGATTAGAGAATAAAATAACTTGATTAAATGGATAGTGGAGGCAGAATTGAGAGTGGAATCCGTGTGGCATCATGAGAGTAAGCCACCTCCTTCTTTGCATGCATTTGCCTAGAGAAGTGAGAGGTGAGTGTGTGTTGGCGTCATTCTTCATTTTTATGCATTTGACTTTGTCTTTCTTCTTGCTTTCGTGAGTGAGGATGAGAGTGGTTTAAGTGGATGTATGCATATAGCTAATTGGAGCAAGAATTAAGTGTTAAGACCTAAAGGTAAGTGGTTATGCATGCATATTCTCATCTTCTACTCTTCTTCTTGGTTTTGATTTGGTATTGGGCGAGTATTGATGGATTGTGTTCAATCCTGGAATTTGAACTGTTTTGCTAGCTGAAGAAGTGAAGAGAGATAAAGGAAAAGCAGTAATTGGGGAAACGAGCATTCGTCGAGACTAGGAGCTAAGGCGATAAGGTTTGGGAACAAACCTTAATTGTGTAATTATGTGATTTGTGTTGGTTGAACAGAGATTTGAATTGAATTGTATGTGTATGCGAAATTGAAGTTGAGCATGAACTATGTGATGCTAGATTATGTGATTGTAGTAGTAATATGCTTGGTGATAAAGTGCTTGAGAATGATTATGATTTGTGCTACTATTGAATGTCAAAATAAGAGGGGAAAACAGGTATGTGCTAATTGATTATGTGGTTGATGTTTATGGGTTGATTGCCAAAAGTGAGAGTGAGATTTGAAGCTTTGATGAGAAGGAAGAAATGGACTGAAAAACATAACTATGTTATGGTGTTTTTGCATAGGTCACGGTGACAATCAAATTGATTATGACCGTGAGATATGCTTGAGTTCAATTCTGCCTACTGGATTTTTGTATGTCACGGTGACAATGGAATTCATTGTGACCATGAGGTACTTAAGAGAGCATTCTGTTTTGCAAGATGAGAATATGTCACGGTGACAATGAAGTCCATTGTGACCGTGACATACCCTCAAGTTGCATTCTGCCGAGAGTTGGGAACATGTCACGGTGACAATGAAATTGATTGTGACCGTGACCTGCCCCCAGTTTGCATTCTGTTTTGAACTTCAACATGTCACGGTGACAATGAAATTCATTGTGACCGTGTCCTACCCTATTTTGGCAATATAAACCTAATGTGTTTGGACTTTCTAACGGTAAGGCTCTAAGCTGAAATGAAGAACATTATGAGTAAGTGTTATGTATGTATTAAGTAATGCACATTTGCATACTATGTGATGGTTCTTGAATGCAATCAATTATGTGAATATTAACTATGAAAAATGAATTGGAAACATAATGGGTATGCAAGTGTAATGCTTAGCTATGTGCTAATGCGAATGTGTAAAGTGAATGTGGTATGGGCTATCTACGTATATGATGTGAAAAGTGATCAATGTGAACTGAATAATTTGTTTAACAACTTAAGCCTGCGAGTTAAGTAGTGGGTAGTTAGGCATACCTATAGGGTTAAGTTCTACAGCCCCATGCGTTTAATGTGTCTGATTCCATGGGAATCACAATGCGAAAATAATGTGAATAATCCTTGCTGGATTTTATTATAAGTGGAATGATATTTTGGTACCTGAGGGTACCCATGCGTAAGTGTAATCTCGATGAGATTCTAGTACCTGAGTGGTACCAATGCGATACCCATTATCCGCGTCATTGAATTGCAGGCTAACTGACTAAACAACTATTAAATGGAAGTGACTGTAATATAATAAAGCATGTGATGTGGATATGTGAATAAGTGATTGATGCTTTGACTGAATATAGTAACAAACATTACTATGCTTGAAATGGTACACGCTATGATAATAATTGTTCTGGCATGACTTCTAGTATGTAATGTATGATGTTTCTGATGTGTGATAAATTATTTGTTATATATATGAGTTCCCCACTAAGCGTTATCGCTTAGCATGGATTTACTCTAATCCGTGCAGGTACGGACGATAGGTGAACGGAGGACTCCCCCGCATTTTGTACGGTCAACAGTAGGAAGTAGAAAGTGTAGGTTTTGGGTTGATATTTTGGGATCCTTTTTGTATAAGCTTTTGTATAATTAGAATGTGTATCGGATATGTAAAGGCATGTAGTAATCTGATAACTATGAATGTTGGCCTAAGAGTATAAATAAGTGTGTGCAATGCGTGTGGCTATGAAGAGTGCACTATAAGTAGTTGGCATGTGATGCTTGAGTTAAGATTGTATGTGAAGAAATTTTATTATTCAGGTTAAGCATGTGTTTATTGTGTGTGTGTGTGTGCGGCCTTCTCTAAGCAAGATTAGCTGTGTGCGGCCTTCTCTAAGCAAGATTAGCTGTGTGCGGCCTTCTCTAAGCAAGATTAGCTGAGCTAGTCTGTCATTAGGGAACGGGCGTCACAAGTTGTGGTATCAGAGCCCAGGTTGAGTCTTTTCTGGGAGTTGGGTAGATAAGATGTGTATAGTTTGTTGACCTAATGCGGAAGTCCTTATTTAATTTGTGTAGTAACGATGGATTCTGGAAGGCATACTGGAGAAGAATCTGCCGAAAGTGTGCATCCTCGTGAAGCTGAGGTGACGGGGTCTGGACAGTCTAGATCGGTAGGTCTCGGGAATGAGATTCCGTTTGGGCCTATGGAAGCTATGATGAAAATGACACAAGATATGGCCAGAGTGATGGAACGTATGATGGCGCCTAGAGCCCCAATAGAATCTTTGAGAAAGCATGGTTTGGAGGAATTCCATGGAACAAGGTTAGATGAGTAAGAAAAAGCAGGGTACTGGATTGAGAAGGTGGAAAGGATTCTTAAGGAGATACGGTGTCCTCCTGACCAGTGGGTTGAATGTGTGAAGTCACTACTCCAAGGCCCTGCATATGATTGGTGGAAGCTGGTCCTGCAGAACCCAATGCTTCCTGAACCATTAGACTGGGAATTCTTTGAAAGGGAATTCAAGAACAAGTATATTACTAAAGCACATCGAGAGGCAAACTGGAAGAAGTTTCTGAGTTTAAGACAGAGAACCGTGACGGTGGCGGAGTATGAAGCGAAATTTTGTTGCCTAAGCAAGTATGCGCCAACAGGTGTTTTGACTGATGTGTTGCGATGTCAACAGTTTGAGGACGGGTTGATTAAGGAGATTAAGGCATTGCTGATTTCCCTAACAACAAAACAGAATGTAAGTTATTATCGAATTGTTCAAGCAGCTTTGAGAGTTGAAAGAACTTTGGGAGCTCAAAGAGAATGGAGACAAAGGAAGAATTCAAGTAGAGGTGGTTCCCAGACGGGGAAAAGATCAAGAGATTCTCTTGTGGCACCACCAGCGGAATCAGGGTTCAGTTCTACAGCGAGAGGTAAGAAACGTGGCGCTCCCTCAGCATCTGGTACGGGAAGAGGAACATCTGGTAACAGAAGTAAGGTTCATGAGTGTCCTCATTGTGGTAAGAGGAATAGAGGAGAATGTTGGAGAGTGACGGGTGCTTGTTTTAGATGTGGAAGCACTGAGCATTTCCTTGCTAATTTCCCGAATGCTTATGAGATGTCGGGAAATCAACAAGAGCAGAGTAGGGGTGGTTCAAATTTGCCTTCTACTAATAGAGGAAGAGGAAGAGGATGTGGCAGAGGTAGCCAGTCCAGGGGTGCAGTTGATTCTGAGATTGTGGATATGCCTGATGCGGCACCAGTGCGGACTTATGCTATGAGGGCACGAGAGGATCAGGATGCGCCTGAGGTGATAGCAGGTATTATTCTACTCTGTGGTGTGGAAATGTTTGCACTTATTGATCCTGGCTCAACTCATTCATATGTGTGTGATAAAAAGATATGTGAAAAGATGCCTAAAGTTGAATGCTTAAAATATGATATATGCGTGTCTAGCCCTTTGGGAGGTAATGTTAATGTGAATAGAGTGTATAGAAACTGTGCATTAGAGGTTCAAGGTAGTGTGTTCCCAGCGGATTTGATTGAACTACCGTTTGATGAGTTTGATTTGATTTTGGGTATGGATTGGTTAACTAAATATGATGCGGATGTTAAGTGCAAGAAGAAGATGGTTATAATCTATGATGATAAGGGGAATAGAGCGACAGTGAGAGGAGTGTGCACTAATCCTCTTGTAAATGTGATATCTGCTATGCAAGCCTGTCGGTGTATGAGAAAAGGATGTGAAGGTTATCTAGCTTTGGTGATAGACAGTAAGAGAGGACATGTGAAGATACAAGAGATACAGATAGTCAGAGAGTTTCCTGATGTGTTTCCTGAAGAATTGAGCGGTGTACCACCGATAAGAGAGGTTGAGAACAGTACCGTTATCTAAGGCACCATACAGAATGGCTCCAATTGAGTTGAAGGAATTGAAAGAACAGTTGCAAGAATTACTGAATAGGGGTTTTATTAGACCTAGTGTTTCTCCTTGGGGAGCACCAGTGTTATTTGTTAAAAAGAAAGATGGTACAATGAGAATGTGCATTGATTATCGGCAGTTGAATAAAGTGACAATAAAGAATCGATACCCTTTACCTCGGATTGAAGACTTGTTTGATCAGTTAAGAGGAGCTGGTGTATTCTAAAAAATTGACTTGCGTTTAGGGTATTATCAGTTGCAAGTGAAGAAAGAGGATACACCTAAGACTGCATTTAGAACTCGGTACGGGCATTATGAATTCCTAGTGATGCCGTTCGGGTTAACTAATGCGCCTGCTGCGTTTATGGATTTGATGAATAGGGTGTTCAGACCGTATTTGAACCAATTTGTAGTGGTATTCATTGATGATATTCTGGTTTATTCAAGGGATGAGAAGGAGCACGAGCAGCATTTGAGAACTGTGCTTCAGACCCTACGGGAGCATCAACTGTATGCCAAATTAAGTAAGTGTGAGTTTTGGCTCAAAGAGGTGTCATTTCTGGGTCATGTGATCTCATCTGAAGGGATTAAAGTAGATCCAACTAAGATAGAAGCAATTGTGAATTGGAAACCGCCTAAGAATGTGCCGGAGGTTCGCAGTTTCTTAGGGTTGGCTGGATATTACAGAAGGTTTTTGAAAGGATTTTCAATAATAGCTTCACCGTTGACAAGATTGTTACGGAAAGGAGTGAAATATGAGTGGTCTGAAAGATGTCAAGCGAGTTTCGATCAGTTGAGGAAGATGTTAGTAGAAGCACCGATTCTTACACAGCCTATGACTGGTAAAGAGTATGTGTTGTTCACTGATGCTTCAGGTGTCGGGTTGGGTTGTGTACTGATGCAAGAGGGGAAGGTGATAGCTTATGCATCAAGGCAACTGAAACCGCACGAACAAAATTATCCGACTCATGATTTGGAATTGGCAGCAGTAGTGTTTGCTTTAAAGATTTGGCGACATTACCTGTATGGTGAGAAGTGTAGAATTTACACTGATCATAAGAGTTTAAAATATCTGCTTACACAAAAGGAATTGAATCTGGGACAGCGAAGATGGCTCGAGTTGTTTAAAGATTATGATTGTATTGTGGATTATCACCCGGGAAAAGCTAATGTAGTGGCGGATGCTTTGAGCAGGAAATCAATTTCAGCATTACAGTTAAAGCGGATTAAGTGGAGGTTTTCTGCAGACGGAGCTTTATTGGCACAGTTGAAAGCAAGACCGCTCCTGAAAGGCGAGTTAATGGTTGCTCAGAGAAATGATGTGAGGTTGCAACAAGTTTTGCAGTCAGTCAGTGATATGGATAAGACTGACTATTTAGTGAATGAAGACGGAGTACTGCTGTATAAAAATAGAATGTGTGTGGCAAATGATAAAGAATTAAAGAAGAGATTGATGCATGAGGCTCATAATACAATTTTCACTATGCATCCAGGTGGAAATAAGATGTATCAAGATATGAAACCGTTGTACTGGTGGCCTGGGATGAAGAAGGATATAGTGGAATATGTGTCTAAGTGCCTTGTCTATCAACAAGTTAAAGCGGAGCATCAAGTGCCTCAGGGGATGTTGCATCCACTCCCTATTCCACAATGGAAATGGGATAATATTACGATGGATTTTGTATCTGGATTGCCTCTGACCTCAAGACAACAAGATGCAGTGTGGGTTATTGTGGACAGGTTTTCGAAATCGGCTCACTTTATACCAGTTCGGATGGATTATTCTATGGAAAAGTTGGCTGAATTGTATGTGAGAGAAATTGTCCGATTGCATGGGATACCCTTGTCTATTGTTTCTGATAGGGATCCCAGATTCACTTCTAAGTTTTGGAGGAGTTTACAAGCAGCCTTGGGTACGAAGTTGAATTTTAGTACTGCTTTTCATCCTCAAACTGACGGACAATCGAAAAGAATTATTCAGGTTTTGGAAGATTTGATGCGAGCATGTGTTTTGGATTTCTCTAAGAGTTGGGATAAGTATCTTCCACTTATGGAATTTGCTTATAACAACAGTTACCAGACCAGTATTGGTATGGCACCGTATAAAGTCTTGTACGGAAGGAAATGTCGTTCACCGGTTTGCTGGACCGAATTGGATGAAAGCAGAATTATTGGACCTGATCTAGTGAGGGATATAGAAGAGAAAGCTAAGATCATACAACAAAGGTTGAAAGCAGCAAGTGACAGACAGAAGTCGTATGCTGATTTGAAGAGAAGGGACATTGAGTTCAGTGTGGGCGATAAAGTGTTTCTGAAAGTATCTCCTTGGCGGAAGGTACTGAGGTTTGGCAAGAAAGGAAAGTTGAGTCCAAGGTTTATTGGACCATATGAAGTTTTGGAAAGAGTGGGCTCCGTGGCATATCGCTTGGCATTGCCTCCGGCGTTAAGCAAGCTTCATGATGTGTTTCTTGTGTCCATGTTGAGGAGGTATAGATCGGATGAATCTCATGTGCTAACTGTGCAAGAAGTGGAGGTTCAGCCAGACTTTACCTATGATGAGAAATCGAAAGCGATTTTAGCAAGAGAAGTGAGGCAACTTCGGAACAAGCAAATACCACTTGTAAAGGTGCTTTGGCAGCATCATGGTGTTGAAGAAGCAACTTGGGAACCAGAAGCGGCTATGCGAGATCAGCATCCACAACTGTTCCACTTAGGTATGAATTTCGAGGACGAAATTCTTGAAGGAGGGGAGAGTTGTCGTGGCCGGACTTGTACCCTAGTTGCAATTAGTTTAATTTGGGGTCTAAGTGTAATTGAGTGTGTAGGATTGGACTTAATTGAAAGGCTAAAGGAATTTAAGAGGTTGAAAAGGGAATTGTGCATGATTAGTAAGAAGTGGATTAACTAAGTTAAGTAAGTGTGGATTAGAGAATAAAATAACTCGATTAAATGGATAGTGGAGGCAGAATTGAGAGTGGAATCCGTGTGGCATCATGAGAGTAAGCCACCTCCTTCTTTGCATGCATTTTCCTAGAGAAGTGAGAGGTGAGTGTGTGTTGGCGTCATTCTTCATTTTTCTGCATTTGACTTTGTCTTTCTTCTTGCTTTCGTGAGTGAGGATGAGAGTGGTTTAAGTGGATGTATGCATATAGCTAATTGGAGCAAGAATTAAGTGTTAAGACCTAAAGGTAAGTGGTTATGCATGCATATTCTCATCTTCTACTCTTCTTCTTGGTTTTGATTTGGTATCGGGCGAGTATTGATGGATTGTGTTCAATCCTGGAATTTGAACTGTTTTGCTAGCTGAAGAAGTGAAGAGAGATAAAGGAAAAGCAGTAATTGGGGAAACGAGCATTCGTCGAGACTAGGAGCTAAGGCGATAAGGTTTGGGAACAAACCTTAATTGTGTAATTGTGTGATTTGTGTTGGTTGAACAGAGATTTGAATTGAATTGTATGTGTATGCGAAATTGAAGTTGAGCATGAACTATGTGATGCTAGATTATGTGATTGTAGTAGTAATATGCTTGGTGATAAAGTGCTTGAGAATGATTATGATTTGTGCTACTATTGAATGTCAAAATAAGAGGGGAAAACAGGTATGTGCTAATTGATTATGTGGTTGATGTTTATGGGTTGATTGCCAAAAGTGAGAGTGAGATTTGAAGCTTTGATGAGAAGGAAGAAATGGACTGAAAAACATAACTATGTTATGGTGTTTTTGCATAGGTCACGGTGACAATCAAATTGATTGTGACCGTGAGATATGCTTGAGTTCAATTCTGCCTACTGGATTTTTGTATGTCACGGTGACAATGGAATTCATTGTGACCATGAGGTACTTAAGAGAGCATTCTGTTTTGCAAGATGAGAATATGTCACGGTGACAATGAAGTCCATTGTGACCGTAACATACCCTCAAGTTGCATTCTGCCGAGAGTTGGGAACATGTCACGGTGACAATAAAATTGATTGTGACCGTGACCTGCCCCCAGTTTGCATTCTGTTTTGAACTTCAACATGTCACGGTGACAATGAAATTCATTGTGACCGTGACCTACCCTATTTTGGTAATATAAACTTAATGTGTTTGGACTTTCTAACGGTAAGGCTCTAAGCTGAAATGAAGAACATTATGAGTAAGTGTTATGTATGTATTAAGTAATGCACATTTGCATACTATGTGATGGTTCTTGAATGCAATCAATTATGTGAATATTAACTATGAAAAATGAATTGGAAACATAATGGGTATGCAAGTGTAATGCTTAGCTATGTGCTAATGCGAATGTGTAAAGTGAATGTGGTATGGGCTATCTACGTATGTGATGTGAAAAGTGATCAATGTGAACTGAATAATTTGTTTAACAACTTAAGCCTGCGAGTTAAGTAGTGGGTAGTTAGGCATACCTATAGGGTTAAGTGCTACAGCCCCATGCGTTTAATGTGTCTGATTCCATGGGAATCACAATGCGAAAATAATGTGAATAATCCTTGCTGGATTTTATTATAATTGGAATGATATTTTGGTACCTGAGGGTACCCATGCGTAAGTGTAATCTCGATGAGATTCTAGTACCTGAGTGGTACCAATGCGATACCCATTATCCGCGTCATTGAATTGCAGGCTAACTGACTAAACAACTATTAAATGGAAGTGACTGTAATATAATAAAGCATGTGATGTGGATATGTGAATAAGTGATTGATGCTTTGACTGAATATAGTAACAAACATTACTATGCTTGAAATGGTACACGCTATGATAATAATTGTTCTGGCATGACTTCTAGTATGTAATGTATCATGTTTCTGATGTGTGATAAATTATTTGTTATATATATGAGTTCCCCACTAAGCGTTATCGCTTAGCATGGATTTACTCTAATTCGTGCAGGTACGGACGATAGGTGATCGGAGGACTCCCCCGCATTTTGTACGGTCAACAGTAGGAAGTAGAAAGTGTAGGTTTTGGGTTGATATTTTGGGATCCTTTTTGTATAAGCTTTTGTATAATCAGAATGTGTATCGGATATGTAAAGGCATGTAGTAATCTGATAACTATGAATGTTGGCCTAAGAGTATAAATAAGTGTGTGCAATGCGTGTGGCTATGAAGAGTGCACTATAAGTAGTTGGCATGTGATGCTTGAGTTAAGATTGTATGTGAAGAAATTTTATTATTCAGGTTAAGCATGTGTTTATTGTGTGTGTGTGTGTGCGGCCTTCTCTAAGCAAGATTAGCTGAGCTAGTCTGTCATTAGGGAACGGGCGTCACAATCATGGTATATCAAATGGAGACCCGATAGGTCATTATGCTCGTGATGAGTTAGACCCATTGGCAGGGACCATGTATGGGTAGCCCTAAAATATCGTTACCTTTGACCAAAACTTATATAATTGCAATAGATACTTCCCCTAGGTGAAATGTACCGTAATATTGTGCTTGCTATGTGGGCCATTATATATTGAACAAAATCAACCAAATTAAATGGTCTTTTTTCAAGGGCTTTCATGCCCCGGTGAGCCCATCTTAATTTAGTTGAAATGTTTAAATACATAAAGGCCAAAATTCATACGTATGCGTATTAATTAAGAGATGTTATGCTGTCAGTTTTTCGTCGAGCATCATACGCGTCTATTGGGCTCCCCATTAACCCATGAATCAAGCCCACCTAGAAAAAAGACTGCATTACCTCCTGTGTGGGAGTGACAAGATTGGAAGGATCTATTTGCTTGTATGTGGTTGTAAATGTTGCATAACACACGATCATGTATTGTATATGTCATTCATGCATCATTCTGATAATTTAAATCTTTTAGCCATCACAGATTCATCTAGGTGGACTAGAAGTTCCGACGGTCGGCTAATAAGGACAAATATGCTCTTTGAGTTACCAAAATTAGTGTCTGACTGGGATTCTGAGTCACTCTCATCGATCAGTAAATCATTTTTAGAATCATCGATGGTAGAAAAAATCAGAGCTTTGACCACTCAAGACCTTGCTATGAGACTAGAGGACTTTGAATGGAGGATGTTAGATATGATGGGCGCCATAGCCGACAGGATTGCTCATCCTCCTGCTCCACAAGCACCTGTCGCTCCACAACCACCAATAGTCCATGCTGTGGGGCAAGTCGAACCACCTGCTGGCGGGGAGGCTCCTTTTATTGGTAATGCTGCCCGTCAACCTGTCAATGAGCATAGAGATGATGTGCCTATTGAGCCAAGAAAAGAAAGGATCCCCAATCCCAATGAGGATTTCGTGATGGAGGAGGAAGATGAAGAGGTAATAGCACCTCAAGTTGTGAGGGCCAGAGCACCCAGGGTAGAAGATAAGGCAATAAGAGGGATGAGACAGCAAATTGAGGCGATCACCCGCATGTTATCAGCTAGGAAGGGGGTCAACCCTGAAGATAGAGATCTGGGGGATGAAGAGCTGCTGCCCCAAAGGTTCAAGATGCCTGAGCTGCCGAAGTTTGATGGTACTTCGGACCCATCCACACACATCAAGCAGTACACCCTGGTAATAAAAGGCACAGGGTTGAGTAAGAGGCTGAAGGTGAAATATTTCTGCCTCAGTCTGATGGGTCCAACAGTAGACTGGTATCATGGATTGGACAGGAGGTCTAAGAAGGACTGGGACCTTTTTGCTGAAGAGTTTATGAAGCAATACGATTGCAGTACCAGAATGGAGGTCACCTTAAAAGACCTCGAACTCTTACAGTAAAGGAGTGACGAGTCATTCCATGAATACCTCACCAGATGGAGGAATAGGGTCATGGAGATGAAGCGAAAGCCTGACACTACTGACCAAATCAGGTTATTTATCAGGAACTCCTACCCTTACTTGAGCGACTTGCTTAGCTTTAAGGAGCTCAGAGATTGGGAGTCACTTAAGGACATTGCTGTAGATGCTGAGGGGCCTTACCTAGCAAAGAAAGCAAGCCAAAATAACTTTGCTAGGAAAGGTTATGGGAACCAGTCAGGGTATAAATCAGGTGGTGCCGGGAGCAGTAATAACATAAATGGTAAGACGGCTGAGGTTTCAGCTACTGAAGTTGGACAAAGCCAGAGGCACTTTTCTAATTTGGGTCGCTCTCTATCTTGGGTATTGGAGAGATTAATGAAGGAGGGCAACAAAACAAAAGTACGGGCTTTCACAGTTAAGTTTCAAATAGAGAACTCACTACTTCAGCCAGTTTACACAAGAGTCAAGATGAAGCTTTTGATAAAAAAAACAAAAAAAAAAGAGAAAGGACACCGTTAAAAGGAGCAGCCGTCCCGGCTGGCAATGATGAAAGAGAATTCAAAGAAACCAATCGACACTGACAGACTGAAGGAGATTCCATGGCAAAGGCTAAAAACAAGATAAAAATAAATAATAAATGCACCGCGAGTCAAAAATCGAAAAAATGCGACTTTGCTAAAATTGGGCGCCCTGCCAGGGTAAAAAAGAGAAGGCATCCTGAGCAAAAATTAAGGGCTGAGAGAAAATCTTCAATCATTAAAACCCGAGGGGACTGATTAATAACAGGAGTTTAATGCTTTCAGGATTTATCCCGAAATTAGATGGGGTCTTGTATTTTTTGAGTTGACGTTGAATAAAGATCATGTGTTATGAAATCAAATTGAAATATATGCATTTATGCAATGATGTATTGACGTGACTAGAGCAGTTCATTTTGCATACTCAAAGTTGTCTAGCACATTGTTACTGTCTACCCTCTGCTACTCTCACCACTCAGGTCCTTCAGCCGACTCATTCTGCTATCAACTGTGAAAGCAATTCTATAGCACCATCATGAGAAGAATCAAGCTCATACAGCCATAACATGGGCATAAGTACATGCTGATCACACTAGAAAGATCTTTAGTAACAGCTTCAACCTCTCTGGAAAAAACAAGGACTGTTAGAGATGAAAACCGTAATTGACTCTCTAAGCAAAAGTTAGGCAAAAGGATAGGGTGAAAACTTGGAAACAGGCAGTCTGTCATTTTTAAAAAAAATCGCTGTATTGGGTTGGGTCCATTTCAGGCAAACATAAGGCGTAGGGCCATGTGAAAATCCGCAGAGGACTCATTTTTCGCTAAGAAAAGCTAGTGTGAAAATCCACAGGGGACGTACTACCTTTAATAAAAATGACTACAGGTATCAGTTGAGAACCTCACAACCCCAAAGGCACAAAATCCAAAGGTAATTCCAAAGGCATCGATCCTAGCACAAATTGAGCCCAGTCTGGCTATCGTCTCCACACTCACTTAGATGAATTCTTGTCTTTCATTTCTGCATGACCCCATGCATTTTACTTGCATGCTCACTATTTTTCCTGCACATTTGGTTTTTCAGTTTTGCAGTAAGAGAGATTCGATGCGGACATTGACAAAAGTCGAGTGATGACATCAGTTTAAACACCAATCAAAAAATCAACCAAAGATCATTTAGGGGCCAATCAACCAGAGGGCTCTCAGGGGGCACCGCTTCAAATCTCAGAAGGGTTAGCACGATGGCGGCACTACCATTTTACGAAAGGTTAGCACGACCACGGTACTGCTAATTCAGAAGGGTTAGCACGATGACGGCACTACCATTCTACGGAGGGTAAGTACGATCACGGCCCTACCACTTCAGAAGGGTTAGCACGATGGCGGCACTACCATTCCACGAAGGGTTAGCACTACCACAGCACTACCACTTCACATCTCAGAAGAGTTAGGACGATGGCGGTACTACCATTCTACGGAAGGTGAGTACAATCACGGCACTACCACTTCAAAATCTCAGAAGGGTTAGCACGATGGCTGCACTACCATTCTACGAAAGGTTAGCACGACCATGGTACTACCACTTCACATCTCAGAAGGGTTAGCACGATGGCAGCACTACCATTCTACAGGAGGTTAGCACGACCACGGCACTACCACTTCAAAATCTTAGAAGGGTTAGCACGATGGCAGCACTACCATTCTACGGAAAGTTACCACGACCACGGCACTACCACTTCACATCTCATAAGGGTTAGCATGATGGCGGCACTACCATTCTACGGAAGGTTAGCACGACCACGGCACTATCGCTTCAAATCTCAGAAGGGTTAGCAAAATGGTGGTACTACCATTTTACGGAAGGTTAGCACGACCACGGCACTACCACTTCACAAGGGTTAGCACGATGACGGCACTACCACTCCACGGAGGGTTAGCATGATCACGGCACTACCGCTTCAAATCTCACAAGGGTTAGCACGATTGCAGCACTACTATTTCATGGAAAGTTAGCACGACCACGGTACTACCACTTGAAAAAAGATTTACACACTGACGGTAAATACCACTTCAACGAGTATTTACACGATCACGGTAACTTGCTTTAGCGAAGAACAACATGCCGACAAGTTGGTAATAACCATCCCAACAATATCGTCCAGTCTGGAAAAGATAGCTGCCTCAGGTACGTGTCTCTTTCCTTTATTTTTCTCTGAGTTGTGGCTCACCTAAGCACCTATGCACTAGTTTTCCCAAAACTGGGGGTAACTGTAGACACCGGGTCCTGAGTCAGCCCAGATCAGAGTTACCCAATAATGATTAGATGTCTGTTCACATGAAAAAAGGTTAGAAGTGATGATTTTCTTATGAAATTTGCATTTCAGAATAAAAAAAATAATAAAAAATGTATTAAAAATTAAATTTGAAAAATGGAGTTTGAAAATTACAGTGTTATAGTCAAAATTACTATTTAAAAAAAAAATCGGCGTTTATGGCAGCCCTCGCACGCTGGAACTGGGCAAGCGCCCAGCGCGCAGGGAGTGTTGCTCCATGCGCGCCCTGCCAGCGCGCGCGCCCGATGCTTGTCGCTCGCCTCCAACGGGCGTCGATTGCCCCTGGTTTGCCGAAATCGCGTTTTTCGCCCATTTTTTCGTTTTTTCTTGATTTTTTTTTACTTTTCACCTTTTATTATAGGTTTTTTAATGATAATTTCTTTTTTTGAACCCAAATTAAGGAAAATTTAATAGAAATTCAATTTTTTTCCTTAATTAATTAGGTTTTCCATTTTTATTGATATAAATAGAAAATTATGGGAAGGAAAATGAGGGAATTTCTTTTGGAGGCATTTTTTCTTCTCTCTTCTTGAGTTTTTGCAATTTTTTTTCTTCTTCTTCTTCAATTATTTTTCTTCTTTTTACTTCAATAAAATTTCTTCTAAATATTTTAGATTGAATTTTATTGAAAAATAATTGATTTTGAGATTAAAAAAAACAATTCTTTGTTCTTAAAAATCCAATTTTCTCACTTGTTATTTTTTAATCTTTTTCTCTTCAATTGATTTCTTCCAAAGACTTACATTGATTTTTTGGATGAAAAATTGATTTTGAGACAAAGAGAATAATTCTTTATTCTTGAAATTCAATTTTTTATTTGATTTCGTAAAAATAAGATTTTTACAATTTTTTAGAGAAAAGTTTTTAGATTATTTTTTATCTATTATTTTGTGAATCAAAGTAAGGAAAATCAATCATCTTCTCCTATTCCACAAAATCCGAAATCTGAGGGTAAACATTTTAGAATCGATTTCTCTTTTTATTTTCTTTAATTTATTTTTTTTGTTCATAATTAATTAGTCATCATGTAGATTTTTTGATCTATTATTTATTTGTTTATTTTATGTAATCTTAGATATAGATTTAAAATATTTTTACTTTTTTATTATTCTTTTACTTTTACTTGATTGTTTATTCTTCCTTTTATTATTATTATTATTATTATTATTATTATTATTATTATTATTATTATTATTATTATGTTTTTATGTATTAATCTATTAATATGTTATTCTATTTGTTTTAATATATCATTTAATTTATTTATCACCCATAATGCGTTTTTTATCTATTTTAATTTATTATTTATTATTTTATGTATTTAATTGATTTTCTTGATCTAATTTTTTGTTTATTTTTGTTTCAATACTTATTTTCGTCATATTTGAGAACCTTTGCACGCAAATGAGGAGATTCGAGGATTTTGGTTGATTTACCATTTTTGTGTTATTTGTATTATTTTTCCTTATTTGTCTTTATTTAATTTATTTGTCATGTAATTAGTAATAAAATTATTCATTTTATGCACGCTTAATTAAAAATCACAAAAATATTTATATTAATAAATTGAATTTTTCTAATAAAATGGGACCAATATCCTAGTTTTTCCATCCAAATAAATTGTCAATTTAAAATTATTTTCTATAAGGATGCATACGAGGACTAATATCCCTATCCTTAATAAATATCCCGTTTTATGTATAATTTACATTTTATTTACATTGGGGGTTGTATTCCGCCCCTAGTTTTATTGTAATTTATTGTATTTTTATTTACCCTTTTTATCTTGTTTTTATTTATTGTTTTTATTATGAGATTGATATGCGCTCTAATTACTGCATTTAAATAAATGAGAAAAGGGATGAAATCTTAAATTCAAAACTCAATTATAATTTAATCAAGGTATGAACAAATGGAAAGTCTCAAACCATCTCTAGTCTTAGGCTTAACGAGATTAGAGTACCATCTCAATGTCCTATTGGGGTGGAATTTCTAAAATATCTCTTGCTGTCCAAAATAGGCTCAATTTGCATTGTCTTAGACTCCATAAGGTTAGAGTACCATCTCAATGTCTTATTGGGGTGGGGACTCCAAAATATCTCTGGCCTGTTGTCTTAGGCTCAGTGAGGCTATACGACCTTTTCCAATATTTTATTGTGTGGCGACTCCAAGAAACCTCCTTGTTGCCATAATTAAATGCCCTTGAAATCTCTTAGAAGCTCCATGAACCTCTCTCGAATGCCCTAAAAGTGGATTTTCGGGACTCCCCGAGGTTCAGCGCGCGTCACAAGGGGCCCAGTAAATATTTCTCTCATAAGAAAGGAACAAATTGCATCTTAATTATTCACTTTCATCTGCATAATTCTCATCATGTTCAATCATAACCTTTATGATTATCCGATTAAGATAAAGGTGATTATGTCAAGACATAATGTTCCTTATGTAAGAAACTGTGATAACCTCAGGTCCAATGATTCAATAAAATAACTATTATGAGATCATTTATGACATTAACTCATGTAGTGATCTCATAATGAGTCTATCAAGTAACTTGTTCTCTAACAAATACCTACATGTTTGATACATATCACCGTATATAATCATCTCATGATTATCAATCAAACTCATATTAGTCTTAATTTATCTTTATGCCCTTTAGTGATAAATGACTAGGGATAACATGAATAACACGGTTATTCATAAACATTATAATAATGTAACATGCTAACAATATTAATGTGGAGAAATCCTTTTATAAATAAAAATATGACATTACATAAAAGTACAAATATTTGGCTTAGAGTATAACCATTAACACTAACATACTAGTTCACAAGGATAATTTGCATACGAACAAACAAATCATATTGAGCTTACCATATCATCCCAAAATAAGGATAAATTAAGACCTAGACATATAGGTATCATTTCTCGTCAACCATTTCCTGCAAGGTCTAAACATCGATGCATGCCTTCTTAAGAACTCGCCCCGTTAAATAAAGTTTTTTAACCTGAAATAAGAACTTATAGTTTTTACTTGTAATGTCGGCAGGCATTTCCAACAATTTTTTGGTCTAATCAAAAGGATGTGATTTCATAACAGTGGGTAAAATATAATTCAACACAACTACACAGTCACTTAATCACAATAACATAAACATAATTCTTTCCCTCAAATGACTATTCACAATTACTTGCCAAGCCTACACCGGTGAAGAGATAGAGACTAAATCTAACATCTACATAATGGAAACAGATTGAGACATTTTACAACCAACATATATATGAATTAAAGGATCAATTTTTAGATAGGAAATTCATATTATATCTTACCAAAATCATAATCCAAATTCGCATTCAGGGATCCACTAGCAATGAATTGAAGCCTTTGCACACCCGCAAGATACAACTGTGGTAAATCAAACATCAGAATGTCGCCGTCACTTTCTGCCTACCAAAAATGAACATTTCGTGCCTCAACAATGGTTGTTCTGCGTAGTTATTCCCATTGAAAATGTCTTAAAAACTGAACAGAAAAGACAAATTATCATAATTCCCAACTTGTCTGGGCCCCAATTAATAAGTCATGAACAATCAGTAGCCAGTAAAATTAGATAGAATATTCAATGGCCTAGATAAAAAAAAAATGCATCATGCGGTGCGTACCAGGATGTACAAGACATACCAAATTACCGTTTATGTTTTGAAATTCTTATTACTCTACAAGAAATTACACATTTTATAACGCAAAAAATTATCATGAAAAATTCAATTTTTGTCGCTGAAAAGATAAGGTGATGAAGTTTTATCGTCACAGAGAACATAACGGTAGGCGTGCAACATAAAATTTTACGTGACAATTTAGTTATTTGTCACTGTAAGTATCATTTTTTGTGACGAAAATTATTACCGTCATCTTTATTTCTTACTTTTTATGACAAAAATTATATCATAAATAAAATTATATTTCATCACATTACATTGTTTATCGTCACAAAAGATTAACATTTTTTATGACAAATTTAAAATTCGTCACAAAATTAAGTATTTTTAATGATAAAACTCTGCTTATAATTAAAACCATTAAGTATTGGTTACGTAATTATTGTCACAAATAAATGTAATTTTCGTCATAAAATAATTCATATCGTCACTAAATCTAATACTTTAAGTGATGATAAATGATTTCGTCATTAAATTAATATATATTAATGATGAATATAAATCATTATATTATTTTATAAATTAGTGACATAAATACGGACAAAAATAATTGTCACAAAAAAATAGTTTTAGTGACAATTTGTTTATAAATAACACTTTTTATGACAATATTAATATCGTAATTGTGAATATTATATCGTTATTTATGAACTAACAAGTCGACAAATTATAACAAATATACTTGTCATATATGCGTTACACTAAAAATAACACACTTTAAATTAAATGTTATACAATCAATTAACTATGTAAAGGAAATTGTTAATCAACTAATAAAAAGTATTTATTTAAAAAAAATCAATTAAATGAAAAGATACTGCTTAATGCAAAAAATTAAAATATTCTAATCCATAATTCAGAAATGAATTTTGTTGAAACTTCAAAATGTGCATCCTGTTCCTACAAAAAAATCATATATTAGATAAAAAAAATACTCAACCATATGCAAAACATTAGAATAAGAACAATATAATATTATGACACAAGAATATTACGTGCTCCAAATGCTTAAAACAATAAAATAAGAAAACATAAAAACCAATGTAAAAAAACTGCAACTATTTTCAAACATTTTCAACTATTTTCATATCATTGAATATAATAAAAATAAATGCACAAATATATATAATTTACATTAGAAAATTCAATCAACATTCATCCCGTTTGCTTTTAAAATATTAAGTAGCGTATGGATAGTTAAATTTTCAGTGGCTCTGTTGCTGAATTTATGAGTGGAAAATAAAAACATCATCCCAACTAATGGATTTGCAAAAGGTACAACCAACAACACCATTAAGAATCAGTT
The DNA here is from genome assembly GCA_947683425.1 of Excoecaria cochinchinensis. Lineage (NCBI taxonomy): Eukaryota > Viridiplantae > Streptophyta > Magnoliopsida > Malpighiales > Euphorbiaceae > Excoecaria > Excoecaria cochinchinensis. The sequence continues at coordinate 480,303 of CANTUQ010000073.1, forward strand.
TTCAAAAGGGTTCTCCGTACAGCTATCATGTGATACGCAGCACTATCCCCAGCAGCACAAATTGAAGTCTAACAAATGGAAAGACATAATGAGAGGCAACATCATTATGGTACAGAAAATCAGATTAACCCACAAGTAAAACACAAACAAATATAATTATTTCCAGAAAAGTAGTGAAACATTCTCATAATATCCTTTAAGTAAAGTGAAAAACCAGTAGCAAATTCTTCTAGATATTATCGTTTTAATTCATATCTTCAAGGAAAGAGAAGACAATTAACTCAAAAACTCAGCAAATCTAACACCCATCAAACAATCCACTTCTAATTACAATGAAAAGTAATCTAACCCAATCCACACAAAGATTAACCAAATATACTACAGTTAATTATTAAAAGAAGAACTTACAGAGAGAGAAGCCGAGTCATGGTTCTGTAAAAGAGTAGAGTTGCAGGAATTGGGTTACAAATGACCAAGCACATCATCTACTTTACTTGAAACAAATACTAACATCAACAAACAAAAAAAAAATCAAATAATAGTTACAAAACAAAAAATTTTGCAAATCTGACCTTTAAAGGGAGTGTTAAAGAGGCACTGGATCAAGCACAGCAAACACAGATCAACGACGCACCACACTAACAAAAAAAATTATTCAAACAAGAAGTCATTCGATACCCAAAAAAAGAAAGAAAATAATTAAATCCATTAACAAGCAGAGAGAGACATAACTTGATTGAAGAATGGGCGATTGATATTGAGAGAGAGGAGTGCGGCAGAGACTGCAAGTGAGAGAGACAGGCACGCAGCGGAGATGACAGCTGAGAAAGAGCGAACTGTGGCGGAGACAGGGAAGTCACCAAGAGAGGACCGCGGCAGAGAGGGGGAATCACCGAGCGACGAGGGCAACATAGACAAATCGATTTTGAGAGAGAGAGAGAGAGAGGGGGAGTTAGGGGGAAAAATTATTCTGGATTTTAGGGTTACAATTTTTTTAATTTACATTAAAATATTTTATTTTAAATTATTATTATATTATTAATTAATTAACTTTCATATATAATTTAGTTATTTTTGTAAAAAAGTAGATGACAAACTATTTTTGGTCATTAAAAAAATTTATTGCGGACATTTTATTTATAATATAAAATAAATTATTTATAACATAATCTAGTTGTAGTACATTTTTATTATAGTCGATTGTGATAAAATATTATGATCGCACAAACTAGTTGTATTAGTAATAAACTTATACTTCGTCACAATATATTCATTTTTTTTGGTGACATATTTGTTTGTCATAAATTGAATTTATGTTTATATTAATATTACAACCAATTGTACCGGTGACAAAATTGTATTTCGTCATAATATATTCATTTTTGTGACATATTTATTTGTCATAAATAAAATTATTGTGAAGAAATAATTTTATCGTCACTAATTTATTAAATTATGACAAAAATAATTCATGTCACAAAAAATAAGTATTTCATGACGAATTTATATGTCACAAATAGTTATTTTTTCATTAAATTGATGTGAATGCAAAATGTTATCATTTTACCCTTAATAATCAGTATTTTGGGGTGATTTAATGAATAAATATACTCATTAATGTGTTATTTTGATTTAGGAACTGATTGGAAATATAAATAGCAAAATAAAGATAATTGAGCAATTATTTGGCATTATGGACACAGCATAGTAACTTGGCCATAACTCTCTCATACGGACTCCAAATGAGGCGATTCAAAATGCTATGAAATGAGGAGAAATAGATCTACAACTTTTATGCTTTGAGCTTTGCGAGATACTGATTTCATAAAGGTCATAATCGGGCTTGAATTTGCTATACGTGATTGTTTAAAATTTTAGTTTTCCAAGAGCAGAGCAAGTTGAGTGCACGTGCAGTCTATTTTGGGGACCAAATTATAGACCCGGCATGTGGAATTACAGCTGGATTATCAGTCTTTTATGTGCATTAGAAGTCCTTTTATTTTATTTTAAAGAACCAGATTTTTATGGAGATATAGTTGTCATAATTGAGGAGATTTTTTTGGCTTTTTGTTTGGGGGATCAGTTATGAAAACAGGGGAGGAATTTTAAAAAGGCAGGGTCTATTCTGTTTTGAGGGGGGATTTTTTTCGTTTTGAATTCTAAAACAAATCTTGTTCTTCGTTATTTTATTATGGCTTGTAGCTAAACTCTCTATCTCGGTTGAAGGCTACAGAAACCATTAATTGTTGATTTGTGAGACATTGGCTTATTCAATTCCAATTGTTTTATTCAAGTATTGGTTTTTTCTTCTATATTAATTTTCTGATTATTTGATTGAATGGCTAAGTGCGCAATTAGTTTGTTGAGTTGAATAATCCATTGCTAGATTGAGAACCTATATCCGTAATTGTATGGGAATTTTGATCATTAGTAGCATCTGAATTATATTGTTTACTACGTTAGATTCAATAAATTCAGGAAGGAAAATCATCTAGGTTAAATATAACACTGTGTGTTTTATTGTCTTGCTTGTTTGTTCTTTTAGATCATATAGCTGTTATTTAATTAAACGTTAGATCATATCTAATGTTATTGGATAGCAAGAATAGAGTAGGATACATGTTTTTATTCTATTAATCATAAGGAAGGACAGATATTGATATCATGACGAGTATTTAAAGTGCAATTAACTATCGTTGGTGTCGATGAACAAATCAAGTTAATGGTGGATGTGCTTGATTCCGAGGTTTCTTTATTCTGATTTTAATTTTAGTATTTTATTTAATTCATTTCTTATAGATTTGATCCAATTTTCTCACACATGAAACCCCATCTTTTAATTTATTTGTCGATTTTAGTGCGTATTTATGCATGCTAGCTCCTTGTGGGATCGATCCTTCTTGTCACTAACTACATTTTTTTTTATTAGTGCAGTTGGTTAATTTGGTATTGTAGGCGACAGCTCTACCAAAATTTTGGCGCTGTTGCTAGGGAGCTTAAGTTTATGTATGATACGCGTTCGTCACGAAGAGGAGAATTGAATTTTGACTTGGAGATTGAGAAGACAGCAAAGCGTTTGAGAAAAGAGACTCGAAATAGGCAAGAAACCAGCACTATTGAATCTGAAATTTTTGAAGAAGCTAACCAGGTGACATCTGACAGTTTTGGTCCTATTTGTGAGGCAATAATGGGTGAAAATAGGACACTAAGACAACTTGCAACGCCAGATTTGGGTCATCAGCCCCATGGCATTACTTTTCCAGCTTTAGATGCTAATGCCACATTTGAGTTGAAGTCGGGACTTATTCATTTATTGCCAGTATTTCGAGGTACTGCTGGAGAGGATCCACATAAGCATTTAAAAGAGTTTCACGTTGTTTGTACGGGGATGAAACCAAATGGAGTGACAGAAGATCAAATAAAATTAAGGGCGTTTCCTTTTTCCTTAAAGGATGATGCCCAAGATTGGCTTCATTGCCTACTAGCTGGAAGCATAACCACTTGAAATGAAATGAAGAAACAATTTTTGGAGAAATTCTTTCCAGCATCTCGAACAGCAAATATTAGAAAAGAAATTTATGGGATTAGACAAATAAGGATGATTTCCTCTCACTCCATATTTATGCTAGTTGCCCGCATCACCAAATAAGTGAGCAATTATTGATCCAATATTTCTATGAAGGTCTTCTTTCCATGGAGCGAAATATGATAGATGCTGCAAGTGGATGAGCATTGGTGGATAAAACACCTGAGGCTGCTCGACAATTGATTGCTAATATGGCATCGAATTCTCAGCAATTTGGAGTGAGAGGAGATCATGCAACATGACGAGTGAATGAAATAGAAACCTCTTCGATGGAACGACAACTTAGCGACCTCACTTCATTGGTAAGACAACTTGTTGTTGGAAAATCTGAAGTTGCTAAAGTCTGTGGTATATGTTCTTTTGCAGGTCATCCTACTGACATGTGTCCTACTCTTCAAGAAGAGACAACTGAATAAGTAAATGCTACTGGGAGTTTTCCTGGACCGCCACAAAGTAATTACAATCCTTTCTTGAATACTTACAATCCTGGATGGCTTGATCATCTGAATCTAAGGTATGGAAATTCACAAGTTAATTCACAAAATGCTAATTTTCAATCTTTCAGGCAGCCACTTCCACCTAAACCAATGCAACAATCTAGTTCGGGGACATTATTGGAAGAATTGGTCAAAACTATGGCTGAAAACACTTGCAAATTTCAGCAAGAAACTAGGGGTAGTATTCAACATCTTAAAAATCAAATGGGACAAATGGCTACAGCCAGAAGTCGTTTGGAAGCACAACAATCAAGCAGACTACCTTCACAAACTGAAATAAATTCAAGGGAAAATGCAAGTGCCATCTTGTTAAGGAGTGGAAAGGAGGTTGAACAGCCCATAAAGACACCAAAACAGCCAAAAATCCAAGAGGAAGAAAGAAAATCAGCATTGGAACAACATTTGAGCAACCACACTGATTTGGAAGGTAAGTCTTCTTCTAAAAGTCCATTAAAGATTAAGCCTAACCCACCTTTTCCTGAAGCTTTGTCAAAGGATCAAAAGATAGACAGAAATTCAGACCTCTATGAAACATTTCGAAAGTGCGAGGTTAATATCCCTCTCTTTGATGCCATAAAGCAAGTACCTCGGTATGCAAAGTTCTTGAAAGAATTATGCACAACAAAAAGGAAATAAAAGTTCAAACGAGGTGAGAAAATTAGAGTAGGAGAAAGTGCTTCAGCAATCATTCAAAAAAATATTCCAGAAAAATGCAAGGATCCAGGTATGTTCTCAATACCTTGTTTCATTGGAGGAACCAAAATAGAAAAAGCTATGCTTGATTTAGGGGCGTCTATAAATGTAATGGCTTATTCAATATATTCATCTCTAAATTTAGGCCCCTTGGAAAAGAATAGTGTAGTCATACAACTAGCCAATCGATCTAATCCATATCCCAGGGGTTTAGTTGAAGATGTTTTGGTTCAAGTTAATGAAAAATTGATTTTTTCGGCTGACTTTTATGTGTTGGACATGGAGAATGGTGAAAAGTATGCACCAATTTTGTTAGGACGACCATTTATGAAAACAGCAAAAACAAAAATTGATGTGTATAGTGGCATTTTAATAATGGAATTTGATGGTGATGTGGTTCAATTTAATATTTATGATGTGATGAAATTTCCTGATGATGATTGCTCTATTTATGCATTGGATTTAATTGATTCTATAGTGCAAGATATTTTTGAGATTTCAGGGATGGATGAGCTGGAAGTGACTGTGAGAGAGCATTTATTTGGTGAAAATCAAAATTTGGAGTTCAGTTCTGATTTGCAACAGTGCATGGTAACAATGAATACTTTCAAAGAGCTAAATTCTTCTAACTTATCTTTTATTGATTTGCCTTTGCCTACAGAAAAACTAAAACCCTCTGTTTTGCAGCCACCGGTTGTAGAATTAAAAGCACTTCCTAGCCATTTGAAGTATGTTTATCTTGGAGATGGGGACACACTTCTAGTTATAATTTCTAACAAGTTAAGTGAAGAACAAGAAATAAAGCTCATACAAGTGTTGAAGGAGCACAAAACAGCCATCGGATGGAGTATTGCAGACATCAAAGGAATCAGCCCTTCAACTTGTATGCACCGAATCTTGCTAGAGGAAGATACTAGACCTGTCCGCCAACCACAAAGAAGGCTAAATCCTCCATTGATGGAGGTGGTGAAGAAAGAGATACTAAAGCTACTTCAAGCGGGGATTATATATCCCATTTCTGATAGTGAGTGGGTAAGTCCAGTGCAAGTAGTTCCAAAGAAAACTGGAATTACTGTTGTGGAAAATCAGTTAGGTGAGTTGGTTCCTACAAGAGTTCAAAATGGGTGGCGAGTTTGCATTGATTATCGTAAACTCAATTCAGTTACTCGTAAAGATCACTTTCCACTTCCATTTATTGACCAAATGTTAGAAAGATTAGCTGGTCGTGCTTACTTTTGTTTTTTAGATGGATTTTCAGGCTATTTTCAGATTGCAATTGCACCGGAAGACCAAGAAAAGATAACTTTCACATGCCCATTCGGAACATTTGCGTACAGGCGTATGCCATTTAGGGCATGTAACGCACCAGCTACATTTCAACGTTGTATGGTGAGCATTTTTTCTGAATATGTAGAGCAAATCATCAAAGTTTTTATGGATGATTTTACAGTGCATGGTAATTCATTTGATAATTGTTTGCATAATTTGACATTAATTTTAAAAAGGTGTGTTGAATCTAACCTTGTTTTGAATTATGAAAAATGTCATTTTATGGTAGAGCAAGACATTGTATTTGGCCATGTAGTCTCTGCTAAAGGAATAGAGGTAGATAAAGCTAAAGTTGATGTTATACAATCTCTGCCTTACCCCGTCACTGTGCGGGAGATTCGTTTATTTCTTGGTCACACAGGTTTTTACAGGCGATTCATAAAAGACTTCTCAAAAATAGCTTAACCTCTTTGTAAGTTACTACAAAAAGATACCTAGTTTGAATTCAATGATGATTGTAAGGTTGCATTTGACAGGTTAAAGAATTTGCTGACCATGGCTCCAATAATTCAGCCACCAAATTGGAGTTTGTCGTTTGAGTTGATGTGTGATGCAAGTGATCGAGCCATAGGAGCTATTTTAGGCCAAAAGGTGGATAAGACACCCCACGTGATCTATTACGCATCAATGACTTTGAATGAAGCTCAAAAGAACTACTCAACAACTGAAAAAGAATTTCTTGCAATAGTATTTGCATTAGAAAAATTTAGATCTTATTTATTAGGCACTAAGGTTGTTGTTTATTCTGATCATTCAGCTCTAAAGTATCTAATATCAAAGAAAGAAGCTAAGCCTAGATTGATGCGTTGGATTCTTTTGTTGAGTGAGTTTGATTTAAAGATTAAAGACAAGAGTGGAGCTAAAAACAAGGTAGCAGATCACTTGAGCAGGCTGCCATATGATGCTTCAAGTGAATATTTCACTGAAGAATTTCCCAATGAGCAATTATTTTCTGCAATTGTAAAAATGCCATAGTATGCTGATTTGGTTAATTATTTGGCCACTAATATGCTTCCTGCAGGTCTTTCTAAGGCAAGTCGAGATAAATTGAAAAGCAGTTCAAAGCATTATGTTTGGGACGATCCTTACCTATGGAAACATTGTTCTGACCAAGTAATTAGAAGGTGTGTGCCTGACTCTGAGATTTCTTCAATTCTCACTTTTTGTCATGCAGAAGCTTGTAAAGGTCACTTTGGACCTAAAAGAACTGCAAGAAAAATTTTGGAGTGTGGATTTTACTGGCCTAGTATGTTTAGAGATGCATTTCACTTTTGTAAGTCGTGTGAGAGATGCCAAAAAATAGGTTTTTCGAAATCTAATATCTTTAGCAGGTTTAGAGTACTATGGGCATTGATAAGCGATCAAGGCACACATTTTTGCAATCGTACAATTGAGGCCTTATTGAAGAAATATAGTGTCAGGCATAAGGTAGCAACAACTTATCATCCGCAAACAAATGGCCAGGTAGAAGTTTCTAATCGAGAAATCAAATTGATCATTGAAAAGACCGTTGGACCAACTAGAAAAGATTGGAGTTTCCGTTTGGAAGATGCGTTGTGGGCTTATAGGACTGCATACAAAACTCCAATTGGTATGTCGCCGTACAGGTTAGTTTACGGTAAGCCTTGTCATCTGCCTGTTGAGTTAAAACATAGAGCATTTTGGGCTGTAAAGCAATGTAATTTTAATTTGAATAAAGCGGGTGAGGCTCGAAAATTGCAATTGCAGGAACTGGAGGAGATTCGTAATGATGCATATGAAAACTCTAGGATATATAAAGAGAAAACTAAAATGTTTCATGATAAAATGATATCTAGGAAGGAGTTTTCAGTGGGTCAAAAGGTTCTCTTATATCATTCTAAGTTGAAGTTGTTTCCTGGAAAATTACGATCTCGATGGATAGGCCCATTTATTGTTTCTCACATTTTTCCTCATGGTGCAGTTGTGACGCGCGCCGGAACCCAGCAAGGGCCCTCAAGGTGAATTCGCTTTAGGATTCGAGGGACTGGTTCACGTCTTTTGATCATGGGTGCCATGAGACATCATTGGTGTATTCCTCCCAATAGAACATTAGGGAGAACAATCTAGTCTAATGACACTTAAAGGCACCTTTGAGGCATTTGGAGTCGCCACCCAATTTGCAAGAAATTGGGAAAAAAGTCTCTCACCTCTAACGGTTTAAACCAGAGATATGGTGTCCGGAACTTCCCTCTTATTTATACTTTGGTTAATTATAAATGGGTTTTTAACCTCTTAAAATTATATCTCTCATCTCACGCGATTGATACATTTAAATTAAATAGCGCATTCCAAGCATACGAAAGCGATAGATAAAGCGATAAAGAGAAAGCGGTAAACACATAAGCACACAATTACATGGAAGATAGGGGGCGGAATACAACCCCAATAAAAGGATGTGAATGGGGACGGAATACAATCCCCAAAAAATAAATAAAGTTGCTCCAAAATTAATGACAAGGGCCCAAAAAGAAATGAACTTGAATTTAAAACACTCACAAAAGATCAAAATAAAAAGACATACATAAATCGGGACATTGTTTTAGGAACATTGGTTCCTTCGTGTCTGTTCGAATGTTTAGGAACATTGGTTCTTTCGCTTTTATTTGAAGAGAGTTCAAAGAGTCATTTTGGTTGTTTGATGAAAATGGGGATGAGTGATCCCATTTTTAAGGAAAAGTCGACTCTTCGTTTTAATTGTGATATTTTTTATAGTTTGGCTAAAATAAGGCACATTGGTCCCAATTTTATTATTAAAAATTTCAATTCAATAATAAAAAATATTTTTGTGACTTTTTATCACTCGCGTGCACAAATAAAACAATTATTTACAAATAACACAACATAAAGAGAGAGTTGAGAAAGATCTCACCAAAACCGGTGTGATCCTCCACGTGTCGCGACCCATCCGGGGAGTCGTGGAGATGCTCAAATAACCCGACTCAAGTTAAATCTCAGACAAAAATTAACATCAAGAAATTAGTAATGGTTCTAAAAATTAATCAAGTAAAAACGAAATAAATATTGAATACAAATATACAATGCTAATAATAATAATAATAATAATAATAATAATAATAATAACAATAATAACACTAGGCTATAACAATAGAAAACTTAGCAAACATAAAGTAAGGACAAAACAAGTTAATAATATAAAAATAATAATAGTAATAAGAATAGCAAAAACAACAACAACAACAACAACAACAACAACAACAACAACATAATAATAATAATAATAATAATAATAATAATAATAATAATAATAATAATAATAATAGTGAAACACTAACAGTAGCCAAAAGGAAGAAAAGCCAATAGTAAAATAATTATCAAGTTGAACCCACCAAAAAACAAATTAAAAACCACACAAAATTTTCATCAGTAGCAACAAAACTAAAAATGTTAGGAATAGACAATTTACATAATAATAATAACAAAATTAACAATAATAAATGACAAATAAAATTAAATGAGAACGGGTCAAAAGTGTTTACCCTTAAAATTTTTAGATCGGAAATAGGATGTCTCAATCCGTTCCCCTTGTCGATTTTTGATGATAATAATATTCGGAAAAACTATAAAAATCTGTGTTTTAAATAAATTAGTTCAAGAAAATATTTTTGGTGGAATGAATAAACTAAGAAAATTAATTTCTCTTACTCAAATCAAACCCAAGACTAAGTATTTTAGAGTAGTCAAGACTAAAACTTGAGAAGAAAAGCTTAAAGATTTTTTGAAGAAGAATTTTTTAAACAAAAATGCTTCCTGGAGAGTCAAAAATGCTAGAGAGAAAAGCCAAAAAAATCCTCTTTCAAAATGTTGCCGTCCTCCTCAAATGAGGGATGAAAACCCTCTTTTATTTTTGCCTTGGCTGAAAAAATGAAGAGAACAAAATACTTTAATTTTTAGTTAATCAAAAATAGCATGAAAAGGTGAAAAAACTGAAGAAAATCAGACTGGAAACGCAGGAAAACCAGCGAAAACGACGGGTCGAAGGGACTGGGCAAGCATGCCCGCGTGGAGAAGGGGGGGAACGCGCGCGCCAAGGGAAAACTACGCGCTCGTTCCCTTGGCACCGCGCGCGCGTTGCGGCGTGCGTGGGGCTCCTTCTGCGCGCGTAACCGCGCGCGCGGTCACTTTGTATAAAGTGGCCATCACGCGGCCACTTATAAAAGTGGCCGGATGGCCACTTATCCTTTCCCACTTTTTTTCAAATTCTTTTTTTCCCTAAATCCTTCTTCTTTTTTTTTTTAATTAAATTAATCAACTAATTTAATTCCTCTTTTTCAATTAAATCAATCAATTAATTCAATTCAATTAAATTAATTAACTAATTTAATTCCCTTTTTTTTAAATATCAAAAATAACACTTCCCAATAATATTATTAATTTAATTAATTTTTTATAACAATATATATATATATATATTTTTATACATATTTATTTGTTTATTTTTTTATTTAAAAATAATGAGGGTCTCGACAAGAGAAACATCATTTTTGACACATTTACTGGCAAGTATCATTTTCATCATCGGGTAATTCTGATTTTGAACCGCCTCAGGACCCAGCAGTGCAAATTCAAAGCTTAACAACCTCAAAATCATTCAAAGTGAATGGTCATAGGCTCAAACCATATTTTGAGAATGTCCAGGTGGAATGTTCTTCAGAGGTGAAGTTTGTTGATCCAATTTATTTGGATTAGCAAGTGGCACTATAATAAGATGAAAAAGAAGCTCTGCTTTGGAACCTTGCTTTGTTTTTATTTTTCTGAAAAATAAAAAAATTTAAAAAAAAATATTGAGTGTCGTCTCTTTCGTTCAAACACTGTTTTTGTTTTTTTTAGGAGTGATGGTTTTTATTTTCATTCTAATGGGGTTTGAGTTACTCTATCTATTTTACGTTGGGCTTTTGTTTTAAGTCTTTAGTTTTATTGTTTTGTTTTAAGTCTTTGTTTTTATTCTATTAGTTTTTAAGCTTTTAGTAATTTGTTTTCTTATTTTAAGTCTTGTTTTTAAGCTTTTGTTTCATTTGTTTTCTTTTATTTAGCATTTTCACGTTAGTTCTGTTCCAAAAGAACAGCCCCACCTCTTCCTCTCTTCTCCACCAATGGAAATCTTGCTGGAAGTTCACCGATTGGGGCTGATCCTCCGCTCACTTCCTCGCCACTGCTCCATCTTCAATCACTATTGCGGCTCCCTTGGCTTCCGAAGTGACAAATCGTATAGTGAACATCTCAGCCCTAAATCCCCAAATCATAAATCATAACTAATCAATAACATAATTCCAGGTTCTTTCTTCTCTAATCACTCACGATTGATAGTTTTAGAAAGAGTTCTTAGTCTTTGGTTTTATTTTTTTTGAATTTGGGTCTTTATCAGCTACGTGGTTTGCAATTCTCTCCCCTTTCCATTTACTTTTGCATAAATTGGGTTGGGTTTTGTTCTAATTGCATTTAGGGGAATTGATAATTTCATTTCTCTTGATTTGTTTGCTTTGAAATTGGCCTAGGATCTGTTGCACTATTGTGTTTCATACTCTGCGATTTTTTTGAAATAAATGGGTTTAGCATCATTTAATTGAAAAGAATTTTCAAATTAACCCATTAACTGATATTAAGTTTTCTCTGTTAGTTAGTTGTCTGTTGTAGACACCGGGTCCTGAGTAAGCCTAGATCGAAGTTACCCAATGATGATAATTGCCTTCACAGGCTTAAAAGGTTAAAAGTGATGGTTTTCTCGTCAAATTTGCATTTTAGAGTGAAAAATTAGAAAATAATAAAAAATATTTAAAAAATTAATTTTGAAAAATGGGGGCTTAAAATTATGATATTTTTAGTCAATTTAAAATTTAAAAAAAAAAATTCGGACCCGCGAGTGTCGGGTGCGGCAGCGCGCTGGGCGCGATTTGGCGACACGCTGCGCGCCGCACCGTGCGCTGAGGCGCGCGATTTCCGCGCCTCTGCGCGCGGATTTCGCGCGCCTCGCCGCGTGAGTCCCCGTCGCTCTATAGCGACGGGCGGCGTCCCTCTATAGCGACGGGCATGATGGCCATCGGTACAGGGTCTGATACCCAAAAACCCTCTTTTCAGCCTTTTTTCCGATTTTTTCACCCAAAAATCCGTTTTTTATCCCATTTTTTTGGGGTTTTTGACTTCAAATTAAATTCTAAAATATTTTTTTTAGGTAATTAAATAATAAAACTTGATTTTATCATTAAAAATAAAATAATTTTGTGTTAAAATAGGTTTTTTTTCCTTAATTAAATTAGGGCAACCTTTTTTATCCTATAAATAGTTTATGATGAAATCAAAGGAGGCTCCTCCACACATTTTTTAGACCTAAAATTTCTCTTCATCTTCTTCTTCTTCCACCAAAATTTCAGATTTATTCCCCAACCAAAAATCAAAAAGAAAAATCAAATGTTTAATTTTTTTTCCAACATAATTTCTTCTAAACATATTTTTTAGAGGAAGTTTTGTTGTTTGATTCAATTTTTGAGACAAATAGAATAATTATTTGTTCTCAAAATTGTTTTTAATCTTTTATTTTGGGTTCAATAAAACTTTTTCATTGATTTTGTTTTGAATCTCTTTTTGATAAAAAATTGATTTTGAGACAAATAAAATAATTGTTTGTCATCAAAATCTAATTTTTATTTGATTTTCTAAAATAAAACTTCAATCAATTTTTGATATGAACAAAGTGATTGATTGTTCTTGAAATCATGTTTCTTTATTTTAATCAATAAAAATCTTTTTTTTGATCAAAATCATTTCTTTAGGCAAATGTATCAATTCTTTGTTCTTAAAGAATTCTTGATCATTTTTTTTCATGTTTCTTGGAATAAAATTCCAACATTTTTATCATATTTCACTATAATATTGTGAATCATCAAACAAAGAAATCAATCATCTTTTACCTTCATCGAATCCGAAACTCTGAGGGTAAACATTCTGGGCTTGTTTTATTATTTCTTTTGGTTCATATCTAATTTATTTATGTATATTTTATTTTATTGTTTTCATTTATTTTATTTATTTCAGATTTGTTTTATTTTATTTAATTTGTTTATATATGATTTTTATTCACATAAATATTGTTTGTTTATTAATTTTAACATGTAATTAATTTATTTCACTTTAATTCATCATTGTTTTTAACATGTAATTAATAAATTCATTTTAATTGATCTTTTTGCCATGTAAATGGTTTATATCATTTGTGAACATATTTAATTAATCATATTGTTCATTTAATTGTTTTCATCATTCTTTAATTGTTTTCATTTATTATTCTTTTCTTTATCATTTTATATATTTTTTGATTCGTTTATCTTCATCATCATTGTTATCATGTTCATATTTTCATGTGTTATTTAATTAACATGTTTATTTTATTTTCATCACATCATTTAATCATTTATCACATATAATCCATGTTTCTCATTTTATTTTGGTTTGTTAATATTTTTGATTCCATTATCATTCTTTTCATATCATCTTATTTTATTTTAATTTGTTATTCATTATTTCGTATGTTTAATTGATTTAATTGATTTAATTACTAACATTATTTTATTTGTATTTTGTTTTTATGTCTAAACTCATTTTTTCGCTTGAGCGTTTTTGCGAGCACATCGGGAAGTCCAAAAAGGCTCGTTTGGTTCATATATTTATTTTCTTTATTTGTAATATTTTATTTAATTTTCCATATAATTTTCTTGTAAAATTCTTTATTTAGGCACGCTAAAAAGAAAATCACAAAACGTTTCTATTAATTAACTTGATATTTTTTCTAAATAAAAGGGGACCAATGTCCTAGTTTTTCATATCCAAATAAATCATCACATCAAAACTGTTTCATAATAAATATACATGCGAGGACCAATGTTCTCACTATTAATGAATAACCCGTTTTATGCATGTATTTCACTTTTATAAATGGGAGTTGTATTCCGCTCCTAGTGTTATTGTAATTTATTTTTTGAATGCTTTATTTTGGATTTTGCTTACATTTACCGCTTTTGATGTGAATAAATGCGCCTTTAATTTAAATTGCATTGTGTGGAAAGTTGATGAAACAATGAATTCAAAACTTAATTATAATATTAATCAAGGTACGAATAAATGAGAAGTCCCGAACCCTGCTCTGGTCTTTGGGCTCAAGAGGCTAGAGGTTATCCTCCAAGACACCTCTTGTGTCACGAGACTTAGACGTTAATCCTAGGCCTCATGGCCCAATATGGATAAAATGCGCAAGTCTTAGGCTCTCCGAGGCGAGAGAAACTTTCCCAATGTTCTATTGGGTGGCGACTCCATGAAACCTCCTTGTTACCCAACATAGACGCACTTGCGATTTATCGCAAGCTGTTGACGGACCCACATTTGCCCCGATCGCCCACGTGCGGGCGGTCGAACGGGCGGCCGCAGGGGATCCGGCGCGCGTCACATCTGTGCAGGAATTTATGAACTAAGTATGAGTTTATGCATTCTTTTTGGATACTGCAAGCTGCACTTGCGCACAAAACAGAGAAGTTTTCTTTCCCCTACTTTTAAATTTTTTTGAATTTAATTGCTTATTTATTCTTCTAGCAACATTAGGGACAATGTTGACTCTAGGTGTGGGGGTGTGGATGGTGTGAGAATTATGATTGCTATTGTGTTGTCCAATTTGCTTGATCTAGTTATTTTTATTTCTTTTTTTTACCTTGATGGCTAATTAAATCTAGATTTTGCATGAATTTAATTAGTAGCAGCTGCATCTTTAGTTAGACAATCAGAAAATTTTTGGTTTTCATTCGGTAGCATTGAATTGCAGGTATGCTTGTGTAATTGCCTAATTGTTTTGAAAGAGATTAGGCTAAACAGCTATGTAGTTGGATTCTTGTTTTGCTTACATTCCTGATGATTGAATGACAGATTTTGCATAAGTTATGGTGAATTACAAAATTAACCAGTGAGATTTTGAGCCTTGAAAGATTGATTTATTATTCTAATCTCAATTTTTTTTCTTGTATGTGTGATGTTCTTTGATGTAGATTTTTCTCTAGAACTTGCTTGGAACCATTTTGAGATCACTACACAAGTGCATGAAAATGATTAAGGCCATCTTTGTTTAAGCCTTTTCAGCCTTTTAAAAATCCACCCCAATTATATCTCTGTCAGCCCTATTGAGCTTTCCCATTTCTTGTGAAAAACCTCTATATTAAGTCGAGCCTTGTGTTAAATAACTTGTCCCAAACTATGGATGCTACCAATATTGTTAAGCATGTGTAGTGAAATGGTTTTATACTCTTGATATAACTAATTTGAAATGATAATTCTCCTAAGATATGGCAACTTGATCAAAAGTTTAAAGATACATCTTGATCTCGCTATTTCATTCATTTATTGTAGTGATTATAATTTTGATTTGTTTCTTTAGTTCAAAAAAAATTAAAAAAAAAAAGAGAAAAAAAAGAAAGAAAGAAGAGAAGTGGTTGTTTGATTGTAAGATTGTTGGATACTGTTGAATTGCAGCAAGTTATTTTATTCAAAAAAAAAGCAACAAAAGTTTAGATTGTCAAGGTAGAAGAGTGGGTTGCCATATCCTCTTTTATTATGCTCTGTATGTGTTTAATGATCTCAACGACATTCATGGTTTTTAGCCTATTAATTCCTTATCCTATCCTGAACCTAAACCCCATTACAACCTTATTGAAGTCCTTTTGATTTGTGTACTTGTGTGTTTAAAGTGGTGGAGGTTTGGTGTAAAAGCAAGCATATGGTAGAATATTTACATTGGATGAACTTGAGAGAAACACCAACTCTATACACTTGTGCAATTTGAGTGACATCTGGGAGGTAGTTCATTCATGTTAATGTGGATCTGAAATACAATTAACTTGATTTGTTTGCTAGCATTAATCTTAATGAATTAGTTGTGAAGCTTGAGTTAATGGAAATTCAATTAGGTTCAGTCACATGTATACATGCTTTTCAATGATTAGAGTGTGAACTGATGCAAATCTGGTTGTCTGGTAATGACGTGTTGCTGAGCAGTGTGATTTATTTTTGCTCGAGGACGAGCAAAAGCTAGGTGTGGGGGAGTTGATGTGAACGCAAAATGTTATCATTTTACCCTTAATAATCAGTATTTTGTGGTGATTTAATGAATAAATATACTAATTAATGTGTTATTTTGATTTAGGAACTGATTGGAAATATAAATAGCAAAATAAAGATAATTGAGCAATTATTTGGCATTATGGACACAGCAGAGTAATTTGGCCATAACTCTCTCATACGGACTCCAAATGAGGCGATTCAAAATGCTATGGAACGAAGAGAAAAAGATCTACAACTTTTATGCTTTGAGTTTTGAGAGATACTGATTGTATCAAGGTCATAATCGGGCTTGAATTTGCTATACGTGATTGTCTAAAATTTCAGTTTTCCAAGAGCAGAGCAAGTTGAGTGCACGTGCAGTCTATTTTGGGGACCAAATTACAGACCTGGCATGTGGAATTACAGCTAGATTATCAGTCTTTTATGTGCATTAGAAGTCCTTTTATTTTATTTTAAAGAACCAGATTTTTATGGAGATATAGTTGTCATATTTGAGGAGATTTTTTTGGCTTTTTGTTTGGGGGATCAGTTATGAAAACAGGGGATGAGTTTTAAAAGGGCAGGATTTGTTCTGTTTTGAGGGGGGATTTTTTTCGTTTTGAATTCTAAAAAAAAATCTTGTTATTCGTTATTTTGTTATGCCTTGTAGCTAAACTCTCTATCTCGGTTGAAGGCTACAGAAACCATTAATTGTTGATTTGTGAGACATTGGCTTATTCAATTCCAATTGCTTTATTCAAGTATTGGTTTTTTCTTCTATATTAATTTTCTTATTATTTGATTGAATGGCTAAGTGCGCAATTAGTTTGTTGAGTTGAATAATCCATTGCTAGATTGAAAACCTATATCCGTAATTGTATGGGAATTTTGATCATTAGTAGCATCTGAATTATATTATTTACTACGTTAGATTCAATAAATTCAGGAAGGAAAATCATCTAGGTTAAATATAACACTGTGTGTTTTATTGTCTTGCTTGTTTGTTCTTTTAGATCATATAACAGTTATTTAATTAAACGTTAGATCATATCTAATGTTATTGGATAGCAAGAATAGAGTAGGATACATGTTTTTATTCTATTAATCATAAGGAAGGACAGATATTGATATCATGACGAGTATTTGAAGTGCAATTAACTATCGTTGGTGTCGATAAACAAATCAAGTTAATGGTGGATGTGCTTGATTTCGAGGTTTCTTTATTCTGATTTTAATTTTAGTATTTTATTTAATTCATTTCTTATAGATTTGATCCAATTTTCTCACACACGAAACCCCATCTTTTAATTTATTTGTCGATTTTAGTGCGTATTTATGCATATTAGCTCCTTATGGGATCGATCCTTCTTGTCACTAACTACATTTTTTTTTATTAGTGCAGTTGGTTAATTTGGTATTGTAGACGACAGCTCTACCATAAATTTTTTTTTTTCCACCTAAAGAAAAAGGTTGGAATTTTTCCCTCCATATTAAATGTGACGAAATTGTACTTCGTTATAGTATATTTATTTTTTGTGATACATTTATTTGTCATAAATAAAATAATTTTTTAAACTAAAATTTTTCGAAAAAAAATAATTAGTTTTTTTTATAACGATATCTTATTTGTGACGCAATGATTTTTATTGTCACTAATTTATTTAATTATGACAAAAATAATTCATCACAAAAAATAAATATTTTGTAACGATTTTATACGTTGCAATAAGTTATTATTTTGTCATTAAATTTTTTCCCTTAAAAAAAAGGTGGAAAATTTTCCATCCTAAACAAACCATAACGAAATATATATTTTTTTATCACAAAATTAATATATTAGTGGCGAAAATTAAAATATAAAATAACGCAAGATAATTTTGTCACAGTAATAAATAGTATGGTGATATTTTAAAAAGTTTTTCGTTGTATCATTAAAAAATTTATCACAAAAAGTACAATTTTTTTGTAGTGTTAGTTAATACATAATTTTTTTTCTAAACCATAACATTTAAGCATATTATTTCCTAAACTAATCTAATGTCATATTAACCTTCTAAATTTATTTAAAATATAAATAATATCTCTTATACTATTAAAAATGACATATCATCCCCTAAACTTATTAAAAAATATTAAATTACTCTATGTCATTATCCAGACACCAAATGTGTATGAGTGTCACATGTTTCTATAAGAGATAATATGGCATTTTTAATAAGTTTAGAGGGTAATCTGACACTCAATTAGTTTACATGTGATATATTAAACGGTAATGATTTAAGGAAATTTTATGTATTATCCCAATTCTTATTGATTTTAAATATTTTACATTGAACGTTTCGAGAAAGACATACACTTCAATAAGAATAAGTGATAATACTGTAGCAAGTGTTTTATAGCACTTGTGCTAAGTTATACCAAACAAAGTTTAAGTAAAGTTATTATGATCTATGCTTCTCGAGTGTGAAACCTGAAGTTTGTAAATCCCAATAATACCATTTTTAACTTTCAAGTGGCTCTCAAGTTTTTGATTTAGTGCTAGCTAGCTTAGTGTGTTGCTAAAAGGTTATGATTAATTTAATCTAGCGGAACATATATATATATCTGAAAAAGCAATTGAGCTAGAAATGAGAATTTTCACGAGAAAATGTAAGATCACTTTGATGTTACATTTATGTATATTCATTAGCTGGCCACTTATGTTAGTGAAACATAGCTATGAATACATAATATGATCTAAATAGATCAAGAGATATATACTTAATGTAACAAAATGAGTATGGGTTATTGCATACTTACTCTACAAATGCTTTAGACGAAAAAAAGCCGCTACATATTCCTAACGGATGTGTAGTAGGTGGTTATCGAGGACTGTTGGTTTGCCGGTTGCATGACTCATTAATTAGTGTGAACTAATGTATGATGTCTTTGTAACAATTTTAAAGCTTTGGATGATGGGATTGTACAACCATTATGTTCGAGTAAGAGATGTCAGATTATAGGTTTTGGCAACCCATTGAACCTTCTATGATGGGTTAATGTGAACCAATTATGACCTAGTCTACGTATTAATTATCTGTGTTAATGAGATAAGATAATACCTAAATTGGCAAATCATATTCAGATTTCCTAATTTTAATGAATAGTCAAATTTCCTAATTCGGAGGATCGGAAGACTAATAGATTTACCATGTCCGGTGTACATAGAATTTGGTGTAATATTCCAAAATAAAGAAAAACACCTTCTGCTCGTGTTGAGCCACTCCATTCTCTCAAATAATAATCATAAGCCGTTATTATATCATAAGCCGTGAAGATTTTATGTAGTCCGATTCGTGGTTACATCTTCTGTCCAATTTCTTAATGAGCTTTTGTTGTTATTTACTTATTAACTATTGAATTATCATTCTATCTATAATTTCACTTTTTCTTTTATTTACACCAATTCATAATTTCATTTTTCCTTTTAACATTATATTTAATTTGTTGAATGTCTAATATGTATCTCCATTTGATGTGCATTGTAATTAATAAATATAAATTATTGTTCTTTTTTTTATATAATTATATCATTGGGGATAAAAAAAATAAAATTCGAATTCTGGTCAATTGAGAGAATAGTCAGATTTTCAATTGTTTAAACTATACGTAGTTCCCTATAAATTATTGTTATTAATTTAGTAACATGCCCTTATTATTATTATAGGGATATATTAAAAAAAATTAATCAAATCATATTAGGTAGATATTTTTTTTTTTAAATATGTGTGAAAAAATAGAAGTAAAACTATATATATACACACTTGATGTGATTTGTAATTAGTAAATATAAATTATATTCTTAAAAAAAATGTAAATATAAAATATTGTTCTTAGTTTACTAACATGCCCCCTTATTTTTTTATTATATGGATATACTAAAAAAATAATTCAATTATATCAAGTAGGATTCGTGATAAACTGATTAACCATTTCATAACTTATTTTTTAAATTTAGTCGATTAATATTAATTTTTCGAAATCAAAATTCAATTTTAATTTATTAACAATCGGTTAACACCAATTGCGGTAATTTAACCATTAAAAATATAGTTACTTTATACTTCTTAAATAAAAACATGCATTCATAAAAATTGTAGTAAGTTAACCATTGAAAATTAAACATATAGAGTTACATTATACTTCTTTTTATAAAATTAAAATATAAATTATAGAAGTTTTAAACATAAAAATACAAGTAATAGAAATTTAATATCAATATAACAAAAAATTATATAAACGCTCTACAAGACAATAAGAAAATAATTCAACATTAATTTATTACTCATCAACATTAATAAATGGATGATTTTCGGAGATTAAAATATAAAATATACTCATATTTATATAAAGTAAAATAGTAATACTTAAAAGTAAATTATTGTTATGAACCCCATATATATATATATATATTAAAAAATTTATATAATGATAGATTAGCCGTTAACTAACCGGTTTACTACACATTAAAATTTAAATTTTAGTCAATTAACAATAATTCTTAAAAATTAAAGTTTGCTTTCAATTAAACTGATTAATTGCATAGATCAATTTAAATTCGATTTTAATCATCAGTTTAATGATATATTTTTTAATATTCTTAATATATGTGAAAAAATAGAAGTAAAACTAACTGTGAGCCAAATTAGCATTTAGAAATCGGATGCTAAACGAAATAAAATAAATAAAAAGTCAGTGTCTGCATGCAGTATGTGACTTAAGACTTAAGAGAGCAATTTGGATTTATTAGCATATAATTTATGGATTTGAATTTCCTCCGAAACAATGGATATAGACATCGTATCTCATAAGAAAATGATTTGCCGGCTATAATTTCACAATTCAGCAATATATTTTTATTGTTATAAAACGGATTTGAGTACATTATTGCCCATATAATGTTTATAAATAACTTATTGTGGCTTATTCAAAAAAAAAAAAAAATAACTTATTGTGGTACGTAGCAATGTGTATAATATATACATTATTTTTAACCTATTCTAACATCATTTCAAAATTTTCCTTTTTACGGCTTCAAAATGTTGCATCTAAACTAATTTTATCTAAATTATTTGAATTTATTCTTAATTTATTAGTATGGTTAAAATTACAATTTATGACTGCTATTATATCCTTCTCATTGTCACATATGATCACCTAATATGATCATTGAAAATACAACAAATATCATTTGCTATAAGGCCCATCAAGCCGGCCCACTCAACTGGCAAGACCCAAGACCTATCAACCAAAGGTAGCGGACACGAGCTCCTAGGCAGCGCACAAGCCAAATCGGCTGATGTGACCGCCAGTCCCATCAGCCGCCTGACACAAGAAAGCGCCCATGCCTACCACCTGCTTCTTGTCATGTCGCCGAATACCTACTCTGACAGCCAGTAATCACACCCCAGGCACTCAAGTGTCCCTCAACTATCTCATATAAATAGCCCAGCTAACGATGGCTCCAGGTATTGAACTTATAACATTATCTCTCTAAAGCACATTCTCTCTCTAAGCTACTAACTTAAGCTTCGGAGTGCTTACGCCTGGTCCGACCGGGCTCTTCTTATTGCAGGTCTTCTCATCCGATCGGATTGTTTTCTCTCCTTCAGATAAAGACGTTTTTGACTTTATCAATCATCATTATAAAGAGTATTCAGTAATTACCCACATTTTTGTATATTTTATTTTGTTCAAATATGCATTAAATGTGTATGATTCAATTATTTTATTTATTTATTTATTTGTTGGTTAAAGAAGGTGAGCAAGCTCACAAGGAAAACAAACTAATAGCCATAGGAAATACTCACGAAATCATGATACAGCCACGGATTTATCCCCTGAGGAGGGGAATTCAAAGCACGGTAGCTATGAGGAAACCCATAACCTAGCTGGACAAGATAATCTGCAACAAAATTCGCCTCAATAACCCAGCTGGACAAGATAATCTGCAACAAAATTCGCCTCACGATGGACATGCTTGAAGGAAATATTGGAGAAATCTTTGGAAAGACTACGAATACGATTGACCAGAGAAACGCAGGAAGCACTGAGAGCAGAGTTACCACAAATCATCTCAACAGCCAACTTATTGTCACTTCCCACCATAACATTATTAAAGCCTTCTTCCTTTGCCCTGTAGAGCCCATAGTAGATCCCCCAAACTTCTGCCAAGAGGATAGGACAGATCCCCAAGTTAGCCACATAGCCTGAACACTAGTGCCCCAAATGATTCCTCATAATTCCACCACAAGTAGCAGTACCCCCTCTAGAAACTGGAGCATCAGTATTTAACTTGACAAAGTTCATGGGAGGATGCGACCAAGACACTAGAGAGGGTTTTGAGGCTTCCTTACCAACAGCATCAGTCGAATTTAAAGTTCTCTGACAAGATTTAGCAAAAATAAGCATATCATTCACCAAAAAGAGGATTGTTCTTTGTTTGTTATGAAAAATGAACTCGTTTCTATGCTTCCACAAGTACCAGCAGCTTATAGCAAATATCTCAGGCCAAGCAATACATTCATAGTCTAAAACCGAGTTATTCAAGTTGAGTTTCACCCAACTTTTCAAATTGACCGACTCCATAAAGTGCTGATACTGATCATCATGAAGACAGAAACTCTAAAACTGCTTCGCAGTAAGGCAATCACGCAGAACATGGAGGCTATTTTCTCCCACTACACCACAGATAGAGCAATCATCCCTATCTGTGAAGTGCCTTCTTCTTCTTTTAGAGTTGGTCATAATGCCATTGTTGACCGCCAGCCAGAGAAACATTTTGATACGTTGAGACACTTTTAATCTCCAAAACTGATTCCAAAGAGGGTCTTCTTCTTTTAAATCAGTCCCCAACAAGCTGGAATAAGCTGATTTAATTGTAAAGTCACCAGATGAGGAAGGACCCCAGAAAACCAAATCCTCACCAGCGTGAGAGTGTGGAGGATAAGCTGCTGCGATTTTTAAAAGAATATGATGGGAAAAGAAATCCTCAAATCGACTCCAACACCAGCCCGCATTGTCATCAGCAAAATAGTCAATTGTTTTGTCAATTAAGTCTTCAGGAATAGGCCTAAAAGTCTGATGAAACAAAGGGAGATCAAGCCCAGGAACCCATCTGTCAAACCAGAACCTGATTTTCTTGCCATTGCCAACAGCCCACCTAACATGATTAATAACATTACTCCAGACATTACAAATTCCCTTCCAGACTGGGGTGCTATTGCGATGGACAACTGGACAAGCACTACAACCATGAGTGAATTTATATTTAGAAGCAAGAATTCTAACCCACAGTTGTTGCGACTAAGTGAACAGCTTCCAAGCAAGTTTCATCAAAAAGCCTTCATTGAGAGTATGGGTATTCCGGAGAGAAAGGCTTCCTCTATCTTTTGGTTGAGTCACAGTACTCCAAGGAACCAAGGTTAGACTGTGACAGTCCGCAGTTCCCCCCCAAACAAACCGTCAAGAAAGTTTATCAAACTCCGCACAAAGAGTTAAAGGGATTTTAGAAGCCTGAATAACATAGGAAGGCATGTTAGACAACACACCCTTGGTAAGAGTAACTCGTCCCGCCACAGATATGCAAGAAGCATTCCCGCTAGCTATTATGTTTTTCATTCGATCAAGACAATTTTATTTATTTTTTTAATATGATGTATTTTGCATTCAATCAAAATTTATATTAGGGAGTTACTTGTAGTTTAAATGGTTAGAAATTTAACTACTATCACAATTAATCAATATTCGAATCTCACTATTTTCTACTCTAAAATATATAATTATATAAAAAAATAATATTAAATTTAATTAAATCAAAACTTTGAATATAAAACTGTATTAAATGATAATCAAATGCAAAAGTCTCTCTTTATATATGCAGAAACGAAGGGATGGTAGAATTCATTTTTGGTAGAATTCTATATATCTAGAATTCATTTTTGGGTGGTACAGGAGGTTTCTTCACTGCTTTAGCGGTCGCACCACACCCTAATCCATAGATATATATATATATACACATACACAACACAGTGCACTGCAGAGTAACTTTTTTTTTTTTGTCAAAGTTAGAGGTGAGTACATAACCGTTAACCGATTTACTAATAATTTTATTAATCAGTAAATTAATTATAATTAACTGATATATAAATTTAAGTCTATAATTGATTTTTTTTGGATTGATTTATTGGTTAACTATTAAAAATTTTTAATACATAAATTTAATAAATTATATAAATTGTAATAATGTTTTTAATGGTTAAAAATACTTAAAAATAAAAAAGTCAAATCAAATTTAATATCCATTAAAAAATTAAGAAAAATAAAATTTTCATAATTAATTTTGAAATTTGAATATATTTAAAATGAATCTTTTTTTTATTCTCACAACGCTATATCCTATATTAACACCAACTTATACAACTGTTTACCAATTGTGGGAGTTACCTTTAAACTCGTACCTAGGAGTGAGTATAGACCGGTTAACATATCCATCAGCTTCCAAAAAAACAGTCCATTAATATCATTTTTTTCAAAATACTAACCATTAAACAGTTCGTTACTATTGGTTAACCAGTTCGTCGATTTCGGATTTTTGGACTGGTTAACCAATATTTTTTCGATCAACCACTACAATTATAAGAAACATTCATAAATAAAATTAAAATATTTAAGATACTTAAAAATTAAAATTTCTCAACTGTAATATAACATAATTATTCTTAAAATAAAAGTTTTTGGTTGATATAAGCAGTTTTATTTCTAAGAATTAAGACTTAATAAGTAAATAAATTAACCGATCCATGATCACCCCTTATTAAATAAATAGTTACATTTACTAATCGCTAATTAAAAAAAACTTGAAAACTTCAAAATAATTAGGATAATAAAAAAATGCAGCAAAAATACTTAAAAAATATAAAATTATTAAAATAAACCCATTCAATGCTAACTACTTTTTTTATTATTTTTTTAAACTTAACACACATTATTTTCACATATATTAAAAATTTTAGTTTTTTTTAAGTTATTAAAAATTTTAGTTAATATATTAATCTTATATAACTTTTCGAATATATTTTGATTTTTATTATTAGAAAATTGACAAATTAAAAAATAATAAGAAATACTAAATATGAATATATTAAACAATTAATAAATTAACTAAAATGTCTTTTAAAAAAACTAAATTCAAATTAAAATATTTTTTAAAGTAAATGAAAATTAAAGGAATATAAATAATTAAATATGAAAATAATGAAACAAAAAAATGATTGGTTACTGATTCGGTTAACTAGTCCATTAGAAAAAAAAAATTAGTCTATTAATATTGGTTTTTTCAAAACACTAACCGTTAACTAGTTCGTTACAATTAGTTAATCAGTCCATATATTCGATTTCAGACTGATTTTTTGGTTAACCGCATCAACCGGTTATTTTTACTCACTCCTATCCGTACCACATCCAGACTAATCCTTGTTCGAGGAACGGGAGGTCCTTTGTAGGAGGCAAAACTCTGACTCTAAATTTTAAATGACCGCGTATACGAATAATCCAACTCACTACTTCGTTCAAGACATGATAATCTCTTACCAACTCACCTACACCCCATGATTATATTTAAAATGAATTTAATAATAAATTATACAAGTGATGAATAAATGATGCAATGAGAAGATAATTTCAATACTTTTTTATTAAAAATATGTATTATAATAATATTTTAGAAAGTAATACATTATATTATTTATAAAATATAAAAAATTAAAAAATTTAAATGTAAAAATTAATATATATAAATTAGTTAACCAGTATTTTTAAAAAAACCATAACCTTGAATTATCGATTTGGTTAATATAAAATCGATTTTATTTTAAATCAATTTTTTGATTAACTAGAATTTGATTTTTTTTTCTAATGTTCAGCTCCGATTTGAACAAATGAATTTAAATTGTAGAATTCATTTACAAATAAATTTCATATGGAATTCATTTGTAAATGAATTCCTCTACTTGGAATAAAATTGCTAAAATATAAAATTAAAAATGAATTTCTTATTTTTATACTTGAAATAAATGAATAAAAAAATTCATTCCTATTTTATTTCCTAAAATATCCTCAATGACAATTTTGATACATTCTTCTAATTATTTACAATAAAAAAATTTAACAACCATTAATCATCATTTTAAAATTTTCAATAAACACTGAATCAATGATAACATAATTATTTTAAAAAAAAGTTATATATATATATATTAATATTTAGTGCAAAATAATGATAGGAGAAGAAAAAGAACAGTCGTGGAAGAGGAGGAAAAATAGACTGCGTTAGCTGCATATAGGGATGTGCAACGATCGGTTCAATAACCGAAAATCGAAATTACAAGATTTTACGAAACCGAACCGAAATTCTGTGATAACCGAACTCAAATCGAACCGATATTTTCGGTCGGTTTGGTTTAGTTAACCGATAAAACCGAAATTTTAAAATTATAATTAAAAAAATTGTCTAAAAATTATATAAAATTACAAATTATAAAATTAAAAAAAAAATTCAAATTAAAAATGTACATATATTTAATTTGAGTTAATAATTATAAAATTACAATAAAAAAATTCAAATTAAAAATGTATATATATTTAATTTGAGTTAAACCCATTTATATTGAATTAAAAAATACAAAAATAAAGTTTATTTTTATAAAAAATGAAAAAAATAACATATATTAATACAAGTTCGGTCGGTTCGGTTTTTACCTTTTAAAACCGAACCGAAATTAACTTATTTTTGAAACCGAAACCGAACTAAATTAAAAAATTCGGTTGGTTTGATACGATTTTTCGGTTTGAACCGAAATTTGCTCACCCCTAGCTGCATAAGGATAATATATTTGTAACAAATAATCAAAACGGTATAATAGTTTTTTTAAATTTAATCCTTAAAATTATGGAATTAATTTGTAAATTCTATCTATTTAGGTGAAATTTGGAAAAGTTATGATGAATTTCATGTAATTCAATTTTTATATTTTTTGTATACCAAACATAAAAAATAAATTATAAATAAATTTTATAAAATTTATTTATTTCAAATAATAGCAAAGAATGTTACCGTTGGTTATGTTTTAAAAACCTAATACTTTTTCGCTCAAATAGAAAAAAATAATACTTTTTTTCGGTGCAAATTTAAAAACTTAATACAATTTTATAACTTTCTTTTTTGAGATTAATAAAGTTTTATATTCCTTAATTTACCCAGGATACGAATGAATAATAGCAAAATTACAACACAACGCACCGTTCCATCGTCTTAAAATGTGTCCGTGTAGTATACGGCACATAGCGGAGCGTGGGTGTCAAGGGCACTAGAACCAAAATCACCATCTTATCACTGACCACAAAAAGCAACCAAAACAAAATTCAAAATGAAGTGGTACAATTGAAATATGGGTAACAATGCAGTGGCATTTTGGCGACACATATTTATATAAATGCAAATGAAGATCTCAATTCTCTCTCTCCCTGTGTCGTGTCCTACGGGTTTCACAGTTCAACGGATAAAAAAAAAGGTGCGCTTTCTCTCTCTCTCCCACATTTGGATCCCCAAATCTAGGGTTCTTTTGAATCAGGTTAAATTTTGCTTGAAAATCCTCTAAGTTTAGTCTTTATTTCCCTTTTTCGAGCTTCAAAAATGAATCTATTTCTCTCAGCTCGGTAGTGCAATGCTCTTTAATTTAGGATTTTTTGCTTTTTTTTTTAGAAGAAAATTTTATTAGGAAATTTGGTTTTTGTTTTCTTCTGCAAATGTGGGCTATTAGATATTGATTTAGATTTGAGTATAGTTCAGTCGATGCGAGTTGATTTAGAGTAATGTTGCTAATTTTTTTTTTTTTAAGCTTAGGTGCTATTTTTAAACGCAGTTTAATGCTTTTGACCTCTATGTGTACATTTTTGTTTTTGGGTTTCAAGGCGTTTTGGACTCTGTAGAAGTGATCTTAAAAAGAAAAGATAACTTTTAATTTTCAATTTCTGAAGGTTAGCACTGATAGTTCTGGAAAATGCGGAGGTAATAATTTTATGGTCTTGAAATTGGCTTGTTAAAGATTATTTCGTTGGATGCTAAGCTGGTTTGAGGTTTTAATAGATATAGTTTTTTTGCTTCGAAGAAATTTCAATGGCTATGACAGTTTGAATGGTTGCTTCGTTCATGTTGGGCTAATATCTTCAATAAACATAGCTGGGTAGAGCTGAATACTACGAATGTTTTTTGATCTGGCAGTAGTTGCCTGCAAGACACTGGGCTTTTGTCTTGCCCTTCTATATCTGAAAATTGATTTCTGTACATTTCTTAGATTGAGAAGTTTTCCTGGGAGTATTTAAAAATCATGTCTTTCTCTTCCAACACCAAAATCAACATATTCCAAATTCCATCTTTGAAAGAATAGACAGTTCTATATCTGCTATAGTCTGATTTGTAAAACGAATTCTGGCCCCTCCTCTCAATATGTTCTCTTTTTGATGTTTGTGTGTTTTCTTATGGTTATGACTTTTTTTCTTTCCTCCGTTTTCAACCTTTCTTAATATGTGCCGTGTCTTGTTCTGCTCACTAGAATTCTATTATTTTTGAATGTCAACTTTATAGAATATATTGGACAAACTAGGTATGCATATGACTGACTTGTGTATCAAGTGGCATAGATCAATCCTGCTTGACATGTGGATTGGCCCTTCTGTTTTCTTATTATTTTTTTCTTTTTTCCTTTTTATTGCAATTGCTTTTTGGTACTGTCTGGTTGATGATCACTGTTGGTGGGCTTTAACTAAATTGTTAAAGCTTTATCTTGTTCTCTCTTGAAATGGGATGTCAGGAAATACTCTTCTGCTTTGAACTGAATTGAACTTGTCATTCACTTTTCATTGTTGACTTTTTTTCTTACAAAGATGTATCCTTTGCAACATCTGATCAGGATTTAGAAAATGGAGAGCTTGCACAGCTTTTGGCAACTGGGAGACGAGCTTCGAGGACAATCAAAAGTCTCAGAGGATCATAAGTGGTTAATGGCTGCCTCCAAATTGGCTGAACAGACAAGGTCAAAGGGTGAACGTATGAATAACCTTGATCTTTCAAAGGGTCTGACAGACATAAGGCCAAGGGACAAGCTTGGGCTTCAGGAAGATAATAAATTTGAAAGCCTAAACTTTAACATGTTGAATTTGGAATCCAAGATGACAGAAAATGTTAGCAAAAGTTCCTTCAGGAATGGTGTGTTCAATATGAATGCATTGTACCAAAAAAACAACATAAACAATATTGGAAGCTTGACTGGTAGCAAGTATAGTGGCAACAATCAGAGCAGCAAAGAGCCCAATAACAACAGCAATAACAACAGCAACAACAATGAGAACAACAATGCAAACAATGCAGTTGACAAAAGGTTCAAGACCCTGCCTGCAACAGAGACGCTTCCACGGAATGAGGTACTTGGAGGATATATCTTTGTTTGTAACAATGACACCATGCAGGAAGACTTGAAGCGACAGCTATTTGGTAATTTGCTTTTTGTTTCATTTTCTTTTATTAGTTTTTTCCTAATTCTGGAAATAACTCATAGTTTAGTATGTTGCATAATCATTATGTTTTTAAGTTACAATTGTGAGACTGTCTAATATTGTTTTCGGTATGAGTTATGAGGATTGTGGCGGGATGCTAATCTTTTTTTGCTGACATGTCAATGAACACTGGGAGTTTTTTTTTTTTTTCCTTCACAATATTATACAAATGGAACTTATATTATGATTGTAAAATCATTTGATAGGTCTGCCACCAAGATATAGGGATTCTGTTCGTGCAATAACTCCTGGCTTACCACTCTTTCTCTACAATTACACTACTCACCAGTTGCATGGTATATTTGAGGTTAGTTCTCAAGCTTTAATGTTATAACTGTTTGTTAGTTTTCCTCTGCAATGCTTGAGGGTATAGGGGGGCTTTTGGTTTGATTAATAGCTTTTAGTCGTTAATTGTAAGTTTATCTTGATTTGATACTTTAAACAACACCCAGAAATGTCATTATGTGACATTCAACGTGGTTTTATCCTCAACCTGGTTTATTAATTTGCTGAAACGTTATGCCACAGGCATCAAGTTTTGGGGGTTCTAACATTGACCCAACTGCTTGGGAAGACAAAAAGAGTAAAGGCGAGTCTAGGTTTCCTGCCCAGGTAAAAATTGGATTTGATTATATGGAGTCAGTTATCTGAAAGGATTTACTCGTTATGTAATTGCTTTTATGCTTAACAATAGGTGAGGATCCGTGTTAGAAAACTCTGCAAGGCATTG
Organism: Excoecaria cochinchinensis; assembly: GCA_947683425.1. Classification (NCBI taxonomy): domain Eukaryota; kingdom Viridiplantae; phylum Streptophyta; class Magnoliopsida; order Malpighiales; family Euphorbiaceae; genus Excoecaria; species Excoecaria cochinchinensis. The sequence goes on from CANTUQ010000073.1 coordinate 510,898, forward strand.
GAGGAAGATGCTTTTAGGCCGGTCTTGCATCACTATGATGGCCCCAAGTTTCGTCTTGAACTCTCAGTTCCTGAGGTACGATCTTCCTTTCCTTGTTGCTGCCTTATTCATCCATTTGAATGAAAATTTTGGTACAAAAAAATTTGAGATTTGCCATGTTCATGAAAGTTGGTTGGTTGTTTTGCAGACCCTGGATCTATTAGATCTTTGTGAACAAGCAGGCTCTCCAGCTTAGGCAGAAACTTGCTGATTATGCAAATGTAGTAGGCTTTGCAGTGCATGTTGATGCTTGCTTTTCGCAGATTTTCCATATAGCGTAAGCTTGGGATTTAAGTCTGTTGGGTGAATTGTGTTGGAAAAAGTAGATAGGCATGTGAGCCTGCTGAATAAATGCATTTGTGTCCTGTGAAGATACTCCTTAAGTCGTGTCATTATGTTTGATAGTGCCATTATGTTATAGACAGAATTCAAGATGTAAAAGAAAAATCAACGCCTATGTAATGATCAAGTCCTCTAAAGAGGAAGGCCTTTGATGTGTCTATTTTATGCATGTAAACTGAGTTTGCAACGCATTTATGTTATGTTGAGCATTCGTAGGGGGTTATAATCCTAGTTTTCTTGAATTTAAATTTCACAAGTCGGTGGAATACAAAGTTGGTGTTTAGTGTACGTGAACTTTAGTTTCACAAGTTGGTGGGATCCTCTATTAGTTATGTTATTGCTGCTGAGTGAGAGCAAAACAGGTTAATGATGCTTCCAAAACATGTGGGATTTTCACGCCGTAGAAAGATGCCTGCAAGTGGTAGGAATTTGCTAGCAGGCTAGCAGCGTCTTGGATGGGGAGATGATTCTTTTTATCAGTCTCCCGTTACACAATATTCAGAGAGAGCGAAGTGAACCTAACTTAGCCTTATATCAGTATGTTCTCTAATTTCATCATTACGGATAGATTGTAGTCTGACACTCTATTTAGTCATTGCAAAGAACACTAAAATCTTTTGGAGGTAACACTGGTATCTGTAGGATGTGTTGAGAGTTAATTTCTTGGAAAAAGCTGACTTGAAAAACCAGTGAATGCAATACTACAGTTCCGAACTTGTTAAAGGTACTGTTGTACGAAATACAAACCATTAGCTTCCACATCTTCGGCATGGCATTTGAAATCGTCATGGTACCAGGGGGTGATTATAGTTCCTCTTATAGTCTCGTCCTTGTATGCTTATGTGCTTTTCTTCTAAATTGACAAGATGACTGCTATCAACCACCTTGGCTATTGAACTAATAAGTAAATGTTGCTATACATATGAAAGAGAATATTTGATCTTCTTGGCCTCAAGTTCATTGGTTAGTCTAACTGGAGATGAAGCTTATCACAATCCATACACAGAATCAGCATCCAGGAGGACGAATTAAGGTCCAGGTTGCAATGATACAAAAATCTTCTACAGCAGCCATTTTTTTTTTGGGGGGGCTAACTCCATGCTTCCTCTCCTAAACCTGTGCCAATAGGGGTGAGCAAATTTATGTTCAAATCGAAAAATCGAACAAAATCGACTGAAGTTTTTAATTTAGTTTGAATTTTCAGTTTTTCGGTTCGGTTTCGGTTTAAAAAATAAGCTAATTTCGGTTCGGTTCGATTTTAAAATGCAAAAAAAAACAAACCGACCGAATAATTATTAATATATGTTATTTTTTTCATTTTTTACAAAAATAAATTTTATTTTTGCATTTTTTAATTCAATATAAGGTGGTTTAATTCAAATTAAATATATGTACATTTTTTAATTTGGATTTTTTTATTTTAATTTTATGATTTGTAATTTTATATATTTTTTAATTATAATTTTGAAATTTCGGTTTTGTCGGTTAACCGAACCGATAGAAAATATCGGTTCGATTTGAATTCGGTTATTATATTATATCGGTTCAGTTCGATTTGTTCAAATCTTAATAATTCGATTTTTAGTTATTTCGATTCGATTCGGTTATTGAATCGTGTAACCGAATCGAACGTTGCTCACCCCTATGTGCCAATGGAGACCATATGAGCTAAAGATCTCCATCAGCTTAATTCTTTTCACCTTTTACCTTCTTAGTCACATCTGTTTTGATGAAAGCACCTCTTGTGCATCTGTTTTGACGAATACCTCTTGTGCGTCTCAAAATATTAACTTTACGGAGATATTTTTCCAAGTGCACAAGCAAGGGTAAATCAAAGGAAATGAGGTTTTAACAATATATAAGAAGAAAATGTAATATCACCGTAGATGGTTGTATCAGTTATATACTATTAATAATAATGACATCATTTCTATTGAAGAAACTTTTAGACACGTTCAAACAGCTTGTCCCATTGTCAAGAGACAGCTGAATGGGGTACAGAACCAAAACAGTGTAGTTGACAAACTGATAGTAAGCACATGGTGAAAATTATATAGCCCTATCTGAATTTCTGATACAATGTTTGTAAAGAACAAACTGAAGAACTGGCTTCTTGCTTCAGCAGCATGCTATTTCATCCTTGGTTTTTCAAAATGCAGTATGTTCATAGTAAATCACAGCTACATCTGACCCCAAATGCCAACCCCTGCTTCCATCCCATTAATGGGTTCTTACTACTTTATAACAATCAGGGTTGGCTTATCAAACAGCAGCTTGAACAAGAAAAGCACGAATTCTTTGCAACAGCTCAGCCTTTATAGAATCGGGAATAGATGCTACATGGGAAAAGCAAAAACAATTTTTAAACCTCAAACAAAAAGATGTCATGGTGAAAGGAAAACATGAAATAAGCCAAACATATCATTGGCACCAAAAACTGGACCAATTGAACAAAAATTAATCAAAATAAATTCCAAGCTGTACACAATTATATTATAGAGTATCAAATTTTCAATTGCCAGTCCAGCAAATTTACATTTGAACATCCTGCACCTAGCAGATTAACTGACAAAATTCCACTGGTTACATAAGTAGACAAAAAGAAGATTAAAAAGAGTTCAAGTTACCTCTGCCCTTTGGTGTAATTACATGAACAAGGTCATCCACAGTTACATTGTTCCTCCCATTCTTCTTTATGAATGCCCTACATGAGATAATGCCAAGAATGATTGCCATATTTTTAAAAGCATGAAACAGTTGATAAAGAAAGCCAACATAGTTTGCAAATCAACAAATACGGAAAATATATTCTAATTTAGTTTATTACTGAAAAACTCTTGCCAAAAAAAAGCAAAAATAAAAAAGTTGCTAACCATAATGTAAAAGCAACCATGCAAAAATCTTATAAGAAAGTTCAAAGAACTTCTAGTACAACTTCCTATAAGAAAGCATCTACAAATCATTGCAACTGGAAGCTCCACTCTGGAAAATACAAGCTAGCTGCACTGCCATCCAAAGAAAATGAAGATAATTGCAGAGGAAACACAAATTTCTGCATCTCTTTTCACATTCTGTGTTACCTGATTCCAGAATACCATGAGATAACAATACTAGAAAAGACCATATCACTCTCAAGAGAGCTAGAAAACGCTAGCATACCCAAGCACCTCTACTTGTGGTTTTACCATGTTTACAAAATTCTATTTTTGAATTAATTATATCAATCATCAGGCTGTTAAATGAAACTTTGAGAGGCTAAGCATTGGACTTTGGTTATGGTGTCACCTAATGTATGCTGCAATGAGAAATGAAAACACTGTTATAAGAGGTTCAAATACTTATCTCTCTCCATAGGTAGGGAAAGCACAATAATTTTCCAGGGGAGTTATAGGAATCAAGTTATTTCACATGTTCATGACTCCAATTCCAATTAAATTTCATCTGACAAGAACACAAACATAGAATAAGAACTCTTGTCACGAATGACTATAAATGCGGTCTGTATACTAGGTTTTGGAGCATTTTTTCAAGACCATACCTGCACTGTGAGAATGCCTATAGTGCTAGCTTAGCAAATTAATTACAGTGCAGTACTGGTTTCTACCAACGCTAAGCTATTTCTCTTTATCCACTCTACCCTTCACTCCTTGTGAAAATGCTAATTCAAAAGTAGGTAGAGTTTTATCAATTTAAGACATAATTACCAATGAATTGTTCAGATAAAACAACATTCTTTGTGTAGAACATGCATCTACTCATTATCAACCTTGCAATCCCATGGATATATGAACCAAGGGGAAAAAAAAACTAGAATAAAAAATGAAATTGAAAATAATTATGATGCTGAACACACACTTTCTAATTTCAACATTAAAAGAAAGAATCAGTTTTGAACTTAATTATGTTGCTCAAATCCTTTGAGAACTCCTCTAGTCTTCTAAACCAAAAGAAAAATGCAACTAATGCTTCTAAAGTTTTAAACTTTTTGAACGCAGACACTATGACAATGCCACGATTCTTCTCTCAAGCTTCATGCAGTCCCTGCCACTCAAAAGAAAGAAAGGAACAAGAAAACTCACAATCTATAAATTGCCAACTAATCCACAGACAAAGTGCCAATAACTAAGAATTACAATGCTTGATTACTAGGCAGACTGCGAGGTAAGGTATTTGAATGGATGATTTTGAAACAAATTTAATACTATAAATAAATAACTAAATAAATAAAGCTGCAAAAGACCTGCAAAGAGCTTTCATTTCGTCTTTCCATCCACATTCTATAAGCCTTTCCCTCAAAAGTTCCATCAGTTTTTCCTTTTCTCCACTCTCAATTAACTGAATCATCCAAATCAAATTTGTTTTTTTCAGACAATATACTAAAAAGCCCCAAACTTTAGAATTTACAAGGAGAAACGAACCTTAACGTTGATAATTTCTTGAAGCGTAGGCTCTTTCCCTGGATCATCCATTACATCCGGTGTTGGAGGTCGATTCACCGAATTTCTCCTTTTACCAAAAAAAAAAAAAAAAAAAATTTAAGAAAAGGTAAATTCAACCTTAGCTCAAGATCTTAACTTTAACGTTAGATTTAGATTATTAAACTAATTAGAGACAAATTAATACTAACATTTGTCAATGGCAATAACGAAGCTGCAGCAATCCGAAGCAAAACATGATCCTTTGCAGTTTGAGCCTTTTTATGCTGGTTCTACTAGGTTACACAGGTACGATGCGTATGATATGATACCTACCAGAAACGACGCCGTTGTTGTTTGACAGGACAGGAAGCCTATTCTTAATATTATAAGTCCACGTCAGCTCCGCCATGATTGTCAACGGAAAACGAAATGGCGCCAATCGGCTGCCATGAGTACGGCTGTGGACACAAAATAGCATACGCTTACAACAAAACAACAATATCTTTCGTAATTGGTCTCTGTTAAATGTTTAATCACACCAATTTCGTCTTTAGTTTCTTAAGTTTTCCATCCAAACAATAATCAGAAATTGCACTCCAACTTTTCCCATGGCTTCCGTGCCTCTCTCCTCTCTCTGCTTCTCCCAAACAAAACTTTCTTCTCTCAGTTTGAGCTCTGGACTTTCGGATAATTTGAGGTTTGCTTCAAGTTCTTTTGGATTTAGCTCGTTAAAGAAGAACCGAGGAGTTAGGGTTTCTATTTGCAGAGCAGCTTCTTTAGTGTTTCGTGATCTTGATGCTGATGATTTCAGGCATCCTCTTGATAAACAGGTCACATTATGTTAACTTAATTTGCTTTCTCTCTCTCTTTCTCTCTTTTTTGATTGTTGTTATCATGATTATGAGTTCTTAACTTTTCTATTAAATTTTTATTTAATTTTGTTACTATTTTTTTCAAGCTACTCTTCTAATTTTTCTTTTTATCCACAAATTTCCAATCATATCTGATTTGGATTACTAAATTAGTCAATTTGATTAGGATTTACTTTCTTGTTTGCCAGAACACGCTGCTGTTGAGAGCAATTCCAGGTTTAGATGAGATAGGGAAGGCTATTTTAGGTATTTCTTGACTTACTTCTACAAGAGCTTGCATTTCTCTGTTCTTGATTTTTTTTTTTTTTTTAATTCTGTTATAACCTGTTGCCTTTGATATTGAAAGCTTGCAGCATTTCTGGTGTTTGGGTGTTATTTCACTACTTTTTTTTTGTTGGGTTTCCTGTAGTAAAGAGTTTCTTTTAATATATTGTTGCAGGAACTATGACAGAGCAAATCATGCTCCTTGAGAATATTGGGTCTTCAGTGCTTGTTTCTAAAAATCAGGTTTGATACTCTCTAAAGAAACATGCTAGATATGTCCTGTAATCTAGGTTTATCTTATTTAGAATTCACATTTGCATCACTTGCTGCAAATGGATTCTTTTTTTCCTTTTTTTTTGGAATCTAATTTGTGAATGCAACTAATCAATGAATCTATATTTGTCAGACATTTGACATATCGAAGTACTGCAGTCTGCAAATACCTAATGAATTACATATTTTGTCAATTTTCTAGTACACTCTGAAATTTGTGCACCACATGATGGCTGTGCTGCTCCCATGTAAGGGGAAAAACGGTTATTAATTTGTTGAAGATGATGCATCTGATAAACATTTTAATCTTCCTCGCAGCAATTTAGTTGGCTCTGTATCATTGCTTCATGGTATAAATATGGTTACAACTTGAATGACTTCAAGTAAAATTTCTACATGGCAAATTCCTGTTCCAACAGTCTGAAGGATGGCAGAGATATTTTGTAAATATTCTGTTTATTCCTTGGGAATTTTATATCTGTTTTGCTGCATCAAATCACATTTCATGTTTGTGATTATTCATCTGGTACTTTGACAAATCATGTTTTTATGCCCTTTTTCTAATTATACAACCTTTGGCAAAATCTTTTTTCAAAAATTTTTAGCTGATACAGTGGTTTTATGTTCTTCTATCAGCTTTCTGAACTTCATCAGTTGATGACCGAGGCTGCAGCAATATTGAATGTTGAGGCTCCTTATCTATATGTGCGCCAAAGTCCTGTGCCAAATGCGTATACCTTAGCAATAAGTGGCAAAAAGCCATTTGTTGTTGTGCATACTAGTCTAGTGGAGCTTTTGACACGAAAAGAGTTGCAGGTGTGCACTTGCTTTCCATCATTAATTGTTTGCCAACATCAGTTACTATTGTTATTTGGTTCTTCCCCTTTAATAAATAGCAATAACATGTTAATAGACTCTGAGCCACTGTCCTTTTGCATATATAAACAGGATAGACTTTTGATCTTCTTTCCAATTAGCAAGTAGTAATAACATGTTAATAAATTCTTAGCCACTTTTATAAATAAACAGCATAGACAGTTCATCTCTTCCCCATTTGTAAATAGCTACAATATCTTAATAAATTCTTAGCCACTGTTCTTGTGCTTAGATAATAGTTTGAACTGTTAATTTTCTTTGAAACTTCTACTGTCATGTTTCCAGATCACCTATATTTTTGTTTACAAGCATGTCTATTTCATATACATTAGTCAATCGATTATGCACATTTTATCTGTGGTGTTCTATCTTCTTAAATATGAAAGTTAATACTTTTGGCTACTCAACTAAAAACAGGCTGTTTTGGCTCATGAGCTTGGTCATCTAAAATGCGATCATGGTGTGTGGCTCACATTTGCCAATATTCTTACCCTTGGAGCATATACTGTACCTGGTAAGTCTTCGGGGCCTATTAGTTTTGGTTGAGGCAACTTTCCCAGATTTAAAGCCTATATCTTGTTTTGATTAGAATCATGCTATGTATAAAGGAGTATGGGGATTCTGAGTTGACAAATTTGAGGGTCACTGGTACTTGTACGTATATAGAAGTCATTTATCCATAGCCTTTATTTTTTTTTTGAAACTGCCCTATATTTTATTATTTAGAGGCATTAAATTGAGTTTGTAATAGAAGAATATCAGCAGTGTTAGCCTTGTGATGGCTGCTATGCAAATTTTATTACATGCATAATGTGAAAGGAGGTTTTGATAGATACATTTCGTGCACGTTAGAATCTGGCTTAGAGATGTGAAGGGTCTGTAAAATAATCAATGTGTATTTAGTAACTTATCTAAATCTCTCATTTAACTGCTCCAGAAGACTAGTAATCTTTCATGCTTTATGTCTGTTTTGCTCGTAACTTTCATGACGTCCTAAAAGCAGCAACTTTTCCCAGGGAATCTGAAACCTACCTGTAAATTATAACTGAATGTGGCTGTATATCTAGCACTCCAGGAAATTATCGTATTGTGTTTGCTTATGTATTTGGTTTTGGACAACATATGTATTGTTTGCAGGATTAGGCAGGTTAATAGCTCAGAGCTTGGAAGAACAATTATTTCGTTGGCTCAGAGCAGCAGAGCTGACTTGTGATCGTGCAGCCCTCCTTGTCGCCCAAGACCCTAAAGTTTGCAAAACTAAAACTTTAAAATGCAATTTTTTGTGTGTTAACTTTTATTGCAGTTTCATTTGTTTGACTGTCTGATTATTTTACTGCTCCAACAAGAGGTGGTCATTTCCATTTTGATGAAATTAGCTGGGGGAAGCCCATCAATTGCTGATCAACTAAATGTGGATGCATTTCTGGAACAAGCCCGCTCTTATGACAGAGCTTCTTCTAGTCCAGTAGGGTGGTACATAAGGTGAGGAACATTGTCAACAGAATATATGAAATGTGAACTTATCAGTTTCCTTGATTATCTAATTAACTTGTGCTGCTCAGAAATGCTCAAACGAGGCAACTTTCACATCCATTGCCTGTTCTTCGAGCTCGTGAAATTGATGAATGGTCAAGAAGTCAACAATACAGAACTCTTTTGAAACGTGCCATTCAGATGAACGCTGTACAGAATGTTTAACATAGCTCTGGAGATGGCCAAAATCTAGGTAAATTGAATATGTGCCAATGCATATATAGATGTAACGTCATAAATCATAGACCTCTTTAATTTCTCTGACGCATTTACAGATTTTTTTTGTTGCGTGCATGTGACTGTAAAATCTGGCGAACTGCATTCACAAATTGAAACACTAATACTTTGAATATATCTAGGCCTCTGAGCCTTGTCCTTGGTTTCTCTTTAACTATGCCATATTCTGTGTGCCATAACATACTTTCATTTATTAATGATAGGCTTTTTTTGGGATGCTTGTTCAGGTTTCCAGGTTTCCTCTTTATTATGCTTGATGTATTCTCTTTGCACTTCATGTAACCAAGAAGTTTAGTGAGACACCAGGAAGCAGAAGATGGGGAAGGATTGTTTGCACTCCATTGACATAGAAAGTTACAGAATCAGACATCAGGTTGCACTTAAGTCAACCTTGTACATGTATAAAAGAAAGTTTTGAAAAGTTACAGCAAATCTTCTATTGTAGAATGTATCTGATTATAGGATTCTTCCATTACACTTCTTAATCAGAATGTATAGCAACAATATTGATGTAATTATAGCGCCAGAGTAATGACTCATTTTGTTCTAAATATTGCCTATGAAGTTTTTGCACTACTCATGTTGAAGAATTTATTACGGACTCTCTGTTTTTGTCAACTATAATTTCACTACCTGTGTCTGCTAGAAGTGGCCATCAGATAGGCCTAACAGGAAGCCTATTCTATACTAAAAAAGAACAGGTACTGGTTAGGTAAATAGTAAACTGATATATTCCTAGTCTATGGTTGGTGGTTGTGTTTCTTCAAGTATATATAACTTCAAAATTTATTGTAAAGAATGTAATAATCTCAAAACAAATAGTTATCTTGCTCGCAGGATATAACCTCAAACCAAATCTTAAACCACGAAAGAAATGAAACCAGAAATGGTAAAACTCATCAATCATAGAATGGCTACCAGAAATAGCAGAGGAATCAAAACTTTCCACTGCATTTCTGATTTCATGCCATGAGAAGCGCGCAAAATGACATTGTCAACCACAGGACCACAGAACACACCATCCTTCGTTTGGGTGGCACTGTAGCTGACAAAACTGATGGAAACTGTCATTGAATCTGCCTTGAATGCCAGAGAGAATTTTGTGGCTGAACCAGTCCCATTACTCTGAAATGAGAAATTCTGAGCCATCGATCCTGCTTGAGCTCCTAACAAAAAATTCCCTTCACATGAGTCATTAGCATCTCCTAGAGTGAACTCCAACGTATATTTGGAACCCTCTGTAAGCGTAGTTCCTGCTTGTATGCCAGCAGAAACTCCTGAGACGATCTCAATTGCAGCCTTGCCTTCTGGGACGAAGTAGTGTTGCGAGTCTATATATTTGACAGTTCCCATAACAGACCACTGTCTTAATGGAGACAGAACTGGGCTAGGTACTGTATCAAGTAATACTCCCTCAGTAGAGTTGCTCAGAAATTCCGGGCCAAATTCAAATCCTCCATTCAGCAACAGGTTATCTGTGCATCCAGAATGTAAAGAAAGTCAACATTTGTTAGATAAACTTGTAAAAATTGAGATCAATTTCATCTGAAATGAAGTGACATTGGCCATAAATATAGAGAAACACAAGTATGCTTACTATTTTCCGGAGCAACTGTTTCAAGTGATTTAAGCAGAAGCTTGTCGATAATTGGCCAACAAGTGGAATTAGTAGTATCAGATTCTGTTGCTTGGCTTCCAATGACAAGGTTAATCGGCTCTTGCTGTTCCCAACTACCTAAGTAAACACCATAGGTTTCCCATCTTTCCCTACTATAATTCTGTTTGAAAGAGACAACTGCATTACTGTCTGGTGCTGAGATACTAATACTAGCATTGTCTGAGCAATTCTGGCCGCCTGGGGCAACTGTGAAGGTAAGTATGTAATGCAAATAATCAGCAGTAGGATTGAAAGTTTGGTTTATTGTTCCGTCTTGTGCTAGTTGAATGGCATGCCCATTTCCTGGCAATGATATTGTCTGACTGCCTGTGACATATGCAACTGTCCCTTGAAATGACCATCCTGGAAGAACTGAGCTGCTTTCATTCAATTGCTGAAATGGGGGAGTTGAATTTGTTGTCAAGTTTGATGGCGGAGTTTCGAAATCCGAGTTCTGCAGAAAATCTGTAAATGGAAGAAGCCATGCTAAACATGAAATCCCAACAAAAAGAATTAATGAAAAAAGAAAGTTGCTAGTTGCTGAGTATACCTGCAGAAGCTGATCCGACTAAGAAAAGAAACACAAAAAGCATTTGCCGAAGCATGTTCTTGGTTTAGAAAGATGAACAAGCACAGAATGTGATGCCTTACTTATGTTCTACGAGTTTGACTTTGTCTACGTCAACTCACCCTAAATTATAAGGGTAAGATCTGATAGTAGATCAAAATAGATAAAGAATATTTATTTCATGATTCAAGAATACCGACATGTGATGAGTTAAAGACCATTAATAAGCAGACACGTGTCTTTAAAATAAGTTACTGATTTTTTTTTTTTTGGTCTGAAAGTTAGACCATTATCAAGTCAACTTTGCCTCTCTCTCTCTCTCTCTCTCTCTCTCTCTCTCTCTCTCTTAATTTTATTTGAATTTCTCATCTGCCTTATCAAAAGTGTTTGCAAATTTGAAAATACAAATATGAATGAACAAGATGGGTTCTAATCCATATCTCAAATACTAAATAACTTGAATTATAAACAAGGTTAAGCAACTTATATTATGTAGTATAACGCCCTTATCTATCTCCACTATACATCCAAACAAAATCATACGATCCAATTATACCTCTTTTATATTCCCCATCATCTATCTTTGTCCTTCTCTTCTGGCTGCCAGTCCCTTAAAATGCAAATGAATTGTACGACTGCTTCATTGCATTGTTGCTTACATGGAATCAGATTCAATCAGCATAACTTACCCTGGCCAAAAGCAAATATGGACAACCAGCTTTGTTCTACCATTTGGACATATTATAGTTGGACCACTTTTCATAGTTTTGCTGTTGTATGCTTGTATGTGGGACTTGAACTTTTACATCAACTGTTGATGTCAATTTATCAGATGCATTTTCAAGAGATGGTTCTGCTCATGTCTACCAACCAAGCCCATTGTATCAGATTTCTCGATAATAGTCCATATCATCTGCAGAAGGCAGCCTCGTGCAGTTTATCTTAGCGCTCCATTGTTTAACTACGGAGTGATTCATACAATTCTCACTTTTCCAAATAGGCATATAATATAATGAATATGTAAGAATTGATAAACGCTGCTGTTCAATAAAAAAGCTAGACTTATTGCTCCTCCTTCTCATCTTTTATTAGCATATGGTCAGATATTGTTGGTCCAAATGAAGCCAGTTAAATATTTCAGAGCTGTACCTGAAAATATAAAATGCAATTTGTGTTACTCAAAATCTGAGTGCATTATGATAATGATGACAACATGACATATAAAGATTTTTATCTTTACCATAAAAGACTTCTTCTGGAGTAGAAGCACTTCAGAAGTACATTCCTCAGCTGCAAGAGTCAATTTTCCAGTAAATCAGTAGCATCCAATGTCCACTAATGCTTTCCAGATAAGCTGGGTGAAGAGGATCCTGGATTCACACTAAACCGTGATGCACATTGTGGCTTTGACCATGCCCCTCTCCCCACTTTGATAAGTAATCAGACTTTATTTATTGGCTCAATAATGGCGGCTGTTTATTAAATATTCACACAAGATACACGACTTAACTTTTGCCATCAGCCAGGCTCCACCCAGGTGTTTTCTTCAAACTTCCCACTTTCATCTTCTTCCTAATCCTTGATACATCCTTCCACCTTCCAGCCTCAGCATAAATATTAGACAAAACAACATAAACTATATGATTATCAGGTTCCAAGTCTAGAATCTCTTTCAACACTCTCTCGGCAATCTCAATGTTTACATGATTTCTACAAGCAGCTAAAAGAGCTCCCAATATCACAACATCCGCCTTCCATGGCATCCCTTTAATCAACTGCTCAGCCTCAACTAGATTTCCTCCTCGCCCAAGGAGGTCCACCATACAACCATAATGCTCAATCTTGGGTTTAATACCATACACATCCTCCATGGAATAAAACATCTGGCGACCAAGATCTATCAAACCAGCATGGCAGCAGGCAGACAGAACCCCCACAAAAGTAGCATCATTTGGCACAATATTTTCTTTCTCTAGCTCCCTAAAAAGCTCAAGCGCGTCTTCAGCATGCCCATAATTCGCCAATCCACCCAACATTGCATTCCAAGTAGCAACATTTCTCTCAGGCATGGAGCGAAACAATTTTTTAGCCATGGAAATTGCACCATTCTTTGCATACATGTGCACTAAAGCAGTGCCTAAAATCACTCCCACTTTCATCCCTCTATCTAGCATAAAATTATGAATTCTCTCTCCTAAATCCAGACCGCCTGAGCGAGCACACGCAGACAAAACAGAAGCAATGGTAGGCCCATTCGGCTCAAACCCTTCAGCAAGCATTCGATCAAACAACATTAAAGCTTCATTAGAGCAAAAGTTTTGAGCATACCCAGAAATCAAAGTGGTCCAAACACTCAAATTTCTGTCAGGAAATTCATCAAACAATCTGCGAGCATCAGTCAGGTCATTGCAAACAGCGTAACCCCTGAGCAATCCATTAACAACGTGCCAATCGAGATCAAATCTAAATTTTAAAACATGGGTATGAACCTGTTTGCAAGAATCAAGCGAACAGGACCTGGAACAAGCCTTGAGGAGGAAAGGGAAGGTGAGGTGATCTGGAAAAACCTCACCTCTCCGCATCTCCATATAAAAAGACAGAGCTTTATTCGGATTTGCGCAATTTGCAAAAGCTCTAATTAGAGTATTCCACATAAACATATTTGGGCGTTGAGTATTTCTGAATAGCCTAATTGCATAATTGATATCCCCGGAATCAGAAAGAGCACAAAAAGATAGTAAGCGGCTTGCCGCGAAGCGATCAGAAATGCGAGAGGTGAGAACCATTTGTGCGTGGACTTGCTTAAGTTGAGTCATTGAGATGCACATATCTGCAAGAAAAGATAAACGCTGCCATGGTGGTTTTGATGAGTGAGAAAGAGATGTATAAACCAGAGAGCAAAGAGAGGGTCTTGGAGAGAAGAGTAGTTTATTGGGCGGGAACATTCGATGGAGCGAAGCGATTTTAGCTTATTGGCAATTAACCCAACCTGCATCTAAATTAAATAGCTAAATAACCACTAAGAGTAGTAGGCCTGACCGTTAGAATTTGATTAAAAATGCCAAAAAAAAAAAATTGAATTTAATTCTTATTAGTAGTATTTAAAAGTTGTAATCATGCATTATTGCCGCTTCCTTATAAAAAAAAATTGTTTTTTTTTAATAATGACACGGTATTTTGGATAGAATTCAATTGTGGGAAATATCTTTAAATCCGTACTACATTCAGATTAATATTCGTTTGAGTCGGAAAGATCTCTTGCGGGAGGCAAAAATTTGATCTTAAATTTTAAATGGTTGCATATACCAAGTATCGAATTCGCGATCTCGTTTAAGTCTAAAAAAAAAAGTCACCTGTACTGTAAGATTAAAAAAATATATAGTTAATGCATGGTTTGCGCTAACAAAGGTTAAAAGCTTTGTTTGAAAGGTAAACATATGTAAAGGAGATTAAAGTAAAATTAGTTTACCCTCTTTTCTCCTATTTGGAGTTTGATTTGAGTAATTTAGAATAAAGGGAGATAAAATTTCTTTTCCAATTTACTCTACAATCTCCAAAAAAAAATTATTCAAAATGGTGGCAAAGGAGATTAAATTAAAATGAACAGCTAAGTGAATGAATAAAGAGATAGTAATACTTTTTTTTTCCACAAAATTGTCACACTTTACATAAATTATTAGTATTAAAATAATAATTGATTTTATTAATTTTTATAAAAATATATTAAATAAATTAAAATACACCCCCTTAATTTCGACTATCATATTAAATTTTTATTTACATTATATGAAGGGTAATATCTAAAAGTATAAATTAAATATTATTTTGAATTTATTAAAATAATAATTTGGTGATTTTTTTTAAATATGATAATTTGACGAGAACGAGTAGTACCCATCTACAGCAGCAGTAGAAATCAAACTGCCGGTGGTGGTGAAGTGGAATCGTTGTTGCTTTATCTAGCAAAAAACGTGGGTTTTTTTTTAGATTGGTGTGAGAAATCAAAATATTTAGTGAAATGATGCAACAGTAAAAGAATTTATGGGAATGGGGTGTCGAAAACCGGCTGAAAGAGAAGCCGATTTTTGGCAGCACAGAAACCGGCACAGTATAGTGCCGGTTTCTGTGCACTTACTGTGCACTACAGCTCCCATGTGGAGCTGCAGTGGAGAGTTGGAAACCGGCACTGTCAGGCGCCGGTTTCCAGCAATGCTGCTCCCCCTGCAGCTTTCAATGTCGAGCTGCAGGGGGCAAAATTTTTTTATTTGTTTTCATCGGTGCCCCTTCATCCGACCCTCACCTAACTTTCTCACTACCATTCCAAACCAGAACATTTATTTCTTTCCTTCAAACTTGTCTTTATTTATTTTTTTCTTACCTTCTTCCTTACCTTGCAAAATTTTCATGCTATTTAGGAAGTTGTCTTCAAGTTTGATTTCTACGTAATACATTTGTCAATCAAGGTAAGATTATTTAGTTTAATATATATTTTTATTAAATAAATAGAGTTAATGTTATTATTAATTTTATATTTATATGTAATTTGTAGGAATTAATTTTATTGGAGATTATCTAACAATTTCAACATTAAAGGTATGCAGTAATTAATAATTATTTTAAAGAAAACTGTTTGAGATTAAGTGAGAAAAATAAATTCTAAAATAGTTAATTACAAGAATATAATTTTATGTTATAAATAATTGATAATATAAAGAAATAATCTATTAAAGATAAATAAATGGAGTGTAAACTAAATATTTTGTTTAGATCATAAATATGTCAATAATATTTTATGATATGTGTGCATATAATGTAGGAAAAAATGTCAATTCCAATATTTTTTATAATTCATACCAGAGGACAATCGACGTTCGGTGTATCTGGTTTTAATTATGATACTTCAAGCCTTTCAGCTAGATCAAGAAGAATGAAGCTCAGGTATAAACCGACATTTGCCGAACTTATTCACAAATTATCAGTTAAATTGGATTTAGCTACAGAAGTGAGAATTTGTAGGGTAATATATAAGTGTCCAGTTTACAGTCAGGGGTCAATTTCCTGGGCGACAATGGATATAGTCAATGATGAGGATATTGAGCAAATTTATGAAAATTTTAATATATTTTCTGGATACAGTATTGTAGAGCTAATAGTTTTAACAGAAGAAATTGTAATTGGCGATCGAGGAAATGCATTGAATAATTTTAATCAGATGGATACTGATGGAGAAACAGGGTATATACCAACTGTGGACTACGAAAACGAAATCAGTGGTAATATATAGTATCCAACATTTAGTCAGTCCGAGTTTTGTACAGAGTTTGAGGCTCCAACAGAATGTGAAAATGTTGATGAAACAGGAACAATAGATGCAAGTCCGATTAGAGAGTTAAGGGTTCCAAATAAAATAAATTTCGGGTCATATGAATCTATTGATCGTGCAGATATTACAGGCGATGATATAAATAGACCTAGAGTTGAAAATGCCAATAATGGCTATCTTTCCCCTAGTTGTGACCCAGAAGATGATGATGAAGAAATAGATTTCAATGAGGTAGAGCCAGGAAATTTGGTAGAAGGAGATGATCATGTTATTCCACGTAGTTCAATTCAAGTGACAGAGGGCCTGCAGAATCTACACCTGAATGAGGAAAGAGGTGGAGCAAGTGGGCAGTCCAATATTTCACAGTTTTAGTTTGCATCTGTTCACCACACATCTGTTAATTTTGACGAGGCTGAGATTAATATGTATAATGATTTTCCAATGGTAAGATGGGATGGGGTTTCTGAGTTATGCGAAGGATTGGCCTTCACATCAAAAGATGAAGTGAAGGCATGCGTGAAGAAATTCTCCAATTCTTAATAATGTTTCGTATAAGGTTGTAGAGTCAAAACCATCGTACTGGTCGGTATGCTGCACACGTGCTGAAATAGGTTGTCCGTGGAGACTACGAGCAATGAAGAAAAGGACTTGTCCTTATTGGATCATTAGTGTTTACAAGGGACCTCATAACTGCAATACTTCGCTGGTATCACAACACCATAAACAGTTAGATTCGCAAATTATTTATGATTGCATATTGGAAATGGTTAGTGTCGCTCCCGATCTTAGAGTTAGTGTAATAATTGCCGATATGAGGAATCGTTTCAATTATGATATATCCTACAGTAAAGCCTGGTATGCGAAAACTAAGGCTTTAGAGGAGATATTCGGTAATTATGAGGTTTCTTATGGAAGGTTGCTTGGATACCTGAAAGCCATTGAGACATACAATTCTGGAACGGCCTATGATTTTATTGTTGAAGATAGTATGAAGCCTCATTGCAAATAATTCAAAAGGCTCTTATGGGTATTCAAGCCATGCATAGATGGACTAGCTCACTGTAAGCCAGTTTTGCTTATTGATGGAACATTTATGACAGGAAAGTTTTATCAAACTTTGTTGATAGCAAGTGCTGTAGATGCTAATAATTTCTTGTGTCAAGTAGCGTTTGCTATAGTTGAAAATGAGAATAAGTCTAGCTGGAGTTGGTTCATGACATGCATTAGGCGTTATGTCACTAAGCAATCGGGTATAACTGTTATTTCTGACCGGCACGCCGGTATAATGGCCCTATTTCGTGATGAGAGTAGTGGTTGGAAGGAGCCATTAGCTTTCCATAGATTTTGTCTCCGTCATTTCGTAAGCAACTACGACACTGCTCACCGAAATTCAATAATTAAAGACATATTATATAAGGCGGGTATATTTATTACTCATTGTATTAATATTTATTTATATTTATTACATGTTAAATAAATATTTATTTAGTAATAAATATTTATTTATTAATATTTATTTATTACATGTTAAATATTTATATGTATTTATTAATATGTAGTAATATACATGTTCAATACACAATAATATTTATTTATATGTTAAATATTTATATGTATTTATTAATATTTAGTAATAAATATACATGTATTAATATTTATATTTATTTATTAATATGTATTTATTACATGTTCAATACATAATAATATTTATTTATATTACTATGTACAAGTCGAATATTTTAATAATTTTTAATATTTGTGAACCTCCTTGTAGGCAATAATTTTCAACGAATAAAATTTACAAAACGAATGGATGAGATAAAAGAGTTTGACATCGACTCTTACAATTGGGCAATGCAAAACGCGTTGGACAAGTGGACTTTATCTCATAATAATGGGCACAGGTATGGATACGCTACAACCAACATTACTGAGAGCGTAAATAGTGGGTTAAAGGGTGTAAAGATGATGCCAGTTTGTTGTGTTGTTGAGCATGTATTTGCTAGGCTTGTTAAATTTTTTGATGACAAAAGGTGCATGTATCGAGCTCAAATTGCAGCTGGTAATACGTACACATAAAATTGTTTGGATGAGATGGCAAAGCGGGCTCAAAAAACATGTGGCCACAGGGTTGAGAGCTTTGATCGAAGTTTGGGAATTTTCACAATAAGGACTAAAAATTAGAAAAACAAAAGAAAAGATAATAATACGCAATCTATTAATTTGGATTGCCGTCACTGCGAATGTAAAAAATTTCAGGGTACGAAATGCTTTGTTCACATGCTATAGCAGCTTGTATGCATATTCGTGTGGACATGTGGACATATGTCGACAAGTGTTATGAACTTTCAGAAGCATTGAGTTGTTACAGTTTATATTTCCAACCACTTGCACACCGTGATTACTGGCCTCCCTATGTTGGTCCAACTCTTGTGCCCAATCCGGAGTTGATAAGAAAGAAAGGCAGACCGAGGACTTCTCGGTATCGAAATGAAATGGACAGTAGAGAACGCATAAGGGCTAACCGATGTACATTATGCAGAAATGAGGGACATAATAGGAAAACTTGCCCGAATATAGCTGGACCATCTAATTACACAGAATGACACGGAACTAATGTATTTTGACTGTCGTGTATTTTGACATTTGTGTACTCCCACTTACTAATTTAATAATTGTACACTTATATGTTTTTAAACAAATTTTAAAATTTGATTTTGGTTAAAAAAAAATTATATGAATATATGTAGGAACAGTTGATGCTAGGTGTTCCTACGTAAAATATACATACATACATACATACATACATACATATATATATATATATATATATATATATATATATATATATATATATATATATATATATATATATATATATATATATATATATATATATATATATATATATATATATATATATATGTGTACAAAAATTAGCTCATGAAGGTCCTTCAGAACTTGATTGAGATTTGACTGTTCCAGTGTTACAAATAATTGCTGCCAGAATAATTGTTAACTTAATTTTTTTAAACTAATTGGGTAATGAAACATAAGGTCTCTATTATGTACATATATATTTGAGACACAATTCTACAATTTTGCACGTTTAATTAATGAAATGTGACCCTGTGCCACATCTCGTCGGCCTTCTATTTCGTCCAGGATAACACCGTTGTCGTTCACCATGATCAGCACCGCCCTCAATTGTGCATTACTCGGTCCAACATCTCCACCCATCATATTATTATGGAAATTAGTGAATGCAGGTCCTTCGGAACTTGGTTGAGGATTCCCCTATTCCGGTGTTTTAAATAATTGTTGGAAGAATTCATTTCCATACACATCTTGTGTTGGGGTGGATTGCATATTAAATGCTGGAAGTGTGAATGCATCCGGTGTTTGCTCTATCGGAACTGACATTGGTATCCCATGGTATGAGCTGCTAGGACCACCGATATCACCCGGTGTGTAACTGGTACCCCCCACTTCAAACTGATGAGTAACTCCTGTTTTTTGATAAGGCCATGACATGGGTGGTGGTATTTGCGTTACATGTGGATCATAATATATTTGATCAACATTTGTTCGCCTATCAATCATCCCAGTCCGATGTCGTCGCGTACGGAAGTCTTGGATTTGTTGTTCCATAGAGGCAACATTCACAGGTTCAGGGCAAGGTTGTTGCTGCTATTCATTTGAGATTCTATCCTCATAATCAACTGCACCCAGGATGCTTTCCAATATCCTGTTGTTATCCACATATCCGGGGTGTTCATGGTACACTCTTTCAAGACCATCAGCCTACATAATTAAATTTTGTGTCAATATATTTCTAAAAAATTATATGCAAATTTGTACCATACATATATAATAATTGTGTAATATAAACTAAAGAAGAAAACTTACGGTAGCTCCATGTCTCGTACCAACTACGGTTATCCACGGTCTAGTCCGTTGCACGTACCATTCCATGTATTCAGATCTTCTATGCAATGACCGTCTTGGAAGTTGGCCAATAACAACACGACCATGCCGGTTATTCCATTCATTTATAAACGCAGCAAACTCTATCGCCCAATTCAGTTGATTTTGTCCCCGCATATCTATTGTATGCAGATTATCCTGTATAAGTGGGTGGGATGGAATTTGCTTATCAAAACCGAATTGTCGCATGACCCTGTCAGGATGGTGCCATTCTATGATATAGAAACAAATCAATGGAACAACAGCCATCCAACTTTGTTCCCCACTTCTACATATATCGGGAAGCAGTTGAATTACATTATGGTACGGCTCCCATTCAAACTGTATAGCAAATTATCACAGGTCACCTTAATTAATTTATTAAAAATATATTAATAACAATAATATCATCTACCAACATATGTACATAAATTAATTTAAATTCACTAAGTACCTCTTCAACTGCCTGCGCATATAATATTTTCCAATATGTCCAAATGTCCCTTCTAGACATGATATTCCTATCCAATGCAAAACTCCACCTACGCAAATTAAATGCTCAAATATCAGCTCGCATTATTCAAAATAATATGACATAAAAATTTAATTAAATTACATATTTATAAATTATATTTTATCTGATTCCGTATGACAAGTCTCTATCTAATGGTTGTGCCTCCACATGTTCAGGCCTAAACTGTGCAATTCTCTCCCACGCCCACATTTGTAAGAGTTGTAGATATCCAGCAACTCTCTTAGCATTTGGACGTGTTGCCCTACATAATTCTCTATACAGCCAGGCTAAACATGCTGATCCCCAGCTATATTGCCCAACGGAACCCAAATCCTCCAACAAAAGTAAAAATATTAGGTGCACCGTGCTAGAAGATTGTGATGAAAATAACATTCCACCAAAATAAGGTAATATCCAAGCACGAGCATATTGTTGCAATATTATAGGTGTCGCACCATCAGGAATATAACGGAACACATTGTCTAACCAAGTCATTTTAATTTGTCCACCCCGCATATCTGCAGGGGAAGGAACAACTCCAAGCAGATTGTAATATACAGTCTCCCAGTCCAGATTTTTTCTTCCGGTTACCAGCCTACCCTCAATCGGTAACCCCGTAATAATTTTCACATCCTGAAGTGTGACTGTTGTTTCACTGCATGTCAGGTGGAATATATGTGTTTCTGGTCTCCACCTTTCAATAAGTGATGTCATTAAATTCCAGTCAACATTATCATCCTAATTCGGGCAATTTCGATCAACCCTGCTGATCTTATATATGGAACAATTCTATTGTCAATGTGTCGGTAGTGCCTGTCAAAACTACCTCTCCTTGTTCTCAGCACATCTCTTTCAACCTTTGCATAATTTAAAAACATATACAATTGAATAACTACATAATTTCATCAAAAATTTACAAATTATATATAATAAAAAAATTATCGAATTATTCTATGTCGCATCAGATCGATATTTTCCTTGCATTGTTAGTAACTCTCCGTTAATAGGAATCGGATTTATTCGTTCAGCTCCTAAATGATATGGATTTATTTTCAAACTTGCAATTCCAAATAAAAAAAATTGAACATTAACAACCATTCATGTCAATTAAATTTATGTAACTAATTTAAATATTCACAACTTATACATATAATTTAATCTTCAAAACGTTATCATTTTTGACTCGAACAAATTATCTGCTACAAATTACATTGACAGATTCATTATTTTTTGCAACATTAAGATATTTCCTTGCTAATGATGCTTTTTTTTTCATATTCAAGTATTCATACATATATATGCTATAACTAATCAAAATAAACACAAATTATTTAATAACAGAATAAAATCATATAGTCTTACCTTTAATGTTGAAACTAAATAATCTTCAGAAGTTTAGCCTCCTACAAATAAAACATTAACATAAGATTAATAACAAAATAAACTTCATATAACAAAAAAAAATAACTAAACCATCAAATTCTTACCTTTAATCAAGAAGAGAAGACAAAAAAAATAAACAAACAATGTAATGAAGGATTAAGGTAGAATGAAAGAAAATTTGGAAAGCAAAATAGAGCTAGAGGAAGGGAGAAATGTGGAGTTTTGAAATGAAAAAACTTAACATGAATGAGAGAAGGAAGACAGACCGAGTAAGAGAGGATATTTGAAAAAAAAAATTAAAACTACAATTTTCGGGTGCAGCTTCACGTGAAGCTGCAGCACTACATGTTGCAGTGCTGCAGCAAAAAGTGCCAGAAATTGGCACATTAATGTGCCGGTTTCTGGCACATTAAGTCATAAACCGGCACATTATAGTGCCGGTTTATGACACACGGAAACCGGCTCTCCGTGCAGCCGATTTTCGACGCCCCAAAATCCCAATATTCTTTATTGTAGCCCCACTTTGCCAATTTTTTTTACATTTCACCCCAAAATCAAAAAAGCCCCAAAAAACGCACAGTGAATGGAAAAAAAATAAAAAAGAAAAATGAAAACCGATGATTAGTAATGGGAGGTTGAAAAAGAAAGATGCAGAGATGCAATGGTGAGAGCCACGGAGCAGAGAAAAATATCGGTGAGACTGGTGAGAGGAAGGGTGGAAGAGATAAAAAAAAAAGTGTAGTTGGAGGTAGGGACTGTGGATTTTTGGCATAGGTTCTTTTACGAACTCCTACTATTCACAGTCCTTCACATTCATTACAGCTGCTGTTGTTTCTAATAGGTGGTCTGTATCCAATAAGAAAATATTTCAACTTAGAGAATGCAGTACAAATATTGATAGACTGCATAACTTAGCTGTGTCATGAGATGAATGAGATGAAAGGAAAAGGCAACAGTTTATTACAGCAGACTGATAGTCCACTTTTACTAACTGTTTAATTAGAGATTTTTAAATAATTTAACATTTTTAATTATTTAAGTTGATTATATATTACTGTTACGTTTTTGCTATAATTATTTGCTGTAGTTGATCTATTTTAAATTATATTATTTTTATCTATTATAATTTTTATACCATATTATCTTTGATGATTACATAATTTATAAATCAAATTTAAAAAAAATTATATTAACTTTTCCGATGGAATGGTTGATGCCGTAGGTAAATTTACCAACAAAATGTTTCATTCTGTAGGTAAATTTACTGACAAAATAATTCATTCCGTAGGTAAAATTACCGACATAACAATTATTTCCATCGGAACTATTACCGATAGAAAAATTATTTTCGTCGTAACTGTTGCCGATAGGATAATTATTTTCATCAAAACTATTGTTGATGAGACCACTATTTCCGTCGTAACTATTATTGACGGGACCACTATTTCAGTCATAATTATTGTCGATGGAAGGCAGTTTTCCGTCACAAATTCTAACTATGGAATGCTCCTATCAAAAATTTTGTCGATGGTCAAACATTTTTGTCGAAAAATTTACCAATAGCCATTTTTCCGACGACTTTGTCCGTCGATAATCACTGATTTTCTTGTAGTGATAAGTTTGTCAATAATAATAATAATATATATATATATATATATATATATATATATATATATATATATATATATATATATAAAAGTTGGAGTTAAACACCAAAATAAACTACTAAAATACATATTCTAATTTTTTAAGGTATTGAAAAAAAAAAACGTATTTATTTTAAGTTAATTAAAGAAAATGATTAAAAAATATTTATTAGTTCTGTTTTTTTTTTGTCAATTATAGTTAATTTATATATATATATATATAAGTTGGAGTTAAACACTAAAATAAACTACTAAAATACAAATTTTAATTTTTTAAGGTATTGAAAAAAAAAGTATTTATATTAAGTTAGTTAAAGAAAATGATTAAAAAAATTTATTAGTTCTGTTTTTTTTTTTTTTTTTGTCAATTATAGTTAATATGAATCCAACCATAATTGTAATTATATACATATTTATGACGCATAACTATTCAGTATTAATTATATAAACTAACAAAATTTTCTAACAAAATTTTCATTAAAATAATGATATAAACTAAATAAATTTTGGTTAAATATTTAAATGAAAGATACCTGATAAAGTCATTTCTGACTTTATCGGAAGGTACGCCGGGCACTGTATATATTGTCCGCTTTGAGCCGGAGCTCTCACGGCTTTGTTTCTGGGCCTTTGACCCAAAACGCGTGCACAGGGGAAGTGAGTCCATGGCCTTATAAGTACCACTTCAACCTCTTCGCCAGCCGATATGGGATTCATGATAGCATTGCTATCACTAATATGCACAGTGCCCGGCGTACCTCCCGATAAAGTCAGAAATGAATTTATCATTTGGTACTTTCATTGAGAGTCGAGGGTCAGCGCCCAAAGAGGCCAGTCCCGACAAGCGGCCAGCGCCTGAAAACGGCCTATCAGAAGGGGGAATAGTGATAGCAATGCTATCATGAATCCCACATCGGCTGGCGAAAATGTTGAAATGGTCCTTATAAGGCCATGGACTCCCTTTCCCTGTGCACGCGTTTTGGGTCAAAGGCCCAGAAACAAAACTGTGAGGGCTCCGGCCCAAAGCGGACAATATGCACAGTGCCTGGCGTACCTCCCGATAAAGTCAGAAATGACTTTATCATTTGGTGCTTTCATTGAGAGTCGAGGGTCAGCGCCCGATCGGCAGCGCCCAAAGAGGCCAATCCCGACAAGCGGCCAGCGCCCAAAAACGGCCTTTGGGGAGGGGGAATAGTGATAGCAATGCTATCATGAATCCCACATCGGCTGGCGAAGTGGTTGAAGTGGTCCTTATAAGGCCATGGACTCCCTTCCCCTGTGCACGCGTTTTGGATCAAAGGCTCAGAAACAAAGCCGTGAGGGCTCCGGTCCAAAGCGGACAATATGCACAGTGCCCGGCGTACCTCCCGATAAAGTCAGAAATGACTTTATCAATATCTATTATAAATTACTAAATTTTATAAATTCATTACTAATATAATTATCAATAATTAAGCAAAGCGCGAGTGAACGACTAGTTTTGAAAGGAATTTAATTTCACATTTGAATACGTTTGGAGTTATTATATACTAATATTGTTTTGTATTGATTTTCTCTTCTTTTTATTAATATTATAAGTTTTGTCAAGAGGCTAACTAATAAGCATCCATAACATAATGCAAATCTTTTTCTTTTCACAATTTATTTCAATTGTTTATTTTTTTTCCTCATCCCGAAATACCTCTGCAGTACTTCTATTAGAAATGGAAGTAGTAAATCAACACAACTGCTAGCTAATAGTTCTTACAACAAAAATGAATTGTTTTACTTCTGTTTTCCATCAGCTTTCATCACTTAGTCTTCGTTATGTTATATAAATGTCTTCCTGTTATATAAATGTCTGCTCTGTATCCAAAGTATATACATGTACATGTTACAAGCTAAATTGTAGCGAAGGAATGATCCTCTTTCCCTCTCTATTTTTTTTTTCTTTTCTTGGGTAAAGAAAAGAATAACTTCATATGTTGGCAAAGGATGATGAGCACCTTATGCCTTACCCTTTTTCACCTTTTGTACTGAGGACGGTAAGAACAAATCAACTAAGGTCTATAACTGAATTTGTATTTGTGAATGAGATTGCAATAATTTATTTGCATTGCTATTCCTCATCGTTAGAACACAAATTGAAAGTTGATGCAGAGGAAATGGCATCATCAAAGCCAAAGGAAAGTGGTAACCAAGCGCAGTTTCCATTGTTGATAGTCATGACAGGTCTATCAACAAGCAAACAGAGTAAAATAGCTCGTGAATTATCTACGTATCTTCAATATCCTCTCATCAACGAAGAAGATATACTATCCCCAATTCTTGAAAACTCCATCCGAGAACTTTTCATTAATACCAGCTACAATGACTTAGCTTTCAAAATTATCACTCAAATCGCTTCAACCCAACTCGATTCAAAACTCAGAGTTATCATCAACACTCCACTATTTAAAAATGATGAGTTTATCCAATTGGTGCAACTAGCAAGTTCTAAAAGTTCATCTCTGGTCATCATCAAATGCTCAAGTCATGGAAACGCTTTGGATTTTGATGGATATGATATGGGCGAGTTTCCAAATCTTAGCATTGATATGGAAGAGGCTTTCAAACTGGAAGATTTTGCTCCCAAATTGTTAGACATTGTAGAATCACATAAAAAGGTAGAACTTGATGAGGCATTCGAAAACAAGGAATCAAAAGGTTCGTCATCTACTATACTTTCATTTGACGAGAAAATTCGTAAACAATGGCATTCGCATGAATTTTCTATCATTTCTGATGCAAATTCTATGTTTGAGAAATTCTTATGCAATAATTGTGAGGATTTGGTTTTTGGTGCAACCTATAAATGCTTAGAATGTGACGAGTTCATACTCCACAAAAATTGTGCAGAGTTTTCAATCGATACGGACATTGTTAAAATAAAATGTCCTTGGTTTTTGAGTGAAAATACTCTACAGTTTTATGACTTTCCAAGGAAAAAGAAGTGTAAGCTTTGTGATAAATTTTCTATAGCTTGCCCGAATTGCCTCTTTCAAAGCCACATTGAATCTAATATTTTTCCAACCATTCTTAGATACGAAGGACATGAACACCCACTGAATTTTGTGATCATGCCATCTTGGGTCAACTTTATATATAAATGTTGCAAGTGTGATGAGTTGGGAAATACAGCATCCTACAAATGCTATAACTGCAATTTTGATATTCATCTTGCTTGCGCTTTGCCTCCACCTGATCCGTTTGTAGATGTGGCGATAGTTCACCCTAGGCATTTTGATTTTGCTAGACAAGGATTGCTCGAGTCAGTGTCAACCATATATCGGAATGATTTAAAGTCTATGCCTTATCAACTTAAAAGCCGCACTGTCTTAAGACAATTAGGTATTTATGGTTTTGTTGATGTGGAAGCTTTGCCAGAGTGGTTGGGCAGCTTTCCCTCACTTGAAACCCTTATCCTTCAAAGTTGTAAGAATATGGAGCATCTACCCTCAACTACAACCCTTCAAGGCCTCTCCAAATTAAATGAAATTTATATTTTTGACTGTCCACTCCTCAGAGAAAGTTGCGCAAAGGAGAGTGGCTCTGAATGGTCCAAGATTTCTCACATCCCAAGAATCATTATGGATGGAGGTAATTTTTAATTTCTCTTCTACTCACATTTTTCTTTTGCTTTCTTTTCCCTCTTTATTTAAATTATTATTATTTTTTCTTTTCTTTTCTTTTCTTTTGCTCGTCTTGCAGAGTTTGTGCAAAATTTAGGAGAAAGATGAGAAGTGGTTTGTTTAAGGCTGTTTTAGTCTGTGAAGGTCATCCATCTTGAAGATGGGCTCCATGGGTATCAGCTACTGTTGTGGCATCTTGAAGATGGGAAATGGTTTTGCTGTTATAAGTGAAACAGATCCTTTTCTTTTTGTATGCTTGTGTGGACACCTTATATACATGAATGAATAGAATAAAAACTAAAAATGACTTTCATTACATGATATTTCATCATTAATTTGATCGAAAAGTAAGAAAGGTGTCATCGGGAGAGTTGAGAGTTACAAACAGTGGTTGATATCCGGAAGGCATAATGAGCTTAAAAGCCATTAAAGTTCATTAAGACAGGAAAAGGAACGCAGTAACGGACACACCCCTACTTCCTCATTAATTTGATGGAAAATAAAAAAAGCTTAGTAGCGGATGCTTTATTGAGAGAGCTGTGATTGATTCTAAAGGCATAAATAAGCATAAAATCTATTGAAGTTCATTTAGAAAGGAGAGCAGAGAGATTGTTGGCAAGACAGGAAATGGTAGTCGTAGAGACAACCCTAGGTTGAAAATGAAGGATACAACATATATAGTAATAGAATCAATGAAAAAAATATAAACTAAATCAATTACAATTTTTCATGTATAACAAACTATTTTGTATATATATATATATTGTCCAATAACATCCATTGAAATGATTAAAAATAAAATAAAATTGGCAAATGAATTATATTAAAAAAAAAAAGAGATAGTAGATGTTCACCAAAATACTACTTGTCCATAACATCTGTTGGAATGATTAAAAAAAATTAAAATT
Source organism: Excoecaria cochinchinensis (assembly GCA_947683425.1). Taxonomy (NCBI): domain Eukaryota; kingdom Viridiplantae; phylum Streptophyta; class Magnoliopsida; order Malpighiales; family Euphorbiaceae; genus Excoecaria; species Excoecaria cochinchinensis. The sequence continues at coordinate 539,367 of CANTUQ010000073.1, forward strand.
GGCAATACAATTAGAAAAAAAGTAATAGATGTCTATTCTTATTTCAATATATCATAATTTTTTTTTTTTTTTTAATTAACAAAATTAACAATAATAAATAAAGGGTATAATAAGGATAAAGATAAAGACTCCAATGAAGTTTATATAATGTATAAAAGTAATTTTATCAATTTAATATGTTAATAATTTGCATAATAAATCGTCTAGTTTTTTTATTGTGTTGGAGTAGTTATAATTTATAAAATTAAGTTTGTTTGTTTTATTTGAAAATTAGTGATTATTTTATTTCATATTTGAATATGTATGTATATTGAATATATGATATCAAAATGACAAAAAAAAAAGGAAGGGGAAGTTAGTTTAAAAATTTATTATATAATTTGAAAGTATCAAATCTAATAATAAAAAATTGACCAAGCAAGAGAAAAAGAAAAAAAATTATACAATTACCCAAGAAGGAAAAATAAGAAACAAAAAATAAAATATTTTTGTAAGTCTTCTGTTGCAAACTATTTAAAAATACAAATTTATGAACTTTTGAACCATTTATAGAGTAAAATATACGTGGTAAAATTCTTTTAGAAGTTTATAATTATTAAATCACTATATTTTTCATTCCATTTATAATTATATTAGTAACGAATTTGTAACATTTAGTAATTTATGATAGGTATCTTTCATTTAAATATTTAATAGTTTATATCATTATTTTAATGAAAATTTTGTTAGTTTATATAATTAATAATTGATAGTTATTCGCGTTTGAATATGCATATAATTACAAATATAGTTTGATACATACTAAATATAATTCACAAAAAATAAACAAAACTAATATAATATTTTTTAACCATTTTCCTTGCACTAACTTAATTAATTAAGTTTTCCTCTAAATGCTTAATTTGATCTTTTTTTTTTCAATACTATATATATATATATATATATATATATATATATATATATATATATATATATATATATATATATATATATATATATATATATATATATAACTATTATTGGCAAAGTTATGGTAATTATTTTTTTTTCTTACAAATTAAAATTATATTTTTACTGAAGGAAGATAGATAATTAATAGATGAGATAGAGACAGAGATAACTAAATAAAATAATGAGATTTATGGAAAACAGAGATCTGGACTATATATATATATATACACACAAAGAATACAAATAAAAGGAAAATGAGAAACTAAATTAATATTATATTTGAAAAGAGTAAAAAATATAAAAAAAAATATGGTGCAAATTAATTAAAAATTTGACACTTTTTCATATTTTAGTTCATTATTCTCAAATGTCTTGGCCATTTTCTCATAGATTCTTAACACAAATGTAATGTTGGAAAGAAATGAATAATAATCAAAATAAATGGAATGAATACAAAGTAAAAAAGAAAAAAAAAAGTAATTGTAAACGTTAGGGGTGAGCAAAAAAACCGATGGATTCGGTTAACCGAAAAAAAAATCCGAAACCAAACTGATGGACTGGTTAACCGGTGATAATGGACTGGTTAACCGGTGATAATGGACTGGTTAATGGTTAGTGTTTTGAAAAAACCGATATTAATGGATTGGTTAATGGTTTTTGATTCATGTGACTGATTAACCGAACCGAAACCGAATTTTTAGTTAATTTATTAATTTTTTAATAATTTATAACAATTTATTCTAATTAAAGGTGACCATATACTTTTTTTTCATTATACTAATTATTTTAAAATTTTTAAGTTTTTTTAATTGGCTATTAGTAAGTATAACAATTTATCTAATTAAAAGTGATTATGGGCCGGTTAATATATTTACTTATTAAATATTAATTTTTAAAAATAAATTTACTTATATCCACCAAATATTTTTATTTTAACAACAATAATGTTATATTATAGTGAAAAATTTTTAATTTTTAAGTATCTTGAACATTTTAATTTTATTTATGAATATATTTATAATTATAGTGGTTAACCGAAAAATATTGGGTAACCGATTCGAAAATCCGAAACCGATGGACTGATTAATCGATGGTAATGGACTGGTTAATAAACTGAAATTTCAAAAAACCGATATTAATGGACTGGAACTTATGGACCGGTTAACCGACCATGCTCACCTCTAGTAAACGTTATATAATAAAGATCAAAATCAACAATATATATATATATATATATATATATAGAAAAATGGTATACTAAAGAATTAATTTCAATAGTGGCAAATAATTGCTAGTAAGTGTTGTGAAAACTCGGGTTAATTTTCACCAAATTCACCTTAAACACTATTAAGCAGGTGAAAAAATTATAAACGATTATACTGAAAAATCACACAAAATAAAATTTTCAGGAAAAACTGGAGGGGTCACAAAATAGTCTCACTTAAAACCCAACTCTTTAGACATAATTTTTCTAAGTAATTTAATAGTACAGTAATTTACTAGCAATATACCCGACAATAGCTATTAAATAGACAAATAAGGAACACCAGAATTTAACGAGGTTTGGCCAATTATGACTACGTTCTCGGATACTACCAAATTATATTTCACTATTTTAAAGAAATAATACAAGTGAAATATTTACTAAAAAGAAAAAGAATTTTTGCCTTAGGAAAAATTAGCAATTTTGGGATGATTTGAATTAGGAAAGGGGGGCTATATTTATAGCTTAACAACTCCCCCTTCCTTTATATTTTCCTGATGTGGGATTCCTCAAAAATATATTTTAGTCAACAATTGTGGGTGAGCCACAAAAGTTGACAATCTCCATCTCGGCGAACTTCACAATTTCAAATCTCTCACAAAACTCAATTTTAGTAGTGTCACCAAATGCGCTTCAAAGTGCCAAACTTCAACTTTTAACAATATTGATCAAGTCCAAACAATATTGCAACTTGATCGCAGTCATCACTTTTGTGAACATATTAGCAGAATTCTCAGTGGTTCTAATCTTCTGGATTGTTACTCCACCTTCTTCTAGAACCTCTCGTACAAAGTGATAACGAACATCGATATGCTTCGTCCTTGCATGGTAAACTTGGTTTTTTGCGAAAAGAATAGCACTCTGACTATCAAAATGCACTTTGATGTGCTTCTGTTGAACCCCTAATTCACCAAACAACCCTTGAAGCCAAATTGCCTCATTCACAGCCTCTGTAACTGCCATATACTCTGCCTCTGTAGTAGACAAAGCAATTGTTGACTGTAAAGTAGACTTCTAACTAACTGGTGCATTCGCAAGAGTAAACACATAACCAGTAGTTGATCGCCGTTTGTCCAAATCACTAGTATAGTCGGAATCACAATATCCAACTACACATTAACCATCTTAATCATCTCGCTGAAATACCAAACCAACATCTACGGTGTTCAGAATATACCGCAGAATCCATTTCACAGCTTGCCAATACTCCTTTTCAGGATCATGCATATAACTGCTCACAACCCCAACTGCTTGTGAAATATCAGGCCTTGTACACACCATAGCATACATCAAGCTACCAACAGTATTTGCATACGGTACTTTTGCCATGTATTCTCGTTCTGCTTCATTCTTTGGAGACAAAGATGCACTGAGCTTGAAATGAGGAGTAAGAGGAGTACTAACAGGTTTTGACTTTTTATTCATGCCAAAACGTTTTAGCACTTTTCTCAGATACTGTTTCTGAGTCAAACAAAGTCTCCCCAATTCCCTATCTCTGCTTATCTCCATACTGAGAATCTTCTTAGCTTCACCTAGATCCTTCATTTTAAACTCCCTGTTCAACTGAGTCTTTAACTTCTCAATCTCTATCAGACTCTTGGAAGCTATCAACATATCATCAACATAAAGAAGAAGATATATGTAGGATCCGTCTTGTAGCTTGCGTAAATACACACAATGATCATATTTGCTTCTTGTGTACTTTTGCCCCATCATAAACTTGTCAAATCGTTTGTACCACTACCTCGGAGATTGCTTCAATCCGTACAATGATTTTTCAAGTTTGCACACCATATTTTCTTTTCCAGCAACTTTAAATCTTTCGGCCTGAACCATATAGATTTTCTCCTTCAAGTCTCCATGTAAAAATGCAGTTTTTATATCCAACCGAACTAGTTCCATATCCAATTGTGCTAGCAAAGACAACAAAATTCGAATGGATGAATGTTTTACAACTGGAGAAAAACCTTCATTATAATCAATTCCCTCCTTTTGAGCGTAGCTTTTAGCCACCAGCCTTACTTTATAGAGAACATTATCCTTGTCAGGAAATTCATCTTTTTTTGCATATACCCATTTTCACCCAATTGCCTTATTTTCCTTCGATAGAGTAGCTATCTTCCACGTCTGATTCTTTTGAAGGGACTACATTTCATCATTCATGGCTTTCCTCCACTTTTCTGCTTCTGAACCTTTGACTACTTCATTATAAGTGGTAGGAATGTCATCAGTTGCAATTTGGAATGCGTAAGCCACCATATCAATATAGCGAGTATGCCTTTTGATTGTCCTCTTTAGCTTACTTAATACAATTGATTCAGGTTATTGTGGAGGTTCTTGGGTTAAAACCTCTTCTTCATCTGACTCCTCATCTACCATAGGAGTTTCTGCATCTGCTTTATCATTTGATGGGATAAAAATTTTTCTTTCAAACTCCACCTATTTTGGAGTACCATCTGTCTGCTCAACACTTTCATTTGTCACCTTTCTCAACATGATAGATTCATCAAAGGTAACATCCCTGCTGAAAATTATTTTCTTTGATTCTGGACACCAAAGTCGATATCTTTTCGCACAAGAGGTGATGCCCATAAAAATTGCTATTTTTGCACGTGGATCCAACTTTGATTTCTTAATGTGATAGTATGCAAGGGAACCAAACACATGTAAAGAATTATAATCTGTATCAGGTTTTCCAAACCATTTCTCCAATGGCGTTTTACCACCAATAGTACTAAATGGTAGGCGATTAATGAGATGGCAAGTATATGTAACAGTTTCAGCCCAAAATTCTCTGCCCAACCCAACATTAGACAACATACACCAAACTTTTTTCAGCAATGTCCGGTTCATAAGTTCTGTCATCCCATTATGTTGTGGTGTATTTCTGACTGTGAAGTGTCTGACAATGCCTTCATCTTCACACACTTTCATAAATGGATCGCTCCTGTATTCCCCGCCATTATCTATACGGAGATGCTTGATCCTTCGGCCTGTTTGAATTTCAATCATCTTTTTCCATTTGAGGAAAACTCCTAGCACCTCATCCTTAGTTTTCATAGTAAACATCTAAACTCTTCGGAAAAAATTATCAACAAATGTCACATAATAGTGTTTTCCTCCCAAATAAGCCGTCTTGGAAGGTTCCCTTACATCAGAATGAACATAGTCTAAAATAGCTTTGGTATCGTGAATTGCTGTTCCAAATTTCACCCTTGTCTTTTTCCCTTTGACACAGTGCTCGCAAAAATCCAATTTGCAATTCTGAACTCCTTTCGATAATCCTTGTTTCACTAGGAGATTCAAGGATTTTTCACTTGCATGCCCTAAGCGCATATGCCATAACCTGGTTACTTCCAACTCCTTTTTATTAGTAGAAGCCACTACTGCTGTACCAATAACAATAGTACCTTAGTAGTGGTACAATCTGTTATTCTTTCGAATTCCCTTTAACACTATAAGTGCACCAGAAATTATCTTCATTACTCTGCCTTTTGCTCGCATCTCGAAACCTTTTTCTTCTAGAGCTCCTACAAAAATGAGATTTTTTGACAAACTGAATACATAACGAACATCTTTCAGGATTCTGATTGATCCATCATGGTTTTTCAAACGAATGGAGCCCATCCCATGTGTGGTGAGAGGGACATCATTTGCTGTATAAATAACTCAATCTTTTAGTTCTCTAAATTCATAAAACCAATTCCTATTGGAACACATATGATGACTGCAGCCTTAATCAAGCAGCCATACACTAAAAGAGCTAGTTGATGATGTAACAGCAAGTGAGAAATCTGAGTTTTCATCTTTACACTCAGCTACATTTGAATCTGCAATAGCTTTTCCCTTATCAGGTTTTCCCTTATACTTCAACTTAGGACAATCTTTCTTCCAATGCCCTTTTTCTCGATAAAAGGCACATTCGTCTTTGCCCAATTTGGGTCTCGACTTCGATCTCCCTTTCTTTCCTTTAGTCTGGCTCTGCAACTGACCTCTCACTATTAGAGCTTCTGTAGCTCCACTTGTGCTTTCTTTCTTGTCCTTCTTTCTCAGTTCATAACTATATAAGGCAGCATAAATTTCACTGAGTGTCACAGCAGCCTTCCCATGAAGTAGAGTCATTTCAAGAAACTCAAACTCCTCAGGAAGGGATCCCAACAACATCAAAACCAGATCTTCATCTTCAAAGGTCACATCCATATTCAATAAATCAGCGACTAACTGATTAAAACTGATGATGTGATCATTTATTGTGGTACCCAAAATGTAATTGAAACGAAACAGTTTTTTCTTCATGTGGAGCTTATTCTGACTGCTTTTTTTTAAGAATTTTTCCTCCAGTGCCTTCATCAATTTACTTGCAGAAGTTTCTTTTGAGAAAGCATACTTTTGCTCTCTAGAAAGGCACGATCAAATTGTACCACATGCCAAACGATTAAGTTTCTTCCATTCTTTCTCATCAACATCATCTGGTTTCTTTTCTTCAAGAGCAATGTCTAGACCTTGCTGAAAGAGAGCGTCTAAAACCTCACTTTGCCACATGACAAAATGACCCGTACCATCAAAAATTTCCACCGCAACTCTTGCATTTGCCATCAAATTGGACGATGAAGAAGCAGTGGATGGATTTGTCATTTCTTCTATAATTACTATTCAATAGCTGTCAATGCAGAATGCCAATAGCCTAAGGAAAAATCTTTTCTGATGTGGAAGATCAGACTACGTTGCAACCACAGAGCATACTAAGAAAGAACCTAGGTTCTTATACCAATTGTTGTGGAAACTCGGGTTAATTTTCACCAAATTCACCTTGAACGCTATTGAGCAAGTGAATAAAGCATAAATGATTGTACTGAAAAATCACACAAGGTAAAATTTTCAGGAAAGACTGGAGGGGTCACAAAATGGTTCCACTTAAAAGCCAATCTCCTTAGACAGAATTTTCCTAAGTAATTTAATAGCACAATAATTTACTAACAATATACCTGAGAATAGCTATTAAATAGACAAATAAAGAATACCAGAATTTAACGAGATTCGCCCAATTATGCCTACGTTTTCGGACACTACCAAATTATATTTCACTATTTTTAAAAAATAATACAAGTGAAATATTTAATAAAAAGAAAAAGAATTTTTGCCTTAGGAAAAATTAACAATTTTGGGATGATTTGAATTAGAAAAGGGGGGCTATATTTATAGTTTAACAACTCCCCCTTCCTTTACATTTTCCCGATGTGGGATTCCTCAAAAATATATTTTAGTCAACAATCGTGGGTGAGCCACAAAAGTTGACAGTAAGCAATGCTAAATTCAATACACTCTGCTTGATCATGGTTTTCATGAAAGAAATTTGCATTCAGTTCATCAAATTCCTCGGTTGCTATAATAATAATAATAATAATATAATTAAAACTTAAAAGCAAAAGTATGAGAAAATGAAGAAAAGAAGAATATATATATATATATATATATATATATATATATATATATATATATATATATATATATATATATATATAACAAAGCATCCTAATTAAAGGAATGAAGTGACAAAAGAGTAGGTAGGGGTGAGCATGGATCGGTTAACCAGTCCATGAGTTCAAAAAAAATCAGTCCATTAAATATCGGTTTTTTTAAAATAGTAACCATTAATCAGTCTATTAAAATCGGTTAACCAGTTCATCGGTTTCGATTTTCGGATCGGTTAACCAATAATTATAAAATGCATTCATAAATAAAATTAAAATGTTCAAAATAGTTAAAAATTAAAATTTCTCCATTATAATATAATATCATTGTTGTTAAAATTAAAGTTTTTGGCGTATATAAGCAACTTAATTTTTAAAAATTAAGACTTAATAAGTAAATAAATTAATCGATTAATGATCACTCTAATTAGATAGACAGTTACATTTACTAATCACCAGTTAAAAAACACTTGAAAATTTCAAAATAATTAGGATAATGAAAAAAGTGTAACGAAAATACTTAAAAATGCATAATTATTAAAATAAATCATTAAATGCTGATAACTTTTTTCCTTTATTTTTTAAAACTTGACACATATTATTTTCACATATATTAAAAATTATTATTTTTTTAAATTATTGAAAATTTTATTTAATATATTAATATTATATAACTTTTCGAATTTCGAAAACTAATGGTCAAATTTCGAAAACTATCTTTCGGAAGCAATTAATCATTAACTAAAACTCCAAACTCAGAATCATCATTTGAAGAATAAATGTTAAATACCTTATTTAAATTATTTTTTTGTTATTTTTTTATTTGTTACAAGACTATTTATATTTTTAATGCAAACAAAAGGGGAAAAAAATTATTTAGCACTTTTCAGATTTGATTTTTCTTATACCAAAGGGTAATTTTGACCAGTGTTAATAACTTTCAACAACTAATAAAAATTTTAAATGTATTTATGTAAAACTAAAAATATGTCTATTGTCTCCATGAAAATATTTTGGTAATAGATATTGATTTTGTGATTTTAATGTATTGAAATATTTCGAATTTAAAATTCTGCTCTCATTTCAAGACAAATGAAAAAAAATATTTGTACCCTGGAAAGTTGCATAGTAAGGTTTGCAATAGATCGATTCAATTTGAAAATTTCAGAGTTTGCAATCAATGATCAATTCGGTTTGAAAATTTTCAAAACCAAACAAACTAAACATTTTATGACAAAAAACTGAACCAATAAAAATTCAAGAGGAAAATCAAACTGAAAAAATTGAAATTATTTTAATTGATTCAGTTCAGTTTTGATTTTGAGTTTTAAATTTTATGCTATTATATTATGTTCAATTTGAATAATAAAATTACAATAAAATCTAATAATTTTTCGAACAATAAATCATAGAATATTAATACTTGAATTAATATAATTGGACATTCTTTTTTTTTTTTTTTTAATCATACTATTATAAAAAGAACAGGCAAAAAAAAAAAAATACAAACAAGCAAAAGAGTTAAATGATGAATGCAATACTGAGCCAACAGGCTCTCCCATACACCCAAACTAACATCCATTTAGCTCATTGCTAGAAGTCATAGATAAACCAGAAAGCAAGAAAGAAGGGGCGTCAAGCCAATATTTATAGTGAGCATAAGAAAAGCCAATCCTAAAAGGCCTATGAGCTGCATTGTTAGCATCTCTACGCGTCCAACTAAAGGACAAATACCGAAAATCATTCGTTGAAGCACACAAATATTTAACGATCAAGTCAAACTCAGAATCATTGTACATTTAAATATTGTAATAAAACGATAATAAATACTTCCTCCATTCCTAAATAGGTGTCACTTTTGTTAGTTTCACTAAAATTAAGAAATATTAATTAGACTTAAATTTAGAAAAAAATTGAGTGATTCAATGTTTATTGAGTGTTTCAATGTACAAATTTAAATCTAATTGGTTAATTTGTATTGGAAAAAAAAAATTAAATTGAAAAAAAGAAATTAAATTGCATTGAAAATCTAAAAGTTACAGATAAATGGAATTTGAATTTTTGTCAAAAGTGACAAATATTAAGAAACGAATGGAGTATTACTTTATTATAATAAACTAATTATGTATTATAATTTATATATAATTATAACTAAACAGTTATAATTAATTTATATATACATATTACATTAATTAATTATATAAAAATATATACAATTCGATCTGTTCGATTTTTTAAATTAAAAATCGAACTGAATAAATTGAAATAACTGAATATAATAATAGTAATAATAATAATAATTAAATGACAGAATAAACCGAAATAGCTAAATTAAAAAAGTTGAATCAGTTACAATTTTGTTTTTATATAATAGAAGAAAGAAAACAACACACAGCAAAAACACAACAAAGCTAGTTAATGGTAGGCCACATTAGCCATGAAATCTGCGGCCACGTTTCCCTTTCACGGTACACGTGTCTGACTTCAACCTCCCAATTTCTCTGCAGTAGCTCACTAATACGGTAGATATTAGATAAGCATTCTATGCTGGGGGCATTGGAATCGAACCAGTCACAGCAGACACCACACTTGAGTTATCTACTTGGATCAAAATTTGCTTACAATTCCTGTGCCAAGCTTCACGCAGGCCAATAAAAAGACCCCAAACCTCCGCTCGAAAAGCCGAGCAACAACCAAGCTTCATCGAAAAATCGCCAATCCATCAACCATTGCTGTCTCTTAAAACACCACCTGCAGCCGCACGGTTTATACCTCTCAATAGGATTCATCAGAATTTAATTGATCCTCCCAAAAGGAGGGTATTTCCAACTAATAAATTCAAGAGAAGGCTGGTTTTGATCATGGTTAATACACCTAAGAGCATCAAAAGCATCAGTGCACAGCCTCACATCTCTATGAATACTTTCAATTTTAACATCCATAGGCACATTGCTTCCTTTGAAGACTAATTCATTCCCCCAACGCCACACAAACCAACAAGTGAATCATTTACAATTTAATTCAATTTTTTTTTTTAATTTTAAAAATAAGGAGGAGAAAGAAAAATTGAATCACAGCCAGGCCAGCAGCCATAATATGGCTTATGAAGACGTGGCATTGTATGATTCCACTGATAAGCGGTTGTGTAGGCTTCAAATACACATAAGAGGGGTGAATTGAGCGTTTCAAACCTTTCTGCCTATTTTTTTAGTGGAACAGAAATATATGAATATTAAAAATTTTGACTATAAATACAGAAATGTAATGCAAATAATATTAAGATTTTTTACAAATTTTTTTTTTCAAATAAAATATCAAAAATAATTATGAAAAATGTGAGTGTAAAAGTTGTTGTAAATATTTCAAGAATTTTTTTAAGTAATAATTTTGAAAACACAAATTTCAGAATATCAAAAAAGAGTAGTAAAAAAACAGAGTTACAGAAAAATGTGCAGAAAAATAAACATACAGAATTTATAGTGGTTCGACCTCTATGCCTACATCCACTCCTCAAGATTCATTTTTTCAGCTTTTCTCTTCACTTTTAACTCTTTTAAGAGTAAGAGTCAAAGTCAATATATAATTCTGGATATATATATCTATCTACAATTTTTTTTTTCAAAGTAAGAGATGTAAAAATACTTACTAAAATTCTTTCTAGATTCTAGCCAACTCAACTCGCAATGTTTTACAAAATAATTTTTCTCACAAATAATTACAACAGAAAACTACAATCAAATTGAGAAAAATATGTAAACAATGAAGTGCAAATGATGTGAAAAGTGAGATGAACAAAATAAAACTTTTTCTTTTAAGAGACAGAAATTCTTTATACTCAAAAATTCAGTTCTAGTAGTTTGAAATCAAAACTAGCCGTTTCTAGCCATTGGAGGGCAATTCTAGAAAAACAGACAAAAACTAGCCATTATATTTATCCTGTAATGAAATCCAGATTTGTGTCCAGAAATCTGTTATGAACAGAAATTAATTTAGAAAATTTATATGACAGAAATTCATTTTCTAATGAACCATTTTCTAATAAAAATCAATTTTGATCGAAAGCTCATTTTCTGACTTAAAAATATTTTTATACAACTTTAAAACTATAATATGCACTTGTGAATGAAAATAATTTGCCTCAGTTTGATATTACAATTTAATATCCTATTTTCTAATAAACTAAGGCATTTTTCAAAATTGTCTTCAATATCAATCCAAGTAGTATTTTGCATCAAAAAATATATAGAAAATTCCTACAGAAATTGTTTAGAAAAGAATTTACAATAGAGTTTAATTAAGGTTTGATTATCATCAAAATTAGAATTTGGCCTTGATCCAACAATCTCCCCCTATTGATGATGACAAAACCTTAATAAACTCCATTTAGAAGTCTATCTAGGTTAGTCTATAAAGCTCCCCCTAAATATATGCATGTGGGTATTTACAACAAAATAAAAATATAAGATAGAATATAAATCCCCTATATGTCATTGCTATAACATATTTCTTTAAGTCATATATTTCTGCTTTAGGCAATGTATCATTATATCATATTTCTGACAAGCAGTATAATCATGTATGCATAATCAATTATCCAGTAAAATTTCACTATCAGATCTGTAATTGTTAAGGATATAAATATCACACACATATTACATAAATATCTCATAACAGATCTACAAAAAATAATATTTAAGTAACAACTTAGTAAGTAATCAGATCTGCTAAAGTATAACATAAAACATATAACGTATTCCCAACATATCACATATGCAATTGAATCATATATTTTCAATATTTCAATTTTTCTCTAATAAAATTCAGTCAACATACATATCAACTAAACATATCAAAATATCAACTCAACATATTTCAATTTTTCTCTAATAAAATTCAATCCAAAATATCACATATATCAGCTTAATATATATATCACATTTATTTAGCCAATAAGTCAACATATCCCAATTTTCAATTTTTTTTTAATAAAAAACAATCAACAAATCAATAACATATCAACATTTTTCTCCCCTTTTTGTCATAAACAAAAGGGAAGAGGTAAATAACCTGTTTAGCATAATAATATCCAAACAAAAAATATTTTCAAGGCAAACCCAGCAGTAAAAATATTGTTCAAAGCAAAAAGTATAAAGAAATAATAATTTCTTTGACATTGCCCAAAGACCCAAAAAATACCTTTACAGATTTTTGTAGAATTACGTTACCTGTATATGCCAACAACGATTTCCTTCCTTCGGATTCCATCCACGAAACTAATTTCGCATTTGAGCAACCTATTCGATGGTTTTCGGAGGAATTATCACAGATTTTATTTTTCGATTTGGGTTTGGGTTTGGTTTTCACAGGTTACTTTCCTTGGATTTGGGTGTGTCGGGGTTTGGATGCCGTTTCTCTACCTCTACTGTGCTCAATTTGTCTATGAATATGTTGGCATCTTGGTTAGCTGCTCAGGGGTCTATAGTTGCTATTAATGGCAGTAATTTGTTGTGTGATCAGTTGTCTCATTGGTTGCCTCCTGCTGATGGTGGTTTTAAGTTAAACACAGATGCTGCTATTTTTAATCATCTTAAGAGGATGGGCTTTGCTTTTATCATCAGAGATTCTCAAGGTCATTTCATAGCTGCTGGTTGTAAGTCTGTTCCGGGTATTTTTGAGCCTTCGATAGCTGAAACTCTTAGTGTTAGAGAAACTCTTAGTTGGCTTAAGAATCAGAATTATCCACAGGTTTTTATTGAGTTTGATTCTCTTTTAGTTATTCAAGCTATCCATCATAAGCGTGCTTCCAATTCTGACTTAAATCTTATTATCCAAGATTGTCTTTTTCTTTCTAATGTAAACCATAGGTTTGGTTTTATTAAGAGATCCGCGAATCAGTATGCACATTTACTTGCTCGCGCTTCAGGTTTTATATCTGATCTCATGTTTTGAAACTTGTCTCCCCCTTCTTTCTTGTACTCAGCCCTTCAAGCTTATATTTTTTCTATTTGAATGAAGTTCTTTGTTTTAAAAAAAAAAAAAAAAAGTCACTTTTATATTTAAAATACTTACGAATCCAATTAGGGTACTTGTCAGCCCTTACAATAAGTGCACAGCTTCACACATCTATGAATACTTTCAATTTTAACATCCATAGGCACATCGCTTCCTTTGAAGACAAATTCATTCCCCCAACGCCACACAAACCAACAAATGAATCATTTACAATTTAATTTATTTATTTTTTAAAGTTTCGATTCGGTTTTGATCATTCTTAGGACGAAGCAACAAAAATAAAGAGGAGAAAGAAAAATTGAATCACAGCCAGGTAGGTCAGCAACCATAGTATGGGTTATGTAGACGTGGCATTGTATGATTCAACTGGTAAGCGCTTGGGTGGTTGTCCACGGTGGACTGGAATCCACTGAAGCCGCCAATAGTAACCTAACAAAACAAAAATTTACGTTACTACTTATGCTTTAACTCCGCTCTTCAAATTCTTCTTCTCATCTTTCATTCTCTGATTAATCCAAGCATCAAATCCGTTTTTAATCGAAGCTTTTGAGAATGCCCGGAATTCGAGGACCATCCAATTATTCCCTGGAACCACCGCGTCATCCTTCCCTCAAAATCAATTCAAAGGCTAGCTCCTATTTTCACTTTCTTTGTTAATTAAAGCTTTGATTCATTATCAAATTATTATGCTTTACGTTAATGCTTGTTATGTGGTGCCATCTGATTCCTCTATATGTGAAAGCTGCTTGCTTTTTATCATTTTCTCTTTGGTGGAAGTCAAACAAGGGGGGATTTGGTTGAGTGTTTTTGTTAATCTCTAGACTTCGATAATTTACATTATTCACTTCTTGGGTGGTAAAAAAATACCTGCTTTTGGAAATTTCAGAGACTATCTACTTAATTTTACATTATTTGCCGTTTATGGCTCAGTGATTGAGCTTCCTGAATCAGCGCTTGATATACTTTTTTTTGCTCAAATTCTTTCTGCAGGAACCTTTCAATGCTGAACCACATCGTTCCGCCTTGTTTAGCTCTTATGTGACACCAGTTGAATTTTTCTACAAGAGAAATCATGGACCCATCCCAGTCGTTGATGACATAGAAAGGTTTTCGTTATTAAATAATATCATTTCTGCTTTTTGATTCATATTCAAATTGATTGTCTAACTGATTCCGTCCCCTGCCTGTTGAAGCAGATATTCTATTACTGTTAGTGGTCTCATAGGGAAATCTGGAGAGCTTTTTATGAGAGATATCTTGTGAGTTTTAATTACACTGTGTAGCTTGCTTTAATTGTATCTTGGACAGAGAATTTATATTATTGCTACATTAACAGGAAGCTTCCAAAATATAATGTCACTGCCACCTTACAGGTATATAAAAAAAAATCCAATTAAGTTGTTTTTATTTTTATTTTTGTTTTCAGATAGAATCTTGTCTCTGGTTTTGAATGATGGTTGAGTCTAACACGGATAGCTTTAACTCACTCCTATGAGCTATACAGTGTGCTGGTAATAGAAGGACTGCCATGAGCAATGTTAGAAAAGTAAGAGGAGTTGGCTGGGATATTTCTGCCATAGGAAATGGTTTGTTTTTCTCTATCTTGAATTTGTTACCAATTTTGAATTATTCTGGTATAGTTAGTGGATGCAAGGCATCAAATAATTAGGTTCTTAACATTCTTTTTGAGATATAAGAAAGGAAAGCAAGTGAAGGGACAAAAATATGGGAAAAGAAAGTGAAAACAGAAAAAAAAGTATCTTCCCTCACATTTGGATGGGAAAAGAAAAAGGAAGTAAAGTTAAGGGAATGATATTTTCCTTTGTTTGGCAAAGTGATCGTGAGAAGAAAGGAATATTAAGCATTCTACCTTCACCTTCTTAATTCTTATGAATTGACTTGTATTGTCAAAGGCAAGTACGTAAATTAAGTTGGTTTATTGTTATTATTTTTTTCTCTCTTTTTCCACCATTTCCATATGAAGAAAAATTCCCTTTTTCTTAGTTTCTTTCATTCCATTCCTCATCTTCCACTCTCCCAAATAGAGTGTAGTGCTCCATTGAATTAACTTGCAAGCTTCCCATGAATGTGCAAAAAAACACGGCCCAAAAAGATGTGCCAGCATGATGAAAATCCTGATTATACTGTGGGATGGTTTGAATTTTTATGTGCGAACCCATGACATAATGGTTGCATTTCGATTACATTTTTCAAAGAAAAATCTTTTAGTAAAAATTCAAGTATATGCACTGAAAGGAGTCTATCCCCACCATACTGTGTTTCAGACTATGATATTAGACTTCAGGTTTGAGGAATCCAATTTATTCTGCTATCTTTACATTGTTCAAGGTGTTTTGTCTTTCTAATTCTTCCAGTTGCTTTCAGCTGTTTGGGGCGGGGCCAAATTGTCTGATGTTCTTGAACTTTTTGGGATATCCAAGTGCACAAGTACCACGAAATCAGGTGGAAAGCATGTTGAATTTGTAAGCATTGATAAGTGTAAGGTACTATAACTGGGTCTTTGGAAAACTTAGTTAAAACTTTTCTATTTGTGTGTTTTATTTTATTGTTAATAGAGTGATTTACAGGATCTGTTCCTTTCTGTGTATTGTGATTATGCAAAAATGTAGGAGGAGAATGGAGGCCCATATAAGGCATCAATAACACTTAGCCAGGCCACAAACCCTGAAGCTGATGTTTTACTAGCTTATGAGATGAATGGAGAGGTTAGTAGACTAGCCTTCAGTAAAGTAAATATTCTTCTATTTCAATTTTTCTGGCACCTCCAGAAAAAGTATTATTGGAGTCATGCTGTCGGTAAAATGGTTTGAAAAACTTAATTGGATATTGTCTGCTGGTGAAGAAAACAGTGCTTGCTTCCTTTAAATTGATAAACATTGCAGAGGTCATGCTTAGTTTACCTCTGCCTTTGGTCTGCCATTTCCTGAAAACTGCTTTCTAGGGAACTTTTGAGTTAGTTCTTTGTGAATGATTATTATCTAATGCTCAAACTGTTGTAATTTTAACTTATTTTTGCATTGTAGTTAGATTCTGGAATTTGCTTTCTCTTTATGTTCTGTTTTGTAAATTATTGCCAGTGAAAGAATTTCATAATTGATCATTCTGATATTAATTCATTAACTTGCTGTTATGCCACAGCCTCTAAACAGAGATCATGGGTATCCATTGCGAGTGGTTGTCCCAGGTGTTATAGGTGCACGATCTGTCAAATGGTTAGATTCCATTAACATAATTGCTGAAGAATGTCAGGTAGATAACTTTTATCTTTATTTAACTGATTTACATTTCTCACGTCATTGATAACTGCATGATACTGTGGAAGGTCTAGCTTAACAGTCCAGGTCCCATGGTGTGGATAAACCATTCCATGCTGTGAGAGTAACTCAGCTGGACTCTGATGAGATTCACTTTTTTGTTTCTTTCTCCATCTTCCTACTGATATTCTGTCTTATATTTGCATTTTCTTTGCTATATTCAGGGCTTCTTTATGCAAAAAGACTACAAGATGTTTCCCCCCTCAGTGAATTGGGATAATATTAATTGGTCTACAAGGAAGCCACAAATGGATTTCCCCATCCAGGTATATACTTGATATTGCTGCAAATAATTTTAAGTTCTTATCTGGATATAAGAAGAAGCCTTTGTTTATGAATAAAGGGGAAAAACACAATTGAGAGAGTAAATAATCTATCAATCAATGAGTATAATATATATGAAAGTAAATGAAATAAAGGAAGTAACACTCTAAATACATTCATGGTAAGCTAAAGGCATCTGCAAGAGTTTTGTGAAGCAGACCTTTACCAGTGCCAAAAGTAAGGAAAACTGCAATTTTCTAGATGTCAGCATTTCTATTTAATTGAATACTCCAATGACTTTTTAATATTAATATCAACAAGTCATCTGAATTTGTTATTTGAATTACTTTACAGAACATTCATTTATTGCTTAATCACTAATGGACTTCACATTTAAATAAGTTGCAACCAACTTTTTCATGTTATGGACAGTACTTGATTAAGTTGCACATGGTTTTACTGATTTACAGTGTGCAATTTGTTCTTTAGAGGATGTGACAATGATAAAGCCTGGAAAGGTTAGTTTTATTTACTTTTAAAATTCTTAATGGTTTTATTATTCATTACATGCAAAACTGTATTTCTTTGATAATTATCTGTGCTGTTCATTGGAATTCTTAAGAGTTCGTTCATAGGTTGCATGATTGATTATATGGCTGATTTTCTTCTAAATGTCATCATTTTGTAATTTTCTAATTGATGCATCTTGGGATCCATGATCAGATATTGGTGCATCATTGAAGCTAGACTCCAATATTTTCCAGAAGCGTGCACACACTCCTTTTTTTTAATCATTTTGCAAATTTTGAAGTGCCAAAGAGTCAGGTTCATTGTATGGCTTATCATTTTTGTTATTCATTACAATTCACAAAACTTTTTTTTTTTGATAATTATATGCTGCGTTGGAATTCTCTAAGACTTCATTAACAGGTTGTATGATTGATTATATATGGCTCATTTGCTTCTAAATATCATTAAAAAAATCATCAGTTTTTAATTTTCTAGCTAATTCATCTAGCACTTTTGGTATGAGGATCCTTAATCAGATATCAGTACATGTTTGCAGAAGTTCACACACACTCTGTGCATATGTGTGTGTGTGTGTGTGTTTATATCATTATGCAAATTTGAGGTGCCAAAGAGTCAGGTGCATTGTATGGTTGATTTGCTTTTGTACATTGTTTTTTGCTTTATCCATCTTATCACTAGATGGGAGGTTACTCCAATTGTAGTTGCTCAGAAAGCAAGGTTTACTTTGCTTAAGACGTAGTAGTCAGAGAAATTATTTGGTGCTTTATTTTCCTGCCGAGTATTCATATCTGATATGGCACTTTAAGAAAAATTCAAGAAAATAATTATGATTTTATTTAAATTTTAGCTTAATTTATCGAAATCCCACCGAGTTTCCAATGATGGCTTTAGAAACTTACGCCTCACTCTTTTCCATAGTTCTTTCTCATCAAAATTCCATTTTGCATCTTTTTCTTTTAGTTTGATAAGTTTCACAGAAATCTAGATCCTGTCAACTTGTAGTTCCCAATTTCTAGTTTCCTTCCTCCAAGGGTTTAGCTCTTGAACACTGAGGTGGAGTGAGACTCCTCTGTATGCTTGAATCATATTTCAAATAACCTGTATCTTTTACCAATACATTTTTCAGGTTAAAGTCAGTGGATATGCAGCCTCAGGAGGTGGACGTGGGATTGAGAGAGTAGATGTATCTGTTGATGGTGGGAGAACCTGGTTGGAAGCATCCAGAAAGCAGAAGCCTGGTATCCCTTACATTGCAGATGACATGAATAGTGACAAATGGTCATGGGTGCTGTTTGAGATCACAGTTGATGTGCCCTACAGCACTGAGATTGTTGCGAAAGCAGTATGTATTCCTCTCTATGAATATCTTCCTTATAGCGTGGTATCTCAAATGTATCAATGGAAAATTGCGTGTCTATGCATGAGTTTTATGAGTTTTTCTCATAGAATTATGGGAAAGCATATCCCAGGTCCCTGGACCTTTTTTTTTTTTTTCTATTGAGTCTTTAAACTATTATTTTGCTGCATTGAATCCTTAAACATTTAGTTTAATGCATAATAAGTCTAAATAAGGACTTAATAAAACAAAAAGATAGTTTAGGACTTAATGTATCTTAACTAATACTATTATTATATCAAAATTTGGTAAAATTAAACTCAATGATGCTAAAATAAAAATTTGGAGGCTAAACGCTCAATGTAAAAAAATTAAATTGAGGGACTCAATAGAGAAAATGTTAGACTTCAGGGACCTAAAAGTGCTTTGTGCCTAGAATTATATGAATAAGTATCTAAATATAAATTAGGATTAAGATCACGATGCTATGGGATAGGAAGCCATAAATTTGACATCGTCTGACTCAGTTGAATGAAGTATCATATCAATGAAAACAAATGCGAATTGGCCCTTGGTCAAAAAAACCATATAAAATAGAAAGATGCTTTTATTTTACCTCAAATTTTTACATTGCATGATTTTATTCTTCGATTTTCAACAGGTTGATACAGCAGCAAATGTCCAACCAGCATCGGTTCAAGAAATTTGGAATTTGAGAGGAATACTGAATACTTCATGGCATCGGGTTCAGGTTCGAGTAGGTCACTCAAATATGTAAAGAGTTACTTGGTTTTGTGTTGCTTATGCTACAAGAATAAATCTGTAATGCTGTGAGGGTGCTGTTTGCTTTGCTCAAGCTTTCCTATTGGCTTCTGTGTAACATAATTCCTTTGGCAGCTCATAGTCTATGTTGTCCAATATAAATTGTGCAAGGATTAGTTTGTAGCACAGGACAGAGGACAGTAATGCTAAATTTTGTTAACTATTGCTGCTTTGTGTGTGAAATTTGCTCTCTGTTATTGAATGAATGCATGGAGTTTATTTAGATGAACCTATCAACTTATAAATTGAGAGGGAACATCGAGCTATGAGGTTCTCAAATATATATACTTCTACATAAGGTTATTAAAAAAGAAAATCAGGGGACCATTTTTTTTTAAAAAATATATATATTTTTTAAAAGAAAAGATTTTAAATATTATGTGTTCTGTTGCAGTTGAGTGTATGTATATATATATCCAATGATTCTGTCAGTTTCTTAAAAATATGTAAATAATTCCATTTTATCTATACCAAAATATAAATAATTGTTCTTATTTATATCATTTCGGTTATAATATGCTTTTGTCATCTATCAATATAGTCTACCAATATAACTCTAATTAGTCAATGAACATATTACAAAAAATGCATCGTTTTAATCATATTGATTGACTATTCTTAATTTACATGAATTTATTAAGTAAATTTTATTTTGTGAGATGAGGGAATATAGAATTAAATATCTAATGCATTTGTTGAAAAATTCACACGGCCATTAGATTTTTCTTTTAAATAATAAAGAATGAATTTGTGTATTAAATCTTCTTCAAATTTAATTTTTTTCGACCGATGTTGCGAGTATAAAACTACTGTAATATCAATAAAAAATTTTAAATACTTAAAAAAGAGCGTTTTATTTTTTTATGTATTTGATTAAATTAGCCGTATAAATAACTTTTAGATAAAGGATTGACTATACCTAAAATAACAATAAAAAAATTATTAAAGAAGAGAAAGGAGTACAAAATAAAAAATTAAAAATTAAAAATGAAAGAATAGAAAGTGAGAGATATGTAGCGACGCGGTGATTGATTTGGCTTCTACTCCATCAACCATGACATATAGTGGGACATTTTTATAATTAGTGTGTTTAAAAAAAATAATTAGAGTTTTGGGGTTTGTTAAACGTTATTTGAAAAAATGGGGTATTTTGCCCATTTCCGCAAGAAATTCTTGCGGAAATGGGCAACCCACTTTTACTTTTTTTTTTTTTTCTTTTTTTTTTTTATGGGGAAAGCTGCATTTTGCAGTTGTCCCCCAATCCATTTCCGCAACACATTGTTGCGGAAATGGATTGAGTTATTTTATTTTTTTTTTAATTTTTTTTTTATTTGTAAAGGGGAAGCTGCAATAGCTTCCCCCTGCCCAACCGGCAGCCATGGCTGCCGGTTGCCCCCCCTCCCCCCAAATAATAAAATTTCACTTTTTTTTTAATAAAATAATATAAATTCAATTTTATTTTTTATTTTATTAATATGAATAAATATTTTTCTTACTAAATTCAATAAATAGGATAAAAAAATTGTAGTTTAATAACAATTTATTAAAATAAAAAATTAGTAATATTTATTGAATTAAAATAATTCAAAATAAAAATAATATATTTATTATGTACATAATTAAAATTGAATAATATTTTCGTTTTAATGAAATAATATATATTGCGTGTGTTATATTAAATAGGATTCTGAAATTATTTTTTATTTTAAATATTCACAAAAATAAAGTCATTCTTGTATTTTATATATTATTTTTGTCAAGAATTGAATAAAGTCACATATATTATATGTTTAATAATAGTTGCATTATTGACTTTATTATTGTCAAGAATTGAAATAATATAATACAAGAATGAGTTTATTATTATTATTTTTTACTCACAAACGAGTTTGCATGAATAAAAAATATTAATTCTATTAAATATTCTGCGTCCTTTCCTGCCTTTAATGTTCAATATCAAATCATTTATAACATGTCTATTATTCATTACAATTTTTCTGGCATGTCAATAATTTTTTTTAAAAAGTCATTATTGTAAGGGTGAGTTCTCTAATTTTTAAGTTCATTTTGTAAACATTCAATTTAGGATGACAGGTTTGGCAAGTTGGATTTTTTTTTTAGAAAAAAAAAATTATTGACATGCCAGAAAAATTATTAATATGAATAAATATTTTTGTGAAAAATTGTAATGAAAAATTGTAATGAAAAATTATTAATATGAATAAATATTTTTGTGAATATTTAAAATAAAAAATAATTTCAGAATCCTATTTAATATAACACACGCAATATATATTATTTCATTAAAACGAAAATATTATTCAATTTTAATTATGTACATAATAAATATATTATTTTTATTTTGAATTATTTTAATTCAATAAATATTACTAATTTTTTATTTTAATAAATTGTTATTAAACTACAATTTTTTTATCCTATTTATTGAATTTAGTAAGAAAAATATTTATTCATATTAATAAAATAAAAAATAAAATTGAATTTATATTATTTTATTAAAAAAAATGAAATTTTATTATTTTTGGGGGGGGGGGGCGGGCAGGGGGAAGCTATTGCAGCTTCCCCTTTACAAATAAAAAAAAAATTAAAAAAAAAAATAAAATAACTCAATCCATTTCCGCAACAATGTGTTGCGGAAATGGATTGGGGGACAGCTGCAGAATGCAGCTTTCCCCATAAAATAAAAAAAGAAAAAAAAAAAAGTAAAAGTGGGTTGCCCATTTCCGCAAGAATTTCTTGCGGAAATGGGCAAAATACCCCATTTTTCCAAATAAGTTTTAACAAACCCCAAAACTCTAATTATTTTTTTTAAACACACTAATTATAAAAATGTCCCACATATAGTCCTCTCACTTTGAATATTCCAAGAATACCGTTACAACTCTCATCACCTGCGGTAGTCATCCCCTCTCTGCCATCACATCCTGTGACCACTTCGGCCTCACTTTGTGACGATACCTTGCATACAGATTCTATTCTTAGGTCACCTACAGAATTAGATAAAAGTTCACCTGCAGATTCTTTGGATTCTGCTCCTCACACATCCTCTGTGCCTACTCCATCAGCACATGCTCACCCTATGGTGACGCGCGCCAAAACGGGTAGCCTCAAACCGAAGAAAATTCAGTCTTTTCATACTTTCTCTTTGGTTGACTCTAAACGCAGTCCACCTAGCAAACGAAACTTCTGGACAAAAGTCCCATCATAACAAATCTTCTACCGTGTCTTATGGTTATCATGGCACAAAAATCATTCAATTTGGACCTGTAACCTAAGAGTTATACTCATTAGAACACAGACTGTTCCAACAACGTAACTAAGCAATTTTAAACACCGGACAGAATCACGAGACTACTGTAAGTGAGGAATTTCACTAAGCAAACGACATTTCTGGACAATAAAGTCTGCTAGGAAATTGTTACACTATGTTTTAAGTTTATTTTGACACAAAAATTATCCAGCTTGGACATCAGACCTAAGAGTTACACTTATTTAAACACAATCTGGTGTTACAGCAGAACTCAAGTCAACCATTCCACTGCTTCTTTAGATTGTATTTTCTTCATAGCAATGAAGTTGCAAGGAAAACTTCTATATCCTTAGGATGTAGTGATCAGAACTAATATCAATTGTGGCATTTGAATTAATTGGTCACATGAGTGATAAGAAGGTTTTTGTTTTAAGAAAACAAAATTTGCTAAATGGGTATAAAAATTAGGCTTAATTTGGACTTTTGTGAATATAGTGTGTTTGGTAGGCAGATCAAGGTGAAATTCAGCAAAATTCAATGCAAAAGACCAAGGATAGGTTGAATTTTATACATTAAGACTTGGGAGGTCCAACAAAAAAAAAATATTTCTTCAAAAAGTGTTGCTAGGTATTTCATAACTTTGATTGATGATTACTCTAGAATATAGTAATACATCAGACGCTAAATTCTTATTTTCTCGATTTTATTTTTGTTAATTTATGTGTGTTTATTTGTACGATTGTGTGCATAAAAAAACAATTATTTTTATATTCATATCATATAAAAATATTATAAAATTACAAATAATATAAATGAATAAATCAAATTAAACTGATCATTAATGGATATCATTAATGGATTAAATTGAATTTATTAGAGTTAAATTTTCTTTTTTAGTATAATCATTGGTATTATATGATTAGAGACGGATTGGCCTACTGTAAAAATAAAACTCTTTTAATATTGATTTTCGCTATTTACAAAACTCAAACTTGAAATTTTACTTAAAAGTATCAAGTGTTAAATCACTTGAATCCACCAGTATTAGTTATTAGTGAAGAATATTGTATTTATTGGTTAGTTAGTCAGTTAAGTGGTTTATTAACCATAGTTATTTTGATTGGTTAACTAACTATGGTTGCTTTAGATAGCAGTTATTTTCTTACGCTATGTATATAAACTCTTATACTTCTTACTTTCTTATTCGTTATATATACAGAAGGAAGATTTCTTCATTCTTGTTTTTACTTTGTACATGGTATTAGAGAAAGATTCGATCTTTCTTTCTTCGATTGGTGCTTTGATTCAATTTATTTTTACTTCTATTGATAGATTGATTGGCGATTTGTGAATACAAATTGTGTCTTTGTTCAATTCTTGATTAATTAATGGTTGGAAATCGAGAATTGAATTCATATGGATCAAAAAATCCAGGAATGACAATTGTTTTTGTTGTTCTCACTAGATCGAATTACCAAACATGGAGTAAAGATATGAAGATATCTCTTGCTGCCACGAAGAAATTAGGTTTTATTACTGGAAAAGTAAAGGAACCAGTTGAGACTTCAACAGAATATGACAAGTGGTTTAGCTCAAATGCTATGGTGATCTCATGGATCTTAAGTTCACTTTCTAAAGATCTTCATTAGAATTTTGTGTACTCAACTTTAGTTAAGAATTTATGGAAGAAACTGGAGAAAGGGTTTGGAGAAGTTAACCTTCCACAGAGATACTAGATCAAAAAAGAAACGATTTCGATTCTCCAAGGTAACAATTCCGTCTCAACTTACTTCAGTAAACTAAGTAGGCTATGGGATGAATTAAGCCGTATAGTACCAATGCCTCACTGTGTGTATGGATGTACCTGTGGGGCATTAAAAGAGATTGAAGCAATTAATGAATCTGACAAAGTAATACAGTTTTTAATGGGCCTGACCCAAGCATATAATGGTGCTAAGAATTATATTCTAATGTTAGACCCTATTCATAGATAAAGTGTATTCAATGATCCTGAATGTTGAAAAAAAAAGCAGATAAATATGAACATAGCAGAAACGGTGGAAAAAAAACACTGCAGTTTTTGTAACATGAGTGGACACACTCAAGAGACTTGTTTTAAGATCCATGGCTATCCAAATTGGTATAAGGAAATTAGGTTGCAAAAGAAGAAAAGAGGAAACTATAAAGGGAGAGCAAATATGGCTGAGTCACCTCTTGATGAGGATGAGTATGAAGGAAGCAATGATAAGCAATCAGAGCTATATGGAAATATGAAAGAGATTATACATCAAGAGATAACTAGAATGCTAAAAGGGATCTGTGAACCTTGTGCAATTGAAGAACTTTGCAGGTAACTATACAAGTACTAAATGTGCATTGTCTAAACCATATTGGATTGTAGACACATGAGCTAGTAATCATATATGTTCAGAGTTACAGCTTTTCAAACACATTGAACTAGTTGAATTAGTGCATTGTATACAGTTACCTGACGATACAAATAGACCAATCACAAAAATCGGTAGCATAGCTTTTGCAACAAACATCACCTTGAAAAATGTCCTTTTCGTTCTAGCGTTTAAACATAATCTGTTATCCGTGCATAAACTTTTGAAACACAATTTTGTGAGCATCTATTTTCAACCTAATTCACACATCTAAAGGGATAGTAGATGTGGGAAGAGTTATCGGAGGACTATACATATTAGAGAGAGAGTCATTTTTTGCTGAACATATTAGTAAATATGTGAATTATGTTAGTTTGAATTTGTCAATTGTTAATAGTGCAAATAAAATAGGAATTTGACACCAAAGATTAGGGCATCCTGGATTGAATATACTTAAACATTTGAGTAATGTGATTGAGTTGGGTAATAATGTAGAAATTGAAATATGTGATATGTGTGCAAAATCTAAACAAACCAGGTTACCTTTCAATTTAAGTTGTTCATAAACTACTTCCTTGTTTGAAATGTTACACATGGATGTATGGGGACCTTATGCAAAACATTCTTTGTCTAAAGCACAATTTTTCTTGGCAATTGTTGATGATTATAGTAGGGCTATGTGCACTTTTTTGATACAGAGCAAAGTGCAAACATCATCTGTTATTGCACATTTTCTTAAAATGATTAGAAATCAATTTGGAGTGTCTGTGAAGATAATTTGAAGTGATAATGGGACTGAATTTGTGAATAGCACTTGCAAGTCTATGTTTGCTGAGAATGGCATAGTTCACCAGACTTCTTATTCATACACCCTTCAACAAAATGGTTTAGTAGAAAGAAAACATAGACATATAATTCAAGTTGCTAGGTCCTTACTTTTTCAGGCATCCTTGTAACACCCCCACACCTCCTGGAAGGATATAGGAGCGCTACGCGGACACTTACATATACATGTACATATACATACACTAGCGGAAGCGAGAGCATTATACACATCCATATAAGAATAATAAAATAAAATAATACTACACTAGGGCCCAACATGTATTTTATATAAACTACATATATATATACATCTTTATCTTTATACATGTTCATATTACAACTTGTTTTCATTTACCTTTACATATACATTTACATGTGATTCCTTTACTTGTATTACATAATGATGTTACTCAAAACATATCAAACTCTATATCTATCTTATACAAAAAAATATCCAAACAAAACTTTCTAGTGGCCTTGACACGCAGATGCACGCTCTCACTGGTCCGAACATGTGAACCTACACGGAAATAAACATCCGTGCTAAGCGATAACGTTTAATGGAGATGAAAATAATGTAAAGGACTTCCTTTCGAAGTCACAAATAAATCACACATATTCACATAACAATAATCAAATAACTCATGCGTACAACTTTCACACTTGTACAGATCATGTGCTCAAATATAACATTAGCCATGTGTTCACATTCATGCAACATTTACCTGTACACAGGACTGTCATGCACTCAAAATATTATTTTCATGTGCTATAACTTTTATTCAGGACAATACTTTTAATCGTCTCAAGTTCACTACATAATATTAATAAGCCTGAATTCCTTTCATGGTCGATACGAGTAACTCTGGATACTTTTTACAGTATCTTACATGTGGAAAATTAACTCAAACTCTATGGAATACACAAGGTATTCAAAACTTTGGGCACATTTAAGACCAACTCTAGCAGTTGTACTCTAACCCTTTATAAGCATGCTTATCTATCCACTATCAAGCTCAATAACAACTCAATTATGCTTTGCTTTATTACGAAAACATAAACTATAATTCAAGTAAATTTATCAAATTCAGAAATATTTAATTCATGTAAAACAAATAAATCTCTTGCCACTTGTCACACTCCTACGTGGCCATGTGTCAACACCCTACGATGCCACATCAAAACTCTTAAAATCTTTTAGGGCCATTTTGGGGTGTTATAATCCTTGTCAAACATTTTTTGGGGAAAGGTAGTTCTTCATGCCACATATCTTATTAATCGATGGCCATCCCCGATCCTAAATTGGAAGACACCATATCAAATGTTGTATGGCATCGAACCAAACTATAAAATGCTAAGACATTTGGATGTTTAGCTTATGCTACAACAGTGAAACCTGTAACAGATAAGTTTAGTCCTAAAGCACAAAAAAGGATATTCCTTGGATTTGAGAGTGGAAAAAAGGGGTACAAGTTGTACATTCTAGAAATTCAAAAGGTGATAATGACTCAGGATGTGATTTTTTCAAAATTACAATTTCCTTATGTATATCAGTCCAATGAAGGTCCATCACTGAATGATATTCCTATTCCTTTACCTCTTGCATATATTGAACAACCTACACTTAACCTTATTCCTCAAACACATGAACCCGACCCTGCACCTACTCCTATAACCAATGACCAGTTACCTAACCAGAATACTATAAGAACCAGAAAACCTTCCACTTGGATGCAGGATTATGTTGTCAATTCTGTTGCTGCATCAAATGATAAACAAACAGAAACCTTGCTCATTCCACATTCTTTAGCTCACACCCCTAGCACATATCCTTATTATCACTCTCCTTATTTTACACATACATATAAATCATTTTTAGCAAACCTTTCCAGAATCAGTGAACCACATAGCTATACAGAAGCTAAACACAATCTAGAGTGAGTTAAGGCAATGCAGGATGAATTATGTGGTCTAAAGAAGAATAAAGCCTGGATAGTTACTGATTTACCTCAAGGAAATAATCTTATAAGTTGCAGATGGGTATTCAAAATTAAACTTAAACTAGATGGCTATATTGATAGATATAAGACCAGGTTAGTTGCAAAAGGGTATAATCAGATTGAAGGGGGGGATTTTCATGATAGTTTTTCCTCAGTGGCAAAGGTTGTAACTGTGAGGATATTCTTTGCCATTACTGCAGCTTATAATTGCTCAATCCAGCAGATGGACATTAATAATGCTTTTTTGCATGGTTACTTGGATGAAGATGTTTATATGTCTATGCCAAAGGGATATTCAGTTGATACTGGCAAAGCTTGTAAGGTGCAAAGGTCATTATATGGGCTTAAGAAGGCTTCTAGATAATGGAACACCGACCTGACTTCTCAATTGAAGAATTATGGGTTTATACAATCTGATTATGATCATTGTTTGTTTATCCTAAAAAATGATAAGTGTTTCTTGGCACTACTAGTCTATGTAGATGATTTGTTAATTTATGGAGACTCTATGCCAGAAATCTCAGCTATTAAGCAGTATCCTCATGGTTTATTCACTATTAAAGACATTGGAAGTGTGAACTATTTTTTGGGATTGGAGGTATCTAGATCACAGAAAGAAATATACTTGAATCAAAGAAAGTATATCCTTGATCTGTTGAAGGATATAGGACTAATGGGATGCAAGCCAGCAGCTACTCCCATGTGTACAAGCACCAAGTTAACTGCAGATGTTGGAGTTCCTTTAACAAAGGCTCAAACATACAGGAATTTGGTTCGTCAATTACTTTACTTAAGCTATTCTAAACCTGATATTACATATCCTGTTCAACAATTAAGTCAATTTGTTAACAGACCAACATATGAACACATGAAAAAATGACTTACATATTTTAAAGTATTTGAAGGGTACTACTTCTCTTGGTTTGTTTTTCCCTGCAACTAATGATTTTTCAATCACTGCATTTTGTGATGCAGACTGGGCATCATGCTCATATTTAAGACAAAGCTTGTCAAGATATTGTATATTTCTTAGAAGCTATCCTATCACATGGAAAACAAAAAAACAAGCCACAATATCTAGGTCATCAGCAGAGGCTGAATACAGGTTTATGGCCATCACAAGCTGTAAATTACAATGGATCTTCAATCTTCTTGGAGAATTCAGAATTAAATCATCGTTACCAATTCCACTTCATTGTGACAATAAAACTGCTATACATATCACATCTAACCCAGTGTTTTATGAACGCACAAAACAATTGGATATAGATTGTCATCTTGTTCGTGATAAGTTCAATTCATCTGTCCAAATAGCAGATATGTTCACCAAAGTTTTGTCTATTTCTAAATTTGCTACCTTACAATCCAAGCTGGCCACGGTTGATTCACACCATATCTCAGCTTAAGGAGGGGATGAAGAATATTGTATTTATTGGTTTGTTAGTCAATTAAGTGGTTTATTAATCATAGTTATTTTGATTGGTTAACTAACTATGGTTGAGTTACATAGCAGTTATTTTCTTACGCTATGTATATGTCTCTTATACTTCTTACTTTCTTATTCATTCTATATACAGAAGGAAGATTTCTTCATTTTTGTTCTTACTTTGTACAATTAGAGTCAAATTTTGCAACTTGGGGTGGCAAAACGCTAAATTTTTGTTAAATGTTCAAAACAATATAAACATATGATGCCCCTTCTTAGAGGTTTCCTAATACCTATATATCTTTGTCTATGTCTGGCATGGCATTGCACATTCAGGATATTATATAAAACCCTAACCTACCCATTACAACATCAATAATAATAGATAATTGACCATTGCGACTTTGAGCAAAAACAATTCACGGATGAAGGATGTGCCTGGAAACTTCTCTAGTTTTATTTCCTTTTTTTCCCAACTCGGGTGTAATTGTTTAATATAAATAACATACAATCATTCATATCATGTCTTCACAAAGTACAATAACTTCTTTTGTTTTTTCCTTTTTTCTTAAAAGACTGCCAGTGTCCGTTGAATTATTAAATACAACAACAAAACTCTGTCACGTTTTTATTTATTTATTTTTCAAAGTACGTTTTCAATTAAACTCTTCGGTTGGCTGTCGGAAAAACAACAGTTTTGATTATGTAATAATTAAAAAAAAAAATAAGGCAATAATATATTTTTTTCCGGTGGATAGAAAATGGACACGAAAATGGGCTCATGTAAATCTGTCAACGTTTTTCTTTTTATATAAGAAACTGCATGTGACGTTTGACCCACTTTCATTTTTGAGAAATCTTTAACCACCAAAAATGCATTCTTGTCCGCTGTGATTTGTTTAAATGGATAAATTTATTTTTAAAGTTTATTTTAACACAAATATCAATTATCGTCAGAATTAACCGTTCAGACGTTAGTTATTCGTTGTTGTATATCGACTTTAACACATGTCACGCGTGTATTGAATACGTTATGCGTTAATAAAAAAGACAAAAAATGCCTCTAACGTTTTCGAAAATGAGCAATTTTGCTACGTATGTAAAATGAGATATTTTTGCTTTACCATTACTTTTTGTTGTCCAATGCATGAGCAACAAGTGTCTTATTGCATTCACGTCAGCAGTCAACTAACGGTTAAATTGTCAAATATAATGAAAAGTAACGGTAAAGATAAAAATTTTCCATTTTACAAACGTTAAACGCACATTTGTTCACTTGAAGAAACAATAAAGTCAAATGTACTTTTATCCTTCTTTAACATGTCATAGTTTAAAAATTACAATTGTTATATTTAAAAAATTAAAAAAATATATATTTATTTTTTATAAAACATCTTTAAATGCAAAGGTTGCAATTTAAACTCTGATCAAATAAGAAAAATAATTGCATTATCAACCATTTGAATTATTAACAAGATAAGATATGATAATACTATCTCTAATTTATAAATAAAATCTATATATTATATGAGAATATATTGGATATGGATTGTAGACTCTTTTTTATCCCTCTAAGCTCTAACAGAGTTTATTTATTTGTTTATTTATTTATTTTTTTGAGAATGCAGAAAATTGATGTTAATCAGAATTGAAGTTATTGTATTATAAAATTTTTTATTTCATAGTTAGCTTCAAAAGATCAGTTGTTAGCCGATATGACATATAATTAATTATATTAAAAAGGGTGTATGTATATGTAATTTTCAAAATCAATAAAGCGTGTCAATGATCCAAAATTTCCAACCCTAAAAATCGATGAATCGAACTTGATCCGTCAAATTTATCTTTAAGCAATTTCCTATTATGAAAAACTCAATTGCTTTCAATGTTAAAAGGTTGTGATCTTGCCCATCATTTTGATAATTCAATCCCTCCACCACAGAAACTCACTTCCAATATGATGAAATCAGTCCCGCCATGAAGTGGGAACAACAAGATCTGTTAGTGTTGAGCTGGATTGTTGCTTTCGTTCTAGAAACAATACTTTCATCTCGATTATTTTTCTTTTCGATACTGTCTCAGCAGTCTGGACTCGATTAGTACAAAGCCTATGCTTCGGGTTTAAAATCACAAATTCCTTAGTTAAAATCTAGACTCTGTAATATAAAACGTGATACTGATAATATTAATGTTCATGCAAAAAAGGCTAAAAATATATCCGATCAATGAGTTGCTCTTCTACACTTTGTGTGCAAAGAAGATTTTGTAGAAGCAAATCGCCTTGGACTTGCTTATTGACCGTTTATTCATGCTTTAGAAGCATGTCATTTCACAAAATTAAATCAGCTCAGTTTTGAGAAGTGAAAAAAGGAGATAATATAATTTATGGCAGCAATACAATATCAATAGAATTGGAATTTTTTTTTAAGAAATTGAATTAATCCTATAAATTAAAAAGAAAATTTATAAAAAAGTCAAATTATTCGGATTGATCCGTGACTCAATTTATTTAGGTCAGTTTCGAATCTGACTTGGCCCTTAACTTTTCGATGAAATTCGGATGGAGTCATGTGCTTTTTTTTTCAAATTCGAGTTAGAATTTTCAAGTTCAGGCCAAGATTGACAGGTGTAGCATTGACAAACTTCAATTAATAATATCAGCCACATGCCAGTAGTTTCTCAACCAATTCCCCCGCACAATGGAAAAACTCGTTGTAAGAAAAAACATTGCTATAGAGTCTAGCTTTCCACTATTTCTTTAATCTGCATGTGAAGATGGTAACTTTCGTGTCCCTCTTTCAATGGCAGATGCCATCTTTCATTTTGATACATATGCTTCTCCTTTTTCTTTATATAGTAATCTCCATATGGAAATTCCGGCAAGTCCCAGCCAATGGGCCGCCAACTTATCCTATAATTGGATGTTTGATTTCCTTTTACAAAAACCAACGTCGTCTTTTAGATTGGTACACTCAACTCCTAGCTCAATCACCAACCAATACCATTGTTGTTGAAAGGCTTGGTGCTCGAAGAACAATCGTCACAGCTAATCCAAAAAATGTTGAATATATGCTTAAAACCAACTTTACCAACTTCCCCAAAGGGAAGCCTTTTACTGAAATTCTTGGGGATTTTCTTGGCTATGGAATATTCAACGTTGATGGGGAGCTTTGGCATACTCAAAGAAAGTTAGCTAGCCATGAATTCAAAGCAAGTTCTCTGAAAGAGTTCTTCATTCTTACATTGGAGGAAGAAGTAGACAAAGGATTATTGCCGGTTTTGGAGTCATTGGCAGCCACAGAACAGGTGGTTGACCTGCAAGAGCTGTTAAGAAGGCTAGCTTTTAACATCATATGTAAGGTTTCATTGGGTATGGATAGGTGTTGCCTAGATCCTTTGCTACCAGTTCCACCTCTCTCGAGAGCTTTTGATATGGCATCAGAGGTATGTGCTAGACGCGGAGCTGCCCCATTATTCGTGGTTTGGAAAATCAAGAGATGGCTTGGGATTGGATCTGAGAGACGGCTTAAAGATGCTGTTGAACAAGTTCATCAATGCGTTACTGAGATTATTATTAAAAGGAGGAAGATGTTAGAAGAAAGAAGGGAAAATGAGGGTGAAGATCTGCTCTCTCGGCTTATATTGGCTGGCCATGAAAAAACGGTGATAAGAGATATGGTGATAAGTTTTATCATGGCAGGAAGAGACACAACTTCAGCTGCAATGGCATGGCTCTTTTGGTTGCTGTCCAGTTATCCAGATATAGAGAAAGAGGTAGTGAAAGAGACAAGATTTACGACAAAGACAAAGTTAGATTTTGACTCTTTGAAGATGTTGAGATTGTTGAAGGCATGCCTATGCGAGTCAATGAGGCTCTACCCACCTGTAGCCTGGGACTCGAAGCACGCCCTTGTCGATGACATGCTGCCAGATAATACTCCGGTCCAAGCAGGAGATAGGGTGACTTACTTCCCATACGGGATGGGAAGAATGGAAGCAATTTGGGGCGAGGACTGGTTAGAGTTTAAACCAGAACGATGGTTTCTTGAACCAAACAAGAGAAGCTCATTAAAGAAGGCATGTCCTTACAAATTTCCAATCTTTCAGGCCGGCCCAAGGGTGTGTCTCGGGAAGCAGATGGCCTTCCTGCAGATGAAATATGTGGTTGCGTCCATTCTCAGGCAGTTTGAAGTCAGACCCATCAGTTCAGACAAGCCAGTGTTTGTGCCTCACTTGACAGCTCACATGGCCGGCGGGTTCAAGGTTGTGATCAGCAAGAGGACCTAGATAAGTACGATTGACCAACTAAATTAGTGAGTCAAAATTCATATTTTTTTTTAGATTTAGTGGAGGGTGCAACATGTCATTATTAAAATTGTAAAATAAGTCCCCGTAGTAAATTATATCACAGTATATGATATAATATTCTAAGAATACGTGCAAACGTCAACCGGACAGATAATCATAAATCATAAAAGAATCAGTCCTGGATATTAATAATCATCCAAAATTATTTCAGCTGCTGGACCGAAGGAAAAAGGCTGTGCTTGTGAAGACATGCTAAAGATTTTTAAATTTAGCCAGTCACATGCGCGAATAGAACGATTACCTCACATGTAATACATATTTGAAGGGGTAACATAAAAGAAATTAATTTAATTATTTTCAATTATATTCATACCTAGCAAACTTGGATGTTTGTCAACTACCACTCAAACTAAATGAAACGAATTTAAAAAGTTGCTTTATATTCTATTTGCTTGTAGCCTAATCCCTTAGTATGCAAAAAAGACATATCAAGTATTTGCAGAAACTATCTCATGTGGAAACTTTACAAATATTTAGCACATCAGCTATGTATTAATCTTATGTCATGGGAATTAACACTACAAAAGAATAGCCAAATTGCGAGGAAAAAAATTCCTTGCTAAATAGAAATGGACTATAGCAGAAATTTTGCCAGAGATTTTCTCTGGCTAAATTTTTAAAGGGATTTAGCAAGGGATTTACTCTCACTATTTGCCGGACCATTTGCAACAGATTTGCCCTCTAACTAGCGAGGAATAATTCATTAGCAAGAATGCATGTTTTCTCGCAAGTCCTCACACATTTGTCTAATTTTTGGAAGGAATCGCAAAGCTATTTTATCAACTTCTTTTGTGAAAGACAATCGCTCACGAAAATTTAATTCTTCACAAAATAAGTAAACATTCATTTTCTAGCTTACATATTTAGCGAGGGAAAATCATTCGCAAAAAAAATGGTGACATAGCGAGAGATTAAAGCAGTGCATTTTGCAAGAGATTTTCTCTCGCAAAATAAGTTAACATTCATTTTGTATCATGCATGTTTAGCAAGTTAACATTCATTTTCTATCATGCATGTTTAGCAAGGGAAATTCCTCGCAAAAAGAATAATTATTTAGCAAGAGACCAATCTCTTGCTAAATCAGTGGATATTGCGAGGAATAGTCCCCCTGTGCCTCGCAATAGGACTACTAGCTAAATTAGCAATTGAAGTTTTCTTGCTAAACCGTTGCTACACTGCACACTAAGATTTTTGCATGTACATTTAGCAATGGATTGTATTGTCCATTGCTATTTCGTTGCTGATTCTTTAGAGCGCCACTTTGGCACCATTTTTTTATCACTAAATATAGACTCCCTATCAAATCCCTTACAATTTTGTTACGAAAGTTGGCCCTCGCAAATATACGTCGCTATTTTGCAATTTTCTTGTAATGATAAGAGCCCACTGTCTCTTCTTTTTTTCTCTAGAACAGTTCGGCTATGTATTTCCAAATTCTTTGTTCCATTAATCAGATCTACCTAGTTTACTTAAAGATAAAGAGGGTCTCACTTCTTGCAGAGCCATTTTGAAGTCCTGAATTATAAAAAAGTAAAAAGAATGGAGGAAGCAATTTCAATGTAAATCATGGTAATGTACTTAATTGTACTCATCTGTGTTTGCATGCAAGTAAATTATGAGTGTTTACTATTGTACCTGAAGGGTGACTTAGCCTTGTAATTTCCATACATTGTTTAAGAGCTTCTCTCAGCGGACCCATAGATGGTTAAGTAAGATTTTCATTTCTGATCCTGAATATCATACAAACAAAAGGAAATGCCTGAGCAGGAAAGCTTTAAGGCAAATGATTTCTGGTTAATTATCAAGATCCCTTCAAAGATTCAATTCAAAAATCACGGAGAAACCTTTAGATTTTATTTCACTCTGAATGTAGGAATTACATACCTTCAGTCAGATCGCATATGTCCTTTGACAGCATGAATATTCCATCCTTCTCTAAGAGAGTGTGTACAGCCCAGGCTGTTGCTTCTTCATTCCCAATAAGCGGTTAGCTTCTGTATTTATTCAAATAATAATATTAATAAGCAATGATTTTATTTTTATTTTTTGGGTCAATTGTGCAGCCAAATTTGATAAATAAATCAAAACTTGAGGCAAAAATTAATAAATTAATTTGATTAAATTAAAACGGCAAAGGTTTGAATTGTGTTAATCGAGAAGCCTATTTGAAAAAAAAAATGTATCAACTCGAATAAGTATAGAGAGCCTTCAATTTGCAGTTTTAAACATTACCTATAAGTAGAATTTTCTCACTGCCACTGTCAAAGCCTTCCATTTCAATTACAAATTGTGTTTTGAATTGTCCGCTTGATTCATGTTCACCTTCTGACTTGCGCTGCAACCGTATAGAATTAAGAGTTTTCCTTTCAATTACTCGTTCTATTATCTCAAGTTAAGATAGAAGTAACTGTTCTATAAATAGTGCCAGCAACCAGTATAACAGTCATGGATTAGAACATGCTTACCTGAGACAGGAATGAATCTATTTCATCAAACAAAAATTGCAGCAGGCTGACAACAAGTGGCAACACCAAATAGAGCTCTCACTAACTTTTCACTTTAACCAATCTACACCCACAATTCCATATGTTGAAAAGTTAACAAGAATTTGGATCAATTGCAGACCCAAGTGTTTCGTTTTTTCTTTTACATTGAATAGTCGTCTCTTGCAATGGCATAAAGAAAATAAAATCAATACCATGAACTGTACAGAAAAAGATACAAGTAACTCAGGAATATAACCTAATCAAAATTTTCACAATCCATTTCAAAATTTTTTATCTGACCGATTCAACAACTTTTTCAGAAAATAACAACTCAATCAGTGAGCAACCAAACAGGATGGAGAAAATCAGCACAATGCACATACCCACTTGCTTGTTAATGAGCTGGCAGATTTGTAGAAAGAGGTGGCTTTGGCCTCTATCAATCACCTTTTCAATCATTGTTTTCCTAGTTCCCTATAACATTGAGGTAATCAAGTGAGACAATATATTTAAGGGATTGAGATCCATATTTTATTTGAATCTAAAGCATACTGGAGGACCAAAAAGAAGAAGACCTCTCCTTAGAGAGCGCAAACGTTAATATGTTGGAGCGCAATAATGGCCTCAGTCACACATCTTTTAGGATGCTTCAAGCCTTCTACAACATCAATGGGTAAGTTTTTAAAATTAGACACCAACGATATGAAATTGCAATAGTAAATGTAATGTAGTGTAGAAGTTTCAAGTATTTTATGGTACCAATATATCATCCTATTTGATGTTAGGATCCCGATCCATAATCTTATTTCTGACATGCTCAATAGGACAAGGTTCCAAATTCCTTAGACTTTCGGGAAGTTCACCATCAGGACCACAAAGCATCTCCAAACTAAGAGAAAAGACAAATGATAAAAGTACTGATATTTTATGTTTATTCATCAGTAATAATACCACTCAAACTACAAGGAGAGAGGAGCTGCAGGTATTAATAGAAGGATGTCAACAGTGTCTAGCACTTGTTCAGTCTACATTGGCAAGAAAAGTAAAATTTTTCTTTGCAAGAATCCCATTACAGATTAACAGATGCACAAGATAACTAGGGGTTTTGACTAGGGATATTATATATGTTTGGTGTAGAACAGAATTATGAATTCAGTTGTACAGCTAAAATTATGGGGCTCAATAAGAAATTGTTTCAACCCAAAGCCCTAGTTACTACAACTCAGTCCAGACTCTAGTGGTCACAATGAGATGATTGAATTTTTTTTCTTCTTCTTCCAAATACAGTTAATAAATTTATTATTCATGTGGCATGAAGTACTAAAAAGAAATGTGAATTTCATAGCGAGAAGTATGAAAGAACTTACCATCTCTTTGTTGAATCATCTAATGTATCACTCTTTCCTAGAACCCGTGTGGTCTGCTTCCATTTGGTTTTACAGGAAGAGAAAGTTGCCACGTCATCAACAGCCATATTATCTCACACCATAACCCCTTTTTGAGTTATCATTTAGTGGGGAGACGGATGCACTTGGTGATCCAACCTGATTATGATATGCTTCTATTTTAGCTATTAAGTTACAATTAAGCAACATTTCTCTCGCTAGAACAATCAAGCTATCAGATAAACCAACTCACAACAATTGCTAATTAAAAGAGATATCCTTTATATAACTATTTAGCTTTCAAATGATCTTTTATGGTTCAAGTTCAACTTTCCTAATAATAATAATAATAATAAGGGATCCTTTTCTGCTCATTTGGTTTCCTATAGACTGTTCACACAATATTTGAACATTGTACCAAGCTACACCATAGTGCCCAAAAAAAACTGAGAAAACTGGAAAAAAAAAAGAGAGAGAGAGAATATGATGAAGGTTTATAGTTATAACCATTAACCTTACTCAGGTATGACTAATGTTCATTGTATAATGCTAGTGAATCTAATTGGATATGTTTCCAAGATAGGTGTCTACATAGATGAAGACCATACAGATATTGCACATGCACAATCATAAACATAAGATAAAATGAATGAATCATATACCACTATTTTAATCCTTAGTTTATTTCCAAAATTTGATCTTCAAGAACAGAATAACTACCAATTTTACTCTTGCAGTTACAAATTCATTGCCATAAACATATCTATTAGCATGTTCATTACTTGATGGTGACTTAATAACACTCTCATTTCTGGGACTACTGATTTCCTCTTGTGAACGTTTGGATCCCAAAGTATTTGCATAACCTCTTTTTTATTTTTATTTTTATTTTTATTTTTATTTTTATTTTTATTTTTTCTTTAAAAAACTAGAGAAATTATGACCTTTAGGATGACTGTGATGTGAATGACCCATTTTTATGATCATGCAGTCATCAGAAGAATTACTTTTGGAGTTCAAAGAACTCTTAAGTTAACCAGTATACACCTTCGTGAAATTGTTTCCAAACAAGGACGTCAACTCTGCTTGTGTAATAACCTTCAATGGCTGGTTCTTCAACTTGTTGTTCCTAAGCAGCTGGCTGCCCTGAGAATAAGAAGTTATGTTAACACTCTAACCAAAGCATGTAGAATATCACTCCTTATTTTTGCATCTTGGAAAGAAAAACAAACTTGCTCAGGAAGCAAAATACAAACTTCTGCCCAACATATTATATACTGGAAAAACACCAAACCAAAAATGTGAAAATGATTCTACAGCAAAACTGGATGAAGTATGCTATCTTAACAGCACCACAAAATTAAGAAAACTACCGATCATGAGTCTTGCAAAGATGCTCAAATTAAGGGATATAATTTCAAATTTACTCGATAAATAGGTGCCATTTATCTCGGATGCTATCACTCAGTGAAGGTGGATTGCATCATTCTTGTAATTAAACTAATTAAAAAGGAAACTCTGCTTGAGATCTTCTTAAAAGATCACTTGCACAATTTAAGCCCCAGATTTCAAGCCAAGTTTAACGCTCAATAAAAGATACATATATATATATAAACCAAGCTTTAATTGCAAAAATCCCCAAGAAAATTCACGTTCCATAGCCTCATTATTGTCATACGACCAAACCCTAAATATTCACTTCAAGCGAGAAATCAAGAGAAATAATAATAATTTATATATATACACAAAACCGATCAAATTCAGGAATGAGGGACTGGCAAGCTGAGTCGAACATGGAGACGGCTTCGCGGTAGATAGGTCGAGTACCTCATCGGCGTCATTAAGAGAATGAGAGTCGAGGAAGCAGAGGGGACGAAGCCCGAGGTTGTGTGCAGCCGACAAATTGCGCCTCTCGAGAGCCAAATCGACACTGAACTGGAGAAGGGAGCCGCTTCAGATTCTCTTCGACCTGCTTTCTCCAACAAATCGAGGACTACACCGAATCCTCCATTTTTGGTTTGGAAGAACCAGGAGCAAATACTTGCACTTCGTTTCCCGCCATTTTTCTTTTTGGGTTGGTTGCAGGAGAAAAGGGTGGAATGGTGTATTTGAATATAATATTAATACAATAAAATAGGAATAATTTCTTTCGATAAATTAAAAAATAATAAAATACTTATAAATCATATAGAATTCATCTATGCATAATAATTTATAAATTTTATATATATAATTTATAATTTATAAGTGTTCCATTATTTTTTATAAGTGTTCAAATTTCATTATATTAATATTATATTTAAAGACACAATTTTATTATATTATATTGTATAATTTGTTATATTTATTTAGATATGATATTTTAATTTATTTTAATAAAAAATTAATATAATATTATTATTAAGTGGTAA
Source organism: Excoecaria cochinchinensis (assembly GCA_947683425.1). Classification (NCBI taxonomy): domain Eukaryota; kingdom Viridiplantae; phylum Streptophyta; class Magnoliopsida; order Malpighiales; family Euphorbiaceae; genus Excoecaria; species Excoecaria cochinchinensis. The sequence goes on from CANTUQ010000073.1 coordinate 579,912, forward strand.
AATAGTAATTATCTATTTCAAATATATTTAATTCAAATAAATGTAAAAATTCTTTTAAAACAAGAAGTACTTTCCAAATGTCTAATAAAAAGTTTAATTTTTAACTTTTTTTTTTTCTTTCCACTAGGGGTGAGCATGGACCGGTTAACCGGTACATGAGCCCAAAAAAAAATCAGTCCATTAATATCGATTTTTTGAAATTACAGTCAATTAACCAATCCATTATCATCGGTTAACCGGTTCATCGGTTTCGAATTTTCGGATCGGTTAACCAATATTTTTCGATTAACCATTATAATTATAAAATATATTTATAAAAAAATTAAATTGTCGAAGATACTTAAAATTTAAAATTAGAAAATAAACATAACCAACATAATAATTAAATATGATATTCAAACAACAAATATAAACTAAAAATATTCAAAAATATTATTTTCACATATATTAAAAATTTTATTTTATTTGAAATTTTTAGTTAATATATTAATTTTATATAACTTTTCGAATATATTTTAATTTTAATTAATGAAAAATTGATATATCATGAAATAATAAGAAATACTAACTATGTACATATTGAAAACAACTAAAATAACTTTAAAAAAACTAAAATGAAATTAAAATATTTTAAAGTAAATAAAAATTAAAAGGATATAAATAATTAAATATGAAAATAATGAAATAAAAAATTATAATAAAAATAAAAAAAAAAAGTAAAATATAATTAATAAATTATAGGAGTATTCATTTATCAGTTTCGATTCGGCTAACCAATTTATAAGCTAAAAATAAAAATCAATCCATTAATATCGATTTTTATAAAATACTAACCATTAACCATAAATATCGGCTCGATTAACCTATTTTTCGAATCGATTTCGGTTCGATTTCTCAGTTAACCAAGTCCAACGATTTTTTTCTCACTCCTACTTTCTACAACTTAAAAATCAAAGTGAACATCTGTCAAATGGCCCCAGGTTAATTAGATGAAACCATAATTGCAAAGTTGTTGAAAAAATTATTTGATATTAGGGTTTGATTTTAAGGTTAATGAAAATGTAAAATAGAGGATTAATTTAAAATTTTTACTTGTTTTTTTAAACGATTGGCAAAAATTATTTGAATCATGACAGCATGATAGCTTATTTTGAGATAGAATTGCACCCATTTTAATATTTTAAAGATAAAATTACACCTATTTAAACTTTTTGGAGTAACATTGCATAAATTTGCAGCTTCCACTTTTTATAAAAATTCATTCACATTTCTTCCTACTTTTATAAACTAATAATTGCATTCAAAAATAAAATCAACTATCACAGATAATCATAAATCTTTAAACCTTGGTTTGTGAACTAAAATAAACTCAAATTCTCCAAAACCTGCTTTCTATACTTTTCTATACTTGTAGCCTAATCCCTAATTTTACAGAAACGACAGAACAGAGTATTGCAGAAGCAATCTCATGTGACGTACTTTACAGATATTTAGCACAAATGTCATAGGAACCTAGGGCATACTTTTTTTCTTTTTGGGCCTAAAGCAGTTAGGTGTATTTTAGAGTGATAGGCTTCCAAATTGTTTGTTCCATTCATCATATATACCTAGTTCACTTAAAGATACAGAGGGTCTCACTTCTTGTAGAGCCATTTCAAAGTCCTGTATAGAAAAAGTTAAAAGAAAAAAAAGACAAAGCAATTTCAATGTAAATAATGTTATCGGTGCTTAAATGTATGCGTTTTTCTTTGTATACAAGTAAATTATGCATGTTTACTATTGTTACCTGAAGGGCAACTGGCCTCATATCTTCCTTTTTTAGCTCTGTAATTTCTATACCTTGTTTAAGAGCTTCTCTCAGCGGACCCATAGATGCATCCTTCACTAAGTTTTTCATGTCTGATCCTGAATATCCTACAAACGAGAGGAATCCAATGGAGGGAAACTTAAGACAGATAATTTATAGTTTAACTTTCAAGACCTGTTGAAAAGATTTAGTTCAAAAATTATGGAGATCTGAATGTAGGAACTAAACACCTTCAGTCAGATTGCATATGCCATCAATATCCTCCTTTGACAGCTTGAATAGCCCATCCTTCTCTAAGAGATTACGTACGATCCAGGCTCTCGCTTCTTCATTCCCAATAAGAGGAGGTTAGCATCTGTACTTATTCAGATAATCATTTGCAAAATGAAAAAGAATGTGGATTACACCTGATGAAGGCAAGGGGATATATAGTCTTTTGGTAAGTCGTCTCCGTGCTGCTTCATCAAGTTCTTGGGGTCGATTTGTTGCTCCTGTCATAAATCCAGTCAAATGACAATGCCATTGCTTTAGCATAGAACTAAAAGTAATAGTTGAATCTGAAAAGCATATCATGCAGCAGAAGCGGAGATATTAAACAGGAAAATGAATGAATAAAGAAAACATTGATGGAATTAAAAATCAAGAATCAGGTGATCAAATCCATTTGTTAATCCTATTGTTATGCATCATAAGTACGAATTACTTTATCAGAAGGTATCCCTACTGCAAACCAGTTATATAGATCATGAAAATTGTTGATCCCTGAATAGGTTTCTTCACTGCTCTTTCAGAACTTCAATCCTATTGAATTTTATTGCTTTAAAGGTACAATACATGAGAGAAAAGGAGAATCTGGGGCAACCTAAATTAACATTTCAGAAGATAAATATTAGGTATTTGATGGGCCAGCTCATCAAAATAAATTCAAACCTGAATGGCTAATGATAACTTCTAAAAATCCTTTTAATTGTTTTCAATTATATGTCAACCTTTGACATTTTTTATATCAATTTAAGCAATGCAATTAAAATTGATAGAAGATATATTCTAAAGTAGATAAAAGAAATACAAATTGACTTATTTGATTGAGCAATAAAAATATCTTTTTGTCAATTATGCAGCCAAATTTGATAAATACATCAAAAGCTGAAGTAAAAATTAATAAATTAATATGACTAAGATTAATAGAGTCCAAAGTTTTGAATTGTTTTACTCAATAAGCCTAATTGATTAAAAACGCAATAACTTGACTCAAATAAGTTAAATATAGTGTGCCTTCAATTTCTTGCTTTAACTATTACCTATAAGTAGAATCTGCTCGCTACCACTGTCAAATCCTTCCATTTCAATTAGGAATTGTGTTTTGAGTCGTCTACTTGATTCATGTTCACCTTCTGACTTGCGCTGCAACCATATAGAATTAAGAGTTCCATCTTATATGCAAGGAATAAATGATTCTTCATTCTATAATTTCAAGTAGATCTTCTATAAGATAGAAGTATACTAATGAATAGTGCTAGAAACACCAGTATAGCAGTCACAGTTCAGAACATACTTTACCTGAGATAGGAGTGAATCTATTTCATCAACAAAAATTACAGCAGGCTGACGACAACTGGCAACACCAAATAGGGCTCTCACTAACTTTTCACCTTCACCAATCTACACCCACAATTTCATACGTTGAAATGTTAACAACAATTTCACATTTTAAGATATGGAAACAAAACAAATAAAGTGTGCAGAAGTGGTAATTCTGTTCGGATAGACTTCATTAAAGGATGCTGCAACCCCAATAAGAAAGAGACGTTTCTCAAAGCACACTGTGGTTTGCTTCAACAAATAGTTGGTGGAACCGGTGAACCACATGAGCTGACCTTTTTTCTATATTCATTATTACAATAAGGTCCATGTATTGATATAACCAATCTTGTATGTCATACTACCTAGGGCCTCATAAATAAATAAACTAAAAAATAAAATAAAAAATAAAAAAACACACCACCTTGGGGCTTCACCAGGACGAACTAATAGAAGGCCAAGGGGAAGGATTACTCCTAAGTTGAATAATGAATATCACTCGAATCTCCTTTATTTAAATAGTTTTCTAACACATCATCAATAAGTTGAATCTAAAACATGTGAACCAGCAAGTGGAGCAGAGGGTTGCTAGAGTAGAAGAAGCATAATGTTATGGTTATAGGGTTTGAGCTTCTCAAGGAAATATTTTAGCTATAGTGATATTTTAGTTATAATAGGATTTGATTTTAATTCGTGATTTATTTTCTATTTAGGAGGATTTCTATTTCCTTGTTGGAAAATTATTCTTATTTTCTAATTAGAATAAATCCATAGTTTCCTAGTTAGATTATAATCCCTAATTTATTAGATGTTCCTAATCTTATAATCTCTATTTAAAGAGACAAATTTAATCAATCAAAAAATATCAGAATAAGAGATCGGAGCTCTCTTTAACAAGGTCCAAGGTTTCAGTTTCCATTTGACAAGCTGAGAGATTTCTATCTCCATTTGACGAACCGAGTTATCATATTAATTGCCAGGTATTTTGATCCACAATTTGGGACCACAACAAATTAGTATTAGAGCCAAACACAGTGGGTGACTCTCAAATAGAAGATCGATCACGTTCTTCTCCAAGAGGCAAAGGCAGCAAGTGATGCTAGGCTTGCTGAAATAGAGAAGCGGCTGGGGAGTCAGATGCAAGAGTTGTCATTACAATTCAAGGAACTGATGTCTGGGCTTCAGCGAGGGTAGCATGCAGAATCAGAGGGCACCGCAAGTCATCACCCGCCACCAAGGCACACGCTAATTGGGACTACTGCAGGCAGTCCAGCCCAAACAAACAGCGCAGCAACCAGCGGTGGAATGGTACCCCGCTATAAGAAGTTGGACTTTCCCACTTATGATGGAAAAAAAGGTTTTCAACAAGTCTCCATCCGATTTGGGTAGCAATTACAAATGGAAAAGTGGTTTTTTGAATAAGAAAATTTGCCTAGAGAAACCAGTGGAACAACACAAGAAGTTGAACCAACCAGTACTTGAATATAATTATATATTTCAAAAGGCATTATGATTCCCACCTATTCGAAATTGCAACCATTGCTTGAGGACAAGCTCTTTTGCCAGGAGGGGAGTGATGTTATGGTTATGGGGTTTGAGTTTCTTAAGAAAATATTTTCGTTATAGTAATACTTATTTTTAGTAATAATATTTTAGTTATAATAAGATTTTATTTTAATTAGTGATTTATGTTCCATTTAGGAGAATTTCTATTTCCTAGTTAGAAAATGATTTTTATTTTCTAATTAGAATAAATCCATAATTTCCTAGTTCGATTATAATTCCTAATTTACTAGATGTTCCTAATCCTGTAATCTCTATTTAAAGAGACAAATTTAATCAATAAAAAAACGTTAGAATTTTTCAGCACGAAAGTACAAGAGATTGAAGCTCTCTCTATCGAGGTTCAAAATTTCAGTCTCCATTTGACGAGTTAAGAGGTTTTAGTCTCCCTTTTACGAGCTAAGTTATCATATTAATTGCCCGATGTATCCACAATTTGGGACCACAACACATAAATGAAGATGAGCTAAAGAAACATAAATGATGATGTGAATGCAATGCCTACAGAAGATCTATTATCTAGCAGAAGCAAACCTATACCCTTTAGTTTTATTTTTCTTTTGACAGTAAAAACAAGTAAAAGTAATCTATACAACTCTGTTATCATCCCTCTGAAAAGTCTAATCAGTTAGGATTGTTGCAGATCCAAGCACTTTGCCTTTTCTTTTCATAAAATAATCAAAATAAAATCAATATCATGAACTATACAGAAAAAGATAAAGGGACTCGGTAATAAAACCTAATCAAAACTTCTGTAATCCATCTCAACTGTTTTTGTTTACCAATTCAACAAACTTTTTCAGAAATTAAGAACTCAAACAGTAAGCAACCAAACAAGATGGAGAAAATTGGCAAATACGGACATACCCACTTGCTTGTTAATGAGCTGGCAGATATGTAAAAAAAGGTTGCTTTGGCCTCTCCAGCAATGGCTTTTCCAATCATTGTTTTCCCAGTTCCCTATAACATGGAGGTAATGGAGTAAAATAATATATTTAGGGATTGAGATCCATATTTTATTTGGATTTGGTGCATACCGGAGGACCAAAAAGAAGAAGACCTCTCCCTGGAGAACGGCAACCTTTAAATATGTCTGGGCGTAATAAAGGCCATATGACCATCTCAGTCACACATTTTTTAGCATGCTCCAAGCCAGCTACACATCAATGCATAAGAACTTAATTAGAAGACCAACTAAGGAAATTGCAATAGTAAATGGAAGGCAATAGAAGTTTCAAGTATTTTATGGTACCAATATCATCCCATCGGACATTAGGATCCCGATCCATAATCTCATTACTAACATGCTCAATAAGACGAGGTTCCAAATTCCTTAGTTTTTCAGGAAGCTCGCCATCAGGACCACACAGCATCTCCAAACTAAGAGAAAACATTAAATGATTAAAATTACTGACATGTCATGTTCATTCATTGGCAAAATAGCACTTAAACTGGAAGAGGAGAGGAGCTGAAGGTACTGAAAGCAGGAAGTCAACAGTGTCAAGCTTTAGTTCAGTTCACTTTGGCAAGAGAAGTAAAATTCTTCTTTGCAAGTTTCCCATTACAGATTAACAAATTCACATGCTAACTTGGGGATTCGACTGCAGGTACTGCATTTGTTTGGTGTAGGTGAGCATTATGGAATTCAGTTGTACAACTCAAAATAATGGGGCCCAATAAGAGCATTGTTCGATCAAAAAGACCTAGTAAAACATAACCCACTGCAGACTCCAGTGGACACACTGAGAAGATTGGTTCTTCTTCTTCCACATACTGTCCATAAATGTATTATTCATACAGCATGAACAGCTTATAAGAAATGCAAACTTCATTGTGCATATGATGAAAAGTACAATAGAACTTACCATCTCCTTGTTGAATCATCTACCATGTCATCATTCTTTCCTGCAACTCGTGTTGTAATGTTTCCATTGTTGCCTCCATTTGATTTTATAGGGGGAACAAAGTTGCCACGAATGCCACGTCGTGAACAGCCATATGATCTCACCCCATAGCCCCTGTTCGAGTTATCACTTTGTGGGGAGACACATGCACTTGGTGATCCCACCAATCCTCCCTTTTTCCTTGCATCCATTTCCTATGACGAAACATATGAAACATGCTTAATTTGGATGAATAAGATAAGATGAAAAAGAGGGTTAAAATTTCAAATCAACAACTTAATGATATTTCCAGGATAAGATATTCAAGCATTACTCCAAAGTGACATAATGATATGCTTCCATTTTAGCTATTAAATGACAATTAAGCATCACTTCTGTTGTTAGAACAATCAAACTATCAGATAAATCAAACTCACAAGAATACATTAAAAAGAAAGGAAAAAAAAAAAAGCATTCCTTTATATTTCTCTTCAGCTTTTTTTATATGATCTTTTATGGTCCAAGTTCCTTTGTCCTTTAAATAATAGAGGATCTTTTTCTGCTCATTTGGTCACCTATATACAAGCTCACACCATATTTAAACCTTATACGAAGCTATACCATACCAAAACAAAACAGAGAAAACTTTAAAAACAAAAAAATGATGAAGGGTTATAGTTACACCCATTAACCTTATTCAGGCAAGACTAATGCTCATTGTATAATAGTGAATCTAATCGGCTATTTCCTACATAGGTGCTTACATATATGCAGATCATACAGATATTGCACAAGCACAACCATAAAAATAGATAAAATGAATGAATTGTAGACCACTGCTTTAATCCTTAGTTTATTGCAAATTTCCTTTTTCTTCAGAACTGAATAAGTACCAATTTTGCTCTTGCTGTTACAAATCCATTGCCAGAAACATCTGTATTAGCATCTTCATTGCTTGCTGGTGACTTAACAGTGTCATTTCTGGGACTACTGATTTCCTCATGTGAACGTTTTGATCCCAAAGTATTTGCATAACCTCTTTCTTCCTCTTCCTTTTTTAAATATCTAGAGAAATTATGATCTTTAGGATGACTGTGGCATGGATGAGCCATTTCTTCAATCATGAAATCATCAGATGTGTTACTTTTTGAGTTCACAAAACTCTTGTGTGAACCACTATATGCCTTCACAATGTTGTTTCCATACAAGGATGTCAACTTTGCCTCAATAATAACCTTTGATGGCTGGTTCTTTAACTCATCCTTCCCAACTAGCTGGTCTCCCTGAGAACAAGGTGTTATGTTAAATACTCCTAACCAAATCATGTAAAATAGCATGCCATATGTTTGCATATCGGAGAAAGAAAGAAACAACCTTGTCAGAATCCAGACTACAAATTTCTGTCCATTGTATTATATATTGAAAGAACACAAAACCAAAATGTGAAATGGTTACAGCAAAATCGAATGAAGCTTGCTGTCTGAACTGCTGAACAGAATGAACAGAACTAGCAATCATAAAAGCAAATTTGTTTCTCTCCATACCTTCCCATTTAAAGGCTTTATATTATATTTCTGAAGAAGAGCACGAAAATATTTTGACTGTATAACCTTCTCCATGCCAATATCTCTTTTCCTGCTAAAAACATGGCCAGCAGTTCTGCCTGCTTGTTCAAATGCTCGGCTAAAGGAAAATGGAGAACAATTATTATCACCGCGAAGTCAAGGGACTAGATATAATCTAGAAGAAAATTCGTCACAAACATAAATACACATCTTGCATAGATGCTAAAATTAAGATATATAATTCCAAAATTACTTGATAAAGAAATGACAAATATCTCGGATGCTGTCTCTCAGCAAGCTGAATTGCATCCTTCTTGTATTCAAACTAATTAAATAAAGGAAACATTGTGCTTGAAAGGTCTCTTGCACAATTAAGACCACAAATTTTAATAAAAAACTACAAAACAAGCTTTAGTTACAAAAATCTCCAAATAAAATTCCCATTCAATAACCTCATTATGTTTATAAGACAATAAAACCCTAACAATTCACTTCAAGCGAGAAATCAAAAGAAGTAATGATAATCTTTTGATGTTTATAAACAATATACCGATCGGATTCAGGAATGAGGGACTGGCGAGCTGTGTCGAGCTTGGCGACGGCTTCACGGCGGATAGGCCGATTAAGTACCTCATCGGCGTCGGTGAGAGAATGAGAGTCGAGGAAGCCGAGGAGACGAAGCCCAAGGACATGAGCAGCCGCAAAATCGCGCCTCTCGAGAGCCAAATCGACGCCGAACTGGAGCGAGTGGAGCCGCTTCAGATTCTCGTCGACTTGCTTTCTCCAACAAATTGAGGACTCCTTCGAGTCCTCCATTTTTGGTTTCGAAGAAGCAGGAGACAATACTTGCTCTTCTTTTCCCGCCATTTCTTTTGGCTTGGCTGCAGGTATAAGTTAAAAGAGACTAGAGAGGACCAGGCCACCGTGGCCACGTTTGGTTCATTCTATTGCACATCAGATACTATATATGCTAATATAATATGTTTCGGAGGTTTCTAAAAAAATTAATTTAAGTCCTGTTATATAATAGTGATCATGCACATGTTAATCAGGGAATAAATTTTAAAAAAATCAGTTTATTAATTATTTATTTTTTAAAATTATTAGTCATTAATCAGTCCGTTATTATCGATTAATCAGTACATCGATTTTGAATTTTCAGATTGGTTAATTAATATTATTTCGGTTAACCACTATAATTATAAAATGTATTCATAAAAAAAATAAAATATTCATGTTATTTAAAAATAAAAATTAGAAACCAAATATAATTTAATATAATATTTAAATTATAAATACAAATTAAAAATATTACGTCAATATACATACATATGATAGAAAAATATCATAAATAAAAAAATTGTAATATATTAATTTTATTAAATATTAATTATTACTTACAACGAAATTTTTTATTTTTAAAATGAAATATATTTAATTCGAATTGTAAGTGTTAAATACTATCTATAAAAATATTAAAACTAATATTCCACATTTTAATTAAGTATTATTTATCATATTAAATTTTAATAATTTAAATATAAAATATTTTAATTAAACAGTTAAAATTATTAAATTAATTACAATTAAAAATTAATTATATATATTAAAAAGTTTGAAATGTAAAAAATTTTGTGTACGTGAAAATAAAAGTTCATCACAGATGTAACTTTTTGTTAATATATTAATATTATATAATTTTCGAATATATTATGATTTTTATTATTGAAAAATTGATAAATTAAAAAATAATAATAAATACTAAATATGGATATATTGAATAATTGATAAATTAACTAAAAATTCAGTTATCGGTTCGGTTAACCGGTTACCTGAGCTCAAACCATTAATCAGTCCATTAATATTTATTTTTTCAAAATACTAACCATTAATCAGTCCATTACAATCGATTAACTGATCAATTGGTTCGATTTCGGACCGGTTAACCGCATCAATCGGCTTTTTTTGCTCACCCCTACTATTATCTTATATACATCATATAAAACACTCTATAATTTATCTACTATATTATAAAAATTGAAAGGTAAATTTTTAATATTTCTCTATTTTCGTTATTATCTTTATTTCCGGCATTTTTTAGGTCAATTTTGCAGTGTATAATTTACTGAGCAATTGTATACTGATTCGTTCTATAATTATTATTTCAATTTGATTGATCAAATTCCAAAATTACTAAACATATTTTCATCGTGATGCCATATTTTCGTCTCTTTTTTTATTTTTTATTTTCACAATAAATTTTATTTGAATTTTATTTTTTAATAAAATATTAATATATGTATCAAAAATTGTATTTTATAATCATAATTTTTTTTGTCTAAATTAATGACAACACAAATAACTCAATTTATTTATGTTTAATTTTTTTTTTTTACAACATTACTATAGTATGATATTGTACATCAAATAATATTAAAAATTTATATACTTTTATTTTACTTTTATGTAAACTTACATTTCTTTTTAATAATTTTTTTTGACAACCAAGGAATTTCTTTAATTTATTAAAACATAACTTGTAATAAAAAAAAATAGTATAAGTATGTTTATTTTAGAATTATATGAAATTAAAATTATAAATTGGTAGCGTTTTACTAAAATCAGCTTTTGGGGTAAAAAAAATATATATATAAATTTTAGAATTATGTGAAATTAAAATTATAAATTGGTAGCGTTTTATTAAAAATCAACTTTTGGTAAAAAAAATAATATAAAGATTTTCAGTTATTTCTGTTTTTTATTTAAAAAATTACCTATTCAAAATATAAGTGGAATAGCAGGCTCAATAAACATTTCTAGCGACTCTTTTTGAGAAATAGGTAACATCTATTGAATGTTAGAATACTTCTTTAAAATAACAAACAAATCAACAAACCTTATAATAAAATGGAGCTTAATGGCACAAACTCATTGAAATCAACTAATTTGATTTCTCAAAAACATTACCCGTTTCATAAAATATTTTAAAATTATCATTTACCATAATTGACGTGTTTAATAAAATATTTTATCACGTTCAACGCACGTGTATGATAAATTAATGGAACATGATGATAGTTACTGCTGGATCATGAAATTCCTGAAGCAAAAGAAGTCAAAATAAGAAATGCCAAGATATCAAATTGATTTGGTGTAGCAGTTTTTAAAATGATGGGCTACAAAGCTTGAACTCAGTTGTAATTCTTCTGGACAAGACTACTTTTATCAATGCATTAATTTTCAAATGGATGTGTATAGTTTATTGCATCAGATTTCAGTGTAAATGGGTCCTTCTCATATCAGTGTCAAGCTTAACCAACAGGAAATGTCACTATCCAATTTCTTGCTTTTCATCAATTGCATATAGTTCAAACAAAATCCCAACTGGAAAAACAAAGCGAAACCTTCAAAATACATACACATACAGACTTCAACTTCTGCAGGACAAGGATATGTTGGAATTAATAGGACTCTCTACTGAGCATGAAATAGATAACTGAGTAGAGCTACCTGCAAATAACCCCCATTTCACTATTCGAAGGGTTATCGACACGAAAAATCCGATATCTATGAAATATATTCATAAATATGCCAAAGACTAATGAAGTGTAGCCATTATTCAACTAGCATGAAAATAACTCCATCGAGTTGCTGGCTTGCACAGTTAATATTTAAGCTACCATAACAGAACAGTTCAATATAAAGTTACTGAGCCTATTTCCAGCACATTCAAGAGGCATCCACTGTAATTCCTCAGCATTAGCATTTGGGCAGCAGGTGTATATAACCATGCCATCTCCTGAATAAGAGACTTTGGAAGTAGATGCACCTATGACAAGTAGCTCATTGCCTAGAGACTTGAAGGCTACACCCCATCCTCTTGAAGAATCAGCTCTCACCGGTACTAATCCTAGCTTCCTCCATGACTTGTTCCTTTTTGAATACACTTTGAGCTCATTCGACAAGGTTTCCAAAGAGTAAAGCTCATTGTTCACAACAGCCACGAGAGGTGGAGATTGGAAAGTTGCAACAGGAGTATTCTCCAACATGTCAGGGAAAAGTTCCCATGTCTTTTTCTCATCATCATAAGCTTCTGCACATGTGAGACATCTCTCATCCTCATTTCGCCCACCGATAACATAGAACTTGTTATCCATGTAGCAACCGGAGCAAAGTCTCCTTTTCTGATGCATCCTTGGAAGTGATTCCCATGTTTTAGCATCAGGATTGTATTTCTCAGCAGAGTTTAGAACAACACCAGCTTCTGTCACTCCACCAGCTACAAATGCAAACGGACCACAAGACGCAGAAGCAAACAAACATCTTGGTTTAATCATGGAAGGACCCTTTCTCCAGCTATTTGTTTCCAATTCATATCTCCAAACAACTACACCATTTATCTCGCGTCCCGAAATTATCAGATGAGTACCAGAACAAACTGATTCTTTATCCCCAGAAGAAAAGCAGGAGTCTGCAGGCAAGGAAGGAAGCTTTCTATGAGAACTGAATTGCCTATCAAAAGCCCACCATCCACTGTCTCCAGTTGTAAATATGAACACTGATGATTCTTTCACACCAAGTTCCCTCCTGATCTTAAAGAGCTCACCACTCCTCATAAGACCTAATATTCGCTTGTTAACCAATGCAAATTTCCAGTATTCTGATCTAGTAACCCTTGCCAAAATCTGATTCTCCACCTCATCGCTCAGCTGGGGAACTTCCGAGTAATCTGCATCCTGAGGTTCTTCACTTGACGAGCCACTTGTTCGACAAAATGCATACCTGCTAGGACCTTCTGCTGCTATTTTAGTTATACTATCACTTGTAATAATATTATCCAGTGGAGGAGAATGACAAGTAATCCATAACTTATTACCATAATCCTCACCAATAATCCTTTCCCTACTAGTATTATGATATTTTCTGCACACATCAACTCCTTCATCTTCACCCCCCATATCTTTTTTGGACATGGATCAGAAGCTCTCAGAATAGAAAATTCTCTGCCATTTATAAATTTAGATAAAAATAAAAAATAAAAAAATCAGAAAGCTTATCATCAGCAGAACTATAAATGCATTAATATTCATATCATAGATGATTAAAGAAGTTAACTGGACAAATTAATTCATTATTAGTAGAAAAGAAAAAGAAAGACCCATCAAAAAAAAAATCCCATGAATGATGAGAATAAGACCAATTAACACATGTTTTTCACGAATTTATTCAGCTTTTAAGGGAAGAAGAGATAAACAAACAAAAAAGTCAGCTAAAATGAATACAACAGAGGCTTGCAAAAAAAAAACATTAAGAGCTCAAGAACACATTCATGAATTGATTCAACAATAGATATCAACCCAATTCGAACCATTTTGTACCATACCCAGATCAAAATAGACAATCTAAAAGGATTCCCTTTAGCACCAGAAGACAAACCTTGACTCAGATGAGAACTATAATCCTATAAGCAAATAAAACAGTGAATAGTGTGAATGTAAAACAATCAACAGCAACAACAACTTGAAGAAACAAAAACTATAAAGAAAAAAAAAATGAAATGGAACCAAGGGATACGCATTAGAAACTGAAGTGAGCAAAACGTACATGAAAATAAACCCAACAAATCAAGGCATAACTGCATAAATGAAATTAACACATAAATATATATAGTGAGAGAGAGAGAGAAGCGTACCAGATAAGTCTAAGTCAAGTCAAGGAAGTAAAAGAAGGGACGGTTATAAGCAGAAAAATGAAATCATGAAAACACAAGTCTCAAGGGAAAGAGAAGATTATGAAGAAGAAATAAGCCAAGAATTTGGAGTAAAGGAAGAGAGAGAAGCAAGAAGAGAAAAATACATAAACAAACTACAAAAATTGAAGAGAAACCATTAAGAGGGAGAGAAACAGGGCTTACATGTATATGAGTGGAGAGAAAAAGAGTTGAATTTCAAAGAAACCCATTATCTGGGGGTTTATGCTTTAAATTAGTGTGGTGATTTATTGTATTATTAGTAATTATTTATAGTTAAATATAGCTTTTGCTATTATCATCATCATCTCCAACACCAAAACCCAAATAAACAATTTTTAGTTTACAAGAAAAGGCAATTCCTTTGAAGAGAGAGAGAGAGAGAGATTTTCTGTTTCTTTCTTTCTCTGCGTAAAGGAAGAGAATTATTATTATTATTATTTTTTTTTAAATTTGTTGAGGAGAGGCAAAGTCTGTTCCTTTCGGCTTTCTCCTCTTTGTTTCCCTCTTTTTCTTTTTAATTACTAATTCAATAAGAAAACAATAACTTAGTTTATATATATATATTCTCTATTTTATTTTATGTTTATTGTTTTAATTAGAATTAAAAGTTATTAATTAAACTCAAATTTAGGATAAAATTAAATAATTAAATATACAAATTTAAATCTAATTAGTCAATTTATATTGAAAAAATAAATAAATTATATTTAAAATTTAAAAGTATCAGATAAATAAAATTTGAATTTTATTTAAAAATGATGCATAAAATGAAATGAAGGGAATATATATATGAAATTAAATTAGAAAATATAATTACGTTTTTGAGAAATCCTTTCTAATAAAATATTAAAAATTCCTTAAATTTTTTAATTTATATTGTTGAAATTGAAACCTTCCAATTAATATGATTTCATTCAAAAGGTCTTTAATGATATATTACTTTTCCTTCATATGCATGAGTTTACGGTATCTAAAGTTTTCATGAAAAATTACAAAATACAAATTTACATTCCTTCGAATTTTTGTAAATAAATTATTTAACACTTGAAAAAACTAAAGTGAATCCAAAAAAATAAAAATCGAAAAATAGAATTTTCAACCAACTTATGAATTCTGTTGAAATAGGTACAGTTTTCCCTTCTTAAATTGTAAACATAGGAATTGAATGAATGGTGCAATCCACGCATTCTTCTTGGACCTCTTGTTCGGAGGACATTAAGCTCATAAGAAATAGTGGTGATATCATAGTTTATAGGACGTAAGTTGATGAATGTGTTTTTTTTGTATGGCTTACCATTAGATTGCACTAGTGGAAGGTGGAGATTGTCATGAATGGAAAATTTAAAAAGACTGGAGGAATTTCAGGATAATTAGATTGACAATCAGTCTCTACATCCATCAATGTGCTACCCTAAATTTTCAGGACAACCAAGTATTGATTTTTAAAAATATTTAAATAGTAGTAACAATTAATTAATTGATAATATTTTGCTTTTGGTGTTTATGTTGGAGTTTTATTTTTCCATTTTAATTATTTTTAGAGTAAAAATGCCAAATAATAATTTTTTTTTTTAAGAAAGAATGAATGGCACTAATCAAGATAGTATAACATCAAAACGCAAGAAAGGCTTTACAAAATCAGGAGTTTCATGTCAAGATATAAGACTAGCATAAGAATGAGAAGCTTTTGCCGGAATATGAGTTACCTCATTAGCTCGTTTTTTGACAAAACCAATTGAAACATTTTTGCATAAACTAGCAAGCGTTCTATAAGAATGAATAACACACCCAACTTCAGTGAAACCATATGTAAAATGATTGAAATAGTCAACAACAGCTTTGGCATCTATTTCAACCGGAACATTGTGCAGTTTTCGATCCTTAATCTAGCTTAAAGCCTCCTTTAGACACACTGCCTAAGCCAATGAAGCATTCCAGCAGCCCCCAATCGACTTAAAAATACAACTAAGAGCTCTGCCCAGATCATCACGAATAACCCATCCTAAACTCACACTTCTTGACTGAATATTAATAGAGGCATCAATATTAAGCTTTACTGTGCCTGGTAACGGGCGTATCTAGCGAGCAGGCTCTCCAGAAACAATTAGACCTCAAGACTTTTAAGAAATACCATTCACCAAGTGAAACCGTGCCAAAAAACTAAGACTTTGCTGCACACAAAAAAAGGAGAGATTGACAATCCCTTCCATAACATATTATTTCTATTACACAAAAGACCCTACACCAACATGCAGAATTTATCGCATTGAAGAGGGTTGAATTCATTCAACATGGCAGCCACCCAATCACCGAAAATTTCCCCCTGCATTGACATGAAACTCAGCCCACTTTTTACCCAAACTTGTACAGCATAAGAACAATCCAAAAAGGTATGGAAGTAGTGCTCCCCAAAATCATTACAAACAACACAATAATTTTTCACATCAACTCCTCGCAATAATAGTGTTTCTCGCGTGGGAAGGCACCCAAAATAAAGTGCCCACAAAAATAATTTCACTTTTGCAGGAATGGACAATGACCAAATAGAAGACCAAGCTACAACATTTGGAATTTCACCATTAAACAATAAATCATTAGCAGCCACCCTATATCCCGATTTCACAGAATATTAACCATGTCTTTTATAATGCCAAATTAAAGTATCACTAAAGTCACCATTTCCAGCCGGCAAAAGGAAAATATTTTGGACATCATTTGAATTAAATAAATTTTTCAGAAGCTCCAAGTCCCATTCAAATGTATTAGGAATAAATAAATCCCTCACTTTAATATCCTCTAATCCCTCAGGGCATATAGAAGTAGGCTTCAATGATTTATTATTCGGAAGCCATTGATCCTTCCAAATATTGATAGACTTTCCAACTCTAATTCTCCAACCACAACCTGTAACAAGTACAAAAATAGTAGACCATATACTCCTCCAAATAAGGCTCGAGTTAGGACCCATTGAGCCGATAAGATATCCCTATCTAGATAATATTTGGCTTTGATAATCCTACTCGAGAGAGCATTTGGCTTGGTCATTAAATTCCATACTTGTTTTCCCAACATAGCAACATTGAAACTATGAAGATATCGAAAGCCCAATCACTCATTGACACGTTATCATACACGCAACAAACATCTTCCCTGGTCAAATTAAAAAAAAAAAAGTAAATGCTGATTTGAAAATTTGGACTCTCTCTCTCTCTCCAGTTTAAAAAGGTGATTTGAAAAGTCTCTCTCATCCTCCTCCTTCTTCTCTGGTGAGTCCAGGCTGAATCTAAGATTGGATTTTTCATGTCCATGAAAATTGCATCTCCCTTTGGAGGGTTAAAGATTTGATTTTTGTGAAGAAATTAAAGAGACAAAACAGAGAATATAATTGAAGAGAATTGAATGTTTGGTTGTTCAGTTTTGATGTTAAATCTACAATTGGAAAATTAATGAAAAGATTAATAGATAATTAAATGTAGATCATCCTTATATTATATTGACTCTTAAATTATTAATTTTGTTTGTTATTCTCCCAAATTTTGCCTTTTCTTTTCTCTCTTTTGTTCAATATCTGAGTTTTCATTTTTGTACTTTGATTTTTTGTGTTTGACAAGAAAAAAAATTATTTTTTGATCTATATGTTGTTATTCTAGCTTTTTTGTTATTTTCTTTTAATTAAACAAAGATCATAATTTTTTTTTTGTTTTCCTTTTTCGTCTAAGTTTCTGCAAGATCAAATCCAATATGATTCTTAGCTTAAATTCAGTTTTTTGGTATTAAAGTTGCTAACTTTCAGCTCTTCTAGTTTCAAATTTTCATTTCTAAAACTTTAATCACTTTGATTTGTTCATTTTTGACACAAATAAATGACATATTGGTTGTTTATTTTATGTAATTTTAGATCAGTCACAAGATGAGTAGGAGGAAAAGGAAGAGGAGTAGGAGTGGGACTTGGAATATTATTGGGTTTTCACTTTAAATGTGAGAGAGTTTCAATTTTGATGAACATTCCGTTCTAAAAATTTTGCTGTAAAAATTTTAGAACCAGTGCCATTGATTTGTAGAAAAAGAGAGACAAAGAGTCCAAATCAGCAATTTGACTAGGAAAGAGAGTTGACATGTGGATGCTGACGTGTCGACGCGTGATTGGCTGCGGTTAACTCCATTTGCCAGTTGAACTTTTTGTTAAATGTGATGGTATTTTCTAACCATTAAACTGAGTTCAAGAGTAAATATCAAAAAAAAAAAAATTTGAGGGAATTTTTACACCATTTTCAATAGTGCAAGGGCAAAAAAACCCCTTATCAAAAAAAGTCACAACTGCAAACTTGCGATGATCAATGGTGTGCAGCACGTGGTGCATTCATGCACCACACATGAAATCGTCACACTTGAAATAAAAATTTGGTGATCATTTATAATTTAAATTGTTATTAAATTTTAATCATGACAACTATATTTATTTTTTAATTTAATTTATCTTAAAAATTACTATTAAGTAGTAACATGATTAACAATAAATCTAACTTTTGTTAGATATTTGGATGAAAGTAATCATATTTGACATTTGAGTCATTAATAACAATAAGAATTAATTATTAATGTTTAATTATATTAAATATTAAAAAACTAAAAAAAGTTAATTTTTGAATAACTAAGGGTTATTATTAGAGATAAAGACCTTCTCGTAGGAGAGAGGGCGATCCGATCGGATGAGAGAAACCTGCAATAAGAGGAGCCCGGTCGGACCAGGCGTGAGCACTCCGAAACTTAAGTTAGTAGCTTAGAGAGATAAAATACTTTAGAGATAGAAAGTCTTGGATTCAATACCTGGAGCCATCGTTGGCTGGGCTATTTATATGAGATAATTGAGGGGCACTCGAGTGCCTGGGGAGTGATTACTGGCTGTCAGAGTAGGTATTCGGCGACATGATAGGGAGCAGGTGGTAGGCATTGGCGCTGCCTTGTGTCAGACGGCTGATGGGACTGGCGGTCACATCAGCCGATCGGGCATGTGCGTTGCTTAGGAGCTCGTGTCTGATACCTTTGGCTGATGGGTTTTGAGCCTTGCCAGTTGAATGGGCCGACTGAATGGGTTTTAGAGCAAATGGTATTTGCTGTATTATCAATTAGTACTTTTTTAGTTTCATTAGTTTTAATGAAATTATTGACAAACAAATTTGGTGAAATATTTTGCAAATATTGGAGATTTAATTATTATATTTTAAATGGTATAATTATAATTATAAATTGGTTCAGACCTGTAAATTTTTTTAGTTATCTCAGTATATTTTAGCATAGATAATAATATAGAAATCAATTCATATTAGAATGGTGGTTGCAAGTAAAACTTGTGAACTTTACGTAGTTTGGAGAGGATTCGTTATTCTTTCAATTAATTATGGTTCGAATTTTACCGGTCTTTTAAAAACATATTATAAAAAAAATTGTCAACCGTAAAGCTTATTCTATTTTTAATTTAACAACTTGGAATATTTTCTGAGTACGGTCAGTGAGCTAAGCTCTGCCCAATAACTACCCCTAGTATCAACCCACCAATCAATACTAAGGCGTGTCCCCCAATTCCACAAATATAATATAACCATAATATAATGTGATTCATTTTCAATAAGCTTTTTTTTATTTTATCTTTTTAAGGGAAGAGAGCTAAGCCACACTACGCAGCACATTCATTTTGAATAGCTATGCATTCTGTCATTTACCCTACGGCATAATATAATGTCATGTAGATTAAATTATAGCATATTCATTAATTCCATTTCAAGCATGGCTTTGAACTATTAAATAGAAATCAATTCGGACCGTTAATTAAGTATTTATTTAACTAATCCAATGAAATTAAATTTTGAAAGCATTGTTATTTCATTCGTTGATGTCAAAACAATCCCATTTGGGAGATAAATGGAATAAAACCTACAAAAAGTGGAAAGAAGTGGCATTTGCCAGGTGACAAACTACCTCATGACCTATATGATTTTTTTTTTTTTAATTATAAGAAGATAAAGCACTATATGATTACCGAAAGTAACCAATGCCTGTTGATTCGAATGCTAAGCATAAATGAGATTTCATATTTAATTTTTATTTCATATATAGTGCATGTCATTAAAAGAGCCGCCCTCAATTATAGATATGACAGTATCAATCTTTAAATTAGTCGATTTTATAAATTTGAAAAAATCAGACTGAATACGATAGAGTCACATAAAAATAGAGTTTTAACATATTATTATGATAATAATAATAATAATTAATAACATAAGCACATGAGGTGCCCATTATCAAAATTTCCTTAAAATTTTCTATTAATTTTTCAGTTATATGGTGTTTTGGAGGAAGGAGGCACATAAATTGGACAAGTGGTAGTTTTGTTGGATAAAAAGTGGAAGTTGGTCTAGAAGAAATCAATTTTTTTTGTTTTTCTATAATATAAATAGTTATAAGCCCATTACATCTGTCCAATTTAGGTTGCGCCAATCAAGATTATCATAGAACCTAATTAACAATTAAGGATTAATTAGTTTTAATAAAACCAATTTGCAAAGAAGATGCCAATATCCCTGACCTACAAAGTGGAAAGTCTATTGGACAAGTCATTCTTTTCAAGTATGTTAAGCAAAGTTTATGGGTTGGCTCTCCACTGATTACTTGTTAGTGTGGTGGATTTACCCTTTTTTTTGTTTTTCACTTTATGCATTTTTTATTTTTATAATTAAGTCTCATTATCATAATCGTGTAGGTTTAGCATTTGTATTGGACAGGCATTGATTTATTTATTAACATCTTAAATCCTCCGTGTCTCTTAATTAATATAAACATGGGATTGGCTAAACGACAATGCCTATTCAGCCTATAGCCCACAGGATTTGAATAAAGATGCATGTTCACTAATCAAATGCGTAAACCTAACTAATACTAAATTAAACTTCATTATCTTTCAATGAAGTTGCTAAATTCCAACTGACTTGTAAGCATGAAACTTTCATCGCTTGTTATACACAAGTGCTTCATGTACTTATGAATATTTTCTTCATATTTTTTAGGCTTCATGATATATAATTAGATAGATCCTCTATTTGTCTTTTTTACCCACTTAGTTTACATTGCTATTATTATTATTATTATTATTATTATTATTATTATTATTAGCTAGATCCTCTATTTGTCTTTTTTACCCACTTAGTTTCTATTATTATTATTATTATTATTATTATTGATAATACTAATTATTTTTTGTCTTAACATGTTCTTAGCCCAAAGCACAACACAAGATAAGCCAACATCCAGTCAGCTCAAGGCCCAAAGCGTGACATGCA
The DNA here is from genome assembly GCA_947683425.1 of Excoecaria cochinchinensis. Taxonomy (NCBI): domain Eukaryota; kingdom Viridiplantae; phylum Streptophyta; class Magnoliopsida; order Malpighiales; family Euphorbiaceae; genus Excoecaria; species Excoecaria cochinchinensis. The sequence goes on from CANTUQ010000073.1 coordinate 601,397, forward strand.
ACCATCCAAGGAGTTGATATCGTGCAGGTTGTACGATCGAACTAACAAGAGGCATGTCCTGTCAAAGTCCTCTAACATACCAATAGCCCACTTTTCCCACCAGCTCTCTATCACATCACATTAGTCTGTGTTGGGCACAGCGGATAAATAAAAATAAATTAGCAGAGTAAAATTATAGACACCAGCAATTTAACGTGGTTCACCCAAAACGTTTGGGTTACGTCCACGGGACAAATTCCGAAAATATTTCTTTCGCTAATAAAATTAATGGGTACAAGAGAGCAAGGCGACACAATACTTTTGAGATAAACCCAAAATAGTGGCACACAAGTATTTCCCAAACTCACTATTTTGTCACTCCCCTTTTAGAAAAATATCCCAAATATTTTTCTATTTCTTCTTTCTCTCGCTCTCTCAATCTTCTTTTATTTTGTTTATTTGAAGATTGAATGAATTATAAACTGAAGAACTAATGCCTATTTATAGACAATTCTTAGCAGCTAATATTGAAAAATCCAAAAGTCGTGCTGCATTTTCCTTTTGGTTTTTTTTCAACACACACCAACTTCATTTGACTTTTCAAATTCATCCCTTTTTTTCTTTTTTTCAAATGGAGTGGGCCCCACCATGTGGAGGAAACTCACATCCAACAATTCTCCCCCTTTCGACTACATGGTGGGGGGCTCTGCTAGTCCTGCAGCTAGCCGACAATACTCAAAATTCTATCTTGGTAGAATTTTCGTTAACATGTCTGACCCATTTTCTTCCGTATGGATCTTCTCAAGCTGTAGTAGCTTCTTCTCCATCACATCTCTTATCTAATGATATCTCACATTAATATGTTTTGATCTTGAATAGAAGGGCTTTGTTCAAAACTCAACTTAAAGTGAGTAGCAAGAGAACAACTAACTGCTTTAGTTTTATCCATATTAAATCTCTGAAGTACTTTCTCAATGTACCTCTCCTGTGACAACCACAATTTCTTGGCGCCTCTATCTCTGATAATATTCATGCCAAGAATTTACTTTGTTGGCCCCAAGTCTTTCATAACAAAAGACTTACTCAACTGCTTCTTCAAATTGTTAATTCTGAAAATATTCTGGCCAGCAATTAACATATCATCCACATAGAGTAAAAGGATAATGAAATCATTATCAGAGAATTTTTGCACAAAAACACAATGGTCTGAAGTAGTCTTTTTGTAGCATTGCTCCCCCATAATAGACTCAAATTTTTTATACCACTGTCTCGATGCCTGTTTTAAGCCGTATAGGCTTTTCTTTAACTTGCAAACATAATTCTCTTTTCCTCTTTCTTTGAACCCTTCTGGTTGCTCCATGTATATCTCTTCTTCCAAATCACCATACAGGAAGGCAGTTTTGACATCCATTTGTTCAACCTCCAGGTCAAGACTTGCTGTTAACCCCAGCACAGTTCGAATAGATGTCATTTTCACAACTGGTGAGAAAATTTCATCAAAGTCAACTCCTTTTCTTTGACTGAATCACTTGACAACCAGTCTGGCTTTGTAACGTGGACTGAAACTGTGTTCTTCATGCGTAATCCTGAACACCCATCTATTTTTCAAGACCCTTCTGCCTTTGGGCAACTTCACCAGTTCAAAAGTTTTGTTCTCATGCAAGGACTTCATCTCATCTTGCATGGCCTCAATCCATTTCTGTTTGGATTCATCATCTATGGCTTCTTGATAACTCTCAGGTTCTCCCCCTTCAGTAATAGTCACATACTGGTCACGAGGATATCTGGATGATGGCCATTTTATTCTTTCACTTCTCCTTTGTGGAGGTGCTGTTCCTCTTGGAACCGGAGAAACCATAGGTATTGGAGCTGAAAAATCATCTTGATCATCATCATCATCATCGTCTTCAGAACCAACTTCTATAGGAGCATCATCATCGTCAGGTGGATAAACTTGGTCTTCATCTCCAACTTATCTTGGCACCGGTATTGGAGGAATTAATTTTAAATCTGATAAGTCACCATTGGAATTAGGAACATCCTTCTTCATTTTGTTAATATCTTCAATGGTCTCATCTTCAACAAATACAACATCACGACTCCTGACAAGTTTCTTTTCAATAGGATCATAAAATCTATAACCAAATTGATCTTGACCATAGCCAATAAAAATATACTGTCTTGTCTTGGCATCAAGTTTGGACCTCTCATCCTTGGGGACATGAACAAATGTTTTGCAGCCAAACACCCGCAGATGATCATAGGAAATATCTTTTCCTGACCATACTCTTTCTGGAACATCCATCTTGAGAGCAGTACAAGGTGAACGATTCAACACATGTGCAACTGCGAGTATAGCTTCACCCCAAAATTTCTTTGGCAACTTCGCATGTGAGAGTATACATCTGACTCTCTCCATCAAAGTTCTGTTCATCCTCTCAGCTAAGCCATTCAACTGTGGTGTCTTTGGAGGTGTCATCTGATGCCGAATACCATGCTCTTTGCAATAAACATGAAATGGTCCAGTGTATTCTCCACCGTTATCTGTCCGGATGCATTTTAACTTCTTCCCAGTCTGTCTCTCAACTGAGGCATGAAATTTTTTGAAGACATCTAGCACCTGATCTTTTGTCTTCAGAAGATATACCCACGTCTTCCTCGAATGATCATCAATGAAAGTCACAAAATACTGAGCACAACCAAGTGACTTTGGCATTGGCCCACATAAATCTGAGTGAATCAGATCTAACACATTCTTCATTCTAGAAGGAGGGGAACTTTTAAAAGCAACTCTGTTTTGCTTTCCAAATAGACAATCAATACATTTGTCTAAGTGTACTTCATCCATACCGGGCAACATTTTCTTCTTGGCTAGGCTTTTTATTGTTTTTTCACCCACGTGGCCAAGTCTCCGATGCCACCGTTCAATTACACTATCTTTCTCCATGGCAGCTACTGTGTTGGTGGAGAGCTTTGCTTCCATCACATATAGTGTTGTATGATTTTCACCTCTAGCCACTACTAAGGAGCCTTTTGTAAGCTTCCATTTGTCATAAATGAAGGAGCTGCAATATCCCTCATTTCCAAGTTTGCGTACAGAGATCAAATTCAGGCACATGTCTGGAATATGTCTGACATCCTTCAAAATTAGTCTAGTACCATTCTCTATTTTCAAGCAAACGTCTCCTCTTCCAACAACCTTTGACAGGCCTTCATTTTCCATTCTAACAACACCAAAATCTTCAGGTGTGTATGATGAGAAGAATTCTCTACGAAATGTAGCATGAATGGTAGCACCACTATCAAGTATCCAACTGGACTCCTGAGATACAAGATTAACAATATTTTCATCATAAATGATAATGAATTCATCTATGATATTAGTCTGCTCATCATCACTGTTGTCGTCTTTCTTCACAGCTCTGCTTCGGTTCTCTTGTTCCTTTCTGAACTTTCTACATAACTTTTTAATGTGGCCCTTCTTTTTACAGTGATGGCATTCAACATTGGAATATTTGTTTGACTTCCCTCTGCTCTTGCCTGTAAGGTTTTGTTCCCTAGACTGTCTCCTTCCTCTGGATTCGGCAACTAGAACATCTGATTGTGATGAAGAAGATGAGGCCTGTGATCTCCTTCTCATTTCTTCATTCAGAATACTACTTTTTACAATCTCCATATTGACCACACCGTTGGGTGCAGTGTTGGTGATGGAGATCTTCAAAGTCTCCCAAGACTGTGGCAGAGAGGCTAACACCAATAAAGCAAATACTTCATCATCCAGCTTTACTCCTTTTCTGTTTAGCTGATCTTGGATTCCTTCCATCTCATTTAAGTGGTCTGGCAAGGATGTTCCTTCTCTATATCTTACTTGTACCAACTTGGTCAAGTAAAATAATTTGTTATTTCCTGTATTTGAAGAATACAACGTCTCCAGCTTACTCCATAGTGTTCTGGCATCTATCTCATTACAGATATGATTGAACACATTATCTTCGACAAATTATCGGATAAAACTGCACACCTACTCATGGTCGAACTTCCTTTCCTCATCGGTTTTACCTTCGGGTTTTACTGTGGCAAACACCGGCAAATGCATTTTCGTTACAATTAGAAGATCTTTCATCTTCTTACTCCAGATATGGTAGTTTGAGCCATTTAGGTAGATCATTCTGCTAATTTTTGCCTCCATTTAGATCGAAATTCGATGGACTTCTTCGACCCAAAAAAAATTCTGACGGTGAATAGTACCCGTATACGTGAATAGTACCGTATGTATGAACAGTGCCGTATACGTAAACAATACTCAAGAAAAAAAATTTTCTGTTGTGGAAGATCAGTCTACGCTACAACCACAGAGCATACTAAGAAATAACCTTGGCTCTGATACCAGTTGTTAGGCACAGCGGATAAATAAAAATAAATTAGCAGAGTAAAATTATAGATACCAGCAATTTAACGTGGTTTACCCAAAACGTTTGGGTTACGTCCACGGAACAAACTCCGAAAATATTTCTTCCACTAATAAAATTAATGGGTACAAGAGAGAAAGTCGACACAATACTTTTGAGATAAACCCAAAATAGTGGCACACAAGTATTTCCCAAACTCACTATTTTGTCACTCACCTTTTAGAAAAATATCCCAAATATTTTTCTATTTCTTCTTTCTCTCGCTCTCTCAATCTTCTTTTATTTTGTTTATTTGAAGATTGAATGAATTATAAACTGAAGAACTAATGCCTATTTATAGGCAATTCTTAGCAGCTAATATTGAAAAATCCAAAAGCCGTGGTGCATTTTCCTTTTGATTTTTTTTTTCAACACACACCAACTTCTTTTGACTTTTTAAATTCATCCCTTTTTTTTTTCTTTCTTTCAAATGGAGTGGGCCCCACCATGTGGAGGAAACCCACATCCAACAGTTTGCACCGCTTACTTACGCTCTGCACCCGAGCAATCCACTCCTAACACTTGAGTGCTACAGGTAGCAATTCACATATCCTATGAATAGCTCAAAACACGAGAGTAGCAGGTATTGAATTTTTAAAACTCTCTCTACATTCTCTCTTTAAAGCATTACTAATTTAAATTTCGGAGTGTTTACGCATACTCCAACCAGACTTATCTTATTGTAGATCCAATAGTCTTGACGATCCGATCAATCATTTGCCGCTTCCATTCAGCCTCGTTACCTTTCTATTCTTTTAGGAACTATCAATAATAATAATAATAATAATAATAATAATAATAATTATTATTATTATTATTATTATTATTATTTACATGTTGTATTCAAATTTTATGAAACATTTTAAATAACGTATACACATATTCCTCTCACATATACATGCATTTTATTCACATCATTAAATAAATATTTAAAATGGTAATTTCATGGAGATTTGTTAAGAAAAAAAAAAGGATAAATTACAAAATCAGGCTTAATTCTTCAAACCCTTTTTAATTTTAGATCCAATCTATAAAAGTTGCAATTTAACATTAAAAAATTTTACTGCAATTGCAATAGAGAGATTTCATCCATTAATTTGAACATTAGAAGCTGAAGGAAAATGCTCAGGCAGTTCCATGGGCTCCACTTATGCCTTTAAATTAACTAAAAAAATACATACGCTCGTCTTCTCCAAAAACTACAGTAGTTTTATTATCCATATTTGAAAGGTTTTTCTGTATATTAATAGGGTTTTCTTTATAGAGGGATTCAGATTGGAACTTTAATTTTTGAAGAAGAAGAGCTATAATGTAGTTTTTTCTATCCATTTAGATAAATGTGACCCATTAATTATAGAGCTAATTACTCAGCATTTTCTATTAGTTTTTAACATTCAAATGGACAGACTTGCTCGGTTACAATTATAGTTAAACTTCAAAAATTAAATTGTAAAATTTTCTAAGTTGGATCTAAAATTAAAAATGGTCTCAAATGATAGACCCAATTTTGCAACTTGTAGTAAAAATTCACAATTACATGAAGCTAATTGTTCATGATGTCTATTGTTTCGATTGATTTGACATATGTTTGACTTTTATCGAACTAAACGTTGTCTTGTAACTGAGCATAATTAAACACTTTCGTCAAATGTAACGACCATGGATAATTGAGTTACACATAAGCGCAAGAGTACTTCTTTTCTTTTTGTTTGAACTCACAAGCGTGCATTTTGAGGAAGAAGGGGATTGTGGGACTCATTGACTCGATTATAGGCGTTCTTGCCTTCCCACAGAGAGAGAGCCATCAGACTAGTAAGACATTTCGAGCACAATATACTGAAATTGATAAGTACATGCGTAAAAGTATAAGAAAATTGGAATATAAATATTCAATTATATATAAATCCAAAAACTCAAGGGGACAATTTGATAAATATTAATCAGCATAAGAAGGTAGTTATGTATTGAGCCAGATTTCATTGGTTGGATGATGCTTCTTCACTTAAGCATATATAAATGAGTTAGAGGTCACAAGTCGGTCAGTTCGGATGGATTTGAGTCGGGTCAAGATGGAAAATATCATCGCTAAAAGTTAAGTTACAATAAATGGAAAAATATGTGGCTGAAAGAAAACTAATGTCGCTATAATCAAAAAATGCGTCACTAAAAGTTTAAGGACAGGCCACTAACAAAAATCATCACTAAAACTAAAATAGTTGCTAAGGAAATTTCATCGCTAAAAGAAGATTAACCGTTGCTGAAGTTCTAAATTCTAAATTCATCATTAAAAACTGTAGAACCCATCACTAAAAGTTAAACTCCAAGTCCATTGATAAAAGTTATACTACTAAAAGTAAAACTGTCCTTCTTTAGTATATGAATTTCTGTCGCAAAAAGTAACACAAGTCGCTAAAATTTGGAACATAAGTCGCCCCTAAAAATAGAAGTAGATGTCGTTAAAAATGTTACTCAAATTATTTAAATGTTAAAGTGAAATTTATTTGGCATTCAATATAATTAACTTTGAATGGAGATAATAATTAGAATTATGATTTTATTAAAAATTAAAACAAAATATAACAGTAAAAGATGATGCTCTTTCACAATTTATTTTTAAAAGTTTATAAATTCTTTTTAATCACTTTTTAAGTGTAATTCAGTATCTACAATTTAAGTTTGAAAGCATATATAAGTGAATTATATATTTTCCACTTTAAATGTACTGAATTATTTTTATTAAAAATAACCCTTTGTTTGGATCAAGGGAAGTGAAAGTAAGTAAAGGGAAATTAAATTTAATTTAGTCTACTTTCCATTGTTTGGATCGTAAAATGTCAGAAAATTTGAGTGAAAAGTAAGGGAAATGAGATTTCCAAATTTCCTCTATATCCAGCATTTGATGTCCGTTCGATTTGGGAGGAAAGCAGGGAAAATGAGAGGAAAAAGGGGTAGAATAGCATGTGATGATAGTTCAAAATTTCTAAACTAGCAACTTGGAATGATCACTTGAAAACACAAACATCCGGCGGGTTTGTAACAACTCGATTTGGACCCTATTAGGATTTGCAGTGTTTTTGGTTGAGTATTTAGGAGTGTATGAGTATAAGAGGACATAATTGAAAGAGTATATAAGTTGCCAAAGGAAGAAATTGTTTGAGGGAGTTTGGCCAAGTTGATGAGTAAATGGTCTGAGTGAGGGTTCTGTCGCGAGCGCGACAGAACACTCTAGCGGAAATCCAACAAAACCTAAATTTATTGGGCTTTGATTAGAGTTTGAATACGTGGTAGCATGGGGTATTGACACCTGGACCAGTGTATGAGATTAATAGAGTGAATTATATGTTTTGGGGACATTGATGCATATTGGTGGCATTTATTGTGGTTGTTGGCCTTTAATTGGGTTGGTCGGCTGTCCCTTCTCTTTTCTTTTTTTTTGTTTTCATTTTCTGCATTTGGTTTCCTTTAGTCTTCTTCTCTTTCTTTTGTTCTTCCTCTCGTGTTTCTTCTTCTCTTTCTTTTGAGCACCTTAAGTTAAGCTTTAGTTTGGATTGGTTTGAAGAGTGTAGTGAGAGTTTGAAGTGAGTTTTGAAGAGGTAAGTGTGATGGATTTTCGGATTTTAGTTAGTTCCTTTTTCTTCCCATTTCTATTTTTGATTTAAAGTGATTTGAGTTTGGATTAAGTGTTTGTTTGGGTGATTTTGTGCATGGAAGCTGTTGACAAGAGGAAAGATTAAGGCAAGGACAAGGATTTGAGCTAAAGAAAAGAAGTGGTCAGGCTGCTTTTGAGGTTGGGATCCTGTGTAATTTTTTTTGATGTATGTTGTTGAGCTGTTATTATACTTGATTGTTTGCTAGATGCATGATAAATGTTTAGGAATTTGAGAGTTTTGATATAGTTCAACAGCTCTTTTAGTTGTTAAATTGAATATGATTTGTTATTGATGAGTAATTTGAAGTGATCATGTGATTTGTTGATTATGTGCATGTTAGTATGCATGTAATTAAAGTATTGTGTGTGAAAAGTTAGCTTGTATAGAGTTGTGTTGATCGGTTTGGATATGGGAAGATCGGTTCTGTCGCGAGCACGACAGAGCTCGGTCATTTGAGCTTCCGTTGAGGAGCCCTCTGTCGCGAACTCAACCTCGATCGTAAGCGTGACAAAAAGTTTGGTAGCCAAATTTCAACCTGGCTGATTCTTGCCGCGGGCTCGCCTGCGTGCACGGGAGCAGCCGAGGCCCTTTCGCCCTCTGCCACGAGCGCGACCTGGAGCGCGGGCACAACAGTAGCAACCTAGATCTCTGTCGCGGGTGAGACGGGTAGCGCGAGCTCGACCCTGTGTACATTTTTACCTTTGTCGCGGGCGCGACTAAGGTCGCGAGCGCGATCCTTCTTGGTACTTTGAATAGCCTTTGTTTATGATACTATGCATGATTTTTCCTTTATGTTTTGCATGGTTTGCTTAGTTAATACTTGATTTAAGTGATGAATAGTGATTTAAATGATATTTGAATACTTACAGAGTATTGGATTATTGTATAAAGCTTATAAGTTTAAGCCTGAATGGTTATAGTAATGGATGGATAAGCATGCTTATTAAGGGTTAGAGTGCAACTGGTAAAGTGGCACCGTTTGTGCCTAGTTGTTGAATACCTTGTGTATTCGGTTATGAGTTAGGTCTCTATATGCTTTGATACTGTTAACCAGTATTCAGAGTACCCGTATTCACATTTGATGTGAATTCAGGCTATAAAATGTTTAGTATTGTATATGAGATGTAGTGGAGGCTTTTATACGTTTATGCCTTTATATGAAATGATAATAACATGTTAAATGTACAAGTATAACATGAGTATGAGTTAGTGAAATGTGTTACTTATCGTATATGATATTTGCATGGCTATTAATATGCATTGTGTCATTTTGTGACTTCGATAGAAGTCCTTTGTTCAGTTTATCCCCACTAAGCGTTATCGCTTAGTACGAGTGTTTTTTCGTGTAGGTTGCAGGTTCGGTTCTGAGTTTTGAGCATCTACTAACCGCTAGGAGCTTGAATGGAGTTCTTGTTGTATATGATAGAGTTTCCTTTGTAACAAATAATATCATGTTATGTAAAGAGAATTATAGTATATATAGCGTAAATGTTTATAGGAAGCATACGATCATGCGATATAACAATGTTGGCTTTTGTAACTTGAATATTTAAAGTTGTCAATACAAGTATGTTTTTGATAAATGAAGTTTCTTTATGTTTATGTTATTCTTTTCCTTCCGTAATAGTGTATGTACGTATGCATTTATATGTTTGAGTGTTGGTAACGCCCCAGTATCCTCCTAGGGAGTATTGGGATGTTACAGGATTTCCGATAAAGGATACTCCGACGGTTAAGTCAGGAAGATTGACGATGGTATGAGTATTGTAATTGGAAAAGAATCAAAAAGAAAAACATACATGGATTCCACGTTTTATAGAGTTAGGAATCAGAGTTGGAAAATGAGTCCCCTTTCGCATAGGATATGTATTCCCAATAGGACATGACTTGGGAGTCCTAACTGGAGCAGAACTCAAAGACTCTGATTAGATAAAGATACTTTTCAATCAGATAGGATTAATTCCTGATTGGATAAAGTTGATTCCTGATTAAATAAGGCTGAACAAGAGGAAACCGCGTTGTAATGGAATGGAAGTCTTTGAAGGATTCCGACAATTCACATAACTCACGAAGACGAGCTCTAACTGAGCTATTAGCATATACCGAGCTGTTATTGAGAGATTTCAGATCAGCTTGACTGTTCGGACTAAGGAGTAAGACGGAACCAAACTCATAGAAAGAGTGTCTGGTTATCAGCATGAAATGTCAAAATTCTCCTTCCTGCATTCTCCTTGCTGCACCTCCTGTATTATTCTTTCTTCATCTCCTTCAGTTTCTTCACCACTTGCATTTCACGTTTATATTCTATTTTTTTCACCTTGCATTATTCTTCTTCTTGTTTTTTCTTGTCATTTGCATAATTTTCACCATTTTCTTCACCTCCTATATTTTCCATTTATATTCTGTTTTTTTTTACCTTCATCTAATTTTTTTTTCTGTCACTTGCATACTTGAATTTTTTTTTTCATATTGGTGCATTTTACTTATCAAAATATCATAGTTAATTATTATATTTTCATATTATAAGGGTATAAATGTTAAAATAATATGTAATTATAAGAAAAAAAAATTCAATTTACTCAATATATATTTTAAGCTATCCAAACAATGGAAATCAAAATTGAAAAAAATAAAATTACATTACTCATATTTTCATCCATTTTCACTTATTAAAATAAATTTAATCTGCTCCCATCCAAATAAAGTATAAATGGAATCTAACGAGATTTTTAATAAATATAAGAACTTTACTTGTTTTTGCCATAGGCCTCATAAAATATAGATAATTGACCTATTGATAATTAGGACATTTTTTTAATAATGTTTTTTAAAAATTAATTAAAAAATTAATTGTTTAAGAAAATATTTAGGATTTTGAAATTTTTTTAATTAATATTATAACGGGCTGCTGATTGTATCATATTAGCAGGAACGGAACTGTGTAAACTGTTGAAACCGAAAGTGCCAAAACACTGAATTTCTAGATAATTTTTCAAAAAAATATTATTTTTAAAAAAGTTCCTTGATAATTGTGGTTTAGGGATATCGTCGGCTTGGGGCCGGCTACTCTCTATGTCTATAGGACCTTAACCATCAACATCAGTTAGTAGATTTCGGTTGAATTAGTCATTTCAGATATGAAACATATTCGTTCTATTTTTTCCGATCATAATAATTATGATTGAGTCTTCTTTATAAAGGTTCTGTAAGATCAGCGGAACGGATTAGGTTTGGTAGCAATTATTCGATTTTAAAGTGTAACCCATTTTCCATTATATTAATTTGACCTTTTCTCTCGTCCAAGTGTTCTTGCTTTAAGTTTTACTTAATGCTTACAGTGTCTATGAACAATATCAATTATTTATTATATTTGTTCAGTTTTTTTTTTTCCCTCGTTTTACTGTTATTAAATAGGTGTACACGCAATTTTTGCAAGTGAAAAGTTATTTTTAATCAATGTTATAATTATATATATTTATTTACGATTTTATAAAAATTGAATTATTGCAATATTAAATTAAAAGTGGAGTTGACAATTTTTGATCCAATCCAAATAAAAATAGTGATCAAGTGCCAAAAAAAACCTAAATGACTAAAAAATTTAAGGTTAAAATTCGAGACGCAAGAAATATGAATGAAAATACATGAAAGTTCATCTGATCCAGATACATGATCCGATTTTTTAATTAAATTTTATTTTATATCATATGTCTTTATAAATTGTATTTTAATTATATATATATATTAAAATTACACTATTTTATTTGATAGAGTTGGGATACGCCAATAACTCTATATTGGATTGAGTTTCAATTAAGATTAAATTGAATTATTTAATCTAAATTAAATTACCAAATCCTATCTTAGAAAGGATTTTGAGTTAGACTAGAGTTAAGATTCTAGCCTTTAGGAGCTCTATAAATAGAGGTGAGTTACTCATAATTTGGTAACGAGAAAAAGTATACGCAGCAAGTCTGCTCGTTCCCACTCACGATTATTTTGTGTTAATCTTTCAGGAACTTCTAGATTGTGATCTAACTGCTATTATCCCGAGTGGGTAAAAGCCAGACTGGTGACCAATAAAGGGAGATCCTTGTACCGCTTCCGCAACGAGTTTACCGCGCTACAACAAGTATGTATTTACTATCTTCCTTTTATTATTTTCCCATCATTGGTATCAGAGCCACGTTTTATTGCGTCCTGGCATGCGGCTTAAAAAAAATTGATCTAAAATTTTATGAGTAAAATTTGTAGATCTAGGAAGCATGAAACGCAACAAAATTTTGTTTTTTGTGTGAAAAATATATATACGTGTATATTTTGGCTCAATTTCGTGTATGTGTACACTGAAACCCGAGGGATAAAATTGAATATTCAAAACGCTAGTCTAGAAATTGAGATTTTTTATTTTGACCATACCACTGTGTTCACAGACCCCGAAAACTCCCGGCCGGCCGAAATTCGGAGAGCTGAATCAGCCGGGAAGGTGACGCGTGGCTTGCACGCGCCACCACACGTTGGGAGCGTGAGCGTGGGCGGTGGCCCACACGCGCGCAAATACGTGTCAAGGAGTGACACGTCCTTGACACGTGGCCCAATAGTCGTGAGCCACGTGGCAGACTGAGATCATGCCACGTGGATCTGACGTGTCCCCTGGTGCCACGTGGGCGCCAGGTGGACCAATCCGGGGTCAACACGTGGCAAGGCCAAGCCCTGCCATGTGTCATGATAACGTGTCAACACAGTACACGTGTACCAATCAGCGTCTGCCACGTGTCAAGCCACGTGGCATGACACGTGACAACCACATGTCCACATGGTGCCACGTGGGCGCCACGTGGACCCGTAACAGTCGGACACGTGTCACACTGTGGTGTTGACATGTGTTCGGCCAGGGGAAGTCGCGCGTGGGGGCGCGTGAGCTCGTCCCCCTCCCTCTCGTCGGCGCTTGTCGGCGCGTGGGGGCTTCTCCGGCCTCCGAATCAGCTCTATTTTTTGCGAAAATATTTTTCATAATATTTCTGAATTTTTGGTCTAATTTTCAAAATTTTTTGATGACCATAAAATATTTTTTTTTTCATTTTTGAAATAAATATTATAAAATAATTATGGAAAATGAGTTTTCTATTTTTAAAATATTTTGAAAAATTTTTTATATGATTTTTTGTCCTTATTTGTTGATTGAAATGTGTTTCAATCATATGTGTTTATACATGAGTGTATTAACCATCTAAATTTCTGTAATATGTTTCAGAAATGATGATAAGGACACCTATGATTCCTAAAATCCCGCATGGGATTGTTTTAAGAAATGCAAGAGTGCGTTCACTAAGCAAAATGAGAATGCGGAGGAACATTCGAGCTGATGATATTAATGATAGAGTGTGTCATATTTTGACTATGCATGAACAAATGCAAGAGTGCATTTGGATTGGAGGTTTAAGCTTAGGAAGGGATGACAGAGATAAAATCAAAGCGTTGGTTAAATCTTTCGAATATCATCCAGTCCTGAGGGAGCTTTTGGAAACTACTTGGTACATAGGAGATAGAGTTTATAAGAAATCTATCATCCATTTTTTGGTTAGAGTTGCCAAAAGAGGAGTGTTGAGGAGCAACATTCCATCTGTGATGAAATTAAGAAGTGGACGTAAACTGCATCGTCCATAGCTTCATCAACGAACTTATGAGTTCCCTTATGAATTGATGAAGTTGGTCAAAGAATCAGTCCCTGTGTCTGTGAAGGTCTTGAGGAGATCTAGTTTTCTACATTAGTTGATATGAGTGTCAATTATAGTTAGCGTTTGATTTTATAGGATTTATGTTTCCTATTATTATTATTTGACATGTGTGTCTTATTTGAGAATTATTGGATTTATTTATTGGTTGAATGAATGAGTTTATTTCTTATGGCTTTTAATTATTTTTTTTAATAAATGTGTTTATTTTAAAAATGATTAATTGCCCTTGCAATATTTTATGAGTAAAATATTTGCATGTTTATTAAATAGAGGCTTAATAAAATGAAAAACCAATAAGATATCCCTTAAAAAGTTTAAGAACTTAAATAATTCAATAATTCTGATTTACTATGCTTGAAATCTTATCCTATAAAGTTGGACATTAGAACTTAGAAGGTAATTGGTACTCTAAGTATCCTTTTCGAATTTGAGTCTAATAGAAAACTTTATTAGGTTATTATTTCAGGTGTATAGTAAATTTCATGTATTGCCTTATCTCCCACTAATAACGTACAACTTTGTTCCATTTGAATCAGAGGATACAAATGGCATCTGCTTCCAAATCAATTATCGCTGAATTAAACAAAGACTTGAAATTAAATGGCGACAATTATGAAATCTGGAGCATGAAGATCCAGTATGTGCTAGAGGAGCAAGAGGCTCTCGAAACCTTGAGTTCGGTTATGGCTAAACCCGAGGATGGCAACACGGCCCAGCATAGGCAGGACCGAGATGTATATCTGGCTTGGAAGAAAAAGAATTTCACTTCTCGTATCATTCTCCTGAGTGCTATGGAGGATGATATAACTAAGCAATTTCGCAAGTATCAGAACGCAATGGATCTGTGGATCGCTTTGCGGGAGAAGTTTGGAGGAGTGACTCTAACTAAGTTTCGATCTTTGACAATCAAGTTTGATACTTATCAGAAGAAGGCTGATCATTCGATGCGAAAACATCTCAGGGAGATGGAAAATATGATGAGCGAGCTTAGTGAATATGGTCATAAGTTGACCGACGAGCAGCAGGTGCAAGCTATCATCCGTTCCTTACCGAAGAGTTGGGAGCATATGAAAATGCAACTAACTCATATGGACAGTGTGAAGACATTTGAGGATGTTGCACGTCACTTGGAGCTTGAAGAGGATAGACTGGCATCGATTAAGGTCAATGGTGAAGTGCATGTGGCACAGTCCCATTCTGGTGGAATGAGTTCCAACCAGAACAAAAGGAAGGGCTTCAAAGGACGAGATAAGGAACCTGCCAAGAAAAACAAAAGGCAGAAAAAGGAGCAGAATTCTAAAAGGTCCAAAGGCAAGAAAAAGATAAACATTTCAAAAGTGAAATGTTTTAATTGCCAACAGAAAGGACACTATGCAAGATACTGCACTGTGCCCAATCAGGTACACTATTCTAACTCAAGAGTGAGTGAAATTTGTGTATCTAGTTCTGTATTATTAACTGAATTTCATCCTTTGTGGGTGGTTGATTCAGGAGCGACGGACCATATAGCAAAGGATCGAGATGCCTTTGTAGAATTTCGACGAATACCATATGGAGCAAAATATGTATATGTGGGAAACGACGCAAGAGTGCCGGTTTGAGAGATTGGCGCGTGTAGATTAGTCTTACGCAAAGGCCGCCTCCTACATGATGTGCTTTATGCTCCAGATATTCGTAGGAATTTAGTTTCTGTTATTGTGTTATTAAAACTTGGTTTTAATTTATACTTTAAAGATGACAGTGTGCGCTTATGTTTGGATGATGTCTATTATGGTTCTGGTTTTATTTCAAACAATTTCATTGTTTTGGATATCGATCCTAACTTTATGAATAATAATAGTTTTTCTTTAATTACTTCTACTTCACATAATAATGAGAATCATGTGAAATTGTGGCATGCTAGATTAAACCACGTTGGGCAAAATCGAATGAGTCGGTTAGCCAAAACTGGTTTACTAGGTGATTTGAATGAGGTCGAATTATCTACTTGTGAGCATTGTCTGAAAGGAAAATTAGTGAGAAAACCGTTCGGAAAAGGAACTAGAGCTAAATTTCCATTGCAATTAATTCATTCTGACGTTTGTGGTCCAATGAATGTGAGGGCGAGTGTAGACACCGAGTCCCGAGGCGATCCAAGATCAGGATTACCCTATGATGAAAGCGATACTTGCAAGTAAATGTGTTAAAAATGATGTTTACCTTATCGAGACCCTCGTTATTTTTAAATAAAAAATAAACAAATAAATATATAAAAATATATTATAAAAAAATTTAATTAAATTAATATTATTAAGAAGTGTTATTTTTTTATATTTAAAAAATAAAAAAGGGAATAAAATTAGTTATTTTAATTGAATTAAATTAATTGATTGATTAAATTGAAATTGAAAAATTAAATCAGTTAATTAATTTAGTTGAATTAAACTAATTAAATTGGTTAGTTGAATTAATTGAAAAAAAGAAATGAAAAGAATTAAAAAAAAATTTAGTTAAGTGGGAGAGGATGGCCACTCGGCCACTTTTATAAGTGCCCACGCGGCCACTTTCGCGGCCACTTTTCTTTAAAAGTGGCTGCGCGCGTGGTACCGAAGCACCGCGCGCCTCTTTGGCGCGCGCGGTCTTCCCCTCCACGCGGGCACGTTTGCCCAGTCCCATTTTTGCCGATTTTCTGTATTTTTCAGTCTGATTTTTTCGTTTTTTTCACAGTTTTGTGTTATTTTCGATCAACTAAAATAAAGCTCCTCTGTCTCTTTCCATTTTGAGCCAAGGCACACAGTAAAATGGGATTCAATACTCATTTTCATGGAGGACGGCAGATTTTTACAAGGGGGGATTTTTTTGATTTTCTCTAGCTTTTCTCTCATTTTCCAGAAACCACTTTCTTCTTCCAAATTCTTCTTCAAAAATCTTTAAGTTTTTCTTCTCAAATTTTAGTTTTTGCTACTACAAAATATTTAATCTTGGGTTGATTTGAGCAAGAAAAATTAATTTTCTTGGCTTATTCAACTCACCAAAAATATTTTCTTAAACTAATTTGCTTAAAGCATATATTTTTACACTTGTTTTGAATATTATTACAATCAAACATTCGACAAGGGGAACGGATTGAGACATCCTATTTCCGATCTAAAAATTCTGAGGATAAACACTTGAACCATTTTTTTTACTTGTTAATATTCATCTGTATATTATTTGTTGTTAATTTTTCTTGCCTTTCACAATTAATTTTATGTTCTTCTTCTAGTATTTCTCTTGTGTGGCCACTGTTAATATTTCCATTTAATCATTAATTTGTTTTGTGTGGTTTCCTTTTGATTAAGTTTGCCGCCACCTTTTTCTCCTCATTTATATTATTATTATTATTATTATTATTATTATTATTATTATTATTATTATTATTATTATTATTATTTATTTGGTGTTCATTTGATATTCTGTTTTCATTATTGTTATTATTATTATTATTATTATTATTATTATTATTAGTTTTTAATCGTTATTATATTGTTGCTATATTTGTGTTCATCTCTATTATAGTTATTAATACCATGTTGTTATCATCATCATCATTATTATTATTATTATTATTATTATTATTATTATTATTATTATTATTATGTTTATTTATATTATGTTCACTATTATGTTATTATCATCATTACCATTATTTTATTATTATTACTATTATCATTTATAAATTGACTTGCCTAATATTTATTTCGTTTTTACTTGATTAATTCTTTAGAACTATTACTAATGTTTTTGATATTATTTTCTGTCTGAGATTTAATTTGGGTCGCGTCATGTGAGTGTCCCCGCGATTCCCCTGGATGGGTCGCGACACATGGAGGGTCACATCGGTTCGGTGAGATCTCTCTAATTCCCTATCCTTTTGTTGTATTTATTTGTAAATAATTATTTTATTTGTGCACGCGTGCGATAAAAAAACACAAAAATATTTTTATAATTAAATTGGAATTTTTACTAATAAAATTGGGACCAATGTCCCTTGTTTTAGCCTAACAATAAAACTATCACAATTAAAACGAAGAGTCAATTTTCTCCAAAAATGGGATCACTCATCCCCGTTTTCATCAAACAACCAAAATGACTCTTCGAACCCTCTTCAAATAAACGCGAAGGAACCAATGTTCCTAAACATTCGAATAGGCACGAAGGAACCAATGTTCCTAAAACAATGTCCCGATTTATATATGTTTTTTTATTTTGATCTTGTGTGAGTGTTTTAAGTTTATGTTCATTTCCTTTTGGGCACTTGTAATTAATTTTAGGGCAACTTTATTTATTTTTGGGGATTGTATTCCGTCCCATTTACATTTTTTAATTTCCTTTTATTAGGATTGTATTCCGCCCCTATTTCTCTTGTAATTGTGTGCTTGTGTGTTTATCGCTTTCATTTATCGCTTTCTTTACCGCTTTCCTTTTATTGCTTTCGTATGCTTGGAATGCGCTATTTAATTTAAATGCATCAATCGCGTGAGATGAGGGATATAATTTTAAGAGGTTAAAAATCCATTTATAATTAACCAAATCATAAATAAGAGGAAAGTTCCGGACACCATATCTCTGGTTTAGACCGTTAGAGGTGAGAGACTTTTTCCCAATTTCTTGCAAATTGGGTGGCGACTCCAAATGACTCAAAGGTGCCTTTAGGTGTCATTAGACTAGGATGTTCTCTCTAATGTTCTATTGGGAGGAATACACCGATGATGTCTCATGGCGCCCATGATCAAAAGACGCAAACCAATTCCTCGAATCCCAAAGGCGGATTCACAAGCGAGGGCCCTTGCTGGGTACCATCGGCGCGCGTCACAGTGGCGACTCCACTGGAGACTTTGTGTTTGAGACTTTGCTCCGAAAGTGCTTTGGTTAAAATGTATAATTGGGTTTTTAAAAGTTAAAATTATATCTCTTTTCGAAAATTTGTATTGCATCTTAGAGCCTTAGAATTACGCTAGTTGGTCCCTTCTTACCTCGGTGCGTTCCCAAAGCACGACCCTACTTTCACTCATTGTAGGAAAGTGTTAGGGATAATCACCAGCTCAAGCCTTGTACCTTTTGGTATATCAAATGGAGACCCGATCGGTCGCTACGCTCGTGATGAGCTAGACCCGTTGGCAGGGACCATGCTTGGGTAGCCCTAAAATTTTATCACCTTGACCAAAGCCCATGTAATGGTAAGTAGAAACTTCCCCTAGGTAGTATGCTCCTTAATACAATGCTTGTGATGTGGGCCGTCACGTATTAAATAAAATCAAGCAAATTAAGTGGTCCGTTATCAAAGGCTTTCATGCCCCGGTAAGCTCACCTTAATTTGATTGAATTGCCTAAATACGTAATGGCCAAAACTCATACGTATGTTCATTAGATTAAGAGTGTTGTGCTGCCGATTTTTACACCGTGCACTACGCGTGTTCATTGGGTCCCCTGTTGACCCGTGGACTAAGCCCACCTAGGAAAGGACTATTTGATCTCGTGTGCGGGAGAGATAAGGTCGGAAGGATCTACTTGCTCGTATGTGGTTGCGACATGCTGCATAACTCACGATCATGCATTATAACTGTCATCCATACATCATGCTGACCATTTGAGCTTTTCAACCACCATAGATTCATCCAAGTGGATCAAAGGTTCTGACGATCGACTAGTGACGATAGACTCACCCTTTGGATTGCTAGAATTAGTGCCTGTTTGGGATTTTGAGTCACTCTCAACGACTAGTGGATCATCTTCGATGGCAGAACTACCACGAGAGACCGGGGCTTTGACAGTGCAAGACCTAGATAAGAGGCTTGGGGATTTTGAAAGGAGGATATTGGCCATGATAGAAAACATTATTGCCCAAATGACACCAAATGCCAGCCAACTGTCTGTGGCCCTTGCTGTTGAACAAGTTAAATTTCCTATTATGGAAGAGGCTCCCATAGCGATCCCTACTGTGCGACAACCAGATGTTGAGCCCAGAGCAGCAACACCTCTTGAGCCGAAAAGAATTCTCTATCTGAAAGATGATCTCATGGTGAAGGAAAAGGATGAGCAAGTAATTCCTCGAGCCATCATGAATGAAGTCTCCGAGGGAAGGAAAGATGCAATAAAGGAGATAGAAGGGGGGTTTGAGAAGTTTGAATTCCAGACAATGACCATTATGGAGAATTTGGCTATCGTTGTGGTGTCACCTGCCGGAAAACACCTTACTGCTTCTACTATGTTGCAGAAAAATCATGACCCAACTGAGGGATCACACCTACCACCAACTGGACCCGGAGGGGAGTCACCCGCTGCCATATCACCTGAGCGAAAAGGCAGGGGGCATGTTTCAGAAAATGGGCTTCAGGCAATGATGCGTGGCTTGAAGAGAAAGATGGATGTCCTCGAAGAGGAAATTTCAAAGTCTAAACTCGTAATTGCCCGGGCAGCTCGGGAGAAAGTCTTTATAGACTTAAAGAAGGGAGGACAACCGCATAGGTGCGACACTTGTGCCGGCACACAAGGGACAGAGGAAGCATCAATGGTTAGAACAGTTCAGAAGGGTTATTTCGGCATGGACGAATCTTTTCCTCAAGCTGGGGAGGGGGACCTGCACTCATGATTACCCAACCCAGCCAGAAGTCGAGGGCATAGGAGGTGTCATCGACATACTAGATGTCTGAGGGGTGATACCCAGACCCCGAAAGGTCAAGTACAGGATCTTATTATTGGCAAGCAGCTAGTGGCCCTTGAAGGAGGGGGTGATGTCATTGGAGATGATAATCAGGAAAACTCGAGCCTCGGCTATAACAGTGTGAAAGATGTTAGGACCACCAAGGTTCCAAACATTGGGATGACTTAGGATTGTTATACCATATGGGATAAGCCTTTATCTGAGCACTTCTTTCATTTTATCAGTAAGGGGAAGCTACAGCCGAAGCCTGCAAAACACGCTAGAAGCCAATGGCATCTTGGTCACCGAGCAGATCTGTATTGTGCCTACCATCAGCATACGGGGCATGAGACCGATGAGTGCAGAGCTTTGAGAAGACAAGTCCTATACTTAATTGATGAGGAGCTAAGAGATGAGGAGAATGGTCCCCGAAAGTGACAGGTCATCGACCATAGCATCCGTGTTGGCAAGAGAAGAAAGAAGTAGCTATCTAGATGTTCTTTTTTATTCTTGAACTATTTAATGATGATAGTTTTTAATTCTAGTTTTATTGAATGAAATGAATGCTTTTTGCTTATTTGTATGATGTTTCTAATAATTTCATTTCTCATGATCACGATGCATCCATTCATTTTGACATTAACCCAATTAATACGACTCCATCTAGTCTCGAAACTTTGGGGAATCCAAATAAAATCTTGGTAGCATCTGGTATAACTCCTGAAGTGAGGATAATTTTGAGAGATGTAAAAAAAAAAAAAAGCCTTTGCCTGGACCTGGTATGACATGCCGAAAGTTAACAAGGACATTCTGAAGACCGCGCTACTTCCACGTGCCAACATGACGACGAACCGAATTTTGAAAGCCATTTCTTTGCATCCACAACACTTGAGCTACATATGGTGCCGCCGAATAAAATCGAACTTCGAAAGTTACATCAAAAGTCGGACAAATAAAACTCAAAACCACCACGAGAAATATAAAATCCATCAGAGCCAAGCCGTTTTCCTCTCGACCCATTCGAAATGTGCACCCTCAAAACCAATTATAGCTGACCCTTAACCATCCAGAACCCTTGTAGCCAAATTCCTTACTAAAACTTACATGCTCGACCAGATTGAACAACAATGGTCCCAGTGGTTAAGATGAAAAGTGCACGTATATGTAAACTTTAGGATTTGAGCAAAGCTTGTTAAAAGAAAGAAAATTGGGGTGCAAAAAAAAAAAATTGGGTCGTAAAAAAAATAATAAAATTGGTTGTAAAAAAAAAATATTGAAAAATTGGGATGTAAAGAAAAGAGAGAATTGATCAGGGGGCAAGGGAATGCTATTTGGGGGCAAGTTTTGTTCAAATCCCGTTGATCTACACATGCCTGCACATCGCTATTCTTTTTAGCTACTGAAAAGGACCTAAAAGGGCTAACCCCTGAGCCATTCATCCAATCCCAGCCGTTGAAAAGCCATTCCAGGATTCAAACTACCGAGGCTGATAAAAGTACCTCGGATCATCAAAGCCCAACCTGTCACCCTATCTCAACCATTGAAAGGCCACTTCAGAAAACATATCCCCAAAGCCAATAAAGGCCAAACGTGAAACTTCATATTCAAGCCCTAAATAAGGAACCCATCACCTCAACCAGTCTGCACAAGAGCTAAAGCCAAAACTTTGATACCAAGAAGAACCACTCTCAGAAGCAGCAGTCTATCCGACTAATGAAGATAAAAGCGAATTCAACCAATACTGACAAACTGAAGGAGGATCTATGGCAACGGCTAAACAAAAAAAAGAGAGGAAATATTCAATCAAGAAAACCCGCGAGGGTTGATTGATAACAGGAGTTTGATGCTCTCAAGATCTATCCCGAGATTAGGTGAAGTCTCATATTTTTTGAGTTAATGCCAAATAGTGATCATGTGATATGAAATCAGATTGAAATATATGCATTTATGCAAAGATATATTGGTATGACCAGAGCAGTTCATCTTGCACACTCAAAGTGGTCTGAGTCAGATATAAAACCAGCACATCGTTACTATCTACTTTCTACCATCCTCGCTACTCAGGCACTTCAGGCAACTCATCTTGCTACCCACTGTGAAGCCAACCATACAGCACCTTCCTAATAAAGAGCCAAGCTCATACAACCAAAGTCTGAGATATAAGCACATGCCAATTATACCCGAAAGAACTTTCGCGACAACTCCAACTTCTCTCACAAAAAAAAAAAGCCGTTAGAGATGAAAACCGTGACTGGCGCTCTAAGCAAAAGTTAGGCTAAAGGGCAGGGTGAAAACCTGGCGACAGGCAGTCTGCCCTACAAAAAATGAAATAGATAAAAGCCGCTGGATTGGGTTGGGTCCATTCCAGGCAAAAAATAAGGCACAGGGTTATGTGAAAATCCGACAAGAATGCATATCCCGCTAAGAAAAGCTAGTGTGAAAATCCATGAGGGACGCACTACCTTCAAATAATGACTACAGATACCAGAGGAGAACCTGATAATCCCTTAAAGGCATGAAATTCAAAGGCAATCCTAGGAAGCACAGATCCTACCGTAACTGACAACCAAACCAGCTGACTCCTCCAAATCCACTCGGATGAACTCTTATCCTGCATTGCTGCATGACACATACATTTCACATGCATGCTCACCATTTATACCTGCATATCTACCTTCTAAATTTTACAGAAAAAGAAACTCGATGCTAGCACCGACAAAGGGCAAGCGATGACATCAATCCAATATCAGTCCAATCATCAAATCAACATCAGCTCAATCATCAATCAAAACAAACAATCAGCCAAAGGCCTCCCAAGGGGCATTGCTTTGAATCTCAAAACATTTTGCACAAGGAAGGTACTACTGCTCCACGGAGGGTTTGCACGATCTCGGTACTACTACTTCAAAAGGTTTGCACGCTACCGGTACTACTATTCTATGGAAAGTTTGCACGACAACGGTACTACCACTTCAGAACAGTTTACACGAGGAAGGTACTACTGCTCCACAGAGGGTTTGCACGATCTCAGTACTACTACTTTAAAAGGTTTGCACGCTGCCGGTACTACTATTCTACGGAAGATTTGCACGACAACGGTACTACCACTTCAGAACAGTTTGCACGAGGACGGTACTACTGCTCTGCGGAGGGTTTGCACGATCTCGGTACTACTACTTCAAATCTCGGAAGGGTTTGCACGCTGCCGGTACTACTATTCTACGGAAGGTTTGCATGACAATGGTACTACCACTTCAGAATAGTTTGCACGAGGACGGTACTACTGCTCTACGGAGGGTTTGCACGATCTCAGTACTACTATTTTAAATCTCGAAAGGGGTTGCACGCTGCCGGTACTACTATTCTATGAAAAGTTTGCACGACAATGGTACTACCACTTCAGAACAGCTTGCACGAGGACGGTACTACAGCTCCACGGAGGGTTTGCACGATCTCGGTACTACTGCATCAAAAGGTTTGCACGATGCCGGCACTACCATTCTACAAAAAAGGTTTGCACGACAACGGTACTACCACTTCAAAAACAGTTTGCACGAGGACGGTACTACTGCTCCACGGAGGGTTTGCACAATCTCGGTACTACTGCTCCAAAAGGTTTGCACGATGGCTGCACTACCATTCTACGAAAAGTTTGCACGACAACGGTACTACCATTTCAGAACGGTTTGCATGAGGACGGTATTACTGCTCCAAGGAAGGTTTGCACGATCTCGGTACTACTGCTTCAAAGGGTTTGCATGCTGCTGGTACTACCATTCTACGGAAGGTTTGCACGATAACGGTACTACCATTTCAGAAAGGTTTGCACGATTACGGCATTACCGCTACAATAATAGACAATACACCGACAACATGGCGACAGCCACTTCAACAACCAGTCTAGCTTGGGAAAGCGACCGCCTCAGGTACGTGTCTCTTCCCTTCTTTTCTGAATTTTGGCTCACT
The DNA here is from genome assembly GCA_947683425.1 of Excoecaria cochinchinensis. Lineage (NCBI taxonomy): Eukaryota > Viridiplantae > Streptophyta > Magnoliopsida > Malpighiales > Euphorbiaceae > Excoecaria > Excoecaria cochinchinensis. The sequence continues at coordinate 625,839 of CANTUQ010000073.1, forward strand.
TAGGCACCTATGTCCTAGAGTTCCCCAAAATTGGGGGCAGCTGTAGACACCGGGTCCCGAGGCGGTCCAAGATCAGGATTACCGTATGATAAAAGCGATACTTGCAAGTAAATGTGTCAAAAATTATGTTTACCTTGTCGAGACCCTTCTTATTTTTAAATAAAAAATAAACAAATAAATATATAAAAATATATTATAAAAAAATTTAATTAAATTAATATTATTAAGAAGTGTTATTTTTTTATATTTAAAAAATAAAAAAGGGAATAAAATTAGTTATTTTAATTGAATTAAATTAATTGATTGATTTAATTGAAATTGGAAAATTAAATCAGTTAATTAATTTAGTTGAATTAAACTAATTAAATTGGTTAGTTGAATTAATTGAAAAAAAGAAATGAAAAGAATTAAAAAAAAATTAGTTAAGTGGGAAAGGATGGCCACTTTTATAAGTGCCCGCGTGGTGGCTATGGCCACCACGCGGCCACTTTCTTGAAAGTGGCCGCGCGGCCACTTTTCTTTAAAAGTGGCCGCGCGCGTGGTACCGAAGCACCGCGCACCTCTTTGGTGCACACGGTCTTCCACTCCATGCGGGCACATTTGCCCAGTCCCATTTTCGCCGATTTTCTGTATTTTTCAGACTGTTTTTCAGTCTGATTTTTTCTTTTTTTTCACAGTTTTGTGTTATTTTCGATCAACTAAAATAAAGCTCCTCTGTCTCTTTCCATTTTGAGCCAAGGTACACAGTAAAATGGGATTCAATACTCATTTTCATGGAGGACGGCAGATTTTTACAAGGGGGGATTTTTTTGATTTTCTCTAGCTTTTCTCTCATTTTCCAGAAACCACTTTCTTCTTCCAAATTCTTCTTAAAAAATCTTTAAGTTTTTCTTCTCAAGTTTTAGTTTTTGCTATTACAAAATATTTAATCTTCGGTTGATTTGAGCAAGAGAAATTAATTTTCTTGGCTTATTCAACCCACCAAAAATATTTTCTTAAACTAATTTGCTTAAAGCACATATTTTTACACTTGTTTTGAATATTATTACAATCAAAAATTCGACAAGGGGAACGGATTGAGACATTTTATTTCCGATCTAAAAATTCTGAGGGTAAACACTTGGGCCATTTTTTTTACTTGTTAATCTTCATCTGTATATTATTTGTTGTTAATTTTTCTTGCCTTTCACAATTAATTTTATGTTCTTCTTCTAGTATTTCCCTTGTGTGGCCACTGTTAATATTTCCATTTAATCATTAATTTGTTTTGTGTGGTTTCCTTTTGATTAAGTTTGCCGCCACCTTTTTCTCCTCCTTTATATTATTATTATTATTATTATTATTATTATTATTATTATTATTATTATTATTATTTATTTGGTGTTCATTTGATATTCTGTTTTCATTATTGTTATTATTATTATTATTATTATTATTATTATTATTATTAGTTTTTATCGTTATTATATTGTTGCTATATTTGTGTTAATCTCTATTATAGTTATTAATACCATGTTATCATTATTATTATTATTATTATTATTATTATTATTATTATTATTATTATTATTATTATCATGTTTATTTATATTATGTTCACTATTATGTTATTATCATCATTACCATTATTTTATTATTATTACTATTATCATTTATAAATTGACTTGCCTAATATTTATTTCGCTTTTACTTGATTGATTCTTTAGAACCATTACTAATGTTTTTGATATTATTTTCTGTCTGAGATTTAATTTGGGTCGCGTCATGTGAGTGTCCCCGCGATTCCCCCGGATGGGTTGCGACACGTGGAGGATCACATCGGTTCGGTGAGATCTCTCTAATTCCCTATCCTTTTGTTGTGTTTATTTGTAAATAATTATTTTATTTGTGCACACGTGCGATAAAAAATCACAAAAATATTTTTATAATTAAATTGAAATTTTTACTAATAAAATTGGGACCGATGTCCCTTGTTTTAGCCTAACAATAAAACTATCACAATTAAAACGAAGAGTAAATTTTTTCAAAAAATGGGATCACTCATCCCCGTTTTCATCAAATAACCAAAACGACTCTTCGAACTCTTTTCAAATAAACGCGAAGGAACCAATGTTCCTAAACATTCGAATAGGCACGAAGGAAGCAATGTTCCTAAAATAATGTCCCGATTTATGTATGTCTTTTTATTTTGATCTTATGTGAGTGTTTTAAGTTTATGTTCATTTCCTTTTGGGCCCTTGTAATTAATTTTAGGGCAACTTTATTTATTTTTGGGGATTGTATTCCGTCCCATTTATATTTTTTAATTTTCTTTTATTGGGATTGTATTCCGCCCCTATTTCTCTTGTAATTGTGTGCTTGTGTGTTTATCGCTTTCATTTATCGCTTTCTTTACCGCTTTCCTTTTATTGCTTTCGTATGCTTGGAATGCGCTATTTAATTTAAATGCATCAATCGCGTGAGATGAGGGATATAATTTTAAGAGGTTAAAAATCCATTTATAATTAACCAAAGCATAAATAAGAGGGAAGTTCCGGACACCATATCTCTGGTTTAGACCGTTAGAGGTAAGAGACTTTTTCCCAATTTCTTGCAAATTGGGTGGCGACTCCAAATGACTCAAAGGTGCCTTTAGGTGTCATTAGACTAGGATGTTCTCTCCAATGTCTTATTGGGAGGAATACACCGATGATGTCTCACGGCGCCCATGATCAAAAAATGCAAACCAATTCCTCTAATCCCAAAGGCGGATTCACAAGCGAGGGCCCTTGCTAGGTACTGCAGGCGCGCGTCACAGCGAGGCATGGGGCCTACTATTTCATCACATTTATAGATGACTATACAAGGTATGGTCATGTCTACTTGATTTCTCATAAGTCAGAAGCATTGAGTTGCTTCAAAACTTTTATGAACTTAGTTGAGAATCAATTAGATAAAAAAATCAAAGCTTTAAGAACTGACCGAGGTCGAAAATATCTTTCAGATGAATTTAAAGCTTTGTGTGATGAAAAAGGGATTGAACATCAGTTGTCCATTCCCAGAACTCCACAACAAAACGGTGTTGCGGAAAGGAGAAATAGGACTCTCCTTGATATGGTTAGATCTATGATGGCAGAAGCAAATTTGCCCATCTCCTATTGGGGAGATGCTTTACTTACTGCCACATATGTTCTAAACCGAGTGCCCTCAAAATCAGTCGCATCCACACCTTACGAGTTGTGGACTTGTCGACAGCCTGACCTAAGCCATCTACGACCTTGGGTTGTGCTGCTTACGTCCATGATACCTCAAGTAAATTTGGTAAATTGGGACTAAGAGGTAAAAAGAGTATCTTTGTGAGATATTCTGAAGTATCAAAAGGATACGTATTCATGGGTGAGCAAGAGAATGGTTCTATGACTGAATTTGAATCACAAGACGTCATATTCTTGGAAAATGAGTTTCCGAAGTTGGGCGAAGTGAATCAAGATTTTACTTTCTATGAAACTTAGGAAGATGAACCATCAGGATCACTCCATTCGAGTGGGAGGGAATTAGAGGAAGAAGGTCAAGATCTTCCTCCTCTACATGATCCGGATGTTCGAGACCCTGATTTGAGTGGGAGTATTCCTAACTCCAGTGGGAGTATGGAGCATGGCCCCAGTGGGAGTATTCCGAATTACGATGAATATATGAGACATGTTTATCAAGATTCGGAACTGCGTAAGTCTAAAAGGATAAGTGTTCCTCGCCGACGATTTGAGATCGAAGGCTTGAACGAAGCCCTTTTGGTTAACCCACATGACGATGAAGAGCCTAAAAATATAAAAGAGGCATTCTCAAGCCCAGCTAAAGAAAAATGGATCAATTCAATGGAAGAAGAAATAGCATCTATAAGATCAAACCGTGTTTGGGAACTGGTTGATCTACCCAAAGGACGCAAACCGATTGGGAATAAATGAATTCTCAAGGTAAAGCAAAAAGTTGATGGCAGTATCGAAAGATGCAAAACTCGGCTAGTTGCTAAGGGGTTCACACAGCAGGAAGGGATTGACTATGAGGAGACTTTCTCTCCTGTTGTGAGATTTATGTCTATAAGGTTAATTCTTGTCATAGTGGTGAGTTTAGATCTAGAGCTACATCAAATGGATGTACAGACTGCTTTTCTCAATGGAGAACTGAATGAAAAAATCTATATGGAACAACCTGTAGGTTTCATCGAAAAAGGCAGCGAACATAAGGTTTGCCGATTGAAAAGATCAATCTATGGCCTTAAACAGTCTTCACGATAATGGTATTTGAGATTTCATGATACAATCATGTCGAATGGGTTCAACATGATTGATGAAGACCATTGCGTGTATAATAAAAGCTCTAAAAATAACTTTGTCATTTTAACATTGTATGTAGATGACATACTAATAGCTGAAAATGACAAAGCGTACGTAAATCAAATCAAAGATTGGTTATCGTCCAACTTTGAAATGAAAGATATGGGTAATGCAGACTACATTCTAGGAGTTAAGATTTCAAAAGATCGTTCGAGAAGGTTGTTGTCCCTTTCTTAAGAGACATATATCAACAAAGTCCTTGAACGATTCAATATGCAGAACTGTAAACCCATAAACTGTCCCATTGCCAAGAATCAGTTTCTTAGCAAAGAGATGTGTCCAAAAATGCCAGATGAAGTGGAGCATATGAGAGACATTCCTTATGTCAGTGCCGTGGGTAGTCTTATGTATGCTATGTTGTGTACGAGACCTGATATTTGCTATGCAGTGGGCATGGCAAGTAGATATCAATCTAACCCGGGCAAAGCACACTGGAAAGCAGTTAAGAGGATACTTAGATACCTCAAAGGTACAGCAGATTATTCTCTCTGTTATGAAGGCAAGGATCTGCAATTGAGAGGATACACTGATGCTGATTGGGCTGGAGATGTGGACGAGAGGAAATCCACTTCAGGTTTCATATTCTTGCTTGGCAAGGGTGCCATCTCATGGAGTAGCAAGAAACAAACCTGTGTAGCCTTATCAACAATGGAAGCTGAATTCGTAGCTTCCGCAGCTGCAGTACAAGAGGCAGTTTGGCTAAAACGGTTGATGGACCATTTAAGAGTTACTACCTCGGAGGGACAAGTGACAGTCTATAGTGATAGTCAATCGTCGATAGCTTACACAAAAGATCCAAAATTTCATAGTAGGACTAAGCATATCGATATTAAGTATCATTATATAAGAGATGTAGTTGCACGGGGAGATGTGAACTTACAATACATATCTACGCATGATATGATTGCAGATCCGTTGACTAAACCTGTAACCAAAGATGTGTTTGAGAGACACATTAGAATTCAGGGTTTGCATAGAATTTGATGTGTACTGACTTTATCTTTGTAATCCCTTAACATTATTATTTGTGAATAATAATAAAGTTCATTGTTGGCAATACATGAGTGTGAATGTTTAATATGTGAACATTTACTGTTAATTATTTGAGTTTGAGCATGTCAGACAGAGAAGCAGCCCACTCACAAGGGTGTTTACCTTAATTTTGTCAATGAGTTGGCAAAAACTAAGATGAGGCGATTTTTGAACAAATGAGTATGCTCGAGAGCCTGTTCAAAATGAAAGTGCCGCCATGCAGAAATTACAAGATATGTCTTGTTAAGGCGCAAGATAAAGTCATACATGAGGTTGTATGCTTTGGATTGAGATCCAAAATAAGGATCGTATGGAATCCGATGGTTAGTTATGTGTAACTATCATATTCTGTCTTAAAAGCCAGAAGTAGTTCTTAAGTAAGCGAACTAAAGTTGCGTGCTTCGGTGCATCGCAATCTTACGCTTCTGTATGGTGTTTTATGTACACATTATTTAAATGTGAGACATGCGCTCCTTTAAGGGAAGGAAAGAACACCATAACACATGTTTTATACCGTGTGTGCTTTAGTGACCAAAGGGATGGGAATTTAATACAATTGATCTCAACTTTCCCTATTGTGAGACCCTGTTAATATATCGACCCTTAGAACGCTTAACTTATCCCTGAAGTATGGTTCAATGTGGCTAACTTGGTTAGTCTCCAAGAGGTATGGGAAAAATTTAGGCCTGGCGGATCTAACTAGAAAAGCGAGTTGAATCATGATGGATGGCATATAGTAAGAGGGGAAGATAACCTTTTGATCACATTCATAAGAATTCGTGGTTCACCGACATGTCTATTATTGTTTCTATGAGTAGAAATATAATAGTGAACACGAATGACGTTTTATGAGATCATGAGTTAAAACGATGATTGTGAGAAGGTGGTCTAGGGTTAGGCATACGTGAAATAAAAGGATCGCCTTTTCGAGAAGCTATATATCCCTAACAGGTGTATAGCAATAGTGCTCTCGAGATATGCTGGTCACACAATCTATTAGTTTGTGTAACTGAAGATTATATATGGAATGTGTTCCGTCATGTGCGAGTGGGAGATGATAGAGTTGGGATACGCCCATGACTCTATATTGGATTGAGTTCCAATTAAGATTAAATTGAGTTATTTAATTTAAATTAAATTACCAAATCCTATCTCAGAAAGGATTCTGAGTTAGACTAGGGTTAAGACTCTAGCCTTTAGGGCCTCTATAAATAGAGGTGAGGTCCTCATAATTTGGTAACGAGAAAAAGTATACGCCGCAAGGCTGCTCGTTCCCACTCACGATTATTTTGTGTTAATCTTTCAGGGACTTCTGGATTGTGATCTAGCTGCTATTATCCCGAGTGGGTAAAAGCCAGACCAGTGACCAATAAAGGGAGATCCTTGTACCGCTTCCGCAACGAGTTTACCGCGCTACAATAAGTATGTATTTACTATCTTCCTTTTATTATTTTCCCATCATTATTAATATTTTCATCCAAATTTTATATAAAAATTAGATTTAATTGAAACAAAAGAAAAATGACTAATTGTTCAAATGCAAAATATAAAAGGAAAAAATAAAAAAAAGTAAAATGGAGAATAACAATTAAGTGGCATATTTCATTTTTAAATCTTTTTTGTTCCATGCCATAATCCATCATTGTTTTATTGCTCACGACTCATTTACTGTCTTGCATCACCACTGCTATTTAATCGTGTTTTTTAGATTTTTCTTTCATTAAATCATAACATCTCGAGTTTCGGTGAGAGTGAACTGCTCGAAATTCTGAATTTGTAAATAGTACATTTTGATTTATAAATAGTACTTTTTGAGATGAACGGCTGTTTGAGACAAATTTGATAATCGAATTTGATGTGACAATAAGTCCATTTAAGTTGTCAAAAAATAAAATTAAAATGTGGACAACGGTTTTAGAGTAAATAGTGACATGTTCGACTGAATTTGATCGCTGGTCAAAGTTGACTTACGACACGAAAATGTCAAACCAACCAATATAATTAGTTATATAGGATACCAATTATGTATTTTAAGTAGAAAGAATATTTATTAACGATGTCATAATTTATTTAAAAGGAAATTTAAATTATAGAAAATGAAAATGAGAAATTTTGATGACCCTTGAATCAAATAGTACCTCATTCAATCATGACAATTGATTTAGTTGAATGGAAAAGATTTTTGTAGAAGGAATTATGAGCCATTGGATGAAATAGTGATCAAAAAGTTCTAACCATCTAAAATTTTTTAAAAAAAAAAGAAAAAAAGAAAAATTAACTATCGTTTAAATTAAATAGTGCCAAAGAATATCCCAATCCTTGAATTAATAAAATATTAGATGGGGAGATTTTTTTATATAGGGATGAATATTGAGCCATTGACCCTTGTATGTAATAGTAACCAAATTAGTTTTAATCTTTGGTTTAGGTTTATGTAAAGATTTTTGTGTAAAATTCAATTTTGGCCATTGCATGTAATAATGTTTAGATAAATTTTAGCCATTCAAATTAAAATATGTGAAATGAAAAAGAAAAGAGAAAATTGCTCCCTTGAATGAAATAGCATAAGGATGCATTCTAATTATCCATTCTAATTAAAAAGAATAATTTTTGTAATTTGGACTTTAAGGTAGTACTTGAAATAAATGAATTCTATAAAATTTTATGAAATTCATTTGTAATTCTCATTTTTCATACTTAAAATGCAAAAAAAAAAAAAGGAATTAAATTCATAAAATTCAATTCTATGGAATTCGTTATACTTTCACCAAATCCCATCAAAATATGTGGAATTTGCGAATGAATTCCATATTTTTAAGAGTTAAAATTGAAAAAATTATAATACCCTCTTAATCATTTGTTATAAATAAATTATTTTTATGCAGTTAACATAGTCTGTTATTATTTCTTTTACATCATTGTTTTTCTCCCTCTTTTATCACTATTCTTCTGTCACCAAAAACCACCATCATCGAATTTTGACTCGTTTCCGTTAGATTTTTACTGACTACCTTCATTTGGTATGTATGGTTTTTTTAATAATATTATTGCTCAAATCAAATTTCTGAAATGTTAATATGGATTACTTTTTTAATTATATTATTATTGATTCAGTATTTATAAAAAATTTTAAAATAATGATTAATGGTTGTTAATTTTTTTTATTGGGAGTAATTGAAAGAAGATATCAAAATTGGTACTAAGGATATTTTAGTAAATAAAATAGAAATGAATTCATTTATTCCAAACATAAAAATAAAAAAATTCATTTTCAATTCTATATTTTAATAATTTTATTCAAAACATAGGAATTTATTTACAAATAAATTTCATATGGAATTCATTTGTAAATGAATTTTACAAATTGAATTCATTTGTACCAATCGGAACCTAAGTGCTTAGTAGCATAGAATTTACACTTCTTATTTAAGTCTCAATATTTTAGAGAGGTATTTTAGTCATTTAATTGATAAATTTTTTTTATTCTAGTTATCATTTCAAGATTTAGTTTAATTCATTTTTCTTCTACTAATTGAGATGTAAATGTGGCACACAAGTAGGAAAAAGAAAAAGAAGAAAAGAATAGATTTAAGAATTTTTATATAAATAAAATATATAAAAGGTACAAATCTATGTGTAATTTTACTAATAGTTCGATATTAGTTCAATTTTAGTGATTTTTGGATACTAAAACCTAGAATGAATTGATATAATTGAATTTTTATTTCAAAATTCAGTCGTAAATTAGTGACTAAATTAAAACAGTCGCAAAATTCAGTCGCTATTTGCCTGTTTTTTTTTAGTGAAAATTAAACCGATTAAATAAAAATCAAAACAAATATAATAAATTGTTTACTGTTCAGTTTTCAATTTTGCCAATTTTTCTTTTCTAACTATGATATGAGACTCAACCCAATTATGCCAAAAAAAATAAATGATCTGACTCAAAAAATTCAAAACTTTAAAGAATTGACTCGAGCCGTTTGTCATGTCTAAATTTAAAAGTGTAAGTAAGAATTATTTGTATGTTTGAAACCATGGGGAACATACAAAATAAAGAATAAATAAAAGAATTTGATATTTCATCGCACAAAATTAATTATATTTTTAGCTTTACCAAAGTTTCATTTTATATCAATTATAAATTTTATATTAACATTTTTTAATTTAATATAATATTCTTTGATTCTATATGATTTCATATTATAAAATATACTTTTATTTGTTTCTTGATAAAATTAATTTTGTCAATACATAATGAACAATAAAAGAGTTCCAATTCAATACCAAATTATTTAGACTAATTATTGAAACTATGATAAAAAAAAATCAAAATTTTGCAATTTGGAAAGTTAAATATTTTGTATTTTAAAATTTTTTTACTTATTCTTTTACAATTTTTTAATTAATTTATGAGACATAAATAGAGATGATTTATTTATGAACGGGATAAATAAATAAATTTAATAGATAATTATATAAAAATATATGAATAAAATATATTTTAAACATTTCATTGATAAGATTTAGGGAACGAAAATCTCTGTTCGAACATTTTTTTTGCAAGTCATTCGTGTAAATAATAATTATATACAATACAATTGTTATTTATTTATGGATATTTTTGACAAATTATATACAAATGCATAATTTTGTGAATAATACCAAAAAAAAAAAAATTTGCCTAAAATAATTTTTACCTACTTACTACTTTTATAATATAGATAGTAGGGGTGTTCATGAACCGGTTAAACCGATCCATGAACAAAAAAAAATCAGTCAATTAAATTCGATTTTTTGAAAACACTTACCATTAACCAGTCAATTACTATCAGTTAATCAGTCCATCGGTTTTGAATTTTCGGATCGGTTAACCAATATTTTTCGATTAACCACTATAATTATAAAATGCATTCATAAAAAAATTAAAATAATCAAGTTACTTAAAAATTAAAATTAGAAAACAAATATAATTCAATATAATAATTAAATATAATGTTCAAACTACAATTATAAACTAAAAATATTCAAAATATTTAAAAATTAAAATTACAAACCGAAAATATAATGATCCAACTAGTTAAACAAAAAAATTTCACACAAATTATATTATATATATATATATATATATATATAGGGTTTCATTTTATTTTTTTTAACTTTATATATATATATATATATATATATATATATATATATATAATTTATATAAAACCGATCGGTTAACCGAAAATCGAAACCGATCGGTTTCGGTTAACCGAAAACCGAAAATACATGTGAAAAATTGTATAAAACCGATCGGCTAACCGAAATCGAAATATATATAATTATATAAAATCGGTCGGTTAACCGAAACTGACGATTTTTTGAAACCAAAAACCGAAACCGAAATTGAAATTCAATTAAACTACTAGCCATTAACATAAAAATCGATTCGGTTAACCTATTTTTTAGATTGGTTTCGACTCGATTTATCGGTTAACCAAGTCCATCGATTTTTTTGAACACCCCTAATAGATACACGGATAGAGGTCAAATAAGAAAAAAAGAAAAAACGAAAACAAAAATGTAATCACTTGTAATATAGCATAATAATGTATGAATAAGATATATGATATGATGATATATGAACAATTCAATGTAAAAGTAAGAGGAAAAAATAGAATATTATCATGGATAATTAACTAATTAAATTATAGACTTTTTTTGTTAAAAAAATTATATACTTATAGTATAACAATTCAGCTATTATTATTGTTGTTAATCAAGCAGTAAAAAATAAATGATTTGTGACAGAAAGATTACCCAACTATTGTTTTATTTCAATCAAAATAAAAATAACTAAAAATTAATTTTTCGGAAAATCAATAAAAATGGCTAAAATTTTAATTTGCAATATTTTCTTTTGCCACATGGCATCCTACATGGAGTGATGATGTGGAAATTTTAAAATATTCTTATCCCACATGTCATGCTCAGCCAACACTTCAATGTGGTAAATTGATTTTTCAACCATTCTTATTTTAGTTAGAATGAAATAATAAGAATGAGATGATAAGTTCTGGAATATCAGAACTAAAAACGAGATGGTTGAGGGATAAAATGAGTTGGAGCCGATTTACAGTAGGCAGTGGTCGATCTGCAAGACAGATGAAGACTAATTCCTAACATGCAGGGGATTAGCACTCCGATGGTTAAGTCAGAGATTAAGTTTTTGAGAGAGAGAAAGCAACGAGAGAATTGAAAAGTGCATGGTACCTTGTCTTAGAAGTTTTTATCAGTTTATATAGTGTTTAGGCATTTAATGCCTATGAGGCTAGGGTACCTGAGTATCAGATCACCCGTATCTGCAGTGAGTAGCTTTTGGGCATATGATGTGATGACTAACATGGCAGAGCCTGTTAATGTGACAGGTTTATTTGACTTTGATAGATCGGCGAGGTGCCCGGTTAATCTAGTAATGTTAAACCTGTGTTAGCTAGTTGATATGCTTTTTGAGTTCCTAGGCTACAGTTGGGTCTGAACTATAATGAAGCCTGTGACTATTGGATCGGGTCCAAGTATGATAATAGTAGATAATATCATTTTTTCCCCCTTAACATTTTGATCAACTAGGCGGATTGGAGGATAGAAGGGGCTGAAGTAATTGGTGCTTAGAATTCCGAAAATGACAGCGTTTTCGTGAAGTGTGTCATTTCAATTTGTTACTCGCAACTTTCCAATCGGCTTGAAGGATCCAAGGAAAGGGGCCTTAGGCAATTGATGCCTGGAAATTGTGATAGCCTCTTGGTATTCCAAACGCTTTGAAATTTAGAATACCTCATTAAATGTCGCGACATTTTGTATCAGACGCCATTTCAGTTACCAAAGTGTGTTATGATGGCTTGGCCACGTGACGTCTGCTGATTGGTTATTAGTTTAAATTTTAAAACCATCTGCCGCTTATAAATAGGTGTTTTCTTGTTCCTCTGGTTTCTTTTTACACTTCCAAAATTTTTTTGGTAATTTGTCTTTCGAATTTCCTCAGTCTTCTCTAAAATTCTTCGAACTTTTGAGCTTTCATCCTTCTTAGATTTTAATTCGTTGGGTAAGCTTCCAATTTTAAACTTTTTCTCTTCTTCAATTTTCGAATTTGGAGTTAAAATGACTGAATCTAGAGTTTTCATGTATCACGGTATGGATTTGAGTTTTTTTATTGGAGTATAGGCAAAAACCCACAATTGTAGATCATATTAGATTTTTTTGAGGATAAAGTTAAATCTTTTAGGAGAAAATATTGTTTTCCTCCTGGATATTACACTTACCCTTGCCCCATTTCAATGTTCTATAGAGAATGACCTTTTGCAGATTGGAAATTTTTTTATTCTTCATAGTATGAGTCTGGAATCTAGGTTAAGATGACCTTTTGATGGCTATAGGGCTTTATTAGATGCTTACAGAGTAGCCCCCTATCAATTGAATCATAATGCTTGGTGGGCGATAGCATGCTTTAAGGTTATGTGTACGGACTATCAACCCAGATGTAGCCCTAACTGTTGAATTGTTCAGCCATTTCTTTTTTATTTCCAATAAAGAAGATGCCCAAGGTTTTTCTCAATTTCACAAGTAGGAAGGATAGGAAACTCCTCCGATTCCCTACATCCTTGAAAGGTTTCAAGGACAAATTTTTGTTGGTTGGGATGAGAGAGGGCTTTGGAGTTAGCCTAGCCCGAGCAGACAAGCCAATCAATGTTGAGGTCCTAGCTGGTGACAAACACAGGTTCCAAGATGACGTAACGAGTTTGAAAAATATAGTGAAAGATAATGGAGAATCATTAGACTTCGATCTATTACTGAGTGCATTGCACGATCCCACCAAGGCTGGAGAAGAAAGAGAGAGTGAGAGCTCCCTGTTCCTTCTCTCTCTTCTCCTATGGTATCATTTTATTTTGTCATTCTTTTCTATGGATTAGATCTGATCTAGATTTTGTTTATAAGACATATGGCTAACGAAGAGGTAAAGAGAAAATTAGCGAAAATAACTGCCAAAAAAAGCAAAGGAATTGAAGAATGAAACTGAAGCCAAGCACCTTCGCCAATTAAAGAGAATGAGCGAAGTCGATAGTAAGGGGCAGCCTTTAGCTATGAGGCAGCGGACTGAGGAGACCGCGGCCTCGATTGGAACTGGAGTAGAAAAGGGGGAAGTAGCCATTTTTGTTGATTTGATTATTATAGGGCCATCCCCGATCATCATCATTGACGATCAACCTCTCACTTTAAATGCCAATGCTGAGGTGCTACCGCTGGTGGCTTCAAAGAGAGATCAGCTAGTGACCACGAAAATTGGGTTGGCCAATCCGTCTCTATTAGCGGGGACTTCTTTGCCGATCCTTGAGCCATCTTTTGCTCCCCAGCCAACTCTTACAAGTCGGCTGCTACTTTGCCTGTCCCATGCTGAGCCTTCCTCTAGGGTTGCCGAAGAGAAAGGCAATCGGTCCATGGGTGCCTTTCTAGAGATTACTCTAAGTTATATCCCCAACGACCACTATAGGGATCAAGCCACTTTGAAGAACCCGCGTCTAGTAGGGTATGTGACTGAGGGTCTGCTTCTGGAGAGTAGCTGCATCTAATGCAAACCAAGGATCGGTTGCAGTACGATCTGTAGAAGGCCGAGGGTACCCTCTTTGTAGAGAGGAAGAGAATGGCATATAAGCACCATATCTCATTCGATGAGGTCACCAAAAAGCATGAAGAGGCTTTATTGAGTCTCAGATGGGCACATAAGTCTAGCCTCTCCTCTCTTCAATCCGAAATAGACAACATGAAACAGGAGAATAACAAACTAAAGGGCAAGGAATCGGAGGTCGCGAAACTTCGACTTGAGAAAGCTAAGTTGAAGACCAAAGAAGTAGAGTTGGAAGCTGTGAAGGCCAACCTGGAGAAGAATATTAGCTCTTTGGAGTCAATTCAGATGGATCTTTAAGTGAAGGTTGTTTCTCTAGAGTCAACCCAGGCAGACCTCTATTCCCAGTACCAAAAGCAGATTGAGGATGAAAAGAACAACATGCTGGAGGAGTTGGGCAGTGCTCAAGCGGAGATGATTGAGCGGATCAAGATGGCCTACAAAGAAATACTCCGATCTATCATTCTTTACTGATCCTAAAGCACTCCCAAAGCCTCCCGAGGGCAATGATGACGAGGAGAAGGATGAGGCGAAAGTCATGCCCGATCCTAGCGACCATACGGGTGGAGCAGATTAGGGACTTATCTTTTTTTTTTCCTTTTTTTTTTGTAATTGACAATGTAAACATTATGATGTGTCAAAAGAAATATGATTTCTGATAGAGGCTTGATTAATTTGTAAAGAATTGTGTATGTGCAACAACTCTTTGTAAATTGTAAGCACTCAACCATCACCGATTGACAATCGCACATAACTTGCAAATTAACTAATTTGTGAGCCGAAGGACTCATAAATTAGTAGAAAACTTGTAAAGAGCATGTCTTTGTAAGTTTTGATCTCAATCAGCAGAGGCATTTTTTTTATAAAAATAAGGAGCAATACATTTACCCTGATCGATTGAATATTCGTTGTCCGATCAGATTAACAAGAACTTACAGTATAAATGATATCTCTTCAAAGCCTGCGTGTTCCACGTTCTTGGAACATCTTGCCCATCCATGCTTTGCAGTTTGTAAGTGCTGGGGCCGGCAATCTTCACCACTTCGAATGGACCTTCCCAATTGGGCATTAGTTTGCCTACACCTGAGTTTCCTTTTCTAATCTCTGCCTTCTGCAGTACTAGGTCCTCGATCTGGAAAGATCTGGGCCTAACCCGGGTGTTATGGTATTGGGCAATCTTATGTTTGTACGCTGCAATTTTGACACTACTATCGTCGTGCCTCTCTTCAATCAGATCAAGCTCTATCCGCCTTTCATATGGATTTTAATTTTCGACAAAAGACTCAATTCTGAGTGAGGGCATATGTAGACACCAGGTCCCGATACAGCCCAGATCAAAGTTACCCAGTGATGATAAGATGCCTTGCCACAGGTGAAAATGTTAAAAGTGATGATTTCCTGGTCAAATTTGCATTTTAGAGTAAAAAATAAAAAAATAATAAAAAATATTTTAAAATTTAGATTTGAAAAATGGGGTTTAGAAATTATAGTATTTTTTAGTTAAATTTAAAAATAAAAAAAAAAAATTTCGCGAGTGTCAAAGAGCGGCAGCGCGCGGAATGCCAATGAGCGACACTCGCGCGCGAGCGGCGCGCAGCCCATCCCGCGCATGCGACCGACACCCGTTGGGCGCGCAGACGGGCGTCGGTCGCCCCTGTCCGGCTGCAAATGGCCCATTTCGTCTCAAAAATCATTTTTTTCCTATTTTTTTTCCACAAAATTCGATTTTTATCACTTTTTTTAAGAGATTTTCAGGTTTTTTTCAATTTTTAAAATTTAAAATAGTTAATATCTGATTGATTTTCTTTTGAATCTCTTTTTGATGAAAAGTTAATTTTGAGCCAAACAAAATAATTGTTTGTTATTAAAATCTAATTTTTTCATTTGATTTTCTAAAAATAAGATTTTTTTTTTCACATGTTTTGTTTCTTGAGACAAACAAAATAATTGTTTGTTTTTCGGATCATTTTTATTTTTTTATCAATAAAAATTATTCTTTAGGCAAATAAATTAATTCTTTGTTCTTAAAGAATTTTTGATCAATTTATTTTTTCGGAATAAAATTCCAATATTTTAATCATATTTCACTCTAAATCTTGCAAATCGCAAACAAGCAAAATCAATCATCATCATTTTACCTTCATCGAATCTGAGACTCTGAGAGTAAACATTCTGGGTTTGACGTTTTTAGTTTATTTCATTTTTGTTCATAGTTAATTTATTCATGTATATTTTTATTATTTTCATTCATTCATTCATTTATTTATTTAGTTAATATTTGTTTTATTTAATATGTTTATATATTATTTTATTCTTGTTCATGTGAATATTGATTGTTTATTATTTCTAACATGTAAGTAATTTATTTTGCTTTGATTCATCATTATTTTTAACGTATAACTAATTAATTCATTTTGATTAATCTTTTTTGCCATGTAAATGGTTTATATTAATTGTGATAATAATAATTAATCATACTATTCATTTAATCGTTGTCATCATTTTTTTATTCATTTTTTATTATTCTTCTCATTGTTATTTCATATATTCATTGTTTATTCATTGATTTGTTAATTTTCATTATGATTATTATCGTGTTAATATTTTTACATGTTAATTCATTTGTCATTTTGATGTCACCTTATTTTATCTTATTTTATTTTATCATTTATTATATATTTAATTGATTTAATTACTAACATTATTTCATTTGTGTTTTATTTTTATTTCACATTTTATTTTTCCTTTTGGGCATTTTTGCGAGCACACGAGGGGATCCAGAAGGCTCATTTGGATTAAATGTTTAATTGATTTATTTGTAATATTTTATTTATTTTCCCATGTAATTTCTTATAAAATTGTTTATTTTAAGCACGCTAGAAAGAAAATCGCTAAACCATTTTTTTTATTAATTAACTTGGAATCTTTCCTAATTAAAATGGGGCTAATGTCTCAATTTTCTCCATCCAAAATCATCACATCAAAACTGTTTCATAATAAATATGCATGCGAGGACCAATGTCCTCATCTTTAATATATATCCCGTTTATGCATGCTTTGTATTTTATTTACAATGGGGGGTTGTATTTCGCCCCTAATTTTGTTGTATTTACTTTCATATGCTTTACCTTGATTATGTTTTATTTACCGCTTTCCTTGAGTGGACAACCTGCGCTTAAATTAACTGCATTAAATTGAATGAGAAATGGGATGAAACAATAAATTTAAAACTCAACTATAAAACTAACCAAGGTATGAATAAATGGAAAGTCTCGGACTCACTCTGGTCTTAGGCTCAACGAGGTTAGAGGATCATCTCAATGTTTCATTGGGATGGGGCTTCCAAAATATCTCTTGTTGCCCACCAAAAGGTCCAACTCGAATAATCCTAGGCTCCACGAGGTTAGAAGATTATTCCAATATTCTATTGGGATGTGGTCTCCAAGATCCATCTGGCTTGCCCAAAATGGATATATATGCGCCGTCTTAGGCTCACCGAGGCTAGACGACCTTTTCCAATATTCTATTGGGTGGCGACTCCAAGAAACCTCCTTGTTGCCCAACATAGACGTACTTGTAATTTCTTACAAGTTTTAATGAATCTTATCCCGATTGCCCTGAAAGAGTGAGGTTCGGGGCGCCCTGGGGTTCGACGCGCGTCACACACACCTATCTCCAAGGGGATGATGGCTTCCAATCTATAGATAAACGAGAAAGGGGTTTGGCATGTACCTACTTTGAGGGATGTTCTGTAGAACCAGAGTACGCTGTTGAGCTCATTTGTCCAATTCCTTTTTGCATCGGCTAGCCTCTTTTTCAACCCTTCAAGTATAGTCTTGTTAGAGAATTTTGACATTCCGTTGGTTTGAGGATATGCCACTAAAGTGAATCTCAAGCTAATCTTTAAATCGGTGTAAAAACCTCTAAACACAGAGCTTCAAACTATTTGCTATTGTCAGTGATGAAGACTTTTGGCAAGCCGAACCCGTATATAATCTCCTTCCAAGCAAAATTTTTGATCTTCACAATAGTGATGGTAGATAAAGGTTCAGCCTCGATCCACTTGGAGAAAATGGTCCTTCATAATGATAAGGAACTTCATTTGTTGTTTTCCAAATGGGAAGGGTCCAAGGATATCTAGTCCCTATTGGTTAAAAGGCCACGATATCTCGATCGGCTGCTGCTCGCTCACTGGCTTCTCGATGATTCTCCCATGGATTTGGCATTGTGAGCAACACCTTGCAATCTCCTGTGCATTCATGAAAATGGATGGCCAAAAGTACCCCGTTTGTAAAACTTTCCTGCATATGGCTCTGGATGCCTCTTACACTCTGCATAGCCCCTCGTGGATCTCTCTAAGTATATAGTTTCCCTATTCCTCAGATACACACTTCAACCAAGGATGGCTAAAGGCCTTTTTGTATAGGAGACCATTAATCATTGAATAGTTTAAAGATTTCCTAGCAACTTTCCTTGCCTCTGCTCATCTGCAGGAAGGGTACCTGTTTGCAAATATCTTACTATGGGCGTCATCCAAGTTTCTGCCTCATTAATCTCCATTATTTTAGCCTCTTCAATGGTTGGGAAAAAGAGTTCTTCGACCATGACCTTTTCATCAACAAAAATTTGGTCAGTCGAGGCAACTTTAGCCAGTAGATCGGCCTGTCTCGTGAAATATATGGGGACTTTTTCAATGATTACCCTCGTCTTGTTAGACTCTAGTCTCTAGATTTCGACTCTAACCTTAGCCAGATAGCTCCTCATAGTAGGCTCTTTTTTTCAAATGTGCCGAGGACTTGACTGGTGACCAATTGAGTCACTCTTTACCTTGAGATGTTCTGGTCAAATGGGTTTGACCAATCTCAGGCCCTGCAAAAGTGCTTCAGAAGATTAGAAGCTCAGAAGTTTAGTTTTATTGCATATTGCACATTAATGTTGAGGGGACCATGTAGGATGATTCCTACTCCTCCTCTCTACTCATTCGAAGCACCATCTACTATCATTTCCCAGGCTACTTCTTCATATCTGGGGCTCTGCTGTACCTCGCTAGTGAATTCAGCCACAAAGTCTGCTAACGCCTGGGCTTTGATAGCCGATCTAGGCTTTTAGCTGAAGTTAAAAGACTGTAATTTCAAAGCCCATTCAATGAATTTTCCATCGAGATCTGGCCTTTGGAGCAACTTTCTCAGTGGCTGGTCTGATCTGACTATGATGGTGTAAGCCTCAAAATATCGCCAAAGTTTTACAGTGCAGACCATTAAAGCTATGATCAACTGCTCAGCTGGAGTCTTTTTCATTTCTGATCCTCTTAAGACTTGACTCTCGTAGCAGATAGGCTTCTGTTGGCCCTTCTTTCTTGACCATAATAATAGCTTTTATTTCTAAAAAAGTTGATAGGTAGAGGTACAACTTTTCACCCGGCACGGGTTGGCTCAGAAGAGAAGGTTCAGATAAGAATTTCTTCAGTTCCTCGAACGCTTTTTGATAATCCTCTCCCCAGTCAAAATTTTCACCTTTCCTAAGATGCTTAAAGAATGGAATGCAGCACTTAGCTGAAGAAGAGATGAATCTGCCCAGGGCAGTGAGCCTTCCATTCAACTTTTGGACTTCCTTGACATTTTCGGCGATTGCATGTCTAAAATGAACTGGATCTTCTCGGGGTTCACCTCAATTTCCTTTATGACACTATAAAGCCAAGAAACTTGCCAAAGGACATCCCAAATGTACACTTCTCAGGATTAAACTTCATTTTGAACTAATTAAGAGTGGCGAATACCTTGGCTAAATCTATTGCATGGTTAGATCGACTCTTGTTCTTGAAGATCATATCATCTATATAAACTTCAACATTATGGCCGATCTAATCCTTGAATATTTTGTTTATTAGTCATTGGTATGTAGCACCTGTATTCTTCAAACCAAAAGGCATTATGTTGTAGTAGTATGTGCCTTCATTGGTGATGAAATTGGTATTCTCTTAATCCAGAAGCCACATCAATATTTGGTGGTATCCTGTGTAAGCATCGATGAGAGAATAAATCTCGTGGGAGGCTGTTGAATTGACAAGCTAATCAATGTTGGATAAAGAATAGCTATCCTTGGGGCATGCTTGATTCAAATATATGAAATCCAAGCACATTCTCAGCTTGCCATTCTTTTTCTTCACCAATGCTACATTTGCCAGCCAGTCAGGATATCGCACCTCTTTAATGACTCAAACTTTAAGGAGTCAATCCACTTCTTCGCTGATAAACTTGCTCCTGTCAGGTGCATGCTTTTTCAGTTTTTGCTTAACTAGTGGAAATGTTAGATCCACGTTAAGGTTGTACACGATAACGTCCGGATCGATGCTAAGGATATCTTTTGGCGAACATGCAAATGAGGTTTGATTGATATTCAACACCTGAGAGATGTTTGTTCTGGTCTTCTTATCCAACCCAGATCCCATCGGTACGCTCTTTCCTAGAGCTAGTTCACACTTAGACACGTCTTCATTAGCATGCATCTTTGCCTTTCCCTTATCTTTTGTTTCTCTGGGTTCCACAACATATGAAGCCTGTCTGTCCTCTTTCAGCATAGCCACATAGGCCTCTCTGGTAGCCTTTTAACTGCCTCTCAATATAGCTACCCTTCCTTGGTGGGAACTTTCATCACCATATATTTGATGCTTATAACGGCACAGGTTTGGAAAAGTAAAGGCTTGCTAAAGATGGCATTATTAGGTGAAAGGCATGTTAATGACCATAAAAGTAGACTTATAGATATGGATGACAGCTTTATCTCCAAGCTCTACAAAAAGATCAATGGAGCCTGCAACAGGGATGGTAGCATTACCAAGGCCAATGAGGGGAACGCAAATCGATCGGAGTTAATTGATTGCCAACTTCAATTTCTTGTAGGCGTCCAAGGTGAGCACGTTGATAGCTCTTCCATTATCTACTAAAATCCTTTTCACATTGAAATTATGGATTGCCACCTATACCACCAAGGTATCTTTGTGGGGGAATTTGAGGTCTCTGGCATTTTGTGGGGATATGGTGACAGAGGGTAGATTCTCGCCCTAGGCAAAGAAGTATACCCCTTTTTTTCCCTTCTTCTGCTTTCCAAAGTCTTCATCATAAGACGATCCCCCAATAATAACATTGATAACGCCAGCACATTGCCTTCACAAATCCAGATCTTTGGGCTTTCTTCTTTCTTCATCTTTATCATCAGACTTCCTTTTGATCTCCATGGATCGGCATGGGCTCTTTGGTGGGCTCCTTGGCTTTTGAGCAATAAACCTTTTCAACGAACCCTTTTGGATCAACCTTTCAATTTCTTCTTTGAGCGTTTCACTTATCAGTGGTATGGCCGATGTCCTTATAAAATTCACAATATCTAGATTTCTCTCTTTGTGCATTCGATCGATCAAACATCTTTTTTGGCTAGTTTACCTTGTTGTGGTAACTCTTAATCCACAATAGCACTTTCGATGGCTCCGTATTGAGGGGAATAAAAGCCTTTGCTGGGGCACTTCCTAGGCATTCGGAGTGGGAGTATTTAAACTCTTTTCTATTGCCCGAGCTTTTTGAAGCTCCACCTCTTTTAGGGAGTTGGGATGCCTAATTCCCCAGCCGATTGGATTATATTCGTCAAAAGCTTATGGATCAGATCTCAGAGCGTCATCCAGTTGTATAAATTGGTTAGCTCTATCCATCAAGTCACTGAAGTCAGCTGGGGGATGAGTCATCAATGATAGAAATAGTGGTGGATTTCTGATGCTCGTGGCGAGGGCTATGGTAGCCATCTCAGGATGCAGATTCCTGATTTCTGAAGCAAATGCTTGGAACCTGTTAGCGTTGTCCCTAAGGCTCTCATTTTTTCTTTACTTCAAATTTGTTAATTCGTTCACGGTTTTCGATGTCTTCACTTGGACGATGAATCTCATAATGAACAGCTCTCTAATTTGTGCAAAACTAGAGATGGAGTAATGAGAGAGATTGTGAAACCAGTTGAGAGCATCTCTTGCTAACGTTGTAGGAAAAACTTTACAAAATACTCTGTCATTAAAAGAGTACATCTAAATTTGAGTAAAATACTCAGATATGTAGCTTTTAGGATCTGTTTTTCCTGTATACCTCGGCATTCTCACTTCAGTAAACTGGCAAGGAAGCTTAACTTCTTTGATCTCCTCACAAAAGGGAGAAACTGTATTTCCATCAAAAGCTGGCTTTTTGGGGTGGCCTAACCCAAACTTCTTGATGGTCTGTAGGAACCATTTTTCATCTTTATTGACCATGGGTCTGTCTTTCCTACTCGTGGACCTCTTCGGGGTACACATGAATGACACATTGTTGTGTACCAAGTGGCGACTAGAATGAGAGGGGATATAATCATCATCTTCTGAGTCGTTGCTATCATCGTGGGTTCAAGCGTCAGGGGGATTCATCTTCCCTTTGCCCTTACCTTCGTAACGGTGCTCTTTTATACTAAACCGAGTACCAGAACGATTTCTTTCATCATCAATCACTATGGCATTTGCCTTTCTAATAAATTATTTTTTATTAAAGATTTAGACATATGTGCCTGTCTGGGCATGAATCTCTAGTTGACATTAGAGCTGAACTAGTTAGGCTTTTAGGTTATTTAATTTTAATATTGCGATTTTCATGGATAACAACATTTTTTTCTATATTATTGCAGTACTTAATCTAATTATAGCCTTAATTGTAAATAATTCCTAGTTCCTAGTTAATTAAAGTGGAAATTAAATTTAATTATTATGGGATATCATTAGAAGAATTCTATCAATCATTAATCAAATTCACTACAAAATTTCTCATCTGAAGATTTATGAATTGACTTGGAAGAAAATATTTGATTACTTTATTTCTTTAATTCTAAAGTTGTACTCCCTCCATTCCTAAATAGTAGTCATTTTTGCTATTTTCACAAAGATTAAGAAATATTAATTAGACATAAATTTAAGATAAAATTGAATATTTCAATGTACAAACTTACATCTGATTGGTTAATTTGTATTGAAAAAGAAAATTAAATTAAAAAAATAAAATAAAATTGTATTGAAAATCTAAAAGTGACAGATAAATAGAATTTGAATTTTTATCAAAAGTGCAGATATTAAGGAACGGAGGAAGTATTAAAGTTAGTTTTTGTTAAGGTAAACGCGTATTTAGATTTGTTTAAACCAGATCTTAAATGGACCGAATTTAGCTTTTTGGGTTTTGTAACTGGAGCCCACATATTTTATCGAGTTCAATTGGTTAAAGTCCAAATGATAATCAGGTTTAATTATTTACTACATTTATCGAGCACGATTAATGCTTGTCTGGATTGAGTTACTATGAAAGTTACTGAATTGATGCGTACGTGAACGATGTGGGCAGTTAGCAGAAGCTCGATCCTAAATAAAACTGAGGAAGAATACAAAATCCGGGAGAGACAACATCAATTCTACACATAACACAACTCATGGCTTAATTTTCTAGTTTTCTCTCAACCTTAGCTTTAATTAAGCAAAATTTCCAATAGTATAATTAGTTTTCAATCCATTAGAATCATCTTTTCAATTTACTGCATCTTTTAGAATTTCTTGAGTTTTTTGCCAAAGTAATAATTCAGGAGAATCTAAATTTTTTGTAGAAGTTAGATATCCGCACATTAATTAGTTTTAAAAAATTAAATTTTCTGATGCGGTTGCTTGCAAATCTCACTTGTGTATTGTTTGATTAAAAAAATACAAAAAGATTTAATTTTAATATTTAATGTATAGTTATTCAGTTTAAGAGTTTTATAATATGATTTTACTTTTAATGCTTAATTGGTTGAATGATAATTAAAGGTAGCAAATTTGGCTCATCCCAAAAATCTCACAAAAAAATGAATTAAACCCAATACAATTCAGAAGTATGTCCATCTGAACTAACTCAAAATTAAGAGTTTTATAATATGATTTTACTTTTAATGCTTAATTGGTTGAATGATAATTAAAGGTAGCAAATTTGGCTCATCCCAAAAATCTCACAAAAAAATGAATTAAACCCAATACAATTCAGAAACATGTCCATCTGAACTAACTCAAAATGACTCATTAAATTTTGACTCAGATGAACATGTTCTATGTGATTCAATAGGCATCAACGGCACCAAATGAGTTGATATATCAAATTTATACCAACTACAATTTTTTCATATCAAGCATACTTAGCTTGGTCCCAATCCATTTAGGCTCAAAATTGACCTGACCTGAACCCGGCCTGGCCCATCTGACCAAGTCCAGTCCGGCTCGAACTCCGCCCATCCTGACCCGAACTCGACCAAGACAGAAGTAGGCATGAATTTTATTTATGTAGGCTTATATGGAAAAAAATCTTCAAATTTCGATTAGGTCCAGCCCAAATTTGACCATTTCAGTTCGACATATGCCCACTCGAATTCGGCCCATCCTGAAATAGGTCTAAATTTTATTTATGTAAGATTATGCAAAAAAATCTTTAAATTTCATTCGACTCGGCTCAAATTCGAGCCATCCCCTTATGCCCTAAACTCGGCCCATCCCAACCTAAATCTGGCAGTGGGTTTAAATTTCACTTATGTAGGATTGTGTAGAAAAAATCTTTAAATTTCATTTCATTTTGGTTCGGCTCGAACCTGATCCATCCCTGCTAGATTTGAACCTGACGTACCAAATCCCTCCGGCCCAACTCGAATAGCCTGTATTTTATTTATGTAATATTGTGCAGAAAAATCTTCAAATTTCGGTTAGGTTCGGCTTGAATTTGATACATTTTGGTTCGATCTGAACTTTGTCGAGCCCAGTCCGGCCTGAAGTAGGCATATATTTTATTTATGTAGGATTATGCATGAAAAAATCTTCAAATTTCATTTCAGCCCAGCTCAAATTCGATTTTTCCTGGTTTGGCCTAAAATTGGCCCATACCAAATTCAACCTAGCTCATCTCAAAGTAGACTTGAATTTTATTTATGCAGGATTGTGTTGAAAAATTTTCAAATTTCATTTCGGCTCAGCCTGAATCCGACCCATCCTCGTCAAACCTAAAATCTGCTCATACCAAATTCAATCTAGTCCAGCCGGAAGTAATTATGTATTTTTTTTATGCAGGTTTGTGCAGAAAAAAATTTCAAATCTCAACTAGGTCCAGCCCAAAAAATACCTAATCCAGCCTAACTTGAAATAGACCTATATTTTATTTATGCAAACTTATGTAGAAAAAATATTTAATTTCAAGTTAGGCACGGCTTGATCCATCCCGACCTGACCTGAACTCAGTCGAGCTCGGCTCAACCCAAAGTAAGCCAAAATGTTATTTATATAGGCTTGTGTAGAAAAAGAATCTTCAAATTTCGGTTAGACCAGACCCATTTTGGCTCGATGCCAATCAAATCTAACCCAGTCCAATCCAACGTAGACTTATATTTTATTTATATAGATTTGTGCAGAAAAAAGTTTCCAAATTCCGATTAGACTTTACCTGAACCCCGATCCATCCTAGTTTGGCTTGAACTCGGCTCATTCCATTTATTATGTCATAATTCTATCGAGTGTGAATTTTCATTAAAAAAATAATTTAAATAGGTTAATCCACAATTTTGCCCATTAGAGCTACTATGTGATTCATTTGGGTCACCATCCATCAATTTGGACCACCACACAATCCATCTAGGCCACCATGCAACCCATTTAGGCCAATATGTAGCAAGTTTATGAGTTGATCCAAATTTACTCTATCCATTTGAATATTGATCCATTTATAACCTATAAATAATGACTTATTTATGATCCGTTCATTTTTAATCCGTCCATTTATGACGTAACTTAAATCCATCTAATTCTATCCATCTGGCATGTATTGACAATTGCTTCAATTTATAGCTTCTCATAGAAAATAAAATATTTTTATTTTTTGTTTTAATTTTCACAAGTGGGTAATCGCGATTTAGATAAAAGGAATGTGATTAGAAAAGAGGAAATAGAAAAATCACCCGCCAATGGCATGGGAATGGCGGTGCACGCGGCACCCATCCATACGCAAAGTGGCTTACTGTCCACTTCACTCTCCTAAACTTCCTTCTTCAACCGTCAACGGTCCTAATCTTTCTACCACGTAATAACGAAAACATTAGCATTTTATTAAATATTAAGGACAATTAAATTATCCTGATAAGAAAACGACAATTAAATTGGGGATTACTTTTAATTTAAACCATTGTGAGTCTGGTAATTTTAAGGATTTGATTTCCATCGGCTTCCAAAACTGTAATTATAAAAATAAAAGACAATTAAGTTAAAAACTTAGCCACTAATTAGGATAAAATTAGTACATGGGTAAAATTTGATGCATTATGGCAGATTTGTATTGCTGTATTGTACTAGTTTATATAGTATTAGTATGTATAATATTAGTTTCTATCATTTAACTTATATATTTATATATATATATATATATATGGTGTAAACTGTATTCGCATGTAATATATTGTACTATGCTTGGTGTACAATGCGACAATATATTTATTTTGTAAAAAAATAAAAAAATTAAATTATTTGTACAGGTATTAATTTAGACAAAAAAAATTAAAATTATAAAATACAATTTTTAATACATATATTATTTTTTTAATTGAAAATTCAAATAAATTTTATTGTGAAAATAAAAAATAGAAAGAAAAATGCAAATATGACATCATATTTCTCTATTTTTGTTATTTGGAATAATTCTTTTTTTGGGTAGTTTTTAAATTTTATTTTTTTATTTGTTGTTCAAGGGAATGTATATGTATTAATTTAAATATAGAGCTTATATAGTTGTTACTGCTAAATATTTAATGTCTTTTCTATTTTTTGACCTATCTGTAGTGCAATCAGTGGCGTAGCTAGGAATTCAGTTCAGTGGGGTCAAAAATTACAACTTATGAGAAATTTATTTACATAAAAATATG
Organism: Excoecaria cochinchinensis; assembly: GCA_947683425.1. Classification (NCBI taxonomy): domain Eukaryota; kingdom Viridiplantae; phylum Streptophyta; class Magnoliopsida; order Malpighiales; family Euphorbiaceae; genus Excoecaria; species Excoecaria cochinchinensis. Next base: position 652,866 of record CANTUQ010000073.1, read on the forward strand.
AATAAGTGCGATTTTTTTTTTCAAAATATTAAAATCAGTACAAATTTATTATTTAAATTAATTTTTTAATTGTGTTAAAATATTAAAAATTATACATATTTACGTTTATGAAGGTGAATATGAATATTTTTATTGATAGCTAATATGAAATTATGGTTCACATTTATCTTAAATTATTTAATTGGTCCATATTTGTCATTTAAAAGTATTAAATAAGAGCAAATTTATACCATTTTAATATCTTGAGAATATTTTTTAAAAAAAGAAATAAATTTTTAGATGTAAATATGTACTATTTTTAACAATTTAAGGACAAATTTGGATTTTATCACTAAAAAATAAAGAATTCATTTAAATATTTTAATGGGTCAATTTAAAAAATAAATAAATTTATATAGTGATTTTTAATTTTTTTTATAATTAAGTGGGGTTATTTTTTTAAAAAAATTAAAACTATAAATATAATTTTAAATTTTTTTATAATTGAGTGGGGTCAATTGACCCCACTCAATATAATGTGGCTACGCCACTGAGTGCAATTTACTTGTTTTCTTGTGATATCTTGGTTATTATTTCTGGCCATCATTTTGATGGAACACATGTCAATGAGGGAATTGTTTGAAAGAATTTCATAATGAAAGTTTATCCTAATGTATGAAAAGCTAACTTTTGATATTTCTATTTTTCAAAACATTTAATATGACACTAGATAATTTTATTAAAAAAAATAAAAAATTTAAGTTTTTTGTGTCCTTATTAATTTAAAAAAATTAAAATTATAAAATATAATTTTCAATACAAACATTAATTTTTTTAATTGAAAAGTCAAATAAATTTTATTGTGAAAATAAAAAATAGAAATAAAAATAAAAATATGACATCATAATGAAAAATATATATAAATTAGTAATTTTAAGACTTGATGAGATGAAATAACAATTATAAAATGAAATAAAATGTAATTGTCTAGTAAAGTACACTACTGGTCTCTCATTTTTTTTGTAAACCCAAAATGAAAAAAATCGAGAAAAATTGACTTAAAAATATGCTAAGTAGATATGGAGAATAAAAAGATACTTAAAATTTGTCTCTCTATTTCATAATAGAGTGTTTATTATATTACACAAATTCAATAATATATTGTGTATTATTTTATATAGCGTACGTAGGATAATTGAGTTTATAGTTTATTATATTATTTACAGATAAATTTTTTAAAAAAACCTTCCAAACATTTTATATATATTATTCTGTACTATATTATACTGTCACATATACAATAAGGAACATGGCCTTGATGACAAGTCGACAAAAAAAAGTTCTTGATTGCGTCCACGTACAAATTGAGCAGGTGCAATGATGCGTACGGTGCGCGCAAAATTAGAGCGTTGAATGGATTGGATTTGCATGTACTATACATATTACTGCACCAAATTACTTCTCTAGGGATGAGATTTGGTGGAGTCATACGTACAGTGCGAATCATTGGATCAAGATTCACTCTCGATCTAATGGTTAATATATATTTGTACTATACACCGTACCACTGAATAGCGCCTCTTATCTTCTTCTTTCTTCTTCCACTGCATTTCCACCATCGTTTGACCGTTGCAATTCTTCGATTCCTCCATTTTCAATCACAATTTTCCACCCGGCCATCACGGCCGTCACCATCGAAATCTTTCTTATTTGATCTCTTCTTCTTTCTTTTTTTCACACTTTATCCCTTCTAACCGAGTTTTTAAGCTCATTTTCTGGTGAAATCGACATACTTCTAGAAGAATAGGGGTTACCGGCATACTTCTGGAGGCAGAAGCTTCCTTTCAGTGTGCTTAGGTCCATCTTCAGCTAATTTTTAGCGACTGTGATAGCATCTTCGGCGTATAATAATGTTTTTTTTTTTTTCTTTCAGTTTCGTAAGTGGGGAAATTTACAACTCATTTCAATGAACATCCCTTGGAAAGCTCTGCACATTCTTATCTGCGTCAACCATAGCTACAAAATCGTTAGTGATTAAGAAACTTCAGTGCATATATAATCCATCAGTTGTAAGAAACTTCAGAATCATGTTGAGTGAAGGAGTAGTTCTGGAGCCCTCAATATCCTCAACCACATTGTTGAGCAGATAGAGATTGCTGTTTCTTCGCTTCTTTGACTGGTGTAATTTCTTTCATGGACTTGTTAAATTCATGCACCAATTTATTATATCGTGCTTCAACGGTCGCAGCAATGGCAAGAGCCTAACACACCTTTTAACAAAAATAAACATACGAATGAGCATGCACAAGTATTAAAATATTTCAATTTAAGTTTCTTATAGATACTTATTGTTGTTAGCTATATAATTAATTTCATGGAATTTAAATGTCACAATATCTTCAAAATATGATCAAAATTGATGAAAATAATTTTCAATTAGAGTGCTTATTTGTTTTGTTTTATTTCATTAATAAGTAACGTTGAATCTATTGCATCAAACAATAACTCATTGATAATACTGATAAGAATAAGGTTAAGTCTTTTAGCATTGAAGTTATGTGCTCTTATCAAGGCCGTATGTTGTCCGAGTAATAAGAAAAAATCAAAATTGGTCAAACTTATAGACATTTATGTTTACGTTTTGATGATATTATATATGGTTATAATATATGTATTTATGTTAATTAATTAGTTAAATTAATTATCACATTTTGAACTGGACTATTTTGTGATAGACTATTGTTTTAGCTATCAAAAACTCAACATATTTTGCCACTTTAAGTTGCAAATTAGCTCTATAGTAAATGTGCTACTCTAAGAGTCATTTGATAGGGCAACATCATTTGGACCAATAAAGAAAGTCTAATGACAACCGCAATTAAGATGATTGTCTTTAATTCCAAATAGCTACTTCAATTCTCTCACTTGAATTATAGACACAAATAATACCCTGAGCTGATATTTAGGGTGGTTTGGATTGCCTTCAACTAGCTTGGGACCTGGGCTTCAAGAAAGTTCGCCGTGAGTCAGACGATAAGGAGTTAGTGGCTTTTATTCATGAAGTTTAGAATAATAATATGATTCATAACCCAGCAAGTCCCTTTTGTTCTCTGTTGAGTCACGATTGGGAGGTTAAAATCTCCCATGTATACAGATAGGCTAATCGGTGTGCAAACTGGATTGCTAACTTCGCCCACTCCTTGCCTCTTCAGCAAGTTACTTTGCATCATCTTCCTAAGGCTTTGTTCAACTTGATGGCTGCTGATGCTAAGGGCGAGAGCTTTGTTCACGATTGCCCTGTGTAGTTTTTGTTTTGTTCCTTCTTTATTCTACCCCAAAAAAATAAGAAGTTTAGTCATATAACTCATCGTACATTATTAGCTTTATTGTTTGTAAATAAGTTATATTAAATATCCATTTTCATTTCTATATTAATTGCCTTAATTATGTCACATTGCTATCTCTAAAAAAATAAAATATACCATATACTTGAGTTTGAGTACTTGATATAATATTAAGCATATGAATTTATGAAAAAAATTATAGAGGTGATAAAATTTGACATAAATCATGAATATACCAAAATTATATTATAGATTCACCTCTGCTTATACATATATAAAGAATCAGAAAATATGGCCCTTCTATCATTGAAGAGGGAAGAAGTCTCACTCCTTTAATCATGTTTGAGAGAAAAATATATATGCACATCTCACAAATAGTATAGTGATTATAGACCTATGCCAATTTCTTAGTTTCACCATAAAATATGCATGATAATTTTTCTTCTATATTGGTGATTTTTTATTTACAAACAATAACATATAAATTACCTTCAGTTTGCTCTTGTATGTCAGTTTCAATGAGATAATACCAAGAGAAAGATCCTATAAACACTTAACTGAAAAAAAAAGAAAAGAAATAAATGACCATGTTGCAAAGGCTAAATGACAATTAACAAGAAAGATGTTCGGAAAATTAACCCTTCTAATAAATGTGGAATAAATAAAGAGAAATCAAAATAACACTCTCAACATAAAAATTATAGTGAAAAACTCCAAATCGGAGAAAAATCACTTGTTGTTTCAAAACAACCAAGAAAATTTAACTAAATGTTTGAATAATTTTTACATTCACCCACTCTAATATTTTTTCATACACCCAATAAATGGATACAAAACCAACAGAATTTTCTACAAATTCTCTAAATTTCAAAATTTACAAACAAACTTTTATTGGAATGCTCACATTGAATCCAATTTCATTTGAAGAACAATATCCTGCCTTATATAGGCAGGAGCTACCGCGTTGCCAGCCAAACATTTGCTGGTCCCGCTTCCAAATTTGACGCTTCTAAATTTGATGCCTCCATTTTTTACTTTCTTTTCTTTTTTTTTTTTAAATCAAATACAACAATTTTCACCTAAATTTTTAAAAAAAACTACCATCGCCTATACTTACGAAACAATTATCTATAACCGATAATTAAAAATATATACTCCACCATACAAAATATTTCACTTAAAATTAAGAAATTTTAAGTTGTTAATCTTTTGGCAACATGTCGAACAAAATTGTTGAAATTATCACTACAAGAAATCTGAGAAATAGAGACGGAAAATAGAGACGGAATTCCGTCTCTAATTGAAAATAGAGACGGAAATAGAGACAGAAATTTTCTTTCTCTATTTCGTCGGTCTCTAAAAATTAGCGACCAAAATGTTCCGTCTCTATTTTTAGAGACGGAAACTCAATTCCGTCTCTAAAAATAGAGAAGGAAAAAGTTTTTCCGTCTCTATTTTTAGAGACAGAAAATCAATTTCGTCTCTATTTTTTTTGGAATTTTTTTTAATATATTAAAATAAATAATATTAAATTTAAATATTCCTTAATTTTATATAATGAATTTTCGTCTCTAATTTATTGAATTTTTTTTATATATTAAAAATAAATAATATTAAATTTAAATTATTCTTAATTTTATATAATGAAAAAAATTAAATAAACAATAAATAATTATGAAAATATTGTATTATTGAATGTATTAATATATAAAAAGTGTAGTGAGATTACAAATAAAAAAAGATAAAAATTCTAAAAATAATAACTAAGATGGAGGAGAATGCGGACGATCAGCAGACGGTGTTTGCGGGTCAGCAGGTAATCTACGGCTAATGAAATCCTCCAGCATATTGATACGGTCCATTAGTACGCCGACCGTACCGCGTAGCTCAATGACCTCATTAGTACGCCGACCGTCTCCAACTTCTGTCCATATTACTCATTAATATTAAACTGCTTAGAAAAAATAATAAGGTCGAAGTTAGTATTTAATTTGAACTCAATTCTCTAGCCTACTATTTCGGTTTAATCCCTAATTAGTTTTACATAATGATTCATTTCCCTAAATTAAAATCATAAATATTTTGTAAAAAAACGGACAGAGTTCCCCCTATACGGGTCCCTATCCCCCTGTCAAACATTAGCAATTTTAACATTTCGGTAAAATATCAACCAATCGCAACTCCACAACAAACTCATTGTAATAAGAAATATACCCATTCACATTAAACATCTAAATTTAACGGATAAAATCACCAACAGTTGTAAATTTATCCCTTAAAGTGATATTCCATTAATACAGTATCGTTAATAATAGCTATTCCCAATATTCGAATTTCTCAACAAAAGATACTAGACCACAATATATTCAAGATCAATTCATTACCGTAAACTAATATTTATGAATCCAAGCCAATTAACAAGTCATCTAACAATAAAAGGCATTTTTATTCATATTAACAATCAATTAACATTCAAGGCAATAAAATAAATTCTCTTGAGCCAAAAAATGCAAATAGTGTGACAGCATTTAATAGTCTCAATTAGCTTGAAATCATTTTTGAAACCAAAAACTGTCACTTTTAAACTAATGCTTTAATCTTATTCTCAAGAAACATAATTTGAATAATATATAGCTCTTCTATGTTCATCAACCAAACCAATATAAGGCACTAAACATTAAAACAAGAAAAGCAACTCCTTCAAGCATACTAGTCAAAATAATAATAAGAAAAGAAACTCAAAGAAACTAAACTTTGAAGACATGGAATTGCTTTAAATGATATTTTCATCTTCTGAAAACCAAACATAGCCATATTCTTAGTTTTATTAATAAAATGAAATAAAATAAGAAAAACAACCACAATATTAGGCAAAAATAAGACCATTTGCATACCTAAAAACAACCAATGCAAATCTGATTCTCTAAGATTGATATATAGTTTTCAAACTAGCCATGAGCATAAAAATAACATTAGTAAAATAGAATTCCATTAATGTAAACTAATTACTCAATTAATGTGGCCAAATTTATCATTTAATTTAGCAACTATAATAACACTGCCAAAAATCCACAAACATATAGTTCACATCCTGTGTTCAGTAACATTCTTAATATATATATATTTTTTATGAGAAAAATCACTTAGAAAAGTAATTTTGGTGGCCACATACCGATTTTTTTGCACATTTTGGGTCTTTTCGCGGTCGCCGGAGATTCGCCGGAGCTCCACCGGAGTCATCAAGACCATCGGAAGGAAGCTCGACGCCTCGGGGTTCCTTTTCCGGTGATCACGCGCCGGAATCGTCGTCGGTAGGTTCAGTTTTCTCCCTCTCCGATCTGCTCGTCGCCGGCGATTGAGCGGGATCCACGGCCACCGGAAGCTTCGCCTTGCCGCCGTGAGTCCAGTCGCACCGCTCGTGTCGCCTCTCGCCGTCGGAGCTCACCGGAAAACGCAAGAGAAGCTTTGGTTCCTCTCTCGCTCTCCTGGAACGGCGTTGCGGTGAATCGGAGGAGAACGCTACGGGAATGGTGCGGCTGCGTGTGTCGGTCCGATCGCCACCCCAGTCGCCGGCAGTGGTCACCGACAGCCTTCCGCCGCTCCCTCTCCCTCTCTCTCCAATTTCTTTCTCTTTTGGTCTCCCTCTCTTCCGTGTTCTGCCTCCCCTTTTCTATTTCTTTTTTCTTCTGTTATTTTATTTTCACATGTCTAATTATTTAGACCATAAAGAATTATATTTAGAGACAGAAATCAATTACCGTCTCTATTTTTAGAGACGGAATAATTTTTATGGTCTCTATTTAGAGACCGCAAATATTACTCCGTCTCTAAATAGAGACCGAAAACTTTCCGTCTCTATTTAGAGACGGAATTTATTTTTCGTCTCTAAAACTAATTCCGTCTCTAAATTTAGAGACAAAAATTGCTTTCCGTCTCTAAATTTAGAGACCGAAATATTTTTCCTTCTCTAAATAGAGACGGAATTGTTTCGGTCTCTATTTAGAGATGGAAATATATTTTTTGTCTCTATTTAGAGACGAAAAAAATTTTCGTCTTTATTTTCGGTCTCAAATTTTGGAGGGAATCGATCCCGCCATAAATAGAGACGAAAAATATTTTTCGTCTCTATTTAGAGATGGAAAACTGATTTTCGTCTCTAAATAGAGACGAAAAAATTTTCGTCTCTATTTTCCAGTTTTCTTGTAGTGTTATGGTGCAACTCTCATGCTTGATTTTTCCGAGAGTTCCTCAACCATCGACATAAATTTACTTCACACCTTGCATCTTGATCAAGTCAATGCCCGTGTGAAAAATCTGTTAGTGGTAACATATCCTCTATCATGGCAACTTGTGGAGAATAATGACATGCCATAAGGACATTCATGTTCTTTTTAGAGAACATCCGCAAAATCTAACTCACCCGAAGTAGACATAGTTCACCAACCAACGGAATTAGACTAGAGTTGTCAGCTCCAACTTTTCGACAATTTCTTTTTCTAATGCCTTGTGTAACCCGGATTGAATCAACAAATGCTTGACTTAAATTTGCCACAAACCAAAATTAATTTTTCCGTCAAATTTCTCCACCTCAAGCCTTAATCCCGACATATTAGAATACGTTAACAGTACTGTATGAATAGTACCTAGCTACAGTACCGTATGAACTGTATCCAACTACAATAGTATGAACAATACCCAGCTACAGTAGCATGAACAGTACCCAGCTACAGTACTTTGTACAGTACTTTTGAATAAAAAACTACAGTACCATGCAAAATTTGCACTTTGAACAGTACCACTATTCATCAAATTTCTCGTTTTACACCTATTTTCGAAATGGATCGTACCGAAAAATTTCTTATATTTTTCTCTTTCTGTCAATATAATTATTTTTCCAAAATTCGCTATTTTTCCGGACAGTAGTCTTGATGCAGTGTCAAAAAATAGCCGAACCTGACTTTGATACCACTTGTTGGGAAAAATAACCCTTTTAATAAATGTTTAATAAATCAGGAGAAATCAAAATAACAATCTCAATACAAGAAATTATAGTGAAAAACTCCAAATCGGAGAAAAACCACTTGTTGTCCGAAAATAACCAAGAAATTTTTACTAAGTGTTTGAACAATTTTTATATTCACCCACTCTAGTATTTTCTCACACACCCAGTAAATGGATACAAAGCCAGAGAATTTCCCACAAATTTTCTAAGTTTCAAAGTTTACAAACAAACTTTCATTGGAATCCTCACATTAAATCCAATTTCATTTGAATAACAATCTCCTGCCTTATATAGGTAGGAGGTACTGCGTTGCCAGTCAAATATTTGCTGGCCCCGCCTCCAAATTTGACGCCTCTAAATTTGATGCTTCCATTTTTTACTTTATTTTCTTTTCTTTTTAAATCTAATACAACAAAAGAGAGGAGTTGTAAGTTTGAATATGAGTTTGCTTCATCAATTCGTGTATAAACAAGAAAACTTCAAAAATAGATTTTGAGTTTGAATGTGAAGAAAGTTGAGTTCTATACGTAAATTATAAACTTTCTTTCTTGATGAGATCCATGCATCCATTCAAGAATTGATTGTTCTGTAATAAAATTAACATATACCTTACAAGTATTAAACTAAGAGTAAAAATTAGTTGCTTATGCATTGGTCTATCATTGACTTATCCTATAAAAGAAGTATGAACGAAGTCCAAGCAAAAGTTCATGAAACTGCGAGTAGAACTGGGCTTGGGTTTGAGAGTCCGACCCAACCAAATTTTAAGGCTAACAAGAAAAGCCCAGCTCGATAGCTAACCGGGTCAACCAAATGACGGCAACTTAGAAAAACGAACAGAACTCGTATCCACAGCATAGCCAGGACTCAATCTATCCATCAATCCATCAATGGCTACCTCAATTTCTCTCTCCAATTTCCTGTCTTTCCTTTTGCCCTCGAACCCACCACCAAAACTCACTTCTCAACTATCTTTCCCTTCTTCAAAGATTCAATCTTTATCCCAAAATTCCAAGGGTAAGTTGATTCCACTGGTGGCCGGAGAGGATCACTCTACTTCTTTATCGCCTGAATTATCTGCGGTGGTAAACCCATCTCTGGCAAATGCGAATACCCTTTTCTTTAAATCGGCGTACAATGTGCAGGTGATAGTGGAAGATAATGAGCCTGAAGAGAAGCTATTGAATAGGTTCAGGAGAGAGGTTATGAGGGCTGGTGTTATTCAAGAGTGTAAGAGGAGGAGGTTCTATGAGAACAAGCAGGATGAGAAGAAACGCAAGTCCCGTGAGGCTGCTAAGCGTAATCGCAGAAGGTCTCTCCTCTTTGTTCCTTTTCTTTGATTTTCTTGTTTTTGTTTGTTTGGCCGCTGTGAAAATTTTATGGATAATTGTGAGGAAAGGAATGTCTTGGATAAGAATTTTAGTTGATTCAAGAGATTAATATGCTTTTTGTTCTCATTCGAATGTGAATTTTACAATTTCTTATTGCCTGGTTACTGGTGAGAGAATTTAAGGTAGTAAGGTAATAGTGTTTATGATTTTTCTCAGTTTTTTAGGTGCTAAGATAATAGTGAAAAGAAAGGAAAAGAAGAAAGAGTATTTGGAGAAAACACTGAGCTTTTGTGATTGAAGACAAATTTGGTGGCCAAAATTTCTTTTCTTTGATTCGTGAGTTGGGGAAATCTAGATGAAGAAAACCTTAAATCACTCCTGTCTGTTGTTTCAAGCGACCCAGCATTTCAGTTTTGGTTTTATTGTGGGTTCTGAATCATATTGTACTATATCTAATGGATTTCGTTTGATGTTCTGTATATGAACTCGTTTCGTAAAATGAACTGCTACAGTCTGTGTTTAAGGATGCCACTTGCATACTTAAGAAGCTGTACATGAATATGCATTACAAGCAACTTCCGTGTGTTTTGCTAGGGCGTTAGCAAATTTTAAAATGATTATTGTTATGTTACAAAACTTAACATTCTTTGAACTAGAAATGCGGTTTGTGCTCTGCTCTTAAGGTTTTGATGTCAGAGATTAATATTCTTTTATGCTTCAACTGCTTTATCATCTTAATTGGTGGATGTACTGAAATTCTGCGAGTCTTGTCTAGTCTGTTTGCCATGTAAATGCAAACAAATGCATTGACAGAGTGGAAGTGGAATGCATAAACATTTGTCATCGAGAATTTTGATTTTGATTGTCAAATTGTTTTGATGTAAACCAGGCGTCCCCAGTCAAGATCTTTTACACAAAACAGACAGGAAACAGCTACAACCAACAAGAAAGAGGAGGATGATGAGGATAACTGGGATTTGCCTGAAGGAGACATTCCTTATTAAACCTTTCCTTTTGCTAATCAACTGTAGAATTTTCATATTGAATTGTGAGAGGCTTGTTTTCTCTGTTGAAAAGTTGGGCAAGTAAATTATGTTGTTTTAACTGAGTATTGGCTCTCCCATTTTGTGGCAGTTTGTATGTAAGGTAATTATAATCTTTTTTAAAATCGATTTGTGTTATAGGTTACTAGTCATTCCTTGGACAGCAAACAACTTCAGGTAATCTCATGCACCCCATTGTATACTTTGTAGTAAAGAGTGTTTTACATAAACATGAACAGAGCACAACTTCTTTGTTTTGAATCTGTTATCTGCAATCATTCTACGTTTTGAAATGATTTTGGTGATTTATTCTGATACTTGTGATTGAGATAGAAATCTTAGGAGATAATACTAACGAGAAAGCAGTTTTTGCTTATATATTAGAATGTGATGCTTGAAAGTGATTGTTTGAGTGTTCATTTAAACACAGTTTGTTATGAAAGTATGTTGTTTAGTTCGTAGGGCATCAAACGAGCCTAATAATGCACACAAATCCTAATTTTTGAGTCAATCTCTCTCATTGTTTGGTCATATCATGGGCTCTCTTACCATCAACATTTTGTTTTCTTTCATTTCCTTTAGAAATATATAATAAAAATGGCTTATGGTGCAATTTTGCTGCTTATGTTAATAAAAATGACAATTTTACTTTTAATGTTTTTCATATTTTAAATAGACCTGTTAATTTTTTTATCTTGATTCGAAATTCATCCGAAAAAATTGATTCAAATTTGAACTCGACTCAAAAAATTAAGGGACAAACTTGTAACTCGGATGGACTGACCCAAAATTGATTTTTTTTTGTAAATTTTATTTTTAATTTTTTTTAAATTCGGTGATCAAACTTTTTTTTAAAAAAAAAAAATCAATTTTACCTGTGTTGTGTTATTTTGTTGATATATATATATATATATATATATATATATATATATATATATATATATATATACATATATATATATGCTACTATAAATTATAAAATTTTCAATTTTCTTTTGTCGCTTTCTCCAAAATTGAATTTATTAAATTTTGTAAAATGATATTGTTTTGAGTGTTTATATATATACACATACATGTATATATGTCTATATGTACGAATATAAATGCATGTAATATATTCATACTTGCATGTAGATGAGTATATATACACACATAAATGCATGTAAACATGTACGGACATGCATGTTTGTATGTATATAATGAATCATTATTATTTTATGATTTATTTTAATAAATTAATTAATATAGAATGGTACTCTAATTGAATTTTCTTCTTTATAATATATACCTATAATATTGTTTTTTTTTTTTAAGAAACCTATAATATTGTTTTAGTATTTCTTTTTTTTTTTGAATTTGCATATATTATCATTAAAATTTAAAAGTAGTTAAAATATATTGATATTTTAAAAAAAGATAATATTAAATTAAAAGTCGATTCGATAATTTAAAAATTCAATAATCAATATGATATTAAAAAAGTGAATTTGACCCTAAGGTGACTTAGTCCCACCCATATGATAGGTCTAGTTTTAAAATTGAAAGAAATTATATACATATATGTTTCTTTGAGTGTCACGTGCCAAAAAAGATATATTAAAAGAAGAGAGAAAATTGAAATATTAAAAGTAAAATTACACTTTTTTATCATACATTACAAATTTACAAATGTACACATTTCGCCTAATAAAAACCTGTTCTGAATTTGTCTTAAAATTAATGTCTATACATACACAAAATTTTGCCAACACTATATAGCATAGCTAAAAGATTAGATAAAATCATATTAATCATGTGGTGTGGCGTTTAGGTGAAATAATGGGTTTACTTAATAAAGTTATGTTAAAAGGTAGCAAAAGTCATCTCTAAGTTTACAATTCTAATGAATTATTCAGAAGTTGAAGGTAGTTTTTGTCAATATCCCTTTCTTTTATCTTCCCTATGAGAAAGTATAATTTTATATCCTTCGTTCATATCTATCTATGCAGTATTCTTAGCAAATTTCACTTTCATGTAACTTTTAGGACACTTTGAACATTTGAATAAATGGAAATAACCTTTCATAACAATTCATTAAAATCATGAATTTGATGATTTAAGTAGCCAAATGAATTCAAAATCCTTATTAGAAGCACCTCATCGGGGATTTTGAAGAAGACGACAATATCTGTAAAGTAGTAGGCTTAGCCATAAGTGGTTTGTGGCTGGAATGATGAAGAAAAATGGTAAGATCGTCGAGCTTATTATCCAAATCAGGACAGCAATTAGCATGCATCATGTATATGTTGGTAATATCCTTGTTGGGGTGACAAAACCCACCATAATATCTTGTGTCTACAAAATGAATATTTGAAGACATGTTAAGATCTTCATAGGTAGCCATCTCACACAGGGATTGGTTTTGTGTTTGGGGATAAAGAACCATAATCAAGTTCCAAAGGTTTATGAACCCAATTGATATATCATTTGCATTCATGTAGAAGAATCCCCCACTTGATATCTCTCCATTCCTGTCTTCATATGAATCACATCCAATGCTTATTTTACTTGGCTCACCACTCATTATAGCGAATGGATTTTTCACCCACATCACATCTGCATCCTACAACAAAAATTGCATTTCATCATTTTCTCAATCTAATCTGTACTTAATTTTAAAGCTATTTTAACACTTAAATTTTGGGTTAATTTCACCCAAAAATCAGTAATATAAAAAATATTTCAATTCTAAAAAATTGTCATAAAAAACTATCTTAACCAAATCAATTTTGAAAACGAAAGTGTTATCCTAAATTAGCATGGCTTAGTGCATGACCTCACATGTAAGTAAATGCACTATCAAATCATGCGTATGTGACATATCAGTCTGACGTGTCATATCAATCTAATTATCATGGCATATCTTAATACAGCATGGCACATATTTTATCGTGATTTGATAATGAGTCGTGTTGAGTTGGAGTGCCATTAAAGATTCATAGTAGTTTTTATGTTCAATTTTAGCCATACAAATTTTGAGTTACAAAAATTTTGTACTCACGGATTTGTTATTTTAGTACATATATGTGACTGAATGAAATTAACTATTGATCAAACGATAAATAAAGAATGATAGGATTGAAGAGGGAGAAAAGGAAAGTACCGTATAAAGAAGATTATAACCAAAACGAAGTAGTTGCAGCAGAAGTTGATTTCTTTTGTGGGCATTGAAGGAGGCGAAAGAATCTTTAGCACGAGTAAGTTGAAGATGGAAGCAATGTGAATGAAGGGATTTACAGTAATTAAAAGACTGCATATCCAAACAAACAATAATCAAATGATTCAACAAGTGTTTTGTGTGTTCTCCAATTCTAAAACTTTCAACAAACACATCAATAATTGAACCATTACTTCCCCATCTTTCGTCAACCATCGTCAGTATTACTGTTCTACTCGGCATTGCTGCTGCTCTTAATACCTCCTCCAGTTCTACACCCTACAAACCAAAACATTATTCAAGTTTAATTCATTTCAGTTTCAACATATTTAATGCTTAAAAGGGCAATTTAGAAATCAAATGACGTTTCTTACAGAATGATGAGGAACCGGAGTTGAGAATAGACGAGATGATATAATAAATAAAATTAAGAATAGAGTTATGAGAATAATAGAAATGGGTGACTTTATCCCTCTGATCAGTGGACTAATAATACCCATTTTCAGTCACCAGAATTGAGTTTGTTTTCCGGTAATATGTAGATACTGAGGTTTAAAATTTTTATTTTGGAATATTTTCTAAAATGGAAATATATTTAAATCAGAATCCCTGTAAGATTTTGTACGTCAAATTTTATCAATAAATATTAATCTGCTTGAGTGCTTTCTATATCATGATCTTAATAATAAATGTAAGAGATCTTGAAAAAATAAGGCAATATAAATGTATTATAAAATTCTTCGAAGGAAAAAAGATATAAATAAAAATTATAAAATTCACAGAAAAAATAAATATATGATTTTATTTATGATCAAATTTAACAATTCAATCAATCGTCGAATTATGAATTACAGGCTATATAACTTCATAAACCAGTAGCGACAGTAGATATGATTTTTAGTGACATTGTATTTATCATTTGGCGACAGTAATTTAGATTTTAGCATCAGATATTTTAAACTTTTAGCAGCAGAATACATTTAGAATCCGATCTGCTAAACTTCAACAGTTTGGTAAACATTTAGTAACAGAATTGAAAACTATTAGCGACAGTCTCATGATATTTAGCAACAGATATTTTAACTTTTAACGACAGTACGCCAACTTTTAGCAAAAGGTAGTAAAACTTTCAGCGACATTGTTTTCGACCTTAGCAACAGATTTGTTTTACTTTTATTGATAGTTCTTTTGACATTTAGCAGCACATTTTTACCTTTTAGCAACAGTTTTCTTGTTCGCTTATCCAAGTTTAGTGAACATTTAGTGACGGATCATTAGCGACATATAAGTTTGTTGACTTTTAGCAACACTTATCTCTTATCGATAGTTTTCTTGGTTGTTAGCAACAGTTGTCTTGACTTTAGAGACGGTTGTGTTTACCTTTTAGCCACTGTTCTCTTTTCTTTAGCACAGTTGTAAATCTTTTAGCGACACTATTGTTTGACTTTTAGCGACAGTACAGTTAAACTTTTAGCAACTGTGTGGTTTGACTTTTAGCGACAATTCTCTGACTATTAGCAACAGTTGCTTTTTTATCTTTTAGCAACAGTATGTTAAATTTAAAAAATGGTAAGAGAGTTGCAATTCACTAACGTCAAAAATTGTGCTCTTGCGTATCAGGTTTAGTTTTCTTTTCTTCCTTTGGCTGCTTTAAACAATTTTTTCGAAGTTAATTCCTTTCAGGATTGGCTTCTTCTTAATTTTAGCTGTCATGGTTTAAAGTATATAATGTCAGTTGGCTAATTTTATTTGGCATTACTGTTTGATTGCTATGGAATAAAAGAAGTGATTTTATTTTTAATGGAAATCAAAATCCAATACAATTGCTTTGTTAGGAATTTGTTTCTTAGATTATTTCAGTGGAGGAAGCTTTTGCTAGTCTTTCAAGTGGTTCTGGGTCTATTGTTATGGAACGTGTTGTTTCATGGAATTTTCCTCCAATGGGTTTTGACAAGTTGAATACTGATACTTCATTTTCTAGAGATAAAAATCTTTATGTCTGTGGTGGTTTAATTAAAGACTCTCTTAAGCATTGGTGTAATGGTTTTATGGTAAATATTAGAGCCTGCTCTATTGTGAAAATGGAGATGTAGGGTGTTCTTCAAGGTATTATTCTTGCTTATCAATTGGAATATAAATATGTGCGACAACAAAATTGTGGTAGATATGATCCTTAGAAGGTGCCACCCAAATGCGGATTGTTTGAATACCCTCTGTAATATTGAAGATAGGATTAAAGGTTTTGACTCTTTTGTCATCTCATATGTCCACCGCGAGTCGAACTTCTCAGCTGATTTTTTATTCAAGTTGGCATACCATTTTCCTCCTAGACTGCATGTTTTGGAGACTCCTTCTGATGGTCTCAATATGTGGATATATCATAACATTATTGGCACTTTTTATGTGCATTAATCTTTCTTTTTTGGGAGCTTTGATCATCTTTTATTTACCAAAAAAAAAATGACGTAAAAAATAAAGATAAATTCTACTAGACGTTACTTATTCTATAAGTTCTAATTATTTTTATACTATTGTTATCATTATTACCACTGAAAACTCAAAACTCAAAAACTACCATTGGGAGCATAATTGTTATATATTTATTTATTTGGAGTGCAAGATCGCATCTATTATTATTATTTTTTTATTTATGCATCCTTAATGTAACTCTTATTATCTCATTTGATCCTTAATGTATTTTAAATGTTCTATTTTAATCCACAATATCAAAGTCCCATAAAATGATTTTTTTGGCATAAGCCAATAAAGTATTTGCTCACGAAAAGCCTAAATTATGAATGAAATTGTGTATATATGGAAATATCAAGTGGACATTATGAGCTTTTGCATGGAGCAATTCTAATAATAGCCCCTTAAAATTGAACCTATCACACGCTTATAATTTCATACATATTAATATAAACTTATCTAATTATAGACTACTAAATTTAAAATTGCATTTTATATATATATATTGGAAATTAAAAAGTCAAGTGGTATTTTCATAATTATCAAAGCATTCAAATAATATCCAAATTATAGAAACAATAAAGTAATCAAATGATGTATTCTACATTTTCTTAATTGATCACTGATGATAGTCTGAAATTTTCGAGCTGGCAGCAATGAGAAGTCACCTGAAAATGCAAAGTTTCGGATAGTTTCCGACAAAAAAAACTCCGACGATCAAGTCAGAAATTTGATGAGGATAAAGGAAGTGTAATATAATTGGGAAAAATCAAGAAAAAGAACATACCTGAATTCCTCCTTTTATAGAGTTAGCAATTAGTGTTGGAATAGGAATTAATCTCTAAATAGAACTAGTATCCTAAATAGGAAAGAACTCCAAGTCCTAAATGGGATAAAACTCAAGGATCCCTGATTAGATAAGGTTGATTCCTGATTAGATAAGGTTGATCTTGAAGAATCCGCATCATGATCCACGTTATGCCTAAATTGGAACCTTCAAAGGACTCTAACAATCCTTGTAATTATTGGGAACAAGCTGATTTCGAGCTATTAGAAAATACCGAGCTATTATTAAGAGAGCTACTTTTGAACGAGCTCGGCCAACCGAACTTATAGCGTGATGTCCGGTTATCATAAGTCCCCCCTCCCCCCCAAGTATATGACATTTATGTCATTTGGGTAGTAAACCAAAAATTCAAAAGGTAATTGTTAAGTGCGTAGGAGCTGATCTAGGGCATGCCGAAGATAGATGAGTGCGTAGCGCCTTAAAAGGTGGATGATGATGCCTCGTTTAGCGTGATGCAATGGCTAGGACAGTTACTGCAACGATGGTACCTCTTCAGTTATTGCGCTGAGAGCAATAATCACTGACACCACCATTTAATGCTCGCCACTTGTCCAATAGCCACTGGTTTACTCTGCCTATATATTGCCTCTTCCTCTATTTCTAGATTTTTGATTTGCCTCCTGATTTTTCTTTATTTACTGTTCATTTCCTTTTGCTTTATCTTCCTCTTCCATCTTCTTTCTTTGCTCGCTTCTTATTTCGGATTCACTTATTTCCAAATCTATTCCTTCTCTGCACACAAGGTTTCATCCTCAAGTGTTCTGCAATCCATATTTCCAGATTTTCTCCAGAAATTTTTTAAAATTTCAGGTTTGTACCTTTTTCCTTTCTCCTTTTTCTTACCATGAGTGCCTCCAAAAGCTCTAGTGAGAGGGTGAGGGTAGAAGAAGGGCTTGTTGTCAGCAGTCCCCTAGCACTAGTTAGCCAAGGCAAGAGGGAAGAAAAGAACCGAGAAGACTTCACAGGGTGGGAAGTATAAGTTCAGTCCTTAAACCCAACGCTATGAGCGAATTGAGAGAGAAACTAGGCATACTTTACTCGTACAGAATTCGCGCTACTGGTTCCTCCCTGAAGGCCAACGCCAAATTTCAAGGCAAGAAAACTATAATCATGTACGAGGCAAACTTTGAAGTTGGGGTAAGTCTCCCACTGACAGCCTTTGAGCTCGAATTTTTAGACTGCTACAGCTTGACCATCAGGCAATTGCATCCTAATGCCTGGTAAACTCTCTTAGCACTACAAATCTGGGCAGTCGAACATGAAATAGATCTCACCCTTCGTATTTTCTGAGCTACTCATGTGGTGGGACTTCGAGGTAATGGTGAGGAACACAACTACATTCAAGCTCGAGCTGACTACAAGGTATTCTCTGAAAATCTTGAGTCCTTGAAAAACTGCAAGAATCGGTTCTTCGTGATAGAAAACGAGTCAAAATTCCCCTTCAAGACTCAATGGGGTCGGTTTATCAACAGAAATGACAACCCACTGTACCTTAATGATGCAGAGGAAAGTACATTAGCTCGGTGGAAGGAGCTGGCCAAAGAGAAAATAGACATTAATTTGCAGCTTCAGTGGGAAGTATCTCTTCCACCACTAAAATCGAACTCCAAGAAAAAGGGTAAATTTCTTTATTTCTTGTTCTTGCATTCTAATTTATTTCTTATTGTTTGCTTTGTTATAGCTATGAAGAGGAGTTCCTGGCCAAGCTTATTAAGGCAAAAAGCTGGAGAAAGCCAATCTACTACTGCCGCAGCCGAAGCCAACCAAGTTATTCCGAATCTAAGCTCGCCCATTCTATCTTCGAGCTCAAATGCTCCATCTCATAACTCTAGATCAGCTACTGCAGCTTTGACACCCACTCCCATAGTGGTAGCCGGCAACTTTCCCAAGTCAGCACCTACATAGGCTACTACTTTCGAACCCCCTTCCGAGAGTAGAGAACAGGCGTGCACTCCCCAATCCTAAATCGTGGGTAGAAGAACTGAAAACTCTCGCTGAGGACATTCAAAAGTTCTGGCAATTACAAGGGAAATCCTAGTCAAAAGAGAACCATGAAGTCACAACTTTTGTTCACCAGACCGCTTGTGTGCCCTCGAAAGCCACAACTTTACTTAATTTGAATGCCGAGCAATTGAGTTACGCTATCAAAAAGCATAAAGTGGAGGTAACCTCTATTCTTGTAACACTTAATGTGTTCGATTTTCTTGATTATGTGCAGAAAATAAGGATTTTATTTTTATAGGGGTGCATGCTAGGAGGAGTTGCTATTGGCAAAATGAACAAGCTTATCCTACCCTGGAAAAAAGAGAAAAAAGAAGCGTCCCAGCTCCGATACCAACTTGGTGAAGCTGGGTCAAAAAGTGACGCAGTCAAGAAATGGCCTTTAGAAGTCGAGAAAAAAATGCTCGCCTATAAGGGCAACGTAGCCAAGGCCAAGGAAAGAGCTGCTATGGTTGAGGCCAATCTGAACTAGAGAAGGAGAGGAGTCAGACTACTGAATTCAGCTTAGAACGAGCCAAACAAGAGAAAGATGAAGTAAATAAAGAGAAAGTCGAGCTAGAATAAAAATGCTCCAAACTTAAGGATTTTGCAGCAGATAAATGCCTTACATTTGGCACTAAACTCATCCAAGCAATAAAGGAACAACATCTGAATATGGACTGGTCCTGGCTGGATGATGTTTATCTGAACGAATGAATAGAATTCCTCCTTTATTGCTTCTAATTTTTGAACTGTAACTACTTTTACAATTAATGAGAAAGGCATTTTTTCGGACTAAATAAATGCTTTTATGTTGTATGTAGAATTCATTATAATTATTGCGAAAACCTGCATAAAGAAAATTGTTTTCTCGGATAGCGATATAGTTTGTTTTGACCGAAGTATTTGAAAATTGATATGATAATTTAAGTTCATCCGAACAAAATATAAATAAATGGTTGAACCAGCAAAACCAATCAAATTGGAAGAATGCTCGTGGCGATACTGCCGAACTGAGCTTTTTATTGATGATTAACCAAATGCTCGGATTAAGGAAACTGCTAGACTAAGCTTACAATGAAATAAGTTCTCATATGGTGATACTGCTGAACTGAGCTTAGTATTGATAATATAACTTTAAGTTGGAAATATTCGAAAAGTGGGAGAGAAACTTTCCAGAGAGGTCTTTCAACCTATAAGCTACCCCTTTGGCTTCGTGCACCATATAAGGGCCTTTCCAATTTGGATTGAGCTTCCCAACTCCAACCGCTGTATGTGTTGCGATAACTTTTCTAAAAACTAGCTGTCCAACTCAAAAAGACCTGGACTTTAGATTCTGATCATGATAGGATGACATTTGCTGCTTATATACTGCAGATTGAAGTTGGGCAGACTCCCTTAATTCTTTGAGTTTGTCCAAGTGATACAACAAATTTGCCTTGTTATCCTCAGCATTGTATGTTGAAGTTCGGATACTGGGGATGCCGATCTCACATGGAATAACTGCTTCGACTACATATGTGAGAGAAAAAGGTGTAACCCCAGTCGCCGCTCGTGAAAAAGTTTGGTATGCCCACAGCACCTTATTTAGCTCGTCAACCTAGAGACCTTTCGCATCATCCAACCTTTTCTTCAGCCCAACCAGTATAGTTCAGTTAGTTAGCTCAGTTATGTCGTTTGATTGCGGATGATATATCGACATAAAGCACAGTTGAATTTTTAATTCCGTACAATAATCCTTAAAGGAAGAATAATCGAACTGCTTGCCATTATCAGTGATGATTGTGTGCGGGACTCCGAACCTTGTAATTATGGACTTTTGGATGAACTTGATAATATTTTCGGGGGTGATTGTGGCTATAGGCTTTGCTTCAACCCACTTCATGAAATGATCAACTGTAACTACCAAGAACTTTCGCTGCCCAGTGGCCAATGGGAAAGGGCCAAGAATATCGATTCCCTACTGAGTAAATGGCCAAGGGCTATGAATGGGCACCTGATGGGTGGACTTTTGATGTTATATGTTGCCAAATCACTGGCATTTGTCACACTTCTGAACGAGCACTTTAGCATGTTTCTCCATTATGGGCCAATAATACCCCTGTAATAAGACTTTTCGAGCTATTGCATGCGTGCCACAGATCCCTTTATGTGCGCCACAGATGTGAGAATGATCACCTATATAACTTATCATCCAGGATGGCATATCGACTGGACTGTCAAACAATCTTCTGAGCTTGAACCTGGTCATTAGAGAGGTCTCCCATACTTAGATACTGATATATAGGCAGATACCAACCGTTCATTGGCTCCTGCACTTGAACTTTGTATGTTTCATAAGTTGGTGCCGCTAGGATTAACCATACAATGCCCTTCATGGATATTTTGTCCTGGATTGAAGCTTGCTTAGCCAAGGCATCTGATCCCTCATTTTCTGCTCGAGTTATTTGCTGAATTGAACATGCAAACCCTATTTTCTCCAGTTGAGACAGTAAAACAGCCACCAGCTCTTTATATCGAACCATTGTGTGCTCTTTAGCTTCAAATCTTTCGAGCAGCTGGCTGACAACTAATTGTGAATCAGAAAAAAGTAGCCAAATAATTAGGCTTTATCTCAATGGCAAGCTGCAATCCAAAATAGAAAGCCTCATATTTTGTGACATTATTAGAGGCTGAGAACGTTATGTGGGCCATTCTTCTTATGGTTATCTTTCCTGGCGCAATAAAAATTATTCTGATGCTAGCACCTTCCAATGAGGATGCTCCATCCATAAATAATCTCCAAGAACGGGTGTCCGGCGTGGAAGGTGGACCGTTTAATTCGGCTTTAAAATCAGCTAGAACTTGAGCTTTCAAGGAAGGGCGTACTTCATACGTACCAAACATAAAATTCCCCTAAACGAGCAGCCCATTATGTAAGCCTTTCGAATGCTTTTGGCCTCTAGAGCACTTTTTTAAGATTAGAATTAGTCCGGACTACCACAGTATATGCTTGGAAATAAGGCCGGAGCTTAAAGGATGATGTGACCAGTGCTAAAGCTAATTGCTCCAATATGGGATGCTTTAGTTCAGCGCCCCTCAACACCTTGCTAGTATAATAAATTGGGAATTGTTGGCTGGCTTCTTCTCTGATCAAAATCGAAGCAATAGCTCCAGATGAAACTGCAAGGTACATATATAGAGTTTCACCCAATTTGCGCCTGCTCAGCAGTGGCGGTGTACTAAGAAATTATTTTAGCTCATCGAAAACTTGCTGATATTCTAGGGTCCGTTCAAAACTCTTCAAATTTTTTAGTGCCCTATGAAATGGGAGACAACATTTAGCTGAACATGAGATAAATTTGTCTAGGGCTGCTACCTTTCCTTTAAGCTTTTGCACTTCTCTGATTGACTTCGGCGATTCCATCTCCAAAAAGGCTTGAATCGTCACCGGATTGGCCTCTATTCCTCTTTTGGAGATCATGTCAAGAATTTTCCGGACTGTACCCCAAAAGCACACTTTTCTAGGTTAAGCTTGAGACCAAACTTTCTGAGGGTTGAGAATGTCTCTGTGAGTTCAGTTGGCAAATCTCCAGATGTCTTACTCTTGACTATCATATCATTGATATATACTTCCATATTCCTCTCGAGCTGGGAAGCGAATAACTTATTCATCAATCTTTGATAGGTAGCCCCTGCATTTTTTAGCCCAAAAGGCATAACCTTGTAACAGTAAATAGCTTAGTGGGTAATGAATGCAGTATTTTCTTCGTCTCTTGGATTCATTGGGATCTGATGGCAACCAGCAGAGGCATCCAAAAAAGCATATCCTCGAAGACGGTTGTTGAATCAACTAACTCATGATTGGGGAATTGGAGTCTAAGGAGAACACTTCTTTGGCCTTCCGCTTTTTAGAATCATTAAAAACACCATAGTGCTTACCACCTGCAATGACATGAATGATGCCAGCTGGAGCCTTCTTACTTGTGCTAGCTCTATTATCCTCTCTATTATCCTGCCTCCGAGGTGAAGGAGATCGGTCCCTATCCTTTTCACCAGCTTTTACAAACTAAGCAAGCTTGCCTTTCTGAACTAGAAATTAAATCTCCCTTTTAAGCTGATTACAATCATTAGTCTTATAACCTTTATCTCTGTGAAAAGAGTAGTATAGGCTCTGATCTCTATTAGGGTCTTCCCTCATAGGTCTCAGCCAATTTACTTTCTCGTTTTCCTTCATCCACTTCAAAATTTAAGACCTTGTGACCTTCAAAGGTGTCCACCTACCTTCATTCTGATCTCTAGATCGTGGGTTGAAATTATTAAAGCCCAGTTTGAGCCACCTGACCTTCGATTCCTTGAATCATTCTATAACAACCCAATTCGTACCCTAGAAGGATTTGTGGTGATAATTGTATAGTGACGGTACAAAAGCATTGTGTATGTATAGAATTGTGACTTTGTAAGGGTATAATTGCAAGAGAAAATAAGTGTGCAAAGGAAAGAAGTATAAGAGGGATCAAAAGGGAATTAGCGAAGGATTTAATTAGGAAATCCAATAAAAGTTGACAAGTGGCAAGTTGTGAGAGTGACACCTAGCATGAGTCAAGCTATATATATATAGAGGAATTTAATGTGAGTGGGTGGCCTTAAGTGGGTTAGTTGGCCGGCTTTATCCCCTCTTCTCCCTCTTTCGTTTTTATTTCTCTCTTTGTTCATATTTTCTGCATTTTCATTTTCTGGTTCTTGTTTCTTTCCCATTTGTTTACCCTAAAAAGTTAACTTGGATTGGTTTGAAGAGAGTAGTTAAAAGTTTGTGAAGGTAAGTGTGGTTGGTTTTCTAGTGTTATCTCTTTTGTTCTCCTTTTCTGTTTTTGATTTAAAGTCATTAGAATATTGGATTAAGTGTTTGTTTTGGTTGATTTATATGCAATAAGCTATTGACAAGAGGAAGGAGAAAGGCAAGGACAAAGTTTGAGCAAGAAAAGAAGTGGTCAAGCTACCTTAGAGGTTGGGATTGTGTGTGGTTTGTTTAACACATGTTATTGAGCTGTTATTATACTTGATTGGTTTCTAGATGCATGATAAGTGATTAGGAATTGAGAGCTTTGATCTAGTTCAACAGCTCTCGTAGTTGTTAAATCGAATATGATTTGCTGTTAATTGAGTAATTAGAAGTGATCAAGTGAGTTGGTGATTATGTGCATGTTAGTATAGTTGTGAATAAAGTATTGTGTGTGTAAAGTTGGCTTGTGTAGAGTTGAGTGGATCAGCATATGTCTGGTAAGTTCGATTCTGTCGTGAGAGCGACAGAGCTCGGTCATCCGAGCTTCCATAGAGGAGCTTTCTGTCGCGAGCGCGATGAGGAGTTCGGTAGCTGAGCTATGGCCGGGCTAATTGGCTGTCATAGGCTTTTCTGCGTGCGCGAGTGCGACCAAGGCCCTTCTAGCTTTTATCGCGAGCGCGACCTCAAGCGCAGGCGCGACAGAAGCAATCCAGCTCTCTGTCGCGAGTGCGACGAGCTGTAGCGAGCGCGACTCAAGGGACTTTTGTCTCTGTCGCGGGCACAACCCTTCTTAGTACTTTGAATAATCTTTGTTTATGATACTATGCATAAATTTTCCTTTATGCTTTGCATAGTTTGCTTAGTTTTGAATTGAGTTAATGCATAGTGATTTAATAGATATTTGAATACAAGTAAAGTATTTGGTTTATTGTGTAGAGTTTATTTGTATAAGCCTGAATAGTCATAGTAGTGGATAGATAAGCATGCTTATGAATGGGTTAGAGTGCAACTGCTAGAGTGGCACCATTTATGCCTAGATGTTGAATACCTTGTGTATTCAATTATGAGTTAGGTGTCTATATGTTTGATACTGTTAACCGGTATCTAGAGTACCCGTATCCATCATTAATGCGAATTCAGGTTATTAGATATTCTGCATTGTATATGAGATGTAGTGGAGGGTTTTGTTCCTTTATGCCTTTATATAAATTGATAATTACATGTTAAATGTACAAGTATATGAACATAAGTATGAGTTAGTGGAATGTGTTACTTATCGTATATGATATTTGCATGGCTATTGATATGCATTGTGTTATATTTGTGACTTCAGTAGAAGTCCTTTGTTCTGTTTATCCCCACTAAACGTTATCGCTTAGCATGCGTGTTTTTTCGTGTAGGTTATAGGTTCAGTTCAGAGTTTTGAGCATCTGCTCGCCACTAGGAGTTTGAGTGGAGTTCTTTTTGTATGTGATAGAGTTTCTTTTTGTAATAAGTAACATCATGTTATGTAAAGAGATTTATAGTATATGAAGTGTAAATTTCAACTGTAATTATATGACTATGTAATATGGTTAACAATATTCCTTTTTTTTTTTATAATAGTTAAACAATGATGTTTTATAAGATGTATAGTTTTGAATTCTTTATTGCAAGTATGTTTTTATTTAGCGATATTTCTCTTCTTTCCACATTAAAGTATGTATGTGTTTATATGTATGTTAGTGGATAACGACCCCGGTATCCTCCCAGGAGGTATTAGGGTGTTATACATTCTGCCTAATATTTCTCTCATGGCCTAACCTGTATGAGTCTCTGCTCGTATCCTCGTATTGAGAGCTACTTCGGAGATGACGTGCCTTGTCCATCCTGATATATTTATAAGTTCAGTGAAATCACTAGGTGACTTTTTGCTTAGTGAGTCTCTGAACTCTTGGCACCTGGTGTTCTGTATGAGAGCATTGTTGGCTACCTCCAAGTTCAAATTCTGGATATCCATCGTCACAATATTGAACATCTCCACATAAGCTCGCAGGGGCTCGCCCTTCTCTTGCCGAACTAAGTTGAGGTCAGCTGAGACCTTTATGGGTCGAATGGCTTCCACAAATTTTGCGATAAACATATCACTGAATTGTTCTAAGCTTACTACAGAGTGTTCAGGCAAATTTTAGAAACAAATTTGAATGGACTTTGTAAGAGTTTGGGGAAAAATTTTACACAATGCAGCATCTTCAAAGGTGTGGACGAGCATTATATGATGGAATTGATCCAGGTGAGCTCAGGGGTCAATAATGCCATTGTACTTTGGCAAATTTGGTAGCTTGATCTTAGGGAATGGAGTAGGCAAAATCTCCCTAACTAGGGGCGATCTGAAATTACGCTGATATTGCAAGGTATTTCGATTATGATACTTCTGCATTCGTTCCTCAAAAAGTCTTTCAAATTGGTTCGACGTAAAGGTTATAGTGGAACCGGGGGCTAGTGTGGTAGGAAAGTTGGTGGCACAGGTGTGGAGGTTGGTGGAGCTGGTGAAAAAAGCTGAGGTATGGGGGATAGAGGGAGAGGCGCTTGAAGGGCAGCTGCTTGGGCCGCCACAACGGCTAAGGTTACCAAAAAGGCTTGGGTTGTTTGCAAGGTAAGGCCAAAGATGGTTGGGATAGGGATAGGTTGAGGTGATGCAACTGGTGCTAGATTTGGTTTGCTTGATGAAAAGGTTGTTGGACTGGGAACAGCGGGACTGGCTCAGGTTGAACCGCTAATGGGTGGTGTATTGTTTGGCCAAAGAGTTGGGCTGGGGGTGGTTGAACTGGTTCAAGTTGATTTGCCAGAGGGGGGGCGAAAGTACGCAAGTCGGGGAAGAGATCCATGGTCACCAGAAAATCTCAAGGGTCTACGCTCAACGCGCCAAATACTGACAGTTTAAAATTTTCGGGTTAGTGACAATGAGAAGTCACCTGAAAACACAAAGTTCCGGCGAGTTTCTGACAAGGGAAACTCCGACGGTCAAGTCAGTAAATTGACGAGCATAAAGGAAGTGTAATATAATTGGAAAAAATCAAGAAGAAGAACATACTTGGATTTTCCTTTTATAGAGTTAGAAATCAGTGTTAGAATAAAAATTACTCTCTGAATAGAACTAGTATCTTGAATAAGACAGAACTTCAAGTCTTAAATGGGACAGAACTCAAGGATCTCTGATTAGATAGGATTGATTTCTAATTAGATAAGGTTGATATCGAAGAATCCGCATCATGATTCACGTTATGCCTAAATTGGAACTTTCAAAGAATTCTAACAATCCTTATAATTATCAAGAACAAGTTGATTCCGAGCTATTAAGAAATACTGAGCTATTATTGAGAGAGCTGCTTCTGAACGAGTTCAGCCAACCGGACTCATATCATGGTGTTCAATTATCAATCACAAATAAATAATCTTAATAAGTTATTTTAGTATTAAATTTATAAGTCAATAATTAATAAAAATAAATTATTAATAAAAGTAAATTATTATTTTAGTATTAAATTTATATCAAAGAAATTTATAAGTCCGGCCACATTAATTAAATCTTTTAATACTTGGAAAATAAAGAATAATTAGTCTATTCTTATGGGGTAGAGGAATATCATTGATTTAGTAGTTAAGTGTGAAAATGTGAGAGCATAAGTTTGATTAAAATTGAAGTAGCCTAAAAATTTTTGTGCCATCTTCAATTTTTTTCAATTGAATTCGTGTGGGCCCCCAGACTTTGTATCTATCTATATAATTTAAATTTTATAATGTGAATATATATAAAATTTATAATCTAAATATATAATACATAATTATGTAATATATAATTTACAATAATATTAATATATTTATGTATAATTGATAATTTATAAATCTAAACATTTTCTTAAAACTTAAAAGAAAAAGGTAAACATTTTTGGACATAAATTGTCCATAACAGGAACATAATTGTAAATTTTATATAGTGGTGAATGTACATTGACCAAAATACCCTTATATATGAAGCCAAATGAGTCTATCTTGATGCATCTGACGCATCATAATGACAACCATCTAAAAATGTAGAAAATGTACTTGCCAATTACCAAATTTGTGCCCGCCGGAGCTGGAGAGTGAGTGCTACCAAACTTGATGCCGGGGCTGGAGTAGGTGGCGTCGGTGGACTAAGACCCAAAAGAGCAGGAGCAGGGCTCGGTGTGGAGTGAGGGAGAGAGGAGCGGTGAGGAAGGAGAAGCAGGACTGCAGGAAGGGGAGTAGTAGGTGGAGGAGATTCTGCTGATAGAATGACCGGAGGAGGTCGGTGAGTCTTTCAAAAGAATCGTTGTATCAAACTTGTATAATATTAATTTTAAAATTTGCATTTATTAAACTTTTTTATTCATAAATTTTTTTACCAAATTATGATATAAAAATTTTTATTCATAATATTCATATTAAAATTTATACCTTCATACCAAAATAAATAAGATTTAATAACTTGATGCATCAAATATAATATTGGATTTACAAATATATTTATTACCCAAATATATTTACACATAAACAAATTTAATAAAATTTATTTTTTGAAAAAATTTAATAAAATTTCTTGAAGATAAAACTTCAAAGAGCATAATGTAATTAGCTTATATATCCACCCCTTTTTAATTTTTTTTTTTAAAAAAAGATAAACAATATATTTCACTAAATAAATACAAATTTAGTATTTATAATGTGGCGTATCGAAAATGCATTGTTGCATAATGAATCCCACGACAAACTCATAAAAGAACAAGTATAACAGAAAGTGATTGAATCCCATGGTCCAGAAATTTCCACGTAGCTTTTTCTTTTTTGATAGATCCACGTAGCGTAGGAATATTACATATTACTCACGTGGAAGATGGAGTTTAATTGTCCGTTAGATGTCTGCCTCGTGTCTGTCTTTATTAGTATGCATTCTTTTCAATTTTTTTCATATATTTAATTTACTTCTATAATTGATAGAAATTAAAATTTTTCTGTTATATATGTATTTATTAATATTCGAACATGTAAATTTCTGTTCGATCTCTCATTATTCTCTGATTTTTAAAATTGTTAAAATTATATTTAAATCATTATAAAGTTGAATTAATTAAAAATTTTCATAATGATAAAATTTTATTTCAATTTTTTTGTTTCTATATATAATTAGGAAAAATGGAAAAATAAATATATGGCGTTGATTGGATCCTTTCTTGATTTATGTGGGACCTACTCCATGATTTATGCTTCTCCCTTTTGATGTAGTTATCGAAACTTTATTAATAATTAAAATTTATATTATATTTAAATACGAACTGGATAAGACTGGCCTTTCGATCCCCCGAAGAGGTAATTAATACGCAACCTCGAATTTTCTGATCAGGCCATCATGATTGTTACACGTGTTAAGTACTAAGTGGTTGTAGCCGGTTGTATGCTTATCTGTCAAGCACAAGGAGGAGCCAGATAGATATGGTGTGTACACAAGGTTATTAACGAAAAGAAGCCAATTGTACATTAGTTTTTGTTTATTTATTTATATATTTATTAATTAATCTTACGCATGTTGATGTGCAAAACCGTCTAATTAAATTAAAAAATTAAGTTTAATATGTAATTTGTCAATTAAATTTGTATTTATTTGTCATGCCGTGCACGTGCATTACATCCATTTTACATGACTGATACGTGGTTATAAAAAAATCAATTAAAATTTTACTGTTTATTCTCTCTCTTCTCCTTCCTAATCCTATCCATAACAGTGCTCATTGCATCTCATCCATTTCTTCAATCCAACATCAATTTAATTTTCTTTTACTGAACTACCTATATATATATATATATAATAAAGCAACAATGGTGTTTTTCATTACTACGATTGGTGTCCAATGATTGCTTTGGCTTACCAGATACATTCACTTTCTGCTACTTTCTCGCAAGGATAAATCCTTCAAATAATAAAAACCAACTCATAATTATTGAGTTCAACTTACCGCCAAAACAACAAATAGCAAAAGCAAAAAGTGTATTTTTGTCCCTATTATTTGTAAAAAATGGACAAATTTATTTTTAATGTTTATTTTGAAACAAATTTGTCCTTAATATTTATAAAATTGGAGATTTTTGCCCCCGCTTTCGACGGTCAATTAACGTATTAACTGTCAAAGTTACCGGTAATTGAAATTAGAGGCAAAAATCTCTCATTTTACAAACGTTAGAACTAAATTTACCCCAAAATAAACGTTGAGAGTAAATTTATCCATTTTGACGAACGATAGGCACAAAAAAGCACCTTTAGCCAATAGCAAAATTTAATAATTATAAGCAGTAAATTAAACACAATTAAACTTTTAACCCAAAAATCAAGGTTTAAATTTAAATCTCCAACCCGAAGAAATGATCTCCAATCAATTGATAAAAAAACAAGAAAAGAATTACCAGCTGCAAATTCAAACAAATTTCTGAAGCCTATGAGAAATGGCAGATCTACAATTTTATCCCAATTGAATGGTACTGCATGCATGCACACCGAATGCCTCAACACGGCAGATTAATCCTCTCAAGTAATTAATTGAATGATCTATATTAAATTTATTAACTAGTAGTCAATTACTCATCATTTAGTGGTCCCATTTTTAATCAAATAGCAAATTAAAATATTTTGAAGAAGGAACCAAAAAAAAAAAAAGAAAATTGAGGAATGATTGAAATAATTGAGGTGGCTGCCACGTGAAACTTGCGTTTTCCTAAATATGGACTTTTATAATTTGACAAAATAACATATAAATATAATATTTATTTAATTTACTTCTGGAAAGTAAAAAATGATATTAAAAAAAATTAACAAATAAATGTTGGGTTTTCAATAATTTATCCTGTTTAATAAGACTTAATTATATTCTTGTTGACATGCTAATCGTGATTAACAGTATAATTAACATTATTGTGTTATTTTCTTTTCTTCAACATCAAGTTTGTTAATTCTTTTGAAGTCAATGGGCAAGCAAGTTCCGAAGATCCAGGAAAAAAACAAAAAACTGATGGATGCTAACAATAGCAAGTGGTTTTTAATGAAATCCATTTAACGTGTATAAAAGTTTCTGATTAATTAGTAGTGATTCGACATCTATATATAAATTTCTGATGGTCGGTCCACATATCAAGATCTTCTTTTTCTATCGAGTGATCTTCTTTTTAATGACTTTTATAATATAGTAATATTCATTCTTACGACTTTCTTTTCAATAATTTGTTATTCGAATAAAGTGGGACATTTTTATTTATTTATATAATATCTTTTATTTTTAATTTATGAATCGTTTTGAATTATAGATAATTTTATCGTATCTTTATTATTAATTATCAAAAAATCAAAATTTGAAAAAGGACAAAAAAAGACCGACCAAGTCGGACCCCACCATTCGAAAGAACTCGTGATTGATGGATCTTCTATAATAGGATAATTAAAAGCGCCAAACTTGCTATGAAAAATAAAATATCTTGGCTCCCTTCTTTGAAAATTGACAATGTTGTGATAATTTATTGAGAGGATTTGTTGAATTTTATTCCAATAATTTTGTATGTGCTCTGGTAAGACAGAATGATAGACGATCTTAAGAGTGTAATATACGTATGAAGCTCTTTTTCTTGTAAATTATTTTCATCATCAGAATAAAAAGTTTCCTCCTTTCTGCAACTTATTATTCAGTTTCAATGGAGGAAGACTCAAACCAGTTAGCCGAAGCAAATACTATGGAGGCTAATGAAGAAGAAAGAGACCCAGAAAGCAATTCTCTTCAACAACCACTTCTCAAGAGAAGTCGAACATTATCTTCTAGTCCATTAGCTATGGTTGGAGCTAAAGTTTCTCATATAGAGAGCTTGGATTACGAGTAATTCTATTTAATTTTGTATTTTCACTGAATTTGCTGTTGTTTGAATTCTTGAAAATTGATTGTGATGGTATATGCAGGATCAATGAGAATGATCTTTTCAAGCATGATTGGAGAAGCAGATCCGGTGTCCAGATTTTGCAGTACATATTCTTGAAATGGGTTTTAGCATTTCTTGTTGGACTTTTGACTGGTTTAATTGCTACTCTTATCAATCTTGCAATTGAGAATATTGCTGGATACAAGCTTCTTGCTGTTGTTCGACTCATAGAGAATAAAAGGTTATATACTTAAAACAAATCTCTTGATAAATTTCTTGTTTGTTTGTTTGTAAATCTTGATAATGGATTTGGTTATAATCATATTTGGTGCAGGTATTTAACAGGGTTGGCCTATTTCACAGGAGCTAATCTGATTTTAACAGCATTTGCTTCTGTTTTATGTGTATGTTTCGCACCAACAGCTGCTGGACCTGGTATACCTGAGATTAAAGCTTATCTTAATGGAATTGATACTCCCAATATGTATGGTGCTGCACCTTTGATTGTTAAGGTAGGTTCTACTTCGAATACATTCAGAATTCAGATCAAATTCTGGTTTTGATCATTCGAAAGAAGCGGACCACATTGTTTTATCCACTCCTTTCCTTTTTAGAGCTAAGATTAGATCTGGAAATGAACCAATAATTACTATATTGGAAAGAGATCCATTATGTAGTTTGTCCCATCCTCCTTGATTACCGGCCACTTGTTTTCTTCCTTTCGCTTTCATGCCACTTTGCATACAGCTTTACTTTTCAATGTCCAAAACCCAGTTCAATTATTGGTTAATTTAAGCATGCTCGTATCTTTTTGTTTGCTATTGTAGATATTTGGAAGCATAGGAGCAGTGTCTGCTGGCCTGGATTTAGGGAAGGAAGGGCCTTTGGTGCACATTGGCAGCTGCATTGCTTCATTACTTGGCCAAGGGGGACCTGATAATTACCGTCTCAAATGGCGATGGCTTCGTTACTTTAACAATGACAGGGATCGCCGGGACATCATCACCTGTGGTGCTTCCTCAGGTGTTTGTGCAGCCTTCCGTGCCCCGGTGGGTGGTGTCCTGTTTTCTCTTGAAGAGGTAGCCACATGGTGGAGGAGTGCTCTCCTTTGGAGAACTTTCTTCAGCACAGCAGTAGTTGTGGTGGTCCTCAGGGCTTTTATTGAAATCTGCAAATCAGGGAAGTGTGGGCTATTTGGACAAGGAGGATTGATCATGTTTGATGTGAGCAATGTTACTGTCAGCTACCATGCCATGGATCTCGTTCCGGTGATCATAATCGGCATAATCGGTGGAGTTTTAGGGAGCCTTTACAATTATCTTCTTCACAAGGTCCTCAGACTTTACAATCTCATCAACCAGTAAGCAACCTCATCCAACTTTTGCCCATTAATACATTGCCTGCCACGAAATCAGTGAACGTATAGCCATTGGATTCATAGCCTAATTAAGGGTTCAAAGTTCAAACCTCTATTTTCCCTGCATCCCGTCAAGCATAAATACACCAATCTAGAATTGTTGCAATCCAAGCGCAAAAAGACTAAAGCCGTTAAAAGCAATGTAACACTATTAGGAGCTAAATTTAAACGACTTGAGCTTCAATGACATCGATCAACCATCCCAAGTTTCCAATCTAATTCAAAATTTTATATAGGTAGCCAATAATATAGATTGATTTTGTGCTAGATTATGCTGCTAATAGCAACTCTTGTTTATTTGCAGGAAGGGAAAAATGCATAAGTTAATTCTCAGTCTAACTGTTTCAATCTTTACCTCGCTGTGCTTATATGGTCTCCCATTTCTTGCCAAATGCCAACCCTGTAATCCCTCCACAACAGAGACGTGCCCTACTAATGATCGAACAGGCAACTTTAAACAATTCAACTGTCCTAGTGGTCAATATAATGACCTTGCTACTCTCCTTCTCACCACAAATGATGATGCTGTTAGAAACATATTCTCCCCCAACACTCCAAAAGAATTCCAGCCTGCATCTCTCCTCATTTTCTTTGCACTCTATTGCGTGCTAGGCCTATTCACGTTTGGCATTGCTGTGCCTTCAGGTCTCTTCCTTCCTATCATCCTTATGGGCTCAGCATATGGGCGCTTACTCGGTCTCGTCATGAGTCCCTACACCAGCATTGATGAAGGGCTTTACGCAGTGCTTGGTGCAGCCTCGCTCATGTCTGGCTCAATGAGAATGACTGTATCACTCTGTGTAATATTCCTTGAACTTACCAACAACCTCTTACTACTTCCTATAACAATGATAGTTCTCCTGATAGCCAAAACAGTTGGAGACAGCTTCAATCCGAGTATTTATGAAATTATACTGCACCTAAAAGGCCTGCCTTTCCTGGATGCAAATCCTGAGCCATGGATGAGAAATCTCACAGTAGGCGAGCTTGCTGATGCAAAAGCCCCAGTTGTTACTCTTTGTGGAGTTGAAAAGGTGTCTCGGATTGTGGATGTGCTTAAGAACACCACACACAATGGTTTCCCTGTTGTAGATGATGGAGTGGTACCTCCTGTGGGACAGGCCACCGAGGCAACAGAACTGCATGGGATTATCCTCAGAGCACATCTTGTTCAGGTGATCAAGAAGAAGTGGTTCCTGCAAGAGAAAAGAAGAACGGAAGAGTGGGAAGTAAGAGAGAAATTTACCTGGGTTGACCTGGCAGAGAGGGAGTTGAATATTGAGGAGGTACCGGTGACAAGGGCTGAAATGGAAATGTATGTTGATCTGCATCCTCTCACCAATACTACACCTTATACGGTTGTGGAGAGTATGTCAGTAGCAAAAGCCATGGTGCTCTTCAGACAAGTAGGGCTCCGCCACTTGCTCATTGTTCCCAAATATCAAGCATCCGGGGTAAGTTTGTTAAGCATTTTACAAAAACTTCAATTCATTTGAGAATTTTTGTTTTCTTTTCAGTCATATAAACTCTGGCTCTAGTTTTTTAATGACTTTTAAATTCATTGGACAAACTAAATTCACAGGAAAAACAGTCTATTCAGTTTACAACTTAGGAATTTGAAGGATTCTAAAAGCAAAAATAACCCTAACCTAATTGTGCGCTTTCATTTTGCAGATACCTCCAGTGATTGGGATCTTGACAAGGCAGGATTTAAGGGCATACAACATCTTGAGTGCCTTTCCTCATTTGGCCAGATCCAAGAGCAGAGAAAAGGCCAACTAAAGTATCAGTCAAATATATTGATAAAACCAGCTTTCTTGGAGCAACAATTTTTCCTTTTCCCTTCCATTTTTTGAGAGTTCTCCATTTTTTTAATCAAATACTACAGTAGAATGGTGAGATACAAGATTTATATATAATACTGTTCATTTGTAAACTCTCCTTCTCCCCATGTGTATCTCCTTTTCCTCCACACCACTGCAGAGAATACAACAGAATGGCATATGCTAAATTTTCTCCGATGTGCTTACTATGCACATTTTTGCACTTTCGGGTTTTTCTTCGTCTTCTTATGTGCAATTTATCCAAAATCCTTCAGGGGATCATTGAAAGTCCATGCTAAATAAACAAAATTGATTCTTATGAGGGCTTTTTCTTCTTGCCTGATTTCTTCTTCTTGATCTTGAGGCCGGATTTTTTGCCCCTCGTGAATACAGCCAGAATCTCAATGCTGCAAAAATATCCAGAGTAACTTTTGATCAGCAATCACACAACATCAAGAAATAAATATAAAACGATGTTCTCAATACAACATGGCGTCAAGCAGTTCAGACACAAGATATTTGCTTTATTAAGGGAAATGGATGAAATGTATATTCAGTTATTCTGGGACCAGATTAGAATTAACCATCAGAGAAAATAGTTTGGGATAATAGTAAGGGATTTCCCAGCCAAATTTAATTCAAAGTATCTTTGACTCCTGCATGCTATTAAGGGCCTGAAATTTTTCCAAATTGTCAAGATATATGAAAGACAGCAAGAACTCAAATGAGTTGTTCTAAGGCACCCATGACAATCACCAGAGGAAGTGACATGGTGATTAAATTAAATACATTAAGGTGATCAAAATACATTAAGGTGGAATTACTTTATCCTAAAAGTAAATGAAGCAATTACCTCTGGGTTCCAGGAAAGAAATTAAATCCATGAGCCTTTTCCAAATGCCATTCCTTGCAGGACAACAGTAACTTGCAATCCTGTAAGATTATAGTTGCATTATTAGCTTGAAACACACTCCTTGATTCAAGCAAGGCATTATCAATTTCATGGCATAGTAGCCCCTTCTAGTGTGATACCTCTTTGAAGTTTTCCCAACCACAACTTATATAAATAAGTGTTTGGGGCAGAGATTTTGCATCCTCTGATGTTTCTTTGCTTCCCATTTCAACAGAGGATTCTCTTGCTCGTAAAATCCAAGGTCTTTTTTCATTTTTGACCTTGGAGAGAGGACTGATTTGACAATAGAAGTAGTTAGCAATAAGCATAAAAAGAGGACAAAAACAAATGCCTTGATGTGGACAGAAGTTTTGGACCTCAGAAAAAAATGTTAGATAGACGCACCTTCCAGATGACTTGGCTTTGCGTTCCAATGATGATATATTTTGCAATGCATCAACAAGAGAAGAGTCCAGTCCTTTTCTAGGAGGATCAACAACAATTACTTCTGAGCCCATGAGCCAAGACAATGGTTCCTATTCAATGTGAGAAAAATCATATAATTAGACTTCAATTACTTGACAGCAATATTATATGTTCCATCCGCCGCATCTTCTAAATCAGAACAGTGAAATAGTTGTAAGAGTATGTTATATATGACATCCCAAAATAAAGCTTCAGCAAATAATATTGTAATTTTAAAGTTAAATACTAACAAATGAAGTATCTGCATGATGCCAACTGATGCTGCTATCCAATGATTTTGGAAGTCGTTCAACTGTCTTCTCAAAAGACAGTTTTGATTCTTTGTTTACCTCAATGCATTTAACGGATCTGCAAAGTAACAATTCGAATACTGCAATCAAATTTTAATTGTTTCAATATAAAAATGATTCTTTCAGAATTAGAATCTGCATAAATTCACCTGCATTTTCTGATTGCAGCCAATGATAACCCAATCACACCAGCCCCGGCATATAAATCAGCAACAGATGCCCCATAAGGAACATACTTCTGTAACTTCCGCAGCAAGGCATCAAAGGCCTAAAAATAAGCATTAATTAGTGCTTATGAAGCCTCAAAAAAATTCAATTCATTTATTTACTCATTTCCTACTATCATAAGAACACATTTGTTTATTTTTTTTAAGAAAAAAAATGTCAAAGCAAGGACTTAACATCATTTTACTTTTCATGATAGATTGACTGAATTTGAAAACGAAAATGACAACTAAAAAAGAAATAGAATTGGAAAAAATTTTATTGCCATCCAGAATTGGAATGCATTTGATCGATCATCCATAATAAACTCCAAAAATCTAAATTCTAATGAGGTCTGGCATGTGAATCATAACAAATGATGGACAATGGTGGTTATGCAAGATGGATAAAAAGTATGAAAATGGTCTCGCTCATATATCTATTGCTGATGA
Source organism: Excoecaria cochinchinensis (assembly GCA_947683425.1). Taxonomy (NCBI): domain Eukaryota; kingdom Viridiplantae; phylum Streptophyta; class Magnoliopsida; order Malpighiales; family Euphorbiaceae; genus Excoecaria; species Excoecaria cochinchinensis. Next base: position 690,333 of record CANTUQ010000073.1, read on the forward strand.
AAAGAAAATTATCTGTAGGAAATTGCAAACCCAAACATAAAGAAGTAGAAGAGTTTGTGCAGTAAGAAGTTTGTTTTACTCGTGTATTTGCTTGCCCAAAACTGGATGGAGCCAAGGATATGTCAATGCCTCCAACACGTTCCCAGAAGTCTCCGTCTCCTAACAGATGTCTCCACCTATTCCCAAAAATAATCTGCATCATTGTAAGATACTCTTTAAGTTTCACATAAGAACGTTTTAATAAAGTGAGCTGCACAGGAAAACATCACCATTCGAGTGCTAATTTCAATTCCAATGTTAAATCTTGTTCCATAATAAAAGCAACTCAACAGAGAATCTTCAAAGATTAGAGCCGTTTTTCATGAAGGGTAAAACTGAATTAATTATATTGTTTTTGCAACCAAAACTTATTTTGCTTGTCTATTAAAATCTGAAAGTGCGAAAACAGACAACATGCTTCAATTTAAGCATCTACTGGTGTTCTTATCATTTAACTCACATTGTTAGCTGATGTTTGAAAGTTAGCCCAAACAGAGTGAATAATATGCACATTACTCCTTGGCCCACCATTTCTCCACAAGTACTGCAAACCATAATATAAAATCAGTATGTATGTATGTATGTGTGTGTGTGTGTATATATATAAGGAATGGAATAATAGTGGAAAGAGTTGGGACAATAGCATAGAGGTTGCGAGCTCACATTAGCCAAGGCATTTAATTTTTCAGAATTTGATGAGTTCTCATTTCTTGAATTCCAGACTAAAGCAACTTGTACTTTACCTGGAATAAAAGATTAACAGAGTTGAGAATATAGTAAAGATACAGTTTTTAATTAAAAAAGAAAAAGAAAAAAGATTAATAAGAATACAAAAATAATTTCCCAAGCTAAGTAAACTACCATTTTTGTATCTTTCTGGTGCAGGAAGAGAAGTGTTGTAAGTTGTCACAGCCATCTGCACAACACATCACTATAATCACACAAGACAAAACAAAATAACAAGCAATTCTACTATAAATGGTTGATAATCAACTACTAACTAATTAACTAACTAACTAATTCTTAATCTTAGTTTGATGATGATAAGCGAATTAATCACCTGAACATATCGTAAATCACCAGTCCTTTCATCTTCATTGTACGGCTCAACATTCAATGCAGCAATACCTTACAATTGTCCAAAGCAGAACAGCAGATATTTCAATAGTAATAGATGCAAAGAAACAAATTTTACACATATTAAAAAAAAAAAAGGAAGAAAAAAAAGAAACAGACCTTGTCTCAGTAATTCAACAGCAACATTAATACTTGGATGGTGAGCTGCACAAACACACGAGCAAAAGAGAAAGAGAAAATACACAGGCATTCAGAGGAATTAAAGACTAAAAGACTAATTTATTGCATAATTAAAAAAAAAAAAGGAAGAAAGAAGGAAAGAAAGAAAGAAAGAAAAAGTCCGGACCTTTACAGTGGGGAATATCTACTATATTATGAGTGCCTTCCTCGTAGAGCCCAATCAGTGGTTTCATCGACGAACCGCGAACGGCTAGTTTTGCACGACACCTCCATCCCCACTGTACAGCGAAAATTAGAATCAAACCGTTTCAGTTCTTTTTTTTTTTAAAAAAACAAAAAAGAAAATGAACAGGTGAATCGAAAAATTGAAAAAAATTAAAGTATCGTACCAATCTTGAGCTATCAAAAGTGAAATCAGATAGTCCGAGGCTCTTAAAGAACTCAGCAGCCTCGTCGACGACAATCGGACGGTGGAGATTGAACTCTTGTGTGCAACCAGAGCACCTGAATTTCCGCAAAAAGAAGACACATTTGAAACTAGAGAACCAAGAGAACAGGATGTGAGGGAATGAAATGGATTAGGGATGAGGAAGGAGCGTACGCTTGGAAGTGAGGGCACTGAAGAGCACATGTTAGTGAGGGAACCGTGGTTGAGTTGACGAGCGGCGCAGACTGTGGGGGTGGGGGAAGAGTGGGCGGAGGAGGTGCACCGGGGGAAGCGCGGCAGGTAATAAGAGGAAAGGACGGTGGCCGGAATGAGAGGAGATACGGTGGCAGCATTAGTGAAATCGGCAGTGAACAAAGTGGCGCGAATGGATAAAATATCTGTCTGAAAAATCTAATGATTTAGTGGCTTTTTATTATTTTTCGACTGAGTTTACTGAAATAATAATATTTTATAATAATACATTATCTAATTTCTCTTTATTAGGTGAACTGGTATATTTTTTAATTTTATATTTTTATCCCAATTTAATTTTTTTTCCAAAATTTATTTTCTAAATTAAGAATATGAAATTAAAAAAATTAAAAGAATATAAAAAGGTATTTTAATACCTAATATCAAAACGTTAAAAGAAAATCAACTCAAAAAATAAGCGTTCAAAATAAATTAATATTTCTAACAGAACATTACAAGTAAATTAGAATATTTTCTCTTTTTAAAAAATATCGAAATTATATTTTAATTAAGTAAAATTAAAATTAGAAAAATATTATTTTATTTTATTTTAGAGAGAGCGAAAAAAAGAGGAATGTTCGAATTCGAGACTTTAGAATACAATAGTACCAAGACTTGCATTGGGGATTTTTTGAATGCTCCTTCCGACCAAAGATAACTTCATTAAATTTTGTTGATGTTTGGGTATTTATATAACTACTCCCTCCGTTCCACTTTAAAAGGCTATTATTCTTTTTTCACGGTAATTAAGAAAATAATTAAAATACATCAATTTCATAAAAAAATAATATAAAATGACAAGAATATCCTTATTTATTACATTGGGAAAAGAAAAAGTAAGTAATATATATTTAATAAATTATATAATAAATAGGGATAAATACGTAAATTTCTTTCTTAAATTGCGAAAAGAACATTTGGAGTGGCACAAATAAAAAAGGGAAAACAGCATTTTAAAGTGGGACGGAAGGAGTAATAACGAATGAAATATCGCCAAAGATTACATTAAAATATTATTAATAATTAAAACAAAGAACATTAAACCATAAAAAATATAAACATGTTTATTATACAAGTGGTGAAGCATATAAACTTGGATTATAATTATGGGTATTATGTGTTTATCAGAATCAGAAAACTCAGTCTCAATTTTCTGGTTTACTGCTCTACTTTTCAAATATAAAAGAAAATACATACTAAATGAAGAATTTATCCTTACACTTATGACTTATCGATGAAATCAAAATAAGCTTGTATCCAAGATTTCGGTGCTGACACGAATGCTAATGTGGCATACACATAAATGAAGTATCGATTCATGTTAGCTAGGGGTGAGCATGGTCGGTTAACCGGTCCATTAACCTCAGTCCATTAACCAGTCCATTAATATCGGTTTTTTGAAATTACAGTCCATTAACCAGTCCATTACCATCGGTTAACCAGTCCATCGGTTTCGGATTTTCGGATCGGTTACCCAATATTTTTCGGTTAACCACTATAATTATAAATATATTCATAAATAAAATTAAAATATTAAAGATACTTAAAAATTAAAATTTTTTCACTATAATATAACATTATTGTTGTTAAAATAAAAATATTTGGTGGATATAAGCAAATTTGTTTTTAAAAATTAATATTTAATATGTAAATATATTAATCGGTTCATAATCACTTTTAATTAGATAAATTATTATAGTTACTAATAGCCAATTAAAAAAACTTAAAAACATTAAAATAATTAGTATAATAAAAAAAAGTACACTATCACTTTTAATTAGGATAAATTGTTATAAATTATTAATAAATTAATAAATTAACTAAAAATTCGGTTTCGGTTCGATTAACCAGTCACATTAGTCAAAAACCATTAACCAGTCCATTAATATCGGTTTTTTCAAAACACTAACCATTAATCAGTCCATTACAATCGGTTAACCAGTCCATCGGTTCGGTTTCGAATTTTTTTTTCGGTTAACCGAGTCCATCGGTTTTTTTGCTCACCCCTTAGCATTCACATTATTAACGGACTTCACTCTCCACAATATTTAAAAGTATTATTTTGCCCTTAATATTTTTTAAAAAATAGCTACTTTCATCATTATTTTTTAAAAATGGCCATTTACCACTAAATTTTTATTCCACATCTAAAAAAAATTTGCAAGAAAATACTTACATTTAATTCATACTTTATTTTCTATTATATTTTGAAAGTGCTTTATAAATTTTAATATTTTAAAAGTAATTTATATGTTATATTCTATTATATTTTTAACGTTGTTTTGCACATTTTAACTTTTTTTCGCACCTAGTTGAATTTTTTAAAAAAATTCGTATATTAAATCCATATTTTATATTGTACTACATTTTAAAAGTAAATGTACTAGAATAGAAAATTGCCATTTTAATACATTTTTTGTATAACTGCAAAATTTTTTAGAAAGTAAAATGACGTTTTTTATTATTAATATTTACTAATTATAAGTTAAAGAAAAGTTGTATACTACAATTCATTATTTTATTTTTAATATATATTCTCATTATTTATTAAAAAAAAACTTTTGTTATTAAATATTTCTTGATAATTATTTTTTAAAATAAAGAAGTTTATAAATTACCTTTAAAATATAATAGAAAATAAAGTGTAGATTAAATATAAGCATTTTCTTGAAAAATTTGTGATGTGAAAAAAAAAAGAGTTAAAGGGTACAGTAGCTATTTTATGAAAAAATGTTAAAAGTAAAATAGTCATTTTAATAATATTAAAAATAAAGTAGTACATTTAAAATGTTAGAATTAGCATAGAGTGAAATTCATTAATGATATGGACGCTGACGTGAACCGACACTTAAATGTTATAAAAAAAAAAAGCTAAATTACCAATAATTTTTTGTAACGTTTTAAGTAAATTTGAAAAAGAAAATGTTAAGAACAAATAAAATTCCAAATGAACAATTTATAAGGGCAAATCATTACATAATACATTCTCCCATTTATTATTTTTATTGAGTGAGGGATTTTGGCCGTTTGATAAGTTTACTGAATAAAAAAAGTTTTAATCTTACTATAGCGGATTGTACGTGAAGTGTACCGAAAGATTACCCGGTTTTAGCGGCAGCAAGTATTTTACATGGAAATTGGAGTTAATGCCGGAAAGAAAAATTCACTCTCATGTTTCAGAATTATCAAATCGGAAAAACATTACCACTTAATCAGACAATTCATTCTGCAACCAGGCATATATGTATGCTTAGTAAATAAATAAATAATTAATAAACTTTAGTATGCTTTTCACATTGGATCTCTTTCCAACATATAATGTACAATAATCTCTGCTGGGACTATTTAAAATAACATTTAATTAAAATTTTATTAGATTATCAAGGATAGATTTGGATCAAATAAGATCGCGATTAAATGAGTCATTATTTTTGAAGATTATTTAAAAATTTGGTGTGTTTTAAAAAATAATTGAATATTGGGTATGAATTTAATACCGTAACATGTTGCGGGTCCAGAAAGTAGAACTCACGGTACTAGAAAATTTGTTTAGATCGAAATCACAGTAAGGGTCTGACACCGCAACACACTGTTGCAGTTTCCATGATAAACAAGTTGAAAATATAAAATATAAATATGAATAGAAAATAGTTGAATTAATTGAAATTTAGATGAAATTTTTATGAATAAAATAAAAACTATAATTTGTATTTGATGAATTGTTTTGAATATTTGCAACTTTTTACTATATTTATCTTAATTTTTTTTAAAATGTTCAATGACTTGAAAATATTATTTTATTATTAAAGTTTGATGTTAAATTTATTTTTTTAAAGTATTTTTTATTTTGTGTTAAAATGGTATTTTTATAATATTTATATAAAACTTAAAAAATAATATTATTTAATTTTAATTTGACAGTTGTAAATAAATAGTATATGGCACTTTCAATTGGGACATGGAAGACTAATGTTATATATTTGTGTTTTTTTTATTTTTTCCTTATTTGCCACATATAAAAAAAAATATGCAAATCTTTCAATATTTTTTTTACGTCAATACAAACAGTAACATATATATATATAGTTCATATGCTAGCCAAAATTTACTAATCGATAAATTTAAATTTGTATCAGATATACCTATAAAGCAGGGTAAAATATTTCATTTCAAATATTTAAAAATAATTCATTTTTTAAAAATCAAACTCGTAACCTCTGATTAACGGAAAATGACCATTACATATAATAGCGGCATTTATTATGGTTTAAATATATGATATATGACTTTGGTTATATGGATATTAATTGATATTTTCAACTTCATCAAATAATTTAGCATTCCTCAATTTTTCAAGAAAAATAGAACTATGGTCAAGTTGAATTCTGCTGTTGTTCACCGCACAAGATAGCAATGTTGGTAAAATACAAGAGATACAACAAAATAATGTTGCATTCAAAAATAATAATGATGATGATGTTAATGGAATTGATGAGCCAAAGCTGACTAACGACCTTAGGCCTTAAATTTATGTGGTAGTGATATACTCCCTCCGTTCCTTAATATCTGTCACTTTTGACAAAAATTCAAATTCTATTTATCTGTCACTTTTAAATTTTCAATACAATTTAATTTTCTCTTTCCAATTTAATTTTCATTTTCAATAAAAATTGACCAATTAGATTCATTTTTTTACATTGAATCACTCAATTTTTTTCTAAATTTAAAACTAATTAATATTTCTTAATTATTGTGAAAACAACAAAAGTGACTAGTATTTAGGAACGGAGGGAGTAACAAACATTGAAATTATCCAAAAAAAAAAAAATCCCACTATCCCTCCAAAATTACACAACGTTAACAAATAATTGAAAAATTTCTTATTTGTTCCCATGTTCTGCTAAAAAAATAAATGGTGTCTCATAAAAAACAATATAATATAAATTATTTTTTGATTGGATTGAATTTGGTGTGTTTAGATCAATTGACAGGTTGGTCCAATTTGGAATTGGATAAAAATAATTGCATTGTCCAATAAAAGTATTTTTGTTTGAGTTATAGCTTAAAAGAAGTTCCAATTTGACCCATTTCTCATGTCTTTCTTGAGGGAACATAAACTATTACTATGAGAGACTTTTTGGAAGGGAAAAATTCTGGCACATTGCAAATATAGAGGGAGAGTAGCTTCTAAGCATTTTATCCCAACTGCCAAATCACCCAACCAAAAGAAATAAGACAAATAAAAAATTGAAGAGAAGAGACAGGCCTGCCGAATCTGAAATCGCAGCAGCCTGTTACTTCCTCAACACACAATATCTGAAATCGCAACATGAAATCGCAGCAGCCTGTTACTTCCTCAACACACAATATCTGAAATCGCAACATGAAATCGCAGCAACCTGTTACTTCCTCGACACACAATATCTGAAACCGCAACAGCCTGTTACTTCCTCGACACACAATACCGAAATGATCTCCTCCAATGTTAATCTAAAAAAACTTTATTTTTCTAAATACTTTTCAAAAACCACCAAAATTTTCTAAATTCTTTTCCAAACAAACCTTATTTGAAAAAATATCCTATTATTAAACGGATTATAAATATCAGATTGTATACGTTTCAAACTTCATGAATAACCTATAAAAATTAATTATTTTTATACACATTATATAAAAAAAATATTATGAAATCAGAGATAATATAAATAGATTATAAACAGATCATAAAATAGTAAAATGATAAATGGATGATAGTGATATTAGATTTTAATATTTTTTGCCACCTCTACGCGTAACCCCTTTATCAAAACTAAAAGAAATTAGCTTGGATTATAAGGTAATAATCCAACCAATACACACAAACTCCATTGATGGAGCATTAAAACAGTAAAATACAGTATTGGTAATCATCTCATGGAACTCATATTTTCACGATTAATACTTGGTAAAAATAAATCCCTTAATATGAGACAAATTGGAGAACAGCTGATCTCCTATTTGTATTTCAGACCTATGCCTACTTCAATGCTGTAGCCTAACTGAACATAATCTCTTCTTCCTCCATTGCTGATTAGTCATCAGTCCCGAAGTATCGATCTCCAAACTCGCCCATACCCGGTATGACGCGGAATTCTTCATTTAATGCAACATCAATCTCTGATGTCACGATTTTCAAGGAAGGGAACCTTTTGCAAACGCAATGGATACCCTCAGGTGCCTATATTTCCACAACTATATCAGCCTTGCAATCGAAACGAATTACAGAATGCAAAGAGCATGGTGTAAATCACTCACAGATATTAGGTTTAAGAATATGATGTGAGATTCAGGCACTCCTTTCTGTATAATCAGTTCTATTGCTTGATTGGCAGAGTTGCCTACAAGGACATCAATCACAGTTCATTCAGCCAGCAAATGGCCCAAATTTCATGTCAAAACTATCCAAATTGGAAAACTAAGCTGGTCATTTATATATATATATAAATATAGAAAGAGAGAGAAGCATCTGTCCTGCTTTGAGACTTGTAATAAAGACCTTATGCACGCATCAGAATAGATTGTCAATGAATATTAGCAACAGCCACTGAATAATTGAAGACTGTGAAGCCCTTGAAGAGTCTAAAACTACAGAACAATGAGAATATATACCAAGTGTTCACAATTAATAAATGGCAACAAAGGGAGAAGATTGACAGAAGTACTGTGATTGTCTAATATGGGCCAGGTAGAGTAAATAAAAATTCTCAACTCCCAATCCAGCAAAGATTGACAAGCTGAACTTATCGGGCTCAGAGAAAGCTGAATAAAGTAGCACTTTCAACAATTTATACCCTTAGAAGTTGATGACCAAATCGGGCCTCTTTGGGATAAATCACAAGTATTTTTAGAGAAAGTGCAAAGCAACTGGAAGTCATGACTGTTCTTTCCTTGGGTAGACCTTATCTACAACCAGTTTAATACTTCTACACATATAGCAACTAACTTCTCCAAAAAAAATTCTTGCCTGTCAATATCATACAAGGGAAAAGGGAAATTATAAAACTATATATAGAAAGTGATTACCTGTAGCAAGAACAGGATCTAGGAGTAATACATGCCTTTCTGAAATGTCTTTGGGGAGCTTCTCATATATAAGCTGAACACAAAACAATAATCTCCAATTATGATTTGCATGGACAATGAAATCAAAAGCACAAAGCAAGTACAATATTTTGTTGTGAAAACTAGACTAAATCATTTCACCTGTTTCCCGTTGTCTCCATCTCGATGAATAAGAATTTTTCCAATTTTTATTCCCTTGCAACATGCACGTAATGCATTTTCCATGCTTTCTCCACTGCAAATAACACATAAAGAAAACTGTTAGGAACAATTCCTAACTTAGATCACAACAGAAATTAGAGAAGAAAGCATAGAGAAGGAAGGATAGAGAAATAGGAAGAGAGAAGAAGAAGAGAGAGAGTTAGAGAGCGGAATATCAGAGAAGAGCGAATTTGTTGTTCTATTCATTCATGAGAAGGTAATTACAGAATTGGCATACATAACACACTGCTGAGCCGTGCTAACCGACTAGAGGGCGTGTGCCTTAGGTATTAGAGAATTCTGCCACCTATCATTGCTGGTATAACATAATTCTTCTTTTCTAACTAACAAGTGCTTAATTACAGCATTTCTTTTGTATCTGAGAAAAACCCGTTAGCCTAAAGAAACCCAAAATCAACAAAAAGGATTGCCCTACATAGCATTGAAAAGAAAAGAATATCATAAGCAATTGCAAGCTGGATATGGGATCTGAAACTTATTGTAGCTTGATGTGTAAGATGAACACCGGCCACGAATCACATTCCATAAGAGGAAGATGGCATGGCCAGGTGATAGTGATTGCAGAAGTAAATACCTGATTTAAAGCTCACCTTCGAATAATGGAAACCCCACATAGTTTCTTGCAAAAGTCAACTCCAGTGTATAAAGATCCTGGAGAAAGTAAAGAAAACTGTGATTTGTAACCATTTCATCTGTTGAAAGCTGTGAATCAGAAAAAGGAGTAAAAAGTAAACAGCAGATGAAACCTAAGCATCACTATTCTCTCCAAAACACACCTGTTGGTGTAATTACTTGCTTCTCAGTGAATGGCAAATGACCAAGACCATGCTCCACAACCTGAAAACTCAAAGGAAACAGTGACTTCAATTTTCATAACATATTTGAATCCAATGCTGGCTCAAAAATGAATTTCTGCTAAACTGTGTAGAGAGAGAGAGAGAGAGAGAATACCAGACGGATAAGCCGATCTGAATAAAATACAAAATCATGCTTCGATATGTCCTTATCTCGAATCAATGTATGCATACCTCTTATCTGTAACACAAGTTGAGCGCATAAGCAAACCAAACAATGAATAAATAGTGACACACATACCAAAATGTTCATGATGAGGAAGAACATTGAGCAGCACAAGCCTTGTCCACATATATGCCCATAGACACATGGAATTTTTTAAAAAGAAATGTTTTCATATTTTCTCCCTTTTATACTCAACAAATATGTATTATTTATATGGTGCCCATTTCTGCACTCTATCCGTCATATAAGTCCTTACACATTCGCCTAGTTTAGAGCTTTGCACCAGCAAACAAGAAGATATGGCCTCTAATACAGCACAAAGACATAACCCTCTAGAAAGCAGGTAAAAAAGTTGCCAAATTCAATTGCCTCTCATGAAATGTAGCAGTAAAAATGAGGAATAACAACAAACATGTAGAAGAAATACCTGAAACGTGGACTGAATAACATAAACATTCGGATATATTTTGCAAAGGTCATGTTGACCAAGTTTTGTATGGATATGCTGCACTATCAAATCAATGGCAACATGATTATCACCACCCCTGGGAATGATCACATCAGCATACTTTTTTGATGGCAGAACAAAATCATCAAATGCAGGCTTCACAAATTTAGCATACTGCAGCACCAACAATACAAAAAAAAAGAAAAATAAATTGTCATAAGTAGCTCCAAGGATTCAACTCCTCACATGTGCTTCAAATTCACATGATAAGCATCATTAGATACCAAAACCACAGCAGAGCCATCTTTTACGTGTGAACCATGAATCAAATGGTCATTTTCAAAGTGACACAGTGAAATGATTTTTTTTTTCTAACTTCCTCCAAAACAGGGATGGCATATTTTAAATTGCTGTAAAACCTGAGAATCCACTCATATGGTGATGATTGATTCTATATGTGCTGATAAATTTGATGATGTCAAGAAAATAGAGCTAGAATTTACCCACCTCACAATGTTGATTCTTTAGCAAAATAAGACTTAAGATAGAGCTTTCCCCAGACATGGAAGAACAATGCAGTGAAGGTAAAGGAGATTGATTGCATTGCCAATTACAAATTCAGATATCCAGATTTTTCTTGCAGATATATCTATTTACGAAGTTTAGATTTACGATGATTTAGGAACACTTTTTAGAACTTTGTGTCCTATGCAATATTGGTTTAGAATTTTCCTACTTTGATATTAAATTTTTAAGCAGAGTTAAAAATTATGTTCTATGGTTGTGTTTTGTTTCATTCTTCATACTTGAAAATGTACAGCATGGCATAAACCATGATGGAACGACCCATGCAGTAAGAGCTTCTATGCCTCATAAAATTTATGCAAGGCATTGAATTAAAGAGAATCTCTTTGTATACGCTATCTTCAAAGAAAAGCTTGCGCTTCAATGAAAATTAAAAAAAAATCCATCATTACAATGATTTATGCAAGCTTTGGGATGAAATGCATCAGGGAAAGTTTGTTATGCTTGGAACGATTCATAGGCATGAACCAATTTTAATAAAGAAGACAACACACCTGCTCAAGAACAGAATTTATGTCCCTACCCCTTTCAACTGTATCACGCCTTATTCTCCGAGCAAGCCTTACATCCGCATCTAAAAAAGTACAAACAATTTAGTGCTAGTCGAAAACTAAAGGGCAAGAAAAATAAAGTGAACAAATTAACACTGCACAGTTGTCTATATGTTCTAATATTCAAAAGACTAAATGAATCCTCGGAGTTTTCACATTCATAAACGAGTCAACTCAGGAGAATGACCCAACCTTAAGGCTGATAATCTGGAAACTGTGGACTGGACTTTCTTTCACTTTCTCTTACCAGAAACCAATAGTGTTAAAAATATTAAAAATACTAAATAAAGCATTTTTTGGATTAGATTGGTAAAAAGTGAACATAACATGGCAATTCCCATTTCATAGTTTGTGAAAACAAAACACATGTACAAGTCCAAGGTGGAAGAGTCTGATGCTCTGAATCTCTTTCAAGGGCTGCTATGCCACAATGGGTTTGGAGGACGAATGGTGAAGCAAGTGACGTGTCTAAAAGTAGGTCCAACAAGAGTTCGATACATTGGATCAGGTTTTTTAAGTACTGGTGCGCTAACTGAAACTAGCTAAATTTTGCATTAAAAGTTAGCTTGCCAATATTAGCAATTCAAAGTTCCAGAACAGTACGGATTTTCCAACATGCACATTTAATTCAATGTTGCCACAGCAGTATTGATCCATGAAAAAAGGGTTCAAACCTGTGTCAACAAAAATTTTCATATTCATCAGGTTGCGGACGCGCTGGTCATGGAAAACCAGAATTCCCTCCAAGATAATCACATCAGAAGCGTTTACCTGATGATGAATTTAGTATATCTTAGATTTTGTATGTGCAACCAAATAATAATAATAATGATGATGATGATGATGAAGCAGAGAAAGTCATGCAATCAGAATAGTACAATAACTTCCATTACATTCCCACCAAACATAGCATAAAAGGCACTCAAGTTAATTGTGAAGGTATTACCTGCCTAAAGCTGTCTGAACGGCGGCGATGACTTTTAAAATCATAAATCGGAACTTGATAAGGTAGCCCACTTCTGAGCTTTTGGATGCAGTCTAAAAGCTGTTCAGTGTCAAAAGCATCTGCAAGAAAGACAAATAGTAAATCATCAAAGCTTGTTCAGAAAATCTTTAGAGCTAAACAAATCCACCACAACCACTTCCAAACCAAACATCAGCAAGAATAAATAAATCCCAATCCAGTCTAAGCGTTTGAATACCAGGATGATCAAAATTATACTCATGAACACGTTCCAATTCTGCAGGAGTCAAGCCCCGATAAAACGAATCCTGCATCACCCAACAACTTGATAAGGCATCTTCTCAAAAAAGAAAAAACAATTATAATAACAGATGCAAAAAAAAAAAAAGTTGAAACAAGAGTAACCCATATCAGAAAACCTGATTAACGAGCACAACCCGGTGATCATGAAGTTGTTGAATAATCATATCACATACTGTAGTCTTACCCGAAGCTGTACCCCCGGAAACCCCTATTTAATTACACAAAAATCCATCAGAAAAAAGGGGAAAAAAAAAAACCAATTTAGGACAAATTGGCAATACAATCGAAGGAAAGGCTGCAAATATAGGAAACCGCTAAATAGAACCCTAAATAACAAGCATTAGTGTTATAACTTGGACAATGTAACTGTTTAATTAGCAAGTAAGGGGCATAAGCAGCACAAAATTCTCACATTTTCTTCAAAAATAAATAAGAAAAATAGAGAACATAATGAGAGAGATGGAAGGAGTGAAGTAAGGAAAAAATCACCGATAACAAATGGTTGTTTAGGAGCTAATGGGGAAGCAAAATCTGAAGGAGTAGAGCTGCGGTGAGCCGGGGAAGAAGAGGAGGAGGGGGGCGGAGAAGAGAGAAGACCGTCGAGGCGAAGGCCGGAAAAGTGGGGACCGGAGGCCTTCTCCATAACGTAATCTATAGAATTGGTCTCCTCCGGCATTCTTTTTACCTCAAAAAAGAAAAAAAAAAAATCGCTGTAGAATTTGAAAATTGAAAGGAGTCAATCCGCCAACAAGCAGCTGTCCTTAGGTTATGCTTGCTATTGCCAACTTCGCATCTTTGGCTAAATATATCAAAACGCACGCATTTCTTCTTAACTACTTTTTCTATAAAGGCCAAAGAATAAAATAAGTCCCTCTAGTTTGTTTAAATAGTCAATTAAGTCCTTTCAATCAATTAACCAATTACATTTTTAATTGGTTCAATTAATACCTTGTGATAATCTCCCATTATTAAAGAGCAATTTTTCATTAACTCCGGAGTGCAAATGAGTTGGTAAGAAACTCTCCTGGTTTAAACGAGATCTTAAATTTGATTTTCTTATATGTCTTTTATGGAGTTGGAGTTTATTAAGATAAGGTGTGATAAGAAAAAAATTAATTTTTAATTTGCTTTACTAATTCACTTGGACTAAAATTACTAATTAGGATAAAGATAAGACATGGCAAGAGTTAAAACACCCACATGCAAAACCAGCATCTTTATGCTATGCCCCAGTAAAGTATTATTATTGGCCAAAGTGTGTATACAATTATTCGACCATAAAGGTTAAAGTGAGAGGTCAAATTAGAGTCTAATGTTATGTTATGGGGGGGAATAAGAATAATAGGATTGGTCCACATTAATTAGTAGATTAAATGAAAATTTACTCTTTAACGGGATGTTAATGAAAGGGTTAATTGATCTAACTTTGATTTATTAAGTGTGTAATTGATGCAATTGAAGACACTCAGCTATTGAGTTCGAAGAACTGAACTCATTGGAATATTCAATTTTCAAGTAGCTTGATTTCTCCATATAGCTTCGAATGTTACTAAAAGAATTTTTGCTATTTAATTCACTTTTAGAGTTTTCAGAAGATTTTAATTACACCATAATAGAAAATAGATGGAATTTAATTTATCTGATTCTATAAATCAAAAATCAATAAGAATGCTACTTATTTGAGATTTACATTTTTATTCAGATTCTACTACTTGGCTCTATAAATAAGTAGAAATTTAGGTATGAGATTCATTTAACTCTCTTTCAATTCTCCTAAAAATATTTTCCTCGCTATCTGACTTGACAGTCAGAGTCTTGCTTGCTAAAAATCTATCAAAATTGTGTATTTTCAGGTGATATATTCCAGTCGACGGTCCAAAATATTCAGACAGTTATCAAAACAAATTAAGAAGGCTTTTTTTAATTTATATAATATATAATATTTAATTTTTGGTATTATTTGTTAGTTTTGTTGGCTGTGGATTTTGAGAGGAGAACGAAGAATATGCCATTTTGTGGGGTCACAACTCGCAGGAATCTTTTATCTAACAAATAAAATAGCATTGGTGGCAGCAAGAAGAATATTAAAATTCCCATTAAAAAATAAGAAGAATATATAAAAAAAAAAAACTTCTCAATAGCTATTACAGAGGCATAATGTTTAACTACAAAAATATTATTAAAAAAAATTAAATTTAAAACCTGTGGCACTTTTTAAAATACTTTATTTAAATCATATATTATGCATAAATGTAAAAAATATGAATTTACGAATTTAATTTCTTATTTTGATAATAAAAATTTTGTGGATTTATACGTACTGCGTTCTCGATAAAGGTCTCGAATTCTATGTTGAAAATTTTCAATGGAATCCTGCATCACCTAATTTGCTTGTCCATTCAATTGACAGGTGTGAAAGGATGAAGGATGAGCTCATATCTCCCCTATCATTGATAACAAACAACTTGCTATTTTTCAATAATATATTTGATTAACCTGAGAAATTAAAAATACATTCATCTTTATTCTCTCATGATAATAACAAATTAACAATCCAACAAATGAATACCACTCCAACCCCAATTAACCCTTAATAAACTCACTTAGTATAAACAAGACTTCAAACTCGATATCTTATAACTATAAAATAAAATCGGTATAGGTTAAATCAAAACGTATCGGGCCTATTAATCTGGTCCTTAATAACACTTTTAGCGTCTGTAAATGAAGGCGGTAGCTAGCAATATAGACAACAAAAGAAAATGAGGAAGAAAAGATTGGATAGAAGAAGAAGAAGAAGAAGAAGAAACAGTAGGAGAAGAAGAAGAAGAGTCAGGAGTAGAAGGTGCAGTTCCAGATTGTGCAGTAATTTTAACCTTCATGCCTTGGTTGCAGTGACCTGATGTACCACAAGCAAAGTAACGAGTGCCTGGTTTGTTCAATTTCACCACATCGTTGCCTGTGCTCATTGTGCCTACTGAGCTCCCCAAATCACAATTCTTGTATGCATCTTCCCCATCAACTTCTACCACGCTGTGTAGCCCTGAACTGTACTTGAACACTGATCATAATATATAGAATAATTATATTAATTTAATCAACTTAATATATTTAATTATTCACTATCTACTTGTAATATTAAACGTATAAAGTAAAAAACTTTCCATACCAATGACTTTTAGAATTTGATATACATCTAGAATTAGGTATTATCGGATCTATATTTTAAAACGATTTTCTAATAGTATACGCTTTATGTATAGTGAATTATTTTATAGTAATTAAGAAAAGACTTACCGAGTTGATCTCCAACTTTAAATTTTTGAGTAGAAGCCCATGAATCGAAATCTGTGGATTCGTCCCAACCTTGGCTTCCCCCAACAATATGTTGAGCTCCAAATGTTTCTTTAGCAATTAAACTAACAAAAATCAACACCAACAACATTCTTTGCTCCATTGCTTTTTGTTTTTTGGTATCATTCCTCTATTATCTGTGTGATTGTATATATAGTACAAAAAATTTACATTAAACATCATCTCTATATATCCTTAATTAATGCATATTGATGATTCATGTCATTTCATTATATTAAGCATCATCTATTGTATTAATTTAATTGAATGTACCATACTGTCCCTATGGAGCAAGACATAGGGAGGTTGCCCATCAGAGGGCATGAGGCATTTAAGTAATTTTAAAGGTCATGTTTAATTATGAAGCTCAAAGTATATGCAATTTTGGCGCTTGGGTTGCCTTAAAGCAAAATCTAGCTAGTTGGTTAAAGGAGGCAAAGAAAGCTTTACTTCAAAACTAAGTGATCGGCCCTATCATGCCAGGGATCATGGTTAGTATAGTGGGCTTCTCTAGAAACTCAAAGCTTGCATATTGGAAACTTCCATCTCTTCCACAAAGTTGGTAATTCATTTGTAATCATCATCACATCATAATATGGTTGTTGTTGTAATTAATGTGTAATTAACTATATTTTGCAACTCAATAAGGTTATCCAATACGGTATTTTCTTTCCTCAATTTTAGTTCCATATAAAATAAACGCTTTTTAGTTTGAGCCATAAATTCTAAAATTCCTCAAGTCATTATAAGCGGTATTTTAGTTTTATCACATACGAAGAAAATGAATTTGAATTTAACTCATTTTTAAAGATAGCTTGTAAAGTGAAAACTAATCAAACACATATCTTTATATCTAATGTCAAATACACGTGAAAAATTTAGAATGTAAAATTTATAAAATTGGACATTTGCAGGTGGCGAATATCACAATATCAGTGGCTCTAATACCATGTAAAGAAAAAAGTTTTGAATCCAACTAAATATATATAAAAAATTAGCTTGTAAGGTGAAAATTATCCAAAAAAAAAATTAGTTCACGAAAGAATACCCAACAACTAATTAAACATCATAAAACTTAGAAAGAGCGCAGCCAAACAAATCAATCTATAAAACCATGAAGAAAGTGATCATAATTTTTATTATATATGATGTAGAGTTGAGATTTATTATTAGATATAGAAAAAGGGATGAGGATCAAAATTGGTTAGGTATTTAATGTCGCTTGAAAAAAGAATAGAGTTGATTGTAGACAATATCCTTGGCATTGATGCCCATGATGAAATCCGCATGAGCATAATCCTTAATATACTGAATGCTAATCTTGTCGACATCATGAAACTTGAAACTGTCGAGTAACATCTGGACATCCTTAACATCAGACAAAGCATCTCTTCCACCGTAGCTTATGAAAATTGGAATGTTATTTGGGATTCTTGATAAGTTGTAAATTGGAGGTCTCATTTCTCCATAATGCATCATATTATAATCTGGATTTCCGTAGTTGTATTTCTCCAATATTCCATCTCGAACAGCTGCATTTTCATTTTAATTAACATTTTAATAAATATAATTGTAATCAAGTGGTGTGGAACTTACTTTGAGCCAAGTGCACCATGTTCTTAGTTGCAGTGGATTGAGGCTCGTTCTTCAGGAACAGATCAACCGTGGAAGCATTAAGACAACAGTTTGGGCCTTTAATTGAGAACAATTGAGGTTATGATATATATAAGCAAAACTGTATTTAATATGCTAATTAATTAGGCATAATATAAACTAATAAAAGTTAATTAAAATACCAGTAATAGCTGTTAGTAAATCGTAACAATCAACTCCTGGATAATCACAGAGAGCTTTCAGAAATTCTGCAACTGCCTCCCTGTCAAAAATAAATATAAATAATTAATTAATTAATTAATTTGCAAAGTAATAAAAAAGAAATTCATTTTTACCCTTTAGGATTGAACTCTGCAACACCAAATAGGGTAGTGATCTGTAGAAATTGCAGGAGATTAATAATTAGAAAAATAATAAATAATGAATAATAAGAGGTGAACTATAACTGATAAACATACCTCACCAACAAAGGCTTTAGCTGCAACAACACCGAGTGGAGTGGTCATGTGGCTTAAGTAAGCAACTGGGCTTAAAAATGCTGCTGATCTCAATTTGTTCACTAATAACCCTTCTGAAAATGATGCCAAGGCTATTAATGTCCCCTGCCATTAATTAATCACCCAGATTATTTTTAATTAACTTGACGTGCATGTAATTAATTGGTTTGGTTTCGAATGTATATGTATACTTACAAGGGAATGACCCACGTAATGAATCTTCTGCCCAGTGTGGTCATGCACGTAGTCAAAAAAAGCTGGTAGATCGTAGCTCACTAATTCATCCCACGACCAATTCCAGAATTCCTGAAAAACATAATAATAACAATAATTAGATTAAAATTTCAAATACCAAAGAATAATTTTTTTTTATTATTATTATAAGAAAGAAGCATGCAATCTAATTATAAATATAAATATAAGTTAGAGGAATATTTAAGCTGAAGAATAATTACACTAAATTTTGTACAAAATATTAATGTAGTACAAGTAGTACATTGAATTTTGTATCCTTATTGTTAAAATTATTGTTGTACTTTGCCTCTTGTAATGCTGCTTTCCTTTACCTATTTTTGTATTATCTAACTTCTTTTTTCAAGATAACTTCTTTAACTATTTTTGTTTTATTTTTTTCTCCATTGGTTATTTTTACTATTTTATTTTGTCCCATTTTAAGTGTATTTTTTAAAAATTTGAGAAAAAATTTTACATATTTACTCAATTTATTATGCACCACTGCATTTAATAGAATGATAAATTTAACTTTAATCATGTAAAAATGAAATGGTTAATTTGAAATTAAAAAATATATAGTAAATTAGTCAATTGTTAATACTTTTTTTTTTTTATAAAATCAACATTTTCCAATTATTTCTTTAATTTTTATATTAAAGTAAAAGTGACGACTTAAATTAAGACGAAGGGAGTAGCTACGCAAAAATAGAAAATTAAGAAACAATTAAACCAATAATAATTGATAAGTAGCATTACTAACATAGCTTGATAGTAGCAATTATTCCCTTTTAAGTGTCCATTTTGAGCTTTTTACCAAAATTAAAAAATCATTAATTCATTTAATGATTTACTAAATTAGACTCCTATAAAATATTGTGTCTCTTTAATGCCCGAATAACTATTTATTAAAGTGAAGTTAATATAGAAAAATAATTTATAATAATTACAGTTTATTTTTTTAAATGGATACTTATTTAAAAATAAAAATAAAACTCTTGAACACTTATAAAGGAACGGAGAGATTAATTAATAATTATAAAATCTATGATTATATATGTAATTATGCTTGGGGGGAGAGAGAGAGAGAGAGAGAGAGAGAGAGAGAGAGAGAGAGAGAGAGATTAGAACCGGCTGATTGGGCTGAAGAACAACATGTCTCTTGCTAAATCTTGTCCCTCTTGCGTTTGCAATCCAAACGTCGAATCCTGCATCCGCTAATATCAACGGTAGATTTTGTTCGGGTGGATTGAGCAGCCATGTCATTCCATCCTGCACCATCATTATTATTATCATTCAATATTTAAAAATATATTGCATTAAAATATTTAAATTATTGTAATAATTTAAGACAGCTAAATGAATTACTATAAAATAATTATAATATTTCTATTAAATTTTGAAACAGTTTTCATTGCTAACATTGATTAGGGAATGGATTAGCATCACCGAATGCAGGGCAGGAGTAGACGAAATGAGCAGAGAAGATGATGAATTACAAGACAAACAAAAGGGAGTCTGCATGATTTGCATTTCTCGGCTTTCATCGGTGCATGTTTTTGCGGACCGTCAGGCCCATCTCTTTGTTCTTACTCAGAAATTTGATCATTCAAAGGAAAAAGTCAACATTTAAAAATAAAATAATAATAATAATAATCTCTGATTTTTCACTCTTTTCCATTAAATCAGCTGATGAACCGTTTAGAATATGATTAAACGGTGAAGAAGTGGAATAAAGTAAGTAATTTTTCATTAAATGAAGCTGTAATAAAAATTGTTATACAATAAAATCAATCTAAATAACTATAAAAGAGAGGAAAAGATGAAATATTAAAAAATGAATAATAAATTTGTTTCTTATCTTTCTAAAAGAAAAAATTAAAACTAGGGCTCAGATTTGCATCAAATTCAATTATAACCGTCATTTTTAAGGAAATTAATACAAAATATAGGAGCAAAATCTGGTATTCTCATTACTAATTTATTTTATTTTTTATTTATCCTTTGAAATAAATAAATTACTGGAATTGAATTGATATTGGCAGGCATGCAGAATTATATATTTTTTTCATGCGCAAATCAAGCCGGGATTCCACCTCTTGATTTCCCTTTGCGGGGTCTAACTTTATGATTTTAACTGACAAAAAGGAAATATATATATATAGTATGATTATAATTCCACAATCTTGATAAAGCCATGTGATAACCATTATCACTCGTACAAAATTTCCCATTTATCATTTGGATATATGATGAGTTTGTCATTTTTAAAATAAAATACACTCCATTAATTCACATGGATATATTCAAAAATGCCTGTCATATTTATTAGGTTTGACAATTTATGATTTTTTTTTTTAATTATTAAAAGAGATATTTCGTACTTTTTTTTATTGAGTTATAGATATGAAACGTTAGTCAGGTAATTCTTTTGTCAGCTCTTTATATCTAAAGCTATGTATTTTATTTTCCACTAATTAATTAATTAATTAATATTTTCCTCCTGAAAATAACTATAATTAATATAAATGAAAAATAAAAACATACCACAAGAACTCCATGCTGGATTAGAACAGGTTGTTTCTGAATAAAACCACCACCGCCACCCCCATGACGACCTTCTGGTATTCTTTGCATATTAAGTATATATCCATCTTGGGTTTTCACCTGATGAAAAGATACACATTGTAGTTAGCTAATTAATTAACTTCTTAATTAGGTCAATTAAATAGAGATGGAGATTATATATATATAAACTTACATCAATCTCCTGGCATTTGTAACCATGAATGGTGACTGAAGAAGCACATATACCAAATAGAGCTGAAGTGGGATCATCTATGGCTAAAGGGCCACGAATAGAGGCATAGCCTTGATAAGACTTAACACTAATCACCATAATTAAGAGAAGAATAGAATAGCCATGGAAAGCCATTGCTTTGCAGTGAAGTGAAGGAGAAGAGAAAGGTGGGGTTTATATAGGAGAATATATGTTCTTAATTTCTTGGGTTTAACAGACTATTGATATTTCATGGATTAAAGTTGGTGCCTTTTTTGACGTTATAAATCCCATTCACAACCCAATGGCGTGTGGGAGCCCACCATAATGGCTACTATCTTCTTTTTTTTTTTAAATATATATATATATATATTCTTATTTTTATATTTCAATTTCATTTTCGATTTTTATTAAAAAAAAAACTCAATTTTCAATTCTATATTTTTTACATTTTCAATTTAACATTTGAATTTAACCTTTATTAATTATGATTTTAGTTTTAGTTGGCAAAGTTAAAAAGAGTGACCCAAATTTAATTTTTTTAAATAATTAAAATTTATTATTAATTTGAATGATATTTTTTTTTTGAATGCAAATTAAACTTTCATTAATATAATAAAAAATACATTTACATATGAAAGTTAATAGTACATAAGATGTATGAAATAAATGAAGTTACTGGATTATATCTCTGAACTTCTTCGACAAGAACAGTGGATAATGGTAACATGCGGTGCGCAATCTGGCTATCAGCGGGAAACTCCGTCCATCTGTTGTTCAAAGGAAAACTTGCATAAAAGAAGACTATCAAACTTCCATAACGGAAGACAATCCAACTTCCATGAAAGAAGACCACAACCTCCAAATTTGGAGAACAAACTTTCATAATAAAAATTTAAATTGCACTCAATTTTAATTAAAAAACTAGATCTAAATAAAAATTTCAGATTTGATAAAAAACAAACTCGAAATAAAAACACAGAAAATTTAGATCTGAGGTTATAAAAACAAAAAAATACAAAAAAATAAAAAATAAATTAAAACTAAATCAGATCTATACAGATCTGTATTTATTGAAACCAAAAACACAGAAACAAAAAACAAAGGGTTTCAGATCTAACACAATAATCCAAAAACGAAAGAAAAACACAAAAAAAATCCAAATATGAATTTATTAAAACAAATAACACACTCAAAAACACAAAAAAACAACGAATAAAATTAAAAATTCAGATCTGTACTGATCTGAAAATTATTAAAGAAATAGAAGAAAAAAGATGAGGGGCTGCCGCCAGAAAATGAAGTGACGGCAGCCCCAAATTTAGGTTAACAATTTGGCGGCTATGGAACCCAGAGAGCGAAAGAGAAAAAAAAAGAGAGAGTTTTTTAGGTTATTAATTTGAATGATATTAAATATTAATAAAAACTAAAATAGATTAATGAAAAATGATTTTTCCATTAATTATAATGAAATTATGGATGAATGATTTAATTGAAACGACCCTAATGTTAGGAATTCAATTTTTATAGATACCATATAGGCCCATAACGTAGAACATAACGCCGATATAGTGCATGCTAGTCAAGTATGACTGTCCTAAACGGCTCTTCCTGATCAATTGGTGGACCATCCTGTTAGACTACACAGCACAGATAAAGAAGATCTGTTCTATGAACTAAAGAGTTTTAGATAAGAGGATCCCAGATTAATTTATAAGAGTACCTTAATGAAATAGAAGAAAGAAACTTTAGAAACCCATGACAAAAGAAGAGAAGAAAGGATTTTATTTATTTATATTTCAATTGTGAATCGGTCCAAACATTATTTTTTTTTAATTTATTAATTTCTAAATTTTTATTCCTCACTCATAGTCCAGTGGATAAATATTTATGAATTTTTATTCCCAATTTAGAGATGTATAAATTTTAAAAGATGATTCAGCATATCATACATTAACAAATCTGAGCCATTAGATAAAACATGAAAAAGAATTCAACAATTTATATTTATTGGCATACGATACGTTGGACATACCGAATCAGTTCTCAAATTTTTTTCTGTTATGCAAATATTTCCATAAATAGCATGCTTTTGACTCTTATCCTATCATTAATATTCAATGAATTTATCGTATAAAATATTTAAAAAATTTAAGAAATTGAATTGAACTTATTTTATACGGAAAAAAATGGTTAAAAGTTCAAAAAAAAATGTAATTATGAAAAGAAAATATATATATATATATATATATATAGAGAGAGAGAGAGAGAGAGAGACCAAGTCAATACATACATAATTAATATATACTTATTTAAATTTAAGCTAAGATGCGATTACAAGTCTACGAATGAAACTTTTAAATATTTATTTTGTAATATTTAATCTCTGAATTTTTTTAACACATTAAGCCTTTAATAGATGAAAAACTTAAAATTAAATTATACGTCCCGCTTTTAATATTAATATCCGTACCTCAATTTTATTGTATTTTGGTGCATTTTTTTGTCAATTTTAAATTAATCTTCATTTTTTATTTGTACTTTAATATCAAATTGACAAGAATATTGACGAGTATACATCAAATTAAGATTGACATTATATACTAAAAGCGCGTTTATTTCACGTTTTCTGTCCACAAAAAAATTTAATATATAAAAAATTAAAAAATTTAAAAGCTCAATACTGCAAAATAAATGTGTAGAAATTTAATAGTAGAAACTCAAAAACTTCATAGCCTTTGTAATTGCTTCTTTGCCTAACCTATATATCAGATTTAGGCAAAATAAAACTGAGATGCCTCTAAAACTATCTCAAAATATTTTATTGGCTAAAAGTATATTTTTATCCCTATCATTTGCTAAAATGGACAAATTTGCCTTTAATATTTATTTTGGGGCAAATTTGTAATGGTAAATTTTTATCTCTGCCGTCAATTGCCGCTAATTTTAACCATTAATACATTAGTTAACCGCTAGTGGTACACGTGTCATGCATCAATTGGACACGTGAACAAAACGTTTGGATGCCAAAAGTGTATTTTTCCCCTAACGTTTTTTCAAACATGCAAATTTGCTCTTAACGTTTGTAAAATGTGAGATTTTTGTCATTTCCATCAATTACCGGTAATTTTGACTGTTAATATTTAGTTAACCGCTGACGGTATAGGTAAAAATCTCATATTTTTTAAACGTTAAGGGCAATTTTATCCTAAAATAAATGTGGAGAATAAATCTGTCCATTTTAACGAATGATAAAAGCAAAAATGCATATTTAACTTATTTTATTAATAAATTGGCAAGTCAATCATTTCTAGTTTCCAGAGAATACCTAAAAAAAATCATTTATGGAGAACAGGGCACAAACTGCAAAGAGCATGTAATATAATTTGTTAATCATTACTTTCTTAAAAATTGGAGTTTGACTATTTGGGTCTTCAGATCTGTTCAAAGTTGGCCTTAGTCAGATTTATTTATTATAAAAATCATGATTTAATTCTAAGAAAAAAAAAATCATATTCTAGTTAATTTAATTATGTATAACGTGTTTTGGAAAGAAAATTTCAGCGGTAAATGCCGATTTTCTTAATATATAAAATTACGCATAAATATGAAATTAATATCGAAATACTCCATTAATTTTAGATTTGGTTTCAAGTTCTAGCCATCCTTAAAGTTCTAACAGAATATGCAATTTCTAACATACTTTTAAAGCATGCTCAAATAACAGATGGTCCCTCAATATATGAGCACTAGCAGTCCATTATCTATCTACAAGAACTGGACAAGATATGCTTACTCAAGCACATGTTTGTTGTTGGACATTGCCCATTTTGCTTTCGTTTCTTATGCTTCATATCCTTCAAAACATATGTTTCAGTTTCTTACCAATTCCTTTGATATTTGGATATTTTTTATGGCCATACTGTTTGCTATATGGATTGGCCTTTTCAATTTGTCATTTTGTTTCCATCTTTTAGTTGCTGTTTTTGGATTTTTGTTCTCTTGAATCAGCTGATGAAAGTTAGAATCTTTCTTCTTTTTCCACTGTAATCCTTCACCTCTTTCTTGCCATTATTTTCAAGACCTATTTGGCTCTTACCAGTTACCATTGGCCTTAAAAGGCCTATGTAGGATCAAGCCTTGAGGAGCTGAATTTCACTGCAATAAGTAAGCAATAGTAAAAGATCACAACTGCACATAGGTCATTGCCATCTACCCGAATCATAGTTTCGACACCACTATCCGACTTATGGATTCGTATCACTTTACCTGAAGCTATCTCATAAAACATATCCTGGAGCAATGATAAACAGCAGATAGGAGTAATACAAACTGTGACTGATAAACAGAATTTATAACTAAATTCAGAAAACATCACGCAGGCTAGGTACAATTTTTTATTTAAATATCGATATTTTCATTACAAGGGCAATTCACGGTCTTCTCGTATTGAATAAAATATCTTTCTTGTATCAATTTACTTCTAGAACAAAAGGTCTATGAATTTCAGGATGTACTTCCCTTGAGATTATGCATATCTTCTCTACCGCTATTGCTTTATAAATGCCCTTGTCTCATAAAAGCAGAGTTCCCCTGTACTTGCAAAATCCGATTGCAGTGCAGTTTGTGCACATAACTTACATGATCTCAAGGGATTTGAGATCCTACCATTTTCCATTTACATCTCGTTAAAGGTAATAGAAATTAGACTTCATCATTTACAGCTATAGCCGGAGTCATCTTCTTCTTCCTGTCACTAAAACTACGGCAAGACATCAAGCTTGGGAGACAACATTGCTTAGGTTTAATAGATGTCTCTGTCTCAGTTACAGCATCACCATTAGCAGTCCTTTCACTACTACAGAGACTGTTAGAACCGGAGACATAAGGGGTAGCGGAGCCAGATTTGGGAAGAACATCAAGAATAGTTGGCTTGACCTCTGTCTTCACATTGGCAATGCTCTTGTTGCCTGAGGTGTCTGAGTTGTCATAATCTAGGTCATCTCTACTCTCCCGGAAAAGTTCTGATAGTCTCTTCTTCCTCCCTGTCGGGGATGGTTCGGGCATTGATCCGGGGAGTGGAGGTCTGTTCTCCAAAGTGGTTTTATCGAGCTTAGGTGTAACCATGGAAAAGCTCTGATGCACTGGGGTACTGCCACGAGATGGGGTAAATTCTGCATAATCAGCGCAAAATCACCGGATTAACATAGGCCTCATTTTCAAAACCTAAATACTACAAACATGACTGCTATTCTTTCAGTGTGTAGACAGTGACAGTGTTAAAGGACTGGCTACTGAGCATGTCAGAACCAAATTTTTCATGTTCAGTCACTTTCTAAGTCTATCCAATGGCACGGTTTGCATAAGATTTAAGCATAACTTGTAAGCAAGCCACAAAGAGAGTTCAAGGACTGACAAATTGCAATAGTTGCTGGAGAAATGCAGAATGAATCCCAGAAATCTGAAAGGGCATATACTGCAAGCAGGCCAGACAAACAGGATCAAACAATTTCAAAGTTTTCTTACCGCCATTGACGCTGAAGAAATCATCTTCGCAATCTGACTCTAACCAAGGCCGGGAATCAAAAAATGCTTCATCTTTGCTGCCTGCAAATTAAGCAAAACATATCAACTTCAGGCCTAAAACAAGAATAATAATTAGGCAATTATCTTAAGCAAAATCTAAACAACAGCATGTCTTATCACAACTTCATAAAATACACCATTTCTTCAATTCAATCACGTTGAATGTGACAGAACGGACGTTAATGTCAACTCATTTATGTCACAGCATCAAAGAAGACTAAACAAATTAGCATATGTGAACACTGGAAAAACCCATAACAAACAGCTACAGGAAATGATTGGCATTGGAGAATACTTTAGAGCATTTCAAAGTTCTGAGAAGTAAAACAAGTCCACAAACAAAAGTTACATCTCTATATTTACTGGTGTTTCTGTTTAGTTTCCCATTCCTCAATGAAGAGCCAAATATCTTATGATTTCAAGATATTAAGAGTGACATTCATAATAAGTTAAAAAATGAAAATAAATGCTAATCCATTCCCACAAATCGCGGACCACCTTTCGCTAGTCTTCTTCAAGAATGGTTAACATCTGCCCTAGGGCACAGAGTCATCAATATGGCAATTACTAAAGGCCCCACATCAGTACATACTTTCAAGGTTCAGGACAAATATTTTTACAATTCAGCCTTCATATATTAATTGTAGGAAGATAGTTTTTGACAATAACTTGTCGACATAGCAAAGATATGCCATTGACTTGGAGAAGCTCTATAGAATCCAAAATTAAAATGAATCCTATTATGACCAGTTTGGATAAGTAAAACTTCAAAATCACCCTCTGGTAAATTATAAAGTGTTTGAATTCTTCTTTTCTTGGGTAGGTGACCTGCCCTCCTCAAGATTAAAAAGAAACAGAAAATTTAGCATATAATAAACTTCATGTGTCTTATCTTATATACTGTTCAGTTCTGATAATATCATTAATAACATGGTTTCTTTAACAGAACTAACATTGCCATTCTTGCTCAGCAGCAGAGTAATAGCCACTTTTCATTAAGAAAATTCATAATTAGAGCAAATACAAACAAAAAAATAAATTATCTTTTTTTTTTCTGGATAATCTTAGACCTTAAGGTGCTAAAATCTCAAAAAAAACAGCCCTTTTTATTCAGTATCCATATCCTCTTCATTTCTTTCAGCTAGAACTGAATTGCAATTGGAATTTACGAGGTCTAGAGTCAGCTGATTTATATGATTCATTTTAGGGTCTACTTTCTCCTATGACGTAGAAGAATCAGTCAACATGATATAAAATAAATATCATTAACAGCAGACCAAAATCATGTTGAAAGTTCCCTAATAGAAGATGATAGATTAAATAGAATATAAATATAAATACATGAAGTTATAACTAAAACTAATTTGACCAGAAAAAAAGCAAATAACCAGAATCAATACAATAACATGATGGTCAACGCATCTTCCTCACAACCCCTATGAATCAAATCTTCAACCACAAAAGCAGAAAATTTTATCTGTTCATTAGGCTCAAAACAACTGTAAGAGCCCCAGAAATATGAGTTGAAATAAGAACATATTTATCATTTATTATGATAAACTAACTTCAAAACAACCCCCCTAATCCACTTCAGATCACATATCATATAGAAAAACTTCATACCATATCACAAGATCAAAGAGCAAAAGCAAATTTGTAGAACTACCCCATATAACTGAGAATACAGAACAGAGATTTAAGAAAATACCAAAGTCCTGAAAAGTCTTGATTGGAGGATCACCACTGAAAGGTTTATCCTTGATGGGTGATTCTGGAATCACAAGATTGTCCGTTTTAGACCCAAAAGACACTCCAAGTTTCATGGCAGACTCTGGTGTAGCCTTGTGCACTGATGAAACGCAAGAACCCATTTTTATTTTCTGATTTTAAAACACCATTAACACTACAAGCATCAGTCTTGACCAATGAATTCACAGAAATTGAAAAAGCTTTTACTTCACAGAGAGAGAAAGTATGGCAGAAGAAGAAACGTTATAATAGTTTTTTGGCGTTGTTGTGAAGAAGCGGAAAATATAAAAATACCTCAAAAATCCAAAAAATAAATAAATAAATAAATAAATGAGAGAGAGAGAGAGAGATTGAACTTGAAAGGGAAGTTAAACAGAGTATGTATAAAAATTTAAGAAATGGGGGTGAAGTAAGCATATATATATATATATATATATATATATATAGAAGAGCATCGTTTGGGTAGCCGGTTTATTACTAATTTTATTAATAAGTCTATTAATTTTGATTAATTGTTATATTAATTTTAATTTTTAATAGATTTTTTCAAATCGATTTACGGATTAATCATTAAAAAATTTTGATATATAAATTTAATAAATTATACAATTTGTAATATTATTTTTAATAGTTAAATGTAAAATTAAAATATAATATAAAAATATATATAAATCGAATAACCGTTAGTCAATGATTAATTATCGATTTTTAAAAACAGAAATCATAACTTTAAATTTTTGTTTGATTAACTTAAAATTAGTTGGATTTTATTGATTAAAATTTATTATTATTATTTTTTTTCTCAACACTAGCATGTAAAAGCTTCAAACTTTAATGGGTGCCAATGATTTGTTTTCACCTTTGAATTTGAGGAGAGAGAGTGAGTGAAAATTTTTACGGGGGAAGTGGGAACAGAGAAAGATGTTGGCTTTTCATGGAGTGGTTGATTTATTGGCTGCTCTGTTTCCATGTGCGCTTTGTTGTTATTGGAGTTATTATTATTATTATTATTATTTGACAGAATTGTGTAGGATTGCTCATACCCAACTAAACGTGTTAATTTTATAATTTATATTTATTATTGGTAATTTCTAAATTATAAATTATAATTATCCGATAATTACGAACTTTGTTTTTGATAATATTTTTCTTTGCAAGTGTAACTTGTAAGCTTAATATAATTTGATAATATAATATTTTTCATTCTGTTCGATAGATGTGTAATTTTTAATTTGAGTAATAATTTCAAATAAATGACAATTTTCTATTATACTTAATAGAGAAATTTGAAAAATTATATGGAATTTGTTATTTTTAATTTATTTATATGTCTTACTATTATATTTATTCGAGTACCAACAAAATTTGCTAAGGACGTATGTGCATGAAAGTGGCCTCGACGATAAATTAAAATAAGACATAAATATCTTTCTAATACTGATAAATAATATTTTTTTTATTATTGCATGTGACATCAAATTTATAATTAATTATCTGGTGATTAAGAAAAATAAAAAAATTGAAATATATTTTCAATTTATTTGAAAAATTATAAATATTGGTTTTATCATTTCATATATACAATATCAATAAATAATCAAATGGTAAAACTTTCAATTTTTACAAGATAAAATCAACAATAGGGGTAATTTAAAATACAATACATCCATAAAATTGGTAAAAATAATATCATTTTTACCCCCTACTTTTTATATTCTTTTCTCCTTTTCCCCAAAATTTGGTTAAATCTTCAATCTGGCTTCCAAAATTTATGGCGGTGACAAATTTGTCGGAAAATTTTTTAGAACCGAATTGCATAAAACATTCAATTTGTGGTCAATTGTCCAATTTCATTCAAGATAACATTTGATAAATAGCCGTATGTGAAAATTGTGTTAATATTGGGGCAAATAAGCTATCATCAAATGCTTTGAAGGTCAAATAAAAGATTTTTTTTTTTTAATTTTTTATCTTCCTATTGCATTTTTTTACCCTAAACAAAATTATAGGCTCTACTAAATAGGAAAGATAATAAAAGTAAATAATAGAAAAAGAAAATTTAACGGTCTGGATTTGAAATTGAGAGTGTGAAGGGGTGGCTTCGAACAGACAATTCGTTTCAGGCAGACAAGCTTGACTAGGGGTGTGCAACGGTCGGTTCGGTTCAATAACCGAACCGAATTTGTATAATAACCGAATTCAAACCGAACCGAATTTGTCGGTCGGTTTGGTTCGGTTAACCGAAAAACCGAAAATCCAAAATTATAATTAAAAAAATTATCTAAAAAATTATACAAAATTATAAATCATAAAATTAAAATTAAAAAAAATCAAATTAAAAAAATGTACATATATAATTTAATTTCAAACCCCTTAAATTGATAAAAAAATACAAAAATAATTTTTTTAATGTAAAAATTGAATAAAATAATATATAAATTTAAAAGTTCGGTCGGTTCGGTTTTTCTTCGGTTTTTGCCTTTCAAAACCGAACCGAACCGAAATAACCGATGTACCTATAGATTTAAAACCGAAACCGAACCGAATAACCGAAAAACCGAACCGAATTTAAAAAAACGGTCGGTTTGGTTCGGTTTTTCGGTTTTAACCGAATTTTGCTCACCCCTAAGCTTGACCAAGAAATTAGCACATTTCAATTTAATTGTAAATTGTTTGAAAATTAAAAAAAATCAAATAAAATGGAATCCATTTGGAAAATTGTGTAGAAGCCTCACCACATAATGGACAAATTCCCACTAATTGTAATTGATAATTGATTTGAATCCATTCCATAACTTTGAATCTCATGCTTTCATCGCTATCAGGAAAAAAAAAAATTGTTAATTTTAGGCTTATTAAAAAAAATTAAAAGCTGTCGGTACGAGTGATAAGAAATTTAAATTATTTTAAATTTAATTTTTATTTTGTGCATAAAATATATATATTATTGTAAAGTCTGTTTTCAATTATAAATTTAATAAAATTCAATTTTGAATTAGTTTGACATGAATTTAAAAAAAGTCAAACGGAATTCGAAAAATTAAAAAAAAAATAATTTTTTTAATTAAAAGAAAAGAATGTTAAAATTTAAACTTAAAGTGGAATATCTTTGGCCAGACACCTAGCCAAACTCGGGTAACATCATCAATTGGATTTGGTGGTGACTCACAAATCTAACATTGCCTTTTAATGCTCTAAATTCAATCATATTCACATAAATATATAATAAAAAATAGTTATTTTTTTTTCATAATATTTTAGTAGAACTTTCAGCTTTTTAATGTAATTTATCCATTGGATGATACCCACAAACAAGTTCTTCCATTTTTATTATAATTGACAATAATCATTGAATTGCAATATTAAATCTGTATTTATTTTCTTTTTAATTTACTAAATATATATATATATATATATATATATATATTAAAATTAATGTACCAAGTACTTTATTACTCCCTCCGTTCCTAAATAGGTGTCACTTTTGTTGTTTTCACTAGAATTAAGAAATATTAATTAGACTTGAATTTAGGAAAAAATTGAGTGATTCAATGTATATTGAGTGTTTTAATGTACAAATTTAAATCTAATTGGTTAATTTGTATTGGAAAAGAAAATTAAATAGAAAAAAAAGAAATTAAATTGCATTGAAAATCTAAAAGTGACAGATAAATGGAATTTGAATTTTTACCAAAAGTGACAGATATTAAGGAACGGAGGGAGTATTATTATTATTATTACAACGAACAAACTCAATTAGGTATGTGAAATATAAATACAGATAATGTCCCACTAATCTCTCTTAAGTTTAAGAAGAGACAATTTAATTTGGGTTCTGTTATACAAATAAAGAAAAGCTAATAACAATGATAAAGACAAAGACACACACAATTTGGAGTTTAACATCAGTTGGGTATCGCTGAAAACAATGTCCACTTGATTGAGAAGACAATATATATATATATATATATATATATATATATATATATATATATATATATATGCCTAATTACTGCTTATTTTTGGAAATTAATTGACAACTATTAATTTTTTTTTCCCATAAGTTTAGTTGACAATTAAGATGTTGATTATTGAGACAATAAATTTTAATCCAACTCAATTTTATCTATTAAAATATGATTCAAATTTCATTCAATCCGTTAATAATCAATTTATACCATTTGTAATTTTATAAGCTTTTTATATTTGAACTGTCAAATATTGCGCACACCAAATTACTATTTTTGTATATACCTTACATGTTATATTTTTTATTTTTATTAAAAAAAAATTTAAAAGATAAAAAATAATATAATAAAACTTTTATAATTTCATATATTTATAACTCATTTACCAATAATTCATTATGAACTGTAATATTTAAATTCATTTATAATTTAATCAGTCATGACTTGTCTTAAATACATCCTCTTATTGCCACCTATAGAAATAAGAAATGAAAATACTGAATAATTGAAAAATATGAGGAAGACAAAATGAACAACATATATAAGAGAGTATGTGGTGAGTCAAAGATGAACTATTTGCACAACAAAACAGAAATAATATCACTGTTTCACTGCATAAAATTAACAAAAGGGAATTTATATATTTATAATAGAATAATAGAAATTATTAGGAGGCATCCAGGAATATCAATTCTTTTCCCAAAAATATCAATAACTACTGCAAGTCCCACTGATTTTATTATTATTATTATTATTGTTTCGTTTGATGTGGTGTATTTTTAGCATGAATAGCATAATAACACACGAGACAAATTAATTAAAAAGTCATAAATTTATAGCATGGTAATTATAATCTCAAGAAAGATTAAAGGGAAGAGTTGACTAGAAAGATATCCGATCTAATCAAGTTGTAAGTCCTGATCCGACTAAAAGAACCTATAAGGTGGAGGGAAAATGCTCAAGCCTAATTTGCAAGGGATTATCATTTCAAAATTCAAGTCAGTTAAGTTTAGAAAGATAAAATCAAGAGAGAATCTTAGAAGAATCCTAAAAGTCCCTACTAGAGATGATCATGGGGCGAGAATTCCCCGTTTCCGGTGGAGACCCGATCCGAACGGAACGGAAAATTCTCGAATTTGTGGGGAGAAAAAAGTATCCGCCCTTGAATTTGGGGCGGGGACAGGGAAAGGGGTCCCCGCCCCGAAAAAAAAAATATATTAATAATATTTAAATATTTGTAATATTTGAATTGTACGGAATGTTTACAAATATTTATATTTGAATTGTATGAGATATTTATAAATATTTATATTTAAATTGTACGAGATATTTTTAATTATATGAGATGTTTACAAAATTATTTAATTTTAATTTTGTAAAATATTTTTAATTCGAGTCGAAAATTTCCATCAGATTGGAAATTTTTATTAAAATTAAATATTTTTATCGGGGACGGGGGAGATTTTTCCCCCGTGTCCCCAGCGAGGGCAGGGACAGGGAATCCCTACCCCTGGGCGGGGCAGTAGGTGGGGAGCCACTCCCTGCCCCCGCCCCGCCCTGTGATCACCCATAGTCCCTACCTATTTGAATGGAAGGGCTATTTACAGTGCCCATAGATTGCGTGTTGAAATGGCAATAATCGAGTGCTAATGATAGATATATTGATAATTGCAGGATTAGGTCTGTTATTGCATCAGATTAGGTAGAGATAGAAAGCAGAGATGATGATTAGACAGTGGAATGCTCCTAGTTGGGTTAAAAACTTATGGGCTTTAGGTCTGATCTAAATTCTGATTGGGCCTTGAACTTTGGATAAAAGACCAACATGGATAATATATCTTGTATTATCATTTGTCTCCCTCTGACATGCTGATCAGATATGATCTTAACCGAGAGCGGGAATATTCAACTTCCAGATTTTGAAATTCTTCCAATCTTTTCCTATTATAGGCCAGCTGGCAACGGCTATTTTTATTAAATAACACATCTTTTTAGATCAAATGTTGCTTCGATCTCTACGGAACTTTAAAACTACTATGCCATGTGTCAATAAGTTTACGGAGGGTAGCTCGAATTTCAAAATGCGAAAGTTCCCTTTATTAATGCATGTTTCCTTCTCATTTTTCTCTTTTTATGCTTCCAGAATTGCTCTGCACTTTATTCTTTGCTCCTCTTGAAGGTGATTTTATGAGAACATCCTTAGGGTTCATCTTGCTTTGCATTGCAAGTTTTTCATTTCTTTGGGGTTTCGGAGATTTGAGCAAGTAAGTCTAATTTATGGTCTTAGAATTTTCTTCATCTTCTTCATCCTCTAATTCTTCTTCTTTAGGAAATTTGTGCTTGATAATCCTATAATAGACCTTCCTCTTAGAATGGTAGTTCCATGTCGTAGTTCTTATGGGATTGTTGAATTTCATGACATAGATGTTAGTTTTTTAGATGACTATAGTAGAAAATGATAGTTCTTGATCATTTGAAATTTAGGCAAGACGAAGCTGCATCATTTCGCACTAGGTTCAACTAGGGATGATCAAGGGGGCGTTGAATTGCTCCCTACCCACTGCCTCGCTCCCGCTGGGGACAGGGGGGAGAAATCCCCACCCCTCCCCTCCTGACCCCCCGATGGGGTTGACCTCTCACAATCAAGCCTAATTGCAATGAAAAATTTAAAAATATATTAATACAAATTAAAATTTTGACATGAGTATAAATAGCAATATTGCAGCTCACAAATTAAAACTGCTAATTCAAAAATGAAATTACCAGGTCAAAGAAAGTAATTTAATTTCCATTAACAAATAAAATGTTGGATTAGGATAGCTAGACATACAAAATTGAGGAATGAACCATTGCAGGAAACATATTAATTAACATCTAATTAAGGAGAATAATAATTAAGAATTAATTAATGTTGCTTTGCTTTCTTATTATCATAAAAAATAAAAAAATTGCTTTCCTAATAAATCAACTAATCTTGTTGACAAGTAGATGTCAAGAACAACAACAGCACAACAAGAAATCGGTAAAATTCAAAAAAGGGCAAAAAGGGCAATAAGCAGCCATAAAAACAATTGGCAAAAAAGGCAAAACAATTTTAAATGATTTGGGATGAAATTTGAATTTCCAAGATCAATAAGCAGCCATAGAAACAACTAAAGCAAACAAAATGGAACCTTACCGCCAAGATAGATTTTCTCCATATCAACAAAAATGAAAGCTTTAGAATCGGCCATGAACGCGATGGAGGGAGAGAAAGACACGAAGAGAGAGATGAAATGAGGGAGATCGAAAGTGAGATCGAGCGAGGGAGATCGTCTGAGGGACAGCAAGTGTGAAGTGAGATGGAGAGAGCTGAGAGCGAGAGACAGAGAAAGTGAGGGTTAGGGTTAGGGAAATGGGAAAGTGAGGAAATTAAAAATTATATCTATTAAAAAAAATATATGTTCAGGGCGGGGATCCCCGCAGGGCGAATACCCTATTCCCCGCCCCAGCCCCAAATTCACCTGCGAGGATTTTTTTGTCCCCATCCCCATCCCCGTGGGGGAAAAAATCGAGAATTTCCCGCCCCGAAGGGGTTGGGTTCTCGTCGAGGACGGGAATCCCTGCCCTGTGATCATGCCTAGGTTCAACTGTTCGAACATCTATTATACCTTACCTTATCCTCTAACCATACACACTAAAGAGGGTCCTTTTGCAGATGGTAACTTTTTTATTTGCTATAGTATGAGGCTAGAATCCGGTCTAAGGTTCCATTTCAATGGATCTGATCACGTAGTTCTAAATGCTTATGGTGTGGTCCCCAACCAACTAAATCCGATCGGGTGGAGAGCCATAACCTATTTTGAAGTTTTTTTGTCAACAATATGAAATTGCCTCTCCTTGAAAGTCTTTAGTAGTTTCTTTTTTATTTCTAATTAGGGTGACTCGAAAGATTCTTTTTACTTTATTAGTCAGAAGGATATAAGACCTTTTAAATTTCCTTTTTCTCTAAAAGGCTTTAAGGAGAAGTTTTTCCTAGTCGAATCTAAGGATGGACTTAGAGTAAATTTAGTCAGATTGGATAAAGTGATTAGTGTTGATGACCTGTTTACTAATCTACCTATATTCCAAAAGGACATAGAAAAACTCTCATCAATTGTGGAGTCAAATAGGGAACCATTTGACTTCGATGTGCTGCTGAGTCTAGTGGCTGATCCTCTGCCTCTAGGGGTTAAAGAGGCGGAGGGTGAGTCTGATCTATTTTTGTTTCTTCATTCCTTTTCTACATATATTGAAGGCGTGAAATATGATCAGATGTTATTGGTTATTTTTGAAGGAAATATGGTAGGGGACCTCTCTAAACATTTAGAATAGGTTACTGTGATGAAGGCGACCGAGGCTTTAAAAAAAGCCAAAGTTGAAGTTGCTGCAAAAGCTACTAAGGAAGTGAAGAGGAAGATTGAGGGTTAATGTCCTTCAGTGGCCTTTAAAAATCCTAGGACTACTGAAACTTTCGTCCGACCATCAGCGGAGAACGTTGAGCATGCCTATCCTTTTGCCTTTATATCTTCAACTCCCGATCAGATCGCACTTCCTGCCTCGCTGATCTTCCTCCGTAAAGGGGTGCTGACCTGCTTCTAAAGAAGCCTTTGAAACAGATCCTGGTGAATCATTTGTGGAGTCAGATCAGCATCCGTAATCCCCAAGTGGTCAAATACCTAGGTCGGGGCCTTCAACTTGAGAAGGACTTGAACAATCCTAGAGCACAGACCTCTTCAAGCACAATTATAAACTAGTTATATGGGCTCATGTTTCTTGTAAGTTGATTTTACTTATTGCCTTTTGGTATATTTTTTTTATCGGGTCGTGGCTTTTAAATGTTTAGGCTACTCAGAAGGTTAGAAATTTGGCTGGCAAGTATGTGATTAGCGAGGCTGCTCGAGATAAGCTAAAATGCACTTTGGGCAATCTTGATATGCAATATGCTGAGTAGATGGCGAAGTTGAGAGCTAATTATGAAGATGCTCTTGCATCCCTCTGAAGGAATACATCTGGATTTGGGTGAAGTATTCTGATAGGTGACATGTTGAATCTGTTTTACTAGTATATCTAAGCATCCTTATCTCTTTAAACCTTTTAGGAAGTTCTGCTTCTCTAATTTCCAAGGAGAAATGGGCAATGGTATTTCCATTGAACATGGGTTTCTTAGCAATCGATGTTCTTGATGGTTTGGAGAAATCATTTTTCATCTTTGCTTGCCACAAGTCCAATCGATTTCTCCCATGGTTTTGATATTTTCGCTTTCGGGGTGTACATGAATGACAAGTCATCTCCTACAAAGACCGAAGCGGAAAGTGATGGTTCATAGGTCCTGTATGTGTCATACCAGGCATGAGAGGGAATTGCTATCTTTTTACCCTTCACTTTGTAGGAATACTCACGTGCATCTAATCGGGTGCCATAATGATTTCTTTCTTTTTTTTTCTATGCCTTTAGCCTGCAGCGTCGTTCTTCCTTCCTCTCTTACCATGCTTTCTACTTTATAGTCCTTAGCAAAAGGCCGAGGCCTTTTGTCTTCATCAAATGCATGATCTTAACATGTAGCTTGTGGTTGAAGCCTTTCATAAGAGCTTTTAGGTCTTTCACAGTTATAGGGGTGGAGTCATCTAGCCAATCAAGGGCATCAAAAACACCTTTATCATTGGAGGCCGGTAAGAGATTTTCTAAAGTTCTCTCTCTGCTAATAGTAGACCTGATGTGTCGGCTGCCTTTAGAGTGTTGTGAGCATTAGGATCGTCTATGAGAATCTCCCATGGTCTACTTTAAATAAAAGCACCAAATGACAATCTTAGAAAGATTATATGGAAGAGCTAACTAGGAAGATATTCGATCTGATCAAGTCATAAGTCCCAATCTGATTAAGAGAACCTACAAGGTATCGAAAAAATGCTCAACCCTGGCTTGTAGGGATTATATAGCACTCCGAAATTCAAGTCAGTTAACTTTATAGAGATAAAATCTAGAGGGAGAGCATCATAGAAGAATTCTAAAAGTCCCTTACCTGTTGGAATGAAATGGCTATTTATAGTGCCCATAGGTTGTGTATTGAAATGGCGATAATTGAGTGCTAATGATGGCTATATTAAAAATTGCAGGATTATGTCTGCTAATGCATCAGATTAGGTAGAGATAGAAAGTAGAGATGTCGATTAGAAAGTGGAATGCTCTTAATTTGGTCAAACACTTATGTGATTTAGATCCGATCCGAATTTTGATTGGGTTTTTTTTTTTTGCTTTGAATAAAATTCCACCAATAGATAATATATAGTGTATTATCCGTAATATTAGTTTTATGAACATTGTTGGTTAAAATTGGCTCAATTATTATTAATGTTATATATATATATATATATATATATATATATATATATATATATATATAATGGATATATGTTTTAATTATGTTAGAGACCATTTGTCTATTAAAAAAAGGCCACTGCTAGTTTTTTTTTTCTTTTTTTTTAAAAGACATATATGGTACTATAATGTAATTGTAACTAAAAATATTAGTAGAAGGAATTAAATTCGATATCTTTCACAAATTTTGTTGAATATTAACTATATATGATTAAGTGCTATCCACCATACTAAATCTTGATAGTTAAATAAATGCTAGTTACTAAAATACATGATAAGTGTTCTCTTATTATTATTTTTTTTAATCCAATTTAAACAAATTTATTAATTTTTGTTGGGAAAAATAACCTTTCTTAATAAATGCGGAATAAATAAGGAGAAACTCACAATACAAAAAATTATAGTGGAAACTCCAAAACCGGAGAAAAAACCACTTGTTGTCCGAAAATAATCAAGAAAATTTCACTAAGTGTTTGAATAATTTTTACATTCACTCGCTCTAATATTTTCTCATACACCCAATAAATAGATACAAATTCAAGAGAATTTTCCCATAAATTCTCTAAGTTTTAAAGCTTACAAACAAGCTTTCATTGGATATCTTTGAATCCAATCTTCACCTAACAATCTCACCAACATACAAGATGAGATCTTCTTCTTGAGACAACATATGCCTTGTTATTTATAGGCATATTGGTGATGGAAAAAATCAACAAAAACATGTTTAAATTGTAGCCCAACTATTCTTTTTGTATGCTACTGACAATTCTTCAATTCACATTTGGTAGCCCAACTATTTTTTTTGTGTGCTACCAACAATTTTTCAATTCACATTGTAGCCCAACTATTCATTTTGTGTGCTACCTCCATTTTTGACCATTTTTTTTAATCTAATACAATAATTTCCACCTAGATTAAAAAAAAACAACCACCATCGCCTATACCGGTGAAACAATTATCTGCAACTGATAATTAAAAATGCATACTTCACCATACAAAGTATTTCACTTAAAATTAAGAAATTTTAAGTCATTAATTTTCTGATAACATGTCGAACAAAATTGTTGAAATTATGGTGCACCTCTCATGCTTGATTTTTCCGAGAGTTTCTCAACCATCGACATAAATTTATCTCACA
Organism: Excoecaria cochinchinensis; assembly: GCA_947683425.1. NCBI lineage: Eukaryota > Viridiplantae > Streptophyta > Magnoliopsida > Malpighiales > Euphorbiaceae > Excoecaria > Excoecaria cochinchinensis. Next base: position 730,814 of record CANTUQ010000073.1, read on the forward strand.
TCTTGCATCTTAATCAAGCCAATGCCCGTGCAGAAAACCCACTAGTGGTAACACATCCTCTATCATGGCAACTTGTGGAGACTAGCGGCATGCCATGAGGACGTCCATACTCTTTTAGAGAGCATCCCCAAAATCTAACTCATTCGAAATAGTCACAATATTAGTTTCACCAACGGAATTAACCTTGGAGTTGCCAGCTCCACATTTATCATCAAACTCTTTGTGTAATCCGGATAGAATCAAGAAATCCATAACTTGAATTTGTCACAAGCCAAAATTAATTTTTTGGTCAAATTTCTCCACCTCAAACTTTAATCCCGACATCTTAAAACACTTGAACAGTACCGTATGAACAGTAATATAATTATTTATTCAAAATTCGCTACTTTTTCGGACAGCAGTCCTAAGACTGTGGAAAAATAGCTGAACCAAAACTCTGATACCACTTGTTGGGAAAAATAACACTTCTTAATAAATGCGGAATAAATCAGGAGAAACTCACAATACAAAAAATTATAGTGGAAACTCCAAAACCGGAGAAAAAACCACTTGTTGTCCGAAAACAACCAAGAAAATTTTACTAAGTGTTTGAATAATTTTTACATTTACTCGCTCTAATATTTTCTCATACACCCAATAAATGGATACAAATTCAAGAGAATTTTCCTATAAATTCTCTAAGTTTCAAAACTTACAAACAAGCTTTCATTGGATATCTTTGAATCCAATCTTCACCCAATAATCTCACCAACATACAAGATGAGATATTCTTCTTGAGACAACATATGCCTTGTTATTTATAGGCATATTGATGATGGAAAAAATCAACAAAAACATGTTTAAATTATAGCCCAACTATTCTTTTCGTGTGCTACTAACAATTCTTCAATTCACATTTGGTAGCCCAACTATTTCTTTTGTGTGCTACCAACAATTCTTCAATTCACATTGTAGCCCAACTATTCATTTTGTGTGCTACCTCCATTTTTGACTACCTCCATTTTTGACCATTTTTTTTAATCTAATACAACAATTTTTTAAAAAACTCTTCGATTAATTAAAAATTAACAGTAAAAATAATCTAATTTCATATTTAGTTCTATCTCACATAGAAATAGAATCATTGTTAATATGCAAACAAATGGCAACATATACATCAATCATCAGTTATCAATTATGGAAAACGGAAGCAATTTGTTGTGTACATATATATATATATATATATATATGGCCGATAAGCTTTCTGTATCCAATGCGACATGAGAACAGAAGTGTGACTATGTTGAGTGTAAGATCTTATTTTTTCACTTGCAGTTTGAACCTTTATCTAATATAATTTCTTTTTATTTTTAGTCCTAAAAAACTCAATATAATTTATTTTTAGTCGACATTTAGTTAAATTTTCATCCATTTTTAGATAAAATTTTAATATAGAAATTCTGTTGATATATTATAGTTCAGAACTATATCCAACTAATTAATGGTCATGGGTGTAGTGTAAGCTTTTATCGATTATTACATCCACTATTTGTTTTTGTCTAAAAATGACTGTAGAGGATATAATCCCATTTGCTAAAATGAGGTTAAACTTGTGCAATTTCGTTGGGTAACAGAATTACCCATAAAGAAAAATATCAGTTGTAAGGGGCAACAAATTTCCTCTTTAGTGTGCAGATGTGGTGGGCGCTGTAAACCGTTGGATCAATTTATTTTTTATCACAACTCATTTCTACGATAGGGAAAATATTATTATATATATTTTTTGAAGAAAATTCAGCTTTATTAAAGTTAGTTGCCTTGATGAGTTTCTGCATGGAGCGGGTTAGGTATATATCTCTTTCACTTTATAGTCCTTGGTAGTTTGTCCTAGTATATATTTAATATAATTTGATTGAAAATCTCATAATTAATATATTAATTTGCTCACATGAAAGCGTAATATTTTTTGGGATTTTTTTTTCTGACTTAAATGTCACTGAATTTCTAATATGTTTGCAAAAAAAGCCATGTTAACCGGAATCCGGCGAAAACGCTTGCCGGATTGATGACATGTCATATAACACGTGGTAACGAATAGTAAATATATGATTTTTTTTTGCAAATATATTAGAATTTCAGTAATATTTAAGTTGGAAAAAAAGAAAATTGGTTACTTTTACGCGATAAATGATAAGTTTAGTCAACGTAAATAAAATTGATTTAGATATAGCAATTGTTGGATATATTGTTAAATGACATGTAGTTGATCACATGGCATCTGGCGAGAGTTCTCGTTGGATTCCGGTCAACGTAACTTTTTTGCAAAAATGTTAAAAATTCAGTGACATTTAAGTCAGAAAAAAAGTCGGTTACTTTTGCGCAATAAATGATAAGTTGAGTGACCGTGAGGGAAATCAATCCCATTTTCTATTTAGCTTTGTTTACTGAACAATGAATTATAGTTTAGTGAAATATGTAATTAAACCTATATTTTAGTTACAAAACATTAGATAAACTAAAATTGTTAATAGAATGTTGTAGTCTATTATAAAATTGATAAAATAAAAATAGAAAATAATTCAAACAGTGCAAAATTTATATATGTATATATATATTGGTGGGGAGGATATGTTTCAATTTTGGTAAATGAGTAGCAATTAGCCTAATAAATACTTTCCAATTTAAGAGAGAGAAATTAAATGGCATATGGTACGTAGCAATTGAAAAGTGGATGGGTATATGAGTCGCAATCATACATAGTTTGTTGTCATTAGTAGAGATGTAGAATCAATTTAATCCTTATCCAATAAATAATATTCGTTATTGATATTTTAACGAGTGGTAGATAAAGATAATCCATCGCATATTTGCAACAAAATCAACCACATCTAATAAGTAAATTAGACCCCTTAATTAGTAAGCACACATTATAGTTTCTAACTCTCTCTGTTGGTTGTTCTTTCTTTTTTTTTTGGTGTATCACTTTTCGTATTCGGCTTAACTTTTTTAAATTTATATTATTAATTAATTTAAAATTGGATACTATTTAAAATTTTAATTTTTATAAACTTACCAATTCTTCTATAAAAAAAAGAATATTTGACACATAATTTCTTCTCATTTTTAATTTTCATATCATTATAGATAAAATTCCTTAAGACATTCTAGCTCCCTTCTCCTCTAAAAAAAAAAAAAAAAAAGGTATGAGGGCAAGCAAGCAGAAAAATATATTATAGCATCAATTTTAATTCTATATTAAAATTTTAACATTCAAAAAAAAAAAAAAGATTTAATAAAGTGTTTTAAGGCATAATATTTAATTCAATTTCAAGTTTCAAGATATTAAAAAATTAAACTTGAAATACCAATAATTAAAATATATTATATTCTTGTGACAAAAATTTAAATTACAATGCTATTAACAAATCTAGTGAATTAAAAAGGTAATTTTTGTTTTAAAAAATAGGTAAATTTAAGCAAATTGTATGATGAGATAAATATCTTACCGTTTTCTATTATTAGGGATTTATTGAAATCTTTTGGGGCTGTTTAGTTCAAGAAAACGTTTTTCATTTTCTTTTTCCAGTTTTCATTTTTTTTTCTTATTTTTCTGTTTTTCCATTTTCTAAAATAAAAAATTAGAAAATAAAAATTATGTTTGTTTCTCTCGTTTTATTTGTATTTTCATTTTTCATTTTTTTTACAATTTTTTTAATATTCTGTGTATTCTATCAATATAATTACAATAATTGTTATTTATATTAATAATATTTTAGGTATTGATAAATAAATATTTAAATTAATCAATACTTAAAATACTAATATGTATAATCCAATACACAAACCTTTTTTTGCGTATTCGAATTGTTCATTCTTCTCAACCCAGAAAAAAAACGAACAATTCACAAATAAAAATTACAACAAAAATATTGTTAGTGATAATTAAATGAAACAAAAAAAATAATAATTATAATAAAAATAAAAAATTAATATATAAATAAATAAAAAATCAATGAGAACAGTGATCACAAAAAAAAATTTATCTCGTAGTTTGTTGTTGCAGTAAGAGATGAATTGTTCTATTAAGTTTGTGTTGAGTTTTCTTTTTATAAATTAGAGAAGAAAGTAGTGTAGTTGAATTTGAACTCTTTTTTAATAAAGGAAAATTGAGAAAACATATTTTTGTATTTTCCATACAGTAGTTTAATTTTGAAAAATTCAGAAAATAGTTTTCTAATTTTCTAAATTAGAAAATATTACAACTAAACAGTATTTTTCATTTTCTAATTTTTTTGAAGTAATTTTCTGAAAAATTGGCTTTATTTTCCAGAACTAAACAGCCCCTTTATGTTTCTAAAAACTATTCATTTATAACAATTTTGTAGTAAAAAATATTAAATAGGGACAAGTGTGACATGTATAAACTAATAAGAAATTATTTAGGAAAAAGAATAAAGTAGAAAAGACAAAAATGGGGGGTGCTTTGGACAACACATGGGCCCGTGTGGGCCTTAAATCATCATAAATAAGTCCAAATAGCAAATGCAAGAAAAGAAATAAATGAACTAAAACCCATGAATGATAAGTTGATAACCAATAAAAGTTTATTAATTAAATAATTAAGTTCTAATCATAGAATAATTATGTTGTCATTACCCTTACTTGTAACTTGCTAGGCCACTCGCACACCTACCATACCCGACACTGCTTAATGTCCCATATCATGAGTTTGTATGGACCTCATTTTACATAATTATAAATTAATTATTATATTATATGAGATCAAATAACAAATATTTTTATATTCTTAGGCAATTATTTCTTAATAAAAATTATTGCTGAAAAATGTTTCTGGGCCCAACCGCGTGGCCTCAATTTATACACTGTTTTTTAGCATTAAGTGTGACTATCATTTGGGACAAAATTTTATACGCATTCGTCCCTGTTAATGAAGTTAACGTATGTTATTTTATATTAAAATATAAAAATTTAATTAAGATTTTTTTTGAAATATAAAAAATTTTAAAAAATAAAAAGATTTAAAAATGAATTTTGCCAATTATTTTTAATGTCCGAACGTCCTTACATATGCTGCAAGATTAAAGCTAAAATGAAAGCAATTTAGCATATTCTTTTATAACAATTATAAAGGCATTTTTACAGTAAGTTCAATAATTATATAAAAGTATTTTTACTCTAAATATTACAACTTAAGATGTAAAATAGATTTTCTCAGAATTCTTGTTCTCTTCCACTACCCAAATATTCTCATATGCTGATAAATTTATTAAATTTTACTGAGCATTTTCTACTGCACCTCATTAATTGGTGATGTCATAAATATCTGCTTTGGAAAAGGAGCATTCTTTATTAGTTAATCCGCTTCATCAAGGGAAAATAAGGATTGAATTGGGTTTATGCAAGTTTTAATATGTGGAATTAAAAGTTTACACCAAAGAACATACGGAAAGTTTTATATGATTTTAATTAGTTCTCTTCCATATTGAAAATGGTGGAAAGATGTGAAATGGGGATTCTTTGAATTTTTTTTTTTGTTGAAGAAATTATGAGTTTCGGGAATTGGAAGTGAGATATAATCTTTGAACTAGTTGGTGAGTGACATGGGATCAAGGCAAAATACTTCACTTGCTTTGCAATCAGCAACTTGTGTCTGGCAGAGTGTTTTCTGGTTTGACATCGAGGCATCTAGAGGTTGGCTTGGCTGAAATGTAATGTATGTATATATGGTGCACTTTGCAGAAAATCAAGTCCAAGGGAATGAGGGCTGGTGGCTCATTGAAGCCTGGAACTCCTGTGGAAGACGTTTATCCTTCGGTATTAACATTTTCTCTTATCTATTTCATAAAATAAATAATGCTGATAGTTATCTAATGGTGATGTGAATCCGTGGGGGATACATAATAGAGGTTAGTTTAACATGCAGGTTGAACGTTTGATCACTACATCAGATTACAAAACAACTCTGGAAGACTGATGCATTGTTTGGGCTGCACGTAAGTTAGAACATTGTTGAACTTGAAACGATGAATTTAAACACATGTTTGGCTTCCTGAATGTAAGTCCCTTATTTGGTACGTACTGTATTCTATTGAGTTCTTAAACACTTATTTTAGCAGAGATTGAATCCAAGTTTCCTTTATGGATGCACGTGAGAGACATTGGTGTAGCCTGGGCTTAGTAAAACATCTTCTTCTTGTCTCAGCTTCTCAGGGTCTCAACTCAACTAGTGGCTACCATGTGTAATCACGTGCATGGCCAAATCATCTACTCAACTTTCAACTTTCGGTTCGTTGGTATCTACTACCACTTTTCAAATATGTATAAGTTTTTGGAGCAAAAAAGTGAATTACCAGAGACCGTGTTGTCTTACTTAAAAATGTCCAGTCGAACTTTCAACCTTGAAGTATAATAATTTCGATACCATCTTTTCATTACTTTATTCATTTTTGTTTATGAGACAATTACTTTATAATTCTTAAAAATAATGTTTGTAAGCTGTTCTATCGAGGTATGATTGAAGTGAATACTCCTTTTCAAAGAAATGATGCTTGTCTATGCGACGAAAATTCAGCAAAGGCAGTACTTTTGAGGACATTAATGGTCCTTGTCAATTTGGAATGTTCATTCATCTTCATCCTCACTTTTCTGCCTAAGCTTTACCATGCATCCTATCTTTTCCTTCTATATTCATATTATCCGTTTCTTTTCATCTTCTTATTTTGAAAATATGAACTCCTCTCCTAATTGTTTCATAACTTATCATCAATTAATAACACTATCCTTGAATTTAAATTGTGTCACCAAAATTCTCCAACTTTAATTTTGATTCACCCATTGGCTTAAATTTATTTTCAAAATCTATCACAAAAATTCTCCAACTTTAAGTTTAAATTCAGTCTAGACCTATCAAATGAATGAGACATTATTTTTGGGTCATTTTCGAATCGAATCATTTTGGGATCGAATTCTCGTATCAAATTCACATTTTTTTTTTCAATATTAATCTGATTGACCGATTTTTAAATTTTAATAATAATTTATACAAATTTCAAATTATATATATATAAGTTTACTAAAAATAATATACAACATGCTTTGTTTCTAGATTGATCCATTTGATCCATGAATTGACTATGACCGGATCTATAATTTTTTGGATTGGATGTCTAAAGTTCAAGGATGGCCTAGGTAGCAATAGCATGATTTATGATCGGATAATGGATAAAAGCAGCGGGTGATATTGAAATTGAAAAATATTTTGTATTAAAAATGGAAGTATTGATAAAGGAAATGATTGTGTACATTGATAAATTAAAATACGTGTAGGATATTAACCTTATTTATCAAAATCCCATTAAAGTTTGTATCCATATTGGTTTGACCAAAAAAAAAAGATTTGGTTACAAAGAAATAGGGTAGGCATGATATTTGTGTACGCTCTTCTAAACATAATTTTATGGTTCGAGGTTCATGAATAGGATATTCTTTGAATTTCCCATTTTCTTGTGTTCGTATGAGACAATTGGAAAGATAAAAATCCACATGCTCCGTCTCGATATTTTGTATAGGGTTAATAAATTTCATTAAATAAATTATTTAAATTTCATGCTTTTATTTGTTTAATTTATAAATAACAAATAAAAATTCATACTAAATTTAAAAAAATTAAAGCGTGTGACAATCAATTATACTGATTGGCATCGTACAATATAAAAATCAACAAAAAAATTCGTAAAAATGCATAAAAAATTAATCTATTCCGTTTTCAATTTTCACCAGTTTTATTGTACATGTAGAACATATTTGTTCATTACAATGTTTTAAATACTATATCAATACAATTTAGTATCACGTGTTCTAATTTTTCAAAAATAGTGTTAATTTGTATTTATTATTTACAAATTGACAATTATATGTGCTAGGGGTGAGCAAAAAAACCGATGGACTTGGTTAACAGAAAAAAAATCTGAAACCGAACCGATAGACTGGTTAACCGATTGTAATGGACTGGTTAATGGTTAGTGTTTTGCAAAAACCGATATTAATGGACTGGTTAATGGTTTTTGACTTATGTGACTGGTTAACCGAACCGAAACCGAATAGTTAATTTATTAATTATTTAATATGTTCATATTTATTATTTTTTATTATTTCTTGATTATCAAATTTTCAATAATGAAAATCAGAATATATTCGAAAAGTTATATAACAATTTATCCTAATTAAAGGTGATCATTTACTTTTTTTTTATTATACTAATTATTTTAAAGTTTTTAAATTTTTTTAATTGCCTATTAGTAAGTATAACAATTTATCTAATTAAAAGTGATTATGAACCGGTTAATTTATTTACTTATTAAATATTAATTTTTAAAAAAAATTTTGCTTATATCTACAAAATATTTTTATTTTAATAACAATAATGTTATATTATAGTGAAAAAATTTTAATTTTTAAGTGCGTTGAACATTTTAATTTTACTTATGAATACATTTTATAATTATAGTGGTTAACCGAAAAATATTGGGTAACCGGTCGGCAAATCCGAAACCGATGGACTGTTTAACCGATAGTAATGGACTGGTTAATGGTTAGTATTTTGAAAAAACCGATATTAATGGACTGTTTTTTTTTTTGGGGCTCATGGACCGGTTAACCGGTCCATGCTCACCCCTAATACGTGCTTAATAAGTTATTGTTAAAGTTCGAGTGTCTTCATGTGTATTATGCCTTTTGCGTATGATTAAAATTTCACCTAAATTTATTTATTTTATTTATTTTAATGTAGGGATAACAGTGGAGTTGATAGCTTCGAAAATTGGCCGATCTATTATCAAATTCATTTAATTTTAATGTATCTATACCCATTCTAAACCCATTTACATTTATCCTTCTACTATACATATCAATTCTAAATCTATTATCAATATTCCAGCAGTAGGTTATCTACGATTACTCATTATCCACAACTAAATGCATAAATAGATTCGAGCAGTAGGTTCCCAAAATACTAAATTCATACCTGACTCAAACCATGGTCTAAATTCATCACAAATTCATTTACAAATATTGATACCTCTAAACGAGACGAAGCAGATTTAATATTTTAAAAAATCTGAACCAGTGCGATCCCTAGATGGAAATTGGAACCAATTCAAAACGATATTGGTGCATAATTGCATATTGTTATTTTGAATCATTTTAGGGACATAAGTTTATATAAATACATGCAGAGTCTTCATAATACCTAGTATTTTGTACATAATCTATACGAACTAGATTATGTAGTAGCAGCACGTGATTGGAGGAATTTGTGTGTAAATTGGTGCATATAAAAGCAGTTTCTGTAGCCCAAGAAATTGTATTGAGAGTAATTATTAAGAGTGGTGACTATGGGGATGCAAAGCTAATCTAATCAACTCCAATATTAATAGTGGTGGCTATTGGGATGCATATTACAAGAATCTTGTCCATCAAAAAATAATACTAGATCCAAGATTTTCATTTTTGTATGTTCAAGTGAGTGGTTATGGGCATGGCAACCCTTTTCAGAGCTTTGGCCTTATTGTTCTGTTTGCTAGTTCCTACACTTGAGCACACCTTATTGAGCTGCGAAAATACTTCTTCCAATGCTTCTGGCTATCGCTGCCAAGCTAATGGATCGCAGGATCAATGCAGGACTTTTGCCATTCTTTCTACTAACTCTCACTTCTCATCTCTCTCCAATTTGAGCTTCTACTTGGGTCTTAACCGCTTGTCCATTGCTCAAGCTAATGGTTTCTCTGTTGACACAGAGCTTCTTCCTAAAGATTTGCCTTTGTTCATACCTATAGACTGTAAATGCAATGGAAGTTTCTTCCAGGCTCAGCTCATCAAAACTACCACAAAAGGGGAAACCTTTTACAGCATTGCTGAATCTTTAGGAGGCTTGACAACTTGCAAAGCCATCAAAGAGAAGAATTTCGGGGTCTCGCCCTGGAATCTTGGCGATAAGGGTAAGATATTAGTACCCTTGAGATGTTCTTGTCCATCTTCATCTACACCAACTACAAAATTCTTGCTTACTTATCCAGTAAATAAAGGCGATACCATCTCCAATTTGGCCATCAAGTTCAATACTACTTCACAAGCTATTGTTTCTGAAAATAACAGAGCATTATCAGACTTTACACCTCAAAATCTTCAGCCTTTTACATCAATTCTGATACCAATCAATACTGAGCCAAACTCCGTTGCAAAACCTCGCGTACCCAATTCGGGATTTCCTCAAAGCAGAATACCAGTGATTAGTCCACACAAGAAGAAGTCTAAGATGTGGTTGATAGGAGTTTATATTGCAGTAACTGGTGTTGTAGTTGGAGCAAGCATTGCTATTGTAGCAGCCTTCTTGATCATCCAACTAAAGAAGAAGAAGAAGCAGCAGAGTTCGAGCAAAGATGGAGATCCGGAGCTTCAACAGCTTAGTTTAAGTGTAAGAACAATGAGCGAGAAGAAAGTTTCGTTCGAAGGATCACAGGATACACATGAAAGTCGGATCATTGAGACCTCACCACGTAAAGTGCTTATCGAGAAATTCACAGTAGAAGAGCTAAAAAAAGCTACTGAAGATTTCAGTTCAAATAACCTTATTGATGGAGATGTCTACCATGGCCGCCTCAGTGGGAAAAGCTTGGCAATAAAGCGAACGAAACCCGAGATTATATCAAAGATTGAGTATTGGCTCTTCCACAATGCGAACCACCATCATCCGAATATAATTAGGCCACTAGGAGCATGCCTAAGTGATGGTTCTGATTCGTATTTGGTGTTTGAATTTGCTAAAAATGGTTGTTTGAAGGATTGGCTTCATGGAGGATTGGCGATGAAGAGCCAGTTCATTGCCTCCTGCTATTGTTTCTTGACATGGGATCAGCGGCTTAAGATATGCCTTGATGTAGCAGTGGCCTTACAGTATATGCATCAGATCATGACCCCGAGCTATGTTCATCGAAATGTAAAGAGCCGAAACATATTCTTGGATGAAGATTTCAATGCAAAGATTGGGAATTTTGGAATGGCAAGGTGCGTTGAAGGCGAGAATCAGGACACACAACTCAATTCTACTAATCCTGCTTCATGGAGCAATGGATACTTAGCTCCTGAATACATTCATCAAGGACTAATCTCTCCGAGCATCGACATATTCGCATTCGGGGTAGTTTTGTTGGAGATTTTAACAGGGAAAACACCGATAACTAGGCCGGACAACAAGGGAGAAGGAAGTGTGTGGCTGTGTGAAAGAATCAAGAGCACAGTTTTATCAGAAAATAGTAATGAACTGAGGGATTGGGTGGATAATGCATTAGGCGAAAATTATTCATTGGATGCAGCAGTTGCATTGGCTAATCTAGCAAAGTCATGTGTCGATGAAGATCCTAGTTTAAGACCAAATGCTGGAGAAATTGTCCAAAAATTAGCCTCACTGGTTGTTGAATCAGCAGAAGGAGAGCAGATGCTAATCAGCGAAAGCTGTTCTAAACCTCTAGTGAGTTTATGAATAATTCTCAGGTTTATTTGAGTATTTAGAATAGTATTAAGGTGTTAATTATGTCGAGTGGAATTTTGTAAATATGTAATTAATGAAATAAATGAACACAGAAAGCTGGTCTCTACTTCTGTATTCTCTCTGTTTCTAAAATAATAAAAATCACATAAGATTTTGTGAAGTTTATAAATAATCTCCGGTTATGCTAACCCAAAGCTTAATTACAGCTGCTTAATCATCTTTTTTCCAGAGCTGTTTGTTTTTCAAAGGACAAAATTTCGGTTGGACTCCTTAATACCATCGTGCATTTGCTAGCGGTAATTTGGCGCACCTGCATTTCTGGACTGTTTAATCGATGACACACATACAATCAACATGGTGGTATGCACACACCAAATTGCAGAAATTATGAAGTGAAAGTATGCAATCAAATGGATGTGATGCGAAGATTTAAGCATCATGCATGATGCAATTTTGCATGTCAATTGCGAAGAGCTAATCAAAATCTTGTCAGTTTAAAGTTAAAAGTTAATATTGGTAGGCTGTCATATTCATTTATACTTTTTCATTTTTAGAGAGGAAAAGGATTCGCTGAGATTTGAATTAGAAACCATTTACTCAAACTGATATTTACTGTTAAAATAAACACTATATCTCTGGTTACATTAGAACCAATATCTACCACTGAAATTTCCCATTAAAAACCATATTGATTTATATTAGTGAGTCGACTGGACATAAATTAATTTAGTGCATGTTTATAAGATATGTTGGTCTGAGATTGAGCTTTTGGATTATATTTTAGAAATAATTGTTATCTAGAACAAGGGTATTTTCTTGGTACTTTCATTTCTCTTAAAAAATAAAAAATAAAAAAGAAAAAGAATAGGAAAAGGAAAATTCTTTTTCAACACGTTTATTGAGCACAAGCGTGAGGAAATATAAGAAAATGCGATTTTTCTTTTTCTTCAATTATTTGACCTTTTGACCCTCTTTTTTAAAAGGACCTCACCTCAATTACTCCTTTGCTAATAACAATATATATAAGAGGATTTGAAATTAAAATTAATTAACCAAATTTTAATAATTATATTTTTTAATAAAAAAAGCCATGCATCTCAGTTTTGTAATAATATCTTATTAATTTACTAAACCATAAATGTTCATGTATAAAAATAGTTTTTATTTGCCTTTATATGAGTACATCATCAATTTATTCCGTAATAGGAAAAGGTGCAAAATTGCCACTAATATAAGGTTTAAGAATTTTTTTTTTTTAAAGAAAAATAGAAAATTATAGATTAAACAAACGGAAGAAATTAACTCCAAGATTTTAGGAGTTGATTTGTCATTATATATATATTTTTTCAATTTTCCTATCATCTTAAAATTGCATTATAAATTTGCCAAGTTTTTATAGGATATAAAAAGTAATTTTAGCTCTCTAAAATTATAGCATTTTTTTTTTCTATTAAATACTTTAAATTTTTATTATGTTACATAGAGCTCTTAAACATTTATTTTAATGCACATTAATTCAAATATGAAATTAATAGAACAAGAAAATGATAATTAGAGGATTTAATATACACTTAAATAATAAAATTATTAATTTTGGAAAAAAACTTCAAATTAATCTTCACCATTTGGGTCATAATTAAACGCACAACTTTTAAAATTCGACAAAATATTGTTACATATGTCGAGAAAAGAAATGAAGGTTCAAACTCGAAACCTTTTAGTATATTGAAACTAACTTTACCATTAGATTAAATTTTTATTAAAAAAATAAAATTTTTTAACAAATTTATAATGAATTTACAATAATAGGTTCAAAATTAAAAGAAAAAAGAATCACAATGACACAAATTAATTCCTCACACCATTTGGCAATTTTGAAAATTTCCCTTTAATATCTAAATTCATGAACCTTATCTAAAAAAACAAAAATTCTTTATATGGTATCATTCATCTTAAGGATTTTATACATTGAATCCCTTCCTTTCATATATATAGGACTAAATATTTATGAAACTTGTCCAAAAAAGAAAATTCTTTATATGGCATCATTAGTACTAAGGATTTTATTCGATCCCTCCCTAGTCCCTACTCATCAAACTTAATACCAAAATATATGCATATATACTTTAACATTTGTTTTACTCTACAAACAAATTATTTATTAATCAAGCCAATTATAAATTGCCATTACAAAAATAAAATATTTTCTTCTTAGATAACATTCTATTATTAATTTATTAGTACATGGATAAATCTTTTAATGTATATATATATATTTGGTATAAGTAGAGACGGCAAAAAAAGCGGGTTGGGCGGATTTAAATTGGATCATAAATGAACGGGTCATAAATATGCCAAAAATACTACCGTATAAGTATTTGGTATCTAAAATTAATTGGATCCAACTAATACATATTTGGTATCCGAAATTAAGTATTTGGTATTTCATAAAATGTTTTTACTATTGTAGGAGGTGTTTCATTTTATTTTATTTTTTATATAATTCATTTGCTATTCAAAATCTATTGGTTCGATTAATCTGGATTCGTGTTGGCCAAGCTCATAAAAGGACAAAATACTATTTTTTGAGTATTTAAAGATTTTTCATACAGATTGAGAACTCAAACTCGAGATTTTTTATCAAGGGAGAAGGAACAATCACCATTTCATTTCATATAATTTTTATAAGTGTAGGGACATAACAATATTCCATTAATTGAGATACGAAAGTTATTTTTATTAATAATTTGAGGATTTTTTTATGTATTATTCCTATAAAAATAAACTAAATCTATTTAGGCAAACACAGAAGAAGAAGGACAATCTTTACTTCTTATATTATTATTAGCAAAATCTCTGGCAAATTTTTTTCTTAATCATTACAAATAATTATAATGCTAACACAGTAATTACATGATTCAAATTAAGGGTCAATTTCACTCATGGTCACTCGACTTATCACTTATCGCACAAAAATAACCGACTTTTTTTTCCTTACTTAAATGTCACTGAACTTCTAACATTTTTGCACAAAAGTCATGTAGACCGGAATCCGGCGAGAACCCTTGTTGGATTGATGACATGGCATATGACACGTGACGACGAATAGTAAATACATGACTTTTTTGCAAAAATGTTAGAAGTTCAGTAACATTTAAGTTGGAAAAAAAAAGTTGGTTACTTTTGCGCGATAAATGATAAATTTAGTGACCATGAGTGAAATTGATTTAAATGTACCATTTATTGAAAATATTGTTAAACGACATGTAGTTTCTGACATGGCATGCCATGTCATCAATCCGGCGAGAGTCCTCGCCGGATTTCGGTCAACATGACTTTTTTGCAAAAATGTTAAAAGTTCAGTGACATTTAAGTAAGAAAAAAAAAGTCGGTTACTTTTGCGCGATAAGTGATAAGTTGAGTGACCGTGGATGAAATCAACCCTTCAAATTAATATCAATACTTTCACACTACAAGAAAATGGTTAAATGCTGATGAAATTTTCTCGACGGACAAAAATTTCGTCAAGAATTTCCGATGGCATACATATTATATAGGTAAAGACGTAACGAAAAATCTATTTTGCGACAGAAGAAAGATACGAATTTTTCCATCATTAAAAATGAAAGAAAATTATTTTAATGACGAGATTTTGTAATAAAAAAAGTACTACTATCGTTAATTCTGGCACCAAGTGTTCCCGACAAAAATTGCCAACCAATGTTACCGATGGAATATTTTTTCTGTTGAGCATTTACCGACGGAATCCGCTATTCCGTCAATGAAAATGTTTTGCTGACGAATTTTATATTATCGTCAATAAAGATTTATATCCAATGCTATCTCTTGTAACTAAGTTTATCACAATGCGTGCAGATTATCTATCAAATAACCAAAATTTATTTTTCATATAGAAACGAATTATATAGTATTTACAAACCTAAAATGTCGACAATTTATTATTTTCAAGCTAAATAATGAAGAACAAATAATCTTTATATACAACAAATGAATGAATTTAATAAGATGAGGCTATATATATATCATAACACCATAGTCTTAAATTCATCAAAATTGAGAACGCCATCACCGTTAAGATCAAACTTAGCAATCATAGTTTGGCAATCCTGAACCGTAGATTTGAGTCCTAATCGACTAAGCATTCTCTTTAAACTCTTAGGGGTAATACATCCACTTTTTTCCATTTCATACATTTTAAAAGCTTCTTTCAAATCCTTAATTTTCTCTTCTTCTTCTCCTCCATCGACAAACCTAACAAATTCCTCCAAATTCAAATATCCGTCCTTGTCGGAGTCCGAATACTTAACGGCTTCCTCTGCCTCGGCCAGCGAAAGCTCTCCACCTATTGCACATACGCATGTCTGTAACTCAGATGGAGATATCTTCCCATCTTTATTCGCATCAAAGTGCTCGAATGCACTCACATATTGCTCGTACTTGTTCATAATTTTTTTAACAAAAATCTGAAAATTAAGAAGAAGATTCGGGTTTGTTGTTAGTAGTAGTAGATTAGATTAACCAAGTATATAGATATATATATATATATATATTGAGAAGAAGATTTGGATTTGTTGTTAGAAGTAGTTGATTAGATTAACGAAGTGTATAGAGATATATATGGAGATGGAATTGCGCGTATGGTGCAGAAGGAATGAACGAAGAAGTGACTTAGATTTTGAATAAGAATGTGTAGAAGCCGGAAAAAATCGTCTGACTTTTTTTTTTTAATTTTTTCTGGTGGAATAGAAAAAATGTGAGACTTTAAAGTAATTATTTATTGGTCCACAGCCGTCGAAATTTCCTTGTCCACGAACGCATGTACCTACGAAATCATGATGTATTCATGCCATTTTTTCTTGTTGCTTCCCTTCTCCGTCACCGTCTGATTATGTTGCCTCACATTTAGTTAAAAAATAAAAATAAAAAAAAAATTATAACGCATGGATAGATCTACGATCTATTTTATTTTATTTTTTTAAAAATACATTCTTTTTTCCTATGGTTAGTTAAAATTGACACATTTGTACTCAATGTTTATTTTAAAATAAATTTACTCTTAACGTTTGTAAAATGAGAAATTTTTGTCATTGCTGTCAGTTATCGCTAATTTTGACCATTAATATATTAATTGACCGCTAGTGGGACATATGGCATGCTTTTACTGGACACGTAAATCAAACGTTTAGGTGTCAAAAGTGTATTTTTGCCCATAACGTTTTCTTAAACGTGTAAATTTGCCTCTAACGTTGTAAAATTAGAGATTTTTGCCTCTATCATCAATTACCGGTAAATTTGTCTGTTAATACGTTAGCTAGCCACTGATAGTGGGGGCAAAAATTTTTCATTTTACAAATATTAGGGGTAAATTTATTTCAAAATAAACGTTGGTGTAAATTTGTTCATTTTAACAAACGATAGGGACAAAAATCCATATTTGGCCTCATTTTTTTTATTGAATTCTTAAACTTTTATTAAATAGTTATTTAATTAATTTTTTAACTTTAATAATGAAGAACTGCTAGATACCTTTAGTGACCCGACATGCTGAATTATTTAAATATCTGAAATTTTATAAACATGTGAAAAGTAGTTGAACTCGAATAAATTTAATGTAAATAGATAAATCTGTAAATTATTATTAAAGTAAAAAATATTTTTATTTAGTTTTAAATGTGATTTTATATAAAAAAACTAATTATATTTATGGAATGGTGGTACAATTACTGTGTGATAAAATATTGAGAACCAGTTAATTAGACCATTGGAGGTTAAAGAGAGAATTTATGGACAATTTATATTGTGTGAAAAATCTTGAAGGTGCAATGAGAAAGAGAACTGGGGAAGAGCAATTTATACGGACAAATGCAACATAAATATTTTTTTTAATTATTTTTTGATATTCGATTCGATTTTTTTAAATTTACAGAATGAACTAATATAAACATGGATATTATCGGACCCTTAAGAGCTAAACTAATCAGTCGCTATAATCTAATAAATACAAATGTGATTTAATTTTTTTCACACTAATTAAATTTATATATTCAAAACATGTTGTTCACATATATTGGCTTTTTTTTTTCTTTTTTTTTTCTTTTTCCTTTCTTTCACTTTTCTTTTTGGATTATGAAATAACTCATTACACACTCTAATTTTATGTACCGGCTACCTCTTATCCCTTAAACTTTGTTAAAATAAAAAACACATGACACTATTAAATAAATTAAGTAAACTAAGATTTGAATTAATGTTTTTTTTTTTTAATTTTTACATATATATCTGATTGTGCCACGGATACGATGTTTAGAGAGAGAAAAGGTTGACTTTTAAACATATATGTTAAAATTTAAACTGATCCATACATCCATGTGATTCGAATTTTTTGTTTAAATTTGATCTAATTTGTTTGATCTCCAAAGTAATTTAGTCCGATCCGTTTGACATGATTCCTTTATATTCTGTTTAGATCATAATCCGATCCAATTTGTCTATATTCTTATAACTTTTTTTTATTTGATGTAAATATAAAAATAATTTTTTTATATTTTTATTTACACATGTATAATTTTTTTTAATTTCATGAAAAATTTTGAAAAAATAAAAAAATATTAAAAAGTTTGATCCGTTTAAGTTATAATTCAATCTGATCCGACCTATTTATAATTTATAAAATTTTGACACATTTACAACACAATCTGTTTATAATCTAGCCTATTATGATCCGATTCATTAGCCACGGGTGCGGACCCGTGTGGCCTTGATGGGGCGCGGTTGCTGAAGTTAGTCTTTATTAAAAAATCAAATTAGCTATAGGATCCCTTAAATGTATAATAGTAAAAGTCTTTATTTTAGAGTTTGCCTCTTTAATTTTTTTATAAAAAAATATAATGAAATTTTTGTCTCCCTCAATCTTAATTTTTTTTTTAATCCGCCTGATTGCCACCAATACGTTTTAAAAGCGTAAGAGACCCTCTATGGAATTGAAACAAAATGGGGGAATTTCTAATCAAAGTTTGGATTGGTTTGCAAATTAATTAATGTTTGTGAAACTTATTTTATTGGATTCCTGAATCTTGAAAAGGCAAGTGATGAGGACTGAAATTAAAAAAATAAAAATAAAAATAAAAATATGAGAAAAGAATCTATGGTTTGGGTTTCAGCCTCTATTAATTTCAAATGTAATCTAACCGGATTGCTTGGTTTATATTAATTTCATTAAGACTTGGACAGAGGTAATTTTTTTGGGTAATTAAATAAGTTGGTCCGTAATTTCAAATTACTGAAAAGTCCTCCTGACCACCAACATACATATATACCCAAGTTGAATTCAGTACATGAAATTTCTTATTCCAAAAAAATAAAAGAAGGACAAATAAGTATGGCTCTCGTCAAATAAATACGAGACTTTTTCGAGATGCCATAAAATTCTTAGTAATTATACAATTTTAAAAGGGCTTGATTCACAGTCTAAACTTCCTTGTGATATAAATTATTAGTATTATGTGCAATAATTAATAAATATAGATTTAATTTGGTTTCAAAATAATTCAGTTCAGTTTAATATGATTTTCGGTTTGATTTTAAATAAAATATTCAGATTCATTTAAAAAAAAATCAATAGTATAATTCAGTTTGATTACAGTAAAAAAGTTAATTAAACAATTCAATTCTAAATTTTTTAAATATTTTGATTCAATTTAATAAAATGCAAACCATATACACTCCTACTTTTTACCATTTAGCGATAAAATCGCTAATTACCAGTGGAATTGGATTAGCGACGAAGCATATGTCCCATCGCTAAAAGTTGTATTAATAAATCCTGTCGCTAAAAGTTATACTAAAGAATTTAGCAACGAAAAGTCTGTACCGTCGCTAAATAGCAAATGTATACTCATTCTTCTGCTATTTAGTAACGAAAAATCTATTCCATTGCTAATTAGCGAAGGAATTTCATGTCGTCGCTATCTAGCGATGTAATAGACTTTCCATCGCTAAATGGTTTTGTATTTAAACCCCTCTTCCTCCTCCCTCCTCTCCTTCTCTCCCTCCCTCCCTCCCTACCACGCTCCCTCTCTCCCTTTGCAGCTTCGGCTCTGGCCCACCCCGACGGTCCTCCCCCAGTGCCATTTAGCCCTCCCCCCTTCCCCATCGGCGCCGATCCGGCGCTGTCCCCCCCCCCCCCCCCCCCCCCCCCCCCCTGAATTTTCGTGCAGATCCGCCCCCGTTTGACGACCGACGCCAACGGTCTACCTTCCTAGTCATTGGTTTCCGTTAGTGCTCTGCCCCCTGCTCGCCTGGATCTGCTCTCCGGTGGCCTGGATCTGCTCGATCGACGAGTTAAGTTTTTTTTTTCCTGATTATTATTATTAAATAATAATCTGAATAATTTTTTTAATTATATTATTACTATTATTTATTAATCAATAGTAAAATCTAAAAATATTTTTCTTAAGTTTATTATTATTATTATTATTCAATAATAAAATCTGAATAATATATTTTTAAGTTTATTATTATTATTATTATTGTTATTATTATTATTATTATTCTAAATAATATTTGTAAATCAAATCTATTTGAAAGAATAAAAGTTAAAATAATAAAAAATTTGATGTGCCAAGTTTTGTTTTATTTTAGATTTAGCAATATAAATGGCATAATTAAAATTAAAATGGCCACCAATTGCCTCAAATAATTGTGGATTACATTTAGATATAAATAATAGTGCATTAAAAAATAATTTTATATCTATATAAAAAAATGAATTATTCATTAGCGGATAAAAAAACTAAAAAATAGAATTTTTGAAACAACAGTTGATTAAAACAAAAATTAACTACCTGTAATTGTTTGCACAAAATTACAAAATACCTTTGAAGCAAGTAGTTAGTATAAAAAGGCTATCAATTACTTTAAAAAATTAAATCAAACATTCCCTTAATGTGTTTAGTAATCAATAAAAATAATGATATCAAAATTAACAAAAATTGACCAATAATTTCGAGTCAATTGAGCTAATTATATGTTATTAATGCTCTAAGTAATGTAGAGACATATTAAAAAAATGTATTAATTTAATAACATTAACTAATTCTTTATTTGTTTACAAGAAACATCGATGGGCAGACCGCCTACGATAGATGAGGTCTTTTTACACACCCATACAAGGAATAATGATGGTCAAACATTTGTCAATTCTTGAGCCAGACATTTACACGTATGTTAACGTTCACAAAATTCAATAACATTCACAGAATTCTGAAAATATTTATGAGAATCAAATTTATTATAACATGGTTGGTGGTAGGGACCAGCGAGGATGGGTCTTTGGCTTAGGTTCTTTTGCCAACACCTGTTACTCTCATTCCTCCAGCTCAAGTACAGTGGTATCTAATAGACGGTCTATATCTAACGAAGTACTCAAACTTTGCAATACAGTACATAAGCTGAGATCTCAATTGTAATAATCATTTGCTCAATTGCGAGAATCATTCAACTTCATATGTGAACTACGCAATGAGATGAATAATTTGAAAGGTATAGTCGAAACATCATTGCAGCAGCCTAATCGTTCGCAGCAGCTGCTGCCACCACCACCACCACTACCACCATCAGCTTAGTTAGAATTTTGTAATAGATATACATTACTATTATACCATTTAAATAATTATTAACTATATAACTAATACAATTTAAATTATATTATATTATTTTCGAATATTAAAATTTTGATATTATCTTTAATCTTTTTATCATTCGGACATTAACATTACAGGTTCTAGGATTTAAGAATTAATAAAAAAAATTTATTAATTTCCCGACAGAAAGGCTTTTCCGCCAATAAAATTACTGACGGAAAATTTAGACAGAAAACAAAGAGATACCATTTGAGGTTTTGTACCAAAAAAATTAGACAAAAAACAAAGGGTACCACTTGGTGTTTTTGGACAAGAAAATTTAGAAAGAAAGCAAATGGGTACCCCTTTGAATTTTGGGCCAAAAAATTTAGATACAAAACAAAGGGTAACACTTGAAATTTTTTTGTAAAAATATTTTGACGAATAACAAATGGAGTACCACTCTGAGTTTTGAGCGTAAATATTTGAAGGAATAGTAAAGGAGTGCCTCTTAGAGTTTTGCATGAAAAAATTTAGATAAAAATCAAAGGAATATCTCTTGGAGTTTTAAGCGAGAAAATTTAGAGAGAAAGCAAATGGGTATTTCTTAGAGTTTTGAGTAAAAAAAAATTAAACAAAAAGTAAAAGGATACCATATGAGTTTTGGGTGAGAAAATTTACATAAAAGCAAAGTAGTTTGCCTTGGAGTTTTGGGAAAAATAATTTAGATAAAAAGTGAAGGTATAACTCCCCATTGAGTTTTGGACGAAAAAATTTAGACAAAAAGTAAAGAAATACCCCTTAGAGTATCGGGTAAGAAAATTTAAACAAAAAGTAAAGGGATACCTCTTGAGATTTTGGACCAAAAAAATTTAGACAAAAAATAAAAGGTACCGCTTGGTGTTTTTGGGTGAGAAAATTTAGATAGAAAGTAAAAGTATACCCCTTTCAGTTTTGGGTCAAAAAATTTAGACACAAAACAAAGGGTATCACTTGAAGTTTTTGGTAAAAATATTTTGACGAATAAAAAATGGGATACCACTCTGAGTTTCGGGTGTAAATATTTAAAGGAAAAGCAAATGGATATCTGTAATGGCCCAAAATATACTTTAGATGGATTTGCACATGTTTAAGGCATTATGGTAGTAAAAAAATGTGAAATTTGATGACTAAAGCGATTAAGTGTAATGAAGGATGTATTTGGTATTAATTAAAGAATTAAGGATAAATTAGTAATTTGATTTTTATGGACTTAAAAGTAAGAAATGAGTTACTTGGTGTGAATATGAATAGAATTAAGTTATTAAGAAGATAAATGTAAAATTAGATGATTAAAGTAGTGCATGAAGTAGAAGATATGATTGGTAGTAAATTAAAGGCTAAGGGTAAATTTGCTAATGTATGAAATAGAAATAATTATATGGTTAATGTGAGATTAAGGATTAAAGTGGAATAAAGCATAAAAATCAAAAAAACTAATGAGATTGTGACATTTTGCATCTAAGATATATAGAGATGGATTTATGGCCACATAAATGTTTCGTTATGTTTCTTAAATTTTATTCATGATATAGCAACTTAGTTTCATATGAAATCTCTGTGTATGAACGATTAAGTGCATGTCTTTAAATGATTTCGGTAACTGCATGCATTTGTATGTGTTGTTGACGACTACTATGAGGAGTCTTTCATTTCATGTGTATTCCCCACTAAGATTTAAGTTTAGCATGGGCATTTCATCCATGCAGACTTGGAGATAGAAGTGTCGCCAAGGACATTCTGCAGTAATTAAGGCTAACGAGTCAATAGGAGTGTATTGTCTGGTTTTTGTATTATTGATGTAATGTAAATGAATGACTTATGTTTTTTGAATGAATATTGTGTATAAGAACCAGTTTTAAATGTATTAGATCACTTATAAGAAATATGTATACACAAAGTTGAAATGTAATTTTATTAATTGTGATATGTGCATATTTAATGAATCTTATGTGAAAACATACACTACAAAAAAAAGCATTTTAACGATGAAAAATTCAGTCGTTAAAAGTCAAAATTCGGTTGTTAAAGACTTATAATGTCCAAAAAATTCGGTCGATAAAAGCCTATTCGTTAAAGGTATAGACAACATCCGGTCGTTAATATTTGTAACGACAAGAACATTTTCAGTCGTCGAATATTGATTTTTAACAACCGGATTTTTCCTTCATTGATTGTGTTCACTTTCAACAAAGGGAATTCCGATCGTTGAAGATACTTTTTAGCGATCGAATTTTTCCTTCGCTGATTGTGTTCACTTTTAGCGAGGAAAATTTCGATCGTTAAAATTTCTTTTAGCGACCGAATTTTTCCTTCGCTAATTGTGTTCACAGCTAACAAACAATCACCAATATATTATGCCATTTGATTTATCATAATACACCAAACATGGATACCATAAAGGTATTTTAAAATATAATCCATTTTATAATATTATATATAGGTCCGTATCATTCACATATATTTTATACTCGCACTTGTCTCCTAGGGGATTCACCCCTAATTAAATCTGTTAGTCTATTCAATGAACCAATTAATTAAAAAATAAATGAAGATCATATTAATATAAAATAACCACACTTGCCCACCCTACGTGCCAAGCATTAAGGTGTCTGATCTTATCCACTAGTGAATCAGAATTAAAGTCACATTTAAACCCAAAAAAAAAAATCCACCAGACAATAGTAGTTTCGAGTTTCTCTTTTTATTCAAAACATACCATGATCTAGCATTTTGTTCACCAGATGAACAGCATAAGTGTTGCAAGCAAAATTAAGAAAATTCGATTTAAGCTCCTTAAACACGGCATCCCTTTTACTTTGCGAACAATACTTGACACAGGTCTGATTCAAGAGAAACAGAGTAGATGAGAATCAGCACTACAACACATGAAAATTGAATTTTAAGTGAAAAAATTTAGAGAGAAAGCAAAGTGTTACCCGTTAGAGTTTTGATAAATAGTAATAGTTTTGATAAATAGCAATGGGGTACACATATGAGTTTTGGTGAAAATATTTCGACAGATATCAAAGAGGTGCCTCTTAAAGTTTTGGGCAAAAAAATTTAGATAGAAAGTAAAAGAGTATCCTTTGAAGTTTTGGGTAAGAAAATTTACACAGAAAGCAAATGGGTACTCTTAAGAGTTTGGGGCTAAAAAACTTAGACAAAAAATAAAAGGTACCACATGGAGTTTTTGGAAGAAAAAATTTAGACAAAAAACAAAGGGATACTTCTAGAAGTTTTGGGCCAAAAAACTTAGACAAAAAACAAATGGATCATTTGAAAATTTTTACAATAGTATTTTAACGAATAGTAAAAGAGGCACCACTCTGAGTTTTAGGTGAAAATATTTAGAAAAATAGCAAAGGGGTACCCCTTAAAGTTTTGGGCGAAAAAATTTAAAATAAAAAGCTAATTATGAGGCATATTTTGGAGTTTTAGACAAGAAAATTTAGACAGAAAGCAAGAGGCTACCCCTTAGAGTTTTTGACAAAAATATTTTGACGAATAGGAAAGGGGGTGCCATTTTGAGTTTTGGATGAAAATATTTAAAGGAATAGTAAAGGGGTATCCTTGAGAGTTTTGGGTGAAAAAATTTAGACAAAAAAAAATGGATATCCCTTGAAATTTTAGGCAAAAAAATTTAGACTAGAAGCAAAAAGATTTGGACAACAAAAATTAGATGAAAAGTAAATGGGCATCCTTTGTAGGTTTAGGAGAAAAAATTTAGACAGAAATCAAGTTGTGAATGTGTGTGGTTGAAATTTATAACTCAACACATTAAAGGAGAAAGTGGATTAATGGTGAAGAATAAATTAACAAAATTATATGAGAATAATGCAACATGTATCTCACAATTCAAAAGTGACTATATCAAATGAAATAAAACCAAATATATTTTATCAAAGTTCTTCTACACTAATAAACTTATGAAAGAATGACAAATTGATGTTTGAAAAGCTCACTCAAGTGACAATCCATCAGATTTGTTCACAAAAGCTCTACCAAGTTTAATTTTCAAAAAGCATGTGTACAATATTGCAATGCTCCAATTGAAAAATTTAATATGATTCATCTCATTTTTTAGGGAAAATACCTATAAATATTGTACTATTTTTTTTCGCTAAATTTTTATCCCACTGGATTTTTACTTAACAAGATTTTAACGAGATATGTTCATAATTTATAGTAGAGGTGTACATGGTTCTGGATCTTCCTGTACCGAACCGAAATACCGAAGAAAAAGATCCAGAACCGAATTGTACAGTTAACTTTTTTTACTAGAACTGAACCGAATTGTACTGTTGACTTTTTTATTAGAACCGAAGCGAATTGTATTGGAACCGAATTGAGAACCGTACCGAACTGTTTTGTACTGAATTAGACCGAAATAACCGATATTTATTAATTATTATATATAATATTAGTAATTTATATATAAATATTATTTATAATTTCTATTATATCGTTATTATATAAATTTAACTTTATAATTATTTGTATTTTTTTGAAACTTTTATAATTATTTGTATTAAATATTTTAATATATGAAATTAATATAATAAATAGTTAATAAATTAAAATAATATTTTGATTATTAATAAGATAAATTTAATTATCATATTTATATGAATGTGCAATTAAAATAACTTGTGTTTAATTTAATTTACGTTTAGTTTTACTCAACTACTACATTATTTTTTATTTTGTACAAATATTTATATACACACATAAATATAATTATTATATCAATGAAATTTTACTAATTAATGTAATTATATGAATATCTAATCATCTTACCAATTAATTTCATTTACTTTTAATATCACTCAATTAGTATTTATCTATTGTAAGTTAATAATTTAATTATATATAATTAAATTTTACTAATTAATATAACTATATAACTATATAGTCACCTTACTAATTAACTTCATTTATTCTTAGTATCACTCAACTAGTACTCATATATATTTTTTGTACAATACCTATATGAATAATTGAGCTTATAAATTAATAATATAATTATATATAATAATTATTATATATAATAAAATTTACCAATTCAATTCATGTAATTATATAAATATATAATCACCTTACCAATTAATTTCATTTTTTTTAGTATCACTCAACTAATACTATCTATTTTGGCACAATACATATATGAGTAATTGAGTTGTAACTTAATAATTTAATTATATATAATTAAATTTTACTAATTCATATTTAATTCAATTTAACTTTAATGTCACTCAACTACTACTTAATTTTTTTTTTTGTACAAATATTTATATACACAATCACTTTACCAATTAATTTTATTTACTTTTAATGCTACTTTTACATTCACCCTTATAGTTATTAAATATAATATTAATTAATAATCTTTTAACTATTAAGCCAAATTTAGTGAAATTGAGTATAATAACTGAGCCAAAATAATATATATGGATGGATTCTAATCATAGCGATGTTGTGTATATAATTATCTTATCAATTAATTTCATTTATATTTAGTATCACTCAATTAGTAATTATCTATTTTGACACAATATATATTTGAATAATTGATTTATTTTAATAATGTAATTATATATAATTGAATAATTTATTATATAATTATTTTATCAATTAATTTCATTTGCTTCTAGTGTCACTCGACTAATACCCATCTATTTCTATCACAATACCTATATGAATATGTAAATTAAAAATAAAATTATATATAATTATTTATAATAAAATTTTAATTTCTTTTATTTTTAGAGTTACTCAACTAATATTTATCTGTATTTAGCACAATATTTATGTGAGTAATTGAAAATATATTTTAATAATATAATTATATACAATTATTATATTAATAAAATTTTATTAATTAATATATAATATAATTATATAAGTATATAAATATCTTATTAATTAAATTTTTTTACAGCAAATTAAGAATAAAATTTGAAAAATTTTAGTAGAAATATTTTTTATTTTAAGTTTTGGAGGGAAACGTTAATATTTGGAGGGAATTGAAATATTTGGAGGGAATCTAATGCGGACGAGTTGGGTTTTCAATATTTGGAGCGAGTTGAACGGGCCAATCGTCATTAATTATTGTTTTTATTATAACTTTTGCTATAGGTATCCGTTTGCTTATTATTATATGTTTCCGGAAAGCTCATTTCAAGTTGGTCGACTTTTACAAATCTTATTCTCCTGTAACAGCTCATTTCGTGCCTCAAAAATAACGTTTGACTTTCCGTTTTTCAATTTGAAGTTTTAGGAATATTATTGTAATATTTTTATTTTTTCATATAAATTGTTTGTTACCTTAGTTTGGAGGGGATTTTTCAACTTGAAATAAAATTTTTTCGTTTTGAGGTATTTTTGCTGCGTCAGAATCCGACCGATTTTATATTTTATTATATATATATATATATATATAAGAAAATAAATTAAAAAAACCTAAATCGTGCATGCCTCTTTGTTTTCTGTCTCGAAATCGTGTCAAGCTCCACAATTTTTTTTATCTTTTCCGTTGGTTTTAGCTTATACTTGCATTTGCTTGTTCTCGTCGCTGCCACTGTCATTTCCGCGATTACATCTAAAAGTAAGTATAAGTCACACACAACTTTTGGTTTTGTGGTATTCATCAATAGTATGTCATTAGTTAGTTAAAAATTTGATCAATAGACTTGTACATAAGTTTTAATTAGGATGATCATTAGGATAAATTACCAATTAATTTTATTAAATATTAGGATTTTAGTAAATTTATTGAAATAATTTATCTCGAATTTAAAATTTCACCTAGAGTCACTATTGTTAAAATATTTTTTTTCTTAAAAAAGAGGGATAAATTGAAATATTTTCTTAAAATTGAATGCAAAATTTTATGTACTTGTTGAGATATTTTAATTATATTTGCATTTATTATTGTGTATATTTATATTGTAAATTTTTAATAATATTTAATTATCCGAAATACCGTATTGTATTGTCTTGTTTTGTTTTGTACCGAAAAAACCGAATAACCGAACTGAACTGTACTGAAAATTATAAAAACCGTACTGAACTGTACCGAAATTAATAAGAACCGAACTGTACCGAAATTTATAAGAACCGAAATTTCAATACAATACGGAAATTTGTAAACAACCGAACTGGACCGAACTGTATACACCCCTAATTTATAGTCATCCAAGGGAAAGTGTTTTGGAATATTGAAATATTCCTATTGGATGACTAACTTTAGTTCTAATTAAATTGTAAATCTACTAGTATTATATTCATAATCAAATTCTATTATTAGGTTTTTATGCTTATAAATATGTTAGTTATGAGTTTTTAAAGTGACACAATAAAATTAAAAGAATATATATATATATATATATATATATATATATATATATATTTCTCTTTTATTTTTATATTTCTGCTTTGATTTTACCTTTTATTTATAATAATTTATATATATATTTTTACATTATGATTAATCTATTAATTATCTTTTTTTTTTTAATTTAATTTTATAATTTATATTTTTCATACTCCGTTATTAATTATGATTTTCATAATTTAAATAATAATTAATTATTTTTTCTATATTTAGAATGCATATAATGGAATAATTATAGTAAAAAATTTATCACTTAACCGTACTAACTAAAATTTTATATATAAATTGGAAATTTAAAACGAAAGAATGAAGTCAAGACAAAAAAAAAAAAGTTTGGCAAAGAAAAATTAACGACAAACTGCAAACAAAACAATTAATCACATTAACCACCTTAATTTACATATAGCAAATTAATAATTTATAAAAAGAAACTACTTATGAATGATGGTAAACAAAGTCTGCAAAAAGGCAAGAACCAAGAGAGTAGAAGCCCCAACTAGAGAAGCAATTGCCCAGGGAGTCCCAAAATAATTTCTCATAAGCATAGCTCGCCATCTGGGCCACCTCCTATTGCAATACGCATTCACTTCCTTACAAAGATCCGTGTAATAATTCTGCTTCACATACGCATCATGGT
This sequence comes from Excoecaria cochinchinensis, assembly GCA_947683425.1. Classification (NCBI taxonomy): domain Eukaryota; kingdom Viridiplantae; phylum Streptophyta; class Magnoliopsida; order Malpighiales; family Euphorbiaceae; genus Excoecaria; species Excoecaria cochinchinensis. The sequence continues at coordinate 760,072 of CANTUQ010000073.1, forward strand.
AAAGCTTGTTAAATAATTGTGTTGCATCCTCCGGATTCAGCCAGTTATCGATTATCCCATTCTCGGTCAGTATATCCATATCCTTGGTTGTGTTAATCAAGTTGTCGAGAAGTATAGCATATGATGTAATTCTTGCATCTAAATTCGGATAACATTGCTCGTAACTTATAAGGTTTCGGAATACAGCTTCCGTTACCTCATCAATAAGTAATGAAGGGATTTCAAGAATTCCATGTTTGAAATTTATGTCTAGTATGCTTTTAGTCTTACCTCTCCTGAACTCGATCCCCGCATCCACAAGATTTGTTGCTGAATGCATTGGCGGCCATTCAGTGTCGCGATTTTCGCCTTTTCCTGACGAGGAAAGTAGCCAATTTCTTAATAGATCAAGTATGTGTTTTGGTTGCTCACAATGTCCTGATGGATTGAAGGAGAAAATGTTGTCAAAGAATAGAAGCACAAGCTGTGAAAGTGGCTTGCTTCCTGGTTGTTCTGTGAGACGGAACAATTTTTCGAGCACGAGCCAGGGGATTTGGTTTTCGAGCAAGATCAAGTCATGATACAAATATTGAAGCATACAAGACATGTTGAAAATTGGATCATCGCTATCTCGAAGCGATTCTTCGTCATCTTTACGGAACAATTCGACGAGGAAGATGCCATCCAGGACTAAAATCTTGACTAACTCATCAGGATTTTGATCGACAGGCCCAGCGTAACTAGCACGAACATCCTTCTCGATTGCCGATATGGATTTGATGAACTCCTTTAGCATGGATTCGGCGCAGGGTGAATTGGAGAGGAGGCTATTGAGATACTTGAGCTTGATTTTCTCTGTAGCCACCATCAGGTCTTGTCTCTTGTGGTGCCATGGCCCAATTGAAAATGCATCGGGGATGTAAGCCTCATTGTTATGCCTTTGGAGAATGCAAGGAACTTTGAATATGCAGCATTTTTGAGACGTTATTAAATTTTGAGACATCATTACTCGAAAGGAATTGGCCAATTCATCAACATTAATTGATACCTCATCTCCCTCCTCTGCCATCATAAATCCTGAATATCCAGTGGCAAATATTAGAAAATGAACAAGAATTTTAATAATCATAGCATACAATGACCTGAAGATAAATTACATACCTGAAAATGAATGGCTGTTTAGTTGTTTCTATGAAAAATATTTGCTTCTTATTAGTATATATAGAAAAATACAATATGGCTGGTTAGAGTAAAATAAATACAAATGCCATTATTATCTTACCCGACAATATTCATTATTTCTATATAGCAGTCTACTTCCGCCTAAAGACTACCTAACAGTCAATTTTTTTTTAAATGGGGACGGTTGCTGTAAATGCCGTTCTACGGTATTTAAATTGTTTTTTTTTTTTTTCAAAAGTGACTTTTACCCTGTGTATCTCTAAAAAATCATTCCAATCAATGCCTGTCTGTCTCCAAATCGTACCCCGCTGATCCAACTTTATGGCAACGTAACTACAACAATTATGTCCTTTAAATGAAATTTTAGTTATTTAAGGAAAAATATCAATTTTTATTTATGAGAGTTAAAAAACTTTTGTTTATTTGGTGGTAAGAGTTACAAAACTTTACTCCTGTATAGTAAATATTACTTCTCTTTTAAATGAATCTACGGTAAGAGTTACAAAACTTTACTACTGTATCTAAGTAAATATAAATATATATATATATATATATATATATATATATATATATATTAAGAGTGAGCATGGTTGGTTAACCGGTTCATGAGTTTCAGTCCATTAATCAGTCTATTAATATCGTTTTTTGAAATTTCAGTCCATTAACCAGTTTATTACCATCGGTTAACCAGTTTATCGATTTCAGATTTTCGGATCGGTTACCCAATATTTTTCGGTTAACCACTATAATTATAAATAAAATTAAAATGTTCAAAATATTTAAAAATTAAATTTTTTTCACTATAATATAACATTATTGTTGTTAAAATAAAAAAATTTGGTGTATATAAGCAAATTTGTTTTTAAAAATTAATATTTAATAAGTAAATATATTAAACGGTCTATAATCACTTTTAATTTGATAAATTATTATATTTACTAATAGCCAATTAAAAAAATTTAAAAATTTCAAAATAATTAGTATAATAAAAAAAAATATATGATCACCTTTAATTAAGATAAATTGTTATAAATTAATTAAAAATTCGGTTTCGGTTCGGTTAATCAATCACATGAGTCAAAAATCAATAACCAGTTCATTACTATCGGTTTTTTCAAAATACTAACTATTAACCAGTCTATCGGTTCGATTTCGAATTTTTTTTTTTCGGTTAACCAAATTTATCGATTTTTTTGCTCACTCCTAATATATATATCTTCCTCCCCTCATGGACACTTCATTCGTTGCTCGGACACGCAATCTAAATTTAAATTTCTTTCTTTTTTACCCGCCCAAATTTTGTTTAAGTGAATTTATTATGTTTCTGAATGCCACTTGGCACTATTGATAAATTCAATTTAAAAAAAAAAGACAGATATAAGTACAGTTTTTAGAAAGTTATTTTCGAATTTGCTGTTGGAAGAAAAAAATAGGCTGCAAAAATTTTCACCGTTCGATCAAGGTATTTAATGAATTTTGTTATATTTATTTATTATTATATAGGTTTAGACAATTAATAAATACATTTTATCATTATAATGTATAAATATTGGCAACGTTTATATTTTATAAATTTTATTACTTGCATTTTATGTAGTGTAAAATTTTTTATTATTATCAATGTGATAAATAATAGGCAGATATTTAGCTTCAACAGCTGTGATGAGTGACGTTTTAAAGCAAATCGTCGCCAAAAAATGGGATGAATTGTATAGTTATCGAGTTACAAATAATAAAACAATATTCAATCATATTATTACAGTAAATAAAAAATTACAAGATATTATAATGAGAGAATATCTAATGAATGAATTAAAGATAGTGGGAGCTTTTTGCATGACAATACCAATATGTTTTTTGAAGTTTTTAATGAAAATTTGGAATATTGAGCATATAACGAAATACGAGCAATTTGTTCTGATATTTGTAAAACATGTACTAAAAGATAGAGATGAAAATTATTCAAAAGTTAGAAATATAATGCCAGTTAGGGGTGAGCAAAAAAATCGGTGGACTTGGTTAACCGAGAAACCGAACCGAAACCGATCCGAAAAATAGGTTAACCGAACCGATTTTAATGGTTAGGGGTTTTTAAGATTTTCGGTTTCGGTTTTCGGATTCAAAAAACCGTCGGTTTCGGTTAACCGACCGGTTTATATATATATATATATATATAAAAGAGAAAATAAAAAAACCCTAATGGTGTCTGCCTCTTCCCTCAGTATCTAAAAATTGTTTCTTCATCTTCTCTGTATGTATAGAAATCCTTTGCCTCTCCATCAAAATCGGTCTTCATCTTCCTTCTCTATGTCGAAATTGTGTCTTCTCTATCTCAAAATCTTGTATTTTCTGCCCCCCCATTGAAATCAGTAGCCCATATTCCTTCTCTGTCTCGAAGGAAATAGTGTAGCCTCTGCCTCTCCACCGAAACCTACAACCCATCTTCCTTTCTCTATCTAGAAATCGTGTCGTCTCCGTTAAGATTGGTAGCTGTTCTGCCTCTCGCCAGCCATTTTGCCTCTCGTCATTCCTGCTTTTGACAGAGTTGTAGATCCATCTTTGAAATCAGAGTATGTGTTATTTTTATGCATTTATTTGCTATCTTTACTATATATGTTTGATGAATCTAAGCCTTATTTATCAAACAATCCAACAGGTACAACTCTTGATTTCTAAGACGTTAACCTCTTAAAGAGCTTTGCCGTAGACAAAGGCTAAGATCAAAGTTGTGGTATGTTTTCACAGATTGAGTGCTTTACCCATCTGCGTTTTTGGCTAGCTCATATGTTTTCTTCTATATATATTGTAGAAATTTAAAATAGTTAATAATGAGATATGCTATTTTCAAATCAATTCTGTTGTGGTTGGTTAATGTGGAGCACATGTATTGGCTATAAGGGGTATGCTAATTTCATTGATATTGTCTGACATTGTTGCACAATTGAACTATCTGTTGCACATTCTCTATTATCTATTATCAGAGCACATTTCTTTTATCTTTTTTGATTTCTTCTGAATTTTATTTCCGAAGCCACAAAGAAAAAGAAGATATTTCAGTTGCTAAGCTTAAGGGTATATTTAAATAAATTTGTGGCAATAGAATATTTGACAGTTGCTAATGCCGTTTGTGAACAAAATTGGAATTGTTGTTGTTTTGGTTTTGGAATTTAGTTGTTTTTTCTTATCCAAATATGCTCTTTTTAAATATATCCAATAGTAAATCAGGTCCTTATCCCTTAAAAATTAAAAAGGCAACAAAATCTTAAAAGACCTAAAATGTAATCCCTGTTTGGAATATTCGGATAGAGTAATTGACAATCATGGTTCAAAGCTAGGTTCAAAGTTCTTTATTTTTTTTCATATTATATAGTTTTTTTATGCAAGAGACACAGTGTGATGAAACTCGAATTTCTAATCTTATAACCTTGATTATCGGATCAGTACCACTATATACTTTGAAAATTATCTACAGTAATGAAATTATTGATATATATATAATTGGTGAAAATTAACATATTAGGGATGGGAAATATTAAATTTGAAAAGTGCAGGTGAATATTCCATAAATAGATAGAAGTAAATGATGCACTTAATAAGTATAATAATTCCTTGAAAGACGAAGGTGGAATGGTAGAGGAACTTGCAAGTTTGGAGATAGGTATTATTCTTCCTTATTTTAATTTTTTATTTATATTTTCACTTATGGTTTCAAACTAATTAATTTGTAATATGTTTTTTTGTTTTATTTTTAAATTACAGAGTCAACTTGTGATGTAAGGGATGATCATAATGTCATTCAAGTTGATGATTAGATTGGAGATACTGCAGCTTCATGTTAGACTATATTTTTATGTTAATTTTATTTGTTGAACTATGATTTGTAATTTTAATTTGTAGAGACTTTGAACATTTTTAGTTTATGTTTAATTATGTTTATAGTTTGACATTATATTTAATTATTATGTTGAATTATATTTGTAGTTTGACATTATATTTCATTATTATGTTGAATTATGTTTATTTTTTAAATTTAATTTTTAAGTATTTTCAATAATTTAATTTTTTTATAAATGTATTTTATAATTTTAATGGTTAACCGAAAAATATTGGTTAACCAGTCCGAAAAACCGAAACCGATGGACTGGTTAACCGATATTAATGGACTGGTTAATGGACTGTGATTTTTAAAAACCGATGTTAATGGACTGGGTTTTATGGACTGGTTAACCGACCGTGCTCACCCTTAGTGTTTAAACCATTTATTATAATTATATCACTTACAATAAATTTTTTGTTTTACTGGCAGTAAAACAAAAAATTTATTGTAAGTGATATAATTATAATAAATGGTTTAAACACCGTGTTCATTAGAATTATATACAAGTGTATAATATTGTGTGATTATTATTATTATTATTATTGGTTTATGATTCATAATGAGTTAAAATATTATTTAGACATTAATATTTATTATTATTATTATTATTATTGTTATTATTTTCTTTTGTTATTTATAATACGTAATGTGTTAAAATATTATTTACACATTAATATTTATTTATATCGTTGTTACTATTATTATTATTATTATTATGCCTATTTATATGATCATCATTATTATTATTATTATTATTATTATTATTATTGTCGTCGTCGTCGTTTTATAGTACATAATGAGTTGAAATATTATTTAGACATTAATAATAATAATAATAATAATAATTATTATTATTATTATTATTATTTTCTATAATGCGTAATGTGTTAAAATATTATTTAGACATTAATATTTATTTATATGATTATTATTATTATTATTATTGGTTTAAATACATAATGAGTTGAAATATTATTTAGACATTAATATTTATTTATATGATTATTATTGATAACCCTGTAAATATCATTTGTATAAAATCCCATCCAGTCGGCCCAGTCAGTTGGAAAGGCCCAAGACCCAGTAGCAGAGAGTGCGTATGGATTCCTAGGCAACGCGCACGCCCGATTGGCTGATGTGACCGCCAGTCTCATCAGCCGTCTGACACAAGGCAGCGCCCATGCCCATCAACTGCTCCCAGTCACTTCGCCACACACCTACTCTGATTGCCAATTATCACATCTCAGGCACTCGAGTGCATCTCATCTATCTTTTATAAATAGCCCAACCAACGATGACACCAGGTATTGAATCTCTAGCATTCTCTCTCTAAAAGCTATTAACTTAAGATTCAGCGTGCTTATGCCTGATCCGACCGGACACTTTCTCTTGCAGGATCCACCTATCCGATCGGATCTTCCGCTACAGACAAGCCAACTCTCTTTCTATTTCAGATAAAGACTTTTCGTGCTTTATCATTTGGTACTTTCGTTGAGAGACATGGCTAACTCAAGATCTAACGATAGTGCATCCCCCATGGAACATGATCCCGATGGCGGCAGCCGCGCCAGATCAGGGACCTCACGGAGGAGGGAGATATCTCCTAGGTCCCCAACCAGGGAACCTTCTTCCCGAATTCGACGATGCCATTCTGAAGCAACCGGAAGATACCCTTGTCACCGTTAATGACATGCGTGCTCTTTTTAGTGACTTCACCAAGAGCATTGTCCAAACACTCAAAAAAGGCTAAGATGCCGAGAACCTCTGAAAGAGCCCATGAGGACTACCTCATAGACGAAGACTTCAGACGGAGAAGAAGCAAGGGGATCTTCATCAATGAGCCACGAGCTCAGGACAGTCGTAGGGGCGTCATCAAGACCCCAGGAAGGTATGATAAAGGGAAGAGAACAATGTTCACAAGCAGAGACTCCCCCTATTACCCCAGCAGGTCCTCCACTCCCTTCATTGGTGATGATCTGTCTTTTATGTGCACCCCGAATCGCAGCCACTCAAGTAAGGGCAAAGGCGAGTCTACCGCCACCGCCGTGAGCAAAGAAGACCAATGGTTTAAATAGAAGTTCAAGCAGTTCGGCTTTACCGCCCTTAGAAAAGGCGCGTTTGAGGGGAACTCATGCGGGAATACCGCCTCCCCGTTTTATAGGGAGATCACAGACTTCGAGCTACCTCCCAGGTGGAGAGATGTGGTGATGGACAAATACACAGGTAAAACTGATCCCACCACTCATTTAGCAGAATATCTGACTAAGGTACAGGTATACACCTATGACGAGAGGGGGGCCTGCAGAATCTTTCCCACCACCTTGGGAGGAGACGCTCTCAATTAGTTCCATGAGCTGCCACAGGAATCAATTTCCTCCTTTAAATAACTCAAGGAGCAGTTCACCACGAGGTTCATCGTGAAAACACAAGCGCCAAAGTCGGTGAGCGACTTGTGTAACCTATATCAGAGATCCGATGAAAGTCTTCGGGACTACATCGATAGATTTCAAGTCACCATGTCTGAAGTGAGGAATGTCAACGTAGAGATGGCGATTAACGCCTTAGCTGGGGGCACCGTTGACCGGCCTTTGTTTGAATCAATAACAACAAAACTCCCAACCAGCTTTGCCGATCTGATGGAGAGGGCTAGGCAGCACATCCAATTAGATGATGCCCTAAGGTCCAGCAGGGGAAGAAGGACCAATGTAATGGATCGGCTACAACACCCGGACGGTCGCTCATTCAATAGAGCTTTTGGATCTGAACGGACAGCAAGAAGCCGGGATCGAGCAAGAACTTCAAGGAATCTGGGCAAGAGGAAGGAATCTAGACGGGGCAGGTCTGACTGCTCGGACGACCGCGCGCCCAGAACCTTCACTCCGCTCAACACCAACCCAACCACAGTGCTGATGTGGATCAAAGAAAAGCACAGCAAGGTTAACTGGCCTAGGGCGCTGTTCGAAAGAAGCAGAATTGGGAGGGACCCCAAGAAATATTGTAAGTTCCACAGAGACATCGGTCACCTGACTGACGAGTGTACCTCGCTAAAAAAGGAGATCGAAAGGCTAATACGAAGGGGGTCCCTCAGAAAATTCATAGGTCCGGCTAGAGGGGAGAGTCCCTGTAGACAGTCGAAGCCTCGAAAGGATAATTCTGGCTCAGACGATAATGATGAGCACAGAAACCCGAGGAACGCCGACGCGCGCAGGCCATACGCCGAGGTAATATATGTGATCACCGGAGGATCATCCTATGGAGAAGACCTCTCAAGAAAAAGAAAGGGAAAGGGTGTCTACCTCTCCTACCAGGCCGAACAGCTAGCTCAGTCACAATATCCAGCGAAGACACACGAGACGTCATGTTTCCACATGAGGACGCTCTCGTTGTAAGAGCTTGGATTAACAACTTCAATGTTAAAAGAATTCTGGTGGATAATGGCAGTACTGTCAACGTACTCACCTTTCAGGCCTACTGAGCCATGGGACTCCCGATCAGAGATTTGAAACCAAATGCCACACCGCTGATCGGGCTCGATGATGCTACTGTCCCAGTGGTGGGATCTGTCAAACTTTTCATCGAACTAGGCCAAGAGGCAATCACTCATACTTGCAAGGTAACTTTTATGGTGATTGACATGACTTTTGCCTATAATACCATTTTCGACAGGCCGCTACTTTTCCAAACCGGAGCTGTTACTAGCGTACGGTACATGGTGATAAAAATCCCAACAAAAGGGGGCATTGCCATCTTGAGAGGTGATCAAAAGGCATCACATGAAGCGTACGCCACCATAATAAAGCAGCAATGGGAGTCAATGATTGTGGAGCCGAGGTCTTGAGCGGTCTGAATAAGCGAAAAGGCCAAGAATGGATGACGCGACCTCAGCAAGTGTACTGAATCGGCAAGTAATATAGTGATGTATACTTAAGACCACAAGTTATCGAACCCAAAGGACTGTGTTGTGTAAAATTTTGCAATTAAATGTATGCTAAAGAATTCCCAATTGTTTGATGTGATTAATTATTTAAGATGAAAATTAAATACTGTAATTGATAAAATAACTAATTAAAGAATATTAAAAGACTCAATACCAATACAGATTTGATGAAATAACTAAAAGATCTTGCCAAGGAATACCCATCCTCCCCAATAACACCATGTAAATGCTCCAACTTATCAATCACATATGCAAATCAGTGAACAACCTAGCCTATACCATAGCCTGCCTTTCGGATCAAGCTTTTCTAACACATGCACCTACCACCCTGGATTTAGCACATATTTTAGCATCAAAACAGGTCTTAAGTCTTAAACTTAGATGATCCTACCATCCCGGATTAAGATATCAAAGCTCAATTATCTTTTACACTTCTGATCATATTAAAATAGAGATCCACAGATTTAACTACCTTCCCGGATTAATCAAACCAGTGGAAATCAATAGAAATAGAACAGATTATATATAAGCTAATGAAATGAATACAATCAAAGATTATCACAGCAGATCACTCTTTAACTTGCATTAAATTCAATAACTAAAACAGATAAATTTTGAAGAAGATAATACTGAAGCATATGAAAAATCAATCCACACAAGCATTCACATGATTATTGGGGATTCAAGGCATCCCTTAACAAGAAAAACAACTACTCACTCATAATTGAAATAAAAGCTGAAATAAATAGAGAAAAATTGATATTACCCATTTTAGATCTGAAAATGAAATTCTTACAATAATAAAATTGATGTTCTTCCCGTTCAATCTGTTCTCAAGGCTTTAAAAATAAATAATAACTTCCAACTATCTCTGATTATTTCCCCCAGATAACAACAGCATAAAATTTATTCTAAAACCTTTTTTAAAAATTAAAAATCTAAATCTTAAGTTACAGAAATAAATCTTCTTTTTTCGTTCCAGAAAAATCCCTTCTTCTTTCTCTCCTTTTCTGGTATTCTTTCTGACTTTTTATTGCAAAAATTCTATCGGTCGGTAAATGGGAAAAGGATTCTCTCTTTTCTTCGGAAATTTGGTAGATTTTGAATTCATGTAGCAAATTAAAATCACAAAGTAGAAAGACGGCATGAAGTGAGAAACAATAAACAAAATTGATGACAAAATTGATTGGGGCATTTCATCGAGCAGGTCGTGTGCACATGTTTGACAGTGAATTTGGAAGCCAAATTGAGGTGCGTTCGCTACCAAAATTGAGACCAAGCAACAAGAGCATACATATTAAGCACACAAGAAACAAGTTTGCCAAAAGAATTTAAAATGAGATTTAAATGGCATGGTTAAATTAACCCAAATCATGTACATTAATAACAAAGAATTAAGTAAAAAAAATGAAAATAATTAATCAAATTAAGGAGCAATCGTAAGAAAAACACTTACTTGAAATGAAATGCAGTTGAATGATGCAAGAAATTTGAGTAATAGAGGTTTATGTGTGTGAGTGTGTTTGAGGGAGATGCACTGCCGCTGGTGATATGGAGAGATGCAGAGTGGCCTGGCTTTGGAAATGGAAGAGGAACAAATAAATAGGAGGGCAGCAGCACATCACGCGCGGCTGCGTGAGGCTGGAAGGGGAGAGTTGTGTGGCTGCACAAAGGCAATGCCTTGCCTTGCGCAGCCGCGCAAGTGATATGCGCAGCTGCGCATAGAACATGCGCGGCTGCGCATAAGAGTTACGCGGCTGCGCAAAGGCAATGCCTTGCCTTGCGCAGCCGCGCAAGTGATATGCGCAGCTGCGCATAGAACATGCGCGGCTGCGCATATCTTATGCGCAGCTGCGCATTTGCCATGCGCAGGTGGGCAATTTCCCACTCGGCCGCGCAGTTCCTTGCGCGGCTGGTTCGTTTCTATGCGTGGCTGCGCATGGCCTCACTCGGCCAGGGCAGTTTCTACGCGACTGGGCATTTTTTCACGCGGCGGGGCAATTGCTCACGCGGCTGAGTGGGTTTCTCACGCGGCCAGGAAATTGACCTTTGTGACTTAAAAAAAAATTTGGGACTAAAATTATTCATGCTAAAAATTCAACAAAAACAAAATAAATTGCTAAATTAGCCTATAATGCTTCTTTTTTTTTGTTATTTTTTTATTTTTTATTTTAAACTCCTTAATTTAATTGAATCACACATCCATCTATTAATGCATTTTTATATAAAAAAAAAAAAAGAAAAAGAAAAACTCAAACTAATGCCTTGCTTTAAAAACTTGTATCATGAATATGTCCAGACTCTGCAATCCAATTTGCTTCATCTTTGTATCTTTGTAGTTCATGAATCTATTGACAAAAATTTAAACTAACTAACTACACACAAGAAATAAAAATGACTAAAATTTAAAATTAAAACAAATAGAGTAGAGAATGTAGTTCTAAGTTTAAGAGTTCTCAGCTAGACTTTGAATTTACCTCACTCAGCATCGAAAATAATGATTACCGCTGCCAATTCAGCGCGGTTCTCAAAATATGGTTTTAATCGATGGCCATTTACCTTGAATTCCTCACTCCCAGGTTGTTTTATGATCGTGATAGCTCTGAAGTCAGTCAGACTTACCACTTCAAATGGTCCCGTCCACCGCGACTTCAATTTTCCAGGAAACAACCTTAATCGACTATTGTACAATAGGACTTTCATACCTGGAGTGAATTCATTTCTGATCAGTTTCTTGTCGTGCCATCTCTTCGTATTTTCCTTATACTTCTCCGCTTGTTGGTATGACCAATAGCGTATTTCTTCCAACTCATTCATCTGGAGAAGTCTCTTCTCACCTGCACTCTTAACATCGAAATTCAGAAATTTAGTTGCCCAATAAGCTTTGTGTTCAAGTTCGACAGGGAGATGGCATGACTTACCATAGACTAACTTAAATGGGGATAACCCTATAGGCGTTTTGAATGCGGTTCTATAGGCCCATAAAGCTTCTTCCAGCCTCAAATACCAATCCTTCCTAGATGAATTTACAGTCTTTTCTAGGATTGTTTTGAGTTCTCTATTAGAAACCTCAACCTGTCCATTTGCTTGAGCATGATATGGGGTGGTAATTTTGTGCCTTACGCCAAATTTTTTTAATAGGGCAGTAAATTGATGATTAACAAAGTGTCTGCCCCCATCACTAATTATGGCCTTTGGCGTGCCAAACCTAGTGAAAATGTTCCTCCTAAGAAATTCTAGTACAATTTTGGCATCGCAAGTCTTAGTAGCTATGGCTTCTACCCACTTACTCACATAATCCACAGCTACTAATATATACTCAAACTCAAAAGATATTGGAAAAGGCCCCATGAAATCTATCCCCCACACATCAAATAATTCCACTTCAAGCATATTGGTTAACGGCATTTCATCTTTCTTAGAAATATTTCCTACCCGTTGACATCTATCACATGTTTTCACAAAACTTTGAACATCTTTAAACATGGTAGGCCAATAAAAACCAGAAGATAAAATTTTTGCTACCGTTCGATTTGGCCCATGATGGCCACCAGCTTCCTCACTATGACAAGCCTTAATGATTTTTCCTTTTTCTCCATCTGAAATGCACCTTCTTATTACTTGATCGGCACACAAGCGAAATAAGTACGGGTCATCCCAAATGTAATATTTGGCATCAGCTCGCAGCTTCTTCCTTTGTTGCCATGTAAAGTCTTTTGGCATAAAGCCTCCTGCAAGAAAGTTGGCTATGTTAGCGAACCAAGGAACAGAAATTTCACATGCAAATAAAGCACAGATATGTTCATCAGGAAACAAATCCAAAATTTCCCCTTCTTCGATGTGTTCACTCTCCAATCTCGATAAATGATCCGCTACAAAATTTTCCGCTCCCTTCTTGTCCTTGATTTCCAAATCAAACTCTTGTAATAACAGCACCCATCTAATCAGCCTTGGCTTGGATTCCTTTTTGGCAAACAAATGCCTCAAAGCTGCATGGTCTGACCACACCACGATTTTTGCTCCTAGCAAGTATGGTCTGAACTTCTCAAAAGCATACACAATTGCTAGAAGTTCTTTCTTAGTGGTTGTGTAGTTAACCTGTGCTCCTATCAAAGTATGACTAGCATAATAAACTGCACAAAATACTTTATCTCGCCTTTGTCCAAGCACTGCCCCAACTGCAAAATCACTAGCATCACACATTAATTCAAACGGCAAATTCCAATCCGGAGATATAATTACCGGAGCTGAAATTAGCCGTTGCTTCAAAGTTTCAAAAGCTAGCATACATTCACTGTCAAAATTAAAAGAAGCATCTTTCATAAGCAAATTTGACAAGGGTTTAGCAATTTTCGAAAAATCTTTGATAAAATGACGATAAAACCCTGCATGTCCCAAGAAACTCCTAATGCCCTTTACACTAGTCGGGGGTGGCAACTTCTCTATCACCTCTACCTTGGCCTTATCGACTTCTATCCCATTTTCAGAAATTTTGTGTCCAAGTACAATGCCTTCTCTCACCATAAAGTGGCATTTTTCCCAATTTAGTACTAAGTTGGTTTTTTACACCTCCCTAGCACTACATCAAGATGCTCTAAACAATTTTTAAAGTCAGCCCCATAAATAGTGAAATCATCCATAAAAACCTCCATAAATTTCTCTATGAAGTCATGAAAAATAGCCATCATACACCGCTGAAACGTAGCCGGTGCATTACATAATCTGAAAGGCATTCTCCTATAGGCGAATGTGCCATAAGGGCAGGTAAAAGTCGTTTTCTCTTGGTCTTCAGGGGCTATAGGGATTTGTAAATATCCCGAGTACCCATCTAAAAACAGTAAAACTTATTACCTGCTAACATTTCTAACATTTGGTCAATAAATGGCAAGGGAAAATGGTCTTTTCTTGTGGCATTGTTTAACCTTCTGAAATCAATACAAACTCTCCACCCCGTAACAGTACGAGTCAGGATCAATTCATTTAGCTCATTTTTAACCACAGTCACCCCCCCTTCTTAGGCACGCACTGTACTGGACTAACCCACTTACTGTCAGAAATAGGATAGATAATACCTGAGTCAAGGAGTTTCAATACCTCCTTCTTTACCACTTCTTGCATTGCCGGATTAAGTCTCCTTTGAGGTTGAGCAACCGGCTTACATTCTTCTTCCATCGGAATTCGGTGTGTGCAGTAACTTGGGTTAATTCCCTTCAAATCTGAGGTTTCCCATCCAATGGCTCCCTTGTGCTTTTTCAGCACCTCAAGCAGCATTTTCTCCTCGATATCTGTCAACAAAGAAGAAATAATCACTGGCTTTTTCTCATCTTCTAAAAATACATATTTTAAATGAGAAGGAAGGGGTTTAAGTTCAGAATTTGAATTCCCCTCTTTTGGTTTAAACTCTTCTTGCTGTACTTCCTCTTTTCCATCTTCTTTTTCTACAACTGCTATTACTTCTCCTTCTATTTTTTCTTCCAATTTTTCATCCTCTAATGAATGTATTAAACTCACATCCACTGGATCAGCTCCCAAAACCTTTTCTTGTACTTCCTCTATACACTCATCTACTGCATTCATAAAATAAACAGACTCCTCTACATCACCCAATGGATACTTTTGAGCCTTGTTCATATCCACCACCAATTTCTCATCATTGAATCTCAAGGTGACTGTCTGACCATGTACATCAATCAGCGCCTTTGCTGTATTTAGAAATGGTCTTCCCACAATCAATGGTATCTTCCGATCCTCTTCCATTTCCATTACTACAAAATCTACTGGAAAAATAAATTTCCCCACTTTCACCAATAAATCCTCAATCACTCCTTTGGGTCTCTTTACCGACCTATCTGCAAGTTGGAGTCTCATTCCAGTCTCCTTGAGCTCTCCAAGATTCAGCTTTCTGCAAATAGAATAAGGCATCAGATTTATGCTCGCACCCAAATCACATAAATCATTTCCATTAAAATCTTCACCAATTGCACAGGGTAGAGTGAAACTACCTGGATCCTCCAATTTTTCAGAAATTTTGTTCATTATCAATGCACTGCAATTTTTTGTAAGCTGCACAGTTCCATGCCCTTCTAATTTCTTTTTATTGGAACATAATTCTTTCATGAATTTAGCATAGTTCGGCATGTGAGCTAAAGCTTCAGCAAATGGTAGATTAATATGTAGTTTCTTAAACATTTCTAAAAATCTAGCCAATTGCTCATTTTTCTTTTCTTTTTTAGCTACAGCAGGAAATGGCAATCTATTGATATCAAGATCCTCTACTCTAGGATTCACTAGACTTTTACCCTTATCATTTTTAGGAGCCTTTTCATTAACCTCTACCTTAGAGTTAGGATTACTTACCTCCCGCGTTGGCTTCTCCTTACTTGTGGATGGTGAAGAATTTTTGCCTTGGTCCTCTCTTGGTGCCATCTCTCTGCCACTTCTCAAAGTGATTGCTTTCGCCTCTTCCTTAGGATTCCGATCCACATTCGACGGAAATGTTCCTAGTTGTCTTTGAGACACAGAATTTGCAAGCTGTCCCAATTGAGTTTCTAAATTTCTCATCGATGCGTCTTGATTTCGATTCCATTGTTCTTGGAATTTCCACCTTGCTTCTTGACTGGCCATAAATTGTTGTTGGCTGTTCACAAACTGTTGCTGACTATTGATGAAGCTAGCCAACATATCCTCCAAATTTGGCTTCTTTTCTTGTACAGGTGGCCTTGGTTGATAACCCGGTGGGTGATAAGCTTGAGAATGGGATTGGTTTGAGCCCTGCCCTTGGTTATAGTTCGATGGATATGGTGCTTGATATTGAGTGGACGATTGATTTTGGTATGACTGATTGTGGCTGTTATGCATGTTTTGATTGAAAGGGGCTCTCCCTTGTGGTTGAGAAGATGACGCATTTTGATTTCCATCCTTCCAAGAGAAGTTAGGGTGGTTCCTCCAACCTGGGTTATAAGTGTTGCTGTAAGGGTCATTCCTGCGGTAGTCTCCTACAGCATTTACATCTCCCATGGTTCCACCTTCTTGATTATATTGAACACTTTCATACTGCCCACTCGCTTGAGAGACTGAGGACACATTTCGAACCTTCAATCCGCTCATCTCCTTCTGCATTGATTATATTTGTGCCTTCAGCATTGATACTTCATCCACATTGTGTATTCCTTGCCTTTTTGGAATTGATCTTGGAGCAGCCCATTGAGCATCATTTGCTGCCATCTCATCCAACATAAGAAAGCTTCTTCTGGCAGCCTATTAAAAAAGGAACCTCCTGATGATGCATCCAAAAGTGACCTTGTCTGTGGGGTAACTCCAGCATAGAATAAAGTCATCAGTTGATGTACAGCTATCTCATGGTGCGGGCAGCTTCTCAATAGTCTCCTAAATCTCTCCCAAGCCTCATGAAAAGGCTCTTCATTCATTTGAGCAAAACCCATAATGCTGTTACGAATTCTTGCGGTCTTGGTGGGAGGGAAAAATCTCATTAGGAATTTCTCTTGTAATTGCTCCCATGATCGAATTGATTGACTTGGTAACATCTGCAACCAATCCCTTGCTTTTCCAATCAGGGTAAATGGGAACAATTTCAACCTTACTGCGTCAGAAGTGATACCCGGTATCTGAACTGTGTCACTGACCTCCAAAAATATATCTAAATGCTGTGCAGGATCCTCCAATTCTGATCCTGAAAACTGGTTTCTTTGTACCATAGTAATGGTTGCTGGTTTAAGTTCAAATTGCATTCCCCTAGGCAACACAATTGTCCTGTGATCCTCATTCCATCTTGGTACAGCATAGTCTCTTATTGTCCTCTGCCTTGGGACTTCTTCTCCATAATTACCCGGCATCTCTTCTTGTGCTCGTGGTACTTGTTCGTTCTCGGGAGGAAATTCATCAATAGGGAGAGGATCGTTTTCTATGTTGTTGTCTCTGTTGGCTCTCCTGCGTTGATGCAAAGTCCTCTCGATTTCAGGGTCGTAAGGTGCTACTTCTTCTTGCCTCAATCTGCTCATACACCACAACTACCTGAAAAAAATAAAAAATTAACAAAATCAGAAAAATAAAAACACATACAAATAAGAATCAAAACTTACTAACAACGCCACTCCCCGGCAACGGTGCCAAAAACGTGACGCGACCTCAGCAAGTGTACTGAATCGGCAAGTAATATAGTGATGTATACTTAAGACCACAAGTTATCGAACCCAAGGGACTGTGTTGTGTAAAATTTTGCAATTAAATGTATGCTAAAGAATTCCCAATTGTTTGATGTGATTAATTATTTAAGATGAAAATTAAATACTGTAATTGATAAAATAACTAATTAAAGAATATTAAAAGACTCAATACCAATACAGATTTGATGAAATAACTAAAAGATCTTGCCAAGGAATACCCATCCTCCCCAATAACACCATGTAAATGCTCCAACTTATCAATCACATATGCAAATCAGTGAACAACCTAGCCTATACCATAGCCTGCCTTTCGGATCAAGCTTTTCTAACACATGCACCTACCACCCTGGATTTAGCACATATTTTAGCATCGAAACAGGTCTTAAGTCCTAAACTTAGATGATCCTACCATCCCGGATTAAGATATCAAAGCTCAATTATCTTTTACACTTCTGATCATATTAAAATAGAGATCCACAGATTTAACTACCTTCCCGGATTAATCAAACCAGTGGAAATCAATAGAAATAGAACAGATTATATATAAGCTAATGAAATGAATACAATCAAAGATTATCACAGCAGATCACTCTTTAACTTGCATTAAATTCAATAACTAAAACAGATAAATTTTGAAGAAGATAATACTGAAGCATATGCATAAATCAATCCACACAAGCATTCACATGATTATTGGGGATTCAAGGCATCCCTTAACAAGAAAAACAACTACTCACTCATAATTGAAATAAAAGCTGAAATAAATAGAGAGAAATTGATATTACCCATTTTAGATCTGAAAATGAAATTCTTACAATAATAAAATTGATGTTCTTCCCGTTCAATCTGTTCTCAAGGCTTTAAAAATAAATAATAACTTCCAACTATCTCTGATTATTTCCCCCAGATAACAACAGCATAAAATTTATTCTAAAACCTTTTTTAAAAATTAAAAATCTAAATCTTAAGTTACAGAAATAAATCTTCCTTTTTCGTTCCAGAAAAATCCCTTCTTCTTTCTCTCCTTTTCTGGTATTCTTTCTGACTTTTTATTGCAAAAATTCTATCGGTCGGTAAATGGGAAAAGGATTCTCTCTTTTCTTCGGAAATTTGGTAGATTTTAAATTCATGAAAACACTGGCAGTTGATGAAAAAGTCATCAAAATGCACTGTCGTGTTGAATTTTCTAATTGTAAATGCACGGCCAAGTGAAATTTTGCACTCCCGTGCATTAAGCTAATAACACTCACTTGGCCAAGTGAGATTTTGCACTCCCGTGCATTATGTAAATGCATTTTGTTCCATTCTTTGACTTCCACAAATCTGAGAATTACCAAATTGATCCAAAACTTAGCATTCTTTTCAATTAAATCCTTTTTCCTTTATTTTAATCCTGAAAAATACCAAAATCAACAATTAAACTCTAAAATATAAAATTAACTAATTCAACTATAATTCAACCAAATAAACACTAAATTAACTTAAATAAATAAATAAAAACACACTAAAAACATCATTAATTTCACAATTATCAATGGACCCTGCCGAAGAGGTGAAGGCAAGGGCATTGTCAAAAGGAAAAAGCGTTCAATCCCGAAAAGTGCGTCTTCGGAGTTCCCTCATGAAAGTTTTTGGGCTTCATGGTGTCCTAGAGAGGGATTAAAGCTAATTCGGAGAAAATAAAAGCCATCCTCGAGATGCAACCTCCCAGAAGCATAAAAGACGTCCAGAAGCTGAATGGGAGAATCACCGCCCTAGGACGATTCATCTCCTCCTCAGCCAAGCGATGCACTCCTTTCTTCAAAAAGCTAAGGAAGAGTGAGACCTTCAATTGGGGGGAAGACTGCCAACAAGCCTTCGAAGAGTTAAAAAAATTCCTCACCAACCCGCCACTGCTCAGCTGACCGATACTAGGTGAAAACTTGTACCTTTATTTGTCCACCTCTGGCAAAGCCGTTGCAGGTATCCTAGTAAGAGAAGAAGGGACCCAACAACCGTCGGTGTATTATTTTAGCCAAGTACTCAGGGGTGCGGACTTAAAGAAAGGACCGGTCGAGCAACTCATCATCGCCCTCATGATGTGCGCAAGAAAGCTAAGGCAATACTTCAAGGTGCACACAATAGTGGTTTGGTCGGGTCATCTGATCAGGAAAATTCTTCAGACACCAGACCTGGAGGGCAAGATGGTGGGATGGTCGATCAAGCTATAGTCATGGGATGTGAAGTACGAGCCCAGAACGGCAATAAAGGCTCAAGTTTTGGCAGATTTTATTGCTAAATTCGCTGGTGAAGAACCACAAGGTCATCCCAAACGCCCAAGTTGGGAAATGATAGTGGACGGTGCAGTAAACGACACTCGAGGAGGCGTGGGCATAGTAATAATAGGCCCATTAGGCATTACAATAAAGTATGCAATAAAGCTTAATTTTAAAGCTTCTAATAACATGGCAGAGTACGAGGTGCTTCTTCAAGGATTGAGACTGCTCCATGCCATCTGGCCGGAGTCAGTGACCATTAAAAGCGACTCTCAGCTCGTGATAAGCCAAGTCTTGGGCACCTTCGAAGCTAGAGAAGCCAACATAATCCAGTATTTGGCAAAGGTCAAGGCCGCCATCAAAATACTTGAAGAATCTGGATCAGAATGGAACCTCCAAAAGGTGCCGAGAGAACAAACATCTGAAGCCGATCGGCTGGCAAAAATGTTTGCTTCCGAGCAAAGAATAATAGAAGAATATATCACTGTCATCGACCAAACCTCCTTCTCCTTAGACGAGCCAAAAATGATGGATATTGGCCAGGGAAAAGAAACCTGGATGAGCCCGATCAAGAAGTACCTACAGACAGGACAACTGCCGGAGGATAAAATCGAAGCTCGAAAGGTATCTCGCAAATCCCTTAACTACTCAATAATTAATGGTGATCTGTACAAAAAAGCTTTCAGCCATCCTTGGCTCAAATGCGTGACGGAGGAAGAAGGAGACTACATCCTCAGGGAGGTCCATGAAGGCATTTGTGGGGCACATGAGGCTAGCAGAGCCATGGCAAGGAAGGTGCTCCAGACAGGGTACTTTTGGCCAAGTATTTTCAGAGATGCTCAGGAGAAAGTAAGGAGATGCCCGCAATGCCAAGTCCATGGAAGGGTCATAAGACAGCAAGGAGCAGACCAGCAGCCGATCGGGATCACGTGGCCATTTGATCAATGGGGCTTGGATATCCTGGGACCTTTTCCCCAATGCAAAAGGCAGATGAAGTTCCTCATTGTGACAGTTGACCACTTCTCCAAGTGGATTAAAGCAGAGCCTCTAGCAACGATTACCACAGAGAGGGTCAAAAACTTCGCTTGGAGGAACATCGTCTGCAGGTATGGCTTACCTAATGTCTTTATTACAGATAATGGCAAGTAGTTTGACAGCTCCATCTTCAGAGATTTTTGCCAAGGCCTAAACATCAATCTGAGATTCACCTCAGTCACTCACCCTCAAAGCAACGGGATGACGGAGGTCTCCAATCGGACCATCGTTAAAGGTTTGAAGAAGTGACTGGGTGAGGCAAAAGGCAATTGGATTGAAGAACTGCAAAGTGTTATGTGGTCATATAGAACTTCGCCAAGGACGGGCACTCATCAAACGCCATTCTCTTTTGTCTACGGCTCCGAAGCAATGATACCCGTAGAGGTCGGCCTTCCTTCCTATCGGTTAGCATTCTATTCCGAATGGGCCAACATCCAGGAAAGATGCCAGGACCTAGACTTAATAGAAGAAAGGAGGGAGGACGCCTACGCCAAAATTGCAACCTACAAGCAAAGGGTCACCAGATACCACAACGCCAAAGTAAAGTCTAGAGCTTTCAATGTGGGCGATCTGGTGCTCAGGAAGGCGGACATAGGTGCGGGAAATGCAAAAGTTGGGAAGCTAATGCCAAACTGGGAAGGACCTTATGAGGTCTCCAAAGTCTTAAGCCTGAGCGCATATAAGCTCAGAACGATAGAAGGGCAAGACGTCCCCAGGAGCTGGAACGTCGATGTACTAAAAAAGTACCACTTGTAATGATGTATCCAGATTCAACAAATGATCAATCAATAAAGAGGTTCCTTTCCATCCTTTTGTAAAGATTTTCTTTTTAATTATCTGTAAAGCATGCATATCATAACTTATAAGCTAGGCGCGACGTTCGTCCCGGACAAAAATGCAAAAGTTGCAACCCACTTTTTTGCAGGTACAAAACAACCGTTAGGATCGATGTTATTCCCGATCTAAAAATACGGAACACCTAAAAAACAACCGTTAGGATCGATGCAACACCCGATCCCAAGATACGAAAAAAGACAAGTTCGACCGTTAGGATCGATGATCATCCCGATCCAAAGATATCGTACTGGGAGTGGGGAAACTTACTCTGATTAAGCTGGTTGCAAGCTTTGGAGGAGCTGGCCAAGAAGATTGGCCGGAGGCTGGGTTGCAGCATTGGACTGGTTGGCTGATGGGGCAGCAGAAATAGGCAAGTCGGGAAAAAGATCCATTATTGACTGAAATCTTTGGAGTGTTCGACGCTCACCGCACCAAATGATAACAGTTGAATTTATTGAAGCCTCTTCTCGAGTAGATCACCTGAAAAGCTTAACAAAACCGGCGGGGTTCCGATGATGGAAGTTCCGACGATCAAGTCAGTGAATTGACTAATAAAGGATTCTGTGTAAAAAGGATTCATAGAGAGATAAATGTACCTGATGGTTTCCTTTATATAGAGCTTTTTTGCTAGGCCAAATAGGAAATAAGATCCTGAATAGGAGGAAATTACCTTAATCTCTTGATTGGTGCTTGATTCCTAATTTGTGAGAATTTGTTGAGTGATTCTTGGTACTTTCCATCATTAAGGGATCAGAATCTGCACAATATCTGAAAAATATCCGTGAATGATGACTTTCCATATTCTGATACTGAGCTGTTATGGTAACCGAACTACTAATATGACAGATATCCGAATGAGCCCGGTTACCTAACTCTTTACATGAGAGTCCGGTTCGCAACACTTACTCGGAGGGGCGCTGCCGATCTCCTGTACAGAGAGTCCGGTTATCAAGTAACTTTATTATTACAAGTCATAAAATTGAGAAATCATCTCAATATGTCATGATTCAAAATTTAAAATTAAAATTAATTAATTAAAACTAAAAATAAGTAAAATTATGAATTAAGAGCAATGTGGTGAGAGCTACTGCCTTTCTGAATTTTTTTAAAATAAAATTTTATGCATGAAATTTGATATTATTTTAGAAAAAATAATATTAGCCTCCTGAAATTTATGATATTGTATTTCTATGCATCAAATTCTATATTTTTTCTAAAAACATTAGTATTTGTCCCTAAAATTATATAAAATTTCATTATAATTATTATATATTTATTTAAAAAAATATATATACATTCAATTCAAATTATATATATATATATATATATATATATATATATATATATATATATATATATATATGTAATACCTCACGTTCATTTTCTGACCCCTAAGATATAAATTTTTCCGTCCTTGAATTAAGTAATACCTGATCAACAAGAAGCAAAAACCAAGCTAAATATCAGGTTAATTTTTTTCGGTGGCCACTTAACTTTGTACTTGTAACGATCTGATTACTACACTTCAATTTATAGCGAAAAAATAATTTATCTATTATTTTATAATGAAAAAACACAATGACTGAAAATTGTATTTGTCGGCAACCGGCACATGATCTGCACGGCAAAATCTAATGCCACATTAGAAATTTTGTCACGTCAGATTAGGGTTTAATTTCTGTGGTGGTAACTTAAATTTGTGACTTGTAACGATATGGTCATTAAATTTCAATTTGTAACGAAAAAATGATCCATATATTATTTTTTAATGAAAAAATCATAATGATGAAAAATTGTGTTCGCAGGCAACTGACACGTAAATGGAAATTGTATTCACCACCGGATTTCTATACAATAGTAACCAAATCAACATTTTTTTCATGATTTTGATCTAACCAATACGTTTGCATTGTTGAAAATAATAATAAATTGTGGTATTAGATCTCGCTAAGCAGATAGGGATTGTTGGGCCCCTTGTTGATGTAGTTATGAAGAAGACGAAGACACTGGAGGACAAAAAAACTTATTTGGTCTCGCTAAGCAGATAGTGAGAGTGAGAGAAAGAGAGATGAAGAGAAATAGAGAGTAGTAAAAACTTGTTTGTTTTTTTTACCATAATGCTATATTGGATCTGGTCAGATTCGACGTTGCAAAATTTCTGACTTGGCACTGGATCATGCATCAGCGAAAATAATTTTTGGTTATTGTAATTTTTTCTTTACAAAATAATAAATACGTTATTTTTTCATTACAAGTTGAAATTTGGTGAATATATTGTTAAAATTTATAAAGTTGGGTGACCACCACAAAAATTAATTATAATCTGATGTGATGTTGAGTTTATACGTGTAGAGCACGTGACAAAATAATAATTGAGTTTTTTTTATTACAAATTAAAATTTATTGATAAAATCGTTATAATTTAAAAAAAAAAATAACCTGCCAAATATCTGTTAGAGCCTTTGGAGTTTCCCTTGTAAAAACTAAAAGCTAAGAAATAACTTCCGCTTAGTAGAAGCAGATTATAAGCGGCAGCCACAACATTTATGTATATCAAAGCGCAAGAGGGTTTGGCCTGTTGGGCATTTGAAAAATGACCCAAACTGATTGAGGGGAGGGATTTTGGGCGGTTCAAATGGACAGTTTTTCAATTGGATTAGATTTGAAAAAATTATTTTTGAAAGAATTTGGACCGAATTTTGAATTTAAATAAAATTGGTATAATTATATGTAAATGCTTCGACGTACGGGGACAATTTGTTTGTTGCAATTATAATATGAACTCCATTAGTGTCTTTTTTTCTTTTTTCTTTATTGTTGATTTCAACTCCCAAGACCCAACCAAAATTTTTCTTTCAATTTCACCTTCCTCTTAATTACGGTACGATAACTATCTCGCACTTTTTGAGGATTTTTTCTTTCGTCCCTTTTAAAATATTATTTACTTTTTTTTTTTTTACATTATGACTAATCTATTAATTATCTATTATGTTTTTAATTTAATTTTATTAATTATAATTTATATTTTTCATACTCCGTTATTAATTATGATTTTCATAATTTAAATAATAATTAATTATTTTTTTATATTTAGAATGCATATAATAGAATAATTATATATAGGAAAAAATTTATCGCTTAACCCTACTAACTAAAATTTAATGTATAAGTTAGAAATTTAAAACGAAAGAATGAAGTCAAGAAAAAAAAAAAAAAAAAAAAAAGAGTTTGGCAAAGAAATATTAACGAGAAACTGCAAACAAAACAATTAATCACAATGTTTTGAACCACCTTAATTTACATATAGCAAATTAATAATGTATAAAAAGAAACTACTTAATGATGGTAAACACAGTCTGCAAAAAGGTAAGAACCAAGAGAGTAGAAGCCCCAACTAAAGAAGCAATTGCCCAGGGAGTCCCAAAATAATTTCTCATAAGCATAGCTCGCCATCTGGGCCACCTCTTATTGCAGTACGCATTCACTTTCTCACAAAGATCCAAGTAATAATACTTCTTCACATAAGCATCATGGTAAAGCTTTTTAAAGAATTGTGTTGCATCCTCCGGATTCAGCCAGTTATCGATTATCCTATTCTCGGTTAGTATATCCATATCCTTGGTTGTGTTAATCAGGTTGTCAAGAAGTATAGCATATGATGTAATTCTTGCATCTAAATTCGGATAACATTGCTCGTAGCTTATAAGGTTTCGGATTATAACTTCTGTTGTCTCCTGAATAAGTATTGAAGGGATTTCAAGAATTCCATCTTTAAAATTTATGTCTAGTATGCTTTTAGTCTCACCTCTCTTGAACACGATCCCTGCATCCACAAGCTTTGTAGATGAATGCATTGGCTGCCATCCAGTGTTGCGATTTTCACCTTTTCCTGACGAGGAAAGTAGCCAATTTCTTAATAGATCAAGTATGTGTTTTGGTTGCTCACAATGTGGTAATATAGGTGATGGATTGGAGGAGAAAATGGTGTCAAAGAATTGAAGAACAAGCTGTGAAAGTGGCTTGCTTCCTGGTTGTTCAGTGAGACAGAACAATTTTTCGAGCACAAGCCAGGGGATTTGGTTTTCGAGCAAGATCAAGTCCTGATACAAATATTGAAGCATACAAGACATGTTGAAAATTGGATCATCGCTATCTCGAAGCGATTCTTCGTCATCTTTACGGAACAATTCGACGAGGAAGATGCCATCCAGGACTAAAATCATGACTAACTCATCAGGATTTTGATCGACAGGCCCAGCGTAACTAGCACGAACATCCTTCTCGATTGCCGATATGGATTTGATGAACTCCTTTAGCATGGATTCGGCGCAGGGTGACTTGGAGAGGAGGCCATTGAGATACTTGAGCTTGATTTTCTGTGTAGCCACCATCACGTCTTGCCTGTTGTGGTGCCATGGCCCAATTGAAAATGCATTGGGGATGTAAGCCTTTTTGTTATGCCTTTGGAGAATGTAAGGAACTTTGAATATGCAACAATTTTCAGACATTATTAAATTTTGAGACATCATTACTCGAAAGGAATTGGCCAATTCATCAACATTAATTGATACCTCACCTCCCTCCTCTGCCATCATAAATCCTGAATATCCAGTGGCAAATATTAGAAAATGAACAAGAATTTTAATGATCATAGCATACAATGACCTGAAGATAAATTACATACCTGAAAATGAATGGCTGTTTAGTTGTTTCTTTGAAAATAGTTGCTTCTTATTAGTATATATAGCAAAATATGATATGGCTGGTTAGAGTAAAATAAATACAAAATGATATTAAATTATTATCTTTCATGATAATATCCATTATCACTGGGTTTGAGTTAATTTCACCCCAAAACCACCTAAGAGCTAAGGCCCAAAAGTCACAAGGCCGGACGCATGATGAGCGGACGCCTAGGGAAGCCAGAGAGCTCGCAATGCTACGTGTCCGATCGGACTAACATACCTTCTGTCAGTCCACTGACACACGTCACAGTCTATTCCTCCTGTCTTATCCATGTCACATCGCTGTTTATTTACTCTGTCACCAGAGTAGAGCATTCATGTAAATTTTCAATTTTTTTATAAATACCTCAAGAACTGTAGATTTAGGAATGAGAAATTTCGAAATTATCTCTCTACATTTTCTCTCTTGATATATTACTGACTTAAAATTTAGAGTGCTCATGTTTAGTCTGACCATATACTTCTCATTACAGGTCACAAAAATTTGCCGATTCGATTGGCTCATCGCTGCCATTAGTCTCGATAATATATTTTATCAGAAACAATGTATGCTGCGAGTTCTTGCAAACTTTTTTAAAAGTAAGATGGTATTTATTTATTATTTTTTTTTTTTACAGCTATCGGTCTGCTTTAATATTTTTTTTTTCTATTTTATCGACAATAGTGACTTTTAGCCAGGACAAGGGGGTGTATCTCTTAAAAATCCATTCCAATCAATGCCTGCCTGTCTCTAAATTGGACCACTCTCGTGGTCCAACTTTATGGGAACATAATTTAAAACAAATTGGGGGAATTTCTGATCCAAGTTGGATTGGTTTGCAAATTAATTAATGTCTGTGAAACTTATTTTATTAGAATCCTGAATCTTGAAAAGGCAAGTGATGAGGACTGAAATTAAAAATCAGCAGCTATCATAATTGTTTTCTTATTATTTGATTGATTTACACTAATTAAATTTATATATTCAAAACGTGTTGTTCACATATATTAGCTTTTTTTCCTTTTCTTTTTCTTTTTCCTTTTCCTTTCTTTCACTTTTCTTTTTGGATTGATTTTTATGTACTGGTCACCTCTTATCCCTTAAACTTTGTTAAAATAAAAAACACATGACACAATTAAATAAATTAAGTAAACTAAGATTTGAATTAATTTTATTTTATATCTAATTGATATGATGTTTAGAGAGATAATTAAAAGGTTGATTTTTAAATAGATATGTTAAAATTTGAACTGATATGTGAAATTGATCTATATATCCACATGTTTTTTTTTTATCCAAATTCGACCTGATCATGTTAACCTGCAAAGTGATCCAATCCGATCGGTTTGACACAATTCTTTTATGTCCCGTTTAGATTATGATCCAATTCAATTCATCTATATTTTTATAACTTTTGTATAGAATCTAAATATATATAAAAATAATTTTTCAAATGTAGAACTAACTGGATTGCTTGGTTTATATTAATTTTGGATAATTAAATAAGTTGGTCCATAATTCCAAATTACTGAAAAGTCCTCGTAACCACCATATAATAGTGATGGTGAAAATTAGTAATACAATAGTAATAATTATCTTTTCTTGAAAATAACATTTTTATGACTATAATTTTATTTGGTGGTAAGAGTTAGAAAACTTTACTACTGTATACCGTATCTAAGTAAATATTACTACTCTTTTAAATGAATCTATGGTTTGGATTTTAGCCTCTATTAATTTCAAATGTAGAACTAACTGGATTGCTTGGTTTATATTAATATGATTAAGACTTGGACAGAGGTAAATTTTTTGGGTAGGTCCATAATTCCAAATTACTGAAAAGTCCTCGTAACCACCCCATATATATATATATATATTACCCAAGTTGAATCAGTATATTAAATTTTTATTTTTTGAAAAAAAAAAGCCTAAATCAGTATGGCTTTCGTCAAATAAATACGAGATTTTTTCGAGATGCCATAAAATTCTTTAGTAATTATACAATTTTAGAAGGGCTTGATTCACAGTCCAAAGTTCCTTGTGATATAAATTATTAGTATTAAATATAATAATTAATAAATATAAATTTAATTTAATTTAATTTCAGAATAATTTAATTCAATTTAATATGATTTTCAGTCTGATTTTAAATAAAATATTCAAATTCGTTTTAAATCAAAATTAATAGTATAATTAAATTTGATTTTAATAAAAAAGTTGACAAAATAATTCGATTTTAAATTTTTCAATATTTTGATTCAGTCGGTAAAATGCGAACCGTTTACACTACTACTCTCTATCATAAAATCTATGGAGTATCTATATATATATCTGGGACTTTATAAATAATATATTTTAAAAAAATAATTAGAGTTTTAGGATTTGTAGAAAAATATTTTGAAATATGAGATATTTTACCTATTTCAGCAGCACACTGATGCAGAAATGAAACCCCTCTTTTCTTTTCTTTTTTTTGAGGGCATGCCGCTTCTTCTATTTTTTTTTAATTTTTTTGTTTTGGATAGAAAAAAAAACTCTTAGTTTTATTTAAGGCTGTACAAATAGTCAGTTCGATTTTGAACCGAACTAAATATACCAAAAATTGAATTTTCAAAATTTACAGAACCGAATAGCAAACCGAAAATATTTATGATCAAAACCGAATGAAATGAAATAATTTTAGTCGGTTCGGTCCAATCGATTTTTTATGAGTGAACTGAGCTAAGGAATTTTGGATTATTTTGGTGATTTAACCCGACCTGCTCCAGCAGCCCGTTTATATAATAAGAAAATCCAAAATTCAAAAAGTCGACAAAAAAATTAAACAAATTTTTTTTTTTAAAAAAAATAAAAGAAGCGGCAGCTTTTCCAAGTCCTTATGTTCCTCCCCTCATGGACACTTCATTCGTTGTTTGGACACGCAATCTAAATTTAAATTTCTTCATTTTTATCTGCCCAAATTTTGTTTAAGTGAATTTATTATGTTTCTGAATGCCACCTAGCACTATTGATAAATTCAATTTAAAAAAATGGACAAAGATATAAGTAGAGTTTTTAGAAAAGTTATTTTCGGGTTTGGTGTGTTTTAAAGAAGGATAAACCCATTCGAAAACACTCGAACTTGTCAATAAAATTCATTTAAACACTTAAACTCAAA
The DNA here is from genome assembly GCA_947683425.1 of Excoecaria cochinchinensis. Classification (NCBI taxonomy): domain Eukaryota; kingdom Viridiplantae; phylum Streptophyta; class Magnoliopsida; order Malpighiales; family Euphorbiaceae; genus Excoecaria; species Excoecaria cochinchinensis. The sequence goes on from CANTUQ010000073.1 coordinate 789,239, forward strand.
AAATGACCTAATAAATATTTAAACTATTTAATTTCAGTGTTTTTAAACACAAAATGATGACATGAAAGCAATTGTGATTTAAACAATAATTGTGGCGTGTGAAGCTCGCTAATACCTGTTATCACCGGTGCAAAATAGTGTGTTTTATTACTTTGGTATCATCTATGGAGTTTACAGTTTTTCAATTTCCACAATAGCATTTTGCTTCTGCAACCGACGGTGAAGACAATTTCCGCTACTACTGGCTGAATCTTTTATTCAGACGATGAAGTCATGAAGACTCTATCTCCATCGAGATTGGCCTCAAGGATCTACACTCAAAACCTATCCCAAAATTATTTACAGACAATTGAAACTTGAAAGATGAGATTCATCAGTAGCTTCTTCTTGTTCGATTTGTTTGGGAGAGTATAGTGATAATGATATTTTGCTTTTGTTGCTGGATTTCCAATGCATAAATCCATGGCTAAAGGTGCTATTTTTTCGATTTGTATAAACTGTTGGACTTCTTCTGTCATATGAGGAGAGAGAGAGTCCAAAATATTGACCATTTGTATTAGGTAGTATAGATTACAGATGTGTTTTTGAATATGTATGTGTGAAATAAAGAAAAAAAGAAAGGGTTGGCAGAGAGAGTTGAAGAAAAGAGAGAGAAGAAAAATCTGGTTTTTCTACACCAAACCAGTTCCACGAGTTCTGAGTTTTCCAGAGATTCAGCCGTTGGATCGCGCTGAAATTTTGAGAGAATCTTACTCACACGTCGATCTTCATTCACAATGGTGGAGATCGGATTCTAAGTCTGGAGATTATTTCGTGGCGGAGACAGCAGAACTTTCTTCTACACAGACCAGTCCCACGAATTATTTATTTCCGAGTGATTGCATCGTTGGATTGAGCTGTATTTTGGACAGCATCTTTCTCACATCTTGATCTTCATTATCAACGGTGGAGATTGGATTCTAAGATCCGGAGGTCAGTTCATGGCTGGGACAGAATAGAAATTTCTGGGTATTAGCTCTCTTGCTTTTGTCTTTGATTTATTCCATATATCTTGATGTTCATTCCAAGATGATGATGATGATGATGATGATGATATGCCTCTAGTTCAATATAGAGAAGATTTGTTGTAATAGACAGAATACATGTTGTATTTGCCCATTAATTGATAGTGGAAGATTTAAGCGGCCTAAGGGTCCCGTGATTTTTACTCCTTACATCGAGGAGGTTTTTCACGCAAAAATCTTGCGTGTTCTTGTGCTGATTGTGGGTGTAGAGTTCAGATTTTGTTGTTGGATTATTTGTTTTGGATATTGCTCTATTTGTTAGTTTATCTAAAAGGTTCATTCAAGTAGGGAAAGATAAACAATAAAAATTTATTCCGCAAATTAAGTGTTTCCGTTGTTGGTCATTTTCCCATCAGATTGGTATCAGAGCATTTGGTTGTTGTTGTTGTTGTTAGACTTGTTTGAATAATGGAAGCTAATACAAGTAGAATGGTTAATTTAAATGGTTCAAATTACCGTGTCTGGAAAGGAAAAATGAAGGATCTTTTTTATGTGAAAGATTATTATCTACCGGTTTTTATGGAAAATATGCATGATGATAAGAAAGAGGCATAATTGACTATTTTGCATTGACAGGTTTGTGGGTATATACGGCAATGGGTGGATGATAATATTTTGAACCATATTAGTGGTGAGATAGATGCACGTAAGTTATGGAATAAACTTGAGCAGTTGTATGCTCGAAAGACAGGGAATAACAAGTTGTTCTTGATTAAACAAATGATGAATTTGAAGCACCGAGATGGAACTCCTATGGGAGATCACTTGAATGCCTTCCAAGGAATTATAAATTAGCTTGAAGGAATGGGGATCAAGTTTGAGGATGAGATACAAGGTTTGTGGGTTCTTGGTACTTTACCGGACTCTTGGAAGACGTTTAGAACGTCATTATCTAACTCTGCATCAGATGGGGTTATTACCATGGAATTGGCTAAGGGAAGTGTCCTGAATGAAGAGATTAGAAGAAAGTCACAAGGTTCCTCTTCACATTCAGAAGTCTTAGTTACAGAAAGGCAGGGGAGAAGTAAGAGTAGACGTCCGAATAGAGGAAATCAGCGCAGCAGTTCTAAGGGTAAACTTGCTGATATTGAGTGTTTTCATTGTGATAAGAAGGGGCACACTAAAAGGTTTTGCAGAAAGCTGAAGAAAGAGAACAGTCAATATGCTGATAACAGACAACGGGCTGACAACAATCAGAAGAATACTGACAGTGGTAATGAAAATGCTATGGTTAATGCTACTACTAATAACTATTTTGTTTGTTGTGATTGTGATATTGTTAACCTTGCACATGATGAATCGAGTTGGATAATTGATAGTGGTGCTACGTGTCATGTTGCATCACGAAGGAATTATTTTTCATCTTACACTCCAGGTAACTTTGGCGATGTACAGATGGGTAATGATGGGATATCAAATGCTATTGGTATTGGAGAAGTCTGTTTGAAATTTGACACTGGGATGGAGTTGGTTTCGCATAACGTGAAACATGTCCCAGATATGAGATTGAATTTGATTTCTACAGGCTTGCTTGATGATGATGGCTATTACAACAGTCTTGGTAATGGACAATGGAAGCTCACTCGAGGTTCTTTGATTGTGGTAAGAGGTAGCAAACATTCAAAGTTGTACACGCTGCATCCAAAGATCTCTAAAAGCTTTGTTAATGTAGTGGAGAATACTGATGTGATTGATTTATGGCATAAGAGACTTGCCCATGAGTGAAAAGGGCATGTCTATGTTGTCAAAGAAGAAATTGCTATCTGGTGTGCAGGATATTCACTTGAAGAAATGTTCTGACTGCTTGACAGGTAAACAGACAAGAGTCTCTTTTAAGAGTCATCCTCCTTTCAGGAAGGAGAAAATACTTGATTTGGTGCATTTCGATGTTTGTGGTCCTATGTCTACAAGGACACTTGGTGGTTCTCTTTATTTTGTTACATTCATCAATGATTATTCAAGGAAGATTTGGGTTTATACCTTGAAGTCTAAAGATCAAGTGTTAGATGCATTCAAGCAGTTTCAAGCTCTAGTTGAGAGACAGACTGAAAAGAAGCTCAAGTGTATCCGGACAGACAATGGAGGGGAATACATAGGCCCTTTTGATGCATATTGCAGACAACAAGATATTCGGTACCAAAAGACTCCTCCAAAGACCCCGCAGCTGAATGGTTTAGCAGAGAGGACAAACAGAACATTGGTTGAGCGAGTCAGATGTGTGCTATCACATGCAAGATTGCCTAGATCATTTTGGGGTGAGGCTTTGAGTACTGTGGTACATATTTTAAATCTAACACCCTGTGTTCCTTTGCATTTTGATGTTCCTGACAGGGTTTGGAGCGGCAAAGATGTTTCTTATGATCACTTGCGCGTCTTTGGATGTAAGGCTTTTGTGCATAGGTAATGTGTGTTCATTGGCTATGGACAAGATGAGATGGGTTACAAGTTATATGATCCAATTACGAAGAAAATTGTGAGAAGCCGAGATGTTATCTTTATGGAAGATCAAACTTTGAAAGATGTTGAGAAGGCAGAGATAGTTCCTCAGCGTACTGATGATCTTATTGATTTGGATCTAGTTCCTCCTCAGCATGCTGATATGCAGACTGGAGATGATGACCAGAATGCTGACCAGCAGGGTACTGATGATGTTGATACTCCACAACAAGTTGATATGGATGAGATTATCCATGAAGAGTTACCAGTACCAGATGCACCACCATTTGTTCCACTTAGGCGGTCTGTTAGAGATCGTCATTCTTTTACACGGTATTCTGCTGATGAGTATGTGTTGTTGACTGATGGGGGAGAACCTGAAAGTTATGCAGAAGCTATGGAAGATGAGCACAAGAAAAAGTGGATTGATGCCATGCAAGATGAAATGAAGTCCTTGTATGAGAATAACACCTTTGAGTTGGTGGAGTTACCTAAAGGCAAAAGAGTTTTGAAGAACAAGTGGGTATACAAAGTGAAGCAAGATGAGAACTCTTCATAACCACGGTACAAAGCTAGATTGGTGGTCAAAAGATTTAGCCAGAAGAAAGGTATTAATTTTGATGAGATTTTTTCTCCAGTTGTGAAAATGGCATCTATTCGTGTTGTTCTCGGTTTAGCAGCTAGCCTTGATTTGGAGGTTGAGCATATGGATGTCAAGACTATTTTTTTTCATGGTGACTTAGATAATGAGATTTACATGGAGCAGCCAGAAGGGTTTCAGATGAAAGGCAAAGAGAGGTATGTGTGTAGACTTCAGAAAAGTCTATATGGTTTGAAGCAAGCACCAAGGCAGTGGTACAAAAAGTTTGAGTCTGTTATAGGGGAGAAAGGCTACTGGAAGACTATTTCAGATCACTGCGTATTTGTTCAAAAGTTTGGTAGTGATGATTTATCATTTTGTTGTTGTATGTTGATGACATGTTAATTGTTGTAAAGAATGCTGGAAGGATTGCCCAGTTGAAGCAACAGTTGAGTAAGTCTTTTGCTATGAAAAACTTAGGGCCAGTAAAACAAATTCTTTGCATTAAAATTACTCGAGATAGGGCTGCCAAGAAATTGCATATGTCACAGGAAAAGTATGTTGAAAAGGTGCTTTGCAGGTTCAATATGGATAAAGCTAAAGTGGTTAGTTCTCCTCTTACAACCAACTTTAAGCTAATTGAAAAAGATTGCCCTTCTACTGAGGAAGAGAAGGAAGAGATGGATAGAGTTCCATATGCCTCAGCTATAGGAAGTTTGATATATGCTATGGTGTGCACACGGCCTGATATAGCTCATGCAGTAGGTGTTGTTAGTCATTTTCTGTCAAATCCTGGTAGAAAACATTGGGAAGCAGTTAAGTGGATATTTAGATATCTTCGGGGTACTTCCAAATTGGGTCTTACATTTGGAAATGGAAAACCATTGCTAGTTGGGTATACAGATTCTGATATGGCAGGAGACAAGGATAATCACAAATCAACTTCTGGGTATTTGATGACTTTTGCAGGGGGAGCTGTGTCATGGCAATCAAGACTGCAAAAGTGTGTTACTCTTTCTACTACAGAGGCCGAGTATATAGCAGCAACGAAAGCAGGTAAGGAGATGTTATGGTTGAAGAGATTTGTGCAAGAGTTAGGCTTCAAGCAACAACGCTATGTGGTGCTTTGTGATAATCAAAGCGCGGTTCATCTTGCTAAAAACTAGACTTACCACAAGAAAATAAAACATATTGATGTGAGGTATCATTGGATTAGAGATGCTCTTGAAGAGAAGCTGTTTGAACTTGATAAGGTTCATACCGATGATAATGGTTTCGATATGTTGACAAAAGCTTTAGCTAAAGAGATGCTAAAGGTGTGTTGCTCTATCGCCGGGATGGCGGACTCTTCCTCATAAACAGAAAGGGGGAGATTTGTCGGACTTCTTCTATCATATGAGGAGAGAGAGAGTCCAAAATATTGACCATTTTTATTAGGTAGTATAGATTACAGATGTGTTTTTGAATATGTATGTGTGAAATAAAGAAAAAAAGAAAGGGTTGGCAGAGAGAGTTGAAGAAAAGAGAGAAGAAAATCTGGTTTTTCTACACCAAACCAGTTCCACGAGTTCTGAGTTTTTCAGAGATTCAACCGTTGGATCGAGTTGAAATTTTGAGAGAATCTTACTCACACGTCGATCTTCATTCACAACGGTGCAGATCAGATTCTGAAGTCTGGAGATTATTTCGTGGCGGAGACAGCAGAACTTTATTCTACACAGACCAGTCCCACGAATCATTTATTTCTGATGATTACACCGTTGGATTGAGCTGTATTTTGGACAGAATTTTTCTCACATCTTGATATTCATTATCAACGGTGGAGATTGGATTCTGAGATTCGGAGGTCAGTTCGTGGCTGGGACAGAATAGAAATTTCTGGGTATTAGCTATCTTGCTTTTGTCTTTGATTTATTCCATATATCTTAATGTTCATTCCAAGATCATGACGATGATGATGATGATGATGATATGCCTCTAGTTCAGTATAGAGAATATTTGTTTTAATAGACAGAATACATGTTGTATTTGCCCATTAATTGATAGTGAAAGATTTAAGCGGCCTAAGGGTCCCGTGGTTTTTACTCCTTACATCGAGGAGGTTTTTCACGTAAAAATCTTGCGTGTTCTTGTGTTGATTGTGGGTGTAGATTTCAGATTTTGTTGCTGGATTATTTGTTTTGGATATTGCTCTATTTGTTAGTTTACCTAAAATGTTCATTCAAGTAGGAAAAAATAAATAACGAAAATTTATTCCGCAAATTAAGTGTTTCCGTTGTTGGTCATTTTCCCATCATAAACTCGCCGGCGATAACAACCAAAATCCCCCAGACCCAAAAAAATTAGAAGCCCTACAAAAACAAGATTAATTAAAATAAAAATAAAAATTGAGCTTCATTTACTCAAAATCCCACAGATCCAAAACTTATTGACAAGATTAAACAAAAATAAAATCCAAATTGATATCTCATCTCAAAAATATAAAAACGGGAGAAGAGAAGCAAAAAGGAAAAATTAAAGGAAAAAAAAGGAACAAGAACACAAGAAATAGAGAAGAGAACGCGAGAGAAGGAGGAAAAATAGGAATACTTACTTTTGATTCATGGTCGAAATCTGAAAGAATGGAAATATAATGGTTGGATTTAGTGAATTTTGCAAACTGAGCTTACGAGAAGAGGGAGATGAGGGCATGAGATGGCAGAGATGAGCTGAGGACAATGAAATGTAAATGACAAAATCCAACAAGGTTCAACTTCTCAAAAGATAAATAAAAAAAAAAACTTAATCTGTTACTCATAAATTAAAGAGAGATTATCTTAAAATCAAAAAAAATCATAGTGGTGAGGTGAGATCGATCAAGCATAATAGATAGAGGTGAGAGACTGAAATGGGTGAAAGGGAATATTTGTTTTTTTTTTCAAATTTAGAAGTTTTTTTACCGACACGTGTCTGTTGTTCCTGCATGATTGCCCTGTGTCAGGTCAGCTTAGCGATTGGCTTTTACGCGATACACCCTTGCAAAATATCCTGATTTTGGTGTTTAAAAATATCACAATTTATAAGTTTAAATGTTCATTCGGTCATTAAAAAAGTTCAAGTGTCAAAATGAATTTTATGTACAAATTTGAGTGTTTACATATGGATTTACCCTTTAAAGAATAATTCTGAGTTTAGGGTTAGTAAAAAAATGCAACTGATAATTGCAGTTTCTGACCACAGGACCCATGCAGGACAGGAAGCAATTAACATTGATACCATAGCTGGAGGCTGCGGTATCTACGTTTGAGATTGAATTTGACAGTTGCAATTTCAGATGTAGATATCGCAGCCCTTAGCTGCAGTATCAGTGTTGTGTCAGATTCCTTTCAACATTTCCATCATTAAACGCATTGAAATTTTTTTTTAAAAAAAAGCTATAAATTCAGTTATGCTCATCTGAATTTACTCGCAAAATTCCATAAACGAGAGTAAATATTTGAGTTATTGAAGCTGCTGTTGGAAGAAAAAAACAGGCAGCCAAAATTTTTGAGGTTCAATTAAGGTATTTAATGAATTTTTTGTTATATTTATTTATTGTTATATAGGTTTAGACAATTAATAAATATATTTTATCATTATAATGTATAAATATTGGCAACATTTATATTTTATACATTTTGTTACTTGCATTTTATGTAGTGTAAAAATTTTAACTATTATCAATGTGGTAGATAGTGGGCAGATATTTAGCTTTAAGAGGTATGATGAGTGATGTTTCAAAGCAAATCGTCGCCAAAATATGTGATGAATTGTATAGTTGTCGAGTTGCAAATGGAAAAACAATATCCAATCATATTATTATAGTAAATAAAAAATTACAAGATATTATAATAAGAGTATATCTAATGAATGAAGTAAAGATGGTGGAAGCTCTTTACTTGAAGTCTTTAATGAAAATTTGGAATACTGAGCATATAGCGAAATCCGAACAATTAGTTCTAATATTTGTAAAAGATGTAACAAAAGATAGTGACGAAAATTATTTAAAAATTAGAGATATAATTCCATTTGAACAAAAAATTTATTGTAAGTGGTACAATTATAATAAATGGCCTAAACACTATATTCATTAGAATTATATACAAATGTATAATATTATGTGAATATTATTATTATTATTATTGGTTTATGATTCATAATGAGTTGAAATATTATTTAGACATTAATTATTATTATTATTATTATTATTATTATTATTATTATTATTTTCTTTTGTCGGTTTATAATATGTAATATGTTAAAATATTATTTAGACATTAATATTTATTTATATGGTTGTTACTATTATTATTATTATTTTTATTATGACTAGTTATACGATCATTATATTGTTGTTGTTGTTGTTATTATTATTATTATTATTATTGGTTTATAATGCGTAATGAGTTGAAATATTATTTAGACATTAATATTTATTTATATGATTATTATTATTATTAATAGTATTATTATTATTGTTATTCTTATTGTTGTTGTTGTTGTTAATGATATATAATATGTAATTAGTTAAAATATTATTTATGCATTAATATTTTGCTAGCTTAGTAGCTTTATTTAATGGATAAAACATATAGTTGTAAAAAAATGATTAAAAAAATACTAATAACATATATTAACTTACAGGCAAATCTAAGATTGCAGCATATACCAACTTTTATTTGCACATCAAAAGAGAAATAAGTTATGAAGTGGGAGGCCTTCAATATGATATATCTAGTTTAAATGCCAGAATAAGGAGACCGAGAATAAAAAATAAGCCAACTATTCGTGAATTGGTCCATAAAATTCACATTAAATTAGGATTAGGTATTAACGATGTGGTTCAAGAATTATATATAAGAGTCCAATGTACAACCGATGATCATTATGCTGGACGTTGGTTGATTTGGTATATGACGATGACATAGAGATGATATATGAAAATTTGAGAAAATATGATGATTTAAGTTTAGTTGAATTAATTATTGTAGTTATTAAGGTGGATGTAGGAGATAATATACCGACGTATGCACCGGGCAATGAAGGTAGAAATGATGAATTTGACACGAAAAACATCATGGAATGTCAACAAAACTATGTAAATGATGCTGGTCCTAGTTAGCCCATGTAATATGTATGTCTACATGATATTGAAATGTTATCTCAATCTAATTTTTATGGAGAACAATATATAGATGTAGTACAAAATGTAGATAGAAGTAGATAATAACAATCAGTTAGTAGTAGATGAGATGCTAGTCCTAGTTAGCCTTGGCAGTCTGTCCAATGACGGGATGGTGAGTTGCTTGGAACAGAGGCAAGTGAAAGCTCAGGACACGGTATTGTATATCTATTAGTTAGCTAGATGCCTGCCGCTAATGTGAACTAAGCTAGGCGGTCATTTAGTTGAAGAGCCAGTAATTTTATAAGTAAATTCCTATTTGGCAACAGATCAGGTAGGTATTCAAATGACAATACTTTTGAAGTGGGATTGAGTGCACTACCAACTCATAATACAGAATGCAGTCATGAATGCCATTCTATTTCTCATATTCTAGATCTCAGTTAACGATAATCTATTTTTATATTGCCACATGTGAGTAGACGCCGATCTGTATGTCAATGCCAATAGCAGCTCTAGATCATCCAACTCAGTTTGTTTGTCGATGTGATGGCGATTTATTAGGTGATTCCATAGCTGGAAACACTCCAAGTCAAAATGCAATTGATTTACCATTTTCTATACTAACAGGTCTGGATTATGCAAATGAGCCTTTATTTGATTTGGGAGGCATGGATGATAATGAAGATGTGGCGCTGAACAACAATTGTCTCTCACCTAATGACGATGTGGATGGTAAGACTTCAAATATGAGTTTAGAAAGTGATAAATTTGAGTTTGGTGATGCGTCTTCTAATACGCAAGATGTGAGTCCATTACCCTCACTACATCCATGTGAAGGGACAAACGAAGCAATCTTCAACCTTTCTTCCAAACATTATACAAATATTGATTTTGATACAACACAAGTTGATTTTTCAGAAGGTGTTCACTTTCAGACATAGGATGGTATATCCGAGTTATCAATGGGTTTAGTTTTTAACTACAAGGAAGAAGTTAAATTTTATGTGAAAAAGTTCTCAATCATACGAAATGGTACGGAAAGATGAGTGCAATAGAGGTAATATTTGAAAATTATATTGAGTCATTTGAGAGATTATCAGGATTTTTATATGCGTTGTAAACTTACAATCCTGAAACTGTTTATGAGTTCAAACTGCAAGATACACACAACCCAAATGTCAAGTAATTTAAAAAGATTTTTTTGGATTTTTAAACCCGTTATTGAAGGGTTTGCTCATTGTAAACCGATTTTGTTGATTGATAGTATGTTCTTGATGGGTAAATTCCAACAAATGCTTCTTATTGCCAGCTCTGTCAATGGAAACAATATGTTTCCAGTTGCATTTGCCATTATGGAGTCTAAAAATAAATCTAGTTGGGCTTAGTTCACGAGTTTAATTAGAAAGCATATGACTCAACGTCTCGGCATTATAGTTATATCCGACAGATATGCAAATATAATGGTAGTGTTTTTGCGATGAAAGAAGTAGTTAGAAGGAACTGCTGGCATTTCACAAGGTATGCTTGCGCCACTTTGTTAGCAACTGCAATACTCATCACAGGAATAAAATAATAAAAGACCTGCTTTATAAAGCTGGTAAGCAAATAAATACTTACTGTTATTTTTTAATATATTTATTTTAAAATGTCGTGTTGTTATGAGTTTCGTATAATATAAAATAATGTAAGTACCATTCCTGCGTAGGTAAGCAATTTCAGACGCAAAAGTTCACTAAGCAAATGGAAAATGTACAACTGGGTGATGAGGGTACCGCTTGAACATTGGACATTTTTTGAGGATGGTGGATATAGGTATGGGCATGCCACGACAAACATTGCAGAGATTGTCCATTGTGCTCTCAAAGGTGTCCATATGATGCCTATCACAACGATCGTTAAACATGTTTTCGGCCAGTTGGTTAAGTTTTATAATCAAATGAGGGGAATGTACATGAGTAAAATGGCTAAAGGGTTAAGGTTCACTCCAAAATGTGTTGAAGTTATGACCAAGCGTGCTATCAGGGTGCGCGAACACATGGTCATTGATTATGATAGTTCGTACCAACTATTCAGTGTTATAGCATGCATTGCACCAGTAGATGACAAAGAAGTGGATACTTATGTTTTAAGTCTTGATAAGCGTGAATGTGAGTGTGAAAAGTTTCAAGGCACCAAAATACCATGTTCTTACGCCATTACTCATGCATGCACAGACATATTGACATGTACACATTTGTTGATCAGTGTTACAGCATAATTGAGGCATTTAAATGCTATGAGGGTGAATTTCGACTGATGGCACACAAAGCATATTGGTTGGAATATTATGGTCCTAAATTAGTACCCGATATAGAACTACAGGGGAAGAATGGATGGCGGATACGAAATGAGATGGATAGGTGTGAAATGGGCAATGTTGTTCATTGCAGCAAGTGTGAAAATGTTGGACACAATAAAAAAAAAACATGTATAAGTGGCACTGGACCATCCAATCAATTCTTCAAAAGTTAACATTGATCAATAATATGTAAGGATATTATGTAACTTAAGCATGTGTATAATATTAAGTGAATATATATTGTAGTTAAAGCGTGCTATAATTTTATTTACTATATTAATGTGGTATTAAAGTATGCATATAATAAATATTAGATCAATACTTGTTTGGCCATAAATTCAACATATCCACCAATAAAACATATTCAACTTCTCCTACTCTTACTACTACGACTTGAGCTACTTTGTGTGTGGAATTGAGGATCCATCTCGCATGGATTCGGATCATGGGGTATATGCATTATATCATTGTATTCTCCACTATATAGTGGTTGATCGACTAAACCCATTGTAGTATCGACATTAGAACAGTTTAATAGCTCATTGAAAAAATTATCATGTCGTAGAGTATGCTGAGAATGTTAATATATGTTTTGTGGTGGATGATCTCCTTCAGATAAATTTACGTTCAAATCAACATTCAATCTAAAAGGGCTAGCTTCAAAGTCATAATAATTTGAAGGGCCAGCTTCAGTTTGAAAAATTACTACTGACTAACAGAAGGAATATTGAATAAACTTGAAGTTGGGTCAAGAAAATATGGCCATGACAAGGGTGGGGGGACCTGGTGCATTTTGGGTTGAATAGGAATAGATACAACAATTGTACTTCTTTCCCGCATTCCTCTCTTGCTATGTTTAGACGTACGAAAATCTTCGTACGAGGTTGATAGCGGTTGAATCTCCACAGGATCAGGAACTAGCTGACGGGGATACTCATTCGACGTCCTTCCTATTGCGCCAACAACCAAAATGCTTTCAGATGTCAAACGAATATTATCTGCTTCATTCGATAATGAAGCTATGTCAGAATATTAAATTTGTTCAGCACCATCGATCTGCATAACATATTTAAAAATTATATTATAAAAACATATCAACCGTTGTCCCCATTGAAACACCAAATTGAGTTATCCAGCATCAGGTCCGTTGAATATACCACTGTAAGTATTGGGACCTCGAATGTAAAGGAGCTTGCAAGTACTGAGTTGTTACAACCCGATTCCATCAATCGCCACACTCATGAATGAAACTTGAGAATTTATCTTCCCAATTGACATTATTGTGGCCTCGCAAGTCAATGGAATGAACTGTATCATTATTTTGTGGCAGATATGTAATGGGCTGGTCTATCCCAATTTACTTCAGATATCGATTAGGATGGTGCCACTCAATTATATGAAAACAAACCAATGGCACAACTGATCTCCAACTGTTTACACCATTTGTACAATAATTAAGCAATAAGTGCATTACATTATTGTGGGACTCCCATTCCATTTGAAAAAAATTTTCAACAACGGGTAAACATGTTTTTATAATTTTTTTCTACAACGATCGAGATTGAAACAATTTAAATGGATAAAATATAAATACAAACCTTACAGTAATCATTAACATTTTTATTATGATTATTTCTTAAATTAATAGGGGATCGCCACATATGACATAATAATTAATATATCGTCAGCATATTATACGAATAATTGAATAATTATATTCCAATATAATATATAATAAATAAATTTTACCTATATGCGTATGGCATGGCCTGATTTAATACAATAGTTTGCAAAAAAAAGCGATCGAAGTTGCGGTAGTCTTTCCCACATCTATATTTGTATTATTTGATGATAACCCCTTAATCCATTTGAACTTGGACGGGTGGCATGACATAGCTCTCTGTACAACGATACCTAACAAGCTGATCCCCAACTATATTGCCCCGTTTGATCTAAAAACTCTATTAGCGGTAGCCACATTAAATGAATATAATTATTTGACTATGACAAATATAACAATCCACCAATGCAGCGCAATATCCAAGCACGGGTGAGGGAACTTGTCCAAGTCGAGAAGAAACTAAAATTTCTTATTAACCATGTCATTTTAACATTGTGGCCTCTTAAAACGTCTTGTGAGAGAACTTGTCCCAAAAGTCGACCACAAAACTTCGTCCAATCATATTGTAAATGTCACGTCACAGCTTGTCCTTCAATGGGCAGATCGGCCAGGATCTCCATATCCTAAAGTGTAATTGTGGCTTCACCAACAGCTAGATGAAATGTATGTGTCTTTAGCCTCCATCACTCCGCAAGTGCAGTTATCAAGTTGCAATCAACATTTATAGCACCGATCTGCGATACCCCGTAAAATCCTGCTAATCTCATGTACGGTATTATTTTCGGATCGATGTTCATATAATAGATGTCTACACTCGGTCTACGTGCAAACAATGCGTCATATTCAACCAAAAAATAAAAAAAATTATCAGTTATATATGCTTGTCTCTGTGTGTCCTTTTATAGACCCACATATATAATTTAATTAAATATGCTCGGTGTTTTCCTTTCAAGTTCAACAGATCATCCTCTATTGGACCCGGATTAATGTACTGTTCATTTCCAAACCGGTTCATTTTATGATATCCTAAGTATAAATACAATAACATTTGTTAATCGCGTATCATAATATTTTTCGAACCATTAAACAAAAGTGTAATTTAATGATATTTGGCATACCTAATAGTATATAATTCACAAATAATTAAGAATAATTAAAAAATATCCAATATTTTTCTACGCAACACTAGTACAATTTTCATTAATTTAAATATAATTGTACTATTTTAATTCAAATAACCACTAATTTGCAATTTCAATATAATATTACTTTTTTTAGTAACAAACTTATGTAAATAAAATTTAAATACATATTACAAATATACAAAATAAGTCTACAAATCTAGAAAAAAAAATTCTACTGCAAAGTTTTAATTTATATTACTATCACAATTCTTAATACATAACCTTATTATTCTTGTACTTTACATTATTTCATAATGCATCTTTAATTAAAAATATAGTAAATTACTTTTTTTTCCACATCACCAAATTATTAAATACAATTACACCTACAAAACACATAACAACAAAATTAAAAATACTATCAAAATAATATTTTTATGACTTTCCTATAAAAATATTTATAAAAAAATGTTTATTTTTTGAGTTTTATAAAATTAATCAAATAAATAAAATTTTAAAATTACAACATAACCATGGACATGAAAAAAATTTTCAAAAAGATATTACACAAATAAATAACTTTACATATCCATAATATACTAAATTTTCCAACACCGGTTCGAACATATCACATTATGATAGTATGTAAATTAACGTAAATTACAAATTTACGATGATCAAAATTTTTCTTAGTACATCACTTATTTTGTTTTCGTATTTTACATTTTTATATTTTGCATTATAAAATGAAAATGTATACAATAAATTGCCTTTTTTTGTTTGCGTCACCAAACTTACCAACAAAATACGCCTACAACTTACACAACAATAACACAGTTAAATTTTTTATCAAAGGCATTAATATATAAATAATTGTAAAAAAATTAATAAATTTTACTTATAGGTAATATGTGCAAATAGCTGATGAATCACTCGAAATTTAATGTATAATAAATAAATTATATATAAAAAAAAAACTTAGAACTAAGCTTTCAAGAAGTATTTCACGTTGGTTTAGGGACAAGATGCTGAAGAAGAGTAAGAAGAAGCACAAGCAGCTAACTATTTTATACACCTCGGAATCCAAACAACCTTCAATTAAATTTCTTTTTTTGGGTTCTGTAAATAGGTTACATGCAGGCAGGGGGTAGGGGGGAGGCTTTTGTCCTGCCACCCTGATACTGCGACTGACGGCTGAGATATCTAACATCAGATACCGGAACCCTCAGCTGTGATATCAGGGTGACAAGACATCACCCTGTCCCTTGCGTGGATTGCAACGCCCTGCAACAATGCTGCATGTCTCTCCTACGGCATTGACCAAAATACCCCACTCCCATAATTATTCTTCAAAACACATCAAACCCGGAAGTAACTTTTCTTAAAACCCCACTTATATCTTTGTCCCTTAAAAAAATTCAGATAAAATCATATTGACGTGAGGAATATATTCATGCTCTCTTTTAAACGAAGAAATTCTTAACAAAAGTTAAGGATAATTTCACACATGTCAATATATTATTCTATTTTTAAATGAAAAAATTACATAATAATTTTTTTAATGAAAAAATACTTAAATTTAGAAAATTATTTTTAAAAAATTACTTTGATCGGATTTTGGAATTTTATTGGTTGCCACATGATACGGGCATCATGTGAATTGTCATATCATGACTAATTAATGAAAATATGCATGTGTCAAAATTTAATGATTTTTTTATTTTTAAAATATTTTTAGACGTTGCATATTTTCAGTAATCGTGATACAGCAACTAACATGGCACCTATTTTATGTGGCAGGCTGATTTGGTGGCTTATATACTATAAATTTGAATAAAATGGATAATGTAATATGCAAATAAATTTTTTTGATATAATTTCTTTTTGAATCATACCAAAATGATTTTTTAAAATATTTTTCTAAATTTAAATATTTTTTCACTGAAAAATTTTATCTTATAACTTTTCAATTAAAAATAATATACTCGTTGGCTAAAATTAACCCTTTAAAGCAGCTATATTATATGTAGGGGTGGCAAATTGGGCGGGTTAGGCATGTTTGGATTAGGTCATAAATAGACGGATCATAAATGGACGAGTCATAAATAGACCAAAAAGTATGGATCATAAGTGGTCAATATCCAAACGGATTGGACGGGTTTGGCTCGACCCATCGATTTACTACTTATTGTCCTAGATTTTGAAAATATTGTACCAGATGGATCACATATTGGCCCAAATTTATCGAATGGATCAAATGGTGGCCCAAATGGGCCAAAATATGGATCAACCCTTTTAATCTATGTTTTAACAAAAAATAATTTAAAAAAATTAGATATACAAATAGTAAGTAATATGCTAATTTATTTTTTAACTTCAACTGATAACCACTCCACACTTTGATCTGATTTTAAAACTTTAATATTTGTTCAATCGATTTTGAAAATTAGACTTTCTATTTACAGTCATTAAAATAAGATTATTTTAGTGTGTGCAAATTTAAGTTTAGTAACTTTATTATTACAAGTCATAAAATAGAGAAATGATATCAATACATCATGATTCAAAATTTAAATTTAAAATTAATTAATTAAAACTAAAAATAAATAAAATTATGAATTAAGAGCAATGTGGTGAGAGCCACTATATTATTTGAGAAAATAATATTAGCCTTCTGAAATTTTTGATATTATATTTATATCCATCAAATTATGTATTTTTTCTAAAAACATTAGTATTTGTCCCTCAAATTATATAAAATTTCATGATTATTATTATATATTTACTTATATATATATATTTATATTTACTTCAAATTATAATTTTTTTATATATAAAAAAAATACCTCACGTTCATTTTTCGACCCCAAGATATAAATTTTTCCGTCCTTGAATTAAGTATTAAGCAAGTACCTGATCAAGAAGGAATAAAAATCAGGCTAAATATCTGTTGGAACCTTTGGAGTTTCCCTTGTAAAAACTAAAAGCTAAGAAATAACTTCTGCTTTGTTGAAGCAGATTATAAGCGGCAGAAACAACATTTATGTATATCAAAGCGGAAGAGGGTCTAGCCCAAACAGGTTGAGTTTTACAGAAAAAGTTTTGGAATGTTCAAATGGACAGTTTTTCAATTAGATTAGATTTGAATTAATTATTGGGCTTTTTACACAGTTATACACAAAAAAATAAAAATAACAAAAAAAAAATACAATAACACAAATATTTCAAAAATATAACATTTTAAACTTTTTATTTCATTTATACAAAAAAATTTTACAAAAATATCACTTTCCCTGTTTCTCTCTCCCTCCCTCCTCCCTGTCTTTCCCTCCCTCCCTCCCCTCTCGATTTGCATATATGGTGTGCCGCCGCCCCTATTCCAGCTGCTCGCCCTCCCTCTACCGCCGTCCCTACAAGAAAATGCACCCTCTCTCGCCATGGTGGGCGTATCAGGGGCAGTGGGCCAGGAGTTCCTCTCCGTACTCTCCGATCGCGACTTCCCTTATCGCTCAATCAAAATGCTTGCTTTCAAACGCTCGGCTGGCAGAAAGCTCACTTTCCAAGACAGGGATTACACAATCGAAGAGCTAACTGCTGATAGCTTCGATGGAGTAGACGTTGCTCTGTTTAGCGCTGGTGGGTCTATTAGTAAGCAGTTTGGCCCAGTTGTAGTTGAGAAAGGTGCTATTGTGGTGGATAATAGTTCGGCTTGTAGAATGGTTGATGGTATTCCATTGGTTATACCTGAAGTGAATCCTGATGCTATGAATGGGATTAAGGTTGGAATGGGAAAGGGGGCTTTGATTGCCAACCCCAATTGCTCTACTATTATTTGTTTAATGGCTGCTACTCCCCTTCATAGACACGCCAAGGTGAAGATTTTTCAAATCAATTCAATCCCATTTTCTTTTTATGTTGATGATTTGCATATATGAAACAATTTCCAATCGCTAATAGTTTTTGTCTGCTATTCGCTGCTGTAGTACTAGATTAGCAAGTAAAAACTTATACTTTTAGGTTAAAGTATTCTCAAATGCTTGTGGTATTCTGGACACAGATAGACCAATGCATTAGTAACCTACTCAAGTTATATGTGCATGAGCTGCATAGCAAACAAACATCTGGTTCTATTACTAGGATAACAATTTATTGATTGGAGTTATTCACAATTAGCAATTTAAAATGCAAATTGTTGCTATTTCATTCAGTCATTTACTTTCCAATCTTTCAGTCGTTTACTTTCCAATCTTTTTTCCATTCCCATTTAAATATCTATGAAAATATAAGTTTAAAATAAACTTGCTTATAGTTTCTCATTCTTGAAGGGAAATAAATAATCATGTGCCATAAAGTATGACTGAATCAACCCACATAAGTGATGAAGAAGAAGCTAGTAGTAGTAATAAGAATGAGATCTGTCATTCATTATATATTTTTCTTAATTATACAATATAATGCATTATCAAATTTGTATGCATATTATATTAGACGTATACTAGACTTATATTAGACGTATACTAGATGTATATTAGACTTATATTAGACATATACTAGATGTATATTAGACTTATATTAGATGTATACTAGATGTATATTAGAAGTATACTAGACATATACTAGATGTATATTAGACTTATACTAGACGTATACTAGATATATACTAGACGTATATTAGACGTATACTTGACATATACTAGATGTATACTAGACGTATACTAGTCTTATACTAGACGTATACTAGATGTATACTATACTTATATTAGACGTATACTAGATGTATACTGTATGTATACTAGATGTGTACTCGCTGTATATTGCGCGTATACTTGCTGTATATTGCACGTATACTAGATGTATACTTGCTGTCTATTTTAATATATTAGTTGTATAATGTGCATATACTTGATGGGTACTTGTTGTATATTGTGTGTATATTGAGTGTATACTTGTTGTATACTCTGTGTATATTAGATGTGAACTTACGTATACTTGATGTATACTGTGTGTAAACTAATAATGTGTATACTTGATATGTACTTGCTAAATACTATATATACACTTCTTGTATATGCACTATTTCTTTTATTATTCTTTTATCTTGCCTTCTAGTTATTGTAGTTGTTTTATTTCATCATTCTTATAATTTGATTCAATTAGTGATTCAGTTGAAGCAAATGATTATTATTATGTTAATGAAAGTGGTATACTTACTCTCAGAATCACCATCTTTCTGGTCTATAATTTTGTTTTTAGGTTGATAAAGTTATTTTCATTGTTTTTGTAGATTTTATTGAGATTGCTCTGAATGATAGGTAAAGGAGAGGGAATTGTTATTGCTCCTCATGTGGCTGGGCATCTCCTTGGAGGGACTGTGTGGAAGATAACTAGGACCCTCAAATTTTAATTTGATCAACTATATAGAATTACATTTTTTTTAGAACTTCATTTTCAATGAGAGTTGTAGTTAATGGATGGTGATGCAGCTCAGAGAGGAGATATTTCTCGTTTCACTTTTATAGTTGATGCTAATATGACATCCTATCTTATGATGGGATCCATTTCACTAGGTGCCACTCCATTTTTTCCTTATGAATTTAAAATGACGAAATAACTAGCATAGTAACCTTCTAGATAGGATTCTGAAATTTCATAATTAGTGATTTGAGGGAGTTGAAGTACAATCTTATAAATTGTGGTCTTTATGCATGAATGATCAAATAGCGAGGTGTCTTTGTTTGAAACATTAATTACTAGATGTATTCAGCCTTTTATTTGGAAGATTGAATTTTGCTTTGCTTTAGGAAGGACTATATAATGCATGGAGAAATTGCAAAAAGCTTTTGAGATGGCTTTTTGCATTTCATTGAATCTATTGGGAAAAAGTTACATATGTTTGATCATATTACATTCATTATGCTGCCTCAAATTATTTTCTTATATGTATTGCATCTTGTTGGCCGTAGTCTCTCGCTATGTGTGGCTGTAAAACCAATATTCATAGTTAATGTTTTTTAACTCTAGTGAAGGGCATTCTCTTGTTCACTTATCTAGGCAGTTGCATGCATTTTACTTGTTACATTTTAGTTCTAAGATACGACCTACGCCATAGGTTAATCTAGAATTGACAAGTATAGGATGATTGGATATGAAAAAATATTGCAAGTGATGATGAAGCACCACCTAAAAGGAGACACCAAAAAACTGCTGGAAAAATGAAAGCTCAATTTGTAGTAGACTGAATGTATTCTTTCTTGTAATATTGAGATTACAATATTTTTGCATAGCATGGAAATATGTAAATTTTGAATATGTCTATAGTTGTAGCCTCCAATTTCAAGATGGAATGCAAATTTTAATTCCATTTTTCAATTAGCCAATGTGAACTTTTATTTCCTTAATTTTTCTATGTAAACAAAACACTTGTACAATCCATTAAAATGCTCTAGTATATTTGAATAGCATTAAATATAAAAATTATCTTACATATAAACGATCTTGGATAACAAAAACATTTAGTATCATGAATTATCTGTTTGTGATATCAGTTCTTAGGCATATTAATTATTGTTCCAATTTCGTTTGTGAGAAAAGGGCAACACTAATGAGGAATGTCAAGAACAATTAGTGTTACGAGTTATCACTATCGTTGCGACTCGTGACAAAAACTTAACTTTACGAGTCGGCATGAAGGTGCCGACACATGACAAAGACCAACGAGTACGACTCGTTACCTTCGTGCCGACTCGTGAATTCATGATACTATATACTATATATATACATACATAGTGCGTATATTAGGCGTATATTAGGCATATATTAGATGTATATTAGGCATATATTAGATGTGTATTAGATATATATTACACGTATATTATATGTGTATGAGATGTGTATAGTGCTTATAGTATATGTGTACTATATGCATGTTATTCATATACTAAATGTATATAATGCATATATTAGGCGTATACTAGACGTATATTAGGCGTATACTAGACGTATATTAGGCGTATACTAGATGTATATAGTGTGTATATTATATGTGTATTAGATATATATTATACGTATATTATATGTGTACTAGATGTGTATAGTGCTTATAGTATATGTGTACTATATGCATGTTGTTCATATACTAAATGTATATAATGCATATACTAGATGTGTATTAGATGTATATTAGGCGTATACTAGATGTATATAGTGTGTATATTAGATGTGTATTAGATATATATTATACGTATATTATATGTGTACTAGATATATATTACGCGTATATTAGATGTATATAGTGCGTATACTAGATGTGCACTAAATGTATATTGTGCGTATACTAGATGTGTATAGTGCGTATACTAGATGTATATTGTGCGTATACTAAATGTGTACTAGATGTACATTGTGCGTATACTAAATGTATATTATCCGTATACTAGATGTGTACTAGAAGTATATTGTGCGTATATTAGATATATATATTGCGTATATTAGATGTATACTGGATGTATATTATGCGTATACTAGATGTATATAGTGCGTATACTATATGTGTACTAGATGTATATTGTCGCTAATTTGTAATCGATTATGTCACATGGTCTTTTTCTTTTGTTAATTCTGTAGATTTTTCTCACATTGATGAAGTTATGTCGGTTCTATTTTAATCCTTATTCACATCATTAATGCTGGTTTTGCCTATCTTTGATGTCACCTATGAACTTTATGTAGAGGGAATGAAAGAAGAGTTGATTATTATGATGTTGAGTTTGGAGAAAGAATTATTGAGGAAATGTTGTTTCAATTACAAGAGGCACCTCTTGCGAAAACCAGGGAGCTGAAGAATCTTTGTGAGAGTAAACTTTCATCCATGTTTAATGGAAGACCTGTTAATATCATTGGTGAGATCAATACCTTATTGAACAGTGGCGTTAGCACATGAACTCCTAAAAAGCTTTTTCTTCAAAATAGTAGCACCTGATGAGCCTCAGAACTGGGATCCAAAACTTCCGCGAATATGGCTTGATTTCTCTAAACTGAAAGGAGTTATTTTCCAAGGGAATGGAGTCATTGAAGGTTCAGGAAGAAAATAGTGGGCGGCATCTTGCAAAAAGAACAAGGCTAATGTAATTTATTTGAATTACTCTATTGATCTATTTGTGTTAAGGAGCTCAACCAACAAAAAAAAGGTGTGGCTGATGTTTATCTTTTTTTCATTTCTTTGCAGCCTTGCAAAGGAGCACCAACTGTTAGGATCTCTCCCTGTAATTTTATGATCCATTCTATGAAAAAAACAATTTGACCTAGAACTATAAGTATGCACCATGTGAGAATTAATGGACGGGCTGTTACAGGGCTGGTTGGAGAAAGTTAATTCTTAAGAGGAGGATTGCCATTAAAATGTCGTGATGTCATACTTTTGTTAGAAAGCTAAGAAAGATGTCATCAAAGCTTTTGCAGCTCGTAGATAATAATACATTCTTCAAACTACGTTGCACTTCTGCAGAAACAGCAGTGGTTGTTAATTGTATAAGCAGTGAATTCTAGGTTAACTAAGTTCTTCATTAATTTGTAAATGAAACGAATTCTTGACCAAGCTTAGTAGCTCTCAGATATTCCAAATTCTAGGTTGTTTAGCGTATTTGTAAATAAAATGCCTTTGTTCTCTGCTTATTATTATGAGTAAAAATCTCAAGTTCCCTTAACTTGCTTTAATATAGCATTTGTAGTCCCAAAAACAGAAATCTATGCATTAATAACACACATCCACATCAATTTTGAGCATTCACCTTTGCACTTGCCTTCTTTCCAAACTTTTAAAATGTATTTATAGTACATTTTCATACTGGATGCTATGTCAAATGAGTCGGTGCACATGAGAAGTTTCTAAGATAGTAATAGCTACCCTCGTAAAACCAGCCAATATATGAAAAATAGCTAGCCTCGTAAAACCAGCCAATATATGAAAAATAGCTACCCTCGTAAAACCAGCCAATATATGAAAAATCCCAACAATGAAACCTGATATTGAGAAGGTGTTCCAATTAAATTGTACAAACTAAAATCAACAATAATGATCATGTGTTATTCTTTGTAATATAACTAAAAATTGATGATAGCATTGATCGCATACAAAATGTTGGGTCACTGTCAAGGATGATAAGGATTTGCATGTCTGACTCAACCCAAAATGAACAGTGGAAGTTGACCATCTGCATTCTAATTTCGCCTAACTATTAGCATTGGCAACTTCTGAAGAAGTCATTTTGAAAGACATCATTTACATGTGTAAACTATATCTAGACATTTGATGGAGGCTTGAAATCAAGCATCTCTCTTGTATTTAAACGAATAGAATGCCTTATTGATGAGCATATATGCGCGCTTTTCCAGTATGCCCTTTGCACCTGATGGCTTGTTCGTTTCTACTGATCAAAGACACTCTAGTGGCAAGGAAGAGAATTCGCATAACTAGCAACGAAGATGTTAACTATCAAACCCATTAAGCAAATAAAAGAAACTCAGAGAAATCTTACAATAGGATGAGCAAGCAGTTCCCCGAAGTTGTAGATGTTATCTCCTAAAAGCGCAGAAAGAGAAAGATCAAATGCCAAATCCTAAAATTCACAATCAAATATTAAAATTGTCAATACGTGACAATCAACAATGAAAGTCTCAAGACACATGCAAGGAAATTAAATACATCGCTTACATATGGAATTTAGTAATACTATAGAATGCTAATATAGCAGCAACAATTGGCATGTATATATTAATTGATGCAATAGTTATAATTTAACTTTGTAAGGAACTCTACTTAATAGACTGACTCTCAATCTTATTATCAAAAAAGCTAAGTTTTAAATTGATAAATACTGGAGCATTAACATTAACCAATGAAAAAGATATGCATTAATGCCTACATTAAGAATCTAGAACTATAGAGTTAAGCCATTACTAAAACATATGATATTGGCATGTGTCATAAGCAACTACTCCAAGATTTGAAATATTGAAGAAACATGTAAAATCATTTGCATTTATGAGGTGCCAAAGATCTTTGTTCTCCTTATCATTATAATGCCAAACAATTTTCTTTAGTTTTTTCTAGACACACATAAGTTAGTAGATAATAGAGCCAAATATAAAAACAAAGTACTCATACGTATCAATTTTAGATGTGGATTGCAAGACTATACCACTTAAAATTGTTTCCTCCTACATTTCATGGCAAATCCAAATCACAGCCTCTGGGAAGCATAGCACAAAAAAAAATACAGTAATACACCTTCAGCCTTGAATTACAGAGTCAGATGAAAGTATGTACCAGTGTAAATGAATCTGAGAGGGATTCCACGGAAGTGTATGCAAGATAAATAAGAACACTTCTGTAAAACTCAGCAAATTCTTGTCTATATTTATGATACTAAGATGAAACCCAATAGTAACTGGCATACACAGATGGATCAATGTCCGTCATACTGTCTAATGTACTTTTACCATCTTCCAAAAGCTTCTTGCACTCCTTTTGATCCCCTTGCTCGAGCTTCAAAATTGCTAATTGCATCTTAATATAAAGAATTGGCTCCTTACTACGTTGTTCTCTTCTTGCTCATAATTACTACTATGCTTTCTCAGTCTCTATGTTAAAGAATGACAGATAAAAAAGCATGATAACTCACCGTCGAGGCAAATGAAATCGCGGGGTTGAACGTGTTTGTAATCGAACAAGGGATTGAGTTCTTCTGTGGAATCTGCCTGCAAATTCAAATTAACACTGGTTAAACAAAAGGGAAACATAAAGCGTTTAACCCTTGTGCTCACCTTAATAAAATCCAACGAAGAATGAGAAAGAGAATGCCGAAAAGAACAACGAGAATTGGGGCATCTTTACTGAGATGGAATTTTCGAGGTTTAGGGACCAAGAATTTGAATCCTCTAGAAAAGAAAGACGAAGAATTGGATGAAATCGAAGAAAATGGAGCCTGCGGCTGCAGTTGTAGAGCCATGGTTGTATGGCCTCGCGGGCTAGGAGAGTAAAAAACAAAAACAAAAACAAAAAAAGAAAAAAGAAAAGTTGTATTTTTGAAAATAAAAATTTAAAAAGTGAGATTTATGAAAAAATTAGAAAAAGGTTGTATTTTTGAAAAAAAAAAAATTAGAAAGGTGGTATTTCATGTAATTTCCTTTTAATTATTTTTGAAAGGATTTGGACTGAATTTTGAATTTGAATAAAATTGGTATAATTATATGTAAATGCTTTGACGTACAATTTGTATTGTTGCAATTGTAATATGAGCTCCATTAATGTCTTTTTTTTCTTTTTCTTTTTATTTTTTTAATTTCAACTCCCTACTCCCAACCAAAATTTTTCTTTCAATTTCACCTTCCTCTTAGTTACCGTACGCTAAAAACTGTCTCGTACTTTTTGAGGATTTTTATTTTCGTCGCTTTTAAAATATTATTTACTTTTTTTTTTTACATTATGACTAATCTATTATTTTTTTATTTAATTTTATTAATTATAATTTATATTTTTCATACTCTGTTATTAATTATGATTTTCATAATTTAAATAATAATTAATTAATTTTTATATTTAGAATCCATATAATAGAATAATTATAGTAAAAAATTTATCACTTAACCGTACTAACTAAAATTTCATATATAAGTTAGAAATTCAAAACGGAAGAATGAAGTAAAGAAAAAAAATAAGTTTGGAAAAGAAAAATTAACGAGAAACTGACTGCAAACAAAACAATTAATCACAATGTTTTGAACCACCTTAATTTACATATAGCAAATTAATAATGTATAAAAAGAAACTACTTAATGATGGTAAACACAGTCTGCAAAAAGGCAAGAACCAAGAAAGTAGCAGCCACAACTAGAGAAGCAATTGCCCAGGGAGTCCCAAAATAATTTCTCATAAACATTGCTCGCCATCTGGGCCACCTTCTATTGCAATGCTTATTCACTTCCTCACAAAGATCCAAGTAATAATACTTCTTCACATACGCATCATGGTAAAGCTTGTTAAAGAATTGTGTTGCATCCTCCGGATCCAGCCAGTTATCGATTATCTTATTCTCGGTTAGTATATCCATATCCTTGGTTGTGTTAATCAGATTGTCAAGAAGTATAGCATATGATGTAATTCTTGCATCTAAATTCGGATAACATTGCTCGTAGCTTATAAGGTTTCGGATTATAACTTCTGTTGTCTCCTGAATAAGTAATGAAGGGATTTCAAGAATTCCATCTTTGAAATTTATGTCTAGTATGCTTTTAGCCGCACCTCTCTTGAACTCGATCCCTGCATCCACAAGATTTGTTGCTGAAGGCATTGGCTGCCATCCAGTGTTGCGATTTTCGCCTTTTCCTGACGAGGAAAGTAGCCAATTTCTTAATAGATCAAGTATGTGTTTTGGTTGCTCACAATGTGGTAGTATAGGTGATGGATTGGAGGAGAAAATGTTGTCAAAGAATTGAAGAACAAGCTGTGAAAGCGGCTTGCTTCCTGGTTGTTCGGTGAGACGGAACAATTTTTCGAGCACGAGCCAGGGGATTTGGTTTTCGAGCAAGATCAAGTCATGATACAAATATTGAAGCATACAAGACATGTTGAAAATTGGATCATCGCTATCTCGAAGCGATTCTTCGTCATCTTTACGGAACAATTCGATGAGGAAGATGCCATCCAGGACTAAAATCTTGACTAACTCATCAGGATTTTGATCGACAGGACCAGCGTAACTAGCACGAACATCCTTCTCGATTGCCGATATGGATTTGATGAACTCCTTGAGCATGGATTCGGCGCAGGGTGACTTGGAGAGGAGGCCATTGAGATACTTGAGCTTGATTTTCTGTGTAGCCACCATCACGTCTTGCCTGTTGTGGTGCCATGGCCCAATTGAAAATGCATTGGGGATGTAAGCCTTTTTGTTATGCCTTTGGAGAATGTAAGGAACTTTGAATAAGCAACATTTTTCAGACATTATTAAATTTTGAGACATCATTACTCGAAAGGAATTGGCCAATTCATCAACATTAATTGATATCTCATCTCCCTCCTCTGCCATCATAAATCCTGAATATGTAGCGGCAAATATTAGAAAATGAACAAGAATTTTAATGATTATAGCATAAAATGACCTGAAGATAAATTACATACCTGAAAATGAATGGCTGTTTAGTTGTTTCTATGAAAATAGTTGCTTCTTATTAGTATATATAGCAAAATATGATATGGCTGGTTAGAGTAAAATAAATAAAAAATATTATTAAAGTATTATCTTTCTTTATGTAAATTATCATATATATATGCTTTCCTTGATTATTTATCTTTTGCTTTGGTAACAATTTTCCACAAGAATATCCTTTACTTGTTGGGACTTAACTTTCTTTATAATAACAATGAATTCATCAAGGTTTTCTTGGAGGAAAAGTGGCAAAAGCTAAATATTTTAAAAGATTAAAATAAAAGAATTGATAAAATATATAGGCATATAAATAGTTTATTACAGATGCAAATGTCATTTAAGTATATGCATATAAATAATTTTCGGGATTATAAATATCTTTTTCTTTAAGAAATCACAAAATTTTATAGGTAAGAATTTAATACGAAATATTGTTAGAGGGATGTTGCTCCTCCAAGTCCAAGGGGAGGAGACACATGTATAGGGGCAGATCCAGGATTGAAAATTAAGGGGGTAAACTTTCATTAAATCAATATATATTTTTAAAACTAAAATAATATATAATGCATCTAAAAAAAACTCCAATAAAGTAACAAAATAATACTTGATATATAAGAATATAAGTGTCAAATTTATCCATAAGGTATTGAAAATGATGTAAATTTGTCTTTATTTTTTTAAAAAAATTACTTTTAAAATATTGAAAATGGTGCAAATTTATACTTGTTCAATACTTTATGTAGCAAATATGAACCATTTTTCATATTTGCTATCAATAAAAATATTTATATTTGCCTTCAAAATATTAAAATAGTATATATTTGCCATATTGAAAGAATAAATTCATATAATTTTCAACATTTTAGGAGTATTTTTTTTTAAAAATAAATTTTAAGTATAATATATACAATTTTCAATATATATTGGATCTTTATCCCTAATATATATTATTTTTAGTGTATTTTAAACAAATGAAAACTAAATTCTAAGACGCCTTTATTTGAGAGGGAGAGAGAGCAAGCCGATCGGATGAGAAAATCCTGCAATAAGAAGTGCTCGGTCGGAGCAGGCGTAAGCACTCCGAATCTTAAGTTAGTAGCTTAGAGAGAGAAAGTACTTTTAGAGATAGAATGTTTGGATTTCTATACCTGGTGCCATCGTTGGTTGGGCTATTTATATGAGATGATTGAGGGGCACTTGAGTGCCTGGAGAGTGATTACTGGCTGTCAGAGTAGGTATTCGGCGACATGAAAGGGAGCAGGTGGTAGGCATGGGCGCTGTCTTGTGTCAGGCGGCTGATGGGACTAGCAGTCACATCAGCCGATCGGATATGTGCGCTGCCTAGGAGCTCGTGTCTATTACTCTTGGTTATTAGGCCTTGGGCCTTGCCAGTTGAATGGGTCTTAGAGCAAATGATTTTTACTGTGTTATCACTTGTCCCCCCCCTCAATAGGTCCAATCGGGTATGAATTTGCCTTTTGTAGGTCCGTTCGGATGGAATCAGTTCTGAATTTTCCCGATCCGAAGACGCGCGTTGGTGGGATTTTTGAAACTGGGAGGCGCTTTTTCTGAAGAGACGCGCCTGCTTGGACAGTTGTTTTCATTTAATGTCGCGCGTGCTCCAAGGGTAACGCTTCGTTCTGTGTACCTCCATAATGCCTCTTGACACGTGGTGCTCTTCTAGTGGCGCGACGGTTGGCGTGCTCCGGAAGCTCTGGCTTATAAATAGGGGATTTCAAAGAAATTTCCTCTTTACTTTTGCAATCCTTAGCGAAGCTCCGCCAAAATTCCTTCTCAACTCCCAGATCTCTGCAATTATCCCTTGCTTCTTCTTCAAATTTCTTAAGTCCTTTTTATCAAGTAAGTAATTCTTCCTCTTTGCTTTCTGCTTCATTTCGCCTTTCACTTTCTTTCTGACTCCATTTAGAAGTTAGATAATTGCACCTTTCCTCCGTTCTCTCTTGTTGAAGATGGCTTCCAGCAGTGGTGAGGTGCTAGACAAAAGTTTTTTAGATGGGTATGAGAACAAACCAGCCGTCGAGCTACACTCTCGATTGACCGCTGTGGAGGTGGCTGAAATCTCCTCTAAATACAGCTTGCCCGATGATGTATCCGTGGCGTCCTGCCCAGAATCGATGGCGGTGACAGATGGACCCTTTGGCAAAGATAACAACGAGTGGTGGCGATATTGGAGGGGTATGGGATCGCCCCTAATCAGTTGCATCCGAACGGGTGGAGATCGGTGCCGTGCTTCAAAATCCTCTGCAAAATAGAGGGGGTGGCACCAACTCTGGACCTTTTCACCCATTTCTTCTACATATCGGGTCGGAGTGATGGGACAGAATACTTCTTCACCAGTCGCCCAAAGAAGAAGCTGATGTTCATCCCTACCTCGATGAAGGGGTACAAGGAGAGATACTTTCTGGTGGGGATGAAGGGCGGATTTGGGGTGCGCCTCACCCGACCGGCTAGAGCCGAAATCTTGAAAGACCTGGCAGCCGGTCAGCCCATGTATGAGGGCAATATTAAGAAGCTGATGGATACCGTGAGTAGGTAGGGAGAACCCTATCAGTCCAGTTTTCTCCTGACCACGCTGTTTGGCTCTTCCAGCTCCGAAGGCACCGAGGACGTAGAACGTGAGCATTAAGATCGGGGAGAAAACACTGTCATCATACATCAATCATGCATTGCATTTGATTTAGCTGGAATTTTTAGTCTGAGAAACTTATCTTGTTTATTGTCTATTTGCAGCTGAAATGGCTGGTGGAAATGACATGTCCCAGCGCATCCTTGGTCGGGCTGTTGCTAAAAGGGAGGCCGAGCGGAAAGCCAAAGAGGAGAGTAAAAGGCGAAAGCTCTTGCGTGCCTCTGAGGTGCAGAAACTGCGGTAAAATGTTGCTTCTGGGGTCCCACTCGTCGCCGTCCCGATCTCTGTCGCGACCTCAAACCGCCAATCTCCAGTCAATACAGCTCCTCCGGTCGGTGGTCCTAAAGTAGTAGATTAGCCCCTCCGTCGATTGAGAGTTATCCTCGGGAACGAGCCAGAGGAGGAGGAGGAAGGGTCTGGGGACGTCTCTCTTCCCGACCTGCAAGTTTTGAGGGAGACGGCCCAAGAGGTGGTGACCCGATCGTCTGAGGCCGAGAGGAGGCAGGTCGAAGAGGCGTCCAAAAGATAAGCTACTGATGCAGCCAGCAAAGGCAAGGCTGTCATGCCAAGCGATCCACCTCGACGAGCGGACAGGCGACCTACGCCATTGCAGGACTTCTTGAAGGATAACTTTGGCGATGACTGGTCAACGAGCAACAAAACAGTTGCCAGTTATCTCTGCCGGGGTATTCTCCAAGAGGACGAATATAAGGCTATGGGAGACCCTAGTTCACTCGCTCAAGAGTGGAGTATGTTCAATCAGCAAGTTTTGGAGGTAAGATTTGGCCAGCCTGATTGTTGTTGCCTCTTATGACAAATTCTTCTCTTGCTTGAGGCTATTCTTTCCCTTTTGCAGCTGATTAGAAGGGGCCAGCGCCTACATGGCATTGGTGGCCTTGCTGAGGCCAGGGCAAGGGAGGCTGGGAAGGCGAGAGGAGAGGCTGCCGCTCAACAGGACTCCGCCCATCAAGAGAACTCCACACTTTTCCTGGAGGTTGTAGGTCTTCAAAAGGAGGTCTCCGGTCTTCGGGAGGAGGTGGTAGTCGCGAGGAGAGGGGCCAGTCGCCATGCCGAGGAGCTGAGGTCGAGGCTTGCTGAGTCCGATCGTCTGAAGGGCGAAGTGGCACGCCTAACAGCCGATAGTGCTCAATGCCACAAATT
Organism: Excoecaria cochinchinensis; assembly: GCA_947683425.1. Lineage (NCBI taxonomy): Eukaryota > Viridiplantae > Streptophyta > Magnoliopsida > Malpighiales > Euphorbiaceae > Excoecaria > Excoecaria cochinchinensis. Next base: position 820,558 of record CANTUQ010000073.1, read on the forward strand.
TGAGGCAGAGGCGACCAGGTTGGGCGGCGAGTGTAAAACTCTAAGTGCTGAGAAGGCTAAGGCTCTGGAGGAGAGAGATCAAGCTGTGGCGGAGTGCGATCGTCTTCGTGCCACTCTGGCGAACAAAAAGGCCACCTGGGGGAGGAAGTTTGAAGAGGGACTCGCCTCTCGAGAGGAGCAGCTGCTTGATCAAATGGGAGAGGCTCAGGCGAAATTGCTGTCGCGGCTGATTCATGAAGCGGGGAGACGCTTCCCTGATGCCGATCTCAACTGGATGGAGGATCCTACAGCTTTGCCCGATCCGCCGTCCAGTGACGATGAAGGGGATGCTCCTAGAGAGGGAGCTTCCGATCAGGTCTCTTTGCCCCAGGCTCAGAGAGACGCGCCACCCGAGGCCGAAGTCAACGTGCCTCCACCTGTCGAGGTTGTCTCCGAAGGGGCAGCTAAGCCTTCACAGTCTACTGCCGAGCCTCCTACCCGCTCAAAATGTAGAGACACCTTCTAAGCCTCCTGACTCAATAAAGATTGTAGATATAGAGACATAGATTAGAAGTTGTATATGTGTACAAATTGTATGACGTTTTTGATTTTCCTTTACAATGAATAATATATTCTTCGCCATTTAACTTTATTTTGAGTAAGTTGTGATTTTGACCGTGCATTCGTAAATTTCTGAAAAAAATTGCATGAAATTTGCAAGGTTCACTAAAGTGCGTATAACTTGCTATTGTGAAATAATTCAATAAAGCTGGGTACTTCCTGAATTGGAATATTCTTCAAGTCCAGCGGCCGCTTGGCTCAATCTGGATTGGGAGCATCGTCGATCCTATCAGATCGGGATGCTTTGTGCAATTTCGGATTGGGGTGTCTGACTTAGCGAATGAGCCACCCGACCTTTACGTTTTTGGTTCGGAGCAGGTGTCGAACCCGGTGCATGAGCCCTTCAGGTTGCATAAAAATTGCATAATGGGGCTGAGTGATACTCGTAGAATTGCATGAAAATTGCATAATCGAGTTAGACATTACTCGTAAAACTGTATAAAGGTTGCATAATCGAGCTAGGTGATACTCGTAAAGCTGCATAAAAATTGCATAATCGAGCCAAGGAGGTGAGATCCTCCATAATGCAAACACTTGGGGAGGTTAAATCCTCCATCATGACAGATTTAGGGAAGTGAAAGAAAGAACCTCTTTATTAATTAGGCAATTGCCAAATTCTAATACATTATTAGAGATGGTACTTTTTGAGTACTTCCACATTCCAGCTTCTGGGGACATCTTGGCCTTCTACAGTTCGGAGCCTATAAGTGCTCAGGCTTAAGACTCTGGACACCTCGTAGGGTCCCTCCCAATTTGGCATTAGCTTGCGTACACCGACATTTCCTGAACCTAGGTCTGCCTTTCTGAGTACCAGATCTCCAACGTTGAAAGTTCTTGACCTTACTTTAGCATTGTGGTACCTGGCGACTCTTTGCTTGTAGGCAGCAATCTTGGTGTAGGCATCCTCCCTCTTTCCTTCTATCAGATCTAAGTCTTGGCGTCTTTCTTGAGCATTCTTCTGTTCGGAGTAGAGTGCCGATCGGTAAGAGGGAAGGCCGACCTCTACAAGTATCATTGCTTCGGAGCCGTAGATGAGGGAGAATGCCGTTTAATGAGTGCCTGTTCTGGGTGAAGTTCTATACGTCTACAGGACACTCTGCAGTTCTTCAGTCCAGTTACCTTTTATTTCACCCAGTGGCTTTTTTAACCCCTCCAGGATGGTCCGATTAGAGACCTCAGTCATTCCGTTGCTTTGGGGATGAGCGACTGACGTGAACTTTAATTTGATGTTTAGGCCTTGGCAAAAGTTTCTGAAAGTGTAGCTGTCGAACTGCTTGCCATTATCTGCAATAAAAATATTGGGTAAGCCATACCTGCAGATGATATTTTTCCAAGTGAAGCTCTTAACCCTCTCGGCTGTGATAGTGGCCACAGGTTCAGCCTCGATCCATTTGGAGAAGTGGTCCACCGCTACTATGAGGAACTTCATCTACTTTTTGCCTTGGGGAAAAGGTCCTAGGATGTCCAGCCCCCACTGATCGAATGGCCAAGCAACTCCGATCGGCTGTTGGTCTGCCCCGTGTTGCCTTATGATCCTCCCATGTACCTGGCACTGCGGGCACTTTCTTGCTTGGGCATCTTTGAGCATGCTGGGCCAGTAGTATCCTGTTTGGAGGGCTTTTCTTGCCATAGCTCTGCTTGCCTCGTGTGCTCCGCATATACCTTCATGGAGTTCTCTGAGGATGTAGTCTCCCTCTTCCACCGTCACGCATTTGAGCCAAGGGTGGCTGAAAGCTTTCTTGTACAAATCACCGTTAATGATCGAGTAATTAAGAGATTTTCGTGATACCTTTCGAGCTTCGTCTCTATCCTCGGGTAGCCGACCTGTTTGGAGGTACTGCTTGACTGGGCTCATCCAGGTTTCATCCTCTTATCGATCTCCATCATCTCCGGCTCGTCTAGGGAGGAGGAAGTTTGGTCGACAATGACAATATTTTCCTCTAGAACACTTTGTTTAGAGGCAGACATCTTTGCTAGCCGATCGGCTTCTGAAGTTTGGTCCCTCGGCACTTTCTGGAGCGCCCATTCTGACCCAGTTTCCTCGAGCTTTACGAAGGCAGCTTTGACCTTGGCGAGGTACTGGATCATGGTAGGTTCTCTGGTTTCGAAGGTTCCCAGAACCTGACTGGTTACCAGTTGGGAATCACTCCTGATGGCTACTGACTCTGGTCGGATTGCGTGGAGCAGTCTCAGCCCTTTAAGGAGCTCCTCATACTCTGCTACATTATTGAAAGCTTTAAAATTAAGCTTTATTGCGTACCTTATTGTGATGCCCAGGGGGCCTTTTATTACTATGTCAACACCTCCTCGAGTGTCATTTGCCGCGCCGTCCACCGTTATTTCCCAATTTTGTGGCTTGGGCTGACTCCGTGGTTCCTCACCCGCAAATTCAGCGACGAAATCTGCCATAGCCTGGGCCTTTATTGCCTTTCTGGGCTCGTATCTCACATCCCAGGACTGTAGCTTAATTGCCCATCCCACCATTTTGCCTTCCAGATCGGGGGTCTAGAGAATCTTTCTGAGCGGATAACCCGATCGGACGATTATGGTGTGAGCCTCAAAGTACGGTGTCAGCTTTCTTGCGCACATCATGAGGGCGATAATGAGGTGCTCAACCGGTCCCTTCCTTAAATCCGCACCTCTAAGTACTTCACTGACGTAGTACACAAGCAGCTGTTGAGTTTCTTCCTCTCGGACCAAGGCACCTGCAATAGCTTCCTTAGAGGTGGCTAAATAAAGGTATAGATTTTCACCTGGTACTGGCCGGCTAAGCAGCGGTGGGTTGGTGAGGAACGCCTTCAGCTCTTCGAAGGCTCGCTGGTAGTCTTCCCCCCAGATGAAGGTTTCACTCTTCCTTAGCTTTTTGAAGAAGGGAGTGCAGCGCTTGGCTGAGGAGGAGATGAATCGTCCCAAAGCTGTTATTCTTCCATTCAGCTTCTGGACATCTTTTATGTTCCTGGGGGGTTGCATCTCAAGGATAGCCCTGATTTTTTTCGGATTATCCTCAATCCCTCTCTGGGAGACCAGGAATCCTAAAAATTTTCCTAACGGTACCCCAAAGATGCACTTCTCAGGATTGAGTTTCATCTGGAATTTGTTCAAAGTGTCAAAAACTTTTGCCAGATCGGCGGGGTGTTGCTCGGAGCTTTGGCTTTTGATGATCATGTCATCTACGTAGACCTCGACATTCTGCCCGATCTGGTCTTTGAAGATCTTGTTTATAAGGCGCTGATACGTGGCCCCAGCATTCTTCAGGCTGAACGGCATTACCTTGTAGCAAAAGGTCCCGTCATCTGTAATGAAGCTGGTTTTCTCCTGATCCAGGAGCCATATTAGGATTTGGTGGTAACCGGCGTATGCGTCGAGAAGAGAATAGATGGCGTGGCTTGCGGTGGCGTCCACCAGCTGATCTATGCTGGGCAGGGGATAGCTGTCCTTGGGACATGCCTTATTGAGGTCAGTAAAATATACGCACATCCGCAGCTTGCATGACTTTTTCTTAACTAGAACCACGTTAGCCAGCCACTCGGGGTAGTCTACCTCTCGGATTGTTCCGGTCTTAAGTAGTCTATCCACCTCTTCAGAAATGAACTTCCTCCGGTCGGGTGCATGCCTCCTTAGCTTTTGTCGGACCGGAGGATAATTTGGGTCCACATTAAATTTGTGGGTGATCACATTGGGGTCTATACCAGGAATGTCTTCTGGCTTCCAGGCGAAGGTCGCTTGATTTATCGTCAAGACCTGCATGATGGCTTCTTCCGTCTCTTTATCCATGCTGGTCCCGACTTGTACATTTTTCCCTTTATTTAGCACCCTCATTTTCGTTTCCTCGGCAGGGTCCATCCTGGGCCTTTCCACCTACTCTGGCTGCTCGAGGCCGGGCTCGACGACCATTACTTCCCGCTGTTGCTTTATCATGGTTATATAAGCCTCTCGGGATGCCTTTTGGTCGCCTCTCAAGATGGCGACGCCTCTTGTGGTTGGGATCTTCATCACCATGTAGCGGATGGAGGTAACGGCTCCGGTCTGAAAAAGCAATAGCCTGCCAAAGATGGCATTATAGGCAAACGCCATATCGATAACCATGAAAATTACCTTATATGCGTGAGCAATTGCCTCTTGGCCTAGCTCGACAAAGAGCTCTACCGATCCCGCTACTGGGATAGTGGCGTTGCCTAGCCCGACCAGCGGTGTGGCATTCGGCTTCAGCTCCCTGATCGGGAGTCCCATCGCTCGGTAAGCCTAGAGAGTTAGGACATTAACAGGGCTGCCATTGTCCACCAGAATTCTTTTGACGTTGAAGTTATTAATCCGAGCTCTTACAACGAGAGCGTCCTCATGAGGAAACATGACGTCTCGTGCGTCTTCGCTGGATATGGTGATTGAGGCAGGCTACTCGGCCTGATGGGAGAGGTAGACACCTTTCCCCTTCCTTTTTCTGGAGATATCCTCTTCGTAAGATGACCCTCTGGTGATCACATTTACTACCCCGGCATATGGCCTGCTCGGGTTGGCGTTTCTTGGATTCCTACGCTCATCATCGTCTGAGTTAGGATCGTCCCTGCGAGGCTTCGGCTGTCTACAGGACTCATCCCCTCTGGCCGGGCCTATAAACTTTTTAAGGGTTGCGCGGCGTATTAGCCTTTCAATCTCCTTTTTGAGCGAAGTGCACTCGTCGGTTAGATGACCGACATCTCTATGGAATTCGCAGTACTTATTTTGATCCCTCGCAGCCCTGCTTCTTTCGGATAGGTCCCTGGGCCAGTTAACTTAGCAGTGCTTCTCCTTTATCCACATTTGCACCGCAGTCAGGGTGGCATTGAGGGTGGTGTATGTTCTCTCGGGCTGACCCTTTCATCTGGCCCAAATTTTTGGAACTGGAAGCTCCGTCTTGGCCTCTAGCTATCCGATCAGGGGTGGAAGCTCTGTGAGAGGAGTGCCCGTCCGGATATTGCAGGCAGTCCAATACGCTGGTCCTTCTTCCCCTGTTGGATCGGAGGGCATCATCCAACTGGATGTGCTGCCTAGCCCTCTCCATGAGTTCGGCAAAACTGGATGGGGGTCTTATTGTGAGTGATTCGAACAGCGGTCGGTCAGTGATGCCCCCTGTTAAGGCATTAGTCACCATCTCCACACTGACGTTTCTTACCTTAGACATAGTAGCCTGAAACCTGTCGATGTAGTCTCGCAGACTTTCATCGGTTCTTTGGTAAAGGTTACACAAGTTGTTCACCGTCTTTGGTATGCACGTTTGCATGATGAACCTCGTGGTGAAAAGCTCCTTTAACTGTCTGAACGACGTAATGGATCCCAGAGGCAGCTCGTGGAACCACGTCAAAGCATCTCCTCCCAAAGTGGTGGGGAAAACCCTGCAGGCTATCCTTTTATCGTAGGTGTAGACCTGGACCTTGGTCAAATAGTCAGCCAAATGGATGGTAGGATCGGTCTTACCCGTGTACCTTTCCATGACCACATCTCTCCACCTGGGAGGGAGTTCAGCGTCTGTGATTTCTCTGCAAAATGGGGAGGCAGTATTCCCACAAGTGTTTCCTTGGAAGGCACCTTTCTTAGGCGCAAGAAAGCCAAGTTGTTTGAGTTTCTGCTTGAGCCATTGATCCTCTTTGCTCAGGGTCATAGCGGTGGACTTGTCTTTGTGCTTTCTCATGTGGCTGTGGCTCGGAGTGCACATAAAGGACAAGTCGTCCCTTATGGAGGGAGTAGTGGACCTACTGGTGTAAGGGGAGCCCCTGTTTGTGGACATCATCTGTTTCCCCTTGTCATACCTCCCTGGGGTTCTAACGGCGCCCCTCCGAGTGCCCTGAGCTCGAGACTCATTAATGATGATTCCCTTGTTTCTATTCCTTCGGAAGTCTTCGCCCGTGAGATATTCCTCCTGGGCTCTTTCAGAAGTAGCTGGCATCTTACCTTTCTTGAGCGTTTGGATGATGCTTTTGGTGAAATCGCTGAGGATAGCGCGCATGTCTCTCACGGTGACAGGGGTATCCTCAGGTTGCCTCATGGTGGCATCATTGAATTTAGGAAGGAGGTTGGTTCTCGTAGGGGACCTGGTGAGCCTTTCCCTCCTTCTCGAGGTGCCTAATCTGGCACGAACATTATCGTCATAATCAAGGTCCATGGGGGTCGTGTTCTCGTTAGATCGTGAGTTCGCCATACTTTCAATGAAAGCACCAAATGATAAAGCCTAAGACGTCTTTATCTGAGAGAGAGAGAGAGAGAGAGAGAGAGAGCAAGCCGATCGGATGAGAAAACCCTGCAATAAGAGGTGCCCGATCGGATCAGGCGTAAGCACTCCGAAACTTAAGTTAGTAGCTTAGAGAGAGAAAGTGCTTTTAGAGATAGAATGTTTGGATTTCAATACCCGGTGCCATCGTTGGCTGGGCTATTTATATGAGATGATTGAGGGACACTTGAGTGCCTGGGGATTGATTACTGGCTGTCAGAGTAGGTATTCGGCGACATGAAAGGGAGCAGGTGGTAGGCATGGGCGCTGCCTTGTGTCAGACGGCTGATGGGACTAGCGGTCACATCAGCCAATCGGGCGTGTGCGCTGCCTAGGAGCTCGTGTCTATTACTCTTGGTTATTAGGCCTTGGACCTTGCCAGTTGAATGGGCCGGCTGAATGGGTCTTAGAGCAAATGATTTTTGCTGTGTTATCAATGCTATTCTTTTCTTTTTTCTTCTTATAATAATATATAAAAATTGCTCAACTTACATATAGAGCTTATATACATTTATCAATAAAAAAAAAAGAGAAAAAAATTATTGAACTTCCACTACTAGAAAAAGTTTTATTGATCTTCTTTTATGTGGAGTTCTATACTGATTATGGAGCTTATTTTCGTACTCGTTGACGATCTGCATTTTTCTTATCCATGTTTAATGGATCCCGGCCTTGTGAGTATGAAAGAAGATCAGAAAAGGTGATGACAGCAGAAGATATGTGTCAAATATTGAAGAAAGAAATTGGAGGAAACAATTGAGCCAGGGAGAAGCTAAAAAAGGGAAACAGTTGGACTGGAAGCAATGTTTTCAAAACCGGATCGGATATCAACTCAGCCTGCTAACTGAGTCATAAGTCAACTGGTTGAACCAGATTAACTCGAAATTTTTATCTTTTTTTTTTAAATATAATTATTTATAAAAAATAAAAAAATATGATAATTCAAACAACCTATTAATTATAAAAAATTAATATAAAAATAGTAATTTTAAATTCAATAAAATTTACAAATACACAAATCAAATAACTGAAATTAAATAGAACTAATAACTGAAATTGACATATTTTACTGATTTAAATCAAACCGATTATTTAAACAATCAAATAATATCGGTTGAATTGGATTAGTTGAATTTTTAATCCCTTATACTTTTATACATTTTTTTTAGAATGGACATTTTATAATTAATTTTGTTTAGGTATATCACGATTTACATGGTGGATATAATTTGACATTTATCATTAACTATTAATAAATAAAATTGTAGCCCATGCCTAGATGCCCAGTCATCTGCTATTATCTTGAGATCTTCTATTTTGTTCAAAATCAATGATTTAAAGTTCCATTTCTTACCTTTGTTTCCGCTACCACTAAACTTTTAGGCAAATCAATTCTTATTCTTAACTCTCAACATTTTACTAAATTTGTTACCGATTCACAATTGAACCGATTCAACCAGCCGAGTCAACCCGATTTTTAAAACTGTAACACTCTCATTTACCCTAAGAGGTACCACTACAAAAAAAAAAGGAAATTTACGACGAAAATTTTTGTCACTAATTCCATAAATTCCGTCGCTAATTACTTTTAGCGACAAAACGACTAACTGTCGCTAATCCGACCGTTGCAAGAAATTTTGCGACCAAAAAAGAAAACAATCGCTAAAAATAGCAACAGCAAATTCCGTCACTAAAAACAAAATACTCCATCACTAAATAACCCCTAAATTAGTTGCCGTAAATATTAAAAAAATATTAACGACAAAAAAATTCCGTCGTTATTCCATTGCAAAAATTATTAAATTTTTATTATTATTTTCAATTAAATTTATTATTATTATTACTACATTAAAAATTTAATTTATATAAATAATAATTATGCAATATTATTAACAATACTATTAATTTAAAAATATAATATTATAAAAATATATTAAATTGTACAATTAAGGATGTACAAATAGTCAGTTTGGTTCGATTTTAAACGAAACCGAATAAATCGAAAATCGAACTTATATTCAACAAAATAAAACCATTTAAAATAAATAAAAGAAAAATAACATTAATAAATTTTCATACTGGACATTTGTTTGTTGTAAACAAAAATTTGGACTTTGTATGACCCCGCAGATTATCAATTTGGACTTCGCAAGAAATACTCTGGTGGTGGCTTTCAAATTTTAAGATTGGAACTCTTGCATTTGGGACAAACTGTAACCTGCGACATCCACCTGCAAATAATAGTTATCATGGGATTACTTTTATTTTTATTAAAAAAAAAAGGTCATACTATACTGAGGAAAAATGAAAAATCAAAATACAGGTGAACTAGATGCGTGGGACTATAGACCCCACAAGTCGTCAATACTCTAAATCACATCAAGAATCGCATTTTTACTATATTTTCTCTTATTGTCGGTGTGGAGCCTCATTCGCTTCACTATGCAAGTCGCCATTACTAGCTACCACGGTTTCAAATACGGTGTTCCTATGACTAGCTAACTGAATCTCAATTCCTGGTTTCTCAACTGATACTAAGGACAAAATATTTCATTATTTTCATTTTTTATGCCATAATTTTCAATCTTATCATACCTTATACATTGTAAATGGTGTCAACTTATACATCAATTTCCATGTTCATCAAATAATCACTTTTCATTATTTATCACCATGAATTAATCAAATGCATATCATTTCCATAATATGCACCATTTGGCTAAGCATAGCAAAATTTCATACTTATTTGTTTTATCATCACATGCCATTCTAATCATATCTTCTAAGTATAAATTCCATGCCATTCTAATCATATCTTCTAAGTATAAATTCCTTGTTTCAAGCATTTATTTCTCATGATTTAACCAATTCATCATCATTCTTTAAGATACATCATTCGGCTACCTTAGACACATAAGCATTACTATTTCTTTTTTCCATTGGAACTTGTTCTAGTCATGCTTATTAGGTATAAATTACACATTTCTAACATTTAATCATTATATTGTCATGTATAATCTTGTATTCCAATGGTTACATAATGGATTCATTTTGAGGTTAAATTTCTAGCTTGATTTTCATACATTTAATCACATTAATTCCCTAAATTAGCATTCAATTTTATTTATTTATCATCAATTTGAATTTAATCATGCATTTCATACATAAATCCTGAGTTATATAACCTAAAATAATGAAAAATAGGGTAGTTTGAGTATCCACTTACACCAATTTTCATCAAATTTATTATTTCATATGTATATTAACCTAACTTTCACATTTATGCATTTTTATCAAGGTTTCATCACAGGATACATGAAGTTCTGTAACCATATACAAAATTATAGACAACAATTTACACACAATATTGTCTCTTGCATATATAAATTACCATAGCATATTAAAATAGTCATAATTCATCAAAATAAACAGACAAACTCCACATTCGTCTCCTTTAAGAGTTCAGCTAACCTTGGTAACATGCATATCTTGACTTTCTAATCGCACAATTTATTTAGTTCAAATCTCATTCATTTTTATTCTAATACCCTTAAGTCATTCAATCCTAATCCTACACATTTATAGCTTTAGCCTACATAAGCATTTAATTAAAACAGAATCCAATTGGTCATGACGACACATTTTCCATATGCCATCTTATAACTATTTCAAGTATAATATATATCCCAGACCATTTGATATTTATACTCAAATTACATTTCATAGTTTTATAGATTCTTTAAAAATACTACCAACCTAAAGTCAAGCATAGACAAAATATAAATTTAACAAGTTTATTTCATATATATTAAATCAAGATTTCAATTAAAGAATTCTTCCTCCACAAAGTTGAGACTCACCCCACGCACTTATACTATAAATCCTTATCAAACACTCCAATTAAATCAATAGTACCGACTTTAGAGCACTAATTTCACACCAATCAAACCAATTTTCTCAATCCTTAAAGCTTAACACAATATATATTCCCATATAATACACTGTTTTAAATGCTAATGAAAAATTCCAAGTCCAAAATTAAATTTAAATTCATGATTCTCGATTTTGAACACCTAATTATGCACCTATCATATTATTTGCATCAATTCCAATCAGTTCATAAATCCTAATAAAATTTTAATGCTCAAATTTAGGGAAGAAAGTAAATTTAGTAGAGCACTCTCTATTGTGACTTATTCCTTCAGGTTCAATTTAAATGGCCCAAAATCTACATTTCGTTTGCCGGTTGCCGGTCACCGGAGCTCCACCGAAGGTGGACCATCACTGTCTACTGGAGATGGTCACGTGCTCCACGGAGTGGTGGTTTGGCCGAAATCAACGTTGGAAGCTCTCGTCACACCCCTCTCCGATCTACTCATCGCCGACGAGTGGGGAAGATCTGAAGACACCGGAAGGATCGCCTAGCCATTAGGAGCTCACCGGTGATGATCGTGTTATCATTTGTCATCGAAGCTAGCCGGAAAAAGGAGAAGATGCCTTCGTTTTCGAGAGAGAAAACATAGATCGGAGAGAAGAGAAAGAAGAAGAAAAACGGTGGCTAGGACTGGGAGGAAGAATGACGATGGCGGAGGCTTGCCGTCGAATCATCGCCGGCGCAGGTGGGGCTCCGTCCCTGCCTCGCCGTCTCTCTCTCTCTCTCTCTCTTTCTCCCGTTTTCTGTTCTCCTTTTTCTTTTTTTCCCATTTTCTTATTTTCTTACTCTCTTTTCTTTCTTTTCTTAAAATTAACAAGTATGTATGAATTGTTTTATTAATATTATAATCAATTTTACCGATAAAATAGTGACGAATTATTCCATCGCTAAAGTATCAAGATTATTTTTATATTTAAAAAATTTGAAAATTTTTTAGCAACTGATATTTTAGTCGCTAATTAAAATGTGTTTAGCGACAACAATTTTAGTCGCTAAATCTATCTCAAATAAAATCGCTAAAATCGCCTTCAAATTTAGCGACTGATATTGCAGTCACTATTTTTGAGGCTGACTTTTTAGTTGCTAAATTAGTCGCAAAAATTAGTGATGGATTTTTTAGGCGCTAAATTAATCGCAAAAAATCACGATAAATTGCCGCCAAAATTTAGCGACTGTCTCTTTTTTCCGTCGCTAAATTAGTCGCAAAAAATGAAAAATGAATTTTCACGCCCAATTTTTAAAACGGTCGCTAATCAGCAACTGAAATAGTGCAGTCGCTAATTTGCTTTTTTTTTTGTAGTGTACTGGATGTGCTACGCTGGACTTATGACTGATTAAGTGACAATTTTAGTTATTATCATATATATTTGTGTCCAATCGGTTAACTCAGATTTAACGATTAGCATGATTGTTTAAAATATGTCTAATATTAATTTATTGCCAAAATGGGTAATTTAAAATTTTCCTTTCTTACTTGATTCTTAATATACTCTCTTGGTTTTAACTTGACTTTCATTTGCCGATTGACCTATAACTGTCTTAATTTACTTTTCAATTGATCGAAATTTCGACAGCATGACGACTGCATTTATATCCTACCCTCCTGCAAATCCAAATAATTCACAGCCCATCATGGGTATAAAATTCATATAACTAAATACATTAATACAATACATCCTGCAGAAATTATTTTATTTTTATTTTAGCGGCACTTGCTAGTTTCCTATAATTTGGTTCGGACTTGGAATATATATATATTCCAAGCTTCCTACGTATCCTAAAAATCAAGAATCAGAACAACGAAATTCTGCCTGCTCAAAATTTAATTTATATGCATATATGAAGTCACTTTCATCTCACTGCAAATTTGTAAGATCGATTACTAATATCGTTTACTAAATCAAGACTCTTTATCTTTAAAATTGTCATTTAACTATTTTATCTCCACCTATACTATTTACAAACCATTTAAAAATTCTTCCGTTTCATTTACAACCATTTCATTTAATTTACTTGTCCCCCAAAAGATATTTAATCCAAGTTACACACATTCATTTACCATTATTTCTCTTAATTTATACATTTAATTCATACCATAAGCTTAAATCAAAGTTTAAAAATATTAAATAGCAACAACAAAATCAAACAATACGCAATTCACCATCATCAATAATTAAACAAGTATATATATATATATATATATATATATATATATATATATATATATATATATATATATATATATATATATATATATATATATACTTACTAAATTAATAAGTAATATCAAACTAGTTATTTTTCAATGTTTGAATCCATTTTAAATAAATAAATCAATAAGAATGCCCATAGTAACCCCGATGGAACACATTGAGGAGATACACATGATTGAGACCCTTCCGGCCTATTGGATTGAAGTGGCCTATACCTAGCACTGCACTTCAATCCTTTACTTCAGGTTCTCATTAACCTACAACACAAATCACCATTTATCCAACACACCAACAAATTTCCATCCTACACTCCAAATAAATGTTTGAAATCTAACCGACACTCCAGAATAAGCATTCAAAATCCAACCGACACTCTGAAAGAAATATCAAAATCCAACCGACACTCCGGAACAAGCATTCAAAATCCAACCGACACTCCAAAATAAATATCAAAATCCAACCGACACCCCGAAATAAGCATTCAAAATCCAACCGACACTCCGAAATAAATATCATCCCCAGGGCAGGCCAATTATATCCTACCCGTATTTCCTTTCGTTTACTAAGAGCAATATTGATCTTTCAATCATATTTACCAACTGAAATTTTCATTTGCAAATATAATCACAATTAACTAAATTCAATTCATGCTCAAGATCATGACATATTTCATCAATATGTTCCTAAATGAGTATAAACTCGCATTTACGTATAATGCTCGTATAAAACTTATAAAACTTACTAATATGGTATTAGAATCATTTATTAAGCCTTATATAACAAATTCACATGTTATACCATATAATATACCAAATAGCATTTATTATAAGCAGCAAGAGAATTTAGAAATAAAATCATTTAACTTATCCATTTAATGAAACTCATAACTTGCTAATATTTTAAACAGTCATACATTTTTACAAACCCATCACTTAATCATATTAAGCTCTTAACTACTAATATTCATTGACAAATATCATACACCCCATCATAGACTTCATTTCAACGGCTGCCACACATGCACAATACCATTATAACCAATCCATTAAGATCACATTCTGTACATTTACTTATCATCAAAATACCAAGTAAGACTTAATATATTGTTAACTTCTATAGTTTAACCCATGTCAGATCCTAATTAAATTTCTTTACACACTAGGTGCACATATTATACAAAAATAACTTATACGGTTCAAGCATTTTATGAGTTTAAATTTCATTAAGCACTTCCATAATTATAGGCCTCTTCAAATCAACTACTCAATTATTCAATAGCCATCCTTATTTCAAACAAAAGTAACAACTAACTTTCTTGTTGTTTAACATAATATTCACAATGACTCTTCTCAATACTCTTGGCTGAACAATGCATATAACACAACTCCAAATTTACAATTAGCTCCATTTTAACTACATTTCAGTCTAATTCAAGGATTTAATATAGGGTATTATACTCAAACTATTTTTAATAAGTTGCAAACCAAAATCAAAGATTAAATATTGTTGAAACTTTCTAAAACATTAACTTGGTTCAAAGCTAAAAATCAGGTCTTATAAACCTTTAACTCATACTCATACTTTCCTTCCAACCAAAATTATATATTTAGATAATTAATTAGCCAAATTTCCTAGCTCTACTATCACATATCAGCAGCTCATCAAAATCGCCTCAAAATTCCATAATAGCCAAACTAAAAACATTTACAAAAATTCAACTACACTATTCAAATCTCTTCGTTACAGACTTGTATACAACAAATATTTTAGAAATTCTCAGTAGGCAGCAGTGCACATGCTCCATAATTAAGAATTCAAGTACTACATATATGTTAATTGCTCCTCAAGCTTTCCAAGTCAAATCAAGGTAACACTAATAAGTATAATATCTAAAATTATCTTAATGATTCACTTCAGTTCCAATAGCATCTCAAGACACAAGAGATAAGAGCAGTATGTCATACTTACAGACTTAATATGAATACAAAGACTAGTTATCAAATTAACTCAAACTCATATCACATTAGCCTATACTCATAACTTCAAGTTTCATAACATAATTTACTTTCTTAAACATTCACATTAAATAGCTCACTAATATAGATAAATCTTAAAACGCATCAGAAATTTATTATCAATTTCCAATTTCACATACCAATAACCATCTTTCTAACCACATATAATTTGGCATTTTTCTATTTACTTAAATACTATTAACAAACAAACATTTCCAATATCTATACTCAAAAATTTAAATGCAACCCAAAATTATTTCTTGATACCAAATACAGACTTTTTATAATCAAATGACTTACTTCTTTATTAAAAATCAAGTTTATCACATTGAATAATTTATCTCGTGTAAATTCATGCTACACGCAGTTCCTCATATTTAAGTGCATTCGTTTAAATTTAGAAACTTCTACTTCCAATTACTGCTCAAATCCAACTATTTTACAATCATACTTGCAATTTTGCCCAAATCAAACATAACACATCCAAATTGAAAAAAAAAAATTAATAGAGTACTTGCTTTAAATTATATTCACATTTACACTCATTACACTAACCAAATACTTTCAAATTTAATGAGAATTAGGCTATTTAATAGCTGTCAATAATTCTATTTTAATTAGTTACATGAGCAGCCCCCTAATTGATCAAATTAGTACATTATATATTCATACATATATTTTCTTTAATTTATTACACAAACAGCCCTCATTTATCAAGAATATTATAATACACTTATAAATATTAACCTTGGACCTTATCATATGCTAATAAACTCACAATTCACTTCTTGTGTTAACTTGTATAAATGAAAAAGACAAGCAATTCCTAGAAAAGTTTAGAAACACGAAACATATATAAGTTTTCTCTTAACTTTTCTTCACATCTCAAGTAATAATTTATCATCCTAAATTCACTCCATTAGTTTTTATTTTAGAATACCAAAACAGAACCCTCAAATACTCCAAGAGCTGTAAATAGGCCGATTGAGAAGTCGGGTATGACCATCCAATTAAACGGCTCTCTTGGCCAACTGCTGGACTTGTCCTTTTTGACAACACAACACAACTTTCTTTACAGACCAAGGAGATAGATAACAGGATCCAAAAAAGATGAATAAGAGCATTTTAATGAAAGAGAAAGAGAAAACTTAGAAACTCATTGTATAAGAAGAAGAGAAGATTTTATTATTTCAAGCTTATCTTATAATGGAAACTTACACGCATATTTATAGGCCTTATGGAGAAGGCTTACATCATTGAATACCTAAGCAAGCACTAAGATAAGATAAGGAGAAATATTATCTTTTACAAAAGCTACTTTAATAAAAGCTACTTTAATC
This sequence comes from Excoecaria cochinchinensis, assembly GCA_947683425.1. Taxonomy (NCBI): domain Eukaryota; kingdom Viridiplantae; phylum Streptophyta; class Magnoliopsida; order Malpighiales; family Euphorbiaceae; genus Excoecaria; species Excoecaria cochinchinensis. Next base: position 836,901 of record CANTUQ010000073.1, read on the forward strand.
TTTGTTGGATGGATGGATAGCTTCATGAGATGGAGACATATTCATGTCTTCAGGATTCGAATCTTGGGAGAACCAATCAAAGTCCTCCAGGTCATCAAATTTGTCTTTATGCTTTGAACTCTGTCCCAGTTTGGAGAGGAAATCCTGGGTGGCACTGGTGCTGGCATTAGCATTATCATCTTCTTTATTATCTTGTCCTATATTCATTTCCATATCAAGATATGGGTCCTGGGAATCTTGGAATAGTGCATCAAGATAATTAAGTCGAAGAGATGATTCAGCAGTGTCAAAGGTAGGTGGATGCAAAGATGTTCGCTCAATGTTATTAAGTTCACAAAGCATAGAGTGAAGGGCGGTCTTAACAACTGGTTCTTCTAACTGTGCATTATTGGCAAATGAATCCCAATAAATAACCTGGGGTTGGTCCCATATGGTATTTTTAGAAGGATTCCATATGTATGGCCTATGGAAGAAGTAAAGTACTGTATGACCCCTTGCATATGTGTCAGTCATATTCCAGACTCGGAGAGACTGGATCTTTGAAAGGAGTTGTTTACGCCACCATGAAAGAGGGAAGTACCATTGGAAAAACTGCCAGTGGAATGAAGTTTCTTTTTCAGGATCTGTGAGGATCTCATACACTTCTATGAGAGGGAATAGGACTGCATGAGTATAGAGTGTAGAGAGACACCAAAGGAACCAAAGCTCTTCCTCACTGGAGGGAGAATCATTAAAGATTTTGAACAGAATAGACCAGGGTTGATCTACAATGAAGTAATTTTCCATTTCCTGGTGAGAGATATTTCTTTTCTGGGCGAAAAGGTGGAGATAATAAAACATGTGACAGGTGGCAAACTGTTTGATGGTAGCGGGAGAAGTACGAGGACAGTTAGGAGGAATAGATTATGTTCGAATGGCTGGTCAGTTAAGGTGAGCTGGTTGGCTTTTTAAGTAGGGATGAGGTTTGTATTGTTCCAAAGCCATAGTATGGATAAGAGAAGAGATAGATTGAGGACTTGGTTTTTTAAGTCTTGAAAGGTAATCTAGAATGAGGTTCTTGTCTCCTTTTATATGCTGAACTTCAAAGTTATATTTACTGAACCATTCTACCCATCAAAGAAGTTGATGGTGTGGCACTGACTTCCCTTTGAAGGAAAGAATCTTTGGAAAGGATGAACAGTCCATGACAACTGTAAAGCAGTGTCCAATGAGATGAAAGTCGAATCTTTTGATTCCATACTTTACAGCTAATATCTCCTTACAAGTAGAATGGTAGTGGCATTCTGTTTCTTTGAACTGGCCACTAGCATAGCCACAGATCTGTTGAGCACTGTCTTTTTCTTCTAGGAGAATTGCACCCCAACATTCATCACTGGCGTCTGTCTGAAGGAATCTTTTGCCAGTGGAGGGAATATGAAGAGGTGGTAAATTCTGAGTGACTTCTTTGATTTTTTGGATTGAGTGGGAGTGGATGTCAGACTAAGGTGGAGGTTTTTTTTTCAAAAGTGAAGTCAGTGGTCTTGACAGGTGGGTAAAGTGGGGAATGAATTGTCGGATATAATTTCATATTCCCAATAATTGCTGAATTTGCTTTTGAGAAAGGTGGTGATCTGGAAAGGTGAGAAGTTCTTTAGCCAGATGGGGTTGAGGTCTGTAAGCACCATTGGAAAAATGCATGCCTAAGAAATCAATCTCCTTTTTTGCAAGAATCATTTTAGATTGTGACAACATAATCCCATGTTCTTTGGTTAAATCAGTGAAAGCCTGTAAATGACTTTGGTGAGTTGGAACATCTGGTGAGAATATTAGAACATCATCAATGTATATTAATGCAAAAAAAATAAGTGAGTTGTATATCCTGATCATGGTCTGTTGAAAGATAGATGGTGCTGTTTTTAGACCAAAAGGCATAACAGTCCACTGGTAATAGAAATTAGGGATACAAAAACCTGTTTTGGGAGGATCTTGTGGGAGGATCCCGAGTTGCCAAAAAATAGCTTTTAAATCAAACTTAGAGAAGATGCGAGCATTATGGAGAAATGGAAACAGGGAAGAAATGTTTGGCAAAGGGTACTTATTGTCTTTGAGGAAAGGGTTGAGATGAGTGTAATCAATAACAAGTCGTTTCTTTTCACGAACTTGTTCAGAATGTTTGTTCACATAAAAAGCTTAGCAAGCCCAATCAGATTGAGTGGGCTCAATTAAGTGCTGGGCCAATAGCTGAAAACATTCCTCTTGGGCTAAGGTAAAATCATCGGGGGACATACCAGGATGAGAGGCTTTTGTCAAATTAATATCTTCAGACTTTTTGAAAGGTAGGGAAATGAAGAATTATGGTCTTGTCCAAATTGGACTTGGATGTTTAGATAAAAAGTCTGTGTGTGAGGTGGCACAACAATGGGCTTCAAGTTGGGCTTGGATATGTTGAAATGGTCCTGGGTCATGGATATGGAAAAGAGAATGAGTAGTGATATAATGCTGGAAATATTTCTTATGTTTAAGTCCATTGGGCCGAATACGAAGGTGAGGCAATTGGTAAAGGGCATCAAAACCAAGCACAAGATCTTTTCCAGGAAGATCTGATCCAAGAACATGTATGCATAAAGAATAATCAGGAAATAACTGGATTTTGATAGGCTGTCTGGTCCTTTGATTGACTATCAAAACACCTTAGTTGGCTACTTGGAAATGTTGGGTATATGGTTTCCAAAAGGAGGGAGGAAGGATTTTTGAATTGAGGATGGTGTTATGTGCCCCAGTATCAATAAAGGCAATGATATCTATTGGAATTGCAAATTTATCAGGAAAAACCTTAGCTGGAACCAAAGGAATAGGATGTGCAAAAGAAATGGTTTTGCGGATGTTTTCTGGGTTAAGTAATGGCATGTATTCTAAAGTAGCAATATCAGACATTACTTCTTCATCAGAATTTTCAGAGTTCTCTTCAGAATCAGAGGACTGAACTGCAAAGAGAGTGTACGGATCTGCTTCATCATCTATAGAAAAAAGTGATTCAACATCATCTTCCTGAAGATTGACAGGGGAAACTTGTTGGATTTGCTGAATTAATCTTTGAGACTTTTGCCTATTAGGACATGTCTTTGCAAAGTGACCTTTCTGGCCACAAACAAAACATCGATCACCCTTAGGCTTGAATCTTTTCCTTTGGAAAAATTTGATCTTCTTATGTTTGTGAGGAAAGTGGGACCGTTGAAATCTCGTAGAAAACTGAGATTTTTTCTTCCGAGGGTAACAAGAACAATCCTTTTTATTAAAACATTTAATCTCGAGATCTGGTCTCTTGCAAGCTGCTTTTAGCTGAGGATCTTTTCCTTTCTTTAGAGTATCCTTGATCATTTTCTGGGATGCACAAAGGCGATCAAGAGCCATAAGGACCTTTTGATAGATCTGACCAAGAGAAAGGGAATTGATCTGGACTTCTTGTTCTCAGAGGTAATACATAGTAGTAGCAGCTAGCTATTCTGGAATAGATGACAGGAATCCTTATTTCAGATTAGGATCATTGGAACCATTAAGCATATAAAATATTTTTAACATCCTTTTATAATGCTTATCAAGATCCTTGCGAATAAGAGAGCAACACTTCATTTTGAAGAAATTATCACGGGCAGTATCTTCATAGTCAGATGTATTACCAAGGAATTCAGTATGGATTTTTTGTAATACATAAGAGATGGACTCAAATCTGACAAACTAAAGTTTTGAGTAGTCATCCAGACGAGTAAACCAATCTTTTAATCTACCAGTAAAGTGAGTGGTAAACTCATGCAAAATTGGTTCTAAGGAAGTGATATCAGGGCGTTGTTTAGTTTTGAGGTCAATCTAAGTAAAGAATTCTTGTATTCGATCTCTCTATTTGTAGCGAGGACTATTCTCAAATTGAAACCAAGGGCCATTTGTTGATTTAGGGGTTGGAAAAGGAATACTATCAGCCATAATTTCAGGCTCATCAGCCTGATATGTAGTACTTTCTGCAGTAGGATCTGGAGGAGGATCAGCCATGAAAATAGAAAAAGGCTTGGAGTCTAGTTCTTTATCATCTGAAAGACTAGATCCATTGGATTTAACATCAGATTCATCATCAGATGAATTATCAAGAATCTCAATAGTAGCAGATGAGATAGCAGGAGTGATCTGCAGAGCCTTTTGCTTCAAAGTGTCAATGAGTTGATTGGATGGCTGAATCATGTGAGACTGAGGTGGTTCAGAGATGACGATCCCTTTTTATTTAAGATCTAGGTTAGGATTAACTGGTGGAGATGGCTCAGAGGTAGATGTAGAAGTGGAGTTAGGTGGGTCAGGTGATCGTTTAGGCTGTTTATGAAATTGTTTTCTCATAAACATTTCATGAAAATAACCTAAACTTTCAAGTTCATCTTGTGAAGGTTCAGAGTATGGTGGAACTTGGATTAAGGGTTGATCGGTAAAAGGAGGAAGGCTAGAAGTGTAAAATGGGAAGGAAAGTGTGGAAGGTGCTGGGGTTGTTGGTTTGGCTAAATCACTTTTTATTGTTGCAATTTTAGCTTTCAGGCGTGTGACTTCTGACGCCTTTTCTTTGAAGGTAGAGTCATAAACTCTCTGGTTGATAGCTGACATGAGTTGCTTGTTAAGATCGGCAACTTGATTTTGCAATTTAGACAATAATTGATATGTGGCAGCATTCTGACTAGTAATCTGTGAATTAAGAGTGTCAACACGGGTAGAAACATGGTTTACTTTAGTTTCTATCCTGTGAAGAACCTTATTCTATGCAAGAGCATTCTCAGATTGCCAGTTAAGAACAGTCTCAACTGGTTGGACCGATCTCGGAGTTCCTTCAACAAAAATTCTAGGGGATGTAACAAAAGGGGTAGTTTTGACTTTCGTGGTTGGGTTGGTGGTTTCTAATAGGGTTGGAAATTCATCTGTATAAGTACCAGTGGGTTGGTACATACATACAGGAGGGATAACAGATGGTTGAGGGGTTTTAGGTTTCCAAACTAGGGAAGAGGTGGAGCAAGGCTTTTTTGGCTGTGGTTTTGGTTGTGGTTTACATGGTGCGGGAGGAGGTGGTAAAGGTGAAGGAAAAGGTGATGTGTAGGAAGGTGGAGCTGTATAAGAAATAGCATAATCATATTTTCCACTGTATTGGCCTAAAGTGCCAATAGTAGGATCATCATCCTCATCCAGATGATCCTGAAAATGATCTTCAGAAGAGAACTTCTTTTTGGCTTTTCGTCGTCTCCAGCAGAGATCCTCATCATCAAGTTCGGTTTCTAATGCCGCTTGGTAACGGTCTTCACAGTTACAATCATCCCAGAAATAGTGATCATCTCGTTTATAATCATAAATGGGATTTCCACTATTATCAAAAGCTTCAATTGGGATGTCTTCTTAAGAAGAAGAAAGTGGTTGTAACATGAACTGTGTGGAAAAGACTGTAGCTGTGGTGGATTAAGCAGAATCCTCTGTATTTGGTGGAACAAATTGTGTCTCAATCATACCATTTGGTTTTTGGATAAACACAAGAGTGATAGACTGAACTGGCTTTCTTTGCTCATGAAGAATTTCATAGCTGGTAAGCCAAGATTTTGGAAAGAAACTGAGCAGTTCATCTTTTGTCAGTTATTTAGGGATCTGTACACAGGTAGGAACCTGGTTTGAATCAGCACTAATGATCAGGGCATCATTGGAACAGGGAAGACAGATGTTTAGAGCATGGTTCTGCACTCGATAGATTATCTGATAGTGAAGGGTAGCAACCTCTATTGTTTTGACCTGATCTGCTCCAGTGATTTGGATCTGAACCTTGAGGTTGTCAAGGATATGGGCATCATTTAGCCTCATGTTGAAGTTAGGATAGAAGGTGAACATCACAGTACCAGCATTCAGAGATGTCTGAACAGTACCAATGACTGCTTGGGAATAATTCAAATAACGGATATCAAGAAGAGCAATCCTGGCAAAGACTGGGAGACCTTTGCGTCCATGGTAAGTGACTGCAATTTTGACCGCTCCAAAGTGGAGTGAGTCAAACCTTGATGGATCCATTGAGGAATGGACTTAGAAGGAACATCAAGAGATATGAATTGTTCTTGTCCAGTAGCCTTGATTGGATGTTGGCTAAAGGAAGAGGACTGAATATACTCTTTAACCTGAGATCTAGAAGGTCGAACAAGAGTTTTAATGTTAGAAAGAACATTGGATCTGGGTGTTTTAATGAAGGCATCATAAGGGTTAAGGAAAGGGAGATGGGAGTCTTGGATTTTCTGTGAGTCATCCAAGAAGTTTAACTCATAGAGGTAGTTTAACTTTTGAGTGGTTTCTGGTTTAAGAGAAAAAGAAGATCTGGAAGAAGAGGTTCTGGATAGAGATAAACTGGACATGGACATGTTAGGATGGGTTTCTCCTTCATCAAAATACCTTAAACATCAATCCATAGGCTCTGATACCAAATACTCCAAGGGCTGTAAATAGGCCGATTGGGAAGTCGGGTATGACCATCCAATTAAACGGCTCTCTTGGCCAACTGCTGGACTTGCTTAATCAGTCACTTATAACTCGTATACTTCTCTAGTCCTCCTTCTAATTTCAAATTTCACTAATTTAACAAATAACTTCATTTTTTTAGCATTATACCACATTTATTTCTAAGTTAATTATCATTTAAATTCATGTATTGCAACAAAAATATCAAACTCCCATCCCTCCTTTAATAACCCGTCAGTCCTCTATGGGCATCTCTAGGCAAATTAATTCACAAATTCACTCAATGATCTACTAATCTCTTCAATTCACTTAAGAAACCAATTGGACAAGAGAGATTTGCAATCACTTACCATAGATGGTTGAACTTGTTACTCCTTCTCTCTCCAACTAGTTGCTTTCATGTTATTTCTACCAATCTACCAATTATTAATCCTTCTTTTCCATTCCTTACTTTCTCCTTTAAAATATTTATTTCTTGGATTGAATTTTATTTGAAGGAACTCTAGAGAAAATGGCAAGAGAGTTTTCGCTTCTCTCTTTAAAAAATTGGGACTGACGTCGTGGATGGAGGGCACAGTCGGCTGGGCTGGCCAATGCTGTAGAGAGCGGTGATTCACCGCCATTAGTCATTGCCGGTGTTTCTCTCCGTCGTGCCCTCTCTCTCTCTCTCTCTCTCTCTCTCTCTCTCCCCCTCTCTCTCTTTCCTCTCTCTCTCTTTCCTCTCTCCGATCTCCCCTATTCTCGTTCTTCCTCTTTTTTTTCTCCACCTTCCCTTCTTCATTCTTCATTTATTTATTCTGTTTAAATATTTTTCTAGAAAAATCTGGACTTAATATTATTTATCTTAGAGGAAATTACTCCAAATATCAACTTTATAAATTTTATGTCAAAAATACAACCTTTTTAAATTTTATTTCATAATTATACATCCCTTTTTAAATATATTTCATAAATACCATTTTTTTTTTTGCTTTTTTTATTTTTTTGTTCTCTTTCACTCCTTCCCTCTTCGTTTTCGTTTTTGCCTTTTCTTCTGTTCTCTCTTTTACTCTTACTCTCTTGATTTCAGTCTTTGCTTTTCTTTTCTCACACACTATGATTCGATCTATTTTGTCTCTCATCTCAGCTTCTCTCTCTTGAAAAAATTTTCTATTTTTAGATTCTGTCGCTCATCTTAGACTCTCTGTTTCTATTTTGATTCTGTCTCTCATCAATTTTTTCTATTTTGATGAAGTAACAAGAATTTACACCATAGATATCCAATGCAAAACAAAAAATTGTAACTTATAACCATGAATTCTGAATTCCTTCAAATGTCCATGTTTGCATATTAGGGGGTTTGGTAAGACTTGCAACCATCGAAGAGAAAAGATTGGTGGCTGATAATTTCACTCTGCCTTTCTTGGTCAAGGTCTGTGGGCAGTTGGGTTCAGTTTTTATGAGGAAACAAATGCATTGTTGTGCTGTAAAACATGGGTTGGATTCACATATTTTTGTTAGGAACACACTGATTCACATGTATGGCATATTTAAGGAAATCGGCACATGACGCCATCTGTTTGATGAAATTCCCAAACCAGAATCAGTAGCATGGAACACTATCATCTGGTGCTATGTATATTGTGGCAAGTTTAAAGAAGCACTTGACTTGTTTTCCAAGATGTTGGGATTTGGTGTAGAGCCTGATGAAGCCACATTAGTTGTGATCCTAGCGGCATGTTCTGCTTTGGGAGCCTTAGATTTTGGCAAATGGATTCATTCTTGTATTAGTAAATCAGAGTTGTGTATTCAATCCTGGTCAAAGACAGTAAATCATAGCTGTTTCAGATCAATGATACTTCTTGTTTGACTTTTCTTATAGGAATTTTGGTTATTAGGAAATGTTTATGAGAATATAGACAATATGATTATTACCTGTGTATTCAGGTATAAGAAATACTTCAGTCCATAAAAAGATGTATCCTTCAGATTAATAATGTTAATACATTGCACAGACCAAATTTTAAATCAGATACAAAGGTGAAGTGCCACTACAATCAGTCAAAGTGATCAGAAAAACTAAGTGGATTTCTTTTGTTTCTTGTTTTGCCATTCTTTAATCCCTGCATCTACTTTGGCTTTTACACTTGTGTGAAAGCCCGAGTATGGTTCATATTTGAAGGCTTTCTGAAGAACCTGTAATGAAATCACGATAATCAATGTCATATCAGTTCTTGAATCAAATGAACTAAATGTATACAAGAGTTACAAATGACCTTTTCAGGGTGCAAAATTACTTTAGGAACCTACCTCAAGCAATATAAAGAAAGGAGCCATCAAAAATGCTTATGTAAGGTTGTCCAAAAGAGCTGGAGCCCATTTGTACATATGGATATATCAAGTTAGGAATATAGATTTGAGGAAAATTTCAGTCGTATGGAAAATTCTTAACCCACAAGATCATACATACCTCAAACACACTAGGGTACAAGGTCACTTATTTATCCTTCTATAAAATTTATACAGGCTCCAAGACTTAAAATTTTCGTCCCACCCTCTAGTTCAAAAATTTGAATTGATTCAAACTGATTTCCGCACTGCAAGCAACAAGCCAGGAAAGGTAAGCATGTGATCCTTCAAAAGGCAGATTTAGATAGCCATGTTACTATATGACTGACAAAACTGAGACTTGATGTCATACTCAAAATCTTATCATGCTTAAAAAAATTCCTAACAACAGCAAACTGAACTGCAGTAATAAACAAAGCACAATTCCCCCAATTTAATAAACTTCTATATCTTTATTCTAATCTTATTGGTAAAACATACATGGAAATAAATCACTTTCATTTTCAAATTGTTGTCCTAAGTAATTGAATCAGCAGCACCATATTAAAAAAGCAAAGTTAGATGCCACGAGTTGCCACATCCAGAAAATGATCTGGGCATATCAAGTTTAAGATGCATCCTTCCACTGATCCAAAAAGGCTTTCTTCAGCAATAACAAGCTCAGTATTTTTTTTGATATAAATTTTTTAGCTTTGATGATCTCTTTTTCAGCCTTCATTTGCAAATCAGATAAAGCAAGCTGCAGATGAATATATATAAGAAAGAATAAAAAGAAATAAAAAGAAATATAATAAGAGCACATGAAGCAGTTGTTAAAATCTGCAACCACGACAAGCCTTTGATTTTAAATATCAGCTTCCAAGCATTAACTGGGACATATCACAAAGTGCTAAGAAATGCTACCATGATTGGAATGGTTCACTGAATTTTTATCAATTTTTAAATTTTTAAAAGCACTAAGAAAGAGAGGGTTAACATGTCTAGCAAAATCATTCATAAAGCATATATTAAAGAAAACAAAATTCAAATGCAGTGTGTTATATGTGCTAGAAAACTATCACAAATTATAAAACCACAAAGGACAAACTAACAATGAACATATAATGTAGTAATAATAAGAGCATACCCCGCCTCCAAGAAAGGCATCAATCTAAATTGAACCCAAGGTAGTTTCGGGAACAGCAGATTGTATTGGTCTATATTTTCAAGCAGCTGGATCTCGTTTTGCCATTATTTCTGATGTTAAAAGAGATGCTAAAGTTAAAATAGAAGGAATACTTAACAAAGAGAATTTAAAAAAAAAAAAATCATAAATGAACTGTACTTATAACAATGAGGTCTGATGACCCAAAAAGAGTTTGAACTAGTATACTGGTAATCAACAAGGTCCTGATGATGCCATTTCTAATTGGACATAAAGGTAAAATTATATTTGCAGTGTGTGGTGAGGGCAAAGAGGACCACTTATTCAATGTATTGGACACTAAAGCATAGCAGCAAAGTCAAATTGAGATTGAATTCAAATCTCCAAACTGAAGAAAAATATAATTTTTAAAACAATATAAATACCAGACCAAAGTATAAACACAATATACAGCTAGTTTGCTAACAATATTCATCAAGTACACATCTAGTATACACACAATATACATGTAGTTTACTCATAATATACATCAAGTGCACATCTAGTATACGCACAATATACATCTAGTATACTCACAATATACATCAAGTGCACATCTAGTATACGCATAATATACATTTAGTATACTCACAATATACATCAAATACACATCTAGTATACACATAATATACATTTAGTATACGAACAATATACATCTAGTACATATATAGTATATGCACAATATACATCTAGTTTACAAACAATATACATCAGGTACAAATCTAGTATACGCACAATATACATCTAGTTTACAAACAATATACATCTAGTACACATCTAATATACGCACAATATACATCTAGTATATATCTAGTATACGCACAATATACATCTAGTTTACGAACAATATACATCCAGTATACATATAGTATATGCACAATATACATCTAGTTTACGAATAATATACATTAAATGCATATCTAGTATACGCATAATATACATCTAGTAAACGAATAATATACATCTAGTACACATCTAGTATACGCAAAATATACATCTAGTATACGAACAACATACATCTAGTACACATCCAGTATACGCATAATATACATCTAGTTTACTCACAATATATATCTAGTACACATCTAGTATACGCACAATATACATTACAAATAATATACATCTAGTACACATCTAATATACGCACAATATACATCTAGTTTACTCATAATATACATCAAGTACACATCTAATATACGCACAATATATATTTAGTACACGCACAATATACATCTAGTACACACACAATATACATTAAGTATACAGACAATATATATGTAGTACATATCTAGTATACGCACAATATACATCAGTTACACATCAAGTACAAATCTAGTAAACGCACAATATACATCTAGTACACATCTAGTATACGCACAATATAAATCAAGTTTACTCGTAGTATACATCAAGTACACATCTAGTATACGCACCAATCCTCTCTGTCATGAGTCGGCACGACGGTGACGACTCGTGACGCTGAATATTTTGCATAGCACGAGTTGGCACGAAGGTGATGACTCGTACTCTTTAGTCTCTGTCGCGAGTTGGCACGGAGGTGACTATTCGTGACACTAATTATATTCCCATTACGAGTCGGCACCACGACTCGTAATATATATCTAGTACACATCCAGTATACGCATAATATACATCTAGTTTAGTCACAATATATATCTAGTACACATCTAGTATACGCACAATATATATTACAAATAATATACATCTAGTACACATCTAATATACGCACAATATACATCTAGTTTACTCATAATATACATCAAGTACACATCTAATATACGCACAATATATATTTAGTACATGCACAATATACATCTAGTACACATCTAGTATACACACAATATACATCAAGTACACAGACAATATATATGTAGTACACATCTAGTATACGCACAATATACATCAGTTACACATCAAGTACAAATCTAGTAAACGCACAATATACATCTAGTACACATCTAGTATATGCACAATATAAATCAAGTATACATCTAGTATACGCACCAATCCTCTCTGTCATGAGTCGGCACGACGGTGACGACTCGTGACGCTGAATATTTTGCATAGCACTAGTTGGCACGAAGGTGATGACTCGTACTCTTTAGTCTCTGTCGCGAGTCGGCACGGAGGTGACTATTCGTGACACTAATTATATTCCCATTACGAGTCGGCACCACGACTCGTAATGCCTTCCGTCACGAGTTGGCACAGAGGTGACGACTCGTGACACTAATTATATCCCCAATGCAAACAAGCAAGTGTTGTTTTGATGTGAATATCAGCAACTCCATGTCATTAGTACAACTTATCATTATAGAATTTCAAGTTTCCAGAAGCAAGTATACAAGCAATATATTGAAAGTACATGTCAAGTATATACATAGTACTAGGGGTGAGCAAAATTCGGGTAAAACCGAACCAAACCGACTGATTTTTTAAATTCGGTTTGGTTGTTCGGTTTTTCGGTTCGATTTTGATTTTGGAATTCTATGTAAATCGGTTACTTCGGTTTGGTTCAGTTTTGAAAGGCAAAAATCGAAGAAAAACCGAACCGACCAAAATTTTAATATTATATGTTATTTTATCCAATTTTTACATTAAAAAAAAATTATTTTTGTATTTTTTTTATCAATTTAAGGGGTTTGAACTCAAATTATATATGCATATTTTTCAATTTGGATGTTTTTATTTTAGTTTTATGATTTGTAATTTTATATAATTTTTTTTAATTATAATTTTTGATTTTCGATTTTTTAGTTAACCGAACCAAACCGACCGAAAATTTTGGTTCAGTTTTAATTTGATTTTTATATAATTTCGATTCGGTTCGATTTATATAAATTCTAATATTTAGGTTTTCATTTTTTCGGTTCGGTTCGCTCACCCCTACATAGTACACAGCAAGTACATATCAAGTATATACACAATATACAGCAAGTATACACGCAATATACTAGAAATACATGTCAAGTATACAGACAACATATAGTAAGTACACGTCAAGTATACACACAATATACATCAAGTATACATGTAATATACTAAAAGTACATGTCTAGTATACAGCAAGTACACATCAAGCTTACACATAGTATACGGTATACACACAGTACACAGCAAGTACATATCAAGTATATACACAGTACACATCAAGTAACGTTAAGTATACATACATTACACAGCAAATACATGTCAAGTATACACACAATATACACACAAAGTTATGCAACAAGCAAATAATTTCATGTGTGTAAGCTCATAGAATAATCTAAGAATCCACACCAATTGTACAAGATCCCAAAAAATTAAGCCTTTTAACACCTTTTAGAGAAGCTTAATGAAATCTCATACAAAGATTTTTCTCAAGTTCTTAATTGTTTTGTTCCCATTACCAGCTAGAAAAGTTCATGAATAACAAAATATCAACTACATCATATAGATAGTATATTAACATAACATAATATAATAAATTAAAAATGTAAGGAAGAAGAAAAAAATAATTACCTTTATTTTTATCCAAAAGCGACGCTTGAAAAGAAATAGAAATAGTAATTATTATGAAAAGTAATAAAAAATAAAAAATAAAAAAAGAACCGATAATCTAGTTTTGCTAATCTTAATATGAAGTAGAAATAGGCAACAAAATTATAATTTCTTAAAAAGATGTGTAGTAAGCTCCAAAAAATTTGCATGCAAGTTTAAGCCAATTTTTTGGGGTTTAGCTTCATCTGCAAACAACAATAAGTATAGCTTCATCTGCAAATAACAATGAGTACAGAAATAGTGTTAAGCATCCTGCATTTTTTTGCTAATTTTTTTAGATTCGGTTACTGACATTTTTTATCCAAGTAAAAACTCTATCCCATAATTCAAAATAGATTCCATTCAAGCAATTTTATTCACAAGCTCATCCCCGTAAATCTAATATTGCCAACTATAACAAGGGTGTATTTGAATAGCTGTATTAATTGGCGTGTAAGAAACAAAAAGATGCATAAGTGTAGGGGACATTGTTTTTGACGCATAGCAGATTTTAAACTGGAAAACAATAGTGTACTTGGCAACCCAGGGTCCCCTAGCTTTCCCTTCTACTTCCTGCAAAAATCTTGAATATCACATTCTCATGTCTCTACTCCTAATCCTCTTTCATCTTTAATAATTGATACCATACCAACACTAATTCAAATCCTAAATGACTTATTACTATACAAACTTACTAGCTTTAATTAATTAATCAAACCTAACCTAATTAATCTATAATTTCATATATTATTTCCGTTCCCAAAGAATTATTCCATTGTTTAATTAATAGAATTATTCCCTTTCATCACTTGAAAATAAAATAATTTGGAATATAATACGAAAAATTGCATATTTTGAATGGTTAATTGGAAAAATAAGGAAATACTAATTATTCCATTGATGTCAACAATACTGTTACAGACCCTTAGAAATTAGAAAGAAAAAGAGGCATAATATCATCAACACCTCTAAAACATTGACTAGAAAAAACACACAACAACAAGGCCCTATTTGTCTACACACCTAAAAAACCCATATATTTCTCAGTTCAACCACCTTAGGTATGTATGAAAGGAACATAAAAATTAGAGAATTAAAAAAAGCCCAAAGAAGTTGTGAAAATTACTCTTTAAAAATAAGTAGGTATTAAAAGTGGTCTCCAAATTAACCAGCAGAAAAAACCTATCTTGAAAAATCAATCCAAATTAACCAGTAGACTAAAGATTTTAGTACAGAGTTAGAGAGAAAATAACCTTAGAGCAAATTTGGAGAGAAGAAGAGTAGCCGCTACTCTCCAAATCGACAGAGAAGGAGAGTGCTGATGATCTCGAAATCGGAACAAGGGAGAGTTGTCCGATAATCTGAAAATCTGAAGGAAAGAAAAGTACACGGTGAGAGAAATGAGAGGAGGCAACGAAATAGGAAGGTGAGGAAGAGAGAAATAGGAAAGTGAGGAAGAGAGCTGGAATAGAAATGTTAAAATGGTTTTTTTGTTTGGTATTATAGAAAAGTGTTATTTTTATAAAAAAATTTTGCATAAATGAAATTAAAATTATAAAATGTTGTATATTTGAAATATTGTGGAAATGAGTTTTTTTTTGTTATTTTTATTTTTTTACCATTTATTTCTTACTTGTCTTTACATATACATATATACATATATTTATTTATTTTATTTTCACCCAATTAACTCAAATATTCTTATCCCTAAATCATAAAAAATGACCCTTAAAGTGTCTCAAAAGTACTATTGTCAATCTCTAGTTATTATTTTCAAACTCTCGAATTTTTGGGGCGTTACAAAAACATTGGCTGGAAGTTAGTTGAAGGCTCTAGTAACAACAGTATAGTGATTGCTGACTAGACAGAAGAGCATGAGCAAATCCTTTCCAATTCAATAAGCATAACCAGGAGATTAAGAGGGTGACACATTATTCCATCAACTTAGAGACCCTTGCTAGTTAGTTATTCATTCATTGTGTTAGTTGTTTGCATTGGATTCATGAGAAAAAAATGTAAAGAGTGAATTACAGTTATGTTATTGCATTGATAAATGTATTGGTGTAAATCTCTTTTCTGTTACTATATATGCAAGAAAGGATTACAAACAATATAGAAAATTACACAAAACTTAATAGAATTCTCCTAAATTCTCTGTCAAATTCTCGTGTTGTTCCTTCCCCTTCCCCCATTTTTGCATTTGCTTCTCTTTATTCTTGTTATTTTTATCTTATTGTTGCCATAACACCATTCAATAATATTACGTATAATGAACTAAGTTAACTTTTGTAATTATATTTTCTTATAATTTTATAATATATAATTATTAGTTATATATAAATTTTTATTAATAGATTTTATACCACGTATCAATATTTCATTTTTTTTAGAAATTATCGTATTTTATATCCGTATTTGCACGTGATGACAAAGTATCTAGCAATGCGTCTTCTTGATTAAGTCACCTGAAAACACAAACAAACTGGTGGATTTCCGACAGGAGAGATTCCAACGATCAAGTTAGTAATTTTGATAACGTGAATAAGTTGTAAAAAATATTTTTCAGAGACTCAACGTACTTTATTTTCTTCTTTTTATAGTCATTTTTTCGATTTATAACCTTGCCCTATTGATGGGATTTTATTAAGTAACGACTGTTTTCATAATGAGACTTTATTGAGTAACAGTCGCTTTCATGATGAGTTTTTATTGAGTAACGATTACCTTTATGGTGGAAACCGAGCTACTTTAGTTAACCGAGCCCGGTTACCGAACTTCTCGACTGAGAGTCCAGTTCGCCGTGTGTGTTCAGAGAGGTGCTACTAACTTTTCGATCGAAGAGTCCGGTTATCAATACGATATCCATACATGTACACGTACATAGGGTATATAATTCAAACCTCCATGAAATTATGGTGAAAATCTTATAATTTTATATTATCATTTAGAGAATAAAAAGTTAATATTATTGATATGAGAATTGTGCGGTTCACTCAAAAGAGCAATAAACCCAAAACCCTGGAATTGCTAACTCGTGTTTGGAATTGGAAATCAATGTTTCTCTCTAGAACCCTACCGCACAAAACCCAAAATCCTCTCTCCAATTTCGCTCTAATCTGCAGAACTCTCTGCTCTTCCCCAACCCAAACAGACCAAAACAAGAAACCCCTTCACCTTCTTTTCCAAGAAGCTGTTGGTTTATCTTCAACTACAGAAACAGACATTCACATTGAACGCCAAACCAACGAGGTAAAGCAAAAGCTATGGGAACTAGAGAAAGAAGTGAGGGAATTGAAAGAATCAGAATCAAATAGTAACGAAGGCAATCGAAATGCAAAAGAAAGCAAGCAGTCAAAGACACCCAAGAGTCTTTATAGAGTGTTTACAGGACAAGAAAGACCAAAGAAATTGAAAATTGCGAGAAAGGAAGAGGAACAGCCAAGGGTTTTGAAAGAGCTATCAGATGATGTGAGAATGTTTATTAAACATTTATATGGAGAAGGTTATTTTAAAGATGCTAACTTTTTGAGAACGGAAAAGCTGGATTTTAGTTACTTT
This sequence comes from Excoecaria cochinchinensis, assembly GCA_947683425.1. NCBI lineage: Eukaryota > Viridiplantae > Streptophyta > Magnoliopsida > Malpighiales > Euphorbiaceae > Excoecaria > Excoecaria cochinchinensis. Next base: position 854,002 of record CANTUQ010000073.1, read on the forward strand.
GATGATAGTTATGGCAGAGATTACATCAAGTTCGCTGCAGAGAAGTTTGCCAACGATAACCAAGACATTGCCAAGTAAGTTGATTTTCGAATTATTTATTTATTTATTGTAGTTGTCTATTTGTTGCTTGAACTTAGCAATTTATTTATATTCGTATTTGGAAGAGAACTTAATGATAGCAAAAGTTTTGTGTTATTCATATAAGTGTTCTTATTTTGTTTCGAAAAAGTCTAAGTTCTTTGGTTTTTTATTTTCGTAGCACTAGAAGAGGAAAACAACTTAATCATAGCTTATATTGTATGCTACTTTGTTAGAAACCATACAATTTGGTTTAAATATCCGATTTTACAATTGTTTTGTCATTTGATGGCCGAGTTTTGAGCATAATCAGAGCTGGTTTTGCCCTTCTGAGTGAATTAATTACTCTGTTTCAAGAATATTTCCTTGCAATTCCATTCTAGTAGGTGCTATTTTGACATCTTTGGGCAAGATAAGATCCTATTTCAGAACCAAACATGTTTGGTTGTTGGCATATTGGATTGGCCAAGAGGCCAGGTAATTGTCCACTGTTCTATTGTATGTAAATGATGCTGATGTGGGCTGACAATCCTTTTGGAAACAGAAGCACAATGTGTCCTATGTTTTAGGTTTGCACTCGTCAACTGTACAAATTGGTTTGTTAATATTGAACTATACTTAGTTTTGAAAGTTTTATGGGGCTTAGGTACCCTACTTTAGGTTCCAGTTTATATAAAATTCTGAAACAAATAAGTGTCAATCGTTTGAGATAAAATCAATCGAAAATTAAATGACATGCTCAAATTTTTGTCATTTTAGATGTTCAAATATCCTGCTGGCTCTCCTTGAGACCTTGGTTGCAACATGTTACTGTTTGTGTTTTTGCGATCTGTGAATTTTCTGTATAGTGCCTTCCAAAGAGTGTTGCCCATAATCGGGTGCAATTGGGGAAAAAATTGAAATATTGGAATCAAACTATAGCTGTTTACATAAATGGATTTACACCCATTAAGTAACAAGGTTGATCACCAGAGGGGGCAGTGTCATATCACTGTTGGATCAAAAATTTTCTTTCGGTATCAAAATAGCAAGGTTGCTCCTAATGTGTAAATTAGTTGGATGTATAAAACTATTGTCAAATACTTCCAAATCTATGCATTTGACGCAACTTTCGATTATCTAAACACTCCACATCTGTGGCAGCTGTCACATGATATCTGCTTTCATTTAACCACCAGGGGACTTTGACTGTGACTGTGATTGAACCAATTAGTCAATACAGTTGGAAAAGGAAACGGGTAACTTTCAATTTTAACTACATTTCTAAGTTGGATTTTGTTGGATAACTTTTTTAACGGCCTAATCCTTTTATGTTATGTTCATCCAGTCTATTGTGCAAGCGACTGTATTAGTTCCATATGCATTTGCTTTGTCCTCTTCCCTCATTTTGGTTGTGTTTAAGTTCAATATCACAAGTTGAAACCTTGTATTTGCAGATGGTTGTCAGGCAGTGATTTAAAAAAGGTAGCCCTCCTTGGTTGTCCGTCCCTTGGAAGAAAGGTTGTTTTTTTGGCTAAGAGATTGCGCAAATATTTTGAAATTCAAGAGAACACTGTGAGCCATCTTCCAATTTTTCTATTGATGTTATCTTTATCTCAGTACTAGTTAGTAAATATCATCACATTGTATTTATTGTCCATGTATATGCTTCTTATCAGGTCTGTAGCAAATGTGCTTTAAAACATTCATGCCAGTATGCGAATCAAAACATCTGGGGGCCTGAGTACAAGACTTTAAATCTGGCTGTTGTAATGAGGGTAATCATTTTATATGCATTGGAGGCATCACATCAAGACTTGTCAGTGCCAGAGGAGGTAAAGACTTCTGTGAGCCGGTTGTTAAAGGAAGTCGTGAAGTTGAGCCGATCTGCTTCTTAAGGTTACTCATGGAACCACACGTGATTTTAGTATCTCATTTTAATTTCCCTTGTCTTGATGATATCATGCTCGGATTTTCTGCAGTAAATCTATGTTAGCGGAATGCAAATTATTTAGTTATCTAGTTTGGAGTCATATAGCAAATCTTTCATCATGATTGAGCCGATAAAATTTTAATATAAATTGTAATTTCTAGTTTTTCTTTTTGGTCACTTGTCCAGAATTCTCAGCAAGAATATTGAGTGTCTTTTCTTGTACTTGCATTTGAGTAAAAGAGAAATAATGTTTAATTATTCTCTAAATGTTGTTATTAGGGATTGAATTCGAAACATCTCGCATTTTTAATCCAGTGGTAGCTATCGGACTAATTTATTTAAGATTAGCTTTGTTTTGTGCTATCAACTACATATAGGTGACCGTGAATTGAATTCTACATATCTCCGTTAACTATCTCTTCCTGGACAAGGAAGACAGAAATTTGAAGCCTTTCATCAAACAGGTGGGAAGCATTGAATTTAAGCATCAAAAGTATTGCAACCCAACACATCAACATAAATGAACTCTCTGATTAAATGGAACGAAAATAGACTTTGTGAGGGGGGGGGGATATGATGTAAAATGCCTGGACGACACCGTTTCTTCAGCGTGGAACTTTTTTATTTTTCTCTTTATTTTAAGAAAAAAGCATTGACTAAACTTGAGTACACGTGTCGTTATTTGAAGCGATGAACCATCCGCATATTGTGGGTGCCTCGAGTCCAATCTCCAGGTTAAGAAAAATAGGCCTTCCTTCTTTTGATTTGTCAGAGAGCTTTAATCTCATACAATAACATTTACCATGCACCTCCACTGAACTCACAGATTTATCTATGCGACAACCAATCAAACCAAGTAGCATGCTGTTAATCTTTCCAGCAAGCCAACTAGAACCAGACATATGTCATGTCGACAAAGTGGCAGTTTCGTAATTCAAGGTCCAATTAGTGTCATTTTCAGATTCATTTGTCTCCATTCTTAAAACCTCACTTTTCTCCTCCACAAAACCCCTCTCTCGCTTGCTGCTACGCAATTTTCTTCCCCCTGTCGCCGCAACCATGGCTGCTCTGAGCCGGCTCCGATTAGCCGCCATGCCTTCCTTGCTTCGTGGAGTGGCTCGCCTACTGGACTACCGTCCATACGGATCGGCGGCGGCAATCCAATACGATTATGACTCTGACGAAGACTACTACTCTGAAGCCGAAGAAGAATACGGAAAGCTGCGTCACAATTCGCGGCTTTCGGAGCCGAAGCTGGACTCGTCGGCGGCGTCTGATTGGGGGAGAGGAGTGCAGTGGGTGTTGATAGGTGACCCAGAAGCCAAAAAGCACGTGTACGCCGAGAAGCTTTCTAAGCTTCTTCAAGTTCCTCATATTTCCATGGGAACCCTCCTTCGCCAAGAGCTTAACCCTCGCTCATCTCTCTACAAACAGGTACTTATTTGGAATTGGGTTTTTTATTTTTATTTTTTTCCTAAAAGTTCTGGCTTTTATGTGTTTTAAGTGGACAAAGTTGGAATTTTTCTGTCACCAAATTAATATCTGTTTTAATTCTTTCCCTACTTAGATAGCAAATGCTGTGAATGAAGGGAAGCTAGTGCCAGAGGAAGTGATTTTCGGGTTGTTGTCAAAAAGGCTTGAAGAAGGTTATTGCAGAGGCGAAACTGGCTTCATTTTGGATGGTATTCCTCGAACAAGGATTCAAGCTGTATGTATTAATAACTGATTGCTGGATATGCATGCTCACGGAGCTTCTTAATTATCAATCCTAGAGGTTTGTCTTATCTGCTTCAAAATGATTGGATTTCTTGCAGGAAATTCTTGATCAAATTGCTGATGTTGACCTAGTAGTTAATTTTAAACGTACTGAAGAGAACTTGGTGAAGAGAGATACTCTAACTGTTGGTAACTCTGCTCCCGCTGTTGCTGATTCTGGAGCTGCCTTGAGGGAAAAGTTCCGCATATATGCAGAAGAGGTACCATATATTCTTTTCTATGTTAATTTAACCAGCATTGCCAAGATGATGTGCTAATAAAGATTGTTCCTTGTATTCTCATTGTTATTTGCATCGCTGTATTGTCTGCTTTAGCTTCTGGCTTCATTACTGTTTGTCTTTGGAGAAATAAGCTTTCAAAGGGAAGAGGCGATAGTTAATATTATATAAAGTACAAGCTCTCTTAACATTATAAAATATAAGCTTTCTTAGCTTGCAATTTATTTGTGATGTATGGTATTAGATACTAGCATATTTAAGATCCTTCACTTTCATGCTTCTGTAAACTGTTGCATCTTCCTCGCTGATTTCATACTTTGTGCTTAATATTGATATATGAGCTAATAGTAAACTCTGATTTTTTTTTTAATTAATTTCTCAATGTCAGAGTTATCTTTCTTGGAATGTACTTGTGAGGGGTAATATGCTGCTTGAAAGGACTGTTAGTTCGTTTTTTTTTTCTCCTTATACTCCTTCCTTTGTGTGTTCTCGAATAAGAGTTGAAGATCACGTATTAAGATTTAACCAAAGGACAGGCTAATAGCATCAGAACTTTTGCTAATTGGATATTTTTTGCACTCCTTCAGGGCAAGGCATTGGAAGATTACTATAGGAAACAAAGGAAACTCCTGGACTTTCAAATGGCTGGTGGACCTGGAGAAACCTGGCAAGGCTTGTTGGCTGCTTTACACCTCAAAAAATTGGGTGCTGTTATGTCTTCACAGAAACTGGCTGCTTAATTGACATTCTTTACCATTCGAATTTTTGGCTGCCTTGCTTCATTCACAATCAGTGTGGTAGTAAATATATATAGCATAAGCATAGTGTGAGTTATGGCAACTGTCCAAAATTCACATCGGGTCTTTTGGTTTTTGCAAGTTTTAGGTTTATTACAGAGTGCAATTTTGAGGCTGTATCTTTGTAATGTAAGTTTTGCGAGAGAAAAAGAACAGGCTTAGAACACTGGCATGTAAGACTAGTATATAATATGAGAATGTTATGTTTGTTTCAATCATTTCGTGTTATTGCTGTGTAATTTATATTTTTGCATTCCATTCTTTGGTCCTATGAACAAAATTATGTGTTTGCATAGTTTCTTCTGATGCTTTTCATTTCCCCCATTTAGATGAAGTCGTGATACCTGGACATTCACAGAATCCTATTTTGCAGCACATATACCAGTCCCTCTAAGTGTTTTTGGAACTTACAATCACTACAAAAAAAAGCGTTATTAGCGACGGAAATTAGCGACTACATATTTCCGTCGCTATTTTTGCGACTGAATTGCGACGATATGGATGATCCGTCGTGATATTTGCAAAAATATGGAATTAGCGACTAAATAGCGACGGCATAATATTTTAGTCGCTAAATTATGCCGCGAAGAATTCCCGTCTTATTTTCCGACAAAATTAGCGACATAATTGGTAGTCGCTATAAAATAGCGACTAAAATGTAGTCGCTAAAATTTTAATTATAATTAGCGACGGAATTGCGACTAATATTTGTCGCAAAATTTTAGCGACTAAATAGCGACGTAATTTGTAGTCGCTATTAATAATAGCGACTAATAAATGCAGTCGCTAAAATACGATTATGAATCAGCTGAAATAACCAAAATCCCTAAAATCCCCAAATCAAAAGTGAAAAAGAAACAGAGAGCTGAAGTGCCGTCGAGAGAGAACCCAGCACCGGAGGAGTTTCGGTTCCCCTTGCCACCGGTGACGCCGCGTGTTAGCTCCGGCAGTGAGAACGGCGATCGGCATTCAATTTGTTTCCTGTGTTTGAGAGGTATGTTTCACGGAAAGATAGCCAAAAGTATGAATTCGTTTTCAATTTTCTTAAAATTGAGTGTGTAGTTTAAGTTGTGTGAAATTTCTTCTGTGTGCTTAGGGTTATTGAGACATTGAGGCGCAAAAAAGGAGAAGGAAGAGTCAGTGACCGGTGTTACTGCGACTGAAAACAGAAGCTAAGGGGAGAAAACCGGGTATGTTCCACAGTGCATGATTTTACTTGATTTCATTCTTGTTGATGAAAAAAAAAAGATCTTGTTATACTGACCTAGATCTTGTACTAATATTTACTTTTATTTATGCAATAATCTATAATTAACTTAGGTTGTTATTAATTAGTTCGGTGAGTGATGTTTGTGCTTAATTTTGAGTCAAGGTTAAAAAAAAAATTATATATATATATATATATGAATTACTAAGCTTCCAGTGGGTGCATGAATTTTTGGCTCTTTTGATAGAGAGAGAGAGGGAGATTTGCTGTTTTCTTCTCATTCTTCTATTTCCTGTTGTACAAATCAAGCTTCAGATTTCTTTACATGGAGAGTTGAATTCCATGTAAGAGAAATAAATTAAAGTTGCCAATTTTGAAAGATCTAAATATGTTGATGATATGTAATATCTTCATTAGTCTTTCTTTAATTATTTTCTGTTGGTAGTTTTGATGTTTGATGAAATGTGAATATAATTCAATTTAGTTAATGTTTCAAATTTGTTTCTTTGTAAACTAAAATGTAAAACACTGTGGGCCTCAAAACTGTTAATTCAAGGCAATGTCTATACTATTATTGTTTTTATATATTGTCTCTCGTTTTAAAAGAAAGTAGATCCTTTCTTGTTCTCTGATCTTCCTGTGATGGGATGGGATATGGATACACATTCTTATCTTATTCCAACTAACTAGAAAGAAACAGATTTCTTACTACACCACTCATATCCAATCATATATACACATTTTTTAGTATAAATTATCTAAAATTTACTGACTCGATTAATATGAATTTGCACCGGACATATTTCAACGAGAGATAAAATACTATATAATACCTTTGGTTAAGAAAAAGACCGTGGTTTGCAGCATTCTAGCAAAATCCGGTCGAGTTTATGTATGAAAATAAATGCTTTTTAATAAACTGGGAGGGGTCAAATAGGCGAATATCTGTGTCCATGATTAGTTCTTTAGGTGGAGGACTTGGAAGTCAATAAATTACTAATTCTTTAACAACATAATCTGTTTTTTCAGATAGTATATAAATTATTCATTCAAATTTATTAAAACTGCAACTTATTCCCTTTAATAAAATATATATAAAGATAATGCCCATGTAGGACGTAATAATGAAGATAAAATAATCTGATAATCTGTAAAGAAAAATGTGTTTTATTTTCATATGACCGGAATCTCGTAAGCCATCATCAATAATTAGTTTTGCTTTAATCTTGGAGTTGAAATTAGATTGAATTATCTATAATGTAATAAAGTCTTTATGTACAGCTAAGTGAGGTCAGTAAGGATAAAAAATAATATTAAATGACCACATGGAAGGCAATTAGTATATATTTGTAGGTAGAGAAAGTTGACTTTAGCATAGGAAGAAACAAGCCGTCGGAGAAATAACCTGCTTTAATGGTCAAATACCATTCTCTAATAACATATGGTTATAAAATAATAATAATAATAATAATAATAATTCAATTGTTATATTTATTTACATGGAATTTTTATTATTTTTCAAAGCGAAATGTAGAGGAGAAGTAATGAATAGACTTTTAGGATCCATTGACTTAAGTAACTTAGAAAAACAGTTTATTGGTAATTCTGTACATAATATTTTTATATTTTTGTTGATGGATGCGGCTCATTCTATAACAAAGCAAGGATTAATTAGTTTTCGATCTCTTATATTTATTTTATATGAAAAGTACTTGACATAGCATTGGATTCATCATTAACATTAATTAAGCTTATATTAGCGAGTACAACCTTTGAAATTCTAATATTCAATAACCGAATTAGATAGTAATTGGCTATAATTAATTTAGGTTTTGACTTTTGTAATAGGATCAACGATATGCATGTTAATACACCATTTAATCTAATTTCTATTACGAAACTAAAAGAAGACTACGTCTTTTAAGGGGCAATGGATCCGTTACCTTCTTCTGAGTAATTAAGGGTGATACTAATCGGTTGTTTTTTTTTTCTTATTTTGCTAAAATCGAAATATTTAGGTTAAATGGAATCTTTTGATCGTAGTTGGATGTATAATCGACGTGACTCAAGTGGGAGGACTAATGCATCATTTGTATATGGTGTCGAGAATTTTATTAAATTCGCTACTTCTCATCCGGAAGAAATGAGTGGTGATCTTATTAGGTGTCCGTGCAAAAATTGTGTGAACCGAAAGTTCCATAACGTGGATACTGTTATGAATCACCTCTTCCGTAAGGGATTCGTTCGGGATTATTTGGTTTGGAATTGTCACGGGGAGACACACATCACCCCTAATGAGCAAAATTGGAATCCTATGGCCAATGAATCAGTGGAAGTTGTAGGGGTTACAAATCCATATCAGCAAATGGTGATTGATGCAGTGGGGCCTAATATGTTTCCCGACACCCAGTGGCAACAATTTATTTCGGAGGCTCAAACTGCTAATAATTATGAACAAGGCGTTATGTCTACTCCCGATGAACCCGGACCTTCAAATTGGGGTGCAAATTCTATGGATGAGCCACCAAATCCACAATGCCAAGAATTTTATGACCTTTTTGAATCTGGTAATGCACAGTTGTATCCCGGATGTGAGAACCATTCACAGCTTTCGGTAGTTGCCAGGATGTTGTATGCGAAATCTGAATATAATATGCCGGAGAGATTTTATGATGCAAACATTCAACTCTTTAAGGAAGCTTTGCCTGAAGGTAATACTTTGCCTGAAAATTTTTACCAAACTAAAAGTCTTGTTAGAAGCTTAGGATTGCCAGTTCAGAAAATTGACTGTTGCAATGAGGGATGCATGTTGTTCTGGCGTGATGATGAAAACCTGACACATTGTAAGTTTTGCAATCATCCACTATTTAAAATTCGTGTTGGGTCTCGTCAAAACAGTCAGAAATCATATAAGAAGATGTATTATTTTCCATTGATACCTAGGCTTCAACGGTTGTATCAATCAAAAGCAACAGCATTACATATGCAATGGCATCATAATCATGTCCAAGATGATGGGGTGATGCAGCATCCTTCGGACTCATTATCTTGGAAACATTTCAATGAAACTCATCCTTCTTTTGCTGCTGAGACTAGAAATGTAAGGTTGGGGTTATGTACAGATGGTTTTCAACCATTCGGACAATATGGTAGGAAATATTCATCATGGCCTGTCATTGTAACGCCTTACAACCTGCCACCTTGGATGTGTATGAAGGAAGCTTATATGTTTCTGACAGTTATTGTACCTGGCCCTAAAAATCCAAAGCAAAAAATTGATGTATTCCTACAACCATTGATTCATGAGTTAAACGAATTATGGAATATTGGAGTCCCAACATATGATGTGTCAAGTAAACAAAATTTTATTATGAGAGCCGCACTTATGTGGACCATCAATGATTTTCCAGCATATTCCATGATGTCAGGTTGGAGTACTTCTGGGAAATATGCTTGCCCTTATTGCATGGAACATACCCAGTCATTCAGACTAGAGAGTGGTGGAAAGCAAACATGGTTTGACAATCATCGAAAATTTCTTCCTCCAGATCACCCATTTAGGAGAAATAGAAGGAATTTCAGAATCGGTCATATTGAAACAATGCCTCCGCCACCAATAATAGATGGGGAACAAATTCTGCAAGAAATTGATCAATGGGGTTTAGTTAAAGTTACAGAGTTTGATGCAGATGAGATTAATGGGTTCATTTGTCAGTCTTGTGGTTGGAGAAAGAGAAGCAATTTTTGGGATTTGCCTTATTGGAAATCACACCTGATTCGACATAATCTTGATGTCATGCATGTTGAGAAAAATGTGTTCGACAATGTGATTAACACGATTTTAAATGTTGAAGGGAAAACCAAAGACAATGCAAAATCACGTTCAGACTTACAAAAATATTGTTGTCGGCCAGAGTTGGCAATGGATCCAATCAGTGGAAAATATCCAAAAGCCTGTTACACATTGGATAAAGAATCGAAAATAGAATTGTTTCATTGGTTGTCAGAACTTAAGTTTCCAGATGGATATGTTTCTAATTTGGGTCGTTGTGTTGATATGAGGAAGCTCAAACTATATGGCATGAAAAGTCACGATTGTCATATAATTATGCAGCGATTGATACCTGTTGCCTTCCGTGAGTTACTACCTGGAAATGTGTGGCAGGTACTCACGGAGCTGAGCTTATTTTTTAAGGATTTGACATCCAGTACTATCCGTGTTGAGGACATCGAGGCATTGGAATCAAACATCCCCCTAATTATGTGCAAGTTAGAAAAGATATTTCCTCCGTCTTTTTTCGACTCAATGGAGCATGTATTGATACACTTACCATATGAAGCAAAGGTTGCTGGACCTGTACAGTATCGATGGATGTATCCATTTGAGAGGTAAATATAAAGATAACAATGAATATTATGAAGTGTGAAAATAAAAGTTGAGGCTTTATACATGAACTAAATGTTACCCTTTCGTGTAATGCAGGTTTCTCCGATCACTAAAAAAGAAGATTGGCAACAAATCAACAGTTGAGGCTTCTATTTGTAATGCGTATTTACTATCGGAATCATCTAACTTTTTCTCGCATTACTTTGAACCTCACGTCAGTACAAGCCAACGACGACCACCTCGTAATGACGATGGAGGTTGTCAGGAAAATATGAGCGGAAATTTATCTGTGTTCACTTACCCCGGCCGAGCATGCTCCGAAATTCGTGACAGAACATTAACAACAGAGGAGTATGAGGCAGCCCATAAATATATTATGCTAAATTGTGAGGAGGTTTCACCATTTTTGAGGTATATAATTTTTATTTTGAATATTAAGTTGCAATATATGCAAGGATACATGCTGAAACTAATATTTTTTTTTTTTTACAATAATGTAATGTAGTATATATTGCAATAACTTACGTGAGAAGTATCCTGATCTGACACCAAGTCAAATTGATGCGAACATAGATCACTATTTCGCAGACTGGTTTGAACTCTATGTAAGGCATACACAATTTCCATTTATAGCTCAAAAATACAAGTTAACATTGAATTGTTGATAACGTTGCCATGTTTTCTTTTTTGTCACAAGGTCCGTTACAATGGAATTGACAATGAATATCTCCGCAGTTTGTCACAAAGACCATTAAGGACAGCGAAGTGTTATTCTATCTATTTCGTGAATGGATATAAATTTCACACAAAAAGTCATGCTTCTGGGAGACGATCAGTGAATAGCGGAGTTTGTGTTAAAGGCTCCAACTCATGTGATAATGTTGGCGAATATTATGGATGGATTGAGGAGATCCTGGAGTTGGAGTACCCTTCGTTACCAATAAAACGGACAGTATTATTCAAGTGTCATTGGTTTGATCCCACTATAGACATTGGTCTTAAGATACACAACAAATATAGATTGGTTGATGTAAATCATAACCGTCGTTTCAACAGATATGAGCCATTCATCCTAGCAATGCAAGCAACTCAAGTGTATTATGCAAGATATCCTTCTTTAAAAGTAGATAGATCTCATTGGTTAGCTGTGTTTTCAGTAAAACCAAGAGACTTTATTGTGACTCCACATGTTAGCGATGGGACTGCTCATATAAATGCTAATGCATTTCAAGTTGATGAAGTTACAGTGCATGATATAACAGTGGATACTGGTAACGACGACGATATTGACTTGCGTGATCCTTCGGGAGTTGTCATTGAACTTAATAATGTTAATGAGGTGGATCCAGTACTTGAAGTGGATGATGATGAAGAAGAATTTGTTGACTATGATAGCAACGAGGACGACGATGAGGAATTTCAAAATTCATCAGATAGTTGCTAAGTGATTATATGTAATTTTTTTAGTATCGTGTGTTAAATATTAAACATTTTTAAATTATATATATGAGTTTTTGTTTAGGATTGCCATTTTATATTATAAATGTTAAACACATATATGCATGTATACTTTACCATTTTGCAGGTATGGGTCGTGGCAGAGGAAGAGGATTTACAGGTCGGGGTCGACGGGGAGGAGGACATGGCGGGGATTCAATAACTCCACCCTTTGGAGACATGCCACATATCCCGGGAGACCCTTCATCTGGGAATTCACCTTCGCCTCCTGTTTCCTCTATGCCATCTGCACCTACTCCTTCTCCACACACAGCCCACAGCAGTACATCGACCACATGTGAGGTTTCGACTGAAAATAATAATCGATTGGACGTTACAGTGAACCAGGCGGGCTTGTGAGTATTTGCGACTGCAAATTGAGATTAAGTAATATGCATGTTTAACCACATTTCTTTTATATTGTTTACTTTGCAGGCTAGAACCTTCCTCACAATGCTCCAGGACTATAACCAACATCTTCTACCAGCGGATTGACATTAATGGAGTTAGTTGGAAGGAGGTTTCCAGAGAAATTAAGGAGTTTTATTGGGGAGAATTTAAGGTACATCTTTATTTTTATTTCACCATGCAATGAAACTTTTTCATTTCAAATTAATTGGATTATAATATGATCATATTGACTAATGAATCTCTTGTAATATATATATATATATATATATATATATATATATATATATATATATATATATATATACAGAAAAGGTGCCAGTGGGATGATGCTGTAAATGCTCTTGTTAGGGCTGGTTGGGAAACAAAAGCTGCTCAGAGGTATAAAGATTATGTGTATAACGTAAAGAACTCGAAGCAGAAGCCGAAGGACTTTCCAGAAGCAGCATGGATTAGGTGGCATGAGATTTTCAATCTTCCTCTACGCATCCAGGTTTCCAATCAGAAAAAGGTAAATCGCTATGGAGGGTCTGAAGACAAGGCACCAGGATCTTACACGGGTGGCACCATATCTATTGGTGAGCATATCTCACGATTGGTAAGTACTTTAATAATAACAGAAATTACTTTTATACTAGTGATTCTATATTATCATAATGTTCGCATAATGATTTGTTCAAATCAATACCTTTCAAACAGTAAGCATTTTTACTTAGGATTATATAGAGTCACTCATTTATTGAATTGGACATATATATATATGCGAATTGTTTTATATTATTTGATTGGTATATGTATTGGAGGATGGGAATTTTGTGTTGGAGTTTGTTGAGAAGATTGGAGTAAATTGGTGATTTTATGAAGTGTAAAATGCATTTTTATTTACAGGAGGATATCAATAATATAGGGGAGGTTCTGTCAAATTTTTCATTGATTTGTTAGAACCAGTCAATATTGAATTGAAAATATAAGCGAACTGTTTGATATTTTTTGATTGCTATATGTATTGGCGAATGGGAATATTGTGTTGGAGTTTGTTCAGGACACTGGAGTAAATTTGTGATTTTATGAAGTGTAAATTGCATTTTTATTTACAGGAGGATGTCAATAATATAGGGGAGGTTTTGTCAAAATTTTCATTTATTTTTAGAATTTTTTTCATTTCGAACATTACATTTAAATAGCATTAATACAAAAAATAATGTAAAAATTTATTTTCGGTCATCTTCTTCTTTTCCAATAACTATTTTGTACTGCGTGTGATAGGAGAAAGAGTTGGGCCGCCCACCTACAATTCCCGAGGCTTATTTACACACACATACTATAAATCACGATGGGAAGACTTATGTGGCGGACCGTAGCAGGGAGGTACATGTAAGTAATATGTATTTTAAATGTTGATAATATTTTCTGATATTCAAATGCCTAATTGTTGTAAAACATGATTTGTACTAATATTTATATTTATAAAACATTGTTGTCATTTAACAGGAAAGGTATGAGCAACTCCGATCTGAAAGATCGCAAGAGGAGTCGTCTGTCGATGAGTCGGAGTTGTTCATTGAGGCCGCACGTCGCAATAAAAGGAAAACCATTTACGGTCTTGGCTCTTATGTGCCTCCCGGTCTTTATTCATCCGGCCCATCTTCTGCTGCTGGTCCAAGCACTGCCTGTCATTCTGCTGTACCCTGCCTGACGAAGCAAGATGTCGAGGAGATTGTCGCACGGACTATTCGCTCGTTGCTTCCTCACTTGCCAGGCCAGCCACCAGCCACTCAGTCTGATACCCCCACTACATCACCTGCCTCACATGATCAGGATGCCGGCCCTTCATTTCCGCCCGGTTCTCACCCGCCTGATGATTCTCATTTTGGTAGTGGCGGCCCTGCTTGACTGTTTCTCCATATTTATTCTTATTAATATTATCACTAGTACATTTTACTTGAATATTTTATATTATGTCGCACAACAAATATATTATTTTTTTTATTTACGTTTTTTGATTACTTATATACTATGTACGAACCTACGACCAGTAATTATATATATTTTTGATGAAATCTGCATAAATTTATTTATATTTTATATTTATATTCACATTTATTTATTTTAATTTATATTGGTATAAAAATTTTAAAAAATAATAATATTTAATAAATAGCGACGGATTTGCGACGGAAATTTCCGTCGCTAAATTTTAGCGACTAAATAATTGGCAACTGATTTTAGTCGCTAAATTTTAGCGACTGAATAATTAGCGACTGATTGTCGCAAAATATTTTGCTACTAAATTTAGCGACGGAGATTTCCGTCGCTAAATAATTGAGGCGACTAAACCTATCCCTCTATTACCGACCAAAAAAATCACCCTTAGCGACAAAAAAAACAGTCGCAAAAATTAGCGACGGAAAATATTTTTAGTCGCTAAGTCCTTGCGACGGCCTTATTTGCGACTGCTAGTCGTTCCGTCGCTATTTATAATTAGCGACGAAATTTTCAATATTAGCGACTGTTTATTCCGTCGCTATTAGCTGTTTTTTTTGTAGTGAATGTAGTTTTTCATTTCTAATCCTATATTTTCGGTCTTACTGAAGTTAAATATATTTGTCATTTTTCTGTTACACAATCGAATTTGTTACATTTGAGTTCCTGGCCCTTTTTTTCACAAAAGTTATTAGTGAAGTTCCTAATTGGGTTCAACAGAATCAATTTCTCAATATATATATATATATATATATATATATATATATATATATATATATACACATACATACATACATACACACACACATACACACACCTCATGTCCAGGATTGCTTGAATCTTGGCCGGATCAACCATGATGCCGTCTTTGGTTACCACGAATCCCAGGAATTTGCCTGAGGCCAGGAAGCATTTTAGTGCTGCAAGCAATTTCTTGATGTTGACATATAGATTTGGAATTTGTTATTTTGCAATTGATAGGTAAAATGTAATTACTGTCAGTATTGGATAAGTTGTGCATGTTGGTAACTAACTCACGTTATGTTCGGTGAAGAATTGCAATCACTCTTGAATTCTTCAATAAAAATAATTCTTGATACTAAGTCTTTAAAGAGTATTTCATATTTGGTAGTACTCATAACTCAAAAGCCAAGTGATGTCGAGTGAAGCAGTCTCTTTGCAATCTGTGTTTTTCTCTTCAGCAGTGCATTTTGCAGTTTTTGTGAGATTGTGAGGCTATTTGGGTGCTGTATTCCCCATCACCGAGTGTGGTGTTTTTCCAAAGTTTCGTTTCGTAGCATCCAAATTCCTGGCTCATTACAAAACGTTAGAAGACCTACAATCTTCTAAAACAATCTCTTACTTGACTGAGTATTGTGGGTTGTTTTAAGAAAGGTTAAATCAGCAGCTAAGTATGTTAATATATTGAGAAAAAAGAGAAATCAGACAAGGTTCTTCAACTCCTTAGAGCTTATGGGATTACTAAATCTCAGATTGGTAGCTTAACCCCCTTAAGCCAAAGATAGAATTTTTAGAGTCAATAGGGATAGTAGGGACTGAGGTGCCTAGGTTCGTATGCAGTGGATAGGTTCTGAAGAGTAGTTTAAAGAACAAAATTTTGCCCACTTATAATTTCTATAGGAGGATGGTTGAGAGGGATGAGAATGTGGTTCGTTCCCTGAAGCAATTCCCCGATGCACTTCATTTGGGTTGTGAGAAGATGTTGTGCAATATCTGTGTTTTGCGGGGTTCAGGGGTGCCAGACATGAACATTAAGCAACTAATGTCAAATTGCCCTCTTAGCACTTTTTGTTAGAGATGATGTGTTCGAAGAAGCTGTTAGAGAAGTTAGTGCAGTGGGGTTTGAACCCAAGAAAATGTTGTTCTTGAACGCTGTTCTACCGATTTCCAGGAAATCAAGTTGGTCAAGTTGTTTCTAATTTAGATTGCAATCAATTTTCATGCTTACCTCTGAGAAGAAGATGAAGGAAATAATGGAATTTTATTTGACAAAAAAACTAGGTTTAGAAGCGTCAGACATTGCCACACGCCCCAATCTTTTAAGGTTCAGTTTAGAGAAGAGAATAAAGCCAAGATGCTATTTTCTTAAGCAATTAATGGTTAAGGGCCTAACGAAAAAGAAGGTAAATTTCACATCTGCACTGCGACTCGCCAATAAGAGGCTGGAGGAGTTCTTGAATCCCTACAAGCCGGATTTTACAGAATTAATCAACTCATATTATCAGCCTCAGAGTAGCCATTTTAAGATTGAGATGGCCATCTTGTAGCCTTTCTTTGTCAGTATATAATCTAACAAACATCAATTATCACAAACCGCTAAATTAAACGGAACTTAACATTTAATATGTGTGGTGAAAAACTCATGTTTTTATTTCATTTTCTTTAATTATTACTTTTTATCTCATACTATCTGTGTATGACAACTTCTACGTAATTTAGATGATAACATATAAATAAGCAGCAATTAATAGAACAACAAGAGCAAAAGATAATATAATCATATAACAAGTAAAATACTTAACAAAATTTAACCATAATGACGGTAATATTGAGAAAACACAGTAACGTAGTCCAAATTACGCATGGATTACAGAACAATTTACCCAAGAGCTTGCTATGTTCGTTATATTCGAACACCATCGCCAAATTCAAAAGATCAACAATGTTTAACCATCTCTTACCTCACCAATTCTTGCGGGTTGTCTTTACAAAGGGCTATTTTATTCTCTAATTGATAACCGGGCTCGTGGAGCTAGAGTTCGGTATTTCTCTCTCTGCTTAAGTTGTAAACCGAGCATGCATTTCAGGAACTTACAATAGTTAGGCACCCAAGGATATAAGTTACAACAATTATGGAACGCGTGTATAGTTCGGTTATCTCAGACAGTCCGGTTATCGTATATGGAAAGTCATTAACTCCGGATATTTCCTATATAGTGCCCTGATTTCTGAGATACCAAAGAAGGAAAGAGCTAGGAATCATTCATTGATCAGTTGCAAATAAGGAAACGAGTAACAATCAGGAAATCAACACGATTTCCTCTTATTTAGGAGATATTTTCCTATTCAGGGGCAAAGGGAGAACTCTATAAAAAAGAAGATCACAGGTACATGAATTCTTCTTAGACTCTATTAAAAAATAACTTAACTCTCTCTAAATTACTGACTTGATCGTCGGAGTTTCCTCTATCGGAAACCGGCGGTATTTCTAAGCTCTTTTCAGGTGACTTGCCGGAGGAGAGCTTCATAGGAGTTAGGTTGTTATCATTTGGTGCGGTGAGCGTGGATCACTCCACAGATTTCAGTTGCCAATGGACCTCTTCCCTGATTTATCAGCTCCTAGTGCCACCCGCTCCGATGAGCAAAACGCTAACCTCCCCCAGCCTCAGGCCCATCTTTTCGGTCGTCCCTTACATAACCCACAACCAACCTCGGCAGAACAAGTTTCCCCGCTGCAGATAAGACAACTCTTTCCTCAAACACAAGCTCCTACACCCCTGACACCACCCGTAACTTTACCCGTCTCCGCGATGCCGAACATTACCCCTGAGGCGGCCCAAACCCTCATAACCGCCCTATCCGCCATAGCGGCTCAAGCACCCCAAACAGTACCTGAAAACAACGCTACGGCAATGCACCTTACTCAAACACCGATCCGAATGCAGCCTCCCACCCATACTCAACTTTTAGTTCAGACACCGCCACCGCTTCCGAGCACGTCGGCCCCGGGGGCAATAATTACTATGACAGCAGAACAGTTTGAAAAAATGTTTGAGGAAAGAATGCAGAAATTCCAGAATCGAAATACTTTGCAGTACCAGGGTAGCTTCCGGTCCCCTCTGTCTCGGGACATCTTGACAACTCCGTTCCCGCAGATAAGATTGTCAAGTTTGCCGAAGTATAACGGAAGCTCGGATCCCCGAGCTCACTTAGACGAATTTCATCACACCATGCTAGTCCATACAACGGAAGATGCGGCTTTATGTAAGGTGTTCCCACAAACTCTTACCGACTCTGCACAGATCTGGTTCCGAAATCTCTCGGAAAACTCCATCCACAGTTTCGAACAGTTTAGTGATATGTTCATAGCTAAATTCGTGGCTGCAATAAGACCGGCCAAAGTTTCAGCCGACCTCACCATGGTTCACCAAGAAAAGGGAGAAGCACTCCGGATTTATGTCGAAAGATTTAATGCCGTGGCCATGGATATCCAAAATCTAAATTTGGAAGTAGCTATCAACGCACTCATACGGAACACGAGATGCCAGGATTTCAGTGACTCCTTGAGTAAAAAGCCGCCGGGTGATTTTACTGAACTTATGTCTCGGGCTCACAAATACATAAGAATGGATGAAGCTCGCCGTCTACGCTATAGCTCGCAGAACAGAGATTTGGAAAGAGGGTCCCGAACAGGTCGAGACAGGGGCAACCACGGCAGAGAGGATGGGAGAGCTAGAGGTCTTAATAACTCTTACCGAGCCTTTCTAGTGTCAAAACCGAACAACCGGGAGAAGCAAGAAGACAGGTTCACACCTTTGACCGCCCCAAGATCCCAAATCCTGGCATGGATGAAGGAGAATGAATGTTTCAATTGGCCGCGCCCCATGATCGAAGATCCCAACCAAGACCAGAGCCTTTACTGTTCTTTCCACAGGGACAAAGGTCACCAAACAAACGACTGTCGACTGTTGAAGCGTGAAATCGAGAGCTTAATCCAGAATGGCAAACTGGGTCAGTTTATAAAAAGGAAGGATAAGAGTGGAAGGGACCGGACACCCTCCCCACGAAGACAGAACAACGGGGATAGCTCGAGTAAGAAGGCACCAGCAGGGATAATCCATGTTATAGCCGGGGGAAAACATTATGATATTTTTGAAGGATCAAGGAAGCGCAAAGCCAAGGAAGTCTATTCGATGGGTGCCGGACAGATTGCGAAGGGTTATGAGGTGACATTTTCGGCAGAAGATGAAGCTCATGTCCGGACACCTCACACTGATTCATTGGTCGTTGAGGCTTTAATCCAAGACTTCTTGGTCCAGAGGATTCTGGTTGATACGGGGAGCGCAGTGAATCTTATTACTTTGCAAGCATTTAAAGCTTTGGGAGTGTCCACCAATAAGCTGGAGGAAGTGTCGGCGCCACTTATTGGCATATCTGGACAACCGGTAAGGGTAGAAGGATCTGTTGTGTTGGAGCTTCAGCTCGGCGATGAGGATAGCGTTTGCAATTGTAGGGCCTGCTTCATGGTCGTGGACATACCACTGGCCTACAATGTGATAATAGGTCGACCTCTTCTCATTGGGGTGGATGCTTATATCTCTTTGCGAAAACTGCTGGTGAAAATACCAGTACACGGAGGTGTGGCTGTGCTTAGGGGAAATCAAAAGACGGCCAGGGAAACATATGTATCTATACTGAAGGAGGCAGACCAAGCTCTACCCCTAGATCCGCTGGATGTCCCGTCGGCCAAGAATGCCGAACCTGTGGATTCATTGCAAGATGTTGAGCTCTCGCCAGGAAAGATTGTCAAGGTCGCCGCTAACAAGGTCGGAAAGGGCAAAGAGGCACTGGTAGCCGTGCTATCGGAATACGAAGACGTTTTCGCCTGGGAACCTTCAGATATTAAGGGTGTATCTGCAGAGGTAATATGTCATAGCCTCAACGTGCAGCCCGGATGTAAGCCCGTTAAGCAGAAGAAGAGGAATCATGCTCCAGATCGGCAACTGGCAATGTCTGAGGAAGTGGATGTTCTGTTGAAGAATGGTTTCATAAGAGAGGTTTTGTATCCGGACTGGTTATCAAATGTAGTGCTTGTGAAGAAGCCTAATGGGAAGTGGAGAATGTGTGTGGATTTTACAGATTTAAATAAAGCGTGCCCCAAAGATTGCTATCCGTTGCCTAATATCGATCTCCTAGTTGACTCAACTTCGGGTTTTGAGGAATACGCCTTTTTGGATGCATCTGCGGGGTATCATCAGATACCAATGGATAAAAACGATGAAGAGAAGACAGCCTTTGTAACTCACCGGGCTACCTACTGTTACCGGGTCATGCCTTTCGGGTTGAAGAATGCTGGGGCCACATATCAGATACTTATGAACAAGATATTCGCTGGGCAGTTAGGAAGGAATGTAGAAGTTTATGTGGATGACATGATAGTCAAAGGCAAGACATTGGCAGATTTGCCAGCCGAGCTATCAGAAACATTTCAAGTTTTAAGGAAGTTTGGTTTGAAACTGAATCCGGAGAAGTGCGCCTTCGGGGTACAGTCAGGAAAGTTCTTAGGGTATATGATTTCGAAGAAGGGGATAGAAGCAAACCCAGCAAAAATCCGGGCTATTCTCGACATGAAGCCGCTAAAATCAATAAAGGAAGTTCAGCAACTCAATGGGAGGATAACGGCCCTGGGAAGATTCATCTCTTGTTCGGCAAAAAGATGCTTACCCTTTTACAGAACCCTAAAAAAGGTGAAGGGTTTCGAATGGACTCCAGAGTGTCAAGAGGCATTTGAAGAACTGAAGCATTTTCTAACTACCCCACCTTTATTGAGTCGGCCTCAACCGGGAGAAATCTTATTTATGTATCTGGCAGTTTCGGCAGGAGCTTTGGGCTCGGTTTTGATAAGGGAGGAGGGAAACCAGCAGTTCCCCATCTATTATACCAGTAAAGTCCTGAGGGGTGCCGAACTACGATACCACATACTTGAGCAACTTGCCTATGCCTTGGTAACATCCGTCATCAAGCTCCGACCTTATTTCCAGGCGCATACGGTAGTGGTCCGAACCAATACAAATCTTAGAAAAGTGTTGCAAAAACCGGAAGCATCAGGAAGAATAACTGAATGGGCAGCCCGATTGGGAGAATTTGATGTTCGATATGAACCTCGTTCCTCGATGAAAGGACAAGTTTTAGCAGATTTTGTAGCCGAGCTCCACTCACCTCCTCAGGAGGTAGGCCCATGTCCGTGGAAGTTATGCATAGATGGAGCATACTCGTCGATGGGTGCTGGAGCTGGGGTTATTTTGTATGGGCCAAGAAAGATAGTAGTACGAGGGATGGCTCATATAGCATTCCAGGCAACTAATAACGTGGCGGAATATGAAGCCCTCGCTTACGGGCTGCAGTTGGCCATAGAGGTAAAACCGGACTCATTAACTATATACTCTGATTCACAACTTGTTGTTAGCCAGATACTTGGAAAATTCGAAGCAAAGGACCAAATGATGATCAGATACAAGGAGTTAACTACCATGCTCCTCTCCCAATTGGAAAAGCACGGATGTTCATGGTCCATCGAGCAGGTGCCCCGAGCCGAAAACGAGGAAGCTGATGCTTTGGCCAAACAGGCATGTCTTAAGAATCAGTCATTTGACTCGCACATCATCTGGTCTATTATAACAGCTCCAACTCATGAAACGTACAAGGTGCATGTACAGGAGCAGATGAATGGGTGGTGACTTCCCATTTTTCAATATCTGAGTAACGGAGACCTCCCAGAAGATCAGGTAAAAGCTCGGAAGATAGTCAGGCAGGCTAGTCGATATGCCATCTTAAACGACCAACTTTACAGGAGATCTTTTTCCAACCCATGGGCCAAATGCTTGAGCACGGAGGAAGGGGATTACGTGTTAAGGGAAATTCATGAAGGAATTTGCGGAGCTCATGAAGGAGCTCAGGCTATAGCGCGGAAAGCGATGCTGCAAGGGTATTATTGGCCAACTATAGAGAAGGATGCTAAGGAGCTTGTTCAAAGATGTGACAAATGTCAGAGGTTTGGTAATTTGAACCATCAAAAGGGATATCCTCAGGTGCCGATCTATAGTCCATGGCCGTTTGCTCAGTGGGGCATTGATATTGTTGGGCCTTTTCCCATGGCAACCGGGCAACGGAAGTTCTTGGTAGTAGCAGTTGATCATTTTACAAAATGGGTAGAAGCAGAACCGTTGGCCACAATTACGCCAGCAAACATAATCAAGTTTGTCAAGAAAGCTATTATCACGAGGTTCGGAATTCCACACTCTATCATAACAGACAATGGTAAGCAATTCGATTGTTCGGCGTTCAGGAACTATTGTTCGGAGTTGAAAATCCAACTATGCTTCACTTCAGTGTACCATCCGCAATCAAACGGTATGACTGAGGTAACTAACCGAACTATTATTGCAGGGCTAAAGAAAAGGCTAGAAGCATCTAAAGGTCTCTGGGCTGACGAATTATACAACGTTCTTTGGGCCTACAGAACATCACCAAGATCGGCTACAGGTGAGACCCCGTTTTCCCTTACATATGGAACTGAGGCAGTTATTCCTTGCGAGATCGGCATGCCAACTATAAGAACATATAATCTGGACATAAGCAGAAATGACGATCAACTGCTTTATCAATTGGATAGACTGGAAGAACAGAGGGAATTCACCCAGATACAATCAGCAGCTTACAAACAAAGAATGGCATCTTATCATGATAGAAACATCAAGCCCAGAACCTTCCGTATTGGACAGCTCGTCCTTAGAAAAGTAGTAGCCGCACAGACTTCGGCAGGAGTGGGAAAGCTAAATCCCAACTGGGAAGGCCCTTATATAATTCATGAGGTGCGCGGAGGAGCATACAAATTGAAGGACTCGGCTGGGAAGATTCTTCCTCACTCATGGAACATTTCCAATTTGAAGGCATATTTTCAGTAATTGAACATTTGTAGTTCGGCTATCTCAGATTTTGCTCACTTGGCCACTGTGCCATCGAGCTTTATTTTACATATATTATGTTGCTTAGTTCGGCTATATCGCCATAAATGCTATTGTACTAAGCAAGCACATAAATAAAAGAGGTATATTCATACATATTTCTTTCTCACTTTGAACATGAGTTCGGCTCTCATTCAGCAAATGCGTTACTCAGTTACACAGTTTTATTCCGATTGACATCGATTTAAATACAACTTTGAACATATAATGTGTATCTTTTTAATCAGCTCGGTTGATCACATAATGAAGTGATATAACAATACAAGTACACAAACAATCAGCGACAACGGTTCTGCTTCTACCCATTTTGTAAAATGATCAACTGCTACTACCAAGAACTTCCGTTGCCCGGTTGCCATGGGAAAAGGCCCAACAATATCAATGCCCCACTGAGCAAACGGCCATGGACTATAGATCGACACCTGAGGATATCCTTTTTGATGGTTCAAATTACCAAACCTCTGACATTTGTCACATCTTTGAACATGCTCCTTAGCATCCTTCTCTATAGTTGGCCAATAATACCCTTGCAGCATCGCTTTCCGCGCTATAGCCTGAGCTCCTTCATGAGCTCCGCAAATTCCTTCATGAATTTCCCTTAACACGTAATCCCCTTCCTCCGTGCTCAAGCATTTGGCCCATGGGTTGGAAAAAGATCTCCTGTAAAGTTGGTCGTTTAAGATGGCATATCGACTAGCCCGCCTGACTATCTTCCGAGCTTTTACCTGATCTTCTGGGAGGTCTCCGTTACTCAGATATTGAAAAATGGGGAGTCGCCACCCATTCATCTGCTCCTGTACATGCACCTTGTACGTTTCATGAGTTGGAGCTGTTATAATAGACCAGATGATGTGCGAGTCAAATGACTGATTCTTAAGACATGCCTGTTTGGCCAAAGCATCAGCTTCCTCGTTTTCGGCTCGGGGCACCTGCTTGATGGACCATGAACATCCGTGCTTTTCCAACTGGGAGAGGAGCACGGCAGTTAACTCCTTGTATCTGATCATCATTTGGTCCTTTGCTTCGAATTTTCCAAGTATCTGGCTAACAACAAGTTGTGAATCAGAGTATATAGTTAATGAGTCCGGTTTTACCTCCATGGCCAACTGCAGCCCGTAAGCGAGGGCTTCATATTCCGACACGTTATTAGTTGCCTGGAATGCTATATGAGCCATCCCTCGTACTACTATCTTTCTTGGCCCATACAAAATAACCCCAGCTCCAGCACCCATCGACGAGTATGCTCCATCTATGCATAACTTCCACGGACATGGGCCTACCTCCTGAGGAGGTGAGTGGAGCTCGGCTACAAAATCTGTTAAAACTTGTCCTTTCATCGAGGAACGAGGTTTATATCGAACATCAAATTCTCCCAATCGGGCTGCCCATTCAGTTATTCTTCCTGATGCTTCCGGTTTTTGCAACACTTTTCTAAGATTTGTATTGGTTCGGACCACTACCGTATGCGCCTGGAAATAAGGTCGGAGCTTGATGACGGATGTTACCAAGGCATAGGCAAGTTGCTCAAGTATGTGGTATCGTAGTTCGACACCCCTCAGGACTTTACTGGTATAATAGATGGGGAACTGTTGGTTTCCCTCCTCCCTTATCAAAACCGAGCCCAAAGCTCCTGCCGAAACTGCCAGATACATAAATAAGATTTCTCCCGGTTGAGGCCGACTCAATAAAGGTGGGGTAGTTAGAAAATGCTTCAGTTCTTCAAATGCCTCTTGACACTCTGGAGTCCATTCGAAACCCTTCACCTTTTTTAGGGTACTGTAAAAGGGTAAGCATCTTTTTGCCGAACAAGAGATGAATCTTCCCAGGGCCGTTATCCTCCCATTGAGTTGTTGAACTTCCTTTATTGATTTTGGCGGCTTCATGTCGAGAATAGCCCGGATTTTTGCTGGGTTTGCTTCTATCCCCTTCTTCGAAATCATATACCCTAAGAACTTTCCTGACTGTACCCCGAAGGCGCACTTCTCCGGATTCAGTTTCAAACTAAACTTCCTTAAAACTTGAAATGTTTCTGATAGCTCGGCTGGCAAATTTGTCGATGTCTTGCCTTTGACTATCATGTCATCCACATAAACTTCTACATTCCTTCCTAACTGCCCAGCGAATATCTTGTTCATAAGTCTCTGATATGTGGCCCCAGCATTCTTCAACCCGAAAGGCATGACCCGGTAACAGTAGGTAGCCCGGTGAGTTACAAAGGTTGTCTTCTCTTCATCGTTTTTATCCATTGGTATCTGATGATACCCCGCAGATGCATCCAAAAAGGCGTATTCCTCAAAACCCGAAGTTGAGTCAACTAGGAGATCGATATTAGGCAACGGATAGCAATCTTTGGGGCACGCTTTATTTAAATCTGTAAAATCCACACACATTCTCCACTTCCCATTAGGCTTCTTCACAAGCACTCTTATGAAACCATTCTTCAACAGAACATCCACTTCCTCAGACATTGCCAGTTGCCGGTCTGGAGCATGATTCCTCTTCTTCTGCTTAACGGGCTTACATCCGGGCTGCACGTTGAGGCTATGACATATTACCTCTGCAGATACACCCTTAATATCTGAAGGTTCCCAGGCGAAAACGTCTTCGTATTCCGATAGCACGGCTACCAGTGCCTCTTTGCCCTTTCCGACCTTGTTAGCGGCTTGACAATCTTTCCTGGCGAGAGCTCAACATCTTGCAATGAATCCACAGGTTCGGCATTCTTGGCCGACGGGACATCCAGCGGATCTAGGGGTAGAGCTTGGTCTGCCTCCTTCAGCATAGATACATATGTTTCCCTGGCCGTCTTTTGATTTCCCCTAAGCACGGCCACACCTCCGTGTACTGGTATTTTCACCAGCAGTTTTCGCAAAGAGATATAAGCATCCACCCCAATGAGAAGAGGTCGACCTATGATCACATTGTAGGCCAGTGGTATGTCCACGACCATGAAGCAGGCCCTACAATTGCAAACGCTATCCTCATCGCCGAGCTGAAGCTCCAACACAACAAATCCTTCTACCCTTACCGGTTGTCCAGATATGCCAATAAGTGGCGCCGACACTTCCTCCAGCTTATTGGTGGACACTCCCAAAGCTTTAAATGCTTGCAAAGTAATAAGATTCACTGCGCTCCCTGTATCAACCAGAATCCTCTGGACCAAGAAGTCTTGGATTAAAGCCTCAACGACCAATGAATCAGTGTGAGGTGTCCGGACATGAGCTTCATCTTCTGCCGAAAATGTCACCTCATAACCCTTCGCAATCTGTCCGGCACCCATCGAATAGACTTTCTTGGCTTTGCGCTTCCTTGATCCTTCAAAAATATCATAATGTTTTCCCCCGGCTATAACATGGATTATCCCTGCTGGTGCCTTCTTACTCGAGCTATCCCCGTTGTTCTGTCTTCGTGGGGAGGGTGTCCGGTCCCTTCCACTCTTATCCTTCCTTTTTATAAACTGACCCAGTTTGCCATTCTGGATTAAGCTCTCGATTTCACGCTTCAACAGTCGACAGTCGTTTGTTTGGTGACCTTTGTCCCTGTGGAAAGAACAGTAAAGGCTCTGGTCTCGGTTGGGATCTTCGATCTGTTAGTGGTTATGCCCTAGGCCAAACATTTGGACCTTGATGTAATCATTACGTTTTCATTTATATAATGGTTTTCTTCGCATTGATATTATTGGCATGTTACATTATTGTAATGTTTATGAATGACAATGTTATTCATGTTGTCCCTAGTCATTTATCAATAAAGGGCATAAAGATAAATTAAGACTAGTATAGATTTGCATTGATAATCATGGGATGATTATATATGTTGATATAAATCAAATCTATATGTACTTGCTAGAGAACAAAGTACTGGATAGACCCACTATAAGATCACTTCATGGGTTAATGTCATAAGTGATCTTATAATAGATATATTATTGAATCCTTTGACCTGAGGTTATCATAGTTTCCTACATAAGGATCATTATGTTTTGACATAATCAAACGTTATCTTTAATCGGATAATTATAAAGTTTATGATCGGACATAGTGAGAATTATGCGGAGGAAAGTGAATAATCAAGATGGAATTTGTCCCTCTCTAATGAGAGAGATATCTATTGGGCCCCTCGATAAGTAGGACTGTAAAATGCATGGCCGTGCTCGAATGAATTGATAGTGTCATCAATGTCATTTGAATTTATCAGTCTGCTTAGTGATCGAGAAATTATATGTTTGAACAATTTAAGTTTGACATGGACCATGACTTATGTTCGAACAAGATATCGTGTGACAAAAGGATAATAACATGTTCTATTGACAGGTTAAAATCGGACTAACGATATTTATATTATTTGGGTAGTCATAATGTCTTGCTAGAGACCAATTATGATTTGTGGGCTTATTATGGGATAAGGCCCACTACCAATATAATATAAACCTATTGGGTCACACACCAAGACCAAAATGAACAATATGGATTTTATTGGGCTATTGGGCTATTATCTCTTGTTATTAACTCTTATCAAAACTCAATTTCCGTTTTTCAAAAGGAATGAGAGTTTTAAGGTGCTTAAAAACATTGGATACCAACATTGGATACCAACATAGGATACCAACATTGGATACCCTAGCTAGCATAACTTATTATTGAGAATAAGAAAGATTGACTCTAGCTAATTTTCTAGAGAGAAAATATAGCTACCATTGTTCTTCTTTGAGAAAGAAGAAAATCAAAAAAAAATCCATTCGTATCTAAAGGGAGCTAGCACTCCTGCAACTTTGGTTCATTTTGATCGTGCGTGTGGATACCAGTAGAGGACGTTCGTGTTAAAGGCAACGTCTTCAGTTCGATTTAAAGGCGTTTAATTCAGATTCCCACACAGAAAAGGTTAGTAAATCTTATCACTTCCATTTGAATCAATCGAAATACATGGATCCTGTTTTTCGGGTTTTATTTTTCCGCTGCGTTTAATTTGCATTATTCTGCTTAAAACCCAACAGTGGTATCAGAGCCACTTGTATATTCGATTGATTCAAATATTTTATGTATGTATGTATGTGATATATATCTATACATATATGATTCTGTTGATCGTTTTGTATGTTGATACTTGGCGATTGATTTCGATTTTAAGTGTTAAAAACGAATGGATTTCATGTGATAAAACGAGATTAACTTTGTAATATTTAATCCGGTATTTTAAGGGCTACGAAATTAAATATTATTAATATGATTAATGAACTCAATTAAGTGTTAATATGATTCTGTTAATACGATTAACTAAAAGTATTAATATGGTTAATATTAAATTATTTTTTGGTGGTATTCTGTATATATTAAACTGTTTAACATATTAAACGATGGCTGATATGATCAACAGAATTGTTTTCTCATACATACAGAATTGGGATTTTGGGCAGAAAATGTCAATAAGATTGGCAAAATAGAAAAATTTTCGAGGGGCGCTGCCCCCCGACCCCGTAAGGGGCGCTGCCCCTTAACCCAGCCCGCTGACCGGCCAGCGGGGCAGCCGTGCTACCTCTTCGTAGTGCCTTATATTTTATTCATAATTATCACTCGGTAATTTTAATATATTTATTTATGAAATAAGGTATATTATGCATGATATGATATAAATATGATTTATTATGTTTATGTATGATGTCTTTGCATGGTGCATAGCATGGCCAATTGAACCTTTTATGGATGAATTTTATTTTATCTGTTTTAAGGGTTTGTAATTTTTAAATACGACCTGCGTGTCGTTAATTTTGTTGTAATCTTTATTTTGCTAAATAGTTGTAGTAGAATATCTTTGTATTATTAATGTAATGAAGACGAAGAGCAATAATGGAGATCAATCCAAATTCATGGCGATGGAGGTGTAAGATGGAAGATTTTGATCAAGTCCATTTTTCACACCTAGGATTGACCTTTGATCTTCATATTGGCTTATGGGGATCAATGTAGATTTGGCCATGCTATGACACGGTTTTATATATATTATGCATATATTCTTAGTATGTGATGCGATGAATGTTTATATATGTGTATGAGATGGCATGTATGAATTGATGCATGATGTATATAAATAATTAGACATCATAAGTTAAAATTAAATCCCTCACCATAATTTTAAGTCATATGCCACCCATTATTAAAACACTTGTCAAGACTAAGATCACCAAAATGTGGGTTCTGCCAAAGCGAAGTACATTAGGTTATCCTAGTAAGGCAAGATGAGTAATGGTGCTACTCATATATTTAAAATGGTTAGACTTAATTAGGCTATCAGAACGGTTTTGGGCCTAAGGGCATAAGATGGGATTATAACATGCCGGGACATATGATGTCAAAATCCCATAAATGATCTAAGAGTTATATAAGATATAATTGGTAAATTAGCTACCTACCTAAATAACTTAGCTTTAAGCGTCATGCCAAAGCTGACTTAGAGTTAAGTGAAATATGGATCTTAGCCCACTAAATTATTATAATTATTGTAATTATTAATGAGGGTTACTATTTTAATGGGAGTTTATAAGAAAACCTAAAATGAAATTGGTACTAATATAATTTATCTTGCATGTTTGTAGATTAATGGCATCAAATAACACTTCTGCTATGTCACTGCGATCTGTTCTTGAGAAGGACAAACTTAAAGAAACTGGCACAAACTTCCTTGACTGGTTCAGAAACTTGAGGATTGTCCTTAAGCAAGAAAGGAAATTATATGTGCTGGATGAGCCTATTCCCAATGAGCCACCTGCTGATGCTACAAGGGCAATCAAAGAGAAATTCAAGAAACATGTTGATGATTCTGTGGATGTTGGCTGTCTAATGTTAGCTACCATGGCCCCAGAGCTTCAGAAGCATCTGGAAAACATGGAGGCTTATGAGTTGAGTACTCATCTCAAGCAGACCTTTCAACAGCAGGCTAGGCAAGAAAGGTATGAGACTACCAAAGCTTTGCATTCTTGCAAAATGGTTGAAGGTTGTTCAGTTAGCTCTCATGTTTTGAAAATGAAGGGCTACATTGATCACCTTGAGAGGCTTGGATTTCCCCTCAGTTTGGAACTGGCAACGGATTTGATCCTTAATTCATTGCCTGATAGTTATGACCATTTTGTCATGAACTACAACATGAATAATATGGAGAAATCAATAGCTGAGTTGCATGCCATGCTCAAAACAGCTGAGCAAAGCATAAGCAAAAAGCCTGGCCATGTTCTGATGGTCAACAAAGGGAAAGGCATGAAAGCCAAGGGTAAGGCTAAGGCTAAGGCAAAAGTTGGTGGTAAGCCTAAGCCCAAACCCAAGCCCAAGGCTAAACCTCCAAAGGAAGGAGTTTGCTTCCACTGCAATGAACCTGGTCATTGGAAGAGGAACTGCAAGCTTTACCTGGAAGAATTGAAGAAGAAGAAGAGTGGTGAGACTACTCCTTCAGGTATTTATGTTATAGAGATTAACTTATCTACTTCTAATTCCTGGGTATTAGATACTGGATGCGGATCTCACATTTGTACTAATGTGCAGGGACTCAAAAGGAGTAGGCAGCTGAAAAAGGGTGAAGTGGACCTACGAGTTGGTAATGGAGCAAAAGTTGCTGCTCTAGCTGTAGGATCTTATGAGTTGACTTTGCCCAATGGGCTTTTGTTAGTTTTGAACAATTGCTATTATGTTCCTAGTTTGAATAGGAATATTATTTCAGTTTCAAGTTTGGATGATGAAGGTTTTTCTTTTCTTATTAAGAATAAGAAATGTTCCATTTATTATGATGATATGCTTTATGGTATTGCTGATTCATATTGTGGGCTTTATATCCTAAACCTAGAAACATCCAATAATCATGATATTTATAACATAAGTACAAAGAAATCCAAACCAAATGATTTAAATACAACATATTTATGGCATTGTCGCCTTGGTCATATAAATGAGAAACGCATAGCTAAACTCCATTCAAATGGAATTTTGCAATCATTTGATTTTGAATCATTTGAAAATTGTGAATCTTGTTTATTGGGCAAGATGACAAAGGATCCTTTTACTGGACATAGTGAAAGGGCCACTGACTTATTAGGCCTTGTACATTCTGATGTATGTGGCCCATTAAGCATAAATGCCAGGGGAGGATTTCAGTACTTCATTACATTCACTGATGATTTCAGTAGATATGGCTATGTCTATCTAATGAAACATAAACATGAATCATTTGAAATGTTTAGAACCTTTCAAAATGAAGTACAAAATCAACTTGGTAAAACTATTAAAGCACTTCGATCTGATCGAGGTGGTGAATATTTGAGCCAAGAGTTTGATAATCATCTAAGAGATTGTGGAATTGTTTCACAATTAACTCCACCAGGAACACCACAATGGAATGGTGTATCTGAAAGGAGGAATCGAACTTTATTAGATATGGTTCGATCTATGATGAGTCAAACAGATCTTCCATTATCCTTTTGGGGTTATGCATTAGAAACAGCCGCATTCACTTTGAATCGAGTTCCATCTAAAGCGGTTGAAAAGACACCATATGAGATATGGACTGGGAAAATTCCTAATTTGTCTTTTCTAAAGATTTGGGGCTGTGAGGCTTACGTCAAACGACAAGTCTCAGATAAATTAGCACCAAAATCTGATAAATGTCTTTTTGTGGGATATCCAAAGGAAACTAAAGGATATTACTTTTATAATCCTTCTGAGAACAAAGTGTTTGTTGCTCGAAATGGTGTCTTTCTAGAAAAAGAATTCATTTCTAAAAGAACCAGTGGGAGTAAAGTGCAACTTGAAGAAATTCAAGAACCACAAGAAAACATTGAACCATTGGTAGAAACTCAACAAGTTTCACAACCTGTTGTGGAACCTGTACCTATTACACAAGTACCACGCAGATCTGATAGGATACGACTTCAACCCGAGAGATATGGATTTCTCGTGACAGATAGTCGTGAAGTGATGCTCATGGATCAAGATGAGCCTACTACCTATCAAGATGCCGTGTCAGGTCCGGAATCTCAGAAATGGCTAGAAGCCATGAAGTCTGAGATGCAATCCATGTATGATAATCAAGTTTGGAACTTAATTGATCCACCTGAAGGAATTAAAACCATTGGGTGCAAATGGGTTTTCAAAAAGAAAACCGACATGGATGGCAAAGTAAATACCTTTAAAGCAAGACTTGTTGCAAAAGGATTCAAACAAACTCATGGTATTGACTATGATGAAACCTTTTCACCAGTCGCAATGCTTAAGTCTATAAGAATTCTTATTGCCATTGCTGCATATTATGACTATGAGATATGGCAAATGGATGTCAAAACAGCGTTTCTTAATGGAAACTTATTTGAGGATGTGTACATGACACAACCTGATGGTTTTGTCCATCCTAAGAATTCTAAGAAGGTATGTAAGCTGCAAAGATCCATTTATGGATTGAAGCAAGCTTCTCGGAGCTGGAATCTTCGTTTTGATGAAACAGTCAAAGAGTTTGGATTTATCAAAAATGAGGATGAACCTTGTGTATACAAGAAGGTTAGTGGGAGCGTTGTGATGTTTCTTGTGTTATATGTCGATGACATATTACTCATTGGAAATGACATCCCTATCATGCAAAAGACAAAAGAATGGTTAGGAAAATCTTTTTCAATGAAAGATTTGGGCGAAGCTGCTTATATCCTTGGGATTAAGATCTACAGGGATAGATCTAAAAGGATAATTGGTCTGAGTCAAAGCACTTATATAGATAAGGTGCTAAATAGATTCAGTATGCAAAATTCCAAGAGAGGATTTTTTGCCAATGTCTCATGGCATTACTCTTAGCAAGACTCAATGTCCAATGACATCTGATGAGCGAGATCGCATGAGTATGATTCCTTATGCTTCGGCTATAGGATCAATCATGTATGCCATGTTATGCACTCGACCAGACGTTTCGTATGCTTTGAGCATGACGAGCAGATACCAGTCAGATCCCGGTGAAAGTCACTGGACAGCTGTTAAGAATATTCTTAAGTACTTAAGAAGAACTAAGGATGCATTCTTAATATATGGAGGATTGGAAGATGAGCTAGTGATAAATGGTTATACAGATGCAAGCTTCCAATCTGACAAAGATGACTTTAGATCGCAGTCAGGATATGTATTTGTGTTAAATGGAGGTGCTGTAAGCTGGAAAAGTTCTAAACAAAGCACTGTCGCTGATTCTACAACAGAAGCTGAGTATATAGCAGCATCAGATGCAGCTAAAGAAGCAGTATGGATCAAGAAATTCATTGCTGAATTGGGAGTAGTACCTAGAATCAGCAACCCAGTGGATCTTTATTGTGACAACAATGGTGCTATTGCACAGGCTAAGGAGCCTAGATCTCACCAGAGATCAAAACATATACTCAGGCGTTTTCATCTCATTCGAGAAATAATTGAGAGAGGAGACGTCAAGATATGCAGAGTACCTACTGATGATAACATCGCAGATCCACTTACCAAAGCTCTCCCACAAGCCAAACATGATGGACATACTAGGTCAATGGGTATTAGATATATGTATGATTGGGCCTAGTGCAAGTGGGAGATTGTTAGTGGTTATGCCCTAGGCCAAACATTTGGACCTTGATGTAATCATTACGTTTTCATTTATATAATGGTTTTCTTCGCATTGATATTATTGGCATGTTACATTATTGTAATGTTTATGAATGACAATGTTATTCATGTTGTCCCTAGTCATTTATCAATAAAGGGCATAAAGATAAATTAAGACTAGTATAGATTTGCATTGATAATCATGGGATGATTATATATGTTGATATAAATCAAATCTATATGTACTTGCTAGAGAACAAAGTACTGGATAGACCCACTATAAGATCACTTCATGGGTTAATGTCATAAGTGATCTTATAATAGATATATTATTGAATCCTTTGACCTGAGGTTATCATAGTTTCCTACATAAGGATCATTATGTTTTGACATAATCAAACGTTATCTTTAATCGGATAATTATAAAGTTTATGATCGGACATAGTGAGAATTATGCGGAGGAAAGTGAATAATCAAGATGGAATTTGTCCCTCTCTAATGAGAGAGATATCTATTGGGCCCCTCGATAAGTAGGACTGTAAAATGCATGGCCGTGCTCGAATGAATTGATAGTGTCATCAATGTCATTTGAATTTATCAGTCTGCTTAGTGATCGAGAAATTATATGTTTGAACAATTTAAGTTTGACATGGACCATGACTTATGTTCGAACAAGATATCGTGTGACAAAAGGATAATAACATGTTCTATTGACAGGTTAAAATCGGACTAACGATATTTATATTATTTGGGTAGTCATAATGTCTTGCTAGAGACCAATTATGATTTGTGGGCTTATTATGGGATAAGGCCCACTACCAATATAATATAAACCTATTGGGTCACACACCAAGACCAAAATGAACAATATGGATTTTATTGGGCTATTGGGCTATTATCTCTTGTTATTAACTCTTATCAAAACTCAATTTCCGTTTTTCAAAAGGAATGAGAGTTTTAAGGTGCTTAAAAACATTGGATACCAACATTGGATACCAACATAGGATACCAACATTGGATACCCTAGCTAGCATAACTTATTATTGAGAATAAGAAAGATTGACTCTAGCTAATTTTCTAGAGAGAAAATATAGCTACCATTGTTCTTCTTTGAGAAAGAAGAAAATCAAAAAAAAATCCATTCGTATCTAAAGGGAGCTAGCACTCCTGCAACTTTGGTTCATTTTGATCGTGCGTGTGGATACCAGTAGAGGACGTTCGTGTTAAAGGCAACGTCTTCAGTTCGATTTAAAGGCGTTTAATTCAGATTCCCACACAGAAAAGGTTAGTAAATCTTATCACTTCCATTTGAATCAATCGAAATACATGGATCCTGTTTTTCGGGTTTTATTTTTCCGCTGCGTTTAATTTGCATTATTCTGCTTAAAACCCAACACGATCATGGGGCGCAGCCAATTGAAACGTTCATTCTCCTTCATCCATGCCAGGATTTGGGATCTTAGGGCGGTCAAAGGTGTGAACCTGTCTTCTTGTTTCTCCCGATTGTTCGGTTTTGACACTAGAAAGGCTCGGTAAGAGTTATTAAGACCTCTAGCTCTCCCATCCTCTCTGCCGTGGTTGCCCCTGCCTCGACCTGTTCGGGACCCTCTTTCCAAATCTCTGTTCTGCGAGCTATAGCGTAGACGGCGAGCTTCATCCATTCTTATGTATTTGTGAGCCCGAGAAATAAGTTCAGTAAAATCACCCGGCGGCTTTTTGCTCAAGGAGTCACTGAAATCCTGGCATCTCGTGTTCCGTATGAGTGCATTGATAGCTACTTCCAAATTTAGATTTTGGATATCCATGGCCACGGCATTAAATCTTTCGACATAAATCCGGAGTGCTTCTCCCTTTTCTTGATGAACCATAGTGAGGTCGGCTGAAACTTTGGCCGGTCTTATTGCAGCCACGAATTTAGCTATGAACATATCACTAAACTGTTCGAAACTGTGGATGGAGTTTTCCGAGAGATTTCGAAACCAGATCTGCGCAGAGTCGGTAAGAGTTTGTGGGAACACCTTACATAAAGCCACATCTTCCGTTGTATGGACTAGCATGGTGTGATGAAATTCGTCTAAGTGAGCTCGGGGATCCGAGCTTCCGTTATACTTCGACAAACTTGGCAATCTTATCTGCGGGAACGGAGTTGTCAAGATGTCCCGAGACAGAGGGGACCGGAAGCTACCCTGGTACTGCAAAGTATTTCGATTCTAGAATTTCTGCATTCTTTCCTCAAACATTTTTTCAAACTGTTTTGCTGTCATAGTAATTATTGCCCCCGGGGTCGACGTGCTCGGAAGCGGTGGCGGTGTCTGAACTAAAAGTTGAGTATGGGTGGGAGGCTGCATTGGGATCGGTGTTTGAGTAAGGTGCATTGCCGTAGCGTTATTTTCAGGTACTGTTTGGGGTGCTTGAGCCGCTATGGCGGATAGGGCGGTTATGAGGGTTTGGGCCGCCTCAGGGGTAATGTTCGGCATCGCGGAGACGGGTAAAGTTACGGGTGGTGTCAAGGGTGTAGGAGCTTGTGTTTGAGGAAAGAGTTGTCTTATCTGCAGCGGGGAAACTTGTTCTGCCGAGGTTGGTTGTGGGTTATGTAAGGGACAACCGAAAAGATGGGCCTGAGGCTGGGGGAGGTTAGCGTTTTGCTCATCGGAGCGGGTGGCACTAGGAGCTGATAAATCAGGGAAGAGGTCCATTGGCAACTGAAATCTGTGGAGTGATCCACGCTCACCGCACCAAATGATAACAACCTAACTCCTGTGAAGCTCTCCTCCGGCAAGTCACCTGAAAAGAGCTTAGAAATACTGCCGGTTTCCGATAGAGGAAACTCCGACGATCAAGTCAGTAATTTTGAGAGAGTTAAGTTATTTTTTTTAATAGAGTCTAAGAAGAATTCATGTACCTGTGATCTTCTTTTTTATAGAGTTCTCCCTTTGCCCCTGA
Source organism: Excoecaria cochinchinensis (assembly GCA_947683425.1). NCBI lineage: Eukaryota > Viridiplantae > Streptophyta > Magnoliopsida > Malpighiales > Euphorbiaceae > Excoecaria > Excoecaria cochinchinensis. The sequence continues at coordinate 890,553 of CANTUQ010000073.1, forward strand.
ATAGGAAAATATCTCCTAAATAAGAGGAAATCGTGCTGATTTCCTGATTGTTACTCGTTTCCTTATTTGCAACTGATCAATGAATGATTCCTAGCTCTTTCCTTCTTTGGTATCTCAGAAATCAGGGCACTATATAGGAAATATCCGGAGTTAATGACTTTCCATATACGATAACCGGACTGTCTGAGATAACCGAACTATACACGCGTTCCATAATTGTTGTAACTTATATCCTTGGGTGCCTAGCTATTGTAAGTTCCTGAAATGCCTGCTCGGTTTACAACTTAAGCAGAGAGAGAAATACCGAACTCTAGCTCCACGAGCCCGGTTATCAATTTCATTTGTATTAATAGCGGTAAATACACGACAAATCAATCATCGGGATACACCTCGTCCAGCCAAGCCCAATCCATGTCAGGGTAACGCCCTTTGACAGCATCGGAAAGTTTTTGGCTGAACGCAATACATTTATCTACTGCTAAGTCTAAGGACTTGTATTCAAGGTCGGCAAACTTTTCTTCCGCAGCGTCTTTGTCCTTCTTAGCAGCTTCTAGTTCCGAATGAACCCCGGCAAGTTCGATCTCCATCTCGTCTCTTTTTTGCTCGGCAACAGCAAGTTTTTCCTTCAGTTCGGAGATCTTTTGATCAGCTTCGGTTACCTTGCCCTCGGCATCAAGAGCTCTTTTCTCAGCATCTTCAAGTTTGCCTTCGGCGGCACTTGCTCGGAGACGTTGCCCAGCCACGTTACCAGCCTCCCGATGGTAGGCCATGAGTAACCGGTTCATTTTCACCATGACCGCCCCGGTCAATATAGAACTCTGTGAAAAAAAGCAAATAATAAATAAGAGAACCGAGCTACTCGTAAACTGAGCTTGTATTATTAGTACAGACCTGAATTTGATGCCTCTTTAGGATTTCGCCGAGCTCTTCCGCCTTCAAACGAACAAGAGGGGAAACTTTATCGGGGATGCAAGCCAGCTGATGAACAAAGTCACAGAAGGCCGGGTTGTCCTCGGAGTAGCCCTGCCCCTCCTGATGCCACATCTCACATACTTCATCTGCAAGGGCCCTCATATTCCTTTTTTGGGGGTTTGGACCCGAGGACCCTGCGCCGCCTTCATCAGGAGATATTGGTCCGAGAGGGGTCTGCATGATTGGTGGAGCCACCTCGACCTCAGCAGATAAAACGGGGGTCGGCTGAGTTTCAGAAGCTGTTTGGGCCGAGCTGTGGTCCAGCACTTGCTCCGGACTCCTTTGTGCCAACGCCCCAGCCGGAGTCCCTTGTTCCGCCTCCCCCGAAGTAGGTCCCACTGTTTTCTTCTGCCTTTTGGCCTTCATCATCTCGGCCATGCTCGGTTTGTCAGTTCGTTTCATCTCTGCAAAAAAGCAAACAATGAGCGAATATTAGAACAGAAGTGCTGATAATAGAATATACCTTTTCTTCGTGACCGAGGCCTTTCTAACAGGTCCAAACCGGTCATTAGTTGTTCTTTTATGTCTATCTTTTGGGCAGTCAACGCCCTCCATCGAACTAATGTTTGCTCCTCTTCGTCAGTGAGAAACAAAGGGTTATCGTTTTTATTCACAAACCGACCCCAGGTGGTCAGGAAGGGGAAGTTCTTATCACTTTTGACAATGAAGAATCGGTTTTTCCAATTCTTGAGTGACTCTGGGTTTCCTGAGAAAACACCATATCCAGCTCGGGCTTGAATGTAGTTGTGGTCTTCGGTCGAGATTCTTAGGCCAACTACATGAGTGGCTTGAAAGAGCCGAAGAGTAAGGTTGATGTCATGCTCAGCACACCACATCTGTAAGGCAGATATTGTTCGCCAGGCATTGGGATGGATTTGCCCCATGGTTAAGCCGTAGTGGTTCATTAGCGCTACTTCAAAAGCAGTAGGGGGAAGGCTCATTCCAGCTTCGAAGTCCGCCTCGTACACAACGATGGTTTTCTTTCCACTATATTGAGCAGTAGCTCGCACATGGGCCCCAGGTGCTCGGATATTATAGCTCTCAGGAATCCCAAATTTAGCACGCAGCTCCGGCATCTCGTTTGCTTTTATGGCCGAACCGATGCTCCCCACTCGAGGATTTCTTTTTGGTGACTTCTTTTTGACTGGATTTGACCGGCTAGAGCTGGGACCCTCGAGGATGTCCTCGGTAACAAGACCTCTCTCCACTTCCCCCCTCTCGGTGGAACTCTCTGAGGCACTCATTGTGGGAAACAGTAAAAGAAAAAGTAAAACACTAACCTGAAATCTTGTTGAGAAGGCTAAAAGATCAAACTTGAAGAACGGATCTAAGAACTGTTGAAGAACAAATGAAGAACAAGTGAAGAACAAATCACACAAATCTTCAAAAAAGAGAGAAAAGTGAAAAAGATGAAATACTTCGAAGGAACGAAAGTGAGCAGAGGGAGAAGAAGCAGGTATTTATAGGAGTTTCAACTCGCTTAGGTAAGGACAGATGGCAGACTTTGATTGGAGACAAGTACAACGGTTACATCTTGCGTGATAACCGAAGAGGCACCATTATTGAAGGGTCTGACACAACAGCTGGATCACGATGGACGAAGCGTTTGTTCTCGCTTTTTAAGGAGTCACGTGTACGGCATACCTGGAAACCTGACAGTTGCGGCTCACGCGCGTCCCTTTACAACTTAATGACATGAATGTCATTTTTTTTTGGGGGGGGGGGGGGACTTATGATAACCGGGCTCGTGGAGCTAGAGTTCGGTATTTCTCTCTCTGCTTAAGTTGTAAACTGAGCAGGCATTTCAGGAACTTACAATAGCTAGGCACCCAAGGATATAAGTTACAACAATTATGGAACGCGTGTATAGTTCGGTTATCTCAGACAGTCCAGTTATCGTATATGGAAAGTCATTAACTCCGGATATTTCCTATATAGTGCCCTGATTTCTGAGATACCAAAGAAGGAAAGAGCTAGGAATCATTCATTGATCAGTTGCAAATAAGGAAACGAGTAACAATCAGGAAATCAGCACGATTTCCTCTTATTTAGGAGATATTTTCCTATTCAGGGGCAAAGGGAGAACTCTATAAAAAAGAAGATCACAGGTACATGAATTTTTCTTAGACTCTATTAAAAAATAACTTAACTCTCTCTAAATTACTGACTTGATCGTCGGAGTTTCCTCTATCGGAAACCGGCGGTATGAGAGCTTCACAGGAGTTAGGTTGTTATCACTAATAAGTACGTCAATATTGAGAAGACAGAGAAACCGGGCATGGTTCTTCAACTATTTAGTGCTCAAGGGTTGAGTAATTCTCGCATTGCTGCTAGCTTGATTTCAAAGCTCCCACCTGTTATTTTGGCTGATCCAGTGAAAACGCTTAAACTCAAGATCGAATTTTTTGAGTCACTGGGTATTGTAGGCAAGAAGGCATACCAACTTGAAATTTTTTAACTACAGTTGTTTAGAAATAACTCAAATGCAAAGTATAATGATGAATGGCAGATTCAGAATGGCTTGTTTGTACTGATTTCATGAAAGCAACAAAAGGAAGACAAGATGAAGTATTGGCTAAGGCCATGTCCTAATTTTGATAATAATCAAACTTTAAATAAACTCTATTGTGAAGCCATGTCTTAATTTTGATAATAACCAAACTTTAAATAAACTCTATTGTAAAATCTTTTCTAAGAAATTTATGCAGAAATCTTCTACATGTTTTCTTATCCAAAATATTTATTGGATGGACATTTCAAGTCATTTCTAAGGAACGTCTTAGTGCCAAAAAGTCGAAGAGAATGATTAAACTTTCTCTCTTTTTAATTTGTTATTGATGTGAAAACGTTTGTATACAAGAACTTAGATACATAAAAGGAAAACAAATATTTGATAGCTACAAGCCTAAATTAAGAGCATAAATTAGGGATACAAATTAGCTAATAAATATAATTTAGGAATGCAAATATTGTACAGCTAGTTAGGTAAGGTTGACTTCGTCTAATACGCCCCCTCAAGTTGGAGCATGGAGACTGCGGATGCCCAACTTGCTAAGAAGGAAATGGAACGGCTGATGACCGAGAGCTTTGGTGAAGACATCTACAAGTTGGAGGTGAGATGAAATATGGAAAGTAGAGATGGAGCCATTTTTAATACTATTGCGAATAAAATGGCAGTCGACTTCGATATGCTTAGTACGCTCATGTTGGACAGGATTGGCAGCAATGTGAAGAGCAGTACGATTGTCACAGTAAAGTCAAGACGACATGGTGGGAGAAACTATCAAGTCTTTTAACAAAGCGAGAAGCTAAATAAGTTCACAAGTAGTGGTAGCCATGGAATGATATTTAACTTTAGCAGAAGAGCGAGAAACAATAGTTTGTTTCTTAGTTTTTCATGAGACAGGTGAATGACCAAGAAAAATAAAATAACCAGTAAGGGAACAATGCGTAAGAGGGCAAACAGCCCAATCTGAGTCACAATAGGCATTAAAATGGAAATTAGAAGTAGAAGAAAGCAAGATTTCTTGACCTAGGGTAGACTTGAGATATCGCAAAGTGCGAAGTGCTGCTATCCAGTGTCCTTGTCATGGTTACTGCATGAACTATGATAAAATATGAACTTAATAGCAAAGCTCTGGACGAGTGATGGTTAAATATATTAACCTGTCAATTAACCGACCATAAGGACTCGAGTTATCAAGAAGTTCACTTTTGTCCAATGCCAAGGTATGATTTTGCTCTATAGGAAAAGATGCAGGTTTAGAGCCAAGCATGCCAATTTCTTGTAAAATATCTACTGTGTATTTGCGCTGAGATAAAATAATACCATCAGATATCTGAGCTACTTCCAAACCGAGAAAATATTTAAGTGAACCAAGGTCTTTGATATGAAAGCAAGTGTCCAAATATGCTTTTAGAGCAGCGGTATGTTGGCTGTTATTGCTAGCAATGATAGCCAACATCCACGTACACAAGTAAAGCTATAAATGTAGCGTCTTTGTGATATAAGAAAAGAGAATTATCTGTCATTGATTGAGTGAAGCCAAACCGAAGAAGAGAAGTGGAGAATTTGGCATACCATTGACGTGATGCCAGTTTCAAACCATATAGGGACTTACATAGCCGACAAACTCAATTATCACCAAGATATAAATATCCAGGAGGTGGAGACTGTAAGGGAAGTCAAAGTTGTACCAAGTAGAGAAGAGTTCTATTCTCTGTTATATACCTCTGTTTCATACCTCTGTTTTAGGAGCTGTTATTGTATCCTACTTGGAGACATACTCCTCATGTATATATACTTTACAAACGTATCAATACAATTACGTTTTGCAGTCTCTACAGAGACGTGTAGACTTCCTCATGAAGATCGCTATGAAAAAAGGCATTATGAACATCAAGTTGATACAAGTCCCATGATTTATCATCTGCCACAGCCAATAATGTTTGTACTATGGCAAGTTTGGCGACTAGAGCAAAAGTTTCAGGGTAATTAAGTCCCTTAACTTGTGTGTACCTCTTGGCAACTAAACGAGCTTTATATCGCTCGATTGTACCATCCGAATGATACTTGATCTTATAGACCCATTTTAACCCAATAGCTTTATTCCCATTCCGTAAGTGCTCTAAGGTCCATGTACGGTTTTGTTTAAGTGCTTGGAATTCTTTGTTCATTCAGTCCTGCCAGCTGTTATCTTGAGCAGCCTGTTTATAAGTTTTCGTCTCATCATGTTAAGTGATGGCCATTAAAAAATAAGTAGGTGAAGAACTAAATTTAGAATATGAAAGAAAATATGTTAAAGGATGAGATGTATCTAAGGAGGCATGATTGGAAGTGGTGAGAGAAGAACTATTATTCCCAGGAAAGTTAACATGAAAATCTCAAAGGTTAGAATGTAATTTCTTGGACTGAAGAGGTAATTGTGGTGGTGAAGGGCATGGGGATTGTTTAGTAGCACCTGAAGGAGATGCATTTACGGGTGCATGAGGTTTTGGTTCAATATTTTATGTAGAGACATTCATTAGTGAAGGAACATCAATGTTATCATTGTTGGTGAAGAAATTGGTTGGGTGAGGAATATGTTCAAGGTTGGGTGCAGGTAAGGGCACAGGTATAATAGGAGGATCTTGACCATTTAAAGGAGTAGGATTCTTATGGTGAAACGGAAAGATGTGCTCATAAAAGATTAAATCTCTAGAGGTGAAAACTTTGTGAGTGGCTAAATCATATACCTTGTACCCTTTTTAACCATAAGGATAGCCAAGAAAAATACATGGAGTGGCCCTATTTAAAAATTTATCCTTTGGTCGCGGGAGAATAGATACATAACAAAGACACCTAAACACATGGAGATGGGAATAAGATGGCTTTTGAGCCAACAAAATTTCATAGGGACTTTTCTTTGACAATAACGGTGTTGGAATGTAATTAATCAAGTATGCCGCAGTCAAGATACACTATCCCCAAAATTTGATGGATAAGTTTGTCTGAAACCTCAAAGCTCTTGTCACCTCAAGTATATGCATGTGCTTCCGTTCTACCACTCCATTTTGTTGGGGTGTATAGACACATGAAAACTGAGTTACAATTCCATGTTGTTGACAAAAAATTTGGAAATTATGGTTTGTAAATTCCATTTCATTATCACTGTGAATTTGTTTATGAGAGGTGATGACACTGGCTTGACATGTCATGTGATCAGAGGCACTTAAATCCAAAATATAATCAATTGTTGAATTGGACAAAAAAGTTGTCTTACCCATAAAATTGGCTGTAGAACCATGATTCTTTTCAAGATTAAGCATAGATATAAGTTGAGCATATTGTTCTGTTGTCAGCCCTTGATGCGGCATGTGTTTGCTGTCAACAACTTCTATAAGTTGAACATTATTGGCCATTTAGTTTAAGTTGACGTCTTCCCTTTTGCCCCACCATTTAGGATGTCGTGTAGCTCAAAGCAATTTTCTTTTGTATGCTTGGTCTTTTTACAATGCTCACAGAATAAGTTGAAAAAGATCTTGGTTCTTTGTAAGCTTGCGACTCATGTTACTGGCATTTAAGGTTGTCGCTTCAATTGAAGGTAACCATGATGCCGTCACCATTTGTTGTCTTTCTTCTTGTGCTACAAGTGCATAAACACGAGATAATGAGGGTAATGGATTAGTATTTAGAATTTGTGAACGTACCGTGCTGAGTTTCTCACTTAGACCCATGAGAAATTGATGCACTTTCTCTATTTCTTGTTCTGCAACAAGTCCTTTGGCAAACCTACGAGTGCATGTTGGAATATGTGAGTATGTGCTCAATTCATCCCAAATTCCTTTCAGTTTGGTATAATACGTTGAAATTGACATGTTTTATTATAATGTGTTCATCATCTCAGTTTTTAGTTGATGAACATACAGAGCATTGCCTTGCAAAAATATTTCTTCAATATCATTCCATATCTCATGTGCCGTAACAAAGTATGCGACGCTGTCATGTAGAGTTGGATGGACGGAATTGAAGATCCAAGAAACAACCATAGAATTGAAAGTGATCCATGCTTGTTATTCTTGTGAGCCAGGTGTCGGACATCTAATTGAATTATCTACAAAGCCATATATGTTTTTGGCTTGAAGTTCATTTTTCATGGCACGAGCCATGTGGGATAATTTTCTTCTTTAAGGAGACATGTTACTAAGGTCTTGCCTGGATTATCAAAGGCATGAAGAACAAAGGGTGAAGAGATATTAAGTTCTATTTGTTTGGTGTTTAATTGATTTGTTTTTCATGCAGTAGAATGCATAGAGCTTTCCTCACTCATGATGAAAACAGAAGAAAAGAAAACCTAAGATTCCTACCGTTCTGATACCATGTCAAAAGGTAGAAGAGGATGATTCAACTTTCTCTCTTTTTAATGTGTCATTGATGTGAAAACATTTATATACAAGAACTTAGGTATATAAAAGGAAAATCACTCATGATGGAAATAGAAAAAAAAGAAAACCTAGGATTCCTACCGCTCTGACACCATGTCAAAAGGTAGAAGAGGATGATTCAACTTTCTCTCTTTTTAATGTGTCATTGATGTGAAAATATTTATATACAAGAACTTAGGTATATAAAAAGAAAACAAATATTTGACAGCTACAAGCCTAAATTAAGAGTATAAATTGGGGATACAAATTAGTTAAGAAATATAATTTAGGAATGCAAATATTGTACAGCTAGCTAGGGAAGGTTGACTTCTTCTAATACTTAGTTTATTAGGAAATAAGATACTAAATTTTGAAATCAAATTGAGGCAAATAATTTTCATTCATGCATGCATATTATTACTTGAAAGTTGCATAAAAATATTTTTAAACCAGAAAATGAGTTTTTGATCAAAATTGGTTTTCGTCAGAATATGGTTTTTTAGAAAATGAATTTCTATCAGCATCAATTTTCTGGACATAAATTTGGATTTCACTATAGGACAAAAATAACAACTAGTTTCTATCTGTTTATTCAGATTTGCCCTCCAACGGCTATAAATGGCTAGTTTTAGTTTCAAACAACTAGAACTGAGTTTTTGAGTATAAATACATGTTATTTTACCTCTTAGAATATTATAAAAAAATTGAAAAGAATTTCTAACTCTTAAGAGAAAAAACTTTACATTTTTCATCTCACTTTTCACATCTTTTGCATTTCATTCTTTACATATTCTCCTCAATTTGATTATAGCTTTGGTTGTAATTGCTTATGAGGAAAACCATTTCGTAAAAGATTGTGAGTTGTGTTGGCTAGAACCTAGAAAAAATTCTAGTAACTGTTTTTACATCTTTGACTTTGGAAAAAGATTGTGGGTAAATATACATATCTGAGATTATATATTGGTTTTGACTCTTGCCCTTAAAAGAGTTAAAAGTTGAGAGAAAAACTCAAGAAGTGAATCTTTAGGAGTGGATGTAGGCACATTGGCCGAACCAATATAAATTTTGTGTGCTTGCTTTTCTACTCCCTTTTTCTGTAACTCTGCTTTTTCAACAACTCTGTTTTTGATATTCTAAAATTTGTGTTTTTGAAATTGTTCTTTAAAATAATTCTTGAAATATTCACAATAAATTTTATGCACACATTTTTCAAAATTATTTTTGAGATTTTGGTTGAAAAAGAACTTGGTAAAATCTTAATACTATTTGTATTGCATTTTTGTGTTCATAGTCATAATTCTGCATATTCATACATTTCTGTTCCATTTGATAAAGAGCCAGAAAAGCCTGAGACACTCAATTCACCCCCTTCTTGTGTGTTTTTGGGACCTATATTTGGTATCAAAACGGTTCTCATTTCCCTTAGGCTTAACCTCCTTGAGTGATTCTAGAGATGGTTGATTCTCCAGTAGCTACTCCATTCAATGAAGGATATTCTGTTCATTGTCCTCCAATGTTTAATGGAGAAAACTATCATTTCTAAAAAGTTGTTATGAGGCATTTTATTTAATCGCAAGATATGGATTGTTGGGATATTATTAAAGATGGATATGAGTCTCCACGAAAGCAATCCACTGAAGATATGCTTATGTCATTGCTACTGTGCTAAAAACTAGAAAAGAATTTTCTAAAGCAGAAAACAAGCAAGTGCAGCTAAATTCTAAAGCTATGAGTATTCTGTTCTGCTCATTACAAATAAATGAGTTCAATAGAGTCTTTAGATGTGATACTGCTAAATAAATCTGGGATAAGCTACAAGCCACATATAAAAGTACAATTCAAGTCAAAGATACTAGACTTCATGTTCTCATGGTAGATTATAAAGCATTCAAAATGAAACCAGAAGAGTCAATTTCCGAGGTAATCAACAAGTATGTGAAACTAACTAATGAAATTAAAGTTCTTGATAAGAAACTTGATGAGCATAATAAAATTGCAAAGCTTGTTAAAGGTATTATGTCCAGGTGGGAAGCAAAAGCTTCAATTCTCTTAGATAAGGATCTTAGTACTCTTAATTTTCATAATGTTTGTGGATCTCTTATTTCTTATGAACTTTACATTAAGTCTCAAGATGCAGAAAAAGAAAAGGACATAAAATTAAAAGCTATTGCTCTCAAAACAGAATTTGGAAGTGACTATTCTATAGGTGATGATGAGATGGCATTAATCACTAAAAAGTTCAGAAAGCTGTACAAAAAAAGGAAAGAAATCCTGCAGAAAACAACAACAAAAATTCCCTAATCATAAGGCAAAAAATTCATCAAAATCTATTGGAGATGTTATTTGCTATGAATGCAACAAACCTGGTCACATTAAATCCAAGTGTCCAAATTTAAAAAAAAAATGAGAAGAGATTCAAAAAAAAGAAGCTATGAAAGCTATTTAGAGCAACAGTGAAGAATCAAGCACAAGTGAACCAGAATCTAAACATTCTGATGACATTTGTCTGATGGCAATATCTAATCGTAAGGAGCAGAATTCTTCTTCTGAGATAGAGCAGAGAGCTCCAGCTGATGAAGATCAAACAAAAAATGACTCAGAAAAATCTGAGGTAAGTAATTCTAATTCAAATGAAAATGGTAATGAATATGAAAGAATGTTTGATTGTTTTGAAAAAGTCCATCACAAATATCGCATGCTAAAGAAGATACATATTGAAATGAAAAAAAAAAAAATTATGCATTAAATCTAAAACATGAAAATATTAAGCAAACAGAAATTAAGTTGAAAAATTAATATTTTGATTTGGAAAAAAAAGTATATATCTTTATAAAAAAAATGCAATGTTAAAGGAAAACATATTTGTGTTTGTAATGATAATACTGTTGAAAATCTAACTACAAAATCTGCTCATGCCAGTACATTAAAAAGTTATCACAAAAAAAAAATTACACCCAGAAAAGGTTAACAAATTTCTACCTTATGGTAAAATAGCAATTACCTCTTCTACTACATGTTTTTTATTGTTACAGAAAATGACATATATCAAAATTTTGTTATTTTAAGAAGGAGGGTAAACCCATCCGAAAGCACTCCAAGTTATCCAAATAATTCATTTTGATACTTTAATTTCAATTAACTTTAACCTGTGCGTGCTAAAAACTTAATGAGAGTGCTCTACTAATTTTACTTTAATAAATATCATGTGATCAACTAAAATATAACAATTAACAAGATATATTCTAAATAAATGACCATAAGTATAATTAAAGTTAATATTGATATTTTAAAATCTAATTTCAGTTAACTTTAACGTTTTTCATGTCAAAATATAAGCATGCATAAACACAATTTCGAAGAATGAGTTAGACATTATTAATTATGCTTATCGCTTAACCAAATCTACATTATAATAACATCCAAATGAAATTCTTAATTCTAAAGTGAAGTCCATCATTTATAATTAACTAACATAAAGTCAATAATTTCGCCACTTAATAAATTAACATAATTTTATACATAATATAAGCAATATGAGAATATAATTAGTTATATTAAAGTTCAAACTAAGCAAAAATCAAGATCTTGTTTAATATTCCATTATAGGTTTATCACATCACTTAGCGCATAAATTCTATATCGATATAAATAACAATGCAAAATAATTAAGTTAAGATTTACCATGACCATATCAATTACAAATTCTCAGTCCGTACATAAGATCAATTACACTTACAATTTATAAAATTTTTAAAACTATATAACCAAGCTATTCTTATTTCATTGAATTATTTTATTACAGTTATTGTCCAAAATAATCCGATGAAACACATCGAGGGGATACATAGGACTATGGATTGAATTGGCCTATACCGGGCACTACACTTCAATCCAAATTTGTAAGTTCTCAATAATCTACAATAGCAATCAAAAATATTCAAATTTTTATCCTGCACTCTACATAAATATTCAATATCCAACCGATACTCCAGATAAATATTCAATATTCAATCCACACTCCAAAGAAAATACATCTCTATGGCCGGCCAATTATATCCTACCCATGTTTCCTATTGTTTACTAAGGGCCTTTCAATCATATTTATCAATGACATTTCCCATTTGCAAATATAATCACAATTTAACTAAATTCAATTCACTTTTGTATTTTAATTTTCCCATTCATTTTACGACACCATATGGCCTTTTAAGCAATTAAATCTTTCTCATTTGCATAATATGCGACGCACATATTTCATGACACCATATATGCATCTCATTTTTAATTCATACTCAAGATCATGAGGTAATTCATCAGTATGTTCATTCACACTCATAATGCACACATAACTATATTCATGATCATTTTTACCTAATGTTCATAAATGAATATAAACTTGTATTTACTTATAATGATCATGTAAAACTTATAAAGCTTACTAATATGACATTATTCTCATTTATTAAGCCTTACAAAATAAGATCATATGTTATACCATATCAAATACACATGCACACTAAATTTCAATTACATAATACATCAAAATTTCATAGTAATATGCATATTCATCAAAATAAGTAAACTCACTCACTTTGTATCCTATATATTTCATTCTTTATGCAAGCTTAATTAAGATCATAAACAGTCCTAAATTCATGCGTCATCTTGGCATCTCAATTCTCATGTTCATTAATATCCATTTAACTTATTTACCCATAAGCATGACTCCAAGTGCATAATCTTTCCAACAAATATACACACACCCACTTAAATGTATCCATATAAATATAGTCATCCTACTGTCACACATCTTAATAAATAGCATTTTCACAACCCAATTTTATTTATTAGAATTTTTCCGAATTAAAGGAAATTCAATTAGTTCTTATCCTTATACAAACTATACTTACTCAACTTATTGAGTTCTAGCATTTTATAAATATAATTCTTTAAACTTCTTCAACTTAATTTCATTATATTTATTCTGTCTATTTTCAATTAAACAAACCAACTACATTACCCCTAATAAACATAAATGAATTTCTTTAACAAACCTCAAACCACTAATTCTCCTGTCTTGATTCTATTTATTCTATTTTCAGGTCAGATTACCTATTCCATTTATATTGTTTATTTTCATTAAACCAACTTAGGCATAATTCAACTTTTAATCATTCTAAACTCAGTCTAATATGTAACAATTGAGAAAAAAAAAGTAAATTTAATAGAGCACTTACATATCGAAGTCAAATTTCTCTAATCACCGTTCACTGTGGTTGACCGGTCGTCAATCATCTGAGCTTCACCGGAGGAGTGCCACCACCGCCAAAAGGAAGCTAGGACTGTTATGAGTCCATTAGAAGTGGTCACGCGCTCAGTCGCTGTATCGTTTGGCCCGAATCAATGTCGGTAGCTCGCGGCTACCACTTTTCGATCTACCCATCACCGGTGAGTGGGGATGATCTAAAGACACAGGAAGGATCGCTTGGCCGTGAGGAGTTCACCGGTGTTGTTCGTGTAGCTACTTAACGCATGAGGTGGCCGAAATTTAAAGAGGAAGTTTTTAATTTCTCTGTCACAAAGAAGGGGCAGAACGGCAAGAAATTACAGTTGAATGGGGGCGGTGCTGACGACAGCATTAGTGAGGGGACAGCATTGGCTTTCACCGGCGCTAGGTCGCCGGAGATCAATGGCGTTTCCTCCCTCTCTCCTTCTTTTTCGGTTTGCTCTCCCCCCTTCCCTTGCGTTTTTTCTTTCCTTTCTTTTCAATTCTTTCCTCTTTTTTTTACTCCCTCTTGCTCATTGTTCTAGATGATTCTACGCTTATAAAACTATGTATTATGTATTATTATTATTTACTTATGCAATTATAGGTACATATTATCTTATATTTGTTCATTTAATTAAAATTATTTATCTATTTATTTGACTAAAATTATTTCGACATTTAGTTACGTAGATTCCGAAAAAAATTCGAATGTTTTCAGGTCAAAAGTTATCTTTTCGTAAATTCTTTGCCTACTGAATTACTATTCACGACACCGAAATTTTTGGGGCGTTACAACAGATCTCTCTCTCCTTTTGTTTGTTTTTTTATTTTTGTTTCTTAATTATTACTGCAGGGTAGTTGAGCGGAGACTAGAGGATGCTGCTCGGATTCGATTCAAAGAGAAGATCTAACTGTAGCCCCTGTTTTTTCCTTCCCGTTAATGTTACCAACATATGGCAATTATTTCTGTATGACTACCACGTCTCGATTTAGTCTATCGCATACATTCCACACTATAAAGTCTACATCAATTTTCTGCATTTTGTGTTTATTAATATTGCATTTCATAAGGTCAAGTGTTTATTCGGTCATTAAAGAGTTAAGGTGTCAAAATGATGTATTTAGACAACTTGAAGTGCCTGCAGATGGGTTTACCCTAAAAAGAATGCTAATTCCGTCAAACAGAAATGGGTGATTAAGAATTCCAAAATTGTTGTTACTAACCATGAAAAACCCAAGAAAGATTAGGTACCTAAAAACACTTGAATTCATTACAGGTTTGCCTAAGGAGCGCCAAGACAGAAAAGTGGTATGTAGACAATGGCTGCTCTAGGCATATGACATGGGACAGAACTGAGTTTTCTAAACTGGTAACATCTGAAAGTGGTTCTGTCAGTTTTGGTGATAACAGAAAAGGAAAAATTATTGGTATTTGATCTATTGGTTCTAATCCAGTTATTGAAGATGTCTTTCTAGCTGAAGGTCTAAAATACAACTTATTAAGCATTAGTCAACTTTCTGACAAGAAGAGAAGAGTAATTTTTGAAGTAGAATATTGTAGAGTTGAAAATGTTGAAATAGAAAAATCCATTCTAAAGGATCAAAGATCTGGAAATATCTATTTAGTTAGCTTACAAGATATCAAAAAAAGTGAGGTTAAATATCTTATTTCTAAAAAAGATCTAAATATTTTGTGGTATAGAAAATTGGGACATGCTCTCTTTCATGCCATTGAAAAGTTGATCGGAAAAGATTTAGTGAATGGAATGGCAAAAATAAAAATTGATATGACAACAACCATACCAGTTTTGGTAATACATGACAAATATTTATACGAATATTATTATTTTTATGTTAATTTAATTTTTTTATTTTTAAAAATATAGGTTATAATTATGTAATTTTGATTGAAATAATATAATTTTGTTTAAATTTATAGACAATTAGAATAAAAATAACTAAAATTTGATTTGTGAAAATATGAAACTAGTGTTAAAAAATATTGAAAAAGTTTATTAAAGTAAATAAGTAGCAACTTATGATAAGTGGATATGTGAAAATGCTAATCTTTTTATGGAATAGAATGTTGCTTACGCTTAAAAAAATTGTTATTTTTGTCAATAATCATAGTATATATGTGTTTATTAGATATTACTTCATCCGTGCTATTTTAAAAGATCATTTTTTCTATTTTAAGAGATCAGTTTCTCTATTTTATTTTGTTCCACTTTAAATGTCTTTTTAAAAATTTGAAATAAAAATTTACATATATATCCTGTAAGTTTTGACGTTAATTCATACAAATATCATCATTATAAAACATTAATTTCCATTTAGATCTTGAATATAATAATAATCACATAGATGAAGTGATTAGATTACTTAATTTGAACGAAACTCGACATAATAAAGAGAGTTTCAATAATCACGAATTTTGTAAATTGATTTTCCTCTTTTAACCATCTTTCTGCAGCAGATTTTTTATACAAAACCAAAATACGTTTCTTTTGTATTTTATTTTGTCTAAGTTCTATTTAGGGTGGAAAGAGAACTAATTTATATACCATTTAAAATTAAATCTGTTACGTCCATTAAATACTAATTTAACGGTTAAAATTTAATAAACTATTAAATCAAATAAAATTTTAAACCTAATATGATGTGGGCCAATTAAATAAGAGGAATGTGGCGAGGCAGATTCCTAACATGTCCCTATTTAGTATATATTTTATTAAATATTTTTGATTAATTTTTATTTTTATTAGAATTAAATGAAGTATTTAAAAATAAAAAAAAAATTATGTATCTCTATATTTTTTTTATAAAATTGTGATATTTTTATTATTTTCTTATAAAGGAAAAATTAACCGTTAAAAGTGGGACGAATTCAAGAAAACAGGCAATTCAAATGAAATTAACTCGTCTGTACGTTATTCAATAGTTTGTTTCTTGGTGAGTGGGGTTGCAAAGACGCTTCTTTCTGCAATTTCTGGATTAGGGTTTTGTTTGCAAATTGCAAACCTCACCTTCATCATCAGCTCGTAAGTTTCCATAACTAAAATCCTTTCTTTCCTTTTTCTAAGAAATGTTGCGTTTTTTTATGTCCAATTTACTCATAAATAACATAGCAATTTACCCAAGAGCTTGTTTTGTTCGTTATATTCGAACACCATCTTCAAATTCTAAAGATCAACAGACCTTAACCATCTCTTACCTCACCAATTCTTGTGGGTTGTCTTTACAGAGGGCTACTTTATACTCTAATAAGTATGTCAATATTGAGAAAACAGAGAAACCGGACATGGTTCTTCAACTTTTTAGAGCTCATGGGATGAGTAAATCTCACATTGCTAACTTGATTTCAAAGTTCCCACTTGTTGTTTTAGCTGATCCAGTGAAAACCCTCAAACCCAAAATCGAATTTTTTGAGTCACTGGGCATTGTAGGATCTGACCTACATAGGGTTCTATGTTCAAATCCACGAATTCTGCTGACTAGTTTAAAGAATAAGATTTTGCCTACTGTTGATTTCCTTAGGGGGTTTCTTGAGACTGATGAAGATGTTATTCATGCCCTGAAGCGATGCCCAAATGCTCTTGCATCTGGTTATGAGATGATGATGCCTAATATATCTACTTTGCGTTCTTATGGTGTGCCAGATCTTCACATTAAGAAACTAATATTAATGGATTGCGGACCACTTCTTTATAGAGATGATTTATTCAAACAACATGTTAGAGAAGCTAGGGCAATGGGGTTTGAACCAATGAGAATGTACTTTATCCATGCTGTCCGGTCCATATCAATTGTTAGCAAATCAAAATGGTTAAGGAAAAAAGAGCTCTTGATCAGCTTTGGCTGGTCAGAAGGAGAATTCGTCTCTGCATTTAGAAAACAGCCACTATTCATGCAAACATCTGAGAAGAAGATAAAGGAAGTAATGGAATTCTATTTGACCAAATTGCATTTGGAGCCTTCAGATATTGTTAAATACCCAAATTTGTTTCTGGTCAGCTTGGAGAAGAGAATACTACCAAGATGCTCTCTTCTAGAAGTATTAATGTCAAAGGGCCTTATAGAAAAGAATATAAACATCATGTCCGCACTAAATATGAACAAAAAGCAGTTCGAGGATAAATTTTTCTCTTCCTGCAAGGAGGATTTCCCGGAATTGGTCAAGGCATACACGCTCGAGAGGGGATTTAAGGGGTTCTTTGATAACTGATTTAGCAAAGAAAGCTCAAAAAAAGTGAAATACATCAGCAATAATTACAGGTTTGGATTATAGCATATGGATATGTTTGGAGCAGTAAATACATCTCTGTGGTTCTCAAGTCAAGAAGTTGCCGTTAAGAGTGTTTTGCTGCCTTTAATTGTTCCCTATAACCCTTCTAGAAAACAGAAATATTTTGCTAAATTCATTTTAAGCAGAACATATGCCAGCTTGTACCCCGTGTTAGTTAGAACAGAATGAATTGATGTTTCTGAATGAACTATCCTTTCATTACAGATTGATTTAAATAACATTATGTTAAATTTTCCAAAGCTTAATGGGGTTCTTTCAGTATGGTACTGAGTCCTTTGTTTGGTCCGTATATTTATATCTTATCTTTTGCTTTCTAAGCAATGAACTGTGGTATTAAAACATTAAGTGCAGTTGTAGAATTCAGGTTAAAGGATTTTCATATCCATTTGTATACATGCACTTAATTTGATTTGTAACCTTAAAAGGTCATGGTTTCCTTAATTTTCTTTGCTGAGTTCAAGGTTTTCTTTATATTGGTCTCTGGTCATTGCTGATTGATTTTATTAGACTTGTCTCTTTCTTTATATAATATGGATCTAGGTTGGTCTATATATTGTCAGTTTGCTGTTCTGGAAGAAAGGCATAACTGCAGTGCACTCGTCACTGACAATTATTTTCTTCTTAGCATTTATACATGCCCATTTTTCTGTAAACTTTACAATTTTCAGCAAAGAATTGTTTGTAATAGCTATTTATGAGGTGCCAAAGCCATTGTAAAGACAGTGCGCATTGTGTTATTTATCTTGCTATGACTAGAACACAATGACTGCAATTTTGGCATTAGTTGGATGAGTTTTGCTGCATTTCATGTAGTAAGCAGCGTGCATTTGTATTTTGTGGTTGCTCTTTCTAGTTGATGCGCACCAATGTGATGCATTGGGACAGCTTCATGCCTTTTGATGGCAGCCTAGCTTTCTTTATTTTCCCGCACTTTTGATGACAATTATACCTTTTGATTTAGGCTGCTATAGTTGCCTATCAATTTTGCATAAATTGTCAATGAACCTATTTTTGTGCTATTTTTTGCTTGGAAAAGCACTATTCTTGCTTACATATCAATTCTAATACAAGGGTTGTAAATTGATCAATGTGGTTGCAAGTTAACTTTGCATTGTCCCTTCTTGCTTACATATTAATAAATCTTCTATTGATACATATTAATAAGTCTTATACCGGTTTAAGACTTCTTGCATTGTTCCTTCAATTTTTTTAATGTGGGTTAAAATTGGTTCAACTTGAAGTCCTCCAATTATTGAAATGACTTGTTTTGTTCCCTGCAGCTACACGAATTTCCCCATTTGTACAAGAACAAAGCAACTCCAAAATTTGACTTCAGATTTACAAGTCAGAACAAAGCACCTCTTACTTGTATATACCTTTTGCACATTTACATGGTTAATCACTGTCATCCATTCATATCTGGTTGATTTTGATTGGTCATTTGCTTTGATTTGCAGCTGTGCATGGTTGGTGCCAGCGATAAGTGACAGCCATCAAAGGAAGATTGCAGCCAAAGGTGAGTTTAGGTTATCAAGCTCATAATCAGTTGTGTAAGACTTTTTGAACAATAAATTGACCAATTTTAAACATTGAAAAAACTTATCAATCAAACTGGACAAGGTTTCCCCAAATATGCTGGTGACCAATCACAAATTTTGACAGTTGCACATTTAACTATTTTTTCTTTTTAAAAGATTATGTTTCTTTCTTCTGCTTAAACGTATGATGTGTTGTGATGATATGTTTGGTAGGACGTTAGCAGCGTAGCAAAAAAAAAGGAAGACTCAGTTAAGCAAAGGGAATGGGAGTGATGGCAAGGTATCAGCTCAGCTGAGTAACTACCTCCAATCCACATTTGGTAATTTGAGTGAGTTATTGAGTTCTTAAGGATTTGTTAGATAGTTAGTCGAAAGATTGATAAACAGAGTCAAACCCTTATAAATAAATAAGGATACAGTTGTATAATCGGCACAAGCACAATGATTATCATAGTTACACCTTCTTAATCTCTCTGTTTTCTACTGCAAAATTCATCAGTCTTCATGCAAGAGCTGGGACTGTCTCGAGAACTCCATCAGCCAATCCACAGAAAACTCTAAAGCCAAAGGTGGAATTTTTTGAGCCACTGTGTAAATCCTTGAATTCTGCTGACTGGTTTAAAGAATGAGATTTTGGATATAGAACACAACCACTACTCATGCAAACATCTGAGAAGAAGATGAAGGATTCAATGGAGTTCTGCTTGACCAAATTGAAATTGGAGCCTTCAGATGTTAAATGCCCAATGCCCAAATCTGTTTCTGCTTAGTTTGGAGAAGACAATACTAACAAGATGCTCTCTTCTGGAAGTATCAATGTCAAAGGGCCTTACGGAAAAGAATACAAACATCATGTTTACACTAAATATGAGCAAAATGCAATTTATGAGGATAAATTCTTTACTTCCTTCAAGGAGATTTCCTAGAATTGAAGGCCTACCAGCTTGAGAATACATTTAAGGGATTTGGTGATCAAATGGACGTGATTCAAGAAAGAATGTTCTATTAGTTCTCTGGTCTGTAGTGATGGAATTTTTCATTTTTTACTTCTCTTAATTTCAGGGACCCTGCCTTTATGCAATTGTCACCAAAAAAGTGTTTTCTTAGCATTTACGCATGCCTATTTTTCTGTTAGCAAAAACTTGTTTCTAAACTACTTCATGAGGATCTACAAAGCCATTGATGGAGACAATATCCATTGCGTGTCACCAAAACAGAATGACAAGAAATTTGGACGAGTTTGATTAACATTTCCTCGAAATAATAAGCCTTCCGCCATATTTTATGGTTGCTTTTATTAGTTGAAGCCATACCTAGGCGATGCATTAAGGACAACTTCATGCATTTTGACTTTAGGCTGTTATAGTTGCCTATCAATTTTGCATAAATTGCCTACGAAACTTTATTTGTGCCATTTTAGCTTTAACAAACACTGTTCTTATGCCATTACCAAGCGTGCAAATTGATCGACGTGATTGCAACTTAAATTTTCATTGCCCCTTCCCAGTCACATATTTAATAATCATTATATTCATCAACCATGAAAATACATTTAAAGATCATTCCTATTTTTATATGAGTTAATTTTCTCCTTTCCCAGTTCTCAATTTTTGTCATGTGGTTCACGTTAAGGCACTCCAAATGTAGAAAAGATTTGTTTTATTCTCTATAGCTACAAGAATTGCATTCCCCATTTGTACAAGAATAAAACAAACCCAAAATGCGTCTTAAGATTTACAAGTCAAATAAAGCATCAACTACTTGTACATACCTTTTGCAAATTTATATGTTTAATCAGCATTCATCCACACATCCCGGAGAAGTTCATATCTGGTGGAACTTTGATTGCTCATTTCCTTTGATTTCCAGGTGAGCCTGGTCGGTGCAGGCGACGACCAAGAGTGGTCGATGAAGATTGAAGCCAGAGGTGAATTTAATTCATCAAGCTCATCATCACTGGTGTAAGACTTTCTGAGCAATGAGCCACTTCTTTTCAGCTGAGATTGAGTTCCAGGTTGTCCAACAGCAGTAGCAACCGAAGCTGCTGAAGGTGGTGAATAAAGAGGAGAAGCTGCAATGCATGGTATCGTTGTGATACACTCATGCCCTTCCTCTAGAGGATCCTATATCAAGACAAAGGTTGGATTGCTCACGATCTTAACAACTTACAAGGTTATTCATCAACAGACAGAGTTCAAAGTGTGGCATATGCCACCAGTACAGCCTAAGTGACTTGAACCAAGACCATTAGTTATTTTAAATTGGGAATTAACCCCAACCTAGCCTGTGGAATTCAGATCAGGATTGAGTTAATTCTTTTAGGATGCTACTGAAAGAATCATAGAGATTCGGATTCATTATGAAAATATAGGAAACCTCAAACTAGCCTTTATTAACCATCTTTCAAGATTAGTTTCAAGAGGATTAGATCTTATTAGACGACTGCCATCATTTGAATATGTATGCGTTATTTTAGAACCAAATAAACAGCCCTCTATACAGAAAAAAAACCCCAGCAAAGATACATGTCAGACAGGATGATGAGTTGACTGCCAGTATAAATGACTAGTAGGAAGTAGAGAAGTAAATTATTGCCATAAGGATTTAGAAGATCACTAACCACAGAACTTAAGGCTTCAAGCACGACATCTGGAATAGGATCAGGACAAAACTCATCAGAGATGAAATTTTCGAGAACCCTCTTGATCAATGGAGCACCAAATGTTGGGCATACCTTCAAAAAGTAAGAGAAAGCTTCATGAATAACTTCATAAAGAATACACCAAAGGTGAATCCTTCTTTGTTTTGGGGAGAAAAAAAAACAACTATAAGGAATATGTTGATGGCCCACAGAGATTAAAAAAAAAATGTACCCGAGGTTAAAGTAAAAAGAACAAATGAGTCTGTCACACCTCTTTTCTTATGGATCTACTCAAAAGCATGTCCTTGGGAAGCATCATTAGATCGCTCAAAGCATTAAGGAGATGGAAAGACTTGAAGGATGAGTCTTTTCTCTCATCATTCACATCCTTGTCATCCTCCTCTTCAAGCAAGTCATCGTCAATGCCAAATAGGTCAGTCAGCCATCTTGACCAGTTGCCAATCTGATACTCAGGAAACATAAGGAAAGCTCGTTTTAGGTTAATGCAATAATCATTTCTTTCATTTAAGAAGAGTTTAAGTAGGAAACCTCAAATTCACCAATTCACTAGTCAGTTATTGCAAGTTTTGGAGCAACTTTTCAGAGTAATTTACATAACATAAATATGACAGGATACAGCCGATGCTTGTAAAATTCTCTCTTTGAAATGAATTTAAATACCAAAAGTAGGGAAAATAAACTTCCAGAAGATATAATTGACAACTACTTGAAAAGACAAATGAGTATGTAGCATTATCGGAAACCAGAATAGCTATTTGAGCTGATATATGCTTGCATTTTTTTTTCCCATATGTAGAATTATAGAGAGTATGGTTATCGAAGACCACATTCGTTTTCTAATATCTTAAGCTGTATTTTCAATTCTCAAGTTCTTTTTTCATGCAGACAAACTAGGAAATATAATTTTAAGGGCGTCCCAGGGCTGGTCAAAAAACAAAATCCACCATAGGGGAATAAAAACCCACTATTGCCACAAGTTACAGGACTGTCAACATTCTACCATTACAAATATTATATGAAGGATTTGCATTCTCACCGCAGTTTTCAGTTGCGCTCCAGCCCCAAAGCTCGATTTGCCTGCTGGAATTGGAAGAACCCTTGAATCACTTATTGGGTCAGATACCGGATCAGTTGGGATATCATCAGCTGATTCACGAAGAACAGCATTGAACATTGCCACATCTAATCTAGCCACACATTGCTCCATTATCTAGATGCATATGAAAATGAATTTTATTATGAATTATCTTACAGATTCTGTAGACTACAGTTAAAGAAACATAATCAGACAATTATCACACAGCAAACACCTTAGCCAATAAGTTGGACATTTAAGCATTGCCAAACATGTAAATCAGTTTGGACAAAGGATTAACTACATATGCAGTGACCAAGCTCAAAGTTTGAAGTTAAATATTCTTTGTTTCAAATAAGAATAAAATTTATTCTGCATGCATGTGCACAACAAATACCAATGTTAAATACCCAATGTTATAAATATTAATATGATATGACCATTATTTTATCAAAACAGAGCATATGCTGATTCAAATAGCTAAGATGCTCAAGTTTCTCATGTCTGAACTTCCAAAACAGTGAGAAAGAAAGGAGGAATAGGTGTAGAAAGTTGAGCAATTTATTATTACCAGCCTGGCCAGCTGAGGTAAACAGCCACAGTTATGTCCACCAGCTCTAACAGGACAAAGTCTCTCACACGCATCATTGAATGCATTTTTCCAAAGCTCTAAAGAAAAGTTTACTTGATCTTGATCACCAGAACTTGAAGTCCTCCCAAAGCTTTTCTTTGAGCCAGAACTAACAAATTTATCAATTGCCTTTGTAGCATCAGATTGCATGTGCGGTGTAAGAGTCTGGAAGAGAAAAAAGCCAAAAAAATTAGACCAAAACTTGTTTAATATAGAGGCATTCAGCTTCCATATAATCTTTTGAATTGTATTACTACTAGTGAAGCAGTAGAGAGAGAAGGAGATCAAGGTAGTACCTGCCACCAAATAGATTCAACAGTTCGAGAAAAGATCCAAGCTTCAACTTTTTCTAGTGCAGATAAAAATGTAAATGGATGTTCCATGTCACTTAGATCTCCATGGCTAATACTCTTATTATCATTTCTGCTGGAAGATGATTCTTTCCATCTTAATGAAGATGATGTTATCTTGTTTCCCTTTCCACCATCATTCCTCTCCATGTTCTGTCCAGCAGGAAGTGATATCTCTTTGTCACCAATTGCTTGGCTTATGATTGCTCTCAAGACAACAGAATTTGATAGCCAAAATGTCAACCTGTAATTCAAATGGAATAATAGAATAGCTCAACATTTGGAGCTGCACTAACATGAATAGACTATTATTCATCATCAAAAATATTCTTCTTCCAGTAGCAAAGATTTGGATTTCTGGATGAATGCAAAGCCAGCTTGAGATGCTACAATATTCAGATTGCAAGATTCATTGTCAAATTTTACAGAACTTTTGATTTTGAACAAAAGGAGATGAGAGAAAGAGGAACTAATCTAGTATTTGGGTCAATCAAGCTGAGTACAGCAGTATCATTTCTAGGTTGCATGACAATAATAACAGCTTTATACAGAAATTCAATTTCCCATACCTTAGAATTTGAAATGGATAACAAACTTTAAAAATGAAAAACGCACCACAGAAATGTGCATTAAGATGTGTTTCAAGATACCTAGGGACATCATTTCCGCATGCCTTTGCTGCCAGAACTAATCCTGAAACAGCACTTCTAGCTGCACCAGCTCTCCTTAATCGGGAATTTTCTCTACAAGCATGAATATATAACCTTGAAAGGCGACGAGCTGGAGCATGCACCTTACTTATGGAACTTCCATGCTCAGCAACAACAGAGTAGAGAGCAGCCTCAACACCAGCAGCTTCTCTTAATTCACCCTCAAGCATCTTTATTCTGTTTTCCAGTTGCTGGATTTTTCCACTTAATATGGTTGTTTTGGTATCTTGTGGGTAGACCTTAGCAACTTTTCTTTCATTGACTTTGAAGGTTCCTGCAGCATTATTAGCATCTACCAGGGCATCAAATTCCTTCACTTCATCTTGCACGTTTCTTCCAACTAATCCATTACTCCTAGCTGAGTCTGATGATGACCTAACAGATTTTATATGCTTTAATCTATCCATTTTGAGAATGTTTCCTTTCATTTCATTGCCATCACTAGAAGAAAGAGTAGCAATCCCAGGTGAGCCTTCTTTTCTGGTACCATTTTGTGGAAAAGTATCTACTAGTTCATCTTCTAAGAAGAGCCTCTTCTGCTCCAGATTGTTACTATCCCGTTCCTCTTTTTGGTGTTTCTTCATGTCTACATCCTCTGTAGAAATATTATAACCATTACTTATTGTTGCAGTCTTGTTCATAGAATTTTCGTCAGCTCTGATCTTGTAGTTATCCACTCTAAGTTTTATTGAGCTATTAATGTCCTTTTCATCAAACTCCTGCCCAAAATCATAGTGGCCACTGTTTCTCATTTGGATGCTGTCCTCGTCCTCTTTACTTACACAACTGGAGGTTGATGAAGAAGAATTAACTCTATGGACTGCTTCAACTTTGGCCACTGACCTTGAACTAGAGTTGGGAGAATTAAAACCAGAAGCATGAACATGTATAGGGCTTTCAAGACCAGAAGCTAAGTCCATAGAAGATGAGTATGATGATCCTTCCTTCAGATTTTCTTGCGGGCCAAAATGTTTATCAACCCCCTGTTTTGATGCATTAGCATTCTTCATATTAAGCCCTGTTTTATTCTGTGATACTTGATCAGTTCCATTCTGCAATTGAAGGAGAAAGTTAGCTTATCTCTCAGCACAGTTACATACAAAAGGTATCCTGCCAATTAAACTGTAAACCAAGTACGATAAAGTCTTGATTGCATTAAATACTTCAAATAATCTGTCTAGTAGGACTTTATCTTAACTTCATGGAAAAAATCCAAGGATTAAGTGTGGTTCATCAGGAAAGCTTCTGCATGAGTCCATTCTGATAATTATGAATGCAGCAAAGGAAAAAAAAATAGGTCGAAAGTTGATTGCATTGGAAAGAGAAATCAAATGAAACAAGAAATAATTACCTCTTCACCTTGAGGAGGAAAACCACCATTGGTCAGAGACGAATGTGAGGAGATATCATCGTCAGTGAAAGATGCAACCTCAGCTTCCTCAGCATATTCTTCATTCATCAATGCTGAAACTGATTCACTACCTTTTCTTTCATGCGCAATGCCACCTTTAGATATGCCATTCCCCAATGAAGAATTGGTACGACCCTTGTCAACCGGCTGAATTTTAAGATATAAAAGTGGCTGAGATGTGTTCCTGAAGCTTCTGTTGCTGCTCATTGGAGTGCTTGCGCTTATGGTCTCCTTGACAATGCCATAATCTGCCAAATCTATTACGCCAGTTGCCAATGTTTGGATCTTATCCCTACGAGGTTCACACAAGTTGAATTCCAAATAGTTCTTCTGAAATGAATCAGTATCCTTGCCTTTGCCAGATATTTCCCTGAACAAAGTCACAGGTAATCTAAAAGACTCATTGAACTCAATTTTCCCTTCGCCAACAATTGAGCCAAGTGAAGGAACAACACTGTTAGTAGACCCAGATTTGCGGTCACCATTTTCCCACTGAATCAGAACCGAGCGAAGGGATCTCAGAGACTGAGATGGAGGCCAAGGCTTAATCTCTTGGATATAGATAAGATAATCCAGCTGAACTGAGGCTCCTTTCCTGTTCTTTGCATTTACCATTGTAGCATAAGAATTTGTATTCCACGAAAAGTAAACAGCACCAATGGGTATATGGACTTAGAATCACAAGCAACCTAAAATCCTGTAAAATCCCACAAACGCATAAGATAAGAAATAATATTTCTTCAACGAATAATCAGAAATCAGAAAGAACAACGCCAATGAACAGAAAAAGTTTCTCCAGCTGATTGCTGAAAAATGAAATGAATGAGAAGAATCCAGAAGTTAAAATGACAAGAATTTTAATTAGTTAGAAAAGAAGAAATTAAATCTTCAAAGCAGCCAAACAACACATGTAGGCCTTATTTTGCAGAGATTTTAATCCAAGATTACGAACTCATTAAAGATAAAATCCGCAGCTAAAAGGCAATCTAAACAAAGTGACACAGCATATATTAGCTGCCACTTTTAAAAAAAATAAAAAATAAGAGTAACAAATGACTCGACATTCTAGAAAGCAGCGACCATTGTCAAATAGCAAGCAGTGAAGTAGAAGAAAGCTGCTTAGCAGAATCACAAAAAAAAGTTTAAAAAAAAAAGGGAAGACAGAGCTTGAGCTGATGAAATGCAAGTGTAAACGAGAACGAAACAACAAATCTACAGAATAGCTAAACAATTCATCTTTACACAGCTCATTTTAGCAGTGCTAGCTGCAAGTTTGTAGTTACATGGAATCCGATTTCAATAGATCCTGAACAAAAACAATGGAGAAACAGATACAGCATAATGTAGGCAATCAAAAAATAAACATAAATTTGTAGAAAAAGCTTTGTTTCAGGTGGCAAACTTCAAACAAGACTTTGTTTTTCTTTTTACCTGAGAAAACTAGCGGCTAGGAAATCAGAGAAATGGCAGAAACGAAGAACTGTGTCGTTTTGGATTTGTATTCCCATTGTTAAAGAAAACAAGAGAGGATTATATTATGTATCTCACTGACACACAGAAGTCTGTGGGCTTTAGAAAGAGCTGTGAGTGAGCGAGTGAGCCTGTCTGTGAGTGAGAGAAGAGGGAAGTCCTGTAATAACAAAAATAATATATAATAAAACCATAATTAAATCCTTTAATGTGTTTTTGCCATGGGAAATCCATTTTGTCGTTTCTCTATTTGTTTTGAGAGGTGTCAGTGTTGCCTTAGCAGAATCAGTTCCCCACATTATTAATAAACAGTTTTTAATCTATAAGTTGGTGATAACAACACGCGCTCTCTGAGGATGTATGTTGCACGTACCAAATTCATAAAATGGGTGGAGAATTAGCTGTCGGTTGACTCCGGCCCCACAGGTCATTGGTGATTATCGTTGGTAACGAGTTACGTAGAGTACCTAACTCAGAACCTAACTGAGTTAACGACCATTTGGTGCGCGTGGGTTACATTTTTAAGTGTTCTGTTCCATCTCGGTTGGCTATATTCGCCGACACTAACCTGCGTCACCACTTCGATAATCCCGGTCAAAAACACGCGCCCCGGGATAATGGACCGCACGTTGCCACGTTCTATGCCTAAGTCCTTTTTATTGGGCCAATTTTTTTAATTGTTTAGAACTTTCTTGGGCTGCAAAATTGGGCTTGGAAAACTTCAGCTTCAATTTTTTTTTAACTATCCATTTTGTAATTGGAAAGGTAAATTGAAAATATAATTGTGCATTAATACAATTTTTTATGAGAAGATGAGCATTTAATTACAATTATTGGGTTGATGGATTAATAATTTTGCCAACATCAATGAATTAATCAATCTTAATTGTAATAAAAAATTAGGTAAACTTGAAGTTTAAATTAGCTTTGAGAATGACTTATTCACCCGATTGATTACTTAGTTGCACCATCCACCTTTAAAGAACAAATAAATAAATACATGACCAAATATAGACTGCCCTTACACATGACTTTCTTTTAAATACTTCAATAATAAACCTCACCTTAAACATGTATTTTTTCTAAAGAAGAATCAATGAGAGAGTTGAAATGTCTCAATCTGTGGGTTGACGTTAATTTTTGTAATTACTATCTGATAATTGCCCACATTGAAAGGGATTTGGCTGGTGTCCTTCCTTGCCTTATTTTTTAAGATTTACCACACAACTCTCAACAGCAGCCATAACATTCTATTTCAAACATGTATAATCCAATCTTCCACCAAAACTTGTACAAGGGACAACATAATCTACATAAACAGGAAGGCCAACCTTAATTTCAGTTTCAACCACTACCCTATAATGCCCTCTGTAATGAAAATTTGCTTCTCAAAACAGGTTTAGGTGTACAATTTCTTGTAGCCTTTTTTCTAATTTGGCTTCTTTTTCCTGAAATTCGGTACATGACTTCTTTTGGGTTTTCAAATCATCACAAAGCAATGCTAATTTAAGCCTGCATTAGTGAAATGGTGGGCTTTGGTTACCTGCAGCAACTTGTAATGGCAAAATGAAAGCTTGTGAATCACAATACTCTAATGGCAACCCATCACTTTGAAGAGAAAATGCCAGATGGTTTTGGTGCATCTGAAAGCAAGTTTAAGAAAAAGATTGACATCCAATGATGAAATGAGAATGGCTTCCGTTACTTCTGTAGTATGCAACAGATGCTTTCACTTAAGCCACAAGGAAACTGTAGTTTTTCTTTTCATTCTGCTCCCTAAAATTTACATAACTGAAGTTGAATACACTCTACACTTGTTTATAAGTGATCACTACGCGCTAAAATTCCTTGTGTTCGAAAAGGAAAATATATTTAACGAACTCTATTGTATAAAAAATTAGCTATGCCTAAGGTCAAGCAAAGCAGTTCAATATGACATTTACAACTTTACATTTTGCATTTCAATTATATAAAGCTGTGAAAATGGTATGCGTACCTCGTATGGTAATGCCTCTTCGACATGGATAAGTTTACCTAATCAAGATTCTAGCTAGAGGCATAATCTGCAGATAAAACTTATGTCTGTGATGCAGAATCTGATTTCTGATCAGAATCAGCTGTGGTCTGGACTTGAGCTGCATACTGTAAGTTCCATAGGACATCCTCAAAAGAAGGACGACCTGAAGGCTCAGGAGATATACATTTGCTTGTGATGGAAACCACAATTGATAGTGAATCCTGTGAGCATGTGGTTAAAACAACTGGGTCCACAATTCGTCTTCGACCGTCCTGGCTGCCAAAGGATGCCTGCAATTTGTCACCCTACATGTCAGATGTCAATTAGACCAAACAACGTTGTTTGCAGGGTTAAAGCAGTTGTACAATTTGTAGAAAGAGTTTGCAGGGTTTCAACGAAGTAGAGATATAAAGTGGAAGAAAGGAAAACAATTCCTTTTGTGGATGTTCCTGAAGATGAGATTGGTACATTGTTCTCAACCTACGTTATTAAGAAGAACTCAATGGACCAGGAAACTTCTTTCAGGGTTTATTTTGGATATAGCAAACTTCAGAGAATTAAAAACCCAATAACCCAAGAGAACAAAATAATCAGGTGATGGAAAAAGTTGGAATAGTAGTAATCAAGGAACCAAAAGACCACACAGTAGTAGGATAACCTTCAGGATTGAAATTCAACAATCTAAAAACTTTTTAGCATACCATTTCATTTAGCAAAAATGCTTCTCCTTTCCCAGTCACTATAGGACCAACGAGTGATTCAAGAAGAATAAACCCAAAGTTATAAACATCATCCTCCATGTTTGTTCTATGACTGCAAAAAAATAAAAAATAAAAAAATACAACAAACTGTTAAACAGGTTATTACAGCATAGAACAGTTAAAAAAAGATGGAACACCATAATTTATTTCTTATGTGAACCAAAACATATTGTTTAACAATGTTTTGCTGACTTGACAATTTTTCAACTGGTTGTAAGTTGAAACCATCACCAAGAAAATTAGAAGATGAAATGACTAAAGTATGCAGATAGCATTATCAAGACAAAATTACAACCTAATCACAACAACTAGGGAGGAGCACAGGTGGATCGAACTGTTTTGGCAACAGCAATAGCAAAACTGTAACAGAAAGTTAGGATTACAGCAAGGCACAAGGAAAATTTTGGCCTTTAAGAGTTGGGAAATAGGACTGGTGAAAATGATTACAGCACTGTTGACGCCGGGAATGACTATGATAGATATAGGAGGCCAGGAGGCCGACAGCAACAAGCATGATTTTGGGAGCAATAGGATGAATCACTAAGATAGCAGTGCATGGTAATTGCAATTACAATAACTGTAAGAAATGCCTAATCAACATAAGCCTCATTTTATATGCCACCATATAAAGGCACTGTTTGTGCAGTTTCTACCAAAGCTATCCATCTGCTTCAGATTGACTCTATCTTGAACAACCATCAATGGTTGGTTATCAGCAATTAGTCCAAAGCCTTATCAACCAAATTTTTGATCTTCAAGAAATAGAAAAACCAAATTGCTTCTAAAATTTTGATTAAAATTAGTTTGTTCCAAAAAGTTATCTAGAAAGAACTTCTCAAAGAAAAGCACTGAGCAATAGATAATGCCTACCGTGATTTTGGGGTCTCAACCTTTACCTACAGCACAGATAATATATGTCAGAATGAACACTTGGAACAAGATATATTGCAAGTTAAAATGTTGATACCATAGCAACCAAAATACCTCAAGTTTCTCAATTTCTTCTGTGATCACAGCCATGCCATAGTCACTCAGTTTCGCAATTTGATGCTCATCAAGCAATATATTATTTGTTTTTAATCGATTGTTAAAAGTGCCAGGAATCACCCCAGTATGTAGAAAATGCACAGCTTTGGCAATACCGGTGAGAATAGCCAATCTATCTGGCCAGTTGAGGACTTTCTCTGGGCGAGTTTCTGAATATATATGTATAGAAAAGTTATTATATCATGGAAGCAGTACATGCACAACAAAAAAGATAGTAAATAGTACTATTAAAGGCTGCGAATGCCTTAATTCCCATCCTCTCTCACACACATTAACACGAAGACACACATGTACAAACAAAAGGTTATTGATTCTAGCTCCCTGGAAAACTGACCTGAAAGATGTGTACGATAATTTCCATTAGCTACATATTCATATATAAGGAAGACTTTGGTGCCACTTAAATCGTCAGCTCTGCTGCTGTCAATGCAATAACCCAAGAGACCAACCAAATGTGGATGATGAAGCTTTGAAAGTAACTCCAACCGTACTTTAAGATTTTGAATTGAATTTCTCTTCAACAAAGTCAGAGACCGTATGGCAACAATGGTTCCGTTATCCAATCTTCCTCTGTAAATCTGAAAAAAGAAAAGAGATTTGAGTTGCATAAACCTTGGGAATGGACTAATAGAAATATATTGATCAGGAAATTGCCTGAACTGTTATTCCAACTGGTAAGGGGAAAAAGATGAAGGAAGCA
This sequence comes from Excoecaria cochinchinensis, assembly GCA_947683425.1. Taxonomy (NCBI): domain Eukaryota; kingdom Viridiplantae; phylum Streptophyta; class Magnoliopsida; order Malpighiales; family Euphorbiaceae; genus Excoecaria; species Excoecaria cochinchinensis. The sequence continues at coordinate 922,375 of CANTUQ010000073.1, forward strand.
TCCGACATAAATGGTCATATCACACATGTTAGTTTTAGCATGCTGATAATCCACTCAAGAGCTTGCAGCAAGATGCTACAGAGGTTATTTTACAGAACAGCAAGACACAAAAGAAGTAGCAGAAAAAACCCTAATTAGGTCCAAGGAGCACTTGTAGAGTTGAAGTCATTAATGCAACACTGCATACTTTGTTTAAACTGCTAAATTTCCAAAGTATGTCTACGTAATCAAGAAGCACCTTTCCAACAGAGCCTTCGCCCATAAATGTTGATGAATCAAAGTTGTTTGTGGCCTCTGTCAACTCTTCTAATGAGAACACACGACATGCAGGTGCACCTTGTGTGCCAAGCTTGGCAGCTTGAGAAATGAATCCTGTAAAGAACAGAAAGCAAAAGTTACCATGAAATATTCACGTGAAGAAACGTTTAATCTTGCATAATGTATTATTAAGTCTTTAACTTGGACAGTAAGGAATAACAACAAGAAAACCTGAATTTACAACTTACTAGCATTTGCAAGGACTTCGGAGGAAACTGCAGTCGGTGTATTACCTTGCACAGCCTTGGAAAATACATTCTGCTCAAATGTCCTTCTAGAACGATGTCTCCGGCACAAACATAATGTCCCTAACGCCAGAACCACCGCAACAAGAACTGTTCCACTAATGACAGCAACTAGAATTCCTACTTCTCTACCTTTTGATTGCTTGGCCTCCGTATTGGCTGCTTCACAGTATGGCTTTTGATGCTGATCTTGGGCGTCAATGGATAAACAATTTCCACCCATTCTAACTGCTCTCTTATTTGACATACTGTCCAGGCAAGAGGGAAGTCTACCAACTAACTTGTTTTCAGAAATATCAACAAACCCAAGGTTGCTACCACAACTAAGATCGTTTGGAAGTGCTCCAGTGAGCATATTGGAAGCTAAATTCAAATATCTGATGTTTGGAAGAGAGAACAAAAAAGATGGAGCTGTTCCCTTTAGAAGATTTGAGGACAAATCAAGATGCTGGAGTTTACTCAAATAACCAAATTGAGTAGGAATTTCTCCTGAAAATGTATTATTGCTTAGGAGAAGTGTAATCAACCCTTTAGGCATTGAAGGTAAGTCCGAATCTAATTTGTTATCTCTTAAATCCAACACATGCAGGTTATTTAGTAAGCTCAAATTGGGCAATTCACCAGTAAGCTCATTTCGGCACAAGGCAAGATCAGTTAGTGTTGTTATCCTACATATTGAAGAAGGAAACGGACCCTTAAACCGGTTATACTTCAAGCTCAATACATTGAGATTAGATAATGAATCCAACCAATCAGGGAGAGATCCATTGAAAAAATTGCCATCTAATATTAAGGAACTAAGCTTAACCATTCTTGATAACCGAGGAGGAACTGAACCAAACAGAAAATTTGAGCTTAAGTCCAGAAATTCAATTGAAGAAAGCCTGTGAATCTTATCAGGAAGTGGACCCCATATCCCCAAAGACACAAAACTAACAACCCTCAAGCTGGTTAATCTTGTCAGTGTAGTAACGAAAGAATCAATAGAGAACCTCCCAGATAAAGTCTGATTCGGAATTGCAAATCCATTGAACTCACTAACCTTTGTAAGCTTATCCCCTTTAATTTTGAGCTCAGTAATAACATTGTCCTTGCAAGTTATGCTGACATGCAATGTTGAAGACAGGTTGCAGAGGTCGCCATTGTAATTTCCCCAAATATCCAATTCTGGAGGGTACTCCAGATGCTTCCTCAGCTGTAGTAAAAGTTGACCCTGATAAGTTTGCAATTCATGGGTGCTAGAGATGAAGAAAGCCCATGAAAGATACAGTACCACAATCCAGTTTGACCGCCCCATTAATGACTAATTCCAAGTTTCACAAGGTGAAAAAATCCCAACAGTTGAACCATTAAAAATGGAAACTCTTTTCGGTAACCACAGCTGAAAAAATGAAGTGTTCTTCGTGTCCAAACAAGCACAAGAAAAGAATCTTGGCAATTTGGACTTTTTCTTAAGGTGCAGCTAAAAACCATCAAACTGGCAAAACTCTTCCCTGATTAAGCAAACTGGAGGAAACCCAGAAATCAAAATAAGCTGAAATCCAAACAAATGACAGAGAAAAAAAAATCCCGTAGGAAAATTAAAAACACATTTTTTTTCTGGAAACCGCCTAAACAGTAAAGCTAGATAGTGAAGAACCCGGGAGCTAAAAACAATGGCAAACGGAGAAACAAGATAAATTAATGAAGTGAAGAATGCAGTTAAGGTTATGTCTGGTAAAACAAAGAACAACCTTTAAAAAAATAAACTACATCCGATCCAAAGGTAGAGGATTGAAGAAACAAAGATGAAGCCTTGAAAAAATAAACTGGGATTAAATTAAAGAGCAAGCAAAGACAATAGAAATATTGTTATTGTATGAATGTGAAAGAATAAATGTGCGGTGATTCTAATAAAGAAAGGAGAGGAGGTAGTTGTTAAAAGACCGTACATAGAAATGTTGATGAGAAGCATTTACTTCTATAACAGGAGAGACATTAATGGAGTTTGGAATATATCTTGTTTTTTATTAATGGAGAAAGAAAGGCCAAGTGGAAGGGAATGTATAGGTGAATGGGTAGCAGAGAGAACGTGAAGAAGAAACATGGAAGAGAGAGTAAAGGATTTTGTATGTTTGTTTTGTCAGTGCTCTGCGGTAAGTAACTAATTGCAGGTTTTGTTTGCTATCGGAGCTATTTAAAATGAGGATTGTGATGTCCTCTTCTTCTATTTAGCAGCATTGCCATCACATGGGGTAGTTTCCCTCTTGGTTTGAATCGATTTTGCTCTTTTGACTAATATGTCCCTCATTTTTTCCTTTAATTTCTAAAATGTACTGGTATTACTTTTTTTTTGGCCTTTTAAATACTGATAATCCAAATATTTCACCAGAATTTCTACACCCTCAAAAATAAGTATGAACTTCAGTCTTAGCATTGCGATAATAAAAAAATTATCAAACAAGCATTACTCATTAATGATAAATCCATTACAAATCGTTATAAGCATTAATTACCTGGTCTAAACACTTATTTAATCATCAAAATCAGGAAGTGAGCGAGGAAAATGAGAGAACAAGTGAAAAAATATTTTCTTTTTACTCGTGGACACGTGTCGCTAATGTGTTCAATACATGCACAATACGTGTCATGCTCTGCCCACGTCAGTAGTTAACTAACGAAAACAATTGACTACAGGAGTAAATTTCTTCCATTTTTCAAACGTTATAATCAATTTTGTTGCAAAACAAAATATTAAAGATAAATTTGCACATTTGAGAAAAATAATATGAGCAAAAATGCATGTTTGGCGTTTGAATTATAATTAACAATATGCCCATGAGAATTATGGCCGTTAAAATTTTGAAAAATTTTGAATATGACATTATGAACGGACGGACAATGAAACAAACAAGCACTCATTTTTCAACTCTAAAGGCACTTAATTAGCAAATGGTCAATTGTTAATCATACAGTAATCGTTAATAATATAATATTTAATACACTTAAAAATAATAACTCTATCTAATATTATTTCTGTAAACAACAATGTTGCCATCATATTAATAAATAAAATAAAATAAAAATATCCAACAAATAGAACTAAAGCCATATTTATTGAAACCGGACCGGACCGGACCGGACGGTTCAACCGCTGACCGGCAGGCAAACCGATCGGTTCAACACTAGAAAACCGGATTGAACCGGAAAAAACCGGCCAGAACCGGGAAAAACCGGAGAACCGGCTAGAACCGGGAAAAAACCGTCCAAAAATTTATTATATGTTTTTATTTTATTTTTTTTTGAAAAAATGCTTTTAATTTAAAATAATTAATAAAAATTAGTACTATTTTCATAAAAATAAAAAATAAAAAATCTAATAAGTTTTATTTAGCAAATAATTGATTCTTTTACTATTTAATTACCTTTGGATTTAATAAAAATAATATAATGGTTTAATAATTTAATAAAATATAATAGAATAAAAATTGAATAAATTATTAAATTTGGTTAACTTAAAAATAATTGTTTACCCTTTTCTTTAATTTCAGCTAAAGTTATTAAATTATTTAATTTTTAAATTAATCAAGTAATGATTTTTTTTAAAAAAATAAAAGATGAAAAAAATATTATTATTAATATATTTGTGATATATACTAAATATTTTGATGGATTTTTTTTATTTGAGTAGTAGTATTTATAAACATTATACTAATTAATAATATTTTAAAAAATAGAAAAAAACCCGATTGAACCCGGTCGAACCACGAACCCTCAGCTTTGCCGGTTCTATATCCGATCCGGTTTTAATAACATTGACTAAAGCTAGTAACGACAGTCTATCAATAATAAAAATTAACATAGGGTAATCAAACCCAAATGATTGTTAACTGTACTATGTTTTTATTAATAAAATAAAATGATGGCACTAACAAACAGAAAATGATTAACTCATGGATTAGTTTTAAGCAAAGGGGCTTAATGGGAAAAATGCATATAATTGGAACTTGGAATTGTAGCTATTAAAATCTCAAGGACCCAGTTGCTCAAAAGACAGCCTGTGCTGAATGCAAAACCACGTTCTTAAAGAGAACCGTTGCTTTCAAAAAATTATGGGATCCCATGCTGACTTTCAACCTCAATTATCACTCATTAATTTCATTACAGAAAGATTAATCTATAATTTTGTGCCTCTTTGCCCTAACATGTGCAGTGGAATGGTAAAAATCTCTCTTAATCGTACTCTATTTTCTTTCTATTTTACGTGTTATTTTTTAAATATCTAGTTATTTTCATTATAATTAAAAACTATTAATTAAAATTAAATTTAGAATAAAATTACGTAATTCAATATATAAATTTAAATTTAATTGGTCAACTTGTATTGAAAAAAAAAATTAAATTAGAAAAAAAAAATTAAATTCCATTATAGGTTTAAAAGTGTCAGATAAATAAAATTTGAAATTTAGTCAAAAGTGACACATAAAATGAAATGTAATGAGTACATTTCAACTCGAATTCTGTAAATGACGCATTTTTAAATATTTTATTAATAGCGTTTTGCTTAATCTGTTCAGTAAAAATCTCAATTAATCGAATGATTGAATTTTAGATACAAATTAATTATAATAATAATAAGTTTTCGCCTCCTTTTGCTTTTGCATAGACAATTAGGCATGTTTGTCCCAGCTAGATAATATATTCATTTTTTATTATCTTTTTAAGTTTTTTTATAAAGGAAATATTTGGATTTGTTATATGATTTTGACCCAGTCAACTTCATAACATAAAACAAAGATTATAATATAATACAAGAACGCATGTGAACAATAATGCATCCAATAACTTATCGAACGGTGAAAATGCAGGTATATCAGATGTGTGCATACACCAAATTACCACTTTGCTTGCAGTACATCTTTAAAATGAAAAGATATAACCAGCTTTGGATTCTTCTCTCATTCAGCCTGTTTTTTTCAAAGGAATATGATTAAATTGGACCCACTAATTTTGGATAAGGTTGTCTCCTTCTCATTACTAAATTTTGTCATCAAGGAAAAAGAAATGGGACCAAATTAAAAATCGTTTTGTAGGGTTGCCCAATTTTTGGGGAAAATGTCAATTTAGGATTTGCCAATTTATCATAGTCATCATGATTGAGAGGGAATGTTCGAAACTTGTGCACATAATTTTAGAAATTTGATTTGAGAGACCATTTAAATTTTCTATTTATATTTTTATTTAGATTCATTATGGGAATTTATGTGCTAATATGAATATCTTAGGAAAAACTTCTTACTATTTTTCTTTGTGCTTTATTGCGATTTACTCGTTTCTCTTCATACCAATGACGTTTTGAATAGGACCAGCTTTTTAATAGACTGTGACCCCATAGAGACGATAAAGAAAATTAAAGAAAATGTTAAGATCGTATTAATTCCAATAATTTATTCTTTTTAATATTTTTTACTTAAAACTTAGAAATTTCTTTCCAAGATTTTCTCACTAACCACATATAGATTAGATGCTTCATCCATATTTTTTATTTTTTTTTTACTATTTACGCTTTACTATTAATAATCAATATATTTTTTTTATGTATATCAATCCGGTATCCACTTTAATTGAAAAATAAGTTAGACCGATTAAAAGAGACAAAGGGAATTTTTTTTTAATAATGTTTTTTTAAAAAAATATTATAAAAATGGGATGTGTCAGAAAATAATTGATGGATTGGGGTTGTTTTCAAAGACGCAGCACGTGGCTGCGTCATTGTATCAGACGCCCATGTGACAACGGTCACATGGGTCTGTGACATCTGAAGACGCAGCACAGTACTGCGTCTTCAGATGTCAAGTCCGGTCAAATCAAATTGACCGGACCGTTGGGTGTTGAATTTGGGGTATCTAAATCCCAAATTCACCCAAAGGAATGCAAACTTTGCATTCTTTCAGCGCGTCTTCAGATGTCAGGTCCGGTCAAATCAAATTGACCGGACCGCTGGGTGTTGAATTTGGGGTATTTAAACCCCAAATTCACCCGAAGGAATGCAAAGTTTGCATTCCTTCAGTTTTTACTTCGTCCTCAGCCAATATAAAAAATTTTCTTTGTTTCCTTCAACTCTTCAACTTCTTGGTTTCCCTTTTTTCAACAAATTTGTTTCCTTTCGTTCCAGCATAATTTTTTTTTTGGTTCCAGCAAATAAATATTCTTTTTATTTCTTTTATTCTAACAAAAAAAATTTATTTATTTTCTTCAGTGCAGAAAAAAATTGTCATCCAAAATTTTTATGTTATTGTAAAATTTTCGTATTTTTTTTACGTCAGAAAAATTTGAGTATAAAATTTTTTATTATATTTGAGAGTTAACGGGTATCGATAAAATAATATATAATTTAGTAGTAAAAATTAATAATAATAAAATTGATTGTATTTTATTATTGTAATTTGTAATTGTAAAAATATTTAACTCTGTTATATTATAAATTGCAGGTTATTTCTGACTATTTCTTGCGAAGACGAAAAAAATAAAAGTAAGTTATACCGTTTTATTATTATTTGGTTATATACATTATTTTTTAATCTTACATATTAGAATAATATAAAATGAAAAATGTAGTATTAGGACTAATTAAAATGTCATGCATTTAGTGTTGACTTTATATTTTTTGTTTGATTATTTATCTATTTATATAGTGTTAGATAAAAATTATATGAAACGGTGTGATAAATTATGATATTAAAATGATATTTATGAAATATATAATTCGTATAAATTGCAAATTTAATTTTTTTACATATTATTGATATTCATATTTATTCATTATAAATTGAAAAATATTTAAATATTATGAAAATATGAACCTATGATGATAACAAATACGTTAAAAAAATTAATTTTTTCAGTGCAGCAAAAAATTGTCATCCAAAATTTTTACGTTATTGTAAAATTTTCGTAATTTTCTTTTTTGCTTCAGAAAAAACTTGAGTATAAAATTTTTTATTATATTTGAGAGTTAACGGGTATCGATAAGATAATATATAATTCAGTAGTAAAATTTAATAATAATAAAATTTATTGTAATTTATTATTATAATTGTAAAAATATTTAACTCTGTTATATTATAAATTGCAGGTTATTTCTGACGATTTGCTGTAAAATCGAAAAAAATAAAAGTAAGTTATACCGTTTTATTATTATTTAATTGTATATAGTATTTTTTAATCTTACAAATTAGAATAATGGAAAATGGAAAATGTAGTCTTAGCAGTAATTAAAATGCCATGCATTTAGTGTTGACTTTATATTTTTTGTTTGATTATTTATCTATTTATATTAGGGGTGAGCAAAAAAACCGATGGACTCGGTTAACCGAAAAAAAAATCCGAAACCGAACCGATGGACTGGTTAACCGATTGTAATGGACTGGTTAATGATTAGTATTTTGAAAAAACCGATATTAATGGACTGATTAATGGTTTTTGACTCATGTGATTGGTTAACCGAACCGAAACTGAATTTTTAGTTAATTTATTATTTTTTTAATAATTTATAACAATTTATCCTAATTAAAGGTGATCATGTACTTTTTTTCATTATATTAATTATTTTAAAGTTTTTAAATTTTTTTAATTGGCTATTAATAAATATAACAATTTATCTAATTAAAAATAATTATGCACCGGTTAATATATTTACTTATTAAATATTAATTTTTAAAAACAAATTTGCGTATATCCACCAAATATTTTTATTTTAACAACAATAATGTTATATTATAGTGAAAAAATTTTAATTTTTAAGTATCTTGAACATTTTAATTTTATTTGTGAATATATTTATAATTATAGTGGTTAACAGAAATATATTAGGTAACCGATCCGAAAATTCGAAACCGATAGACTGGTTAACCGATGGTAATGGACTGGTTAATGGACTGAAATTTCAAAAAACCGATATTAATGGACTGGTTAATGGACTGAGGCTTATGAACCGGTTAACCGACCATGCTCACCCCTAATTTATATAGTGTTAGGTAAAAATTATATGAAACAGTGTGATAAATTATAATATTAAAATGATATTTATGAAATATATAATTCGTATGAATTGAAAATTTAAAATTTTTTACATATTATTGATATTCATATTTATTCATTATAAAATGAAAAATATTTAAATATTATGAAAATATGAACCTATAATAATAACAAATACGTTAAAAAAATTTATATATTGATTTTATTTTTATTTTATTTGATGAATATATTTTAATTATAGGGATTTTTTATTTATTGTTATGATTACTATAAATTATGGTTTAAATATGCAAATGTAACACATGTTGTTATCTATGTGCACTTAGGTTATTAAGTAATGGAAAATTTTAGAAATCAAGAATTCATCAATCCGGGACTGTATGTTGACGAGCTACTCACTTTGAGTGGCAAGCATCGAGCTGATGCAGTATGGGCCGAAACTGTAAGTGTTTTGGCTGTACATAATGAGTTCTTGTGTTATTTGACAAATTTAGTATTATATATATTTGTCTGATAATTTATTTATTTTTAGGTTGAACACAATGTTTTGTTCACACGAAGAGCCAGTGTGGAAAGTCATTACAGGAACATCGATGAGCGAATTATACCCTACCTGAGATTAGCAGGATTCTATGGAGTTTCGCAAATCGGTGTGATGAATGTTAATGTGGATTTAATGACTGCTCTTGTCGAGAGATGGAGACCCGAGACCCATACATTCCACCTTCCTGTTGGTGAGACTACAATAACACTGGAGGATATACAGATACTGACCGGGCTACCTGTCGAAGGACATGCTGTGACAGGGCACTTTCAGCATGATTGGCCAGATTTATGTGGTCGGTTGTTGGGCCAAGTTCCCCTAGAAGATGCCATTAGAGGACTTAAAATTAAACTGACGTGGTTAAGTCAGAATTTCAGTCATTTACCTGCTTGGGCAACGGAGTACCATATTCAGTGCTTTGCGCGTGCTTGGATACTACGCTGTATTGGTGGACTATTATGTCCAGGCACAACAAATAATTTCATACATTTGATGTGGCTCCCGTTGTTAGAGGATTTAGCCCAAGCCAGTGAGTATAGTTGGGGATTAGCCATCTTGGCATGGCTATATAGAGAGTTGCGTCGTGCGACTCGACCTAGGGCGAACGGTCTTGGTGGTTATCACCAATTAATGCAAATGTGGGCGTGGGAGAGACTTAATCAATTTTGGCCGCCCTTTATTCACAATTTTGTATTAGATCAGAGTAGACCCTACGGATATAGGTAAATTTTATTGAATATATTACATAGTTGAATATCGTTAGTAATATTTATTACCATAAATTTGCTAATAACCTGATTTTTTGATGTGTTTTAGGTGGCGTTCCCCGTTAGATTTAAGAAATAATAATAATAAAGATGTACAAAGATATCGCGAGGATTTAGACATGCAACGTTATGATCAGGTATGTATTTTGATTTTGGTTGTATTAGTAAATTAATATTTATTTATATTTTTATTAACCGAATAAATTAACTAACTAAATGCTATAATTTTACTGTAGATGGAATGGGAGTCGCACAGGAATGTAATGCACTTATTGCCACACGATTGTACAAGTGGACACGCGTGTTGGAGATCTATAGTGCCATTGGTATGTTTTCATATTATTGAGTGGCACCAACCCGATAGATGTTTAAGGCAATTCGGGATGGATCAACCGATTCCATACGCTCCACAGAATAATGATTTAGTGCATTCCATCGATTTGAGGGGCCATACTGATCAAAACTGGGAGTTGAAATTTTCAAATTTCATTTTTGAATGGCTTAATCGACACAATCAGGTAGTAACCGGACCTGTTATCAATGCGTCGTTACATCCGAGATCGCAAAATATGGTATACATCGCGGACAAGACGATAGATAACCCCACTCGGAGAATCAATGGCAGCATCGGTATGATTTTATGTTCCAAAGATATGAACACTTTTATTAATGAATTTGAAATAACTTATTTATTTGCATGTAGGCCGATGGTGCGGAGCACATATACCACAGTAACATTGCGGAGGTATCTAATGAAGGGCTTAGTATTCGATTGACATCAGAGGGCATTTTAGGTGTCGTTGGTGCATTTGACCGAACATCTATTGATTATCCACGCCAGCCTATTCCTGATGCGGTTGAGATTCCACCATTATCAATGCGGTATGAAGATTTTCGTCAAACGAGACGTAGTAGGCGAGGCATGTCAGAGAGACGTTCGACAGTGGCACCTATTCCTATACATCCTGGACTGCACCCTGTTCCTCAACCTTTACAATGGCCCTTTAATTTTGAAGGTAACTCCAGTTCTTTCAGTATGCCTCCAGTCGACCAACAATAATTTTTCACAACCGCAGGTGGTCCTTCAATATGCTATGACTTTGAAGCCGGTCCATCTAGAATTAATGTTGATTTAAATGTCAGTTTATCTGAAGAAGCACCACCATACAACATTTATGGCCAGAGTAGCCAATCAGTTCCACAAGATGATTTCTTTAACGAACTGTTTGGCGGTCCTAATGTTGTTGGAACCGAGGGTCTGGTAGATCAACTCCTATATAGTGGTGGTTATAATGAGGAATTGACATTACCCCAAAATCCAAACCCTTATGATGCGGATTATCATTCTCATTCACATAGCACATCATCGCATAATAGGAGATTTTGATTAAGTTGTACTTTTTGTTGTATGTAATATGTATTGTATGTACTATTTTTTGTATGTAATTTTTTTTGTACGTTAATAATTTTTATATCGTGTGATGAGAATTTGCATTTTCTTTAAGCACAACACTTAAAGCACACTGAAAATATCATGAAATGTTTAATACCAAGATTACCTAAAATTAAATTTTTGATTACTAAATCTTCACACTGAAGCGAACTTACATGTATGTAATCAGAACATAAAAAGCACACTTAACATATCATGAAATATATAATACTAAATGTTTACAATGAAGACAATTTCAATCCCTACAGTATTGACTGGATGAGCCAGCTGCACCTCTGCATATCTTTTTATTGTGTCCTACATTTCCACACCTGTTGCAACGAGTCACGTTACCCCGTTCACGAGTATCCATCTCGCTGCGTATGCGACTTGTTCGTGGCCGACCTTTCTTCCTCACTAATTGCATATCAGATTTAATCCTAGGGCCATAATAATGTGGCCAGTAGGCTTTATGTGCCATTGGTCGAAAATGACCATCATAACATTTGAGTGCTTCGGTAATACTGTAAGAGTTATCTACAAATTGAAACATTTGTAGATTTCTGCTCATGGAGGCTGCGATGGCATGCGAACATGGCATTTTTGTTCCTTGAAACTTATCGCACTCACATTCTCGCCTTTCGAGACTCAATATGTAGGTGTTTGGTGCAGCATTCTGCTCCGATGCTCTGCGATCAATGACGCTGAACAATTTGAAGCGACTATAATAGCTAATAACAATATGTGATCGCGCAATGTTAGATCGCTCTTGTATAGCTTCAATGTATTTAGGAGTGCAAAGCAAACCCTGTGCCATTTTGGTTGTGTAAAAACCCCTCCTCTGCTCGTAGTACTTGACCAACCTCCCAAAAGTATGCTCAACAATTGCAGTGATGGGTATCATACGCACTCCTTTAAGGGCAGTATTAACACTTTCTGCAATGTTCGTCATGGTGTGACCATATCGATAGCCACCATCCTCAGACAATGTCCATTTATCTAAAGAGATCCTCATCGCCCAATTATAGGAATCTTGATCAAGATCTTTGATTTGGTCCATCTTCTCCTGAAACTTACGCCTTTCAAAATGTGCGCTTACAATAAAACGTCAACATCAGTCGCTAAGTAAAGAAATTTTAATAAATATTTTCATAGATGGTGTTGCTTACCAGCCTTGTACAGTAAATCTTTAATTGTAGCATTCCTGTGGTGGGTGTTGTAATTACTTATGAAATGGCGCAAGCAAAACCTGTGAAAGCTCAGAGGTTCTTTTCATCCACTTCTTTCGTCCCGAAACACTGACATTATACCAGCATGTCTGTCTGATATAACTGTTAGCCCAACACGTACAGTTACATGCTTTCGAATCATAAACATAAACCATGCCCAACTTGATTTGTTCTCTGATTCCACAACTGCGAATGCAATTGGGAACAACATGTCATTACCATCAACTGAACTGGCTATCAGAAGTGTCTGTTGAAATTTGCCAGTCAAAAAAGTTCCATCAATCAAGAGAATTGGCTTGCAGTGAGCAAACCCATCAATGGCTGGTTTGAAGCTCCAAAAAACCCGTTGAAACTACTTCACATTTGCATTTGCGGTTTCTTGTAGCACAAACTCATAGACAAATCCTGCATTACATTCTTGCAAAGCAAGTAAAAAACCTGGCAACCTCTCAAATGACTCAACATAATTGCCAAATATGGACTTGATAGCTTTCATCTTCCCGTACCATGCCTTACTGTACGATACATCAAACTTAAATTGCTGTTTAATAGCAGCAATTATAACATCGACGGGAAGGGTAGGTTTTTTACTGACCATGCCCAGAATGCAATTCCGAATAATTTTCGATCCCAATTGCCTGTGATCCTTTGAAAGATTACTACCTGGACATGAATGTGGTCCTTGAAATCTTGTGATTACCCACAATGGACTAACTCCCTTTTTTATTGCTCTTAACCTCCACCTGCACCCACTATCAGACTGTGCGCACCTTACCACCCAGTAGTTTGGCTTCGATTCAATCATTCTGAAGTCAACATTTTTCATGATCGAGTACTTTTTCACACAAGATTTCACTTCATCCTTGCTAGTAAAAATCAAACCATATCCCACGTATGATATCGAACTCCTTAAGACACATTAACCTGGGATGCATCAAAGTCCATATCTGTATAGTGCTCAGATTGAAATATGAAATTAACCTGGCTTATATCACCGCTTGGATGCATTAATGCTAATGGACTGGCATCTTGAGTATTATCAGAATCATCACCATCTCCAGATTCAGAGCTAGCACTTTCCACCAAAATATTTGCATATTCGGCCTCTACATCATCATTAGGCGAAACATAATCATGGCTCAGTGAGAACAAGGCATCATCATCCTCGTCGCTCAAATTAATCGACGGTTCATTTCCTTCATTAACACTAGTGGGGTTGCAAAATATTCCAGCATTTTCCACCAAATTTGCAGAGTTGCCAGACATACGATCTCCAAGTAAATCACCATCTTGCTTATACACAGACAACCAAGGTTGACTGCGAGTAGCATCTACAATCTGAGAAACAGAATGACGTTGATTGATATCTTGTATCTGCAAAATTGAACTTCTACGTCTGACATCTGGGACATGTGAAATTGAACTTCTATGTCTAATATCTGCTGGGGTGCAGGAAACAGAATATAGTTGATTGTCCTGTTCAATTCTTGTACTGCGCTCCATACCAGTTCCCTGGATAAAATTTCTGTCTCCTGAACGACTTCCCAATCTTGTACCAAAAATTGACCTACTAAGAAAATTACCAACCCTTCGACTCAATGATCGCCTAGGTTAACTCGAAGAGGCAGTAGGAAACTGGCTAATTGATGTGGGTTGATAATCATGCCCTGCTCCGACAGATGCCGCCCTAGTTAACAAAATCCCATCTCGTCGACTGCTGGAGTGTCGTGCTTCACTGGGACGACGATCTCTTTCTTGGATATATGATGGTTGTTGTCGACTGTCCTCCATATTTTGCAGTGCACCACAATCAAATTGAGAGAACATTTCATTGTCTTGTCGACTAACAGACTGCCTTGGCTGACTAGGACCTACATCATTCACACAGAATTGTTGAGGTGCCTCATTTTTCTCCTCTTGCATCCCTTCATTTACCATTTCATAATCGTTGCCATGCGTATGTAGACCGCCCCCTGCATTACCACCTGCATCACCCTCTGCTATTACAATGATTAATTCCACCAAATTATAAGCTTCATATCTTCTTAAATTTTCATATATTGCGTCTATGTCATCATCTTCTACTACATCCACCGACGTCCAACATAATGGTCCTCCATTGAACATTGGTCTCTTATATATAATTCTCGAAATCACATCGTTCCTACCTAAACCCAATTTCACGTGAATTTTATGAACCAATTCAGCAAAAGTAGGCTTATTTTTAAGTCTTAATCTCCTGGTAATAGCATTCGGACCGGATATGTCATATTGAAAACTTGACGCTCCATAACCAATTTCTCCTCCAGTGTGCAAATATAATTCCGTATATGATGCCATCTTTCTAGTCCCTATCAGTCAAAAACAATATTTGGATATTTTTTCAAAACTAGTTGTCAACAATTTTACGATAAATTCATAAATTAATATTTAACTATTTCATGTAATATAATACAAATATTATTATTACAAAATACGCTACAATTACAAATTATTTTTTAACTTTATTACCGCAAATACGTAAATTACATAATATTATTACACAATATTTATGCCTAATATATTATTTGCTAACATAATATTTAATTCATTTTTTATAATTGTACATTTCTTCTATTTAGATTATTAATAAAAATTAAGAATTATTATTTTTAAATTGTATTATACAAATTAAAATTAATAAAACTATAATCAAGAAATAATTATATTTTCAACATTTATTTCTCATTTAAAGTAAACTAATAAAATAATATATGACGAAATTTAAAAATATTAAAATTTCTATAATACCTGACTTCAATAACTGGTTTCATCTCGTCTTCCTTAACTTGATGATTTTTAAATAGTTTCCGTTTCTAAATAAAAAAAAAAAAACAACATATAAATACGTAAAACTAAATTTAAAACTATATTACATTAATAACAATAAATATCTATACATACTTATTAATATTTATTTCAACATAAACAACAACAAATACAATATATTTAAATTGATAAATTACCTCACTTTAATAGCTTTTTCACTTGTATTTTTCTCAATCCGTTGCCTCCCGACTAATTTCTATTTTCAAATAAATAAATAAATATAAACTTAAATGTTAATACAATATAAATAATAATTAAATTGCAAACAAATAAATATAAATCTTACCGTTTTTAAATAAAATTACTGAAACAATTATGCTATTGACCTTCAAAAAAAATTTTCAACTAATATTTCTGAGTCGGTGAGCGGATAAATGCGAGCGGAGAAGAATTGAGATCGAAGGCATTTATTGCAAACATCATGTCTGAAAACGCAACAAGGTGTTGCGTTGTCAGACCTGAAGACACAACAGTCAGTTGCGTTTTCAGGTCTGAAAACGCAACTGACTGTTGCGTTTTCAGACTGTCGTCTGACACAGATGGTGGGACCCGCTTCTGAAAACGCAACTAGTTGTTGCGTTTTTGAAATTAACCTCAAACCCCCAAATATTTTCTGACACACCCAATTTTTATAATATTTTTTTAAAAAAACATTATTAAAAAAAATTCCCCAGAGACAAAATGCTCATATTCAAATATTTAAAAATATTTTACACAAAAAATTTGAATTTGAAATCTTTATGTAATAAAAACTAAAAAGGGATCCATGTATTGTTCCATCTCTCCCATTAAAAGTTAAATTATAGACATTTTCTTAGTATCTTAAACATAAATTATCTATAGGATATTTGATTCATCATATGTCCCATAACTTGACCTTAAAATTATATTTAAAATGAAAAGAATTGATGGAGTTATAGATAAAATTCGTCCATGCTCAAGTCAAATCTTATTTTAAACAGAATGATTAGAATAATAATAACAAAAGAATGGGTTAGTTACATGTTTGCTTATATGGCATTTATATAGAATTATGGTGATATGAGCATTGAATAGACGGTTTAATGACCTAATTATTAGGGGTGAGAAAAAATCGAAAATTAGTATGAAATCGAATCCATTTTAAGTTAATTAAATCCGCAATTTAGGATTACAATTTTTACTTTTAAAAAATTGACAATTAACTGTTAACTAACAGTCATAACCAATTTAGATACATTTTATACTTTATATTTTGTATTTTAATTTTTACACTTAAATATTTTAATATTTTTATACTTTATAGATATTATGATATATTACTTTTTAAAATATTATTATAATTAAAAATAATCTTATTATAATATATATTTTTAGTAAATGAATATTTGAATTATCATTTTATTGCAATTATTTATTCATTATATCTGTATAATGGACACTTTATTGTTAGTTTCATGTTGAATATTTATTCAATTATTGTAATATATATATATATATACACACATATATGCCCCTGCAGTTTCAATAGGTATGCATAATCAGTTGCATTCACAAAATAAATATCTCACAAAATAGAATAACTTTGAGCAACTGATACAAAAATTATTATCTATGTGTAGATATTCTTCTATGTAAAAAACAGACATCAAATGAGCGAGACGGTGATTTAATTAGTATTTTTCTAAAAAATATTTACAAAAGTGGGGTATTTTGAAAACTATTTACGAATTTGAAATTTAATCTAAAACTGCAACTGACAGGTACAGTTTCAGGCCAAGAAATATTTTTTTAATAATTTAGCTGCCAGCCTGACAGTTTTTTAAAGGCTGATCTTCTTTTTGTATTTATCTTTTTTTTTTTAGTGTTGTAACTGTTAGACCGTCTGTTAGGCAGCTTTTAATTATTTTTTTAAAAAAAATTGTTAATGTTTTTTTTTAGAAATACTAAAGCTTGCAAATAAGACTATAAAGATTTTATTTTGGGCATATATTGCCTTCAAATTTTTGTATGAAAAAATTTACAAACCAAATCAAAAGCCTTTCCGCTATTTGAAATCAAAGGCCAATTCTTCTCTATTATTCTTAAAAAATAGTTCAATTTTCCTAATCGAAGTACAATGATGGCTAATAGTTAAGGCTCTGTTCGGTATGGTTGCAGTTTCCCGGTTTCCATTTTTTTTTGAGAAAAAAAACAAAAACGTGTTCGGAAAGGATAATGTAATTTTGGTTTTTGTAAAATTTTACAGAAGTGTTTTCCTAAACCAAAACGGAAAAGGAAAATCTATAAAAAATGGATTTTAGGTTTAAATACCACTTCTTAACAAATACATACTAAAAGATACATACTGTGAGAAAATTGCTACCGGTGCCGTGACTGCCGACGGTGAACATTGCCACCGGTGACTGCTGCTGTGATTGTGCCATCAATTACCGTCAATTTCCGTTGGCTCAGGTGAAGTATTATTTTTTTTTCTTTTCTTCACTCTGCTCTGGACGTTTTCTATGCTGCAATTTCTGTGTTTTTTTGGCAATATGCAATTGGTGCAATTTCTATGTTTCTTGACAATCTGCAATTTATTCTTTTTCTTGAATTCACTTTGGGAGTGTCAGTTGATTATAGTAAGAGAAAATCTGACCTTTGCTTTAACTTTGAGTGGCTTGCTTTGGCTAGCTCATTCAGCAGGGCTTTTATTTTTTGTGAGAATTGGATAAGTCTGTCAAAAAAGAAACACATAATTTACTTAGAACTTTTATCAAACAGGTGGTAGGCAGAAAAAGTGAACCAAAGAATTCCATGCATGTGTAAAATCCATATTACTAAATTCACAAAAAAACATAGATATAGAAATTAGATGGTTAGTGTTGTATTTCGTTTATGGGATTGTAAAAAAAAAGGAATTGCATTTCGTTTATGGTTAGTGTTGTATTTCGTTTATGGGATTGTAAAAAAAACAACCCTGAATGGAGAAGAAAAAAGGAATAAATGGTTAGTGTTGTATTTCGTTTATGGGATTGTAATAACTATTGTAGTGTTAAATACTTTTAAATATTAATGAAATTGCTTTGATAAAAAGGTTATTAGTTTACTGAACTAAAGTCTTTTATGAATAATGACTTTCATTAATTGATGTCAATTAAAAGTAAAACATAAAAAGACCCGTGTGCTAAAGAAAATGGCTGCCATATTATTGTTAAAATAGAAATAAAAGTAACAGATTCCATTTGTCTTTGCATGAGGTTTCATAAATAATTTCAAATTGTTAAATATATGTATATAAATCTCATTTGATAATAAGAACAGATGACAAATGGCATATACAACTTGATAGATAAAGTTAAAAAGTTAATAGTAATAACAGTAGCTAAGTTCCAGATAGCAAGTTATGGCCAAAACTATCCGGCCTATTCATTAAATATACATACATTTAACAATTTGAAATTTAAAAATTAATTCTTTATTTTTACCTCCTTTATTATTCTCTATTGGACTTTTTTTTGCATTACGTCTATTTTTTTAAAGCTTACCTCATATATTGATATGGAAATTTGTCATATTGCATAATGGTGTAATTGAAAATGCAATAAAAACAAGTGGTTACAAGTAATTAATTATTTTTTTTATATGATAATAACTTTATCTTATTTAGATGGAAATATTAGATCAAGGGTTGAATGCAAATAGCGACAATGTTATTGAGGTTGAACATGATGGAGCAATTTGGTCTCCACATATTGAAGATTATTTTATAACATTAATGGTTGAGGAAGTAAATCATGGAAATCGAAAAACAACAACTCTAACTAAAAGTGCATGGGCACGAATTAGAGATCTTATGAAAAAGAAGACCAACCGAGAATATAGTCCAATTCAATTCAAGAATAAGTTTAATAGTCTCAGAAGCTAATGGAAACATTTCAATAATTCATTGAAAGAGACAGGAATCGGATACAATTCAATGACTGGTCAAGTTATTGCAAGTGACGATGTGTGGCAAAAATTGTACAAGGTATATGTTTATATTCATGAATTTATTTATTAATTATTATAAGTCGTGTACAATGAATATTAGGATTTTTTGAATAATATATATGAATATTATTTGTCAATAGGTGAATAAGATGGCAAGAAAATTTAGAAAAGAAGGTTGTAAGGAATACGAGAAGTTGTGCATTATTTATGGTGATACAATTGCTACTGGAGCTCATTCTCATCCTTCTACTAAAAGCCCTTCTATTAGTGAAGATGAACAAAATAATAAAGAATTTGATAGTTCTGATGAAGAGGATGAAGACACGAATAAAAAGAAAAAGTTAAAGAAAACAAGTGATGAAGGATCTAATAGTAGAAAGAAAAGAGAATTATTTCAAAATGTAATGGCTCAAGCATTGATTAATATTGGTGAAAGTTCAAAGAAAAAAATAGAATTTTTTGAGAAACAAATGGGTTCAGGAATAACATTCACCCCGGTTGGTAATTCAGGGGATAATTTTAGAACACAATTGAGCAGTGATAAGGAATCAATTTTTAAATGTCTCGAAGCCTTGCAAAATCTTGACGGAATAGATGGATTGTCTTTTGCAAAAGCTGTTAAACTTATCCATGATGATTCACTATGGAGAGAGATGTTTTTGGCCATGTCCGAAGAAAGAAAGAAAGATTGGGTTTTGAATATCCAAATTTGATTTATTATTATTACTTTTTTTTTTTGCATTTCTTTGGCTTATTATCTATTGCATTATACAAATTTTTTATTTGATGTTTGGATTTGTTTAATTGACCTACGAGATTTGGTTATTATTAGTAATTGGTTGGAATATATTTCTTTTATTTTATTATAAATAGATATTATTTTTAATATTTTTTGGATTAATTATTTTTATTTTGACAGGATATGGATTTGAATGATATTTTTTTCGATTCTGATGAGGAAATCGAACAATTTTTGACGATTTATGTGAAGTATAAGTATAATTTTATATGCAATGATAAACCTAGACCTCAAAGAATTTCAAAATTAACAGATCATGAATGGATTATTGAGGTATTAAATGGTCATCCAATGACATGCTATGATTTATTTCGGATGGAGAAAAATATTTGTATTGGTTTATGTGAGGAATTAAAAAGGAGAACAACATTGAAAAATTCCAAGTTTTTAACTGTGCAAGAACAAGTGGCAATTTTTCTTCTCATCATTTGTCAAAATGATCAACAAAGACTTGTAGCAGATCGTTTTCAACATTCAACAGACACGATTTCTAGATATTTTTGGAATGTTCTGTATGCTATTTGTTCAATAGCTAAACATGTGATTGTTCCTCCATTTTTTGATGAAACACCTTCAGAGATCAAAAATAGTCCAAAGTACTACCCATTTTTTAAGGTAAGAAAAAATTTTAAATATTTTTTTATATATAATTATAGTCAATATTGTTTATTAATTGTTACTTTTATAACATAATTGTATTGGAGCTATAGATGGTACACACATTTCTGCACGAATTCCAATCAGTCAACAAATTCCATACAGTGGGAAGAAAACAGTTCCTACACAGAATATCATGTGTGCTTGTTCATTTGATATGCGATTTACATTTGTACTGACTGGGTGGGAAGGAACAGCAAATGATTCAAGAATTTTTTTAGAATGTATTTCTAATCCAGCAAATAAATTCCCTATGCTCACACGAGGTAAATATTATCTGGTTGATTCCGGATATGCTAATATGCCTGGATTTCTTAGTCCATACCGTGGAGAACGCTATCATTTGCGTGATTATAGAGAAGGATCAAATCCACAAGGTCCAGAAGAATTATTTAATTACATGCATTCTTCATTACGTAATATCATAGAACGTTGTTTTGGAGTTTTGAAGGCACGTTTTCCCATTCTTAGAGATATGCCTTCACATGACATAAAGAGACAAAAATATATACCTCTCGCATGTTGTGTGATTCATAATTTTATTAGGATGCATGGAAGTATAGACTCTTTATTTGTAGAATATGCAAATGAAAATATTATGCTTGGAAATGATCAACAAAATAGTGAAGCCAGCACTTCAGAGCCACGGGAAACTGTTGATATAAATGCAAGTCAATTTCATCAAATGAACAGTATTCGAGATAAAATAGCTGAGAGATTATTGTTGAATTATAATAATTGACATTTATATTATTTAATTTTCCTTAAAGAATTATTTATTTTCTTGTTATTATGAATTTTTTTTAATAAATTATGATATTTATTAAATATTTATTAGTTAATATTTATTATTCAATATTAATAATTAGATAATATATATGCATAATATTTATTAATGGATATTAGAAATATTATAATTAAAAATTATGATTTTGTTTTTAAATTTATAAAATAGTTTTTAAAAAATAAAAAATAAAAACTAAAAACAGTTTCTGGATTTTAAAAAACTAAAAATAAAAAACATACAACCTTACCGAACGCACCCTAAACTCTTTTTAGATTTTTTTTTATTTACTATAATATCTGCATTTTGGTTTTTTTCGTTTCCGTAACTAATTCCTTTTTTTAAGCACTATTTTTTTTTTATTTTATGTCTTCCAGTTTTTCAACTGATCATCTTTCTTTTTTTTTTTTGCTTATTTCTTGATAAGTATAGAAAATATGTTTATGGATATTCTTTCAAAATCCAAAGAAAGTATTTCCCTTTTTTGATTTTTTTAAATCTATAATAATTTTTTTATTTATTAGCCTCTCTCTCCTTGTATTGGATAAATAGAAACACAGTAATATATTATCTAAACCATATGTACAAATACATTTACAATTAATTACATAGTAACAAATTGAAAAAATGTAATAACTGCAATTTAATTAGTGTATGCAATAATTTTTTATTGATTAGGTTTGTAATTTTTTTTTTACAAAAAATTCAAGATAACATATGTTTAAAATAAAATCTTTATACTTGCATTATTCATATATGCAAATTTTAGTATTTTTTAAAAAAATTAACAATTATTCATTGAAAAAAATTAATAATTTTTAAAAAAAAATATTTAAAAGCTGCCGGTCTGATAGCTACAACACTTAAAAAAAATTAAATACAAAAAGAAAACTAGCTTTTAAAAAAAAGAATTAATAGCTACAATTTCGGACCAAACTCAAATCTCTAAATAATTTTCAAAACATCCAACTTTTGTATTTTTTTTTTAAAAAACACAAACTAAATCATTGTCCCCAAATACACAAAGATTGCATTCAAAAGTATAGTTGTTGTTTTATGTCAATTTTTTTTGGGCTTTTTTTTGAAATTGGTGTGGAAAGAAAAAAAAATTAGCAAAATGGTGCAACAGTAAACGAAGTATTTCTTTAGATCAAACTCTCATCCTTCAATCAATTTGTTCTCAAGCGGTTGTTCACTCTTTTTTACTTGATTAAAAGTAAGTTTATGATAGTTTAATTTTGTCAATTGTTTATATAAGAGGTTTATTTTGCATTAACATGATATTAATGTTTAATTTATAGGTACTTAAAATTTTGAAGCCCAAATACCTTCAAACTTTGAGGTAAGACAATTTAGTTTTATTTTGTTATTTAATAATTTGTATTTATTTTGGGGCTTAATTTTAAAGTGGGGTGGAAATCAAAAATATTTAGCAAATTGGTGGTAATTCTGTCTTCCTCTCCTTCAAACACGCCATTTAAAACAGAATTAACAACTCATTACAAGATATTGCAAATCAAATTTTAACATAGAACGTGTTGCATTAAAGGTAATGTATGTTTAATTTATCATTCCGTGAAGAAAATTCGTTAGTTATATTATATAAATGTTAATGTGCTGGTATGAGTAATTGTGAAAAGTTATATAACTATTTCGACAAAGATATGTAATAATTAATATTTATTTTGTGGAAAAAGTTTGGAATTTAAGTGTAATTGTATGTTATAAGTGTTCGTTAATTTAAATAAACAATGTATTTAAGTATATTTAAGATTAGATAATAAATATGGCAATAAGAATTCATGATATGTGTGCATATGATGCAGGAAAAATGTCAATTCCAACAACTTTTATAATTCATACCGGAGGGCAATCGACGTTTGGCGCATCTGGGTTTAATTATGATGCTTCGAGCCCTTCACCTAGATCGAGATGAAATTAAGGTATAAACCGACATTTGCAGAACTTATTCACAAATTGTCAGTTAAATTGGAATTGGCTGCAGAAGGGAGAATCTGTAGGGTGATATATAAGTGTCCAGTTTACAGTCAGTGAGCGATTTCCTGGGCTACAATGGATATAGTGGATGATGATGATATTGAGCAAATTTATGAAAATTTTAATAATTTTCCTTGATACAGTATTGTGGAGCTAATAGTCATGACGGAAGAAATAGCAATTGGCGATCCCGAAAATGAATTGAATAAGTTTAATCAAATGGGAAGTGGAGGAGAAATAGGGGATGGACCATCTATGGACGAAGTAAACGAGTTGGGTGGTAATACACAGTATCCAACTTTTAGTCAGTCTGAGTTCTGTACACAGTTTGAGGTGCCAACAGAATTTGAAAATATTGATGAAACTGGGACAATAGATGCAAGTCCGATTAGAGAGTTAAGGGTTCCAAATGAAGTAAATTTTGGGCAGTTTGATTGTGTTGCTCGTGCAGAAATAGCAGGTCAAAATACAGATGGACCTGTCGCCGGAACGACCAATAATGGTTATTTATCTCCAAGTTGCGATCCTGAAGATGATGATGAAGAAATAGATTTAAATGAAGTTGATCAAGGCAATGGGGACGAAGGAAATGACGACATTATTCCAAGCAGCTCAATACATGTGACGGAACGCATACAGAATCTGCAATTAAATGAACAAGGTGGGCGGGTAAGTGGGCAGTCAAACCTTTCACAGTTTCAGTTTTCATCAGTTCACCACGCATCCGTTAATTTTGATGAAACGGAGATTAACATGTATGGCAATTTTCCAATGATAAGATGGGATGGTGTTTCAGAGTTATGCGAAGGATTGGCCTTCACATCGAAAGACGAAGTGAAGGCATGCATGAAAAAGTTCTCAATTCTTAATAATGTGTCGTACAAAGTGGTAGAGTCGAAGCCAACGTACTGGCGGTATGCTGTACACGCGCTGAAGTAGGTTGTCCGTGGAGATTGCGAGCAATTAAAAAAAGGACTTGTCCCCATTGGAGCATTAGTGTTTATAAGGGACCTCATAATTGTAATGCTTCAGCGGTATCACAACACCATAGACAGCTTGATTCGCAAATTATTTGTGATTGTATACTTGAAATGGTTAGTGCTGCACCTGATCTTAGAGTTAGCGTAATAATTGCTGATATGAGAAATCGGTTCAATTATGATATCTCTTACAGTAAAGCCTAGTATGCAAAAACTAAGGCTTTGGAGGAGATTTTCGGTAATTATGAGGGTTCTTATGGTAGGTTGCCGGGATACATGAAAGCAATGGAGACATACAATCTTGGAACTGCATATGACTTTATTGTTGAAGAAAGTATGAGGCCCAATTGCAAACAATTCAAAAGGCTCTTCTGGGTGTTCAAGCCATGCATTGATGGACTACCTCACTGTAAGCCAGTGTTACTAATTGATGGAACCTTTTTAACAGGAAAGTTTCATCAAACTTTGTTGATTGCAACGTCCGTAGATGGCAATAATTTCTTATACCCAGTAGCGTTTGCTATTGTCGAGAGCGAGAATAAGTCGAGCTGGTCTTGGTTCATGACGTGCATAAGGCGATACGTGACAAGGCAATCAGGGATAACTGTTATATCCAACCGGCATGCCGGGATAATGGCCTTATTTCGCGACGATAGTAGCGGTTGGAAGGAGCCATTAGCTTTTCACAGATTTTGTCTCCGTCATTTCGTAAGCAATTACAACACTGCTCACCGGAATTCAGCAATTAAGAACATGTTATATAATGCTGGTATGTATAAGATATCTTTATTAATTATTATATAATTATGAAATGCTAAGGAAATTGTTAAATTTATTAATATATAATTATTAAATGGATAGTGAATATATGAAAAAAATTTATATATATATGTATATAAACGTGTGGAGGAACACCTGACGCTGGGTGTTCCTCCACAACATATATATATATATGTTGTGGAGGAATATATGTTGTGGAGGAACACCCAGCGTCAGGTGTTCCTCCACACTTAAATATATATATATATATATACAAATAATTTTTTTTCTTTAAAATATTTTTTTTATTAATTTGTAAATTAATAATAACATGTTATGTAATATCATTTTCTTACATATTTAATGAAGACTTATGTTTTTATATATTGTAATGTTCAAGTAGAACATTGGGCTGGTCATTAATATTTGTCATCCGCAATGTAGGCAATAATTTTCAACCAAGAAAATTTACAAAAAGGATGGATGAGATAAAGACGCTTGATATCGACTCTTACAATTGGGCAATGCAAAACTCATTAGACAAGTGGACTCTATCCCATGATAATGGACACAGGTATGGCCACGCCACGACGAACATTGCTGAGAGTGTAAATAGCGCGTTAAAGGGTGTAAGGATGATGCCCGTTTATTATATTGTTGAGTACGTATTTGCCAGACTTGTCAAGTTTTTTGATGACAGAAGGTGCATATATCGCGCTCAAATTGCAGCCGGCAATACGTACACCCAGAATTGTGTGGAGGAGATGGCAAAACGCGCTCAAAAAGCTAGTGGCCACAGAGTTGAGACTTTTGATAGGCGAAGGGGGATTTTCACAATCAAGACCAGAAATCAGAAAAGTAAAAGGAAAGGCAATAACACGCAATCTGTTAATTTGGATTGTCGTCATTGTGAATGTGGTAAATTTCAAGGGACCAAAATGCCGTATTCACATGCTATAGCAACTTGTATGCATGTACGTGTCGACATGTGGTCATATGTCGACAAATGTTATAAACTAACAGAAACATTGAGCTGTTACAGCGCACACTTTCAACCGCTTGCACACCGTGATTACTGGCCATCATATGTTGGTCCAACTCTTGTGCCTGATCCAGAGCTGATACGGAAAAAAGGGAGACCAAGAACTTCGCGCTATCGGAATGAAATGGATAGGAGAGATCGATCCAGGCCTAACCGATGTACTTTATGCAGAAATGAGGGGCATAACAGGAAAACTTGCCCGAACGCAGCTGGACCATCGAATTACACAGACTGACATGAAAATCATTAAGTACAACTATTGTAATCATGTGAAATATTTGTAGTCATTTGAAATATGTATGATGCATATATATGTTTGCATATATTTTCTGATACTACTTCCAACTATGATTACCTTAATTTTTTTACCCAATTATTAATTATAAATCTTGTAAAAATAGAAGATTATATATATATATATATATATATATATATATATATATATATATATATATATATATATATATATATATATATATATATATATATATATATATATATATATGGAGGGAGACCTCCACTTATATATATATATATGTATATGTATAAATGGAGGGGGACCTGCGTCAGGTCTCCCTCCATTTGTACATATATATGTATAAATGGAGGAGCACCTGCGTCAGGTGCTCCTCCATTTATATATATATATATATATATATATATATATATATATATATATATATATATATATATATATATCTTTATTAATATTTGTTAATATTTATTAAATAACTTGTAATAAATAATAACATTTTAAGTAATATTTATTTATATTTATTACATGTATTAATATTTATATTTATTTATTAATATCTGTTTCATTACGTGTATCATACCAACTAATATTTATTTATATTGTAATGGACAAGTTGAATATTAGTGTAACGAAAAATAAGATTTCTATTCTTATTATTTCCAACCATAATAAAATTTTATTATTAACACACTTTAACTATATATGTACATATATGTTTCAAAAACTTGTTTAAATTTCTGCACATCTAATTTATGAAATGTGACCCTGTCACACCCCATTTGCCCCCTAGTAGAATGAGCCTGTCTGTCCGTCTGTCTGTCTGTCTGTATGTGTAAGCATTCGCATGTGTACAATATTTCATAAGGGTATTTCAGTAAAATGCATGATTTTTGGGGTTTTATTATTATGTGGGTGCATACATGGCATTAGTGTGTGAATTAATTAGGAAATTACTTGTGTGCACTTGAGCATACCATATTAGGGTGTTATTAGTTGGGAATCATTTACGTGCATTTGCTTATACCATTGTAGAATACATTTAATTGAGGTTGCATTTGGTGTGTGTGATGTGTTGAGTTAGGGTGTGAGTGATTAAATTCCACCACCAAGAAAGTGACATGTGTATTAGGTTAGGGAAATGAATAAAGAAAAGAAATATGAGTGAGGGGAAGATCATTTCACGTTTTTCCCTTTCTAGCTCCATCTTCTTCTTCTTTTCCCTTTCCTAATTGCTACTTGCTGTGGATCAAATTGTGGTAGTGGAAATTAGTCACTCTTGCTTCTAACTTGGTAAGTCACTGCAATTCTCATCTTAGTTTCCCTTTATTTCATTTTCATCTTCTTCCTTGAGTTAGGTTTAACTTAGGGTTTGTTTTGTTGAATGTTCTTGTTGAATTTGTGATTAGTTGAAGCTCCTCGCGAACCTAAGGGCAAAGAAGTTGCTGGTCCTAGTGGAGCTAAGTGTTAGAAGATTAGAATCCAGGTTTGGGAATTTATGATTGTGATTTGTACGATTTTGATGTTTACTGTGAATTCTAGGGTTTATATGTTCTTGAAGAGCTTGAATCAATTAGTCTTGATTTGGTTGTTTAAATGCTAGATTGAGATGCATGTATATTGATTATGTGAATTGAGATGATTTCTGGAAGGTAAAGACAGGTTTGTTTGGGTTAAAATCAAATTGGGAATTGAATTGTTATTCTGAGAATTCTGGAAATTCTGGAAAAGTCGATGTACTGTTGAATCTGTAGAAACTCTCTCTGTCGCGTGACTCGCTACGAAGGAAGGCAAGTCACGTCGCGTGACTCTCGGTCACGACGTGACCTGCCTGCTGAGAAGCCAGTCGCGTGACAAGCTGAAGAGCAGGCAAGTCACGAGACGTGACCCTCGGTCACGCCGTGACTTGCGCTTGCGATGGCGATTACGTTGCGTGATCTGCGAGGATCACGCAACGTGATCTGCGAGGGAGAAGCAGCGTCACGTCGCGTGACCCTCGGTCACGCCGTGACCTGCATAAGCATTGCGTGACCCGCGAGGATCACGCAACGCATTTGGCGAGAAACAAGCAGGTCACGAGACGTGACCCTAGGTCACGCCGTGACCTGCCTGTTGAAAAGGCCAGTCACGCCAGTGACCAGCCATTCTCGCCCGTTTCTCCGCTCAGCTCGTTTTTCCGAAATTTCCTGGTTTTTAACTCAGAAATGAACTTGGTACTTCTTCTGAATAGATTTTACTATTGTATGATGCATGTCTTACTGTTTAATGCTACGATATGCGTAATAGCATGACTTTCTGATGAATTATATTCTGTATCCTGAAATGTGAACTGTTTGACGCATAACCTGCTAGAGTCAAGTAAGTGGATAGTTAGGCATGCCTAATAGAGTCTTTTAGCTGCAGCATCAGTTCTGTTCGGACCCCGATCAGGTCCCCGTTTGGTTCCTCGCGAACCCTTTCTGTATAAGGATCTTGTTTAAGGTCCATTTTGAATATAAAATGTGAAAGTTAAATGTATAACGGTAATCGATTCGTACCCGTAAGGTACTGTCTGTAATCGGCTCGTACCCGTAAAGTACTGTCTGTACACTCGTTATCCACTACCTAGGGTCAGCAGGTATTCTTAGTATGTTTGGTTGTAATGCTCAGTTCCGTTTGGCTATATACGTGATATCTGAATGAATATGTTTATGGGATCCTGGTTATATGGTTTTTAAATGTAAACATGTTGATTTGAATTATGCTAACCTTTGCATAATGCCATTCTGAATGTGATATGTTTTGACGACCATTGTGAGTGGCCGTCCATAAATTTATGTGTGTTTCCCCACTAAGCGTATATCGCTTAGCACGGTATTTTTACCCGTGCAGGTGCGGAAGACGTTTTGCCTTGAGAGAGTCGCCGTCATCAAGCCAACACAGAAGAGTTTTTAGTGTAGGGCTATTTTTGTATCAGTGTTGATTCTTTTTGTATAGAACTCTCTGTATCAGCTTCCGCTTTTGTATCTATATTTTGTATATGTAATATTATTTTCTTTCAGCTAGTTGATCAGATCGTTATTGTAATAGTTTAATTATAATAATGCATGATCAGCTTTTGCTTTCTGCATGTAAGGATTTTAATTATTCTGTATTTCTGAATGTATGTTATGAATGGATGTATATTTTGCTTTGCTTTTGTTTGGTGACACCTTGTCTCATACGGCATCTCACTCCTTATCGGATGGGATCGCCTACGTATGGGAAGGGGGTGTTACAGTTAGTGGTATCAGAGCATAGGTTTAGGCGTTTCTGGGTGTTGTTATGATTGTTCTGAGTTTCTTAGATGTGTATGTGTCTAGATCTGTGTTGGCTGATACGGTTGTTTCTTGTTTGTTAGATGGCTTCTAATTCTACTCATGGTGCGCGTGAGGAATCCGCCGAGAGTGTGAATCCTCCCGCTGTAGATCAGTCTGTTTCTGTTACTGTGTCGGCTCAGCATGCTAGGGTTCAGCCCGAGGCCGCAGCCATGCCCTTGGAGGCTATGTTTAGACTGCATCAGGACATGGCCAGGGTTTTGGAGAGAGTGACTGCTCCTAGAGCACCTATGGAGAATCTGAGGAGAGCAGGAGTTGAGGATTTCTATGGTACCGGTTTGAATGAGTCTGAGACTGCAGAGAGATGGTTAGATAAAGTGAAGCGTGCTTTGAGAGAGATTCGGTGTCCTCCCGACCAGCAGGCAGAGTGTGCATTAGCTCTTCTTCAGGGGTCTGCTTTTGAATGGTGGGAGTTGGTTTGCAGGCATCCTCAGTTACCGGATCCGATTACCTGGGAGTTCTTTGAGGGTGAGTTCACAAAGAAGTACATTACTCAGACCTATAGAGATTCTAGATGGGCACAGTTTTTGGGTTTGAGACAGAGGGCCATGTCAGTAGCTGATTATGAGAAAGAGTTCAACAGGTTATCTAGATATGCTCCACGAGGGGTTATGACTGATGATTTCAGATGTAAGCATTTCGAGGCAGGGTTAAATGAGTCTTTGAAGATTGCTTTGATTTCACTGATGTGTATACCTGGGGTTCACTATTATCAGATTGTGGAGGCTGCAGTGAGAGCAGAGTTGTCTGAGACTGTGTTGAGAGAGAGAGCTCAGAGGAGGAGTTCTTCTCGTGGAGGATCTTCTGTGGGTAAGAGATCTAGGAATCCACAGGAAGAGTCAGCATCTGGTCCGGCTTCTAGAGGTAGACGTCAGGGTTCAGCAGCTGTGTCAGGTTCTGGTAGGGGAGGTAAATCTGATGCCGTACCTATTTGTGAGAATTGTAACAAGGCTCACCGGGGTGAGTGTAGGTGGCTTACTGGGGGATGTTTTAGATGTGGGAGTACTGAGCACCGTGTGGCTAGTTGTCCCCAGTCGATTGAGGATTCAGGACCTCAGGGAGGAGCTAGTAGGGTTGGTTCGAATGCTTCTCAGGCTACCCGAGGTAGAGGTCGAGGTAGAGGGCGAGGTGGACGGCATAGAGATGGAGCTACTTCTGAGACTGTTGAGCGTCCTCCTCAGGCTGCCATTAGAGCTTATGCTATGAGAGCCAGAGATGAGCAGGATGCGCCTGATGTTATTGCTGGTAAGTTCCTACTCCATGACACTGAGTTGTATGCTCTAATTGATCCTGGTTCCACACACTCATATTTGTGCACAGATAGAATTGTTGATAAATTGCATTCAGTTGATCAGTTAGATTATGAGATTTGTGTGACCAGTCCATTAGGGCATAGTGTCAGTGTGAGTAGAGTTTTTAGGAGTTGTCCTCTGATTGTTGAGGGAGCTGTGCTTTCAGCGGATCTGATTGAGTTACCCTTCAGAGAGTTTGACTTAATTCTGGGTATGGACTGGTTGGGTAAGCATCGGGCTGTAGTGGATTGCCATAGGAAGACTGTTGTACTTCGGGATAGAAGTCAGTCTCTAGTATTTCTGAAAGGTTTGGGTGCTAGTTCGTTGAATAATGTTATTTCTGCGATTCAAGCCAAGAGATTCATCAGGAAGGGTTGTGAGGCTTTTCTAGCTGTTGTGTTAGATTCCAGGAGGGATCAGGTTCAGATTGGGGATATTCCTGTGGTGCGGGAGTTTAGTGATGTGTTTCCGAGCGAGTTGCCTGGGTTGCCTCCTGAGAGAGAGGTTGAGTTGTCCATTGAGATCATGCCGGGTACTGCACCTATTTCGAGAGCACCTTATCGGATGGCTCCTGTAGAGTTGAGGGAACTTAAATCTCAGCTACAAGAGTTATTGGATAAGGGGTTTATTAGACCGAGCATATCTCCATGGGGAGCTCCAGTGCTGTTTGTTAAGAAGAAAGATGGATCCCTGCGGATGTGTATTGACTACCGCCAGATTAATAAAGTTACAGTGAAGAACAAGTATCCTTTGCCTAGGATTGAGGATTTATTTGATCAGCTTCGAGGTGCGGGTGTCTTTTCCAAGATAGATCTTCGATCAGGGTATTATCAGCTTCGGGTTCAGGATGCAGATGTGGTTAAGACTGCATTTCGGACTAGGTATGGCCACTATGAGTTTCTTGTGATGCCGTTTGGTTTGACAAATGCTCCAGCGGCTTTTATGGATTTGATGAATCGTGTATTTAGGCCATACTTAGATCGATTTGTAGTAGTGTTCATTGATGACATCTTGGTGTATTCCAAGAATGAGAGTGAGCATGAGGAGCATCTCAGATTGGTTTTGCAGATGTTGAGAGAGCATCATTTGTTTGCTAAGCTTAGCAAGTGTGATTTCTGGCTTCGAGAAGTGTCATTCTTGGGTCACATTATTTCAGCTAGAGGTATCCAGGTGGATCCAGCTAAGATTGAGGCGATAGTTGATTGGAAAGCGCCTCGAAATGTTCAGGAAGTGAGGAGTTTCCTCGGTTTAGCAGGTTATTACCGTCGGTTCGTTAAGGGATTTTCTGTGATTGCTGCTCCTATGACTAGATTGTTGAGGAAAGGAGTCAGATTTGAGTGGTCAGACAGGTGTCAGTCTTGTTTTGATCTGTTAAAGCAGTTGCTTGTTGAGGCTCCTATCCTTACTCAACCCATCTCAGGTAAGGAGTTTGTTATTTACAGTGATGCTTCTAGAGTTGGTCTTGGATGTGTGCTGATGCAGGAGGGTAAAGTTGTGGCTTATGCTTCTCGTCAGTTGAAGCCACATGAGAAGAACTATCCGACGCATGATTTAGAGTTGGCAGCTGTAATCTTTGCATTGAAGATTTGGCGTCACTACTTGTATGGAGAGAAGTGTAGGATCTTCTCGGACCACAAGAGTTTGAAGTACTTCCTTTCACAGAAAGAGTTGAACATGAGACAGCGCAGATGGCTTGAGTTGTTTAAGGACTACGACTGCATTGTTGATTACCATCCTGGTAAGGCCAATGTAGTTGCAGATGCTTTGAGTCGTAAGTCAGTTTCAGCTTTGTTCTTGAGGCGATTCAGATGGAGATTTGGTTCTGATGGGGCTTTGCTTGCTCAGTTGCGTGTGAAGCCTACTTTGAGACAGAGGATAGTGGATGCTCAGAGAGATGATGTGAGGCTTCAGCGGATTGTGCATGAGATTAGATCGGGTAAGCCATCAGAGTTCTCAGTTCAGGATGAGGTACTTATGTTCAGAGATCGCTTGTGGGTGCCAGAGTCTGAGGACTTGAGGAGACAGCTCATGAGTGAGGCGCATAGTTCAGTCTTTACTATGCATCCAGGCAGTGAGAAAATGTACAGAGACATGAAGCAATTCTATTGGTGGTCCGGTATGAAGCGTGATATTGTGGATTTTGTTTCCAAGTGCTTGACTTGTCAGCAGGTAAAGGCAGAGCATCAGGTTCCTTCAGGTTTGCTTACGCCTTTATCCATTCCTGAGTGGAAATGGGACGACATCGCTATGGACTTTGTTTCTGGCTTGCCTTTGACTCAGAGGAAGCATGATTCGGTTTGGGTTATTGTGGATCGGCTTACGAAGTCAGCTCACTTCTTGCCAGTTAGAGTAGACTACTCCATGGATAGATTAGCCAGTATCTATGTGGATGAGATAGTTCGGTTGCATGGTGTGCCTTTGTCCATAGTGTCAGATCGAGATCCGAGGTTTACTTCCAAGTTTTGGAAGGAGTTACAGAGAGCTTTGGGCGCTAGGTTGAACTTCAGTACAACGTTTCATCCTCAGACCGATGGTCAGTCAGAGCGAGTTATACAGATTTTGGAGGATATGATGAGAGCTTGTGCTTTAGATTTTCCGGGTAGCTGGGACAGATATGTATCATTGATGGAGTTTGCCTACAACAACAGTTTCCAGTCGAGTATTGGTATGGCACCATATGAGGCTTTGTATGGTCGTCAGTGTAGGACTCCGATTTGTTGGACCGAGCTGTCCGAGAGATCTATGATTGGACCCGACTTGGTTAGGGATACTGAAGAGAAAATCAGAGTAGTGCAGCGGAATTTGAAGGCAGCCAAAGATCGACAGAAGTCTTATGCCAATTTGAAGAGGAAAGACGTGCAATTTGAGATCGGGGACAAAGTTTTCCTTAAAGTTTCTCCTTGGAGGAGAGTGCTTCGATTTGGAAAGAAGGGTAAGCTGAGTCCTCGTTTTATTGGACCTTATGAGATTTTGGCTAAGGTAGGACCTGTAGCCTACAGATTGGCGCTACCGATGGAGTTGGCAAAGTTGCACGATGTGTTTCACGTTTCGATGCTTCGTCGGTACAGATCAGATCCTTCGCATGTTCTGTCAGTTCAGGATATCCAGGTTCAGCCAGACTTCTCTTATGATGAGGAACCACGAGCCATTCTAACCCGGGAGGTTAGGCAGTTGAGAAATAAGCAGATTCCTTTGGTTAAAGTGTTGTGGATCCATCATGGAGTCGAGGAAGCGACTTGGGAACCAGAGGAGTCGATGAGAACTCAGTATCCACAGTTATTCAGTTCAGGTGAGAATTTCGAGGACGAAATTCTTATTAGTAGGGGAGAGTTGTCACACCCCATTTGCCCCCTAGTAGAATGAGCCTGTCTGTCCGTCTGTCTGTCTGTCTGTATGTGTAAGCATTCGCATGTGTACAGTATTTCATAAGGGTATTTCAGTAAAATGCATGATTTTTGTGGTTTTATTATTATGTGGGTGCATACATGGCATTAGTGTGTGAATTAATTAGGAAATTACTTGTGTGCACTTGAGCATACCATATTAGGGTGTTATTAGTTGGGAATCATTTACGTGCATTTGCTTATACCATTGTAGAATACATTTAATTGAGGTTGCATTTGGTGTGTGTGATGTGTTGAGTTAGGGTGTGAGTGATTAAATTCCACCACCAAGAAAGTGACATGTGTATTAGGTTAGGGAAATGAATAAAGAAAAGAAATATGAGTGAGGGGAAGATCATTTCACGTTTTTCCCTTTCTAGCTCCATCTTCTTCTTCTTTTCCCTTTCCTAATTGCTACTTGCTGTGGATCAAATTGTGGTAGTGGAAATTAGTCACTCTTGCTTCTAACTTGGTAAGTCACTGCAATTCTCATCTTAGTTTCCCTTTATTTCATTTTCATCTTCTTCCTTGAGTTAGGTTTAACTTAGGGTTTATTTTGTTGAATGTTCTTGTTGAATTTGTGATTAGTTGAAGCTCCTCGCGAACCTAAGGGCAAAGAAGTTGCTGGTCCTAGTGGAGCTAAGTGTTAGAAGATTAGAATCCAGGTTTGGGAATTTATGATTGTGATTTGTACGATTTTGATGTTTACTGTGAATTCTAGGGTTTATATGTTCTTGAAGAGCTTGAATCAATTAGTCTTGATTTGGTTGTTTAAATGCTAGATTGAGATGCATGTATATTGATTATGTGAATTGAGATGATTTCTGGAAGGTAAAGACAGGTTTGTTTGGGTTAAAATCAAATTGGGAATTGAATTGTTATTCTGAGAATTCTGGAAATTCTGGAAAAGTCGATGTACTGTTGAATCTGTAGAAACTCTCTCTGTCGCGTGACTCGCTACGAAGGAAGGCAAGTCACGTCGCTTGACTCTCGGTCACGACGTGACCTGCCTGCTGAGAAGCCAGTAGCGTGACAAGCTGAAGAGCAGGCAAGTCACGAGACGTGACCCTCGGTCACGCCGTGACTTGCGCTTGCGATGGCGATTACGTTGCGTGATCTGCGAGGGAGAAGCAGCGTCACGTCGCGTGACCCTCGGTCACGCCGTGACCTGCATAAGCATTGCGTGACCCGCGAGGATCACGCAACGCATTTGGCGAGAAACAAGCAGGTCACGAGACGTGACCCTAGGTCACGCCGTGACCTGCCTGTTGAGAAGGCCAGTCACGCCAGTGACCAGCCATTCTCGCCCGTTTCTCCGCTCAGCTCGTTTTTCCGAAATTTCCTGGTTTTTAACTCAGAAATGATCTTGGTACTTCTTCTGAATAGATTTTACTGTTGTATGATGCATGTCTTACTGTTTAATGCTTCGATATGCGTAATAGCATGACTTTCTGATGAATTATATTCTGTATCCTGAAATGTGAACTGTTTGACGCATAACCTGCTAGAGTCAAGTAAGTGGATAGTTAGGCATGCCTAATAGAGTCTTTTAGCTGCAGCATCAGTTCTGTTCGGACCCCGATCAGGTCCCCGTTTGGTTCCTCGCGAACCCTTTCTGTATAAGGATCTTGTTTAAGGTCCATTTTGAATATAAAATGTGAAAGTTAAATGTATAACGGTAATCGATTCGTACCCGTAAGGTACTGTCTGTAATCGGCTCGTACCCGTAAAGTACTGTCTGTACACTCGTTATCCACTACCTAGGGTCAGCAGGTATTCTTAGTATGTTTGGTTGTAATGCTCAGTTCCGTTTGGCTATATACGTGATATCTGAATGAATATGTTTATGGGATCCTGGTTATATGGTTTTTAAATGTAAACATGTTGATTTGAATTATGCTAACCTTTGCATAATGCCATTCTGAATGTGATATGTTTTGACGACCATTGTGAGTGGCCGTCCATAAATTTATGTGTGTTTCCCCACTAAGCGTATATCGCTTAGCACGGTGTTTTTACCCGTGCAGGTGCGGAAGACGTTTTGCCTTGAGAGAGTCGCCGTCATCAAGCCAACACAGAAGAGTTTTTAGTGTAGGGCTATTTTTGTATCAGTGTTGATTCTTTTTGTATAGAACTCTCTGTATCAGCTTCCGCTTTTGTATCTATATTTTGTATATGTAATATTATTTTCTTTCAGCTAGTTGATCAGATTATTATTGTAATAGTTTAATTATAATAATGCATGATCAGCTTTTGCTTTCTGCATGTAAGGATTTTAATTATTCTGTATTTCTGAATGTATGTTATGAATGGATGTATATTTTGCTTTGCTTTTGTTTGATGACACCTTGTCTCATACGGCATCTCACTCCTTATCGGATGGGATCGCCTACGTATGGGAAGGGGGCGTTACAGACCCTGTGCCACATCTCGTCGGCCTTCGATTTTGGCCGGGATAACGCCATTGCCCTTCCCCTTGCTGTGCATCACCCTCTTCTGCATTACTTGGTCCAACATCACCCCCCATCATATCATTATGGAAATTACGATTTGAAGGTCCTTCGGAACTTGATTGAGGTATGACCTGTTCTGGTGTTCCAAATAATTGCTGGAAGAATTCATTTCCATACACATCTTGCGTTGGAGTTGACTGCGTATTAAATGCAGGAAGTGTGAATGCATCCGGTGTTTGCTCTATCAGAACGGACATTGGTATCCCATGGTATGAGCTACTGGGACCAGCGGTATCTCCAGGTATGTAACTGGTGCCCCCCATTTCAAAATGATGCACAACTCCCAAGTCCTGATAAGGCCACGCCATGGGTGGTGGAATTTGCGTTACCTGTGGATCATAATAAGTTTGCTCAACATTTCTTCGCCTGTTAATCATTCCAGTCCGATGTCGTCGGGTACGAAAATCTTGGAATTGTTGTTCCATAGGGGCAACAGTCACAGGTTGTGGACACGGTTGTCGCTGATATTCATTCGAGACTCTATCCTCATAACCAACTGCACCCAGGATGCTTTCAAATATCCTATTGTTATCCACATATCCGGGGTGTTCGCGGTAGACTCTCTCAAGACCATCAACCTACATAGTGTAAATTTTTTGTCATTATATTTCTACAACATTATTCAAAAATCGGTACCATACATATATAGTAATTGTGTAATATAAAATAAAGAAGAAAACTTACTGTAGCTCCTCGTCTCGCACCAATTGGGGTTATCCACTGTCTAGTTCTTTGCACGTACCATTGCATGTATTCAGATCGAAAATGCAATGGCCGTCTTCAAAGTTGGCCAACAACAACACGACCATGCCGGTTATTCCATTCATTTATAAAGGCTGCAAACTCTATCGTCCAATTCAGCTGAGTTTGTCCACGCATATCAATTGTATGCAGATTATCTTGTATAAGTGGGGGCGATGGGATTTGCTGGTCAAAATCGAATTGACGCATGACCCTGTCAGGATGGTGCCACTCTATGATATAGAAACATATCAACGGAACGACAGCAATCCAACTTTGTTGTCCACTCCTACATACATCGGGAAGCAGTTGAATTACATTATGGTACGGCTCCCATTCAAACTGCATAGCAAATTATCACAGGTCATCTTAAATATTCATTAAAAATAATTTTTAAGCATAATTTAATCTACCAACATATGTACATAAATTAAATTAAATTAAATTCACTGACTACCTCTTCAACTCCTTGCGTATCTAATATTTTTCGATACGTCCATATGTCTCTTCTGGACATGATATTCCTGTCCAATGCAACACTCCACCTACGCAAAGAAAATGTTCAAATATCAGATCGCGTTGATTGAATTAATATCACATAAAAATTTAATTCAAATACATATTCATAAATTATATTTTACCTGATCCCGTATAGCAAGTCCCTATTTAATGGTTGTGACTCCACATGTTCAGGCCTAAACATGGGTAGTCTCTCCCACGCCCATAGTTGTCAGAGTTGCATATATCCAGCAACTCCCTTAGCATTTGGACATGTCGCCCTACATAGTTCTCTATACAACCAGGCTAGGCATGCTGACCCCCAGCTATATTGTCCAACAGAATTCAAATCCTCCAACATCGGTAAAAACATCAGATGCACCGTGCTGGATGATTGTGACGAAAATAACATTCCACCTAAGTATCGTAATATCTAAGCACGGGCATATTGTTGCAATATTAAGGGTGTCGCATCATCGGGAATATCACCGAATACCCTATCCAACCAAGTCATTTTTATTCGTCCCCCCCTCATGTCCGCTGAGGAGGGAACCACTCTGAGCAAATTGTAACACACATCCTCCCAGTCATTATTGGTTCTTCCTGTCACAGGCCGACCCTCAATCGGTAACCCCGTTAAAATCCCTACATCCTCAAGTGTTATTGTTGCTTCACCGCACGTGAGGTGGAATGTATGTGTTTCTGGTCTCCATCTTTCAATCAGTGATGTGATTAGATTCCAGTCGACACTTATAACCCCAATTTGGGCAATACCTAATAACCCTAACGATCTTATTTATGGCATTATTCTCTCATCAATTTGTCTGTAGTGCCCTTCCAAACTGCCTCTCCTAGTTCTCAGCACATCTCTTTCAACCTTTGCATAATTTTATCAAATATACAAGTGAATAAATACATAATTTCATCCATAATCTACAACACACATATATATATTAAAAAAAATTATAAATTATAATTTACGAAATATTTTCATAATATATATACTTGAAAAATATATATACATACAAAATATATATACACACAAAATATATATACACAAACATATATAATTTCATCAAAAAATTATATATACACAAAATTTTAATAATCTACAAAATATATATAATAAAAGAATTACCGAATTATGCCATATCGCATCAGATCGATATTTTCCTTGCAGTGTTAGTAGCTCTCCATTGATAGGACACGAGTTAATTCATTCAGCTCCTAAATGATAAGGATCCATTTCCAAACTTGCAATTTCAAACAAAAAAAATTAAAATATTAACAACGATTCATGCAAATTAGATTTGTCTAAATAATTTAAATGTCCACAACTTATACATATAATTTAATTTTCAAAACATTTTAAAGTTTAACTCGATCATATTATCTGTTACAAACAACATTTACAGATTAATCATTTTTTACAACATAAAAATGTTTCCTTGCAAATAATGCATTTTTTTCCTCTATATTCAAGTATTCATACATATATATGCTATAACTAATTAAAATAAACACAAATTATTCAATAACAAAATAAAATTATATAATCTTACCTTTAATTTTGAAATTAATTGGACTTCAAAAATTTAACCACCTACAAATTAAACATTAATATCATATTTAACTGTGCCACCAATTTGCTAAATATTTTTGATTTCCACCCCACTTTAAAATTAAGCCCCAAAATAAATACAAATTATTCAATAACAAAATAAAACTAAATTGTCTTACCTCAAAGTTTGAAGGTATTTGGGCTTCAAAATTTTAAGTACCTATAAATTAAACATTAATATCATGTTAATGACAAAATAAACCTCTTATATAAACAAATTGACAAAATTAAACTATCATAAACTTACTTTTAATCAAGTAAAAAAGAGTGAACAACCGCTTGAGAATAAATTGATTGAAGGATGAGAGTTTGATCTAAAGAAATACTTCAAAGCAGAGTATGGAGAGAGTGAATGGCAAAAACAATTCCGAGCGCAAAGTATAACAATTGCAATTGGAAATTTGAAATGAATGTAGAGACAGTGAAGGGAAGGGAAAAAACAAAAAACAGGGCCTTCCTTTTTCACGTGAAGCTGCACCTCTGCAGCTTCACGTGACCAGCTGAACACTGCAAATGCAGTGCTCAGCAAAGGTGCCAGAAATCGGCTTATTGTGCAGCCGGTTTCTGGCACTTTCTGTCAGAAATCGGTGCAAGTACACGCCGATTTCTGGCAAATGGAAACCGGCCTCTGAACCAGTCGGTTTCCGACACCCCAGTTTCCTAAATTCATTTACTGTTGCACCATTTTGCTAATTTTTTTTCCTTTCCACACCAATTTCAAAAAAAGCCCATTTTTTTTCTTCTCCTGGTTTCAATGGATGGCTGGCTTGCTGATTTTTCCTGAGAGTTAATTTCTACTTTGGTTTTGGCGGTTGGTTGCAACTTTGTGTTGCTCCATCTATTCTATTTCTAGGTACCTCAACCCAATTCCTTAGGCTTTTTCTTATTGCAAAACTTATTGATTCATTGAGTATGTTTATACAAAACAACTCTATAGCCCTCTTTCCATTTTGTGCAACTGATATGCTGTAAGTGCTAACACGATTGCTTGAA
This sequence comes from Excoecaria cochinchinensis, assembly GCA_947683425.1. Lineage (NCBI taxonomy): Eukaryota > Viridiplantae > Streptophyta > Magnoliopsida > Malpighiales > Euphorbiaceae > Excoecaria > Excoecaria cochinchinensis. Next base: position 963,417 of record CANTUQ010000073.1, read on the forward strand.
ATCACTTTACTTTTACTCCATCTTGAACCCATGTGGTGTCCTAATGAAATCTGATGAAAATGCAGCATTATTTTCACCCTCAAAAGCATCGTCTTGTTGACCAGCATCATTGACCTCACCATGTCGTGCATTAAAAACATGTTTCTCAAAAGCATCATCTTGTTGACCATTTCTTCCCTCTTGACTAGCATCATTGGCCTCACCATAAGGTCTAACATTCACATTAACATGACTCGTAGATGCTTTGCATAAAAAGCATATAAATTGTGTTTAGTGAATCAATCCCATTATACTTAATAGTTAAAAGGATAAAAGTTTAGCAAGTTACCTGAGTTGCAGAAGCCTCATTGTCATTTTTGGATTTCCTCTTCTTTCTTCTTTGTGTAGTAGTTTTCTTTTGTCTTTCAGGTCTGTATGTCCTGATGTTGTGGACCTTGCCTATCTAACTTGTAGGGATACTTGTGTTGGGTTTCTTCGCAATAATTCAAATTAACGCAGCGGAATAAAATTGAAACCCAAACAGGATTCATGTATTTTCAATTGATTTTGAAAAGAGGGAATAAGATTTACCAACCTTTTGAACGAAATTAACTCCTTAACTCGGACTACAGGCGTTGTCTCAGTCACGAACACCCTCTATCGGTATCTACACGCACGAACCGACGAACAAAATTCGTAGGGATGCTAGCTCCCTTACGTTGCGATTGGATTTTATGTTTTTTCTTTCTCAAAAAAAATATGGCGGCTAGGTTTTTCTCTAGTAGGAATGATAGCCACTCTCAATCCTTTTTCTCTTAGGAAAAACGAGATTAGGGTTAATCTATTTTTAACATATATCCACATATATATATATGTATAAATTTTAAACCCTAAAGAGATAAATAGGGATATTATCTCTTATTCAAAATTAAGAGATATTTTATATATATATATATATATATATATATATATGTATGTATGTATTTATTTATTTCTTATTTGAAATAATAAGAAATATTATATTAATACATATTATTATCTCATATTCAAAATACGAGATATATATATATATATATATATATATATATATATATATATATATATATATAGATATATATATATATATATATATATATGATTTCGAAATTAAATTAAATCCACATTTTAATTTCGAAATACCCTAATTAAAATCCATTTTGGTCTTAGTGTGTGACCCAATAGGTTTATATTAAATTGGCAGTGGGCCTAATCTCATAATAAGCCCACAAGTCATAATTGGTCTGTAGCAAGACATTATGACTACCCAAATAATATAAATATCGTTAGTCCGATTTTAACCTGACAATAGAACATGCCATTATCTTTTTTTCACACGATGTCTTGTTTGAACATAAGTCATGGTCCATGTCAAACTTATATTGTTCAAACATATAATTTCCCGATCACTAAGTAGACTGATAAATTCAAATGACATTGATCACACTATCAATTCATTCGAGCACGACCATGCATTTTTACAGTCCTACTTGTCGAGGGGCCCAATAGATATCTCTCTCATAAGAGAGGGACAAATACCATCTTAATTATTCACTTTTCTCTGCATAATTCTCATTATGTCCGATCATAAACTTTATAATTATCCGATTAAGGATAACGTTTGATTATGTCAAAACATAATATTCTTTATGTAGGAAACTGTGATAACCTCAAGTCAAAGGATTCGATAACATATCTATTATAAGATCACTTATGACACTATTTCATGTAGTGATCTTACAGTTGGTCTATCCAGTGCTTTGTTTTCTAACAAATACCTATAGATTTGATTTATATCATCATATATAATCATCCCATGATTATCAATGCAAATCTATACTAGTCTTAATTTATCTTTATACCCTTTAGTGATAAATGACTAGGGACGACACGAATAACATTATTATTCATAAACATTACAATAATGTAACATGCCAATAATATTAATGTGAAGAAAACCATTATATATAAATGAAAATGTAATGATTACATCAAGATCCAAATGTTTATCGTAGGGCATAACTACTAACAACTTGGGCTCATTAGAATCTCTAATCCTTCTCTTCTTCAGTCTTCCTGGCTGCTTTTTCTCAACTGGAGGCAGTGGCTGTTGATATTCAATATTTGGCCATAAATTTTGTCCATTCTTTAAGTTTACACAATGTGAATACACCCTCATATATGTGCTTTTATGGAAATATAGATGAACAAATTCTTCTGGCATTTTCTTCAAGTAGTAAATTGTTGATAGTACATGTGCATCTGGGATTCCTCTGACATCTCATTTATAGTAAGAGCAAGTTTTTGAACTCAAGTCAACAACAAATGCCTTCTTTTCCCATTCCACCTTAAATTTATATTGACCATTCCACTTAGGAGTCCAGAATCTAGACAATATTTTCATTCTTTCTAATTTCTTTTGCGCTTTTGGAGTAATAGTCCTAGGAAAATTCTCTATTAGCTATTTGTTCTCTAAAATTAGCTTCATGATGTATGTTACGATGCCTTCAAGCATTATTAAGATAGGCTGGTCTCTCAAAGGTAAGATGGCATTGTTGAATGATTTATAAATATTATTGTAGAGCTTCTCACAATTGAGTCTAGGATTGAATGCATGTACTTCCCAATGGTAGTTGCCAATTCCCATGTGATGATTATATGCCTCTAGCTCTTTCAATTTGATTATGTTCATGTGCCAATTAAAATCCGCCTATGGTAGCACAGCAGTAGCCTGCATAAGATCCTTCATTAACTTGCATTTGAATTTTGATTTAGAATTCTAATACAAGTGTCTCCAACAGTATCTATGGTCTTCAAGGTTCATAAGATCCTCAGTAGCTTCCATAATTCCCTAAATTTAAAGAAACACAAGCAATGTACATTATAAACTATCATTTTGAACAAAATATATTTATTTTGTAATTAACAATAGCATACCTTCTATTGATCACTTCTAAAGTTTCAACCATGTTCATGTGCAGACCCAATATAATTAAGCAAGTTGTTAAGAAAACCATCTCCATGTTTCTTTTGATTCGGTTTCCATTACAACTATTGACAAAGGGTAAATATGGTCATGTTCATCATATGTTATTGCTGCCAAAAGTTATCCATGTGGTTCACCCTTCAAATGACATCCATCCAACCCAATGATCGGCTTTAAACCATATAAAACCCTTTCTTATAGGCATCTAAGCACATGTACACTCTCTTAAAAACTAGTTGTTTATAAATCAGTAGTCTTTTGTGTGCATTAGTGCACTACTGCTACGATTACTTCTTAAAACTTTAGCATAAAAGTTCCACATCTGTGCATATTGCTCCTTCATACCCCATTGTATCTTTTCAAAAGCATACCTTTTAGCTCGATAACATTTCATTGTGCTAACACCTAATGTAAGATCAAATTGCACCTTTTTTGGGAGTATCTCTTCCATATAATTTATCACACAACCATTTTGAAGTTGCAATTTTGTTATGAAACACCCTACTACATGTGTGGTTAAACCTATATGTTTTGATTTGAAAGGTAAACTCATCTATGATTTTTGTAGCATACAAATACCATGGACACTCCTCACTACATTTTGCTTGAATTTTTCACTCACTTGATTTTGAAAATTGCATAGCATATCCCCCTATCACAGCATATTCTAATGCAACTTCTTGAGATCCATCATATCCACAAACATAAAACTAACTATGCAATTTGGATTCAACATGTCAATGTCACTATTAAACTCAAGAAATATTATTTTCTCACAATCATCTACATTCACTTCCATAAATTCATCATCAAATTCATCATTGGCAGCCTCATTAAATTGATTTTGTATCCCAGGTTCCTTTGAATCATTAATTTTTTCCTTACCCTTACCTTGTTCTTTTTCCTTACACTTCTTTTTTTCCTTACCCTTTTTTTTTCCTTACCATTCTTTCTTTTATTCTTATTACTAAGTTCACGATACCTAACAACATAATAAATAATATTAAAGTATGCATACCCTATTTCTTCTTCACCATAAACAGATACAAATGACATTATATCCTTATCATTATCTACATTAGAATTCCCATTGATCATAACTTGTCTCCCACTACAAGAAATTAACGATTTTTCGACTGAAAATAAGCAATTTTCGTCGGGAAACTAATTTGCTGACGGAAAAAATTTCCGTCGGTATAGTAATCATAGGGAATTATTCCCGACGAAAATATTTTCGTCGGGATATTTCCCGACGGTAATGGAATTTTCTTCGAGAAAATTCTCAAATTCCCGACAGAAATTTTATTACCGTCGGGAAATTTTCCGACGGAAATGTAATTTTTGTCAGGAAATTTAATAACAATTTTAAAATTAATTTTTTAATTAGTTATTTAACCTGTAATATTAATTAGTTATTTAACCTGTAATATTAATTGCAAAATAATGAAAATGAAGATAATATCTAAATTCTAATATCGAATACTAATTGAATATAATAATTGTACTAATCATAAAGTTAATAAGTATTTAGCAAGATCATAATAGTTACATATATATGTCTGTTTCAAAATCCTAAACTAAGATGATGGTGGCGGCAACGGCTGATGAGTACGATCAGACTGCTGTGATGATGAGGTGACCATACCTTTCAAATTCGCTATCTCATTGCGTAGCTCAGATATGAAGTCGAAAGATTGTCGCCACCAAGTTTCTGAGTCTTGCCACCGAGCTTCTGAATCTTGCCACTGAGCTTGTGATTGTTGCAATTTAGATCTTAGCTCACTAACAGTATTTCGAAATTCATGTACTTCCCTGGAGGCAGACCGTCTGTTAGATGCGGCTATACTTGAGCTTGAGGAATGCAGGACCTGGCCAAAGAACCTAAGCCAAATACCCATCCTCGCTGGTCTCTACCACCAGCCACTTCATAATAAATTTGATTCGCATCAACATTATCGAAATTCTGTGAACGTTGCTGAATTGTGTCTTGAACTTGTTCCTGTCGTAAAACAAATGTTTTATAATAAGCAATGATTAATAATAACTAATATTAAATATTTATAAATTATAATACTTTTTACATACATGTAAAACCCTTGACCGAGAATTGACGAACGTTTGACCATCATGATTTTTGGTGTGGGTGTGCAAAAAGACCTCACCATAGGTAGGCGCTCTACCCATCGATGCTTCCTGTAAATATAAAAAGAATTATAGGTGTACTATAATTTATTGAGTATTCGTACAAGTTTTTACTAAAATTTCGGCAGAGTTTTTCCTATATTTTAACCATACCTCCTGTACATAAAGACAGAAAAAGACTTCAAATTTATTGTTATGCTTGCATCCAACATCCAACAACAATGCAAACTCCTCACACAATTAACATTCCCATCCTCCTCTATGTTAATGAGATAAATGTTAAACAGTAATAACATTAATCACAGAAATAACAGTAAATTATAGTAATATCCATCGATCCTTCCTCAAACATAAAAAGAATTATAGGTGAACTATAATCTATTGAGTATTAGTACAAGTTTTTACTAAAATTTTTGCAGAGTTTCTCCTATATTTTAACCATACCTCCTATATAAAAAGACAGAAAAAATACTTTAAATTTATTGTTATGCTTGCATCCAACATCCAACAACAATGCAAACTCCTCACACAATTAACATTCTCATCCTCCTCTATGTTAATGAGATAAATTTTAAATATTAATAACATTAATTATAGTAATAACAGTAGTATTTTGTAATACTTACAAGTTTATCTGCATATTCCCGATGGGACATTAATCCTCCAGTATGCAAGAATGAACTGACTCCCTCAGGTCCTCCCCGTCTATTATTAGTATTCCGCTCTAAAATGGAAAGGGTCTCGGGCGTCGTCCAATACTGTTCCCAGTGTGCCCATGTATCTTCGGTCATGTAACAAGGTTGTACTCCACCAGTGTGTAGCAAGCACACTAAGTCCTTATAACGTGCTCCAGCACGACTCTCCCATGTATCATACATGATGTTGTCAAACTCCGAATCTCAGTAAAATTGTTTCTTATGAGAATGAACAAAAAATAAATTATAAGTAAGGGTAAACTATAATTTGAGCTGTAATAAATGTTATCATAATTTATTACCTTGAATTCTTCAAAATAAAAATTTTTTATTTCTTGTGACACCTTCTTCCAGACATAACCATCATATTCAATTCTATTGTTGACCGTGGTTGTCATATTGCGTGAGCACTTTCCTGAAGGATTCAAACTAATATACAACAATCCTAATAAAGTTAATAAAATTAACAACTATCATTAAAATTAATAAAAAAATTAAATATTAATCACTTACTCCCCAGCTCTAATGGTGATATAGATTTTTCCATCAACTCCAACTGAGCCAGGCATAGGTTGTTCCGCTGCATCTGTTCCTGATACCTCAGTTGGCATAGATTCGGTGTGTGCCATATGAGTCGATTCAGTAGAGGGAGTGGTAGATTGTGCAACACTAAGGATGGTCGGTAATGCGTCAGCCTGAGTGCAGTCATTGAAACCAGGCGATGGGGATGCTCCATCACCAATACTGTCACCTCCATCATGCACCCTGAGACGTGGAGGAATCGTTTTACTCTTCTTTCACTTAAACATTTTTCCAACCTGACATTATGAAAAAATTGCATATTGTCAGATAATATAAAATAATCACATTATAACAAAAATAAAATCAACAATACTAATAAAAAAATAAGTTTACAAGAATATTATATTCAATAATAATAATAATAATAATAATAATAATAATAATAATAATAATATTAATATTAATATTCAATTTATTTACGTTAATTATTCATATTACTATCTAACCAAAAAAATACTAACAACCGTGCAAATTAACATAAATAAATAATAATTATAATAATACAAATTAACATAAACAAATAATAATAATAATAATAATAATAATAATTAAGGTACAAATTTTACAGCTTTTATTTCAAAAAAATTAGCGTGTATAACACTAATAATATGAAAAATACTATTAATAAATTTAATAACAACATTTAAATTAATAAACTCATAAAAAGGAAATATATATATATAATAAAAACAAAAAAAAAACAAATTTCTCAAATAAAGTGTTAATCTTATTATTTTCTAATAATACTAACAACATTAAATTTGTCATTTCATTAATTAACCATAATCCTACTAATACTATATAACACTAACAATCATCTATTTCAACAATTGTTTAATTAACATCTAATTACAAAAATTATTCTAATAACAATAACATTCCACATTAAAAATACTAATAATAATACATTACAAACAAATTATTCATAGTATTATTTAACAATAATAAAATATTTAATTAACATAAATCAATTAAAATAATTCTAACAACAATTAACACTAATTAATAATTAATTTTTTTATTACACAATATTTAATATTTAACAATATCTAACAAACATAAATAAATTAATAATAATAATAATAATAACTTAATTTTTTAAAAAAAAAATAGGAGAGGAACCAGATCTGCGTACCTGACGTCGGAGGAGGAGGAGGAGGAGGAGGGGAGGGAGGAGGAGCAGGCGGAGGAGGGGATGAGGACCACGCCGGAGCAGTGGTAGTCGACGCCGGCGGAGAGGAGGTGGCGCGTAGCGGGAGGGAAAGAGGAGGGAAGATCGGAGCGGGAAAAGAGGGAAGGGAGGGGAGAGAGGAGGAGGAGGGGAGGGGAGCCGTCGATCGGAGGGGAGGGGCGGACCGGCAAGCGCGTCATGGTGGTCGGCGGAGGAGCAGAAAGCGGAGGGGAGAGGAAGGGGAGAGGGAGGAGAGAGAGAGTAGCGGGGGGGAAGAAGAAATTAAAGGCTTTTAATTTTCTTTTAGCGACGGAAGGAATATTCCGTCGCTAGAAATAGTGACAAAATAATCATTTCGTCGCAACCTTTAGCGACGGAATAGAATTATGTCGCTAATTATAAATTATTGGCGACGGATTTTTAAAATTCGTCGCTAAATTAAATAAAATTATTTTCCTATTTTTTTAGCGACATAATATATAATTCATCGCTATTTTTAGCGACGATTTTAACGAACCATTGCTAAAAATTGTTGGAGAATGTGGAGGGAATGCTTGGTACCATTTTTAGCGACGAAATTTATTTTTCGTCGCTAAATTGCGGCGAAAATAAATTTCCGTCACAATTTAGTGACGGGAAAAAAACTGTCGCTAAATTGCAGTAGAAAATAAATTCTGCCGCAATTTAGCGACGAAAATCACTTCGTCGCTAAATTATACTTTTCTTGTAGTGTCCGTTCATCATAAGGTCCACTAAAAATATTACCTTTTAAATCATAATTATCTAAGTCGTCCACTAAAGGCATTTTACACTCACCATATTACTACCTCCCATTCTCCTCAACCAATTCATCCCAATTATCAACTGGCTAAGGCACATATCCAGATGATTCAAAAGCTATCATATTTTCAATGGACTCATATTCTATATAAAGAAGCACACTATTTGTATCTCCTAATGCATTTGTTAAATCCAACATGTTTGCATCATTGAAAAATGTGTTCAATTCATCCTTAATCCCTGAATCTGGTAGCATATAATAACACTTTTTAAATTCTAGTACACCACATTTTGCAAGCAAGTCGTTAACCTCCAAAGGAGAAAATTTTTCAATGTCTATGCTCTCAAAAGTCTAAACCTCACCCTCACATATTTTTGTTTTGGTTCCCCAACAAAGTAACCACTTTAAATCTAAGTAAACAGTAATATATCCTAGTGATATTTTACCTTTTCCCTGAAAACCAAACAAAATAACAAAAAAAATAAATAAATTTCATTTTATAGTCAAAATTCTACATTTATAAATTTATATAGTGACATAAAATGGTCCCCCTCAAAACTTAGAATTCAAAGACCCACATGTATTGTCAAAATCAAACAAATTTAATAATATAAAAATCACAGATAAATCCTATTAATTCATTATAAATTCAAAACCCCGCTTTTACCTGCCATACCCATAAAGAAATGCATTATAGTCGGTACCTGTAACATCGAATACCAATGCCTGTCATGCTAGAAAGAAGCTTCTCCTCTTTCAATCCTCATTCATAAGCTTTAATTTAGGGTTTCACAACCAAAAAACTATTGATTTACATAAAGTTGAAATGATTTTAGTTTGATTTAAAGGGATAGATAGGGTAGCGAGACAATAAAAAATTGTATAAGGAAGAGAGAATAAGAGAAATAGAGAGAGTGGGTTTTTTCGGGTCAAAGAAAGTCAAAGAAAGAGGGGGTAAAAATGAGAGTATGCAGGAAAATTGATTCGACACAAGTTGGCATCCTAATTAGCACTGTGAGACTCACTTATTAAGCCGAGTCAGCAAGATCTGTTACTGGTTGACGGGATGATGGACTGAGTCATTTAATTGAAATGAGACTCAAAATTGAGGATTGACATTGTAAGATTTTATTTATTGGATCTAACATTGAAAAGTATCTAATAATCCAAACCTAAATTTGTAATTAACCATTTCTTTTAATGAAGAGAATTGAGAAGAATAGGAAAGAATGGAGTAAAAATCTCTTTTATGTTGTTTGGCAAGATCAATTAGAGTTAGAACAAAATTGAAATTTCAATCTCAAAATTAAAAATAATAAAAATATAACAACCCAAAATGGATCCTAGAAGGATTTTACAGTATTAATTGTGTAGTTAAGGGTACAAGAGTAATTAATAGTATGATTTGTGGGTTGAGCAATGGTATAATTGAAAGAAAATAAAGTAAATAAGAGAAAGAATTTCTTTAAGTGAGTAAATGGTAATTGAGCAAGGATTAAAGAGACATTTGCCATGGCTTTAATAAGTTTGGCCAATAGGAGAGTGACACCTAGAAGGGTGGTTGGGAGCAATTAATGAAGAAAAGAAAGAAAGGAAGAGAGAGGAAAAACCAAAAATTAGATTTTTGTTCTCCTTTTCTTTTTCCTGCGTGAGTTTCCCGTTCCCTCTACTTCTTCTTCATTTCTTTGCTCCTTGCTTCTCCTTCTTGGGTTGATCTTCAAGGATTTTGAGTTGAGATTGAAGAGGTTGAGTGTTAAGTTGTTAAGGTAAGTGGATGTGAAGTTGATGCTTTGATTTTCTTCTCTTTTCTCGTTTTCATTTTTGAACGTGATTTGGGTTTGGATTAAGTATTTTTGGATTGATTTGTGCAAGAATCCGATGACAAGAGGAAAGATAAGGGAAAAAAGAAGATTGAACTTGAAGAAGAGTGGTTTTGAGCTTCTTTAGAGGTTTGGGAGTCTATGTCCTATGGCTATGTTTTGGTCTTTGAGCTTTGAGTTCTGGAAATTTTGTGTTGAGAAGCATGTTTATGTGTGTGTTTAAGTGGGTTATTGACTAATTTTAGGTTAAGTTGGGAGTGCTGTTAGTGCTTGAATGTGGGCATAGTTCTATGTGTTTATAGTTAATTTGAGAGTGATTTAAGTTTAGTTGATTCTCTTGTTTAGTTGTTCATTAATTGCTTGTTATGAGTGTTTAATGATGTTGGCATGATTATAAGCATGTTTTGAGTGCAATTGATAGACGAATTGATATTATATGCATGATAGTATGATTTTGAGTAAAATTTGCATGAGTAGAGGTGTGATTTTCGTCAGCAGGCCTTGGAGCTCGTCTCTGTTGTGAGCGCGATAGAGAACTCGAGTTTCGAGCTGCCGTCGAGAGCTCAAGGTCCGATCTCCTATTGGAGCGCGCTAAGTTGCGAGCGCGACAGAGAGCTCGGTAATCTGAGCTCCTGTCTGGCTGTTCTTCGTCTCGAGTGCGCCTGCGCGCCGATCGCAATGGGAACCTACCCGCCCTCTATCGCGAGCGCTACAGAGACCTGCCAGTTCCCTCTCACGAGCATAGAGCTTGTCGCGAGCGTGACTTTAGGGTGAGTTCCGCATTTGTCACGAGCACAACCCACCCCTGTTCTTCAAATGTATATGAAAAGTTGCACTTTGCATGGTTTTTCACTTATGATTGGTATGTGATTTGAAGTATGAGCTATATTATATTATTCCAAGTATGTCTTAATGGATTTATGTGCATTAAATTATTCGGATATATGATCAAATGTAAGGTTAGTTAATAAAGAATAGAGTTCTTTTGTATGAGCCTGAATGGTCATAATAGTAGATAGATAAGCATGCTTACAAAGGGATAGAGTTTGCAGCTGTTAGAGTCGGCCCCATTTGGGTCTAGAGTTGGCCCGCAAGGGTCTAGAGCATATTTCCTTCGGGTAACTAAAGATTTGAGACTTCGGTCTCCAGATGTTTGATACTGCTTGTAGTATCTAGAGTACCCGTATCCACCACCGACGGGAATTCAGGTTATTGTATGGCTATAAGTGTACATGATATGCCCACAATATGTTTATATGTATATACATGCATTTGAGAGGTTATGATATGTTATAACATGTTCTACATGATTAAGTACATGTTAAAGCATGTGTAAAGCTATATGAATTGATCATGTTAAGAATAAGATGCATATGTTATTTACTTACTCATGCTTTTTTTAGTGTTTGCGGATAAATGTTATTGTGTGATGAGCATACTGTTATGATATTATATGCAATATTCGTGACTTCGTCAGAAGTCTATTGCTTCTGTTTCTCCCTCCTAAGCGTTATCGCTTACCTGGGGTGTTTTTTTTTTGTGTAGGTATGCAGGTTCGGTTAGGTTATAAGAGTCGTCCATCTGCTGGCCACTAGGAGTTGAAGTGGAGTTTTTGCTTTTGTTTATGATTCTTTTTGTAATGATCATACAGTGTATATGATAAAAGAATATTTTTGTATCGTGTAATTGTTATAAGGCTTTGATCTTGTAATGTAAGAATGATAATATTTTTGTATTGTGTATATTTTAAGAATTTATTAATGCAAGTATGTTTTGTTTATATGTTGCTTCCGCTATAGTTTATGCTTGAGTGTTTATTTATGCATGTGTTTGTGAGTGCGTAGCAACCCGATATTCTTTCCTAGGGGTATTGGGGTGTTTCAAAAAATATTTGCAAAATTATGGTTTTTATTCTACCATTGTTATCTTCTTTCCCATCTTCCTCTTCATCTAATCTAAAAAAAAAAAAACAAACTAAATTCAAATCTAAGTTACTTAACTAGTGTGAAATGGCACATAAAATCAACTTAAATCTAAAATCAAAACTACTATTGCTAGTAATTCAATTAAAAAAAATAAAAAGAGAAGAAGAAAAAAGAAGATGGAAAAGAAGCTCTGCAACAATCATGGAATCGGTGCATTCGGGGTATATCGGGAAATTTTTGTGTCAATCTATCATCTATAAAGCATTTCTCCCCGTTTCCATTACTTTCCAGCAATATGGTGGGAATTGCTGAAGCTATTTACCACCAGTTGAAAAATCAAATTTTCCTTCTCTTCTCTTCAATTCTCCCACCTAAATTCTATTCAAATAATGGAATTGAAGTAAATTTTCTTTCTCTTTCTCTTCCACCTATTTCTACCGAAACAAACAAAATGTTAGAAAATGATGGGAAAAATTTGATTTTATAAAAATGTACTAGCAATTGACTAAATTGTCCTTTTTAAATTCCAAATATCCTATTTAACTTTTACATAATTAAAATGAAATTTATTACTCTATTAAATATAATAGTGCATAATAAATATGGGTAAACATGTAAACTTTATTCTCAAACTTTTTTTAAAAAAATAAAAGACTTAAAATAAAACAAAATTAAATAGTAAAATTAACAACTTAAAAGGGAGTAATTGTTTCCATTCCCAATTTAAATCTGTTTAATCTTTTACTCCTTCCATTCCTGTATAAGAGTCGTTTTTTAGGAGTAGTGATATTCCATTTAATTGACGTTTTCTACAAAGTAAATGCAATATTAATTTTATTTTTTCATATGTCTCCTTGTCTTGAAAAGTTCAATTCATTAAACTCAGATTAATTTATCTTTTCATCTTTATTTTCCCAATATTCATATCTTCAAAACGTGAAGCATAAACTTAGTTAATAAAAATTCATTTAACAGATTTAAGAAAAAAATGGAGAAAGAAAAAAACTCTGCTAGTTTAGATTACACATCAAAAATCACATCCAATGAAAAAAAGAAGACAAAAATGTTAAATTTTGATTTGAATAAACTTCCACCTCATGATTTCGAGTTGAACAAATTACCCGATGATAGAGGAGATAAAGTTCTCGACAAAGAAGAGATTCAACAAGTATTGGAAGAGGAAATTCAGTAAACAGTGGAATATATGTTAAAAATTTATTTTTCAAAGTTCAGTCTCATCACCGGTGGCACCTCCACGATAACACGAGGAAAATGTCTCTCTCCACCTTCGCCGTCGGCATCTGATGCCTATAGGAAATGCTGGTTTGGAAAGAAATGATGGTTTGATCGGAGTATGGTGAAGATAAAATGAAAAAGGCAGAAGTGTGGCTTGGGAGAAGAAGAAAACGTGAAAAAGTGAAGTGTGAGCTGAAGGGAGCATGAAAAATTAGAAGAGTTATCTACCACAAAAGCAAAAGTAAGACAGTCTTTTTATTTTTAGCATAATAGTAATCCACCAAAAAGTAATTTTTTTTTTTGTCTTTTTTTTACTACTAGTTGTAGCTGAATTATATCAATTGAAATACTTTATTCAAATTCACAAGAACAAAAGTCAAAATACTTTATTCAAATTAGTACTACTTGTAGCAGAATTATTTGAATAGAAATAATATATTTTATGCATAAATTTTACTACTCCACGCTACTATTCCATGAAGTATTAAATAGAGTCAACGATTTTACTACTCCATGAAGTATTGGATACATTGCCTTTAAATTGTTAGAGAAAGGAAAATCTTATTGAAGTAAGTTGCATATAATTAAAGAAAAAAGATCTTGCTTGGCAAGTCACATATGAACAACAACCCTACATATTTGGACTATAATGGAATTGAAGTAAATTTTCCACCAGTTGAAAAATCAAAATTTCCTTCCCTTCTCTTCAATTCTCCCACCTAAACTCTATCCAAATAATGGAATTGAAGTAAATTTTCTTTCTCTTTCTCTTCCACCTATTTCTACCGAAACAAACAAAATGTTAGAAAATGATGGGAAAATTTTGATTTTATAAAAATGTACTAGCAATTGACTAAATTGTCCTTTTTAAATTCCAAATATCCTATTTAACTTTTACATAATTAAAATGAAATTTATTACTCTATTAAATATAATAGTGCATAATAAATATGGGTAAACATGTAAACTTTATTCTCAAACTTTTTTTAAAAAAATAAAAGACTTAAAATAAAACAAAATTAAATAGTAAAATTAACAACTTAAAAGGGAGTAATTGTTTCCATTCCCAATTTAAATCTGTTTAATCTTTTACTCCTTCTATTCCTGTATAAGAGTCATTTTTGAGGAGTAGTGATATTCCATTTAATTGACGTTTTCTACAAAGTAAATGCAATATTAATTTTATTTTTTCATATTTATCCTTGTCTTGAAAAGTTCAATTCATTTAACTCAGATTAATTCATCTTTTCATCTTTATTTTCCCAATATTCATATCTTCAAAACGTGAAGCATAAACTTAGTTAATAAAAATTCATTTAACAGATTTAAGAAAAAAATGGAGAAAGAAAAAAACTCTGCTAGTTTAGATTACAAATCAAAAATCACATCCAATGAAAAAAAGAAGACAAAAATGTTAAATTTTGATTTGAATAAACTTCCACCTCATGATTTCGAGTTGAACAAATTACCCGATGCACTACAAAAAAAAAGCCAATTAGCGACGGACAATTTCGTCGCTAATTGGGCTTTTTTCGTCGCTAATGAATTTTAGCGACGCGGCGACTAACAGTCGCTATTGGCACCGTCGCAAAAAATTTGCGACTAATTCATAAATCGGTCGCTAAAAATAGCGACTGAAAAATCCGTCGCTAAAAATGAAATTCAGTCGCTAAATAATTCTAAAAATAGTCGTATAAATATTTACTAGCGACGGAAAATTTGTCGCTATTCCGTCGCTAAAAATATTATGCTTTTATCATTATTTTTAATTTAATTTTTTATTACAATTTTTGATTTAATTTTTTTTATTATTATTACATCCAAAATTTAATTTAATTTATGTAAATAACAATTATACAATATTTTCAATATTACTATTAATTTAAAAAATATAATATCAAAAAAGTAAATTAAATTGTATAATACTTGAAAAATACTATAAAAAATACTAATTCAAACTAAATAATACTATTTAACAATATATAAAAGTTTACAATAAGTTCACAATAATTCAAATATAATAAAAGTATATTAAATTATACAAGACTTAAATTAAAAGTACATGTCCTTATTATATTTAGCAGCATTCATCCAACCGCAGTACCTATAAGTCACCAATAAAATTTTCAAATTAATATATACCAAAATTAATAAAGTAAAAATCAAAATAAGAAAAATTGATTCTAATTCATATATTACAAGTCATGAGCTACCATTTTCTAAATTTCCCACTTAATTAAATAACTAGAATATATATATATATATATATATATATATATATATATATATATATATATATTTCATAAATTTACATATTTCATAAACCTTAAGAATAAGAGACATTGAGCATGGAAATAACTGTAGAAATAAGACACCAATAAGCAATTAGCTTGAGTTTGGACCATTTTTGCAACTTCAATCTGACAAATAGTAAAACAAATGCTCAATGCAATTAAATAGATTTTGAAATCATTAATGAACTTGGTTCTTTAGTTATTTTTCTACTCGAGTTATTAGCACTTCTAAAAATTAAATTGTGTAAGACAATATTGATCTATTTGGAGCTCTAATTCATATCCTGCATAATATTAATGTTTTGGAACTCACCTATGCATAACCTGTAAGAGGTTATTCTTCAGAATTAAAGTGTACAACTTAGGGAGAGTAACAAGCAAGTACATTACTGGATAGATATAGGTATCACAAATTTGAATGTTAAACAAAACAGGGACTGTTGTAATTATTTAAGTATAAATTCTATGAGGACTTTTAACGCACAACTTGTGGGCAAAAGAAATTGAACTGAAAAACTGCATACTTTATTCATTCAAATGCTGCCTTTAGATAGTAGAATTCGTAAAGAGTTCATAGCAACAAATTGAACCACTAACACTGAAATATATGACCGCTAATTGAAACTACATCTCCTATTAACTTGGAACAACTTCCACTAACATTCAATGTATGACTTATTTGAAGAGAATGGAAAATAAGCAAAGCAAAACAGTAAAACTTAACCATGTAGTCAAAGAAGATAGATTTTGGTTCGTACCTCATACTCTCTGTTTATTTGGAATCATCATCTAACAATTTCTTCGTTTGTACTTAACAGAAACCTTGTACTTAATAGAAACCTTGTTATTAAAAGAAATAATAATGAATAAAATAAAATTACAAGCTAAATTAACAAACAGTGGAATAATCTTGGAAAAATTAGCTCACAAAAGGCACTTACATTCACTAATTTTTCTTCCATGAGATTTGCATTTCTTCTTTTTAAGCCCTTTTGGTTTTTGATTTCCTTGTCTTTCAACCTTCTTCAAAAACCACGCAGGCTTCTTTGTTGTAAACACAAGATATACAGATCACATATCATTACTGGTAAATTACTTATTCTTACAAATATCAAGCTTAAATAGTAAAACAAGATTAGGAGAAAACAAAGATAATTCATTTGAGATGCTTATTTAATAAGTCTTAATAAGACCTGTAACTAAAGACAATTCATTTTATTCTTGTTTTCTACCAGTTGGTTTTAAGAGAAAACAAATCTAAGAGACAGTTTAAACCCACGTTCCTTTTCCTGCTTAATTTTGTATTCAAACTAAGTTTAGCAGCAAAACAGGGAAAATTATGTTTAAAAATTGACCTATTTTTCGCCATTTTCGTTCATGGAAACCCCTTTCAAAAGAGCTAAGTGAAAGCCCCAATACAAAACCCTAATAAGAAAAATCAAAATCCAAAAACAAATAGCATCAAATGAGTTCAACAAGCAAATCCACACCAAACCCACAAATCAATAACCAAAAAAGGGTCTTTTACCAATAATACATCTAAACCCACATGCCAAAATGTCTCATTCAAGGCACTAAACCAAAAGAAATTCCAAAAATGAACATTGAAACTAGTATAACAAAAATGGGAACTGAGCTCAAAGAAGACGAAAGCTAATAAAGCAAAGTCGGAGAGAGAGAGAGAGAGAGTACCTGGAGAGTGTGATCGGGATAGAGGGAGTGAGATGGAGATCGAGAGATCGAAATGGAGATCCAGAGGCTGCAAATCCCGACTCCAAAAAAGTGTGGAGGAGGGCCGTCGCATGCGAAAGAGGGGAAAATAGAGGAGGCGACGCGGCCGGCTGACAGCGGGGACGGGGGGATTGGGTGGCGGGAGCGACGGGGAGGAGGAGCAAATTGAGGGAGGGAAGCTTGAATGGGATCGGGACAGAGAAAGGGAAAAGGAAGAAAAGAAAGAAAAAGAAATAGAGAAGCAAGGGGAAGCCCAAAACGACGTAGTTTTAGGTTTTTTTTTTTATATTAAATTATCATTTTATTCAATTTCTAAAATATCTTTTAATAAATTTGAAAATATTTTTGCGACGGAAATATAAGTCGCTATTCCGTCGCTAATTTAGTCGCACGATTAGCGACTAAATTTTTAATCGCTAAATAGTCGCAAAAAAAGCCGCCACAAATTGCCGCCAAATTTTAGCGACGAATTTTTATTTTAGTCGCTATTCCGTCGCTAAAATTGAAAAAAAATATATTTTTACGACTAATCCTAAATTTAGTCGCAAATTAGTCGCTAAATAGCGACGAAAAATAATCAGTCGCTAATTTGTGTTTTTTTATAGTGATGATAGAGGAGATAAAGTTCTCGACAAAGAAGAGATTCAACAAGTATTGGAAGAGGAAATTCAGTAAACAGTGGAATATATGTTAAAAATTTATTTTTCGAAGTTCAGTCTCATCACCGGCGGCACCTCCACGATAACACGAGGAAAATGTCTCTCTCCACCTTCGCCGTCGGCATCTGATACCTATAGGAAATGCTGGTTTGGAAAGAAATGATGGTTTGATCGAAGTATGGTGAAGATAAAATGAAAAAGGCAGAAGTGTGGCTTGGGAGAAGAAGAAAACGTGAAAAAGTGAAGTGTGAGCTGAAGGGAGCATGAAAAATTAGAAGAGTTATCTACCACAAAAGCAAAAGTAAGACAGTCTTTTTATTTTTAGCATAATAGTAATCCACCAAAAAGTTTTTTTTTTTTGTCTTTTTTTTACTACTAGTTGTAGCTGAATTACATCAATTGAAATACTTTATTCAAATTCACAAGAACAAAATTCAAAATACTTTATTCAAATTAGTACTACTTGTAGCAGAATTATTTGAATAGAAATAATATATTTTATGCATAAATTTTACTACTCCACGCTACTATTCCATGAAGTATTAAATAGAGTCAACGATTTTACTACTCCATGAAGTATTGGATACATTGCCTTTAAATTGTTAGAGAAAGGAAAATCTTATTGAAGTAAGTTGCATATAATTAAAGAAAAAAGATCTTGCTTGGCAAGTCACATATGAACAACAACCCTACATAATTGGACTATAATGGAATTGAAGTAAATTTTCCACCAGTTGAAAAATCAAAATTTCCTTCCCTTCTCTTCAATTCTCCCACCTAAATTCTATCCAAATAATGGAATTGAAGTAAATTTTCTTTCTCTTTCTCTTCCACCTATTTCTACCGAAACAAACAAAATGTTAGAAAATGATGGGAAAATTTTGATTTTATAAAAATGTACTAGCAATTGACTAAATTGTCCTTTTTAAATTCCAAATATCCTATTTAACTTTTACATAATTAAAATGAAATTTATTACTCTATTAAATATAATAGTGCATAATAAATATGGGTAAACATGTAAACTTCATTCTCAAACGTTTTTTAAAAAAATAAAAGACTTAAAATAAAACAAAATTAAATAGTAAAATTAACAACTTAAAAGGGAGTAATTGTTTCCATTCCCAATTTAAATCTGTTTAATCTTTTACTCCTTCCATTCCTGTATAAGAGTCCTTTTTGAGGAGTAGTGATATTCCATTTAATTGACGTTTTCTACAAAGTAAATGCAATATTAATTTTATTTTTTCATATTTATCCTTGTCTTGAAAAGTTCAATTCATTTAACTCATATTAATTCATCTTTTCATCTTTATTTTCCCAATATTCATATCTTCAAAACGTGAAACATAAACTTAGTTAATAAAAATTCATTTAACAGATTTAAGAAAAAAATGGAGAAAGAAAAAAACTCTGCTAGTTTAGATTACAAATCAAAAATCACATCCAATGAAAAAAAGAAGACAAAAATGTTAAATTTTGATTTGAATAAACTTCCACCTCATGATTTCGAGTTGAACAAATTACCCGATGATAGAGGAGATAAAGTTCTCGACAAAGAAGAGATTCAACAAGTATTGGAAGAGGAAATTCAGTAAACAGTGGAATATATGTTAAAAATTTATTTTTCGAAGTTCAGTGTCATCACCGGTGGCACCTCCACGATAACACGAGGAAAATGTCTCTCTCCACCTTCGCCGTCGGTATCTGATGCCTATAGGAAATGCTGGTTTGGAAAGAAATGATGGTTTGATCAGAGTATGGTGAAGATAAAATGAAAAAGGCAGAAGTGTGGCTTGGGAGAAGAAGAAAACGTGAAAAAGTGAAGTGTGAGCTGAAGGGAGCATGAAAAATTAGAAGAGTTATCTACCACAAAAGCAAAAGTAAGACAGTCTTTTTATTTTTAGCATAATAGTAATCCACCAAAAAGTATTTTTTTTTTTTGTCTTTTTTTTACTACTAGTTGTAGCTGAATTATATCAATTGAAATACTTTATTCAAATTCACAAGAACAAAAGTCAAAATACTTTATTCAAATTAGTACTACTTGTAGCAGAATTATTTGAATAGAAATAATATATTTTATGCATAAATTTTACTACTCCACGCTACTATTCCATGAAGTATTAAAGAGTCAACGATTTTACTACTCCATGAAGTATTGGATACATTGCCTTTAAATTGTTAGAGAAAGGAAAATCTTATTGAAGTAAGTTGCATATAATTAAAGAAAAAAGATCTTGCTTGGCAAGTCACATATGAACAACAACCCTATATATTTGGACTATAATGGAATTGAAGTAAATTTTCCACCAGTTGAAAAATCAAAATTTCCTTCCCTTCTCTTCAATTCTCCCTCCTAAATTCTATCCAAATAATGGAATTGAAGTAAATTTTCTTTCTCTTTCTCTTCCACCTATTTCTACCGAAACAAACAAAATGTTAGAAAATGATGGGAAAATTTTGATTTTATAAAAATGTACTAGCAATTGACTAAATTGTCCTTTTTAAATTCCAAATATCCTATTTAACTTTTACATAATTAAAATGAAATTTATTACTCTATTAAATATATTAGTGCATAATAAATATGGGTAAACATGTAAACTTTATTCTCAAACTTTTTTTAAAAAAATAAAAGACTTATAATAAAACAAAATTAAATAGTAAAATTAACAACTTAAAAGGAAGTAATTGTTTCCATTCCCAATTTAAATCTGTTTAATCTTTTACTCCTTCTATTCCTGTATAAGAGTCGTTTTTGAGGAGTAGTGATATTCCATTTAATTGACGTTTTCTACAAAGTAAATGCAATATTAATTTTATTTTTTCATATTTATCCTTGTCTTGAAAAGTTCAATTCATTTAACTCATATTAATTCATCTTTTCATCTTTATTTTCCCAATATTCATATCTTCAAAACGTGAAGCATAAACTTAGTTAATAAAAATTCATTTAACAGATTTAAGAAAAAAATGGAGAAAGAAAAAAACTCTGCTAGTTTAGATTACAAATCAAAAATCACATCCAATGAAAAAAAGAAGACAAAAATGTTAAATTTTGATTTGAATAAACTTCCACCTCATGATTTCGAGTTGAACAAATTACCCGATGATAGAGGAGATAAAGTTCTCGACAAAGAAGAGATTCAACAAGTATTGGAAGAGGAAATTCAGTAAACAGTGGAATATATGTTAAAATTTTATTTTTCGAAGTTCAGTGTCATCACCGGTGGCACCTCCACGATAACACGAGGAAAATGTCTCTCTCCACCTTCGCCGTCGGCATCTGATGCCTATAGGAATTGCTGGTTTGGAAAGAAATGATGGTTTGATCGGAGTATGGTGAAGATAAAATGAAAAAGGCAGAAGTGTGGCTTGGGAGAAGAAGAAAACGTGAAAAAGTGAAGTGTGAGCTGAAGGGAGCATGAAAAATTAGAAGAGTTATCTACCACAAAAGCAAAAGTAAGACAGTCTTTTAATTTTTAGCATAATAGTAATCCACCAAAAAGTAATTATTTTTTTTTTGTCTTTTTTTTACTACTAGTTGTAGCTGAATTATATCAATTGAAATACTTTATTCAAATTCACAAGAACAAAAGTCAAAATACTTTATTCAAATTAGGACTACTTGTAGCAGAATTATTTGAATAGAAATAATATATTTTATGCATAAATTTTACTACTCCACGCTACTATTCCATGAAGTATTAAATAGAGTCAACGATTTTACTACTCCATGAAGTATTGGATACATTGCCTTTAAATTGTTAGAGAAATGAAAATCTTATTGAAGTAAGTTGCATATAATTAAAGAAAAAAGATCTTGCTTGGCAAGTCACATATGAACAACAACCCTACATATTTGGACTATAATGGAATTGAAGTAAATTTTCCACCAGTTGAAAAATCAAAATTTCCTTCCCTTCTCTTCAATTCTCCCACCTAAATTCTATCCAAATAATGGAATTGAAGTAAATTTTCTTTCTCTTCTCTTCCACCTATTTCTACCGAAACAAACAAAATGTTAGAAAATGATGGGAAATTTTTGATTTTATAAAAATGTACTAGCAATTGACTAAATTGCCCTTTTTAAATTCCAAATATCCTATTTAATTTTTACATAATTAAAATAAAATTTATTACTCTATTAAATATAATGGTGCATAATAAATATGAGTAAATATTTAAACTTTATTCTCAAACTTTTTTTTTAAAATAAAAGACTTAAAATGAAACAAAATTAAATAGTAAAATTAACAACTTAAAAGGGAGTAATTGTTTCCATTCCCAATTTAAATCTGTTTAATCTTTTAATTCTTAACATTTTTCCTTCTCCGATATAATATCGAATTGGAGTTTTAACACCATTAAAAAAAAGTGAGAGTGGGTACTTTGAAAAAGATGAGATTTGGAGAAAACTCAGTTTTGGCATGTTATTGGTTAGGCATATTGGTTCGCAAATCATAGGAATAGTTAAATAATGGCAGAATTATTAAATGGGTAACAGCCTGTGAACGAACAAAAGCACTTGGATTCGTTTTCATCATGGCAATATAAAAGAATGGGACAATGATGAAAGAAGACTCTTACTTTAAGGTATTCTATTACTAAATTTCAGTGAAATTTTTGACAACGTTAAATTTGTAGGAATCGTTTTTCCCATTTTATTCAATGCAGTGACTTTTAATTTTTTAGGCAGACTTAAAAAGTCATTAATTAATTCAAATTCAATAAATATTTATTATAATTTACTAAAATATTATTTCATTAATTGTATATAGTTATATAATATCAATCTATTAATTGTCACTTTTTTTTTTGTATATATATGAAAATAAAATAGAAAATTCATAATTAATGTTTTTTAAAATTTAAAAATTATCACATTAAATTAAAAAAAAAATATTTCGGTTCTCTGATAATTAAAAAGAAATAAAATAATCAAAGGAGAATGATATGAAGTATGGGTGTTCAAAAAAATCGTTAGATTTGGTTAACCGAAAAACCGAATCGAAAAATAGGTTAACTGAATAAAATAGAAAATTTATAATTAATACTTTTTAAAAAATTTAAAAATTATCACATTAAATTAAAAAAAATATTGCGTTTCTCTGTCAATTAGAAAAAAAAATAATAAAAGGAGAATGATATCAAGTATGGATGTTCAAAAAAACCGTTAGATTTGATTAACCGAGAAATCGAACCGAAAAATAAGTTAACCGAATCGATTTTTATGGTTAACTATTAGTGTTTTGCAAAAATCAATATTTAATGGACTGATTTTATTTTAAAACTCATTAAATGGTTAACCGAATCAAAACCGATATATGAATACCATAGTTTATTAATTTTATTTCACTTTTTCTTTCTTTTTATTATAATTTTCATTTACTCAAAATATTTCAATTTCATTTTAGTTTTTTTAAAGACATTTTAATTAATTTATTAATTGTTCAATATGTTCATATTTAGTATTTCTTATTATTTCTTGATATATCAATTTTTCATTAATTAAAATCAAAATATATTGGAAAAGTTATATAATATTAAACTATTAACGAAAATTTTCAAAAAAAACTAAAATTTTTAATATATGTGAAAATAGTATGTATCAAGTTAAAAATATAAATAAAGAAAATTAGTTGTTAGTATTGGATGCATTTATTTTAATAATTTTGCTTTTTTTTAAATATTTTTCTACAGTTTTTTTCATTATTCTAATTATTTTAAAATTTTTAATTTTTTTAATTGGTGATTAGTAAGTGTAACCATCAATCTAATTAGGGTGATTATGACCGGTTAATTTATTTACTTATTAAATATTAATTATTAAAAATAAAGTTACTTATATCCACTAAAAATTTTTATTTTAACAATAATGATATTATATTATAGTGGAGAAATTTTAATTTTTAAGTAACTTAACTATTTTAATTTTTTTATAAATGTATTTTATAGTTGTAATGGTTAACCGAAAAATATTGGTTAACCAGTCCAAAAACCTGAAACCGATGTACTGGTTAACTGATAGTAATGAACTGGTTAACGGTTAATGTTTATAAAAAACCAAATTTAATTGATTATTTTTTTTTTGCTTATGAACCGGTCCATGAACACTAGGATTGTGCATCGGTCGGGTTCAGGTCAATCCGAACCGAACCCGACCAACTTGAAACCCGAAGAAAAGACTAAATGCCCCCCGAACCGACCTTTATTATCACTAGTAGCCCTGTGCATCGGTCGGTTCGGTTTAATAACCGAACCGAACCGAACCGAAATAACCGAAAATCGAAATTTTAATATTTAGACGAACCGAACCGAACCGATATAATACAATAACCGAATTCAAACCGAACTGATATTTTCGGTCGGTTTGGTTCGGTTAACCGAAAAACCAAAATTTTAAAATTATAATTAAAATAATTCTCTAAAAATTATAAAAAATTACAAATTATATAATTAAAATTAAAAAATTCAAATTAAAAAATATATATATGTTTAATTTGAGTTAAATTCACTTATATTAAATTAAAAAAATACAAAAATATTGTTTATTTTAGTAAAAAATGAAAAATATATATATATAATCAAAAGTTCGGTCGGTTCGGTTTTTTATCGGTTTTTACCTTTCAAAACCGAACCGAAAAACCGAAATTACATTATTTTGGAAACCGAAAAACCGAATAACCGAACCGAATTAAAAATTTTGGTCGGTTTGGTTCGGTTTTTCGGTTTAAACCGAAATTTGCACAGCCCTAATCACTAGGGGCCCGAATCGAAAAACTCGACTATTTTCGGGCCCCGACCCGATAAACATGATTTACCCGAAATAAATTAAAAAAATAAAAATGAATTAATAGAAGCCAAAAACACCCAAATATTTGCTTCCTCAGGCAAATCCAACCAAGAAAATCCATTAATTCAACAAATCCAAACACAAAATCCATTAATTCATCAAAATCTAAACACAAATAACAAAATCAATGAACAACAAAATCAATGAAATATGTTTCAGATACCAAAATCCAACAAATAATAAATGCTTAGATCAAAATCCAAATACGCAAACAACAGATCAAAACCTAAACCAACAATCAAACAACACACAACAGAGTCAAAACCAAGAAAATTAAAAAGAAATCAGGGATCTGCTTCCTTACAGCAAAAAAAAAAAAGAAAAACCCCAGATCTTCTCGCTGGATCTGGGTTTTTCCTTTTTCTAATCTTTTTTTTTGGTTTTCCCTCTCCTTGTCTCCCTGCTTGATTCTAGCCGGAACAGATCACGCTAGAAGCTTATCGTCGGTGGACAATCTTTTATTGGCTGGCAAGGACCGACAATGGCAGATCTGAGGAGGAGAAAGAAAGGGAGAGAGAGAGAGAGAAGCAGGGAGAGCCGAGAGAGAGGTTGGCGATGGAGGCAAGTGATCGGCAGTGGCAAATAGGAGAAGGAGGAGAGAGAGAGGGGCAGAGAGAGCAGAGAGAAGGGGGGGAGGAGAAGGGTGGGGACGTGGGGTACTTGGAAAAGAAAAAAACAACTTATATACTATTTCGATTGATTTCGGGTTTTGGAGGTTTTAACCCGACCCGATCCGATCCGAACCTGAAATTTCAGAATTTTTAACACCCAACCCAACCCGTACACCCCGAACAACCCTACCCGAATTGCTTGTTCGAGTTGGATTCGTCGGGTCGGGTTAGATTTTGCACACCCCTAATGAATACTTCTATGAAGGGGATCGTATTGTTCAAACACTTACAAATCATTTAACTAAATTAGTAGTGGCCAACAACAAAATTAATTGCCTTAATTCTGTTTATGCTCGTTTGCATACCCATCTTTCCTATAATTTCCTTACCCCACCCAAACGAATTGTGGGCCTAACTATTTTATCTTTCTCAAAAGTTACATTTTAACATAAAATATATAAAATATCATATACATTTCGTTAATTTATTAGAGAATTGTCAATTTACGAGTAATTTTTTCTTCTTGTCATTGATGACATGTCTCATATTGTTCAAAATTTTCTTTAAATTAGAATTAAGCATGTAAATTTTCAACAAATATCAATTCATTATATAATATTAGTTATTAATTTATTAAACATGAATTTTAAGTAATTTATTATGTTTGTTTTGTGATTTTTATTTTGAAATATTTTGCACGTTTAAAAGTGAATTAAACTTTGTCTATTTTTTTTTATAATTTGATGTTATAAATTTTAATGATTAACTGAAAAATATTAGTTAACCAAATTGAAAAAGGAGAAATCGGTGAACTAATTAGCCGAAATGTAACGGACCGATTAATAGTTAATGATTTTGAAAAACCGATGTTAATAGAGGTGGCAAAATGGATGGGTTTGGGTTGGGTCATAAATGGATGGGTCACAAATGGGTGGGTCACAAATGGATCAAAAACATATGGGTCATAAATGGTTCAATACCCATGTTTTTAACAAAAAATATTTCTCGATCTAATAACGAAATACTAAAAAGATTACTATAAAAAATATTGGAGTAAATGGATCGGTGACCTAAATGGGTCGGTGGAAGACCAAACGGGCCCGAATGTGGGTCAACCCATTTGATATATTTTTTTTAATGAAAAATAATTATCGATATAATAACGGGATACTAAAAGGACTAGTATAAAAAATGTTGGCCCAAATGTTAGGTGGCCAAAATGGGTCGGTTGAGACCTAAATGAGCCAGGATGTGAGCTGACCCATTTAACCCATGTTTTTAACGAAAATTAATTCTCGATATAATAACGGGATATTAAATCGACAACTATAAAAAATATTGGTCCAAATGGGTCGATGAAAACCAAAACGGACCGGAATGTGAGTCGACCCATTTTAACGAAATTTTTTTTTTCATATAATAACGGAATACTAAAATAACTACTTCAAAAATTTTGGCCCAAAGGGACCGAGTGGAAGCCCAAACGGATTGAGTGAAGGCCCAAACGGACAGAGATATGGATTGACTCATTTGATTTATTATTAATAAAAAATAATTTCCGATATAATAACGAAATACTAAAATAACTACTCTAAAATTTTTAACCCAAATGGATCGGATGGCCCAAATAAATCAAATTTAAATAGGCAGATTTTTAATTAGATTTGGATCAGTTTTGACAGATCTAATGAAAAGTAAATTCCTTTTGTTGAAAATATTATATGACTTTAGACCGGCAAACAAATCTGATCACATATGAGTTAAATGACCCATAAATTGAAAATAAAAATGTCTCACATTTTTATTTATTTTTTTAATCTCTGCAAAGGGTTCCACATTTTTTTTCAAGATACAAAAATGTCCAAGACAAATACACGTGCCTAATAAAATCAACCACCACCACCCCTCAACTACATATATATATATATATATATATATATATATATATATATATATATATATATATATATATATATATATATATATATATATATATATATATATATATATATGTATATATAAAGCTCAGAAGCACATACATACCGGGAAATAGGACAGTTGGTCGGTGATGGAGGCTCCGATTGGTGTGCGGCCAAGGAAGCTCCGTTGATGGTGGCTGGGTGAGAGAAAAGAACAGAGAGAGGTAGAGAAGGAAACTGCGATTGTTGAGCAGAAGGGAAAGATTACAGAGGCTTGAACGGCGGTTGGCCAAGGAAAACTAACGAGCTGGAGGCAGCAACGACTGGACGGTGGAGAAGGAGAGAGACAGCGAGCGTGGAAGGGGGTAGAGCGGGAGGACTGTCGATTTCGATCGATCGATCGATAGAGAAGGGGGCAAACAAAGAAAAGAGAAACAAAGATAACTGACCCCGTTGGGCATACAGGAATGACCCAAACGGGTTGAAGTTTTAGTGGGTTGATTTTAGGCGAGTTTAGATGGGTAATTTTTTAATTAGGTTGGGTTTGAGTCAATTTTTCTTGGGTGGGTTATTGGGTTTGGGTAAGTTTTGACACGCCTAGATGTTAATGAACTAGTTATTTTTTTTTGCCAATGGACCTGTTAACTGATTTATAATCACTCCTAATTATTATATAGATTTTATGAATAGGTAAATGTAATTATCATCCATTTTTAAATCTAATTCATTAATATTAATTTTTAAAATATTTCAATTAAAATCAGCTAATACCTTTATTAAGTCAATAGCTAATTTCAATTTTTTCATCGCTGTATTTTTTTTCAAATTAGAACCTATAAAAATCAATTGCTAATACTGTAAGAAATTTTTTAATTTTCTCACTTATACAGATTATGAAATTATGAAACATTATTTAACTTAAAATGAAACAGTATAAATAAATTTAGGTAAAAAGCATTTTTGAGTCCTTGAATTTATATTTTTTTTCTATTGAGTATTTAAATCTTCATTTGGACACATTGAGTTCTTAAATTTTTATTTGAGTTCAAATTAAGTTCAAAGTTACCATATATATAAATATAAATTGAGTCCCTGAACTCTCATTTTTATTTTATTAAATCTTTATTTGGATTTATTATGAAAAACAACACTATAAATCATGCATCGTAAATATGGAATAAGATATCATTATATCAATTAAGAGGAAAACATATTTACCTCTTGTAGAGCAGAAAATGAAGTAGCGAAAGCGAAAGCGAAAGATCTCGTTTCACATCACTCGCTAGGCTATTATACATAAGCAACGATGTGGGATAACAACGGCAATTCCACAGTCTAAAAACCCCTTGGAGATGCCATAAAAAAAGGAAGAAAGAATTCTCAAATTCTCTAGTGAATTATGCTGATAACCAATCATTGAATCTAATTTCTCATCCCCTATTTATAGCATCCTTATACTCCTAAATAGAAAGCTAATCAAATAAAGATACGCGTATTTTTTCTAAATAAGAATTTAATCTTAATAGAATTTGATATGGAACTCTTTTCATGTCTATTCAGATTCGATTTGATACGGATCTCTTTCCATATTCAGTCAGATTTGATTTGATATGGATTTCTTTCCATATCTAAAGTCATGGATGTATCCAAAACTTTATCATCTCTCACTTGCACATGACGGAACGATTTTCAATCATAATCCCCAGTCATACAGGTAGATAAACTGTGTGACCAGCATACTTCGATAGCATTAGCGCTATACACCGGTTAAGGATATGGAGCATCTCGAAAAACAATATCCTCTTATCCACGTATATCTAACCCTATATTGTTTTATCACATTCACTTGTTTTAACTCATGTTCGCATAAAATAATTTTCGTGTTTACTATTATATCTCTACTCATAGAAACTCTAATAGACATGCCAATGAATCACAAACCAATTGAATGTGATCAAAAGGGTATCTTCCCCTCTTACTGTGTGCTATTCATCATTATCTAGCTTGTTTTTCTAGCTAGATCCGCCAGGGCGAATTTTTCTCATGGCCTCTTAGAGACTAACTAAGCTACCCACACTGAATAATACTTCAGGGATAAGTTAAGGGTCCTAAGAGCCGAAATTCAAATAGGGTCTCATATTAGGGAAAGTTGAGACCGATTATATTAAATTCTTATCTCTTGGTCGACTTAAGCACATATGGTATGAAACATGTGTCATAGTGTTCTTTCATTCCCTTAAAGGAGCGCATATCTCATGAAAAATATATATAACACCATGCAAAAATGTAAGGTTGAGGCACACCACACCGAAGCATCCAACTTTAATTTGCTTACATAAGGACTACTTCTATCTTTTGTACAGAACATGATAGTTACTTTTAACTTACCATGGTATTACACTTAATTCTGTTTTGGGTCTTAATTCAAAGCATACAAACTCATGTATGTTTTTATCTTGCACCTTAATAAGACTAATCTTGTAATTTTTGCAAAATAATACTTTTATTTTGGACAGGCTCTCAAACTTCACCATTTGCTCAAAAATTGCCCCATCTTAGTTTTTGTCAACTTATTGACAAAATTATGGTAAACACTCATGTAAGTAGGCTACTTTTTTGTCCAATATGCTTAATCTTATAATCAATAACAATTAATATTCACACATAAAATATTTACACTCATGTGTTGCCAACAATGAACTTTATTATTATTATTCTTAAATAATAATGTTAAGGAATTACATAAAATGAACAGCTACAAATCAAATCCTACACAAACCTTGAGATCTAATATGTCCCTTGTTACAGGTTTTGCTAATGGATCTACAATCATATCATGCATATAAATGTACTGTAAGTTCACTCCTCCTCGTGTAATAATAATTCCTATGCATTGATACTTAATGTTGATATGTTTTGTCCTATTATGAAATTTTGGATCTTTTGTGTAAGCTATCGACGACTGACTGACACTGTAGAATGTCACCGATTTTTCTAAGGTAGTTACTCTTAAATGGTCTATAAACAGCTTTAGCCAAACTGCCTCTTATACTGAAGCTAAGGAAGTGACAAATTTAGCTTTCACTATTAATAGGGCTATACAGGTTTGTTTCTTGCTACTCCTTGAGATGGCACCCTTGCAAAGCAAAAATATGAAACCTGAAGTGGATTTCCTCTTATCCACATCTCCTTCCCAATCAACATCTGTATATCCTCTCAATTTTATATCCTTGCCTTGATAACAGAGAGAATAGTCAGCGGCACCTTTGAGGTATCTAAGTATCATTTTAACTGGTTTCCAATATGCTTCGCCTGGGTGAGATTGATATCTACTTGCCATGCCCATTGCATAGCATATATCAAGTCTCGTACACAATATTGCACACATTAGACTACCTACAGCATTGGCATATGGAACGTTTCTCTTACGTTCCATTTCTTTTGGCATCTCAGTACACATACTTTTGCTGAGCAATTGATTCTTGGCAATGGGGTTATCTATGTGTTTGCAGTTTTGCATATTAAATTGTTCAAGGACTTTGTTGATATATGTCTTTTGTGAAAAGGACAATAACCTTCTCAAATGATCCCTTGAAATCTTAACTCCAAGGATATAATTTGCTTAATATGGAGTTCTGGGAATTGGCAACTAATATTCAATCCCTTTTTCATCACATAAAGTTTTAAATTCATTTGAAAGATATTCCAGATCTCGGTCAGTTCTTAAAACTTTAATTTTTCTGTCGAGTTGATTTTCAACTAATTAGTTTATATAAGTCTTGAAGTAACTCAGTGTGTCTGACTTGTAAGGAATCAAATAGACATGACCATATCTAGTATAGTTATCTATAAATGTGATAAAGTAATAGGTTTCATTCTTTGCCTTCACATTCATTATAACACATTTGTTAGAATAAACTAACTGCAATGGGAATTCGGCTCTAGTTACTTTTTTGAACGATTTTTTTAATTAGTTCTCTTTTTAGGCAATGCTCACACGTAGACAATTCAACCTTATTTAAATCACCTAATAAACCTACTTCGGCTAACAGACTTATTCGATTTTACCCAATATGATTTAATCTAGCATGGTATAATTTCACATTATTCTCATAACTATGTAAAGAAGAAGAAATTAAAAAAAAAACTATTTTTATTCATAAAGTCAGGATCGACATCTATAATAATAAAATCGTTCAAAATAAAATAAGCGTGCCAATCCCTTGAACTGCCACTCTGGTGTTATTTCCCACATAGATCCATTTTGCTCCATTTGGAATTTATCGGAATTCAATAAAGACATCTTGATCTCTTGTTACATGGTCCATTGCTCCTGAATATATCACACATAAAAGATGAAATTCAGTTAGAAATACAGCACTGTATACACAAATTTTGCTCATTCTTGAGTCAAAATAGTATACCTATTTTAGCGCAGTGCAGTATCTTGCATAGTATTTTTTCTGTTGGTAATTAAAACATTTCACTCTTGAAATATTCATTTTCTTTTTGCCTTTGGACCTTTTTTGATTTTGTTTTACCTTTTGCTTTTTAGGATTTTGAACTTTTTTCTTACTCCTATTTTTGAAACTTCTTTTTTTTGTTCTGATTAGAACTCATTCCACTAGAACGTGATTATGCCATATGCCAATGCGATTACAGATTGGATGTCTAATTGTCTAGGTTGTAAAAATAGTATCTTGTACTTGAACCGGTGGCCCACTTTTTTCTAAATAATGAAGAAGATGACTGAAATATGCCACTGAAAAACTCTACTGAGATAAAGATGGACTGTCAATAACATAAAGAAGGTAAGATGGGCAATTTATGGTTACTATTTTATAGAAATTTCGGTTTCGATTAACTAATCGGTTATATATATATATATATATATATATATATATATATATAGAACATAATATCATATAAGAAAATCAAAACCTAGTTGTCCCTAAATTGCTCAGTCACTCCTTCTCTGTCTCGAAATCGCCTTTCCCTCTCCCTTGAAATTGGCAGCTATTCACCCTCTCGTTTATGAGGCATGGGGTGATTTTGATGATTATAAGAGTGATTAATTTTTATTTAGTCTTATATTTTAATTGCAATTTTAAATTATCATGGATATATAATTTTTAATGCATTTAGTTATACAAAACATTAAGGGTGTACACAGTTCGGTCTTTTACAAATCTCCGTATTGTATTGAAATTTTGATTTTTATAAATTTCGGTACAGTTCGGTACGGTTCTTATAATTTTCGGTACAATTCAGTTCGATTCTTCGGTTCTTTTGGTACAAAATAAAACCAGACAATACAATAAAATATTACGGATAATTCAGTATTTTTAAAAATTTACAATATAAATATACACAATAATAAATACAAATATAATTAAAATATCTTAACAACTACAAACAATTTTGCATTCAATTTTAAGAAAATCTTTCAATTTATCACTCTCTTTCATTAAAAGAGAACAACGTCTTCTAATAATAGTCACTTTAGATGAAATTTTAAATTCAGAATAAATTGCTTCAATAAATTCCCTAAAACCCTCATATTCAATAAAATTAAATGGTAATTCATCCCTAATGATAAACGACAACTATAGTCGGAGTGGGCGAAGATGACAGTGGTTGTGATGGGAAAGAAAAAACATAAGTATAGGCTAGAACCAACTGGAAAGATAGAAAAAATTTTGGGGCTGGACATGATTTCGAGAAAGAGAAGGAAAAAGCAAATACGATTTAGGTTTTTTTTTTTTATTTTCTTATATATATATATAATGAAATATAAAATCGGTCAGATTCCCTCCAAAACTTAAAATAAAAAATATTTTTACTAAAATTTTTCAAATTTTATTCTTAATTCACTCTAAAAAAATTTAATTAATAAGATAATTATCTACTCATATAACTATATTATATATTAATTAATAAAATTTTATTAATATAATAATTGTATATAATTATATTATTAAAATACATATTCAATTACTCACATAAATATTGTGCTAAATACGGATGAGTGTTAGTTGAGTAACGCTAAAAATAAAAGAAATTAAAATTTTATTTTAAATAATTATATATAATTTCATTTTTAATTTACATATTCATATAGGTATTGTGATAAAAAAAAAAGATGAGTATTCGTTGAGTGACACTAAAAGCAAATGAAATTAATTGATAAAGTGATTATATAATAAATTATTCAGTTGTATATAATTACATTATTAAAATAAATCATCAATTATTTAAATAGATATTATGCCAAAAATAGATAAATACTAATTGAGTGACACTAAATATAAATGAAATTAATTGATAAGATAATTATATATACAGTTTCGGCTGATTATATGGTTAAAATTCATCCACATATATTATTTTGGCTCAGTTATTATACTCAATTTTACTGAATTTGGCTCAATAGTTAAAAAATTATTAATTAATATTATAGCCAATAGCTATAAGAGTGAATGTAAAAGTAGTACTAAATGTAAATAAAATTAATTGGTAAAATGATTGATTATATAAATATTTGTACAAAAAGAAAAATTAAGTAGTAGTTGAGTGACATTAAAATTAAATTAAATTAAATACAAATTCGTAAAATTTAATTATATATAATTAAATTATTAATTTACATCTTAATTATTTATATAAGTATTATGCCAAAATAGATAAGTATTAGTTGAGTGATATTAAAAATAAATGAAATTAATTGGTAAGGTGATTATATATTTATATAATTACATGAATTGAATTGGTAAGTTTTATTATATATAATAATTATATATAATTATATTATTAATTTATATGCTCAATTACTCATATAGGTATTATGCAAAAAAATATATGAGTACTAGTTGAATGATATTAAGAATAAATAAAATTAATTAGTAAGGTGATTATATACTTATATAGTTATATTAATTAGTAAAATTTAATTATATATAATTAAATTATTAACTTACAACTCAATTACTTATATAGGTTGAAGGGAAAATTATAACACATATAATTTAACATGCGGAGGTAACATTAAATAAATGTACCTACCTCTTGTAGCGCAGAAACTCGTTGCGGAAGCGTCTACCAAGATCCCGTTTGTTTTTGGTCACTGGTCTGACTTTTACCCACTCGGGGTAAGAGCAGGTAGATCACAATCTAAATGCCCCTGAAAATAAGACAAAAACTGTGAGTGGGAACGAGCAGCCTTGCGGCGTATACGTTTTCTCGTTACCAAATTATGAGGACCTCACCTCTATTTATAGAGATCCTAATGGCTAGAGACCTAACTCTAGTTTAACTCAGACTCTTTCTGAGATAATATTTGGTAATTTAATTTAGATTAAATAACTCAATTTAATCTTGATAGGAACTCAATCCTTTATAGAGTCATGGGCGTATCCCAACTCTATCATCTCCCACTCGCACATGACGGAACGCATTCCAGTCTTAATCTTCAGTTATACTGGCAAATAGATTGTGTGACCAGCATACCTCGAGAGCACTAGTGCTATACACCTGTTAGGGATATATAGCGTCTCGGAAAACAAGATCCTCTTCTTCACGTATGCCTAACCCTAGATTGCCTTCTCACATTCACTGTTTTAACTCATGATCTCATAAAACAATTTTCGTGTTCACTATTATATTTCTACTCATAGAAACTATAATAGACCGGTCAGTGAACCACGAAACCTTATGAAAGTGATCAGAAGGCTATCTTCCCCTCTTACTGTATGCCATCCATCATGATTCAACTCACTTTTCTAGTTAGATCCGCCAGGCCTAAATTTTTCCCGGACCTTTTGGAAACTAACTAAGCTAGCCACATTGAACCATACTTCAGGGATAAGTTAAGGATTCTAAGGGTCGAAATATAAATATATAGGGTCTCACAATAGGGAAAGTTGAGATCATTAATATTATTAAATTCCCATCCCTGTGGTCACATAAGCACACACGGTATAAAACATGTGTTATGGTGTTCTTTCCTTCCCTTAAAGGAGCGCATGTCTCACATTTTGATAATGTGTATATTAAACATCATACAGAAGTGTAAGGTTGCGATGGACCGAAGCACCCAACTTTAGTCCGCTTACTTAAGGACTGCTTCTGGCTTTTCAAACAGAATATGGTAGTTACATTTAACTTACCATCGGATTTCGTACAATCCTTATTTGGATCTCAATCCAAAGCATACAACTTTATGTATGTCTTTATCTCGCACCTTAATAAGACACATCTTATAATTTCTGCAAGACGGCACTTTTATTTTGAACAGGCTCTCGAGCATTCTCATATGTTCAAAAATCGCCTCATCTTAGTTTTTGCCAACTCATTGACAAAACTAAGGTAAACACCCTTGTGAGTGGGCTACTTCTCTGTCCAACATGTTCAATCTCATATTAATAACAGTAAATATTTACACATAAACATTCACACTCATGTATTGCCAACAATGAACTTTGGATATTATTCACAAATAATAATGTTAAGGGATTACATAAAGTATAACAGTACCAATTAAATTCTACGCAAACCTCGAGATCTAATGTGTCTCTCAAAACACATCTCTCGTTATAGGTTTACTCAATGGATCTGCATGCGTAGAAACGTACTGTAAGTTCACTTCTCCTCGTGCAACAATATTTCTCATGTATTAATACTTAATGTCGATACGCTTAGCTCCACTATAAGCTATCAACGACTAACTGTCACTAAAGACTGTCATTAATACCTCTAAGACAGTTACTCTTAAATGGCTCAAAAATCATTTCAGCCAAACTGTCTCCTGTACTGCAATTGAGGAAGTGACAAATTCACAAGTTTAATTCTTGTTATCTCACGAGATGGCACTCTTGCCAAACAAGAATATAAACCTGAGGTGGATGCCTTCTCATCCACATCTCCTGCCCAATCAACGTCTCTGTATTCTCTTAATGCAGATCATTTTCTTAATAATAGAGAGAATAGGCTGCAGTACCTCTAAGGTATATAAGTATCCTTTCAATTGCTTCCAATGTGCTTTGCCTGGGTTAGATTGATATCTATTTACCATGCCCACTGCATAACATATATCATGTCTTGTATACAACACTGCATACATAACACTACCCATGGCACTGTCATATATATTGAACGCTCCTCATACGTTCAATTTTTCTGACCTCATAGGACACACATCTTTGCTAAGAAACTGATTCTTGGCAATAGGGTAATCTATGAGTTTGCAGTATTGCATATTAAATCGCTCAAGGTTTTTGTTGATATATTTCTCTCAAGAAATAGACAACAATCTTCTTGAATGATCTCTTGAAATCTTAACTTCAAGAATGTAATATGCACAACTCATATTCTTTGTCTCAAAGTTGGACGATAACCAATCTTTGATTTTATTTACGTACCATTTATCATTTTCAGCTTTAACTATGTCGTCTACATACAATGCCAAAATGATGAATTCATTTTCAGAGCTTTTACTATAAACACAATGATCTTCATCAATCATGTTGAACACATTTGACATGATTATATGATGAAGTCTCAAGCACTATTGTGTTGTAGACTGTTTAAGGCCATAGATTGAACTCATCAATCAGCAAACCTTATGTTTGCTGCCTTTTTCGATGAAACATGTAGATTGTTTCATCCAATTCTCCATTGAGAAAAGCAGTCTTTTCATCCTTTTGATGAAGCTCTACTTTCAAACTCGCCACTGTGGCTAGAATGAACCTTATGTACGTAAATTTTGCAACAGATGAGAAAATCTACTCATAGTCAATCTCTTCCTATTGTATGAACCCCATAGCGACTAGCTGAGCCTTATATCTTTCGATACCTCTTTCAGCCTTTCACTTTACTTTGAGAATACATTTATTCTCAATTTGTGTCCTTCCAGTAGATCAACTAGTTCTCAAACATGGTTTGATCTCATGGATGCCAATTTCCTTTTCCATTGCTTTAGTCCATTTTTCTCTTAAATGGGCATGAAAGAGCCTTTTGAATAGGTTTTATGCTCTTTCTAGTCTTGTGGGATAACCAAAAGGGCTTCGTTCAGGCCTTCAATTTTAAATTGTCGGCATGAATCACTTATCCTTTTAGATTTTTGCAGTTCTGAATCTTGATAAACATGTTTCATATATTTATCGTGATTCATAATGCTCCCACTGGGATCATGTTCCATACTCCCACTGGAGTTAGGAATACTATATTCTTTCCTCCCACTGGAGTCAATAATGCTCCCATTCGAATCAGGTCTCGAACATCCGAATCGTTTGAAGGATGAAGGTCTTAACCTTCTTCCTCTAACTCCCTCCCACTCGGATGGAGTGATCCTGATCGTTCCTCTACCTGAAATTAATAGAAAGTGAAATCTCAATTCACTTCGCCCCACTTAGAAAAATTCATTCTCTTAAGAATGTGATGTCTAGTGATTCAAATTCCGTCACTGTGCCATTTTCTTACTCACCCATGAAAATGTATCCTTTTGATACTTCAGAATATCTCACATAGATACTCTTCTGCCTCTTGGTCTCAAATTTACCAAATTGAGGTATCATGGACATAAGCATTATAACCCAAAAGTTATAAATGGCTTAGGTCAACTTGTCGACCATTTCACAACTCATAAGTTGTGGTAATGACAGATTTGGAGGGCATACAGTTCAGAACATATGTGGCAGTCAACAAAGCATCTCCCCAATAGGAGATAGGCAAATTTGCCTCTGCCATCATAGATCTAACCATATATATATAGGAGAGTCTTATTTCTCCTTTCCTCAACACCGTTTTGTTGTGGATTTCAAGGAATGAACAACTGATATTCAATCCTTTTTCATCACATGAAACTTTAAGTTTATCTGTAAGATATTACTGACCTCTGTCAGTTCTTAAAGTTTTGATCTTTTTATCTAATTGATTCTCAGCTATACTCATATAAGTCGTGAAGCAACTCAATGCTTCTGACTTGTGAGAATTCAAATAGACATGACTATACCTAGTATAGTCATATATTAATGTGATGAAATAGTAGGCCCCATGCCTTACCCTCACATTCATTTGACCACATTCGTCAGAATGGATTAACTGCAATGGAAATTCGCTTTAGTTCCTTATTCGAATGATTTTCTAACTAGTTTTTCCTTTTAGGCAATGCTTACATGTAAGTAATTCAACCTTATTTAAATCGCCTACTAAACCTTCTTTGACTAACCGACTCATTCGGTTTTGTCCAATATGGTTTAATTTAGCATGCCATAATTTCACATTGTCCTCATAACTATGTGAAGAGTAAGAATCAATTAAAGGAAAAATTAGTTTTACTTAAATAGTTATGGTCCACATCCATAACAATAAAATCATTCAAGCATAAGTATACACTGTTATCCTCAAAAATAAATTGAAAACAAATTTCAATAAATCAAGAACAGAACCTAAATTTCATAACAAATGTATCTCGATCCCTTGTTATATAGTCCATTGGTTCTAAATCTATCACCCACAAAGGATGAAATTTAGAACTAGATACATAAATTCCACTCACTCTTGAGTCAGAATAGTGTATCTTTAAAGACACAATGCAGTCTCTTTGCATAGTATCCTTTTAGGCAATTAAAACATTTCACTCTTGAATTGTTTACCACCCATTTGCCTTTGGACCTTTTGTGATTCTATTCATTTTGCTTTTCAGGCTCTCAAGCCTTTTTCTTACCTCTATTGTTGAAGCTTATTTTATTGTTCTAATGAGAACTCATTCTATTAGAACAGGACTGTGCCATATGCACTATGACATTGACCTTAATTATTGTCAGACAGTCCCTTTTAAGTTTCAAATGACAAGCGATATCCTCAAATGTCTTTATGCTTATCTATGTGAGTTAGTTGCATCCTCACATGCTACCAACTCTTGGGTAAAGAACGGACAACAGTTTGGACCTTCTACTTATCAGTCACTTATGACTACTAAGCTCACTTTGTTCACTTTTCTTTTTCATCTCTTTTAGATGTTTTCTCATCGAATAATCAGAATTTTCTGATATGTATCAAATTTGATTTACAATGATCGGAGTTTATTCAGAGTCACATCTCTGAACTTCTCCTGCAAAATGATCCACAGATCAATTGCATTTTGATACTTACGAAACTGCTTAGTGATGTGATGCGGCATAGGCATCTTGGTCCTGCTTATGCTGGGATATAGCGTCATCCTCAGGTTCAGCCATAACCGAACTTGAGGATTTAAGAGCCTCTTGCTCTTCAAGCACATACTGGATCTTTGTATTCCAGATTTCATAATTATAACTTGGAAGCAGCATCCATTAGGATCCTCTGATCTCAAATGGATCAATTTTGCACATTTTTAAAGAAGATAAAGCAACACATGCAATTTATTATGCACCTGAAATAGTAACCTAGTAAAATTTTCTATTAGGCTCAAATTCGAAAAGGCTACTTATAGTATCCAATTACCCTCTAAGTCCTAATTTCCAACCTTATAGGTTAAAATTTCATGCATAATAAATCTGAATTATTGGATTATCAAGTTCTCAAACTTATGAGGGGATCTTTATTAAGTCTTTACTTAATAAGCATGCAATAATTTTACTCATAAAATATTGCAAGGCAATTACCAATTAAAATAAACTTATTTATTATAAAGTTAAATGCCATCATAATAAGTAAATAAACACATTTATTTAACCAATAATTAAAATCCAATAATTCCAAAATAAGACACTCATGTCAAATATTAATAGGAAACATAAATCCTATTTTAATAATAACAAATGCCAACTCAAATTGACACTTATGTCAACTATTATTGAATTCCAGATTTCATTAAATCTTTTAGTTGTTAGGATTATATCTTTGACCGTTTTAATCAATTCATCAAGTGACTCATAAGTCCATTGATGAAGTCATGGACAATGCACGCTCTGTCCATTTCTCAACACCATCACAGAATTTTAGTGTTACTTTTCAACACTTGCCCTTTTGGTAACTCGAACCAAAATTTTATTTTCATACTCAGACCACCAGTTCAAATGCACTCTTGCATTTGTTCTCACATTTTTACTTTATGATGCACTATTGCATCAATGTTATCAGCTCAAATCTTCCTTTGCATTATCATGTTGCTTATTGATTGCACTCTTTCAATTCTCAAAGCAACTTATGCGTTTCTAAAGGAAGAACTGGTGCCCTTATTTAACATTTCTGTAACATATTACAGGAAAAAATTATACACTCATGTATAAATACACATGATTGAAACGCATTTCAATCAATAAATAAGGACAGAACCTCAAAAAAATTTTCAAAATATTTTTAAAAATTTCCGAAAGCAGAAAACACATTTTCTACAAATTTTTAATATTTTATTTTTGAAATTAAACACATTTAAATATCAAAAATTACAAAATATATTTTCTGGTCATCAAAAAATTTTGAAAACATGACAAAAAAATCAGAAATAATTTGAAAAATAAATTTGACAAAAATCGGAGCTGAAATGGTGGTCGGAAGACACCGCACGCGCCCACACGCGCCGACCAGAGGGAGATTGACGCGCCCACGCGCCTTCACGCGCCCCACGCGTGGCCTCCCACTCGACCGGACACGTGTCACAGCCACAGCGTGCCACGTGTCTTCATCCAGTTACGCCACGTGTCTGAAAGCTATTGGTCCAGCTGGTGCCACGTGGCGGTGTCTCATTGGTCCACGTGTCACGCAAGACATGTCAGCATTGCCACGTGGCAGACCTCGGTCTGACACGTGGCGACCCCTGATAGGGCCACGTGTCATTGATGCCACGTCATCAATAACACATGGCATGACACGTGGCACCGCCTCATTGGTCCACGTGTCACTCCTTGGTTGGTCCACGTGTCAGCTGTATGACACGTCATCATGACACGTGGCACGACCTCGGTCAGCCACGTGTCATCCTCTAATTTGTCCACGTGTCCGCCCCACGTTGTGCCACGTGGCATGGCCTCTGCCATCCACGTGGCGCTCGGCCATTGGGCCACGTGTCAGCAGTGACACATTACTGCTGACACGTGGCACGCGCGTGTGGGCCACCGCCCACGCGCACGCGCCATTGCCGACCGATTCTGACTCTCCGGTTCCGGCCGGTGGGGGGTTTTCAGGGTCTGTGAATTCAATGGTGAGGTCAAAAATAAAAAAATTCCGACTTCTAGTTAGCCGTTTAGAACACTCATGTTCATCCCCTCGGGTTTCGGTGTACACATACACGAAATCGAGCCGAAATATAAACGCATATATATTTTTCACACAAAAAATAAATTTTTGTTGTGTTATATGCATCCCAGATCTAATAATTTTACACATAAAATTTTAGATCTGTTTAGCCACATGCCAGGACGCAAAAATAACGGCTCTGATACCAATGAAGGGAAAATTATAACACATATAATTTAACATGCGGAGGTAACATTAAATAAATGTACCTACCTCTTGTAGCGC
This sequence comes from Excoecaria cochinchinensis, assembly GCA_947683425.1. Lineage (NCBI taxonomy): Eukaryota > Viridiplantae > Streptophyta > Magnoliopsida > Malpighiales > Euphorbiaceae > Excoecaria > Excoecaria cochinchinensis. The sequence goes on from CANTUQ010000073.1 coordinate 1,005,342, forward strand.
AGAAACTCGTTGCGGAAGTATCTACCAAGATCCCATTTGTTTTTGGTCACTGGTCTGGCTTTTACCCACTCGGGGTAAGAGCAGGTAGATCATAATCTAAATGCCCCTGAAAATAAGACAAAAACTGTGAGTGGGAACGAGCAGCCTTGCGACGTACCAAATTATGAGGACCTCACCTCTATTTATAGAGGTCCTAATGGCTAGAGACCTAACTCTAGTTTAACTCAGACTCTTTCTGAGATAATATTTGGTAATTTAATTTAGATTAAATAACTCAATTTAATCTTGATAGGAACTCAATCCTTTATAGAGTCATGGGCGTATCCCAACTCTATCATCTCCCACTCGCACATGACGGAACGCATTCCAGTTTTAATCTTCAGTTATACTTATATAGGTATTGTATCAAAATAGATAAATACTAGTTGAGTGATATAAAAGTAAATAAAATTAATTGGTAAGGTGATTATATACTCATATAATTATATTAATCAGTAAAATTTCATTGATATAATAATTATATTTGTGTGTGTATATAAATATTTGTACATAATGAAAAATTATGTAGTAGTTGAGTGATACTAAATATAAATTAAATTAAACACAAATTATTTTAGTTGTACATTCATATAAATATGATAATTAAATTTATCTTATTAATAATCAAAATATTTATTTTAATTTTTTAACTATTTATTATATTAATTTCATGCATTAAAATATTTAATGCAAATAATTATGAAGTTAAATTTATATAATAACTATATAATATAAATTATAAATAATATTTATATATAAATTACTAGTATTATATATAATAATTAATAAATATCGGTTCTTTCGGTTCAATTTAGTTCAGAACAGTTCGGTACGATTCAATATGGTTCCAGTACAATTCGGTTCGATTCTAATCAAAAAGTCAACATTATAATTCGGTTCAGTTCTAGTAAAAAAAGTTAACGGTATAATTCGGTTTTAAATTTTTTTTTTCGGTATTTCGGTTCGGTACAAAAAGTTTCAGAACCGTGTACACCCTTACAAAATATTTATAATTTTCAACAATATTTGGTTATTATTAAGTAGAAATTTAATATTTATTATGATTTTACCGTTTAGTTTTATTATACTAATTTACTCACATGAAAAATTATATTTTTATCTAAATTAATTATAAAATTGGACCAAAGTATGAAATAATTTTTAATTTCAGACAAAAAAATGGATTAATAAAAGAAAATATCATTTCATGCATATTTCTATTCCAGGTTAGACCCATTTTGATTTGGGCTTATTTGTTTGTAGGTTATAGGGTTGATTGACTGAAGGCGGTATTGGCGCCTCTCTGCCCATCTCTCCATTTAAAGCAACACGGGTTTTGGTGTCCAATGAAAATCTCTCCATTTCCACACGTCATTCTGCAATTTTTCGCTTCGAATTTCAACTTCAGTTGCCAACAATTCTACTCCTAGTCCGTTATAAAACTCTCATTGAAATCTTTTCAGCACTTCATAGTAGGAGAAGCGGAAGCAAACAACCAATATGGTGAAGACTGAATACGGCATCAAATATGCGGTCCATCTCATCACCAATCACTTTGGCAATCTCGTCGCTGTAAGTCTCTCTCTCGTTATATGGATGGAGCATTTGGTATTATTATTATTATTATTATTATTATTATTATTATTATTATTATTATTTTCTTTTCAAACAGAAAGTTTGTGAATCTCTTCTCCGTAAAGGACCCCTAACTCTCCAAAACATTGTTCGTTACACTGACCTCTCTCAAATGCAAGTCAAGAACAGTCTGCTCGTTTTAATCCAGCACAATTGTGTTCAGGGTTTCCGTCTCGAAGAATCAGGTTCATTTTTTTTTTCATTAAATAGTTTAAGCGAGAGCTATTCGTGTTTATGCTTTGCTGGGTTGCCCACTAATCTATGAAATAGATTAAAGGGATGTTGGCGTAAAATAATCAATGTTTTTTTTGGAATTTATGACTACTATAAGTTTTTTAGGATGGATCTGGAATCGATTTAGAGGAATAAAATTACTTCCTTTGCATGATTTTGAATAAAATTACTTCCTTGGCTTGATTTTTCAGACTTTCATGGTTGGGATAATTATATTTAGGTCAGGTATCATATCTCGGAATGATTATGTTTGTAGGCGGTGGTTTTCAGGCTACATCAAAGCAAATTACTCAGTACATGGCTTTGTTTGATAACATACTTCATCGTCTGAGGTTCTCCAAATTTCTGATGATCATTTCTCAGGAATTTGAATCAGATAAATTGGTTGGTTGTTTTAGTTTCCGTTTGATGCATAGTAACTTTTTGACGTTCGAATAAGTTGGAGTATTTTCACTTTTTGGTTTCATTGGCTTTTGCAGTGTGTGGACATTGTTGAGGGTCTGCTTCAGCATGGTAGGCTTACATCGGAGCAAATCATTGATAGAGCCAACTCAAATCATAAGGAAGGCAAGTCTCTTATGAATGTCTATGTATCTTGCATTATATGTATCAGGTGTGTATGTATAGTCTTTTGTCATGATTGTTCTACAGCTTCTAAAGCCATACTATCATCATATTATCGCACAACTCAACTGTGTTGCTGATATATATTGGTATTCATGTATAGTTATATAATTTATTTTATTGTGATTATTTGATGCAACAGCTGTTTGTTTCTTATTCATTTATCAATTGGGGCTTTCTTCTACTTTTGGCCTTAGCAAGATATGTTCCTACGTGGTTGTTGCTTAATAAGTTATAGCATCTTTCATGAATAGCTCAAGTTGTGTAAGATCATAGGATTGAAAGTGAGGTGCATAAGATTGTAGTGCTTTTCTCTGAATTGTGAAGGAATTGTGCTATCCTTTTATTTAGTAATAATGTTTTTTATTTGTGAATTGATATGTCAAAGTTTTGCAGGAAGTAGTATTAGTCTAGATGTTGTACAAGAAAAACTTGGTAAACTTTTGAGGAGCCATTATGTTGAGCATTGCCCAAACCCTGAGCCATTTCTTGCACCGCCGACTGAAGAAGATGGACCAACAAGGAAGAGAGGTGCTAAGTCTGCTAAGGTTATTGCTTATTTCCATAAAATCTTCTTGCAAGTTCTCTCTTGTATGAATAAGCATGGATGCCAAATTCTTAATCAAGAGAAAAGTTTTCACCCCTTTTTTTGTCAAGTCTAGCCAGCCTTGGAAATTAGAATAATTTTTTCTACTATGTTATGTTATATTTGGAATCCTTTTCTAGTTGCTATATCATAAAAGCCTCAACTTAATTGCATTTCTTTTTTCCTTGTTTGGTGAATGAACCAGTTGGTAATTGGGATTTGGATTGTAAAGAAAATGTTAGGATATTTATTATTTACATGCTTTTGCACTTCATTTGTTGATTCAAATGAAATGTTTATGTTAAGGTTTCATTTTAGTCCTAATTAATCTGTGAAAACATTATTCTTGTCTATTTTGTTTTCTTTTAAATCCAAATTTTTGGAGAATTAGGGTTAGTACTAGTTCAATGACATACAAGTTTAGATTAGTTAGTCTTTTGATACTCATAACCATGATGTTCTTCGAGGATTTGGGTTAGAAAAGAATATTCAAATTGTTGCTTGGATTATGATAAAATTCTCTTCATAAATGTCCCTGAGAACATGGGCTTAAACCATAAAGTTCCACTATCCTATAATCTTTGAGTTACCATTCAAAGTATGATTAACAGTGCTATTCATAGCTTTTGCTCATTGACAAAATTCATAGTGATGGCTGCATGGTCGTGATTACTTCTTGGCCTTCGTTGGTTTGATATCAAAGCTTCAATGAGTTTGTGTACTAATTTTTATCTATTGTTGTTTTAAAAGCTAAATTAAATTCAAAAGCTTGATTCCATTCAAAAGAATTTGAAGATTTTTGAGAGAAATCTAATTTATTGATTATCTAATATGTATTTACAATGAATATACACAAGTATTTATAGGAAAAAATAATCCTAACTAAGAGAGAATCCTAACTAGGAAAGAACTCTAATTAGGCAAGAATACAACACTAAAGCCATCAACACTCTCCCTCAAGTTGGTGCAAAAATATAACACATGCCCAATTTGCAAACAAAAGTATGAGAAGTTTGATTGCTGAGCCCTTTTGTAAACACATCAGCTAGCTGCCTAGCTAATGTCACATGGAACAAATTCAAAACACCATTTGTCAACTTTTCCTTGATGAAGTGTCAATCACTTTTAATATGCTTTGTCCGATCATGCTGTATTGGATTATTTTATATTACTGATAATAGCTTTATTGTCATAGAACAATGATAATTTATTTTCTCTTGACAATCTCAGTTCTGCTAGTAACTTCTTTTGCCATAGAAGTTCACAAACACCCTGAGCCTTAGCTATATACTCTGCTTTAGTACTCGATCTAGCGACTATATTTTGCTTCTTGTTTCTCTAAGTAACTAAGTTTCCTTCTATAAGCATACAATAACCAGAAGTAGACTTCCTGTCATCTGGAGATCCAGCCTAATCTTCATCTGTAAAAGCTTTTATGTGGAGATGACCATGTTTGGAGAAAAGAAGACTTTTCCCTGGAGCATACTTCAGATAACGCAAAATGCGAAAATCAGCCTGCATGTGAAGCTCGCGAGGATCATGTATGGACTGGCTTACCAAGCTAACTGCATAGGCTATGTCTAGTTCCAACCAACCTATGAAGCACGGATACGGCAGCTTCATTGCGTATCCCGTCTCGACAGCGTATCTGATACGATACACGTCCGATACGCTAAGATTTGCGTACCATACGACATTGAAAAATTGGATACGTTATTGTGATATCGGATACGCGTATTTGAGGGGTTGGATATGCGCATCGAAGATATCGGATACGGTAATTTGAATCGACTAAGAATTTTTAGAGATTTAGAAGAAATTAAGCGCTAAAATGGAAGTTGTATTGAAACCTCACTTGGAACGGCAAATCGGCAACCTCTTTAATTATATTTCTTGAAATTATCAGCAGAGCATCTCTTAATCGGTGCTCCTGCTTCATTTCGATCTTGCACAGTGCATCTGCATCAGCCATCACCTTTTCGGGTTTCCTGTTGCACCCTTCACTCGGTTTCATTGTTCGCCCAAAGCACTTTTTCTCTCGATTTCACAACAGCACTACAACACTGTTGGTAAGTAGTAATTTACGAATCTGGGTTTGCTTTGTTTGTACTTTTTCTTATTGTCTTTTTTGGACTTTTCAAGCCAAGGCATATAAAAAGTGCATGCTAATCTACTTCTATTTGTTTTTATCTTTTTGCTTTTTGGACGTTTCTACTTTTTCTTTTTCTTTTTATCTTGTTTATCTTTTTTACTTTTCAAGCCAATTTAACAAGTTCTCTTCTATTGTTCTGCTTGTTTTTCTTTTTGACTTTTCAAACCAATTTAACAAGTTCTCTTCTATTGTTTTGCTTGTTTTTCTTTTTGACTTTTCAAATCAATTTGATATTATATACGGACAAATTATGGGTGTAGTTATGCAGTATGAATGCTTCATGGCAATGTTTAAGTTTGTACAAAATATTTGTCTTCCTCTTTGCCCCTCAAGGTATTTATTTCTCCTTGTGTCCCAAGCTAGAATTTGATTCGTAATATTGTACATCCAAACAATTCTGATTCAAAATGTTTAAAATCACACAAAATTTGGAGATTATAATGTCTTAGATATTTACAGCATCTCTCTCTCTCACTCTCTCTCTCATTAACATTAGTTAGCTGTGAATGTTCTGTGTCAAGCATGGAACCAATTTTCTTTATGAATTAACTTTAGGACTTATACGATGCAGAAGAATAAGTCAATCCCAATTAGCTTCAAGTTCTAGTAGTAGTCCCACTGTGATTCTTGAAGACAAACGTGAGGAGAATCACGAGAACGATCCTCCACTTTGGAAGTATGTTAAGATCATTGAAAAGGCAGGAAAAAGAGGAGGTAATACAGCTTTTGAATGCAATTTTTGTAAGAAAAATTATAATGGATCTCATACTAAAGTCAAGTCTCACTTGCTGAAGATAGCAGGGCATGGAATTGCTCATTGCAAAAAGATTTCTAATGATATATATGCAGAAATAAAGAGGATTACAGCTGAATACGAGCACAAGCAGAAATTAAAATCTCAAAAGCAGATTCTTGTGCCCAAAGCTAGTTCTTTGCCTATGTCAATGGCTCATCATTCTAGACCTTCAATGCCTTTTGAGAATAAGAAGAAAAAGGTTTCGGTTGTTGAAAAATCTTTTAATAAGGAGGGTAGAAATCAATGTGATGCTGAAGTTGCAAGAATGTTTTATATAGGTGGTTTGTTCTTCCATCTTGCAAGAAATCCGCACTATAGAAATTCCTATGTGCTTGCTTCTACATTTTCGGGATATGTTCCACCAGGCTATAATGCATTGAGAACTACTCATTTACAACAAGAGAAGAGCCGAGCGTTTTTTGGAGCCAATCAAGAGTACATGAAAGAACAAAAGCGTGAGTGTTTGTAGTGATGGGTGGACTGATACTCAAAGAAGACCATTGATCAATATTTTGGCAACCTGTGAAAGCAGCCCTATGTTTTTGAAGGCTATTAATTGTGAAGGCGAGTACACGGATAAACATTTTATTGCCAATATTCTTATGGAATCTATCAAAGAAATTGGTTATGAAAATGTGGTTCAAGTAATAACTGATAATGTACCTGTCTGCAGAGCTGTTGGTTTACTTGTTGAGGCCAAATATTCCAACATCTTTTGGACGTCATGTGTGGTTCACACCCTTAATCTTGCTTTAAAGAGCATTTGTTCACCAAAACCTGCAGATGATTGGTATGAAGAGACTAAATGGATTCCACAAGTTGCTGAAGATGCATGGTTCATAAAAATTTTTATTATGAACCATAGTATGAGGTTGGCTATGTACAATGAGCACTACAAATTGAATCTACTCTCCATTGCTGAAATAAAATTTGCTTCTACACTTGTGATGCTTAAAAGATTTAAGGAAGTGAAGGAAGGTTTACAGCAAATGGTGATTAGTCCAAATTGGTCTTTGTATAAAGAGGATGATGTGGAAAAAGCAAGAGCAGTGAGGCAAAAGATATTGGATGAATTATTTTGGAAAGAGATTGATTATGTACTTGATTTTACCAATCCTATATAATGAAATGATTAGGATGGCCGACACCGATAAACCATGTCTTCACTTGGTTTATGAGTGGTGGGATACTATGATAGAGAAGGTGAAGATAGTTATCTTTCGACATGAACGTAAGGAGCGCCATGAACAAAGCGACTTTTTTGATGTGGTTTACAATATTTTATTGGAGCGATGGACCAAGAGTAGCACACCACTACACTGTTTGGCACATTTCTTAAATCCAAGGTAATTATTTATGTACCATGCTTATTAATTTAAAATTTACTTCTAGTTTTGTGATTATAAATTGCCATCTTTCAATTTTTCAAAGGTATTATAGTCCAGAATGGCTTCAAGAGGATCCTATTCGTGTGGCTCCCCACCAAGATGTTGAACTTGCAAGGGAGAGAAAAATGTTTTGAGAAATGCTTTTCGAGTGACTCTCTTAGAAGAAGTATCAATGTGGAATATGCTAATTTTTCACTGTGCTTGGATGACTTTAGGGCTATTGATGCTATGAATGATAGATTTCATATGGAACCAGTGGTGTGGTGGATTGTCCATGGAGCTTGCACACCAACTCTCCAATCCATAGCTTTGAAGCTACTTGGACAACTTTGTTCATCATCTTGTTGTGAAAGAAATTGGAGTACATATAATTTTATTCATTTTCTAAGAAGGAATAAGATTACTCTACAAAGAGCTGAAGACTTAGTGGTTGTGCATAATAATCTTCGTCTTTTATCAAGGAAGAGCTCAGTTTACAATGAAAGTGTTACTAAAATGTGGGATATTGGAGGAGATGGGTTTGATAACTTGGGTGAAAATAGTGTTGAGATACTTGAAATAGCAAATCTATCTCTTGATGACCCGTTATTGGAGGCTTCAATATTTACTACTGAAATGGAATAAATTATAATGTCTAACGCTTAGTGTTTGACTCTTTAGGTGGAATTTTATTATGTTTGAATGAATAAAGTTATTAAAATTAGTAAAAAAATTATATTATTATTAATTTTTAATTATCATATCTACACCGTATTGTATCTTTATTTTTAGAATTTTGCTGTATTCCCATATCGTACCTCCGTACCAGTATCTGTATCCATGCAACATAGCAACCAACCTTTGATATCTCCGTTTATCAACTGACTATCCAAACCCTGATTACAGTTTATGGTTGCTTTCAATTGGAAATTTGTTGGTTTGCAACCTAACATGCCATTTTCTTCTAAGAGATCCATAATATATTTCATTTTATAAATAAAGATTCCTTTTGTTGGTATGGCAATTTCAATTCTCAAGAAATATTACAGCTTTCCTAAATCCTTGATCTTGAACTGTTGGGCCAAGAGTATATTTAGCCAAGCTATCTCTTTTTTGTCATCACTATGTCATCAATATAAACAATAAATAGCGCGATCTTATCCTTGTAATGTCTTATAAAAAGGGTATGATCAACATTGCTTTATCTCTATCCAAAAGAGATCCTGACTTTGCTAAATTGATTGAACAATGCTTTAGGAGATAGTTTCAATCAATACAGGGCTTTCTTCAATCTATATATCTTCTTTTGAGTTTTATTATTATCAAATCCAGGAGGAATCTCCATGTATATTTCCTTTCTAGATCACCATGTAGGAAAGCATTTTTAACATCAAACTGCTGCAAAGTCCCAATAAAGGTTGGCTGCGCAAGATAACATGATTCTGATTGTGTTCATTTTAGCAACAGGGGCAAATGTCTCGTGGTAGTTCACTCCATTAGTCTGAGTGAATCCCCTAGCTACCAATTTGGCTTTAAATCTCTCAATTGAGCCATTAGCTTTATGTTTCACAGTAAACACCCACTTGCAGTTGACCATTTTCTTGTTTGGAGGATTAACTAGTTCCTAAGTCTCATTTTTTGCTAGAGCCTTCATTTTTTCCACCATAGTTTCTTTTCACTTGGTGTCTTTTAGAGCTTTCTTCCAATCCTGTGGAATAGACACAAAGGAACTAGACAAGGCAAAGGTTTTATAGGAGGGAGGCATTAGGAGACAAAGTTAGAGATAGGGCGCTTGGTACAAGATCGAATGCATTTTCTTCGAGCAATGGGTATATCCAAATTATCAGAGTAAAGATAACTCATCAGAAGAAGAGGATTCTTATAGTGTAGATTGCATCATGGCATCTTCTGTTCTGCTTCTCCTTGAATATCTTAGTTTATTAGGATTATCCAAGCGATGAACAGTCTTAGTCTCCCCTTGAACAACAATCTCAATCTCCCCTTGAACTCTTTCCAACAGAATTCTCTACTGGGATAAGGTCATCATCAAGAGTAACAAAACTAGGTATCACTTCTTTTTCATTATTTTCCCCTAAAGAAGTGATTGAGTTGAATTGAAATAAGATTCAAATTCCGTAAATGTGACATCCATAACAAAATGCTTCCTAAAAGGAGGATGGTAACACTTATAGCCTTTCTATGTAAGAGAATACCCAATGAACACATATCTAAGGGCCATTGGATCTAGTTTCCTAGCATTCTTAGTATGGACAAAATAAACATACCCAAACACTTTTAGAGGAACAATATAATCATTTTTTCCTAGCAAGATTTTTAAAGGACTTTTAAAGTTAAGAGTTTTGAAAGGTATTCTATTGATGAGATACGTTGCTACTAGAATTGCATCTCCATATTAAGTTTTTGGGAGATTCGTGGTAAATATAAGTGATCTAATAACTTTCAACAAATGTTTATTTTTTATTTTTAGCTATCTCATTTTGAGCACTAGTATAAGGTCAACTAGTTTGAAAAATTATCCCATTAGACTCCAATCCCTGTATTCTGTGCCATTATTAGTTTTCAAAACCTTAATCTTAGCATTAAATTGAGTGCAAATCATCTTATGAAAGGATTGAAAACAGGAAAAGTCATCACTTTTTGCTTTTATCAAATATATCTAAGTCATTCTAGTGTAACAATAAATAAAAGTAACAAATCATCGACTACCAGACAAAGAAACAATCTGAGTAGGTCCCTAAACATTAGAATGGACAGTAATAAAACGAATAATACTCATATTATTAAAAGTTTTTAGTATGTTTAGCATACTCGTTAGCATCACAAAACAAATAGTCAAACTGAGTTTTTGAAAATAAACTAGGGTATAATTTTTCTAAGACAAAACAAGATAAATCTCCTAACCGACTATGACACTGTATTATTTGCCGATTGACATCCTTATGTCCTCTAAAAAGATCTTGACATGGAACTGAACATTGACTTCCTTCAACCGTGTACAAGCCATCATGCACTCTACCTTTGCCAATCCTTCTTGTTTGACAATCCTAGAAACACAATGACAAGGGAAAGATGCAAGTTTATAGTTTAGAGCTTTGGTTATGAGATTGATAGATAAAAGATTGACAAGAAATGAAGGACATGAAGAGCTGAAAACAACATAATATTGGGAGTACAGACAATAGAACCTAATCCGGATATAGGAGTGAAAGACCAATCAGTTATCCTGACATTATCCCTTTTTAGACATGGAGAGTAGTTAAGAAAGCGCTTAGAAGAGTATGTCATTTGTCTATTCGCATCAGAATCAACAATTCATGAATCAAGATGAGCAAAAGTATTACCTAACTTCACAAAATTGAATGTGGCATAGGAGAAAAAATCAAGTTGAGACGAGACGCTTGAAATGTTGAATTTCATCAGAGGACAAGCGTTCAATAGAGGTTCTCTCTTTGGAGGATATTGCTGTCTCTGATAGATTTGCTTGAACCTTGGTTGAATTGACTCGTTTTCCTCCACGACCTCTGGTGGGTCAACCATGCAGCTTCTAACAACTCTACTTGTTATGCCGTGGCTTTTCACAATAATCACACTGCAGATGATCTTTCTCAGAAGTGATTACCTCTGGATGCTCTTGGATAATACTCGCTGCTAACCTAGACTTCTCAACTGGTGCAGTGTAAAGCATAGAACTTCTTCTAGTTTCTTCCTACTAAACATAGAAATGTACTTCCTCAAGAGAAGGGAAATGAGATTTACTGATAACTTGGACCCTTTTCTAATCATATTCATAATTCAATTCAGCCAAAAAATCATAGGCTTGCTCATTTTCAATCTTTTTTTTTTTTTTTTGGAATTTAAAACCATCATTAATGCAGCTTGCTTGGAAATCCTGATAATAATCTAACTCCTGCCATAAGCCATCTACTGCAACAAAATATTTTGAAACTGACTTCTCACCTTGCTTAGTACCACTAAGTTTATTTCAGAGCTTAAAGATTCGAGCATCATTTCCCATGTGATAATAGGTGGTCTTAGTAGCTTTTCATATTTTTTCTACATTGTCAAGCAACAATTACTGTCTAGAAACTTGGGGTTTTATAAAATTGAAAAGCCAGGTCATAACAAGTGAATTTTTCGAATGCCACTGACTAATTGTGGAGTTAGAAGCACTTGATTGTTTTTTCACTTCGTCAATATAACCCTTCAACCTTTTAGCTTTGGTAAACAAGCAGGATCTAGACCAAGCTAGATATGTACGACCATCCAATTTAATAGGACTAACTTGTGCATAGGGACTATCATTCACAAGTACATGCTTTTCAATTTATTTTTTGTCTACTATAGTGACTAGAATTAAACTAACTAGCAGCAAAAAAAATCTAAGATGAAAAAGACAGTAAAAAAATGGAACTGTAAAGAGAGCACAAAAATCGAGATGTCAGACTGTGATTGGAAACCACCTAGAAAGAATTGAAAATAGGTGGCAATGGATTGGAGCAAAAAATCGGCAACAAACGAAGGGCAGAGGTAACGTCACGTGCTTCAAGTGCCGGCACGTGAACAACTTCAATCGGCGTGTGAGCCCACACATGGTGTCTGATGGCGGCGAGATTTGGGGCATAGGCTGAACAGAACCTAGGCTTCCTTCCTAGGGGGCGGTGTTGATAGAGGGAGGCACACTTGACCTCTTAGATTTGTTGAAAACGGTGGACTGAAAAGAACCTAAGTGCAGAAGAGAGAAAACTAAATCTCCAAAATAAGGCACAAGGCTCTGATACCACGAAAATGTGGAGAGAAATCTAATTTATTGATTCTCACATTGAATATACAAGTATTTATAAGAAAAAATAATCCCAACTAACAGAGAATCCTGACTAGGAAAGAACTCTAATTATCCAAGAATACAACACTAAATCTGTCAATAGAATCATGGGACAAAATTTGATCAGTTCAATAATAGGATGAATTTAATGGAAGCTATGATGGATGAGTTGCTGAAGTTGATGTCTTAAAGCACTACTATCAAGTGAATTTCTAGCGCACTAGCAGTCTAGCTACACCTTAAAGGATCTACCCAAGGGTTGATCATAATTTGCAAGTTGCACCCAGGATTGATGGTGAGAATTGATGTGGAGCAATGTATATGACAAGGTGGGGGACATGACCAAGACAGTCAAGGTAGAAGTTCCAAGTTTTGGAGTTAGGATAGGTCCCATGCTAATTTGTGCTTGGATCCCTATCCATTAAAATCTTACTTTAATTTGGGTGGCTAAGCTTTTTAGGTTGGCTAAACTTTGTGATCTTGTGTTGAGTAAGATAGGGAAAAAAAGGTTGAGACGCCACAAATTAGTTCACAGACGAAATGAAAACTAAGCTACAAGAGAAGTATATGCCTATAATAATCTTGAAAAAATGTGTGAGAAGTTGTATACTTTAAAAAAATTTGCTAGGATTGAATCCTAATAGAGCGAGTTTACAGAAGGTTCTATGTAGGAATTAGAAGAGTTAAAAGGGAAGATGAGAATAGAAACAGAATAGAAGAATCAGAGGAGAAATAGAGAGTTTGCATAGAGTAAAGGGAGAGAGAGAATATGATAATGATTAGGGGTCCCAAAATGGAATATTACATAAAAAGGAAAAGCTTGTAGGTTGAGCTGTCAAATTATCACCGATGAACACTAAGACAAATCACCTTAGGTAATGCTGGAATATAGTGTTCGACAAGGCTTGAAATGTAGAGGATGCACTGGTCAGCCCAAAAGGCATGACCTCCTGGTGCCCAGAATGATTTCTAAAAGCAGTACTGGGAATGTCAGATGGCTTCAGTCTAATTTGATGATACCCAGACCTGAGGTCAATTTTTATAAATATGACTGCCCCATGTAGTTCCTCCAAGAGTCTTTTATTATGAGAATGGTGAATGTCTTTGACGGTGTGCTTGTTGAACTTCTTTAGTCTACACAGAACCTCCGGGTACCATCCTTTTTCTTGATGCATATGGGCTGGTACTGGGTTCTATGATGGAGCTGGTTAGCATTTCAGTTCTTATTAGTTTAGAAAAGCTTTGTTTTATTTTCTGCTTTCTTTAGGAATCTAAGTCCTTAAGAGGATTAGGCTTTAGTATGAGCCAAATGTCTTATTGGTTTATGATTAAATATTTTATGATTTTAATTTTCTAGATCTCAGTTAAGAATAACATTCCTCCAGTTATTGTTTTGAGTTGTCTGATATAATTCTATCCAAAAGGTGGGGACTCCTTTATACCCTTAAGTGTGATGCCTAAGAAAGATAGTCATGAAGCCTAAAATTGCATTACTGTACCATCCTTGAGTCACTGATCACAGATACTACTCATGGTACTGTCCACAGCTACCGGTCATCGGCACTATTCATGTTACTTTTCATGGACATTGTTTGTATAACCTTAGTTACTTGTTATGTGTCAATATATAATGCATTGGTCCAATTCATCTGTCCATGAATTAGAATGATTATTATTGATATTTTCCTGAAATAATTGAATAAGGAACTATGCAATTATTGATTTATCAATCTGTTATCAAGTAGGTTAATGGGAACCAATTTGATGAAATTGTGTGATTTACATTCTGAATTATGTATCCTAGATATTTATTGGTCATTTATTCTTTCAACTTATACTTGCAGATAGTTGTAGAATCAGAAACCCTAGAAGATCGTGTTTTAGAAGCAGCAGTCCCTATGGAAGCAAAAAGATTTTCACTTGTCGTAAATACTGAAGTAAATGGTGGAGAAAATAATCAGAATAAATCCCTTGACAAACATGTTGGAGATAAGGTCTGTATATGAATTTTTTGCTTAATTATGAAGTACAGCTGTGTACTAATCATTCATTATTATGTTTATAGCGAAAGCTTGATGCATCCAAGCCTAATATAGACAGCGAGGCTGCAGAAGATCAAGTAGTTCTTTGGCGGGCAAATTTTGAGGAATTTATTCGACGCCTTAGACATAAGGTCGATTCTGCTTACAATTTTCTTTTATTTTCTGTGTATGTACCAGCCAATAAAGGTGTGAGATTATGACACTAGATTTTGAATTGAGACTATAACAACAATAACCAAGCTTTAATCCCATACTAGGTGGAGTCTACTACATGGATTTTCTGTCTCTAGATCTCTTTGATCAAGACTAGATCCTCCATTCTCGAGTAAATTTAGGTCCTTAAACACAGTTCGTCTCCATGGGATCCTATGCCCTCCTCTACCCTTCCTCCTGCTTTTTACTACTAAACTATACATTTTTTAACCGGTGCACCCAGGATCTATGGAGCACGTGTTCAAATCATCTTAAATGTCATTCTCTTATGAATTGAGAATGCTTGAAAGAATGAAGTTAGAACTTTAATGGTTTTCTTGCTGATTTGTGTATTGTCCATGGTAAAGGAACCTACCCAAGATCTTAAAATCTTGAAGTGTGAGATTGGAACCATTGCTGCCCACTTGAGCCTTCAAACACGGTCATTTCTTTATTTTGCTATTTCAACTCTCCGTACAACTTTTCTTATTGAGAAGTTTACTTGAACAAGGAAAAAGATACATGATGGTCTTTGAAAGTCACGCAAGCAGTCACATTGTGCATACAAAACTAGTTTTCCCGATGTAGTTCAAAGTAGTTGCATAGTATGTTGTTAGGACTAATCCTAACAACTGATTAATGGCTGTTATTGGGTGAGGAACCTAGTAGAAATTAGAGAGATTGGAGGAGGAGGAAGGAAGAGAAGAGAGAATACATGGGACAAAAGGCAGATTTGGGAGAGGAAGGGGAATATTCAGATCAGCATATGTTGAATATTGATACTAGTTGCTGATAGTTGTTAACGTAATTTTAGGAGCAGATTTGTAGGAGAAAATTTTTCCTATTTTAGCAAAGTTAGGTAGCAGAATTTTTTGACTATTTGTAACTTAAAATATGTATAAATACCTGTATTCCTAAATGTAAAAATAAGATTTCAGATTAAGAAATTTTTCATGGTATCAGAGCCATACTGCCATTAAGGTTGAGTTATCTCCCTTGCAGTAAGTTTTTCCTTCAAAGTTCTAGAGGTCGAGTTATCTCCCTCTCTAAACGACATTACCTCACCGGAGGGAAGCTTAGGTGATTTCCGGCCATTGTCCAGATTTTCGGTGCCTTCAGACCACACGCGTGGGTACACGCGCCGCTAAAGCATTTCTGTTTTTTTTTTTTTTTTTGCGTTTCTTGGCAGCTGTAAAAGGGAACACTGTCTCGTCCCTCTTTCGACGACACCACCCTCACCGGAAAGAAGCCCAGGCCGAGTCCGGTCAGTGCACCAAATCATTTGCAGGCCATTAGGTGGCTTTTTGGTCAGCAAATATTTGCTGGTGGCCAGCAAATCATTAGCTGGCTACACGGAATCTGCTGCCTATATAAGGCAGGAGCTTGTTCCAAGCAGTTGTTCCTCCTTTTGGTGTGTAAGTGAGGATCCCAAAGAAGTAGTTTAGTCTTTAGGTATCCCGATGAAAGCTTATTTGTAAGCTTTGAAATTTAGAGAATTTGTGAAAACTTCTCTTGGATTTGTAATTTATTCGGTGTGTGGGAAAATAGTAGAGTGAGTGAATGTAAAAATTGTTCAAATATTTAGTGAAATTTTCTTGGTTGTTTTCGGAAAAAAAGTTGTTTTTCTCCGATTTGGAGTTTTTCACTATAATTTATTGTGTTGTGATTGTTATTTTGATTTCTTTCAATTTATTCCGTATTTATTAGAAAGGTTATTTTTCCAACAAATGGTATCTGGTCTTGGTTCGGCTATTTTTTCACACTGCATCAGGACTGCTGTCCGGAAAAGTAGTGAATTTTGAAAAAATAATTATATTGCCGAGAATAGAAAAATATAAGGAATTTTTCCTTATAATCCGTTTCGAAAACGGGGGTAAAATGAGAAAGTTGGTGAATAGTGGTACTATTCAAAGTATAAATTTTGTATTCAAAATTTGCATGGTACTGTAGCTGAATACTATTCACGTGTTCTAAAATTTCAGGCATAAGGTTTGAAGTGAAAAAATTTGACAAAATAATTAACTTCGGGTGAGGTAGATTTTAGGATGCTTTCTAAAAGAGTATAGACATTCTCATGGCATGCCGCTAGTCTTCACAAGTTGTCATGATAGAGGATGTGTTACCATTAGCGGGTTTTCCACACGGGCATGGATTTATCAAGATGCAAGGTGTGAGGTAGATTTATGTCGATGGCTGAGTAACTCTCGAAAAAATTAAGCATGAGAGTTGCACCATAATTACAACAATTTTGTTTGAAATGTTGCAAAATAATTAATAACTTAAAATTTCTTAATTTTAAGTGAAATACTTTGTATGGTGGAGTATGTATTTTTAATTATCGGTTGTAAATAATTGTTTCGTCAGTATAGGTGTTCTTGGTTTTTTTTTTAAAAAAAAATTAGGTGGAGATTTAGATTTTAAAAAATAAAAAATGGAGGCTGGCCAACTAAATATTTTCTGGAAATTGCTAGCATTTGCCAACAATTTTCAGCAAATGTTTGGCTTGCCATTAGTTGGCCCCACGGAGACTCCTGTCTATATAAGACAGTAGCTTGGTCTTCAAATGATTATTGGTTCCAAAGGAGAAGTCTAGCCTTTAGAAGGATATTCAATGAAAGTTTATTTGTAAGTTTTGAAATTTAGAGAATTTATGGGAAAATTTTCTAGGGTTAGTAATTTATTGGGTGCATGAGAAAACATTAAGAGTGAGTGAATGTAAAAAAATTGTTCAAACATTTAGTGAAATTTTTTTTTGTTATTTTTGGACAACAAGTGATTTTTCTCCGATTGGGAGTTTTTCACTATAATTTTTTATGTTGTGATTGTTATTTTAGTTTTTTCTAATTTATTTCGTATTTAATAGAATGGTTATTTTTCCAACAAGTGGTATCCGGCCGTCACCTTTATTTTTTCTTTTTGCACCTCTTTTAGCTTATTTTCTCCCGTTTTCGATCATTTTTGTTCCGTATTCATGTGATATGCGTTTTTTGCATGATTTTAACATTGTTTTGCCCATATTTATTTTATTTTTTATAATTTTATGTGATAATATTTATTTTTATTATTTTGTTGATTAATTGTTTTTTTTTGGATTTATTTGCTAGCATTTTATTTTATTTTATTTTGTTTTTTTTTTTGTTTATAATTCTTATTTTTTTGAGAATTTTCACTGGCAAATGGGGGATTTATGGAGATTCGGACGCATCTTTTGGTTTAATTTGTCCTTTTTTATTTTTCTTCATTATTTTGTCTGTTATTCTACTATTTAGTTTAATTTGTAATAAATTTATTTTATTTTATGCATATTAAAAAGAAAATTATTAAAAATATTTTTTATTAATAAATTGGGTTTTCTAATTAAATATGACCAATGTACTAATTTTCAGCTAATAAAATGTCATTTTCAAAATAAGAGTTAATTTTTCTCAAAATAGGATCACTAATCCCGATTTTCTTAAAAATATCTAAAAATAACTATTCAATTTTTTTAAGTATGCATGAAGGAATCAATATTACTATTTCAAATAATACCTCGGTTTATATACGAGTTTTATTCATGTTATTTTAGTTTTATTTTGGGGATTGTGTTTTTGTCCCAGATTTTAGTTTTACATTTTGGAGATTGTATTTTTATCCCAATTTTATCTTTTAATTTATTTTTTTAATTTATTTTATTTTATTATTTTACTATTTTCTTTCGATACTTGATATGCGTCTAAATTTTAATATATGACGTGTGAGAGGGAGATGGAAGTTTAATGTTAAAAATTCATTTATAATTAATTAAGGCATTAATAAGAGTGAAATTTCAAATTTTTCTCTGGTTTAAATTCCAGAAATTAAACGAACTTTTCAATTTTAAATTGGGTGGCGACTGCAAAATATCTCAAACGTGCCTAAAAATTTCATGGGATTAGATGAACTTTTTCAATGTTTTATTAGATAGGAATTATAAAATATCTCATGTTATTCAGGATCTAAAGATGCGAACCCTCTCGGAGCCTAAAAGCGGACTTTCGAGGCTGATCGGGTTTGGCATGCGTCACAATAACTTAATTGACATTTTTACCCTTTCTCCTGTATTTAACATATGTTCTTTTTGGAACTTTGATTTTTCCTCAGACAATTTTAGGATGATAAACATGGCTAAAATGTTTGAGAGTTAGTGTATCCCATAAGTTTTCTTTTGGTGCGTGTTATTGTGTATCCCTTGTATTTTTTATATTCTTCATGATGTATGTAAGTTCATATGCTGCTTATTATTGTCACATGTTAGGCTTGCATTGAGTATGTGAGAGCACGGTTGGATGATGGAGCTGCCATTGTCTTAAGTGCAATGTTAGTGGCATCTAGAACTGAAGAGAAGAAAGTGAAAACAGCAAGTTCAGGTGACACATTTCTTAAATGATTACATATATGATTTATGTATGCTAGATATATATGCAAAGAGCCTACATATAATAAATGAATTGATTTCTAAGACCGGATTTGAGAAACTATTAAAAATATGGATTAGAATTATTGAGTTTATATAATGATGTAAAAGGTGTTTGTATCTGTTTTGACTAAATAACTCATGCCGATGAATAGGTGCAAACTAGGGATCTGCTTAACATAGTCCATTGTTTTTCATTTATCATTTTTTGGGCAAAGCAGTCACTCAAATCTAATTGATATGAGCTCCAAATGTATATACATTTAATCAATAGAGTTGCTTTCCAGTAGATCTAGTGATGATGTCTTTTCTAAATAAATATCTGTTTGTAAGGGTTAAGGTTATATTGGTCAAAGTTTGATATTTGTTTACTCCATTTTTATCCATTTTGTGCATATATTTTTCTGCATTTTTGTATACTTTTCTAGCAATATTTACTTGAATCCCCTAAAATTAGCCATAATCTGCACTTTGGTTGTTGTTTAACAATTAGCATTTTCAGTCTCTGGCCTACATCTTTGTTTGCTTATAACCAAAAAAAAAAAAAGGAAGGAGATTGAGATGTCTCCCTCACTCATGTCCTTTTAACTTGCAATTCCCCATTATATCTTCTCTAATTTTCACCATTTGAAGCAACTTGTTCTCAATTGAGAAAAACTTGAAGAAATCGTTGTCCTGGATAGTCTTGCTCTCTAATCACTCTACTCTCTAGGTCTTGAAATCCTAACTTTTCTTAACATTTTTTTTGTGAAGATCAAACTTTCGTGCTCTCATATTTTCATTCTCCATCATTTTACTCATTTCAGTCCCAAATTTATGAAAGTCTGCACAAAACCTACGCCCATCATTTGCAAATCCCCCCAAGCACTTAGAAACACCTGTCTTAGTGCCTCAAGCCCTCAAGTATCTGTTTCCATAGTTGAAGCAAATGGTACATGAGTGGCTGTCTCAAGCTTAGCTCCTTGGAATGCCCAAAAGCAATCAAGGTTGCTAAATTGGAACAGAAATGATGAAAGAGAGAGAAAGGGAAGGTTTTAAAGATCAATAATGTTCTTATTATTTGTAGGGTGGAGTGTGTGTAGATGTGGGAAACTTTTTCTTTAGTTAATACTGTACTATATATGTGCACATGTATTACAACTAGGGGAGAACAGATTTTGTCATTAAAAAAAGAAAAAGAAAAAGAAAAAAAAAAACAAACAACAACTCAATTCAGTTTTTGGTATGTTTTTTTAAAAAGTTTGGTTCAATTAGTGTTTTTCAGATAACATGGTTATATCAGTTCGGTTTGGTTTGAGTACAAAAGCAAGTACTGAACTGAACTGATGTTATACTTGTATTACCAAAATTGCATTGTTTCATAGATGTATAATAACTGACTTTAAACCTAATGACTTTGTACCTCCCTCCCCTCTCTCTGCTGCCTGTCCCTTTTCTATGGCCTCACATTGAAGATTTTGAGTTTTCTGGGTTTCTAGTCATTCCTGTTCCTGTCAAGGACATTTTATCCAAGTTATTAAGTTACTGACTCCAAATCACCATCACTAACCTGGTCACCTCTCCAAATTTGTTATTTTTGTTTCTTTTATATCACAGGTTTAGTGGTGAGTAAACTCACTGTGTGTCAATGCTTACAAATCTCATACCATTCATACCTTTACCCAGAGGATTTATATATGCTGGCTCTTTAGGGATCATTTCCCTCTTTTCCTTCAGCTGCTGATCATAGAAAAATAAAAATTATCGGATCAAAATATAGCTTCCATAAAATGCTACCAACAGCAAACAAAAGAGTCGCTTACATTTTCTTCTGGGTGGCATAATGACTTTGCACCTCCCTCCCTTCTCTCTTCTGCCATCCCCTTTCTCCATCCTCACATTGAAGATTGAGTTTTCTGGGTTTCTAGTCATTCCTATTCCTGTCAAGGACATTTTATCCAAGTTACTAAGTTACTGACTCCAAATTTCCATAACTAACCTGTTCGTCTCTCCAAATTTGTTTTTAATCCTGAATTTGTTGATTGGAATAGAAACATAAAAATTATTGAATCAAAAGATTGCTGCCATAAAATGCTACAACAGAAAACAAAAGAGTTGGTCACATTTTATTCTAGGTGGCATCTACCAACCAACAATTCCTTTCCATTTTCTTAGTCCTTGTTCTGATTTTTTTTTTGTAAACATTTTGGTTTTCCTAAAATACAGATATTTGAGCTGGTTCAAAATATTTTTGTTGCAAGAATATTCCTGCTTTTACTGACATTGACATGTCAAGTGTTGGTGTTTTGTTTGAAAAATGCTCTTAATAAACTTGGATTTCTCCATCCTAGCCATTATTTTTTGGTAAAAACAAGATAAATATAAAGCATCAATAGTAGGGTCTCTTTGATTAACTCTAGCTTGAAATTTTCACAAATTTATTGTTATTATGGAAGAAATAAATGAGAACATACTTTGATTTAGAGGCTCATAAAGGGGGAAACAAAGGAATTCCTTCTTCTTACATTTAGTAGAACAAAAAAAAAAAAAGAACAACTATTAATGATATTCCATCTCACTCAAATCAGATACCTCAGCTTTTGGCCGGATGGAAAGCTTCAACTTTACAAATTTTTTAAAGCGCACCAGAAGGGGACCAAGTGTTCTTTGTATGTGCTAGTTAGCGACTAAGAGCATAAACTAGCAAGAACTGAAATGTAGATTATGGCAAACCTCAAGGGGGTTTCAGTAATTATCCTTTTTCAAATTTTAAGTAACAATGAAAGAAATAAAGAGAAGTATAAAAAAAGTTCTTTCCTTTTTCATGCAATTGCAAAAACTTTTCACGTGTATCACATTGCTAACAACAGTAAGTATTGCAGTTCCATTGTCAATGAGTTCTATTTATGATGAAGTAATTAAGAGTGAAAAAGGTCGCAAACTGACGTTTGATCATGTTAGAGCTGCTCTTATCCAGTTGAGTTCTCCTCCCCCGCTTGTAAGGGTGATTGACGATTCATATAGCGTAGGTACCAGTTTTCATTTTCAAATTCCAGTTCATCTCTGCATGGAATATAAAACTATTGAACAGCATTTGTTCTTTTGGCTTACTAATTCTTTTCTTGATTTCTTAGTGACAATATTTCTTGGTCTGCAGATTTCAAGCATATAATTGAAGTAGCTCAGACTGATGAGGTATTTTTTATTTATTCTCCAAATTCGAACTTGTGCTGCTTGGGCCGCTACAATAATATCTGATTGCGTTTCCTGCATCTAGGTGGAGTCAATTGTGTCGAAAAGATACGGGAAGGATGCTTATAGAATGTTCAGGTTACTGTCAAAAGCTGGTCGGCTACTTGAGACTGATAAGGTAATGAGTTTAATCTTTTGATTGACGACTCAGCTTTCAGTTCCATTGCTTGATATACTAAAAAAAATAGTTATACTGATTCAAAAATATGACATAATCCAAATGGAGTGCATGCTTCTGAGCTGCTAGGTGCAAATGAGGCTTAATATTGAAGAATGGGGAAACTGTTGTTTTATTTAAGTTGCGTTTTGTTTTCTTTTGGAAACTGAAGTAATAAATTATACACCAAAAAGTGTCTGACTGAGTGTTTCTCCTTTCTAAACCTCTTATCTGGGCAACATTTGCTGTGCAGAATCTGTGAAAATAAGTCGCTTCCGTTATTGTTCATTATTAAGTGATTTACTTGGAAGATAAATCTTAGTCAGGCAGAACTCCAATTTCACTACATTTACTCTGGCATAATGCTTATTGTATATTCTTTTCCATATATCGTTTGCTTCTTGCTTGGCTATATTATTTATTGTAGTTTTTCTCGTCTTCTTCCTCTAGATTTCAGATACAATATTTGTTGAAAAGAAGGAAACTACTAAGATTCTTTATAAGCTTTGGCAGGATGGCTATTTGCAAATGGAGGTAAACAACTATTTCTGTTTATATGTTCATGTGCAAGTGAACTTTGTTATGTATGTGAATACTGGTCATGTTCATTTTAGCACTGAATATTTTTTTTTCTCCTGAGTTCTGTCAATCTTTTATAACTGGATGCAACGACAAGTTTCCCATTTTGTGATGGCAAAAGGTGCAAATTTGCCCTTAATGTTCGATAAAAAGTGCAATTTTACCTATAATGGTTCAATTGGTGCAATATTACCCTCTATATTTTAAAATTGGGAGATTTTGCTCATTTTTTAACAGCCTCGACCTGTGGTACACCATAGCACAAGAGCGATAAATTTTTTCTAATTTTAAAACATGAATAACATTGCACAAACTGAAATATTAAAGGTAAAATTGCCTTTTTGTCAAATATTAGGGGCAAATTTGTACCTTAAGCCTTTTGTGATTGGAAAAGAGGGTTCAAGTCTTCGAAACAATCTTTCTTCGAAAAGTCGCGAGCCTGGTGGATGGGAGAGGAACTCATTCTCTCTCTGTCTCTCTCTTATGTGAATCATTAACTTATATCATGAGAACAATGAAATGTGGAAATTGCAGTTTGTAGTGTTCTTTGTTTGCTGGGTTTTATTCGTATATACATGAGACATCAAGTTTCAACTCAGAAATTCCCAACAGTTAATTTTTTTTGAAGACATTAAAACTAAAAATGTTGTGTCTCATTCTTTAGGGCTTGAAGTTGGTCATACGGATGTCAGAATGACGTGCAGTCTTCTGAGCATAGTATTGGAACTAATTTATATTGGATGCATGTTCTGATATGTTCATGCTCAAGTTGTATTTGTAAGTCCTATTTTAAGTTTGGAAGACAAAAGCTGAACTTTACATCTGTTGCTGGGGTCTAAAAATCAGCTCAAGTTCTTTTATGCTTCTGATGGATAATAAACTAAAGTGCCTATTTTGTTGGGACATATTTGGTGTCTATCAATTTTTCCAAAATGAACACGAGTTGAGCACATAACTTAGTAATAGGTTAAAAAGGCGGTTGCCCTTTGTCAATTTTCCTTTTTAAGCGTCTTTGTTTGCTAAACTTTTAGTGATCATGTTATGTGGTATGATCTCCATCTTATTTTACGGTGTAATTTATTGTTGTTGCAGAAACTAGTTGCCGGGACTGCAACATTTTTGTTGTGGAAGGTTAAACAGCAAGTTATTTGGGAACATGTAGTGGATGAGATATTTCATGCTGCATTAAATTTGAGTATAAGGGTGGCTTATGAGTTGGAGCAGCGAAAGGAGGTTCGCATGACTATATATTCTTTATTGCCTTATCATTTTGATAATTATTTGACAAGCATGGGTCTGAAGATGATAGTTTTAACGATTTGTTTCAGATAGTAAATCTCCCAGCTGATAGACGCGAGGGGGCGATGAAAGATAAATACGACAAACTTAAAAAAATGAGATTTGTGATGGAATCCTCCTTGACGAAACTTGATGATGCCATTATGCTATTCAATGACTTCTAAAATCATTCATTGCCAATCTTCTTGTTTTACTACAGCGGGGGATCAAATCGACTCCTTTTTCAACGTTCACAATTTTTCTCCTATTTTGTATATTGGCTTCTTTGAAAATGAGTGATTGCTGCTCTTACTTTTTAAAATTGCAAATCTGCATCTAAATTTATCGAAATAGAGCAATTTTGTTCATTTTAAAGTGAATCATGCGAACATTTTTTGATTGGTTATCCTAATTTGGTCTTTTTGAATATATTATTCATGTATTTTGCATAAACATATATACACTCAACAAATAATTTTTTAAAAATATTTATAAAAAAATCAATTGTTGTAGACAATTTTGTTTTAAATATTTTATGAAAAAAATTAATAGTTTTTAGCATTAAACGTCATTGATTATATGCTTGTTTTGGTGATCAGGTGGAAGACCTAATTTATGAAATGAGAATTTCGTTTCATATTAGAATTTGAAAGTAGTTTTGAATACTCATCTGCTCAATTTCAACTGATGTTCTTCTCTGTCAACACAAATATGCATCGGCTGGTTTTTCATACTCTATAGTCTATACAAGTATTTACTCCAATTATTCCTTCTAAATGTGACCAAGATGTTGATTCTCCCTTTTTAGATGATTTTATCAGCCCTTGCCAATCGATTAGATGCTTTCTTTACCTAACTAATACTAAACTATATCTTGGGTATGTTATACAATTTTAAAGTCAATTTCTTGATAATGTGACTCATGCTCATTTTAAATTGGCTTACGGAGTGCTTCTTAAATATATCAAATCTTCTACTGATCAGGATACATCTTTTTTATGAAATTCTTCTCTTCATTTTAAAGTTTTCGCTTATGCTGATTAGCCTGCATGCCCTCTTACCGAAGATTAGTTACTAGATTGTGTGTTTCTTGGAAATTATATAAACAAACAACTATTTTTAGATCATCTTCTGAAGCGAGTATAGAGTCTTAACACAAACAACTTCTGGCTTTCGACTTTCTCATTTTAATCGTGCCATTATCTATTCTGACAATCAATCAGTAATTTATATAGCATAAAATTCAATTTTTCATGAGAGGACCATGCACATCAAATTTGAATGTCATCTAGTTTGAGAAAAGCTAAAATTCGATTTTGCTTCTGCTAACCAAATAGCTGAGTTGTTCGCTAAACCTCGACATATTACTCTTAAATATCTCACGTCCAAGCTAGGAGTTTTGAATATTTATTCCAAGCTAGGAGTTCTGAATATTTATACTTTTCAGGTTGAGTAGGAGTGGGGGTGATGGAGCTGACTTTCAACTTTCAAGCTGCTTTTAAGGGTTAATTTTTTCGGTGGTCACTCAACTTTTTGCTTATAACGATTTGGTCACTAAAATTCAATTTGTAACGAAAAAATAACTTATCTATTATTTTATAACGAAAAAATCACAATGATCGAAAATTGTGCTCGCCGGTAACCGGCGCATGATCTGCACGGCACAAAGTTGAAGTTTAGTGACTATATCGTTACAAGGCACAAAGTTTAGTGACCACCACAGAAATTAACTCTAATCTGACGTGACAAAATTTTTGACATGTCATTGGGTTTTGCCGTACCGATCACACACCGGTTGCCGACGAATGCAATTTTCGGTTATTATGATTTTTTCGTTATAAAATAATAGATGAATTATTTTTTTTGTTACAAATTAAAGTTTAGTGACCAAATCGTTACAAGCCACAAAATTGAGTGACTACTGAAAAAATTAACCCCTGTTTTTAGCTATTTTCAGCTGCTAGTGCACCTCATTTTAATTTATAGAAGATAACTGCTCTTTTTGTTTGTTAGCTAATCAGTTGAGCAATTAGTTTTTCCCCTCATTTTCTTTTCTTGCTACCTCAGCATACTAGCTACTGTATATAGTAGTAATAGTTTTTCCCCTCATTTTCTTTTATTGCTAACTCAGCATACTAGCTACTGTATATAGTAGTAATCTTTCCCTTCAATAAAGCAACTCTCCATTTTCTTAAAAAAAAACTTACAAGATAATTTAACACTTAATTAATTTAAAAAATAATATATTAAAAAGGTAATAGTTCGAAAAAAAAATTATATATTATTCCAATATTTTTTATATTATGGTTATTAAAAAAAAACCTCTCTACTTGAGCTTTAGATTTTTTTTTTCTAATTTTTTTTCTTTATACTATTTAAATTGTTATTGAATTCAAATCATTTTAATTATTAACTCGTATAGTTGAAGGTCATACTCAAAGTTAAGAATTTTGGGCATTTAGTCGAATATTAGAAACTTGTAATAGGATAGAAATTAACTTTAATTTAAAACTACCGAAAACAAAGAGAGGTAAATTTCATTTTTGCCTTTTGAAGTAAAAGTTAAATTTAACGGAAGTATTAAAAATAATGCAAATTTAATTTTTTTTAAGAAAGACCCTTAAAATATGAAAAATGGTACATTTTTATTATTATTTTGAAAGATAAATATAGATCACTCTCAATATTTTAATGGTAAATATGAATAATTTTCAGTACGTTATTAGCATTTAAAAATAAATAAATTTTAAAAATAAATAATTATTATTTTTAATATTTTGAGAATAAATTTAACTCTTATCATTTTTTTTAATCAAAATCTTTAAATTTTATTTTAGAAGAAGTTAAAAATTATTTTTAACAACTTAAATCAAATGATAATATTATTTATTTTATATTAAGTTTTTTAATTTATCAACTTGCTGTTAGAATCTAAATGTATCAAAATAAATATATATCAGGACTCTTTTAAAACAACTTTAAAGTCATGGACCAAAGTGTATTTTGCCAAAAAGAAATATAAATGATTGAAAGTAAGTTAGAGGTAGCTCGAACCTGAAAGGAAACCAAGAACTGGTTTATGTGCTGGTCACCCGGAAATGGCCTCAGCCCTCGGAGAAGATAGAAATATAAGTGAGCTACTTCCTCCCTCTTTTTCTTCTTCTTCTTCTTCTCCCTCTGTTAGAACAAAAATTCAAATACAAATGAGATAGTATATACGGCGATAATGGTCTATATTTCTTTCCATTTCTTCCAGGTTCCGGTAAAAGAGTAGCTGTTGTAGGTGCTGGTGTTAGGCAAGTTCAATTTAGAATCTGAATTCTGAAAATACCATTTTTCCTTCGTGGGTTTTATGATTTTTTTTTTTCTTTTGATATCTAATCTTTGGGGCTGAAGTTGTTCAATTATGTCATTATGTGCACATTGAAGTGGGCTTGCTGCAGCGTATAAGCTGAAATCGCGTGGCCTTAAGGTTACTGTGTTTGAGGCAGAAGGAAGAGCTGGTGGGAAGCTGAGAAGTGTTTGCCATGGTGGTTTAATTTGGGATGAGGGTGCTAATACAATGGTATATACTGTTTTCATTTCAATTTTGGTCTTCTTATATTTAAATTTGATGCATGATTAAGAAACTTTTCATGTTCTTGTACCAAGTGGCTATCTGTCTTTGTCACCATGTGGAAATTAAAACTGACTGTAGTTTATTTTATACCTTATGCAGACTCAGAGTGAAACTGAGGTAAAAAATCTAATTCATGATCTTGGGCTTCAAGAAAAGCAACAATTTGTAGGGAAAGCAACAATTTGTAGGGCTTTCTGTAACCATTAAAGCCAATCTCTATTTCATGTCCTGGACTGAGATGCTTTTGTTTCTAAATTTTGAAATTAATGCGTTCACTTTTACTTTAGTTAATTGATTGTTTTCTTCTTTTACAGCCTATGTCACAGAATAAACGGTATATTGTAAGAAATGGGAAGCCAGTTCTGGTAATTCCATTTTGCCATATTTTTTTTTCCAATAAGTTTGCAGTCAAAAGCTCAACCACTTAATATTTATTTTCTACTAGCCAGTTTAGTTTTCTTCTGTATATGTGGAAGTTGTTTTCAGTTATCTTATGAATGCAGCAATCTATGTTCAAATGTTGGCACTAACTTTGCTTAAAATTTCATTCCAGATACCCACAAGTCCATTTGCGCTGATCATGAGCAACATTCTGTCTACACAATCAAAGGTTTGGTTATCCACACATTGCTTCAAAAACATCCGAACAACAAATTTTCCGTTATTTTATTTCCTTATACTGAATGGTCTTATGGGTCTATTGACAATAACATTGCACAAAGCTCTTGCATATAGAGTGACAGCTGCTTGTCAACCTCAAAACACTAGGAATATTGAAAGCTAGGAACTTCTTGGCTCCAATTCTTTAAGTTCTATTTGGCTCTTAAAATTTTTTAGATCCATTTTGTAATAGCTAGGGGTTGAAAGTAGGATAGGATGATTGGATGTTTGAATTTGTTACCACTCATGGATTTTAAAGTGCCGTATTTTGCTGGTAGATCTATCTACGATATTAAGATTCCATTCTGCTGTCATGGTTTGGTTAACTTGAAAACTTTGCTATAAACAGCTAAGAAGTCTTCACATTTTGGTGAAGCTGAATGTTTTTGCTTGAAAGTGTTTTATATCAGTCAAGTCAATAAATTTTCAGAGAGCAATATAGTATGTGTCGTAAGCAAAAAATACAGTTGATTCTTGGTCGATGAGGTGCTGCATTCAAAGTTTACATATGTTCTTCAATAGTTATCTGGTTTCTCTATGTGCTTATGCACCATGTTTCTCTGTTTGCAGTTTCAAATAATGTTAGAGCCAATTTTGTGGAAGAAATGTGAACCATCAAAGGTGCACAATGCTTGTACTGAGGAAAGGTGACTTACTAATTTATTAATTTCCTTTAATTTCTTAAGTTCATACTTCATCTCTTATTTCTTCTAAATTATTTTATGTTTATTGAATGCGATATACTGAGCATCTTTTTTGTTCTTGCCTATCTTGCAGTGTTGGTGAGTTTTTTCAGCGACATTTTGGGAAAGAGGTATTGTACTCGTTTCGTCATAATACAAACAGTTAATTTGTAACTTCTTTTCATGGTTGGAGCATAAATACTTCACTTTTCCAATTTGCACTCACCATTCTCTAGAGATACATAAGTTTTCAGTTAGAGTGATTTATTGTATGCCTTTAATTATTAACCATTTTTCTATTTGGCTCTTCTAAGGTGGTTGATTATCTTGTTGACCCTTTTGTTGCGGGTACAAGTGCTGGAGATCCCGAATCTCTTTCTGTGCGTAATGGCTCAGATCTTTCAACTACTAGTAAGAGTTTCCCTTTTTTAAAGTTGTGATAATTAGTTACTAATACCCAGGAGAAAAAGAATTTATTTCTGCACCTGCATGTGCAATACACATCCCTATATAATTTGGTTTCATTGAGGGAAAAAAAAAGAAAGAGAGAGAAAAAACCTTGTAGATTTGCAACTGCTAGTAACAGCACAGCATCCATCAAGATTGCATGAGCTTTGCTGGTGTCTACTCTTTTCCATTTTTACTATAGTCTTTTTAATCACCTCTCTTTCTTTTTTGGGACAGGCACGGCATTCTTTTCCAGAGCTGTGGAATCTTGAGACTCGGTATTTTATTTGTCATTGGTTCTTATTGAAAATCATTTATGTCATAATTGTCTTACATTATATAGGGATGGATGCATGTGTTAAGTTGGCTTCTTCTTTACCAAAATCAGCCTTTTGCAAACCGTATATTTATTAATGTGTGAAGGAGAAATAGTCAGTGTGGTAACTGTTAGAAATGATAAAGAAGAAGTAACTCTAAGAGTAGGGTAAAACCAAGGATTTTCCCATGTATCTTTAGCTTTTCTTTTTAATTCTGTTTGTGCAAGCAAATGTGCATACAGCGGGTTAGGGTGATATTGGATTCACATTTATTAGAAGTTCTGTGCTGAACTTCTTAGTTTATTTGCTTATTATATAACCATCTTTTTTATTTGTGTCAACTTAAGAACAGTCAATTTTATGGCTATAATTTTCAATTTATGCATTTCCATGATCCTCATAATGTCAATAAATGATTAGATGTTAAAGAATGACTTCATTCAGCAACTTTCCTTGTTCCTCCATTTTTAGTGGGTTTAGCTTATAATAATTTTTAGGTTACTTGATGTTCTCATGTAAAAAAATTGCCAATGAGCTCTGTGGTTGGCGGGGAGA
Source organism: Excoecaria cochinchinensis (assembly GCA_947683425.1). NCBI lineage: Eukaryota > Viridiplantae > Streptophyta > Magnoliopsida > Malpighiales > Euphorbiaceae > Excoecaria > Excoecaria cochinchinensis. The sequence continues at coordinate 1,035,813 of CANTUQ010000073.1, forward strand.
GAGAGGCTACTTAGAATGACAAAGATGTCAATAGCCATTTCCTCTGGGAATTGTGGAACTAATATGGGCATGGAAAAATTAATAAAAGATTTTCTGTGTATAAACTTATTGAGAAGGGGGTGAACTTTATTTTTGGATGGTCGGAAAGTTTGATTCTGAAAGTAATTATTTTGTAAATTTTGCAAAAACTAGGTTTTGAGTTTTAAAACAACACATTGGTAGTTCACAAGGATTTAGCCCCTTTTACTACCTCTGTTATATCTTCTATTTATGTACCATAAGCAGATTAGAAAAGAGATTAAGAAAAGATGAAAGATTGGTGAATGACATTATTCTTTATTTGTGGTGCTTACTCCACAACTAGCACCCATTGATGAGTGCGAACTTTTCTATGTTACAAGATTTGGTTCAATTATTGCTGGAGCAGTTCAGGCAAAGTTATCTTCCGGAAAGGACAAGGGCAGAGAAACAAAAGGGTCATCAGGACAGAAGAAACATCAACGTGGTTCATTTTCTTTTCTGGGTGGAACGCAGGTAGTTAAATGGGCATTTTTTTTTTTGGGAGATATAGTTTATGCCTTGCCCCTAGCATTAATAAATCTTCACGTGTAGCAACATACTTGGTAACTCAGAATTTCAGATCTAACATGTGTTTTTCTTTTTCTTTTCTTCCTCTTTGCTTCAGTTTTCTTGGCAATCTTGGGACCTCGGCATCATACATAGGGTTTATATTAAGTAAAGCTTATCAACTTAAAAGAATTTGAATCACTTTGCTCAATGAGAAGCTGATATTAGTAGTTTCTTTTATAAATGTGGGTTTTATATTGCCCAGTTTGTAAGGTTGACATATGACAAATGATTTTGGAGGTTATAAATATAGACCAACTTGTCACTTCAGACAGTCATAAGTCCTTATTATGATGATACTTCAGGTCAAAGTGGCTTTTGGCATAAGATACATATCGATATAACCAGTATTTTATGGATTAAGTGCAAATCCATCCATAATGAGGGGAAATTTTTTTGTTTTGAAGTCTAATTAATACAAGGATCAAACTCTTAGTAATGGAAAACTTCTGGAGGCTGTATAGATTACACTAGCTTCTGCATGCTGTAATCCAATAAACTACACATGATACTTGTTTTCTGATCTATGTTTCTTTGCAGACACTTCCTGACAAAATGTGCAAAGAGCTTTCAAAAGATGAGCTTAGACTTGAATCAAAGGTCTTTTCATTGTCTTATAATCATGATTCTAAATCAGTGTTGGAGAACTGGTCAATTTCTTGCACTTCTAAGGGCACAAAGCATTTGGAAGGCTCATCTTTTGATGCTGTTATAATGACGGTTAGTAACTTCCTCATAATAATTGCATATTACACCAAACTCTAAACCCTAAGCCCTAGAGCCTAAAATCCTATTCTGAATAATAATTCATTTCATATTGACACTGCAATTATAAGACCTCAATCAACATCTTATATGCTACAAGCTAGAGCATTGGGCCCCAGCTAAGGGTGAGCATTCGGTTTGTTTAGTGAAAACTGTTGAAAACTTTGTATAGGTAATGACCAATACAAATCGAACTTTTAATACAAAACCGAAGTTATTTTGGTTAGTTTTGTTAGATTTTTCAGTTTTGGGCAAATGGGCTCTTTTTTTGGGCTTTTAATTTTTGTACATTATAGGGTTCTTTACATAAATATACACAAAAAAAATAAAAATAACAAAAAAATAAACGTTTTTCAAAATATTTCAAAAATACAACCTTTTAAATTTTTAATTTCATTTATACAATTTTTTTTTCAAAAATATCACTTTTATTGGTCCTCAAAAACGGAGAAAAATCTGCCCGTTGTGCAGATTCTGTGTCGACTAGGCACAATGGTGCCGACTCAGCACGGGTGGTCTCTGTGCCGACTTGGCACATCTATGCCGACTCGGCACAGATATCTTATGTCACGAGTCGACACAATGGTGCCGACTCGTGACAACCCTTTTGTTTTCTTGTCCCACATGTATCCATTTCGTTAAGTTAAGTTTTGTTATTTTCCTTTTGTTTTCTTGTCCCACATGTATCCATTTCCTTCCGTTAAGTTTTGTTATTTTCCTTTTGTTTTCTTGTCCCACGTATATCTATTTCCTTAAGTTAAGTTTTGTTATTGTAAATTAAAAGTAATGCAAAGTGAATGAGTGAAAAATCATGGAAACTTGTGAATGAAATGGAATTCAAAATTAATTGTGTTAGAATATATATTATAATATTAGTTATAATATATACATGAAAATATATATTTAATTAGAATATATGTAATTAAATAATATTATTCTACTAAATAATATTTTGTGTGATGTGTTTTGGTTTAATGAAATATATGAACTTAATATTATTTTATTAAATAATATTATTTATGGAATGTACATTGATTTAATGGAATAAATGAGTATATGTTACATGAAGTGAATTAGTGAATGTTGTGCAAAGTGAAATCTTTTAATTGAGCCAGAATTTGATATAGATGTACTAGATGTATATTGTGCGTGCACTAGATGTATATTGTGCGTATACTAGATATGTACTATATGTATATTGTGCGTATACTAAATGTGTACTAGATGTATATTATTCGTATACTAGATATATATTTTGCGTGTACTATATGCATATTATGCATATACTATATGTATATTTACGTATATTAGATATATATTGTTCGTATACTAGATGTGTACTAAATGTATATTGTTCGTATACTAAATGTGTACCAGATGTAAATTTTGTGTATACTAGATGTGTACTAAATGTATATTGTGCGTATATTAAATGTGTACTAAATGTATATTGTATATTTATTAGATGTATATTAGATGTATATTCTGAGTAAACTAGATGTATATTATGCTTATATTAAATGTGTACTATATGTATATTGTGCGTATACTATATGTGTACTAGATGTATATTGTGCATATATTATATGTATATTGTTCGTATACTAGATGCATATTTTGCATATACTAGATGCATATTGTGCGTATACTAGATGTGTATTAAATGTATATTATTCGTATAGTAGATATATATTCTGCGTGTATTAGATACATATTGTGCGTATACTAGATGTGTATTAGATATATATTGTGCGTATACTAAATGTATACTAGATGTATATTTTGTATATACTAGATGTATACTACATATTATTCATATACTAGATGCATATTTTGCGTATATAAGATGTATATTGTGCATATACTAGATGTGTACTAGATGTATACTGTTCGTATACTAGATGTATATTTTGCGTGTACTAGATGCATATTATGTGTATACTAGATGTGTACTATATGTATATTGTACGCATATTAGATATATATTATGCGTATACTAAATGTGTACTAGATACATATTATGCGTATACTAAATGTGTATTAAATGTATATTGTGCGTATATTAGATATATATTATGCGTATACTAGACATTAATTTGGTAATTTATTTTTGAAAACATTCCTTTATTGGCAAAATGGGAACATATTAAATATTGCAAGTGATCAGTGGTGAAAAAAAAAATTGAAATTAAAAATACACAAAGTACTCATAAAAAATTTTTGTTCGAAGATAGTCGAAACGGGGATATTTTTCTTTGACGCTTAGTGCTTCATGGGCAAGATTCAGTTTTATGCAAACTTACCGTGCAAGAATAGATGAGACAGGCAACATTCAGTTTTATGCAGAGTCACCAGTAACAGGAGAGGTATTCTCATTTCATTTCGATTTAGGAAAGGGAAATAATTAGTTTAATTGAAAAAAATTGGGATATATGATCTTATCAGCCTATTCATAAGCCTTCACTGAATCTAGGGATAAAGTGCATTTCTGAACATGTTAGGCGAGATCAAAGTTAACATAGAAATTGAGCTGCAAAGATGAAAGCTAAACTTGTTAGAATCATATCTTTAGTAAGCCTATGTCCTCCTGTGTGGCACTTTCTTGGCAACATCTTTCAAGAGCAGAAAAACACCATCTAAACTTTGAAAAGCTGATGATTTGATCTTTTTCTAATCTTCTTTAAGACAAAATGATAAAAGGTTACGGTTTTGTCCAGAATTCCTTCCAGTTGACGTTTCTAGCATTTCTAGGTTCATGTTAAATTTTATTTGTTTATGGTGTAACTATCCTTTCTAGTTTCTATCATTCTTGCTTCGAAGCTGATAGTATAAAGTCTTTAAATCTGATATTTGTTAAAAGAGCTAGTTCAATGATTTCTTAAAGCAAATTTGTCGGTCGGTTATAGACCAAATAAACCTTTCTTTAAATCAATTATCAAGCAGATGGTGGAGAGATCCAACTTGACCAGACTTTTCTCCAGATGAGATTAATTACTATTTTATAATCTGAATTTTCATTTTATGATCATTCATAATTTCTGTTCTAAGAGAAATGAACTCCACATTCAAGAAATTTCAATCAAGGATCTGGATTAGCCTTTCTATAGATCAAATTTGAATGATAATGAAATGTTAAATTCTTACCATTCATAGAATTAATTACAAGCATGAAACGTGCAAATTCATCAACAACATAATTCTGTTCTAGAAATGCTGTTGTACAATGATCTTAAAGTTGATACAATCACTTGGTTCTAAAGAAGTCTGCATATATACTTAGAGCCTTCTGCTTATCCGGAATCCTAAATTGAAGCCATAGTAAGTCTTCCTAAAGCTATTCTCCTAACATTTTCCATTCTAATCATGCAGTCCACTAAGCAAAACAGGTTCTCCGCAGAAGAGAAACAACGAATTCATCACTTGATTGATCATAACTATCCATAAAATACAAATATTATCACGACTTACGAAAAAATAACTCACCTCTAAAAAAATCACCAACAGAATAGTATAACAAATTCCGGGAACTAAAAAGTATACAAACAGGATTAAAATAAGAAGCCAAAAGAGCAAACCTCATAAATCGGCTCACGAATTCCAAGCGAGAGAGAATCGCTATAAGGAGCGAAAATCCTCTGCTACTGTGGACTCTGGACTTTAACATCCTCCCTCACCATCATCGCCGTCAGAGAGCAAAGTCTCCGGTTCACTCCATCTATTCTCTTCAGTGGACTTGGTCAAGCACCTGACTCTGGAAGATACCTTAACCGTAATCTGAACCAGCGGAATCTTGGTGTTCTGGATCGAAATCGGAGACGGAGATTGCCATGGAGAAGGAAAGAAGAGGAGATAATCAGGCGGAGAAGATGAATTATGGAGTGGAAAATGGAGAAAATGAGGAGATAAAGCCATTTCTCTCATTCTCTGCGTTCTTCTTAGAACTTCTGGTCATGGAATTTGAAGGTAGGTGAAGAAGGTAAGAGATAGAGAGAAACGTCGCTTGGCAGTATAAAATTGTATTTCTGAAAACAAAAATTTAAAAAATGATATTTATGAAAAACTATTACAAAAGATTGTATTTTTGAAAACAAAGTTAAAAAGATGTCATTTCAAGTAATTTCCTCTAAATTTTATACCCCCGATTAATTAATTTTTCAAAGCTAGTAAAACCCAGCCTTTTCGCAAAATCACCCATACACACACATACTCTCTCTCTCCGTGATCCTTTTAATCATGTACAGAATAGCTTCAAAAGTAGCTTCGTCGATTGGGTATTACTTCTTTTTTGCTGTAATTTATTCTTTAATAGTCTCCTACACTTCACACTACTAACAGGGAAATAACGCATTTCTCTGTTTATGTTTGTTGATATGGAGACTAATACATCTCGCCTTTCTCATTTGTGTTGCATTTTTCCTTGCTTGACAGCTCTTCTGCTTCCAAGAAACTGGTAACAGTGGTTCTCTTCTCTCTCGTTGTTATTTGATTTGTTGCATTTTTATGTGATTTTAGCATTTTTTTTAAAAGTAAATGCGATTTTATAACGTTTGCTGATTTCGGGAAATAGAAGTTCTTGTGGATTCTACATAGTTCAGGCAGTTGCATTAGTCATAATTGTTTTTTTTTCCTCGTTTCCTATTTGCTGCTAAATGGAACATATGGTTATTTTTCAAAGAACCGAAATTTTTTATAAGATTGGGGAATCTCAGCGTAAACTGTTTCAATTTTGTTGAATTCTAGCTTTTTGCTCCATTTCTTCAAGGTTGTTTTTATCGGTTTTAATTAATTTTGGAAATTTATTGTTGGCTAACTTTTGGTTATTTATAGGTACGTTGTAATGTTATATGCACCCGAAGTTATGTGGCAAAGGATATCAATTTTGGGGTTGGGGCTCGTGCAGCTATGTTGCAGGGTGTCTGAACAAATTTAAGAAGAAGAACTTGTTTACTAGTTCAACCGAGCTTGAAGAAATCTTAGAAGAGAAAACAGAGAAACTCAGCTCTGTTATTTTATCAATTAACTCACACCACAACAGGTCACAGCATGTGAACTTATATACACGGGAAAAAGAAAAGAATTAGTAAAAGTAACTATAGTTTGTTAACTATGGTTAGTTAACTTAAGAATAACTGCTATTTAACCTAACCAAACCAACTAACTCTAACAAGCTCTGTAAGTCATATTTCTACAGTGTCAATGAGGAAGCAGAAGCTGTAAAAGTCACAATGGGATCCAAGTTATTGGCTCCTGCTCTATTTGTATCAATATGAGTAGGAGAAATAACCTGCACCACTCTACAGTGTAATCTACATATATATTTGGCTGTGCAAAGGTTTACTTTTCTGAAAATGTAAGTAGTTCATGCATATTGTCAACATTACTTTTCCATTCCCTAGTGACTTTACTCTTAGGACTAAAATTCTCAATTTGAAATTCCAAAGTTCAACTGCCTTTGGGATGGGAGAAGAGGCTGTCCCCTGTATACAATTGAAGATTTAGCATGCTTCTCAATGAAAAATGCCACAAAACTTTTTCTGTTGTACATTCCTTATTGGCTCATCCGTAGTGACATTCCGATTTGCATACTCATTTCAGATTTAAAATTATTTGTGTTCTGCTGAAAACACAAATAATTCTTTGTAATTTTTGTTCCAATTGAGTGATTCAGGGATGCAATGTTATTCTTTGTATTTTTGTTCCAACTTTTGCAAATTGAACAAACACTGCTGCAGGAGATGGTAATTTCTTGCTTGTTAGTATTTACAAATTCTATTTTATAAAAGTATGACAGTGAAAAGTTGTCATTTTATTGCTCTTCTGTGCTTCCTTGAAGTTCTTCTTGTTCTTTCACTTATCTGGTTGCATTGCAGGTACAACTTGTGCAACTGTGCTAACCCAGGCAATACTCACCGAAGGCTACAAATCTGTAGCTGCTGGTGTAAACGTGATGGATTTACGTGCTGGTATTAATAGAGCTGTTGGTGCAGTTGTTTCTGACTTGAAAAAGAGAGCGCCGATGATCAGCACACCAGAAGAAATTACGGAGGTTTTGCAGCTTTTTCTAGAAAGTATTTGACGGGAAGTTATTTTTTTAACAACCCAAAAAGGGTCTAGTCGGAATTTAAATGCTAAGTCGGAAAATTAAGGGCATTTTGGTAATTAGTGTATGCGAAATTGGATTTATTAAGACTTATATATTAAGAATTAATTAATTAAGTGAAGAGGAGGAATTATTAAGTGTGCTTGTAGTGTATGGTGTTAGGATGTAAGTGGGTTAAGGGATTTTATTGTGTGGTCTATGTGTGTGTGGTGCCTTGGAGATATTTATGTAAGTGATGCTTGGGTGTGTTTTGTGTATGGTGCATAGTAGGATTTAGTCAAGGATTGGATGATGGAACCATTAGGAGAGTGACACATGGCTTTGGGTTGATGAGCATTAAATGAAAGGAAGAGAGAGGTGGGGAGGGCAGATTTAGATGAAGCTTCCCGTGGAAGCTGCCCCTCCCCCTTGTTTTCCAATTTTCCCGTCCCTTTTTCTCTCTGTTGCTTTCCTTTCCTGCTCTCATCCCTTCTCTCACGTGTTCTCCTTGAGGTTTGGGTTGGAATTCTGAGTGTTTGGCTGGGTTTTGAAGGTAAGTGCTTGAGTTTGAGTTGGGTTTTCTTCATTTCCTTCTTGTTCCTTTGATTTCTGGTTTTGAAGAGTGAGTTTATGGTTTGACTTAAGTGTGTTGTGGCTGGGTTTTTGTACAAGAATCGGAGGAGGTAAGAAAGAGTAAAGGCAAGGATAAAGTGGTGTCTTGAAGGGTTGAAGATTGAAGCTTCAATTTCAGGTTTGGGAGCTTGAATTGATTGTGTTTAGGAGTGTTTTGCCGTTGTTCTTTTCTTGGATCATTCTTTGTTATGCTTTAATTCTTAATAATTTTGAGTGTTGATTTATGTATAAATGCATGTGTGTGATTGAGCTACAGTATTGATTTAGTATGATTTTAAGTTTTAGTGATTTGTATGTGAGTTCGGTGGTAAAATTTCAAGTGTTAGTGAAGAACATGATTTGTGTGATTTAGTGATTTAATTGTAAATTCTTGTGCAAATTAGTGTGATTTGAGTGTATATCGATGCTTAGCATGTCTTGGTTTGCATTCGGCTCATGAGGTAAGTGTTTTTGCATGATTGAATGAGTGGTTTTCGAAGTTGAGATGTGAAGAGTGCTAGAAGTGCAGATTCTGGGCAATTCTGGGTTCTGTCGCGAGCGCGACATAATGCGGAATGGTTCCTTGTTCCTGGAGAGCCCTCTGTCGCGATCGCGACGTTGTCGCGAATGCGACAGAGAGCTCGGTAGGCCGAGTCCTCAATGCGAGTATGAGGCCACGCGTACGCGCGAGGAGGAAGCGGCCGGTCTCTGTCGCGACCGCCACGTTGTCGTGAGCGCGACAGAGCTCAGTATTGTGTGAGTCTGCCTAACGTGCTTCGTCGCGAGCATGCCTTCTGGCGCGAGCTCGCGAGGAGGTACCCCGTGCTCTGTCGCGATCACAACAGAGGCCCTTCCTGCCAGCCCTGTTTTCTGAATGTGTTTCTTCTAGCTCACGATTGCATGGTATATGTTGTGTTTATGCTGGTGATATTATTGTACTAGTGTCGTTGTAGTGAATTAATTTGATATTTGAGTTTTGATTCGAGACGTGTGTAGTAAGTGTTGTGATTGAGAGTGAGTTGTCGAGCCTGAAGTGTCAAGGTAAGGGATAATTAAGCATGCTTAAGAAGGGTTAGTGAGTGCAGCTGCCTATGTCCGCCCCGTTTGGGCGAAGCGGTCGACCTCCGAGATGGTCATCCTCCGTGTAGTGATAAAATGTTTTGAGACTTCGGTCTCCCGCGCTACCTTCGGGTATTAAAACTGTTTTTGAGGCTTCGGTCTCTCGTACCGTGTTCCCGTATCCTCCACCATTGGAATTCAGGCTATTGTTTCAAGTGTTTGGTATTGGTTTCGTGAAGCGTTTTGTATATTGCGTGACTTTGGTTATGGTAATTGCTTAGTGTTTTCTCATGTTGCATTTATATACTAATGCAAGTCATTATTGTATAGTGTTCTGTATAGTGTCATAATTGTTCAGTGCAGTGTTCTAAGCAATGAGTGACTTGATAGTGATTATATTCTGATATGATTTTTAGTATGTCGTGCATGTGATATCTCGCGTGTTGCCTTGGTAAGTAATTCGGTATGTGTACGTATTTGTTTTATGCATGACTTATTGTATTCTTGTTTAGTGTACCGGTTTCTGTCTACTTTGTTCCTCCCCACTAAGCGTTATCGCTTAGCACGGGCTGTTTTCCCGTGTAAATGGCAGGTTGTTCGGTTCCCGTCGCGCATCTGCAGGGTCGGCCACTAGGAGTTGGAGATTTATTTTGTTCAGTTCCTGTAGTTTGTGGTTTATGGTTGTTTATCGTTCTGTATTTTGTATAAGTATTAAGTAAATGTAATCAAGGATCGGTATGTAATTTTATAAGTGATGTGTATATTATTATTTTATTATTTTTTTACTGCTGCTTCCGCTGATATGTGTGAGTGTTTCTGAGTGAGCGTTGGGTAACGCTCCGGTATCTTTCCAACGGGGGTATCGGGGTGTTACAATTTTCATGCTAAACTTTGATATAATATATAATCTTATGACTTTGCAGACTAGAATATGGTCAACAGTTAATGAAGAAAAAGCTCTTCCTTTTTGCTGTGAAGTCTATCTTCTGTTTTGAACACATGCATTCATTTAAATTAATAGATAAACCTTCTTAATGGAAAATTCTCTATTTAGACCTCAACTTGGTTATTATTTCTTGCCAACAAAAGTGGTCTTTTAGGTTTACAAGGCTGGTAGAGGTGTGCAAAACCGATCCGATAAATCCAACCCGACCGATAAACTCATTTATTAAACACTTATAAATCATTTCATCGTTTCTCTTTCTTTCATTTCATCAAATTCCTGGAAGTCTAAAACCCAAATTTGATCTCTGCCTTCGCCTGTCAGCATATGTCGCCGCCGCCTCCTCCTGTCGCCGACGTCCGGCTATCCGCCTGTAATGAATAGAGACAACGAGATACAATAGAGTGATGTTAATTAATTTCTTTTCAACTGCAATGATGCTAATTAAATAAAATATAAATTCAAATACACTAATTAAAGCCGTTACAATGGAGTGATCAATGCCATCTTTCAGTATTTCATACTCAATACATCATCTCCTAATATAATACTACTTCTGAAAAATCTTGATTTTTTTCTCACTTAAAATAAATATTTTTGAGATTTTAATTTCAGCCCATCATTTTTGTATTCTTTTCATTCTTTAAAAAGTCATAATTTCTACAACAAAGTAATTAAAGGAAAATCAATCATCTCTGCTGCCATAAAAATTAATAAAGAATTATTTTTTATTATTGAAAAATTGATAAAGAATTAAATGATCATAAACCTACCCTAATTAGGGGTGTGCATCCAGCTCGAATAATCCGAAACCGAAATTTTCCTAATTCCCTCACCCGAACCGATCCTAAGAAATATTCGGATCCTTAACCCTCCGAGCCGAACCCGATTAAACCCACCCATCAGAAATAAGTTCTTGATTAAAAATATTTTTTTTATCTTTAAATTTACATGTAAAAGCTAATATTAAATCCAAATAAATAAGATAAAAATAATTACATATCGCATAATAAACCAAAAATAAAAATGAAACGTTTTTACAGTTTTACGCTCATCAAGAAAGTCAAAAAGGAAAATAAAAAAAGAAGATTAAAAATAGCAAAGTTCTAAAGAAAAACAGAAAAAAAAAAATGAAATTTCAGAGAAATAATGGAGAAGAGAGATGTTTATGTAGGAAAAAGAAAGAGGAAAAAAGCAGCAGTATTTCCCATAAAAGATAAGAAACCAATGAACAAACAAAAAACCCTAAAAAAATATTGGGCCCTTTACACAAATATACAAAAAAAAAAAAACATAACAAAAAAGACATATAAAATTACAAAATTTTACAAAAAAAGTAATTTAACCTTTTTATAACAATTTTAGCAAACAGTATTTCACAAATACCATTTACCTTTTCTCACCCTAGCTTCAAAAATATCAGTCTCCCGTTTTCTCCGAAATCTGCCCTAGCTATTAACTCCTCTCTACCACCGCCGATCAGTTTATCGACCACTATCAACATTGTCATCTCCCTCAGATTCCATCTACAGTCAGTTTCTCATCTTCCTTGGTTTAAATCTATTTGGACGAGCTTCACGCCATTGACATTATCATCTCCCTCAGTTTTCACCTACATTCAGATACTCATCTACCTCATTTTCAATCTATCTTGACGAGCTTCGCGCCATAGACTTTCTCATCTCCCTCAGTTTCCATCTACAGTTAGTTTTGCTCAACCTTATAATCTTTATTTCATCTTTTTAGTCTATTTTAAGCTTAAAATATAAGTATTCTATTTGATTGTTGAGAAAATAATTTTGATTGATTTCCTTTTTGCTGAATTTTGATTGATTTACAGATCATATAACAAAGAAAATGGTTCAAACTCGACGAAGCTCATCTCCTGTACCGAGGACGACGTCACAAATTATAAAGAAGTTGAAGAAACCAATTACGGACACAGATATAGTAGTCAGAGACGATGCAAAGAGGAGAATAAACACCAAAGATTATGACACTCAAATTCGAAAAAAATCAAAGGTATGTTTGAGAATCCATTTATGTTTAATATTTATTGCATATTTTCTGTATGTCAATATGCTGGAATTTTGTATAATATATGCATTGCTTTATGCAGATTTTGAATGTAATCCGCTGCCCTTTATAATGTATAATTTGCTTATAATATCATTTTACACCTTTATATTTTCGATTGAAAACCACTAATTAGTGTGACGAGTGGCGACTATGTTGAGGACTCGTGACAAAAGCTTAGTGCTTGGAGTCGCCACATTACTGTCAACTTGTAACTGGACTAAAATTAGTGTAACGAGTCGACACGAGTTTGACGACTCGTTATAGAAACTCATCGGTACGACTGTGCACCTCTAAAACAACTCTTGACACATAATAAATAGAACAATTCGTGACCTAGATATATATTAGCTGTTTATTACACCTAAACTACACGTATGCTAAACGAATACTAGATATATATTAGTTGTAGACTAGACTTATACTTATATACACTTATACTATACTTATCTTAAACGTACATTAGACGTATACTAGACCTATACTGCACGTATTCTAGATGTATATTATATTTATATTAGCTGTATACTAGACGTATATTACACGTATATCTGATGTATACTACACTTATACTGTGTTTATATTAAACTTATATTATGCGTATACTAGATTTATATTAGCAATATACTAGACGTATACTATGCTATATTATACTTATACTATCTGTATAATAGATGTATATTACATCTATACTACATGTAATCAATACGAATACAATATGTGTATTAGGTGTATACTAGATGTATGATAGCTGTATATTAGATTTATGCTATTTTGGAAGTTCAACTCGAATAGAAGATGGAAGAGGAAACAAGTCGCTACGTAGATGGCGACTCGGCACCCATTCTTTCTGTCACGAGTCGCTACGTACGTGACGAGTCTAGAAGCTAAAATGTTTTAATATATAATGTTTTGTGGGCTAAAATGTCATGTCTACGTCTAGTACAAGTTAATATAGAATACAGCTAATATAGAAACAGTATACATTATATAGCGTAAGTCTAATATAAATTTAATATACTTATAATATAGTACAAGTCTAGTATACATTTAGTATATATGTAGTATACGGCTAGCTTACATGTAGTATACATCTAGTATACGTGTAATATAAGTATAATATATGTCAAAATATTAAGATTGTTGAAATCTTTTTTTTTTATACTATTATTATTATTTCTTCGTTAGGAGGTTTAAAAAGTACTAAGAATATATTAAAAAATAAAAGTAAGCTAACAATGTAGTAATGTAAGATTTCAAGTAGGGGTGTGCAAAACCGAACCGGAACCGAAAACCGAACCGAATAGATTTTGGTCTGTTTGGTTCTGTTTTATCGGTTTTCGGTCCAATCCCCCTTTTCAATCACCTTTTTCAATTATTTAAATTATTCTGTCTTTTTCAAATCTTTTGTCTCTTCCCCTGTCCATCCCTTTCCTTCCTTTTTTAGGGTTCAAGCTTTTTCCCTTTGCCTTTTCTTCTCAATATCTTTCACTATATTCTTCCGTCGTTTCCACCCGAACACCGTCCTTACTTTTTCCTTTTGGTTCTGTGTTTTTTTCCTTCATTTTAATATTCTTCTAAACCGATTCCCTCAATCCTCACTGTTAAGTTTTCCTTTTCCTTTCCATTTTTAAAACGTCATGGTGAGAACGAAAAACGCACCTTCTATAAGGCATGAAGAAGAATCACACAATGAGGAACAAAACTTTCAAGCCACTTACAAAACCCCTTTTTCCCATCTTCTCAGATGAAGAAGGACTGCGGTTTCAAACTTTGATGAAAAGGGACATTATAGCATGTAAGTATTTTCCAACGACTTTACTGGAACGTACTGGTATGCTAGACTCTGTTACAAACATGTTAAGCTCATGTGGCCTACTGAAATTTATATCGATGCATGAATGTACATATCCAGAATTACTAGTCGAGTTTTATACTACATTAGAAGTTAATTCTGAAAATTCACGAATTCTGGAATATAGGTTGTGTGGGACAGAACATAAACTCACATACTTTTTCATGCATAAATCCTTTGGTTTTAAACAAGACGGTTTGTGTGACCCCCCTTCTGCTTTTAAGTTGAATGATTTTTGGACATTCCTTACCGATTTAGAAACACCTTTTCAGCCTAAGAAGGGGAAGGCAATGTTCATTAAAGATTTGAAGTATTGGTTATTGCACAAAATCATTGCGTGTGTTGTTTTCCACAAATCAGAAAAAAAATAGAATTTCTGCACAAGAGCTATTTTTAATGTGGTGTGTCCATAATAAAAAGAAGGTTAGTTGGACCTATTGGATTTTTAATCAATTACTGGCCTGTTTGACACGAAAGGATGGTCCTTTAACCCATGGACATGTTATAACAATCATTGCTAAGAATCTCAACATTAACCTTGGTGATTATCATCCTGTCTTAGAATGTAGTTATTTCACCAAACAATTGTTAGTGCGTGGTGAGGTTTTTGATCCATCCTTTCGATTAATCCCTGCAAAGTCTAGATCTTGCTGGAGGGTTTTGGAACCCATTGAGAACCCTATCGAGGAGACTACTGGAGATGATTCTTCAAATTCTGATTCTCGGAATACTTCCCAGTTGCCTGTGGATGCTGGTGCATCTTCCAGTCACAATACTCCCATTCTGGAGCAAATTTTACAGAATCAGATAGCATTGCAAAACCAGCTTACCAGTATGGCAGACCAGCTTTCTAACACAGCATCTCTTAATCGTCAACTTGAACACAGACATCGAAAGTTGGAGTACAAGATGAATCAATTTTTTGCTTTTTCGGGTCATCAGATTGAGTCTCCTCCACCATCACCTTCTGAAGATTAAGGCGTGTTCTTTATTTTACAATTCTATTTGTTTTTATGTTTCAAAACAAGAATATAGACATTACTACATCTAAATTTTTGATTGGGGTTATATGTTAAGCTTATGTAATTATTATAACATATATCATATCACTAAAAGCCTGTTGATCGTGCTTGTATTTTTTTCCCCTCTGCTGAAAACAACATGACCTACATAAGAGAATCTGACTTAAAATTATGTAGATTAAACATTCCCTTTCAAGTATATGCGCATGAATAAAGGCATATAAGATTTCATTATACAAAATATTTTTATACGTCTAGTATAATTCTAGTATATGCCTAATAAACGCATAACATAAGTCTAATATACACATAGTATAAGCCTAAGAAATATTTGGCTAGAACACGACTGATATAAGTCTAGTATATGCCTAGTACGTATACGAAAAGTATAATATAAGAACAATATGAGCTTAATATACGCATAGTATAAGTCCAGTATATATATAGTATATCCTTAATATACACGTAATATAAGACTAATATACGCATAGTAGCAGTCCAGTATATGCCTAGTATATCTCTACTATACAGCTAGTATACATCTAATAAAAGTCTACAATACATCTAGTACACAACTCATATACACATAGTGTACATGTAATATAAGTCTATTATATGCCTAGTATATATGTTTAGTACTTTGACAGAATATTCAGGTATACATATAATCTAAGTCTAATATACATGTAATATACACATAGGATAAGACTAGTATATGCCTAGTATACTTCTAGTATACATATATATACATATAATATACGGCTAGTATACATCTGGAGTACACATACTATACTCCTAACAATTTTAGTATATGGATAGTATACGTCTACGATACATATAATATAAGTCCAATATGAGATTCATATACGCATCACATACGTCCAGTATATGCATAATATACGTCTGGTATACATTTAATATAACTATAATATACGTATAGTATATGTCTACTATAATTATAGTATAAGTCTAATATACATGTTATATACACATAATATAAATATACTAGACATATACTGAGCATATACTATGCATATACTATACTTATAGTATAAAGACACTAGTTATATATTGATTGTATATTATAAATATACTATACGTATACTAAACGTATACTAGGCAAATACATGTCTTATACTATGTCTATATAAGATGTATATTATACGTATATTATATGTATACTAGATGTATACCACGTGTATACTATTAGGTGGGTACTAA
The DNA here is from genome assembly GCA_947683425.1 of Excoecaria cochinchinensis. Lineage (NCBI taxonomy): Eukaryota > Viridiplantae > Streptophyta > Magnoliopsida > Malpighiales > Euphorbiaceae > Excoecaria > Excoecaria cochinchinensis. Next base: position 1,052,072 of record CANTUQ010000073.1, read on the forward strand.
ATGTATATTAGGCGTACACTAAATGTGTAACTTGGAATGCATTTGGCCAAAATAAAGAGCTATAGAGTCGAAAAACAATTCATATTTAGCTTGTGACGACTAGTCACCTATGTGACGAGTCGTGACAGAGGGCAAGCTTCACGAAACGCCACAAAAAGGACGACTCGTGACATAGCTCAACCTTAAAAGACAAGCATCAATAACAATTTGGCCAAAATAAAGAGCTATATAGTCGAAAAATAATTCATATTTAGCATGTGACGAAGGGCAAGCTTCACGAATCGCCACAAAAGTGACGATTCGTGATATAGCGCAACCTTCACACAAATCATACAAGCATCAAAAACAATCTGTTTACTGAATATGTCATTTCCATATAGCTGAACAATTCTAAAAAATTATCAACACTTTATATAACAATAATTTCTAAAAGTCAATTGATTGTGTCTGAATTTTACACATTTGCTTGTACCAGATATGATTTATATAAAGAATGAAACAATCACAAAAAATGTAAAATATAAAAAGAAAAAAATTATCATCACTATTTAGGAATCTCTCTACATGTCTTTCGATTGTGCCCATATTTCTGACATTTGCTGCACCTAATTTTGATTTTTGACTCCCAACTTGCTTTGATTCTCCTCTTCTTGGGTCTTCCTGATTTGGATTTTCCTATTGGTGGTAGTACAATTTTCTCACCAATATAACTTGGAATAATCCAATACATCTGACTATCAATAGGATGCACGACTACTTCGTATGTTGCTAACATTGTCTCTTTTGTGTAGTAGCTTGAGCAGAACTCATAACAGTCCATATTCTTATCATTTAAAACTGCTAAAACATGTGCACATGGTAATCCATCCAATTGAAACTTGTTGCAAGTGCATGCTCTTTCTTTAAAGTTCACACTGTATGCTTTTTCTTGAACTAAGACGCTAAAAATATCACTCGTAGATGGTATCACCTACAACACCCGAAAAAACGTAAAAATACATTATACCCATCACCAAACAAACATAGCAGGTAATAGGCAACATAATACAGCAGCATCAAGCATAATTATCAATGATTGTATAGTGGGCGTATATTACAAATATACTATACAAAATCTTTGTGGCAAAAAATCTTTTACTTCCTTTAATATTTTTATTTCACATTATAGTTTTAAAAAAAAACATACATATGCAAACTAAATATATATACATCTCACCACAACTACAAACCAGAAAAAAAGATCATAGCTACACAACTATACCAGAAAAACAGAGCATATCTAACCAACTATAAGCCGCTAACCAGGAGAACATAGCATAGCTAAACAGCTCAATTATTTAGTTAAAAAAGATAACAAAGAAATAAGGATCAAACCTTCATTCTCATAGATGAAATAAAGTTTTTCTTCAATTGATCTTCATACTTCTTAGTTAGTTTTGTGAATGTTGAAATGGCTATATTTCTATTTGCATAATGCCATTCTTGAGTCAAATTACGCATGTACTCAATCAAGCCTGTTATTGGTAAATTTCTAGCTGCTTTGATTGCAGCATTCATTGACTCCGCAATATTAGAAGTCATAGTTGAATACCTGTTATTCACTGAGTGCACCCTAGACCATTTCTCGTATCCAACGATTGAGAGATATTCAGGTATTTTACCATCAACCTTTTTCATTTCATCCATATAATAATCAAAATCCTCCTTTGTGTATGATTCAGCAGCTTTAAACAATAAATCTTTGAGTTTTTTCGAATTTTTCTTGAACTTTCTTTTCACATTATTCAATAAGTGATATACACAAATGCAATGAGCAACACCGGGATATACCCTTGCAGCTGTAGTATGTATGCTTTCATACCTATCAGATATGATGCACATCTCATCTCTTGTCCCATATGTTTGCCTAAACTTACTAAAAAACCACTCCCAAGAAGCATCATTCTCTGAATCAACTATGCAGATTGCTAAAAGAAATATTTTTCCACCAGCATCTTGAGTTGAAGCTGTTACCAAAGTGCCCCCAAATGCAGCCTTCAAAAAAGTACCATCTACAACTATAATTGGCAAGCAATATTTCCAACCTTTAATTGACGCATCTAAAGCAATGAACAAATATAAAAATGAGAAGTTATCTTGAGTCTCCATATGAATTGCAGAACTAGGATTTGTCTTCCCAAGCATATACAAATATCTTGGTAATAAAGAATATGAATCACATGGTTTACCTCTAATCATATCCATAGCTCTTTCCATTGACCTCCAAGCTTTCATATAGTTGATATTCACTCCAAGATCATTTCTCATATCACGTATTATGTCAGCTGGTGTGTACACAGACTTTACATCCACATATTTTGATTTGATCAACCCAGCAATAATAGATGATGTAGCTTGCCTTTTACTGCTTAACCTTATGTTTAAACTGCAAGAGTAAGTACCTTTGAACACTTTAATTTTAAACATCCTAGTATTCCCTTGTTTTGAAGCTTTTAATTGCCATGGACATGCCTTATCCAAGCAACAAATCTCATATCTACTCTCACATGATCTACAAACCTTGTATTGGAAATCATTATTTATTGCAAAAAGGCTTACTACTGTTTTCAGCATATCCTTGTCTTTAAAAATCTATCCAACCTCAATTCTTGAAACAATTGGATTTATCATAAAATCTACTTCATTTCCTTCTACCTCTTTGCCTCCATTATCTAAAATTTCAATAGTTTGTTTACTCACCATGGTAGCATAATTCATCATGTCCACAATAGCTTCATCCTGGTTGACAGGTTGTACAACTTCATTCATCATTAAACTTGTTGCTTCAGGTTCAACTTCAATCATACCAAGCTCACTTGAAACTGTTTTGGATCTTTCACCTACAATAAAAAAAATGAAAATTTATTGTCACTAAATAGTAGCACCACAATAATAGAATATCAATGTCAGACAATTACCAGTTTCACACACTTCCATTTTTGTAATGCATAATGGATATGATTTGAAACATTTTTCTTTGATCTTCAAAGACAAATAGAATAGCAATGTCATATCATCTTTTATTTTCAGAGGAGAATATCCATCTCCAATAACATATTTGATGTCCAATCTGCTATTCTCAACCCCTTGATACAGCTGTTTTCCTATTAAATCCATAAAATAATCAAAGCTGCAACCTGATGGAATTAGTATTCCATCAACTTGGAAATTCCGGTACTCAAATAGATCACTCCATTTACCATCATATTACATAAAAACTAGAATTCCTCCATTTTCCATCATTGCAATATCCTACATAAATATATTTAGAAATTATAGTTAATATATAAAAATATTAAGCTATAATGTCGCAGCATACGGAGATAAATTAAACCAAAAATTCTGAAATTAAAGACTACATGTAAATGAATATCATCAATCTAAAAATTACTGTCATGAGTCGTCACATTTGTGCCGATTCGTGACAGAAACTACTAGTTACGATACCGAATGAAAAATAAAACAAAAATTACGACTAATCAAATAATCAAACACCTCAAAAACAACCAAATACAATTAACAACATCAAAATCAGAAATTATGACTTACTACCGATGGTGAATAATCAATATGATGAAAATCTTCTAAAAAACACTATCAATGAAATCCATAAACTAAAAATAGCACTCTCGATCAAAATACATATTTGATCTATAACAGAGACTGAAAAATTAAAATCAGAAAGAAACAAGAAATAAATTGAACGCAGTAAAATACAATAACAAACAACTTACTGATTATATCAGAACACTAAAATCCAAACAATGACGGCTGATCTCCGACTGAGATTGATGAAAGAATAGAAACATAAAAAGATCGAAATAGAAAGACCTTGCCGGATATACAAACAGAGTTCAAACAGCAATGGAGATTGTGATATTCCTCCTGATCGATGAAGAGCTAGAAGAAACTTCCTCCTCTCTCCTCTCTGCTGGCAAAAATCGGCGATATCCACCGTGAAATTTCTTTGGTAAATAGTAATGGAGATTGAGATATTAGTCGAACAGAGATGAGTGTTGCTTCTGATAGTGAGCGAAAGCGGGAGTTAGAGAATAGAGGGAGAATGAGACATACGATGGTTTTTGCTTCTGATATGGTTTCCCCCTTCATGATATTTATGAAATATATTAATTGTGAAAGAAAATTGAAAAAATGGTATTTATGAAATAACAAATAAAAAAATGTCATTTGGTGTAATTTCCTCAAATATATATCTAGGTCACGAATTGTTCTATTTATTATGTGTCAAGAGTTGTTTTAGAGGTGCACAGTCGAACCGATGAGTTTCTGTAACGAGTCGTCAAACTCGTGTCGACTCGTTACACTAATTTTAGTCCAGTTACAAGTTGACAGTAATGTGGCGACTCCAAGCACTAAGCTTTTGTCACGAGTCCTCAACATAGTCGCCACTCGTCACACTAATTAGTGGTTTTCAATCGAAAATATAAAGGTGTAAAATGATATTATAAGCAAATTATACATTATAAAGGGCAGCGGATTACATTCAAAATCTGCATAAAGCAATGCATATATTATACAAAATTCCAGCATATTGACATACAGAAAATATACAATAAATATTAAACATAAATGGATTCTCAAACATACCTTTGATTTTTTTCGAATTTGAGTGTCATGATCTTTGGTGTTTATTCTCCTCTTTGCATCGTCTCTAACTACTATATCTGTGTCCGTAATTGGTTTCTTCAACTTCTTTATAATTTGTGACGTCGTCCTCGGTACAGGAGATGAGCTTCGTCGAGTTTGAACCATTTTCTTTGTTATATGATCTGTAAATCAATCAAAATTCAGCAAAAAGGAAATCAATCAAAATTATTTTCTCAACAATCAAATAGAATACTTATATTTTAAGCTTAAAATAGACTAAAAAGATGAAATAAAGATTATAAGGTTGAGCAAAACTAACTGTAGATGAAAACTGAGGGAGATGAGAAAGTCTATGACGCGAAGCTCGTAAAGATAGATTGAAAATGAGGTAGATGAGTATCTGAATATAGGTGGAAACTGAAGGAGATGATAATGTCAATGGCGTGAAGCTCATCCAAATAGATTTAAACCGAGGAAGATGAGAAACTGGCTGTAGATGGAATCTGAGAGAGATGACAATGTCGATAGTGGTCGATAAACTGATCGGCGGTGGTAGAGAGGAGTTAATAGCTAGGGCAGATTTCGGAGAAAATGGGAGACTGATATTTTTGAAGTTAGGGTGAGAAAAGGTAAATGGTATTTGTGAAATACTGTTTGCTAAAATTGTTATAAAAAGGTTAAATTGCTTTTTTTGTAAAATTTTGTAATTTTGTATGTCTTTTTTGTTATGTTTATTTTTTTTTTTTGCATATTTGTGTAAAGGGCCCTTTTTTTTGTATATTTGTGTAAAGGGCCCAAAATATTTGCCTCAGCCCAAGTGTTTTGGGTTTTCTGTTGAAAAATATCTGGGCTGGTTGGCCCAAATCAATCATCATCTCCATCTTTTTTTTCTTTTTTCTTTTTTTTTTCTTTCATTAACATATCATTTCCATCTTATTAATTTAATGAAAATATAGATTTTCAAAATAATTATAATATGATGTATGCCATTGATCCATTTTCCTTAAACTTTGAAGCAATTGATAAATTACTAACTACAATAACTTTGTATGTTAATATAACTATATAACTAAATCTTATGGATGAATATAATAAATGTGTCAATTAATTATGCGGATATACCATATATATGCCTATTAATATATTTTTATTCATGTCATTTTAAAATAGACATGATTTATTCTGCTATTTTCAAAAATTATACAACTAATTTATTAAATGTTACTTATTCTTTATTAAATTTGATAAGTAGCACAGTATAGAACTCCATAAATTCCAATTTATACAACAATTTCATTGTTGCATAGCACGGGCTAAGACTTGCTATTAACATGGCCTTTTTAGTAAAATTTTAATTATATAGTATTAATCGATTACACCACAGCTTGGAATTAAAAGAAAGCCAGTTAATTTTTGTTCTTTTTCTATATAGTAAAATTATTTTCTGTTCTTAATTTGTACAACATGATTATTATTTTCTTTTTTTTTTTTGAAAAAATCCATTATTTTTGAAACGAGTTAATTAATATTTTATTTTGTCCATTTTGAATAGAGTTCAGACAAAAATCGGGTCTCATTTTTTTCTTTTATCATATAATTTATCTATTGTTCAGAATTAAAAATAAAATAAATAATATAGCCCCAGGGACCGTGGAACAAACCAGATTGAATTTTGTTGAATACCAGGTATGACTGTCCAAATAAACGGCTCTCCTGGCCAACGGGTGGACTATCCTCTTAGGCTACTCAACACAAAATAGAATGAATCATTCCACGGGCCTTGGAGTGTAGGTAGCAGGATCCAAGACAGAAGAATAAGAGTATTCTAATGAGAAATAGAGAAAAGCTTTAGAAATTCATAGAAGAAGAAAGATTTTATTCAAGCTTTGAAGGTCTGCGAAGGTCTGCCTTTCCTTCTTCTAATGATACATATTTATAGGCCTTTTCAAGAAAACTTACATCACACAATACGTAAGTAAACACTAACAAGGATAAGGAGGAATCTCCTTTTACAAAGTTAATTTACAAAAAGGCACTTTTCTTAAAGCTACTTTAACTAAAGAGGAATATATTCCTTTAGACAAAAGCTGCTTTATTAAAGTGAAAATGACTTTATTCTTTGTTCCTGATGGGCTCATGGGAAGGAGACATGTTGATGTCTTCTAGATCTATATCTTGAAAGCGAAGTTGTGGGGTCCAGTCAATTTCAACATTATCTTTGGCTTTATCTTCTTGTTCTAGAATTGAAAGGAAGTTCTGTGCTATGAAATAATCATTGGGAAGATAAAGATCCTGGGAATCATTCAACATGGGGTCCTGTAACAACCCGATTCGGCCTTAGAAGAATTTCAAATTTTTTTTTCAGGAATTCGAGAGTTTGTATGAATAAGAGAGTGTATTTGAAGGAGTTTCTGAGTTGATTAAGGTTATAAGTTGTGCTAGAAGAAAATTATTTTGAGAAGATGAATGAGTGGCTTGTGTATGGGTTCTGTCGCGAGCGCGACAGAATGCTTCACGGGAAGCTTATTTGAGTTGGATTATTTGATATGTATGGGACACGTGGCGACGTAGGAGTTTGACAAGTGGCGTCGTAGGGGATTGACACATGGCTACAAGGGAGAGTGACATACGACATGGGACTTTTTGGATTGAGATGGATTAATTGAGAGTGGTTGGCATTAAGTGGAAGTGAGTGGGCATTAATTTGGATGGATTTACATTGACCATCTGCTTCTCTCTTTTCTTTTTCACGTTGGTTTCTTACTTTGGCCCATTGTTCTTCTTTTCTTTCTCTTTTCCTTGAGTTTCTGTCGTTTCCTTGCTTTGCCCTCTCTCTTGTCCCTTTTCTTCTTCATTTGCTTGGTTCTTTGGGAAGAACCACTTGGATTGGCTTAGAGAGAGAGTAGTAGAGCTTGATTAGGTCTCTTCAAGAAGGTAAGTTGGATTTATTCTCCGATCTGACCTCCTTTTTCTTTTTGTTTTTTGATTTAAAGTAAAGAGAAGAGTAACTCTAGTGTTTTGAATACTGTGTGCATGAAAGCTATGGATAAGAAGCTAGACAAGGGAAAGGAGAAGCTCGGAATCGATTAGAGAGAAGCGGTTAAGCCACCTAAGGTTGGGATCGGGTGTGATTTTTATTGTTCTTGCATGTGTTTACATGAAATATGTTTGAATAGAGACATGTTTGAATAGAGAGATGCTTGATGAGCTTTAATTAGCTCAACTGTTCTTTTAGAGCATATTTGTTAGATGTTCATTTTGATTGATTGCGGTGCTTATGATATGTGTATATATGTTTATAAGTATGTGAATTGACCAATTGAGTGTGTGTGTTGATGATAAAGTTTGATTTGGCAAATTCTGCTTATTTGTCATCTGACCTTTGTGTGATGTTTTTGTCATAAGTATAGTTATAGTCCTCTAAATTGAGTTATTCTTAATCCAATAGAACCATTACTTCTATACCTATAAAAGTCTCAGAAATGACCTTGAGCAAATTCTTGCTCTAAAACCCTGAAAATTGGCTAAAACTGTAGTGTCCTTGTTTGGGTCGGGTTACTGGAATAGTATATATTTTTTAGCTCATATCTAGAGTAATAAATTTCCAATTGACCTGAAGTTTATCCCATTTGAAATTTAACATCCTAGGGAACAATTGTTAAGAAGGAAGTGTTTCCTGAAAATGACGTTTAGAGGTCTGTTTAGACGATGAAAGTTTGAGGTGAGAAGCAGTCTCGTAAAGGGTTCCTGATGGAGCCTTCTGTCGCGAGCGCGACAGTGGTCGCGATCGCGACAGAAACATATTCTTCAAAAGTTTAGTATTGTCCTAGTCGTGTTGAGTAGCACGTCTCAGAGAGAAAAGGAGGAGGAGCATGAGTCGTGCTCATGAGCACGGGCCGTGCTCAACTAGAGAGAAAAGGGAGAGGGAGCACGAGACGTGCTCCAGGAGAGAAAGAAGAGGGAGCAGGAGCACAAGTCACACAAATGAATACGAGTCACACAGAGGAGCACGAGTCACACGCTTGAGCATGAGTCGTGCTCAACCAGAGAGAAAAGAAGAGGGAGCACGAGATGTGCTCCAGGAGAGGAAGAAGGGGAGGGTGTGAGCACGAGTCGTGCTCATGCTATATCCTTCCCTGTTGTTTCTATTTTGATTTATTCTTTTGTTCTGAGTTGATATATGTCTATGTGAGTTTTGTATATCACCATTTGGTCCGTCTTTGGTTTAAAATTATCTTTTAAACCTCTTGCATGGTTAGTATTAGTTAAATGAACATGATTAATAAAAATTGTACATGAGATAAATGCCTCTGAATTTGATGAATACATTTGAGTTATCTTGATGAATTGATATCTGTATATAGTGTTTGTGAGTTATTTATTGAGCCTAATTACCGTTATAGTGGATAGATAAGCATGCTTATAAAGGGATTATCGAGTGCAGCTGCCTATGTTCGGCCCCATTTGGCCCAAGCGGGTCAACCTCCGAGAATGGTCATTTAAAAGAGATAGATGAAAATGTTTTGTGACTTCGGTCTATCGAAAATGTTTTTTTTATATAGCATCCCATATCCACAACTAAAGGAAATCAGGCTTATTAATGTTGTGTAGTGAACTTGAGACGATTAAAAGTATTGCGTTAAATAAATGTTATAGCACATAAGAGTAATGTTTAAGTACATGACAGTTATATATATAAGTATATGTTTACCTGATTGTGAACACATGTTTATGGTATATTTGAATAAATGATATGTACAAGTGAGAAAGCTATATGCATGAATTATTTGATTAGTGTTATGTGAAATGTGTGATTTAATTGTGACTTCATAAAGAAGTCATTTGCATTATTTTTCATCCCCGCTAAGCATTATCATTTAGCACGGATATTTGTTTCCGTGTAGGTTTACAGGTTCGGATCAGTGAGCAGGCATCTGCGGGTCAAGGCCACTAAGAGTTTTGTTTTGATCTCTTTTTGTATAAGCTAAAAATAGAGTTTGTGATATTTTGAGTAACATCATTATGTGATAAAACAGTATAGTTGTTACATGTAAAGTTTATTGTAATATATGTACTGAAACGAATACGTAAAGTAAAACGACAATAGTTTTGTAATATGTGAAATATTTATGAAATGCATGTTGGGCCCAAGTGTTATTTGATTTTATTATTTGGAATTGTTATGTATTTTGCTATCGCTTCCGCTGGTATACGTTTATGTATGCGTAAGTGTTCGCGTGGCGCCCCGATATCCTTCCCGGGAGTATGGGGGTGTTACAGGTCCTGTGAGTCTTGGAACAATGAATCCAGATAGTTTGGCCTCTGAAAAGATTCTGCAGTGTCAAATATTGGTAGCTGCAAAGAAGTAAGCTCAATATTATTAAGTTCGCACAGAGTGTTGTGAAGAGTCTTTTTGAGAGCAGGAGGTCGAGCATCTTCATAATTTTCAATTATTTCCCAACACCATGATTGAGGTTGGGTCCAAACAGCATTGTGAGCCGGATTCCACATGTATGGGCAATGGAAGAAGTACACAGCAGAAAGTTTTTCTGCTTCTTCAGCTGGTTTTTGCCATATCTTGCGAGCTTGGATTTGCCTGAGAAACTCATGGCGCCACCAGGATAATGGCGCATACCACTCCAGGAATTGCCAAATATATATATATATATATATATATATATATATATATATATATATATATATATATATATATATATATATATATATATATTTGCCAAAAAAGAATATTATTATCAATTTTTTTATGTAAGAGATATATAAACTCCCACTTTAAATGTCCCTTTTACCCCTTTTTTGTGTTAAGTTTCAAAAGACTTGAAAATAAAATTGTATTTTTTTTTATCAAATATTAATAATTATTAAATTATTAGCTAAAGATGACCCCATATGTACAATAAAAAAATCTGTCGGCGTAACAGTCCAATTTCACATTTCAGAAATTAAATGTTTTTCTTTTTTGTTTCATGCATTAACATTTAGGGGTGTGTAATATTCGAATCTGAATAAGTCGACCCAAATTAGCTTTTCGGAAGGTTCAGGTTGGGTCTATAGAATTCTGATAGGCAAAAAGTCCAATTTTGCCCCCAACATTTCAGCCAAAGGGCAGATTACACCCTATAATTTGTAATGGGGCAAATAAGCCCCTAACGTTACGAAAACAGTGCAATTTAACACCCATCGTCATCTGCTGTTAATTTTGACCATAGGGACGTCAGCTGACCTTTGACGTGGCAATTTAACACCCAACGTTTTTACTTAACTGTCCCAAACATTTCAAATTATCATTGAACTCCTCTTGATAAGTACTCCAAGCACACACCCAAAATCTCTTTCTCATCTCTTCGTCTCTCCACTTCTTACTCCAATTAGCGTATATGTGCCTTGCACACCACCTATGTTCGGCCCTTAGAAGGATGCTTAAAATCGCTGGTATCAGACCCTACATATGAAGACAATATTCAACAATTGCATTATTACATCTAATTGATATATTAAACATAGATAAATTAATTTGTATTAAAAATTAATACCTTTTGCATATCACTCATCAAGGTCAGCTGTGATCCATCTCCCAAGTCAAGATCGTGTGCCATCCTCCTAAGAAACCAACTCCAATTATTCTTATTTTCTTTACTCACAACAGCAAAGGCAATTGGGTACATATGGTTCATTCCGTCATCACCAATGGCACTTAATAGCATTCCTTTAATTTTTGTCTTAAAAAAACATCCATCAAGGCCTATGATTGGCGTGCAACCAGCCTTCCATTCTCTCTTGCAAGCATCGAAACAGATAAACATCCTTTTGAAAACACTCTTCCCCTCTTCCAAACTATCTCTGCATAACTCAATTGCAACTGTGCTGCCCGGATCGGTAGTTCTTAGCTCACGCGCAAAAGCATTGAGCAGTGCAAAATCTTCCTTATAATTGCCTTCCATTTCATTACGTATCATCCTTCGTGCCCTTTTGCACTTGTAACGTGAAACATTTATCCTAAATTGCTTCTCTAAATTTGTCTGCATCTTTCTTGTTCTTGTATCCGGATTTTCTTGTATAAATTCCTTCATTTGGCTTGCAATCCAGTTTGAAGTTACTCTTGTATTGTTGAACACCCTATAGCATCTATGTTGCATACATAAAATTTTAATCTTCAGCCCATTTTTCCTTTCTCTTTTGATGCATAAAACAAAAAGGGGCAATTTTCTCTTCTGCATCTCACTCTAACTCTACCCGACTCACTCCTGACAATCTTATAATCCTTTCCAGTTGTAACTGAATAATTTTTCAAAGCCTCTCTCACAGAATCTGCATCTTTAAATGTCATCCCTATGGTAAAATATGCTGCCCCCTCCTTAGGATCATATCTAACCCTCTTTCCAGCAATCTCTGTATTCACATCTTTTTCATTTAAAAATTCCCCTAAATCTGAGTCACTTTCCTCCTGTCTGTCACTATCTTCTTCCTCAATTTCAGTGTCCTCCTCAGAGTCACCTAGATTTGGTTCACTTTCATCTTCTTCAACACCACTTTCTGTATCCTCTTTTTCATTTGAGTTTCTTGCCTGGCTACTATCTTCACTATGCACCTCTTCGTCACTAACATATTCTGGACTAAGCCCTACACTCCCAAGCCCACCAACACTACGAAAATTATCTTCTGCTTGGCTAGCTAAACCTATATTTCCTTCAGTCCCCACTTCATTATGTTTATCCACATAAACCCTGCCACCATTAGGCCCATACACATCAACCCCAACTGCACTAGGCCCATCATCATCCACATTATCCTTGTGCATCACTATCATTTCCCTACTTATTCCTAATTTATCTAACATTGCATCAGGAAATTCAATCATATCAAATTTGGTAATAGGAAAAAAAACAATATCCCTTAAGAAGTAATCTAAAGAACCCAAAAGCATGTGCACACTAGCATCTCCTACAAAAGCAAACAGTCCCTCAGACATCTCTTTACCCGGTTCAAGACATGCCACGTATTTTAAGTCCTTAACACCCAGTCTTTGAGTAAATTCATTCCAGATGTCTCGGTAACTAATTAAATCTGGATCAAATTTCTTCTTTAACTCAGTTTTACCATCAACATACCCAATTTTTGTCCCAAACTGCCACCTCCCATTCCAATTAAACCATACATTTACAGTACTCCTCCAACTCACCCTGAAAAATAATGAAAAAAGACACCTCAAACAATGCACACGCACATGTAGATACTGTAAAAAGAATAAAGGCACATGCAAATGGGACCACATATTAAAGTTTTCAACAAGACTTTGAAAAGTTCAACAAAAAGGTGAGATATAGCCATGTCTTACTCTATTTTCCACTTTCGTTCATTAACATACAACTCACATTTCAAGAAAAAACCAAAAAAAGGCACACCAATAAAAAGCCTAATTTCGACTTACCTGAAAGTATCTTCCAATTTTTCAGAGTTATCGCTTGACATTTGGCTTGTTTGGTAGATCTATATGTTTAACTTGCCTTTGTAAACACACACAAACAAAAAGAGTAAGCTTGCGATCGAGGCTGAGTACCCTAAATTAATACATCTTTATGAAAAACCCTGATTTGAATTGGCAACAAAGGGAATAAATCAATTGTTATGGTGTAAAGGATCGGGGGCAGATAGGAGGTGCGCAATGAGAGCAGGGAAGGCGAGATAGCAACTGTAATGAGTGACGATCTGAAGTGAGAGGCATACGAGACACCATAGGCAGACCAGGCGAGAGATGAGAAATGAGATGGGTTGCAAAATTACAGCGCGTGGTTTGTTGTTAAAAGGTGAAAAATTGTTACCTGGCGCATGGGTTTCACCTACCCTCCACGTTGGCTCCACATTAGCCAACAGATTCTCGCCACATGTTCCTTTTTGCCACGTCAAATGTCAACTGACGTCCCTATGGTCAAAATTAACAGCAAATGATGGTGGATGTTAAATTGCACTGTTTTCGTAATGTTGGAAACTTATTTGTCCCATTACAAACTATATGGTGTAATCTGTCTTTTAGCTGAAATGTCGAGGGTAAAATTGTACCTTGTGCCGTTATGACATTTTGGTTTGGAGTTGGGTTAAAACCACCAAACCCGAAATATCTTACATATATAAGGCAAAAAATACGGGCCTCCTCAGATTCCCCTTTCCGGCAAATGCCAAAACCTAAAATCCATTGCCTCCAATCCACCGATCTCAACATCTCGTCGCCACCACTGTAGCCGCCGCCGCCTCCAGTCGCCACCACTTTCGTCGCCGCCGGTATCGTCAACGGAAGTAAGTTATTTCTCGCTTCTTTTCCCTCTGATTGATCTGCTGGGTGGCTTGTCTGATTCCTCGCCTGTCGTTCTTCCTCTTTCTGTTGTTACTTTGCCATCATGTGGTGACAAGGACCAAATATATCTCTGAGTTAATAACGGCACAGGAAAAAATCGTTGCTAACAATTCCATTACTATAATTCACAACAAAACAGAATGTAAGATTGATTTCTCAATAAGCTCTACCTGCAATTGACGCGGGGGAGCAATGCGGTGTGGCACAGGAGGCACAATCTTTGCATCGTCATAATCCTTAGTCTTCCTTCGCCTCCTCCTCCTCCTCCTCCTTTTGGCTACAGAACCATTCCTTCTAAGGACTGTGTCAGTGGCTTCTATTCTGAATAAAATTTATTTGCTTAAAAAAATTGTTTCATGTTAATTGTTAACGTAATCATGGGGATTATACCTCTGTGAAAGTTTTAACAGCTTAGGCTTTTTAATACCTTTGTCACAGTATGCTGCAGTGGTGGTCGAAATACTTATCAAAATGGTTTTATTTCAATTTGAGGTCGAACAAATTTAGATTATAGGCCATATTTACCAATGCATATGGGCTATTTTGTGATGTCTGCATTGATTGGAAAAGGTAGCTATTTTGTGATGTCTGCATCTGGATCTTTTGTTATGTTCAATTGGAAAAGGTAGCATTGATCTGGTCCAGATTGTAATTGATTTGCTGATATTTTGTTATTATTAGAGAAAATCCATAAAGCACAGTTGAAACGTTATTATGAAGTATAAGTTAAGTTGTTTTAAGTTGTTGCTTTAATTTTAAACATATTAATTTTAATTAGTTGATTTAATTGTAGATGTCTCAAACAAATAAAATTGAATTGGAGAAAGAGATTGCATCAGCAGAACCCAATAATTGAGAAGGAAGACATGAGTTTTAAAACATTGACATTTTCCTTTTTTATGATTGCAACTACAAGATATGATTATTGTAATTAAATCCAACTGTGAGGAAAACTCCCCTGCAAAGTCATTCAAAAAAAGGAAAATTCCAATGTTATAAAACTCGGGTTGAATCGGCAGGTCGAACCAATCAAACCATGAGTTGGAAGGAAATTCATGTTGCTTTACTGGTAGATCCTGCCTGTTGCTTGAAATTGGATATAATTTTGGCACCAAAATTGAAAGTTAATTCTGTTTATAGGGTTTGGGTCTCATTTAGAACGACACCACATGTGTAAATTGTTCATAACTTTTAATGCAAAAGCATTTTCAGATACTCGAAATATATTAACAGTTTAGGGTTATATTTTTTATTATTATTATACCAAATGTAGACATTAGTTAGTGAAATTTAATTATATGGAAAATGTAAACATCAAAAATTTAAGTAATATATAAAATGATATTGTTCAGTGTAGTGTAATGTACTTGGAATGTCATCATGAAATGTAATTAAATGAAACTTTATGTTTGTAGCTTTGAATCTGAAAAATATTTATAAGTAGGAGAATTTTTTCACAATCCACTCTATGTGCATTTTATTTAAAAGCTACAGTATATTATTTGAGTGTTATAAAACTTGTTTAATTGGTACTAAAATTGTCTCTAACAGTTTTGATGTTAAATGCAAATTTGATTTGACAATCAAGATCTGGAAATGGACTGTATAAGATCTCAATTTAGGAGAGAAAAGAAAAAGGTATGGTGTTATTTTATGTATTTTTTTACATTTTTTTTAAAATATCTTTTATTGTCATTTATGTTTTGTAAAGTAAAGAAATTATGTTTGGTAAGTGATTGTATTGATTAGGGAGGCAGAGATTTTACTTGTTATACAGATTTGAAAGGTTTCTGTTTACTTAATTATTTTTTTAAATAATTATTCACTGAAATGGAATTAACTTTCAGTTTTGGCGCCAAAATCATATCCAATTTCAAGCAACAGGCAGATCTATCAGTAAATCACAACTCTTTCTAAATAATTTTTTTATCTTCATGATTCATGTTGTTGCTTCTTTTCAACGTCTCGCATCACGAAATTAACTCTCAGTTTTGGCACCAAAATCATATCCAATTTTAAGCAACAAGAAGGATCTACCAGTAAACCACAACTCTTTCTGAATATTTTTTTTATCTTCATGATTCATGCTGTTGCTTCTTTTCAACGTCTCGCATCAATCCCTTTACGGATTCATCAATGCCCTTCAAATCTCACATTTTCAATTTCTGTACTCCGTTACCATCAAACCCGCACCGAACAATATCAACCTTCTGATGAGCTTCTTGACTATTTCAACCACCTTCTTCGACAATGCTCCACTATTCAATGCTGCAAACAAATCAATGCTCATGTCATCATCACTGGTAGTTCTTCTGCTTTCTTGGCTGCTCGTATTATATCTGTTTATGCTCGTCTGGGTTGTCTCGTTGATGCCCAAAAAGTATTTGATGCCACCCCTTTTGAGGGATTCTCGAATTTACTTTTGTGGAATTCAATTTTGAGAGCTAATGTTTCGCATGAATGCTACGCAAATGCCCTTATCATGTATGTAAGAATGAGAAAATTAGGAATTTTAGGGGATGGGTTTACTTTCCCTTTAGTTTTAAGGGCATGCGCTAATATTGGCAGTTCTACTTTGTGCAAAACTATTCATGGGCATGCCTTAGGAATTGGTTTCCTGAGTCATCTTCATGTGGCGAATGAGTTGATGGCCATGTATGCTAAACTTGGTCAAATGGGAAATGCACTCGGTGTGTTTGATAGGATGAGTGGTAAGAGCCATATTTCATGGAATATTATGGTTTCAGGATATGCATTTAACCATGATGCTAATGGTGCTTTCGAGATTTTTCGGAGGATGCGTTTTGAAGGATTGGAGCCAAATGCTGTGACATGGACATCATTGATGTCGAGCTATACACGTTGTGGTTATCTAGAGGAAACAATGGAGCTGTTTGGTTTTATGAGGATTATGGGAATTGAGCAGAATGCTGAAATACTCGCTGTGGTTTTATCAGTTTGTGCTGATTTGAGTTTATTGGAAAAGGGTAACGTGATTCATGGATATGTTATAAAGGGTGGGTTCGAGGATTACTCTTTTGTAAAGAATGCATTAATGAGTGTTTATGGAAAGCATGGTGATGTAAATGGTGCAATGAAATTGTTCGTGGAAACAAAAAATAGGACCATAGCGAGTTGGAATGCTTTGATAACATCACATGCAGAAGCTGGTCTATGTGATGCAGCTTTTGAGATATTTTTGCAGCTCCAGAGATCGGAACGATGTTCAATGTTGAGACCTAATGTGATAAGCTGGAGTGCTGTAATTGATGGGTTTGCTTCCAGGGGGCACGGTGAGAAGTCTTTAGATATATTTCGAAGAATGCAGAATGCTAATGTACTGGCCAATTCTGTGACAATTTCTACTGTTTTATCAGTTTGTGCAGAGTTAGCTGCACTTTATCTTGGTAGGGAAATTCATGGCCATGTAATTAGAGCATTGATGGACAAAAACGTTTTGATAGAAAACGGTTTGGTTAATATGTACACAAAGTGTGGATGTTTCAAAGAAATGCATGTGGTATTTGAGCTAATAAAGAGGAAAAATTTAATTTCATGGAATTGTGTGATTACAGGGTATGGAATGCATGGGTTTGGTAGGGATGCTCTTGAAACTTTTGAACAAATGATTAAATTGGGATTCAAGCCAGATAGCATTACTTTTGTTGCTATTCTTGCTGCTTGTAGTCATGCTGGACTTGTTCCCGAAGGTCGTAGACTTTTCAATAAGATGATTTGGGAGTATAAGATTGAACCGCAGATGGAACACTATGCTTGCATGGTTGATCTCCTTGGCCGTGCTGGGTTATTGCAAGAAGCAAGTGAAATTGTTAAAAACATGCCAATGGAACCCAATGCCTGTGTTTGGGGTGCTCTTTTGAACTCTTGCAGAATGCACAATAATGCAGAAACTGCAGAAGAGATTGCATCCATGTTTAATCTTGAAAAGACAGGAAATTACATGTTACTTTCGAATATATTTGCAGCGAGTGGTAGATGGGCGGATTCGGCGAGGGTGAGAACCTTAGCTAAAACAAAAGGTTTAAAGAAAAATCCAGGGCAGAGTTGGATTAAGGTGAAGAATAATATTTACACATTTTCTGCTGGAAACAATGTGGAAGAAGGCTTAGAGCAAGTTTTTGGAGTTCTTGAGGATTTGAGACTTCAAATGGAGACCGAAAGGTATGTAACTTCCACACAGTTAGTTATTTCATCATAGTCTCTATAAACATGCGTGATTAATTAATCTTGTTAATCTCACAGTTACATTGTATCATCAATCTGATGATCAATTTGTGATCTTTTGAGACTGTTTTGTTTGTTGGTTGTAACATGTTTGAGCTTAGGAGATTGATGAGAAGAGAAAGCTGGTGATGGAGAATGCATCTGTTTTGCCATTAGATGTGAAAAGAAAGACTATGAATTTGTATTCAGTAGCTTCTTTGGTCATGTGATTTTAAACTATAACTGAAAACATCTTTCACTCATATTTTAATTCTTCCCATTTTTTATTTCTTTATTCATTAAATTTTATATATTTTTGTCACACTTAGTAATTATATTATAATGTTCTTATAATTAGGGTAAAATTTCATAACTGTTAGGGACAATTTTAGTAACAATTAAACAAGTTTTATAACATTTTACACGCTCAAACAATATACTGTAGCTTTAAAATAAAATGCACATAGAGTGGATTGTGAAAAACTTCTACTAATAGATATTTTTCAGATTCAAAGCAACAAACATAAAGTTTTATTTAATTACATTTCATGATAACATACCAAGTACATTACACTACACTGAACAATATCATTTTATATATTACTTAAATTTTTTATGTTTACAGTGTTCCATATAATTACATTTCACTATCTAATGTCAACATTTGGTATAATAATAATAAAAAAATAACCCTAAACTATTAAAACAAGTTCAATTTTGGCAACAATGACCGTAATATGCATGAAATGAACATTTGATTATATCCTCTACTCTTCAATGTTAATTAGCCTATCCTAACTCCTACATGGTAACTTCAACTCCAGTGATATCATAATAATTAATTTTATCCGACTGTCAATTAATTATGCGGATATACCATATATATGCCTATAAGTATATACAATTAATATATTTTTATTCTTGTCATTTTAAAATAGGCATGATTTATTTTGCTATTTTCAAAAATTATACGACTAATTTATTAAATGTTACTTATTCTCTATTAAATTTGATTAGTAGTATAGAACTCCATAAATTCCAATTTATACAACAATTTCATTGTTGCATAGCAGGTGCTAAGACTTGCTATTAATATGGCCTTTTTAGTAAAAGTTTAATTATATAGTATTAATCAATTACACCACAGTTTGGAATTAAAAGAAAGCCAGTTGAAGAAAGATGACACAATAATTCTCCAAGGTGGAGGTGATAAGTAGCTGATTGAAGAAAGATGTGAGCAGGTATATGGTATAGAATTCTCTCTGTTGCTGATTTACACTGATGCACAAACACGCAGAGACGCATGCATATAATGAGAAATTCTGGCTTCAAGGCAACTTCATGAAGGTTCAACCTTTCAAAGATATGATTTTTTCCCCTTCTTGTATTGAAGCTACTGATAACCCTGATATTGCACAGTTGAGGACAGCAATGGAAAAGAGTACTTCCATGTTTGACAGGGAAAAAGCTCAAGAACGATTGTCAAAGCTCTGGTGGAGTTGCTGTTTTCAAGGTAGGTTGTTCAACTTTATTAATTCTTTCGTTGACATGTATACAGTATATGGCCCTTGGACAGAAGTATTATATGGCCCTTGGACATAAGTATTCATTTATCATGTGGTGGGGGGATTGGGGATGTGGGGGTGGGGTGGGGAGGTGAGGTGAGGCAGAAATTGGAGAAAGGAAAGATAGGGTCACAGATGCTTTAAATGCAACCAGAGCAGCAGTGGAAGAAGGTATTGTGCCAGGTAAGTTTAATTTTGGCAAATTATGAATAAGCATATAAGAGTATGTTCAAATTCTGAATGTGATTTTCTGCATTAGGCGGTGCTACGAAAGCTTTGGAAGGTCTTCAAGCTCAATACGAGGACCAGAAAAGAGGCATCCAAATAATTCAGAATGCTCTCAAGGTTTGAGCCTCTCTGTCTTTGGCACCAGCTAAGGTTTTATTTGTTGTCATCATCATAACTGAAATTGGATTTCATTAGGCTCCCACAAATACAGTAGTTTTAAATGCCGGATATGATGCTGCCATCATTCTTGGCAAATGATTGGAGCAAGATGATTATAATTTGGGTTACGATGCTGCTAAAGGTTTGCACTTTTAGACCTTGAAGAATCAGATTTTAAGTTGGGCCTACAAAGTATTAAAGCAATTTTGTTTTGAAAACAGTCAATTTCTTTGTTATTTGTGATAAGTCCCATAAAAATGTTAACTACAATTGTACTTTCGTTCCGTAATCTGTTGTGACAAAACAGGAGAATAAGTTGATATGGTCAAGGCTGGAATCATAGATCCACTTAAAGTTATTAGGACGGCCCTAGTAGATTCTGCAAGGTGAATACGAGTCATTTGACAGAAGTTTTGCTTGTGTACATTATCTATATATAAAGTAGACCATTTTTCATATTGATTCTTTTTTCTTTCAGCGTTTCGTTGCTGTTGACACAACAGAGGCAGCCGCTGTAGAAAATCCAAATGAGAAAAAACCACCTAGCCGTATGCCAAACATGGATGATATGGATTATTAGACCCACACGTGTACAAGAGCTCAATTTTGATCTTCACCTGAACAATTCATCGCACGAGGAGAATGCACAGATGCACAATTCATCGGCACCAGCAGCAGAAGCAGGTGTAGGATTGACTTTTCTGTAGTATGAGGATATGTTCATTCTTGGGAACAATTGAAAGATCAAGCACTACCTGGATTTTGAAAGTTTTGATGCATTGTTAAGTATTCGAGTTTTAGGGAGAAGCCTCTCTTCATAAACCAGTGATGGTACTTCGTTGTTTCTGACAGTAAAATGGAAGTCATACATCTGATAGAACATTGATGCTGCTTGTGTTTGTAAGTTCAGATCATATTAGTGGCTTTGATTTAGTGAGAAGAAAAAGTAGTTTTAGGCCCTTGAATTTTGATAATTTATTTTTTTCAATACAATTCATTTAAATTTTATGGCGTTACATAAAATATATTATTGCCTGTAATGTGGAAAGAAAACTTAATGAAAATCCAACGAAATAATACCACATGGTACTTGATATGTAGGAAAATTCAACTCCTTAGATTTGCTTCCGTAATTTATTTAGCCGTCTTAAACTTTTTACTACAGAAATTATTTACCACTTGCTCGAAATTTGCATTTTTTTTAAATATAATTACTTATAAAAAATTAAAAATATGATATATAAAAAATACATTCAAATAATTTATTAATTATCAAATAGTAATATAAAAATAGTAATTTTAAATCCAATAAATTTGTAAATATAAAAATGAAATAAATTGTTAAAAATAAAAAAAAAAATTCACTGCTCATACAAATTCAAATAAAAAAATAAAATATTTGAATACAAACATACAAGTGATAAAATTAAGCAAAATAAATACAATTTTTGAACTTATATCAAATTGAACATTGGCAATTGAAAGGGAAGTAACGAAGAAAGATAAATCCCATATCGAAAGAAGGAACTTAAAAAGATAAAACAATTGTCTATAAATAAAAAGAAAAAATAATAAAAGGATGTGAATCTCATATCGAAAAAACAAGAGAGACAAAGCAATTATTTATAAATAAGAAAAAGAAGTAATAAAAAGATGTGAATCCCACATCGAAAGAAACAAGAGAGAAAAAGCAATTGTCTATAAATAAGAAAAAAAAGAAATAATAAAATGATGTAAATCCCACATCGAAAGAAACAAGAGAGACAAAGTAATTATTTATAAATAAGAAAATAAACTAATAAAAAGATATGAATCCCACATCCAAAAAAAAAAGAGACAAAACAACTATAAATAAAAAGAGGGGAATGAGTGAAGTTTTTAATTTTAATATATATATATATATATATATATATATATGGTTTTTTGTAATTAAAAAATGAAAAATTTAAAATTACTAACCATAAATTGAAAAAATCGGTTCGGTTAATTTTTAATTATTTTTTTCCATCAAAATGAAAACATTTTGGACAAAACCGGATTCTTTACAGTTCAACAGTGTCATTTTTTAGCTCATTCTGTTTTTATATGTTATTAAAATCATATCAGCTGCTAGCTCCCGCTTAAACCGGTTCAACCGGCTGGTCCGATTTTTAAAATATTGCTTTGCAGGGGAGCAAGGGGTGTGCAAAACCGACCCAATCCATTGAATTCAACCAACTCGAGTGATACTCGGGTAAGTTATTACTCCATCCGTTCTTTATTATCTGTCACTTTTCAGTAAAATCCAAATTCTATTTATCTGTCACTTTTAAATTTTCAATGCAATTTAATTTTCTTTTTCCAATTTAATTTTTATTTTCAATAAAAATTGACCAATTAGATTCATTTTTTTACATTAAATCACTCAATATGTATTGAATTACTCAATTTTTTCTAAATTTAAGATTACTTAATATTTCTTAATTCTAGTAAAAATAACAAAAGTGACAATTATAAAAGAATGGAGGGAGTATAGTTTAACGGATTGGATCAGGCAGGAAATACTCAAGAAATCAGGTTCATATCGGATCGGGTCAAAACCCTATAAACCTGACCCATCATTTATTAAACGCTTATAAATCATTTCATCATTTCTCTTTCATTTCATGAAATTCCCGCAAGTCTAAAACCCAAATTCGATCTCCACCTTCGCTTGTCGCCGATGTTCAGCTGTCCGCCTATCTTTCTTCTCTTCTTCTTCTTCTTCTTCTTCTTCTTCTTTCTCTTTCTTGATTTTGTTTTTTGTTTGTTCATTGGTTTCTAATCTTTTACGGGAAATGCTACTGCTTCATTCCTCTTTCTTTCTCCTATGTAAACGTCTCTCTTCTCCATTATTTCTCTTGAATTTCAATCCTTTTTTCTTTTCTTTCCCTGTTTTTCTTCATAACTTCGCTATTTTTAATCTTCTTTTTCGTTTTCCTTTTTGACTCGTAAAAATGTCAAAATACTTCATTTGTATTCTAGGTTCATTTTGCGATATGTAATTATTTTTATTTGGGTTTAATCTTAACTTTTACATGTAAATTTAAAGATAAAAAAAACATTTTTAATTAAAAACATATTTCAGATGGGTGGGTTTAATCGGGTTGGGCTCGAGGGGTTAAGGACCCGAATATTTTTTAGGATTGGTTCATATGAGTTTGGATGAGGAAATTAGAGGAATTTCGGTTTCGAATTATTTGTAATTAGGGTAGGTTTATGATTAGAGGTGACAAATTGGGCGGGTTTGGGTTGGGTCAGAAATGGACAAAAAAAAAATATGGGTCATAAATGGGCCAAATATCCAATGGGTTGGACGGGTTGAATCCATCCATGGGCTAAAAACTTTAACGCATGGGTCGAATGAAGGCTCAAACGAGCAAAAATGTGTTCATCCCGTTCGACATACTTTTTAATGGAAAATAATTCTTAATATAATAACAGGATACTAAAATGATTATTAAAAAAAAAAGTTGGCCAAACGAGTCGAGTGGCCTAAACGGGTTAGATCCCAAATAGGCCGATATGTGGATCGATCAATTCGACTCATTTTTTTAACAATAAATATTTGTCAATATAATAATAAAATACTAAAAGACATACTATAAAAAAAGTTGTCCCAAACAGGTTGAGTGGCCCAAATGGATCGGATGGAGGCCCAAATGGGCCGATATGTGGGTCGACCTATTTGACCCATTTTTTTAGCGATAAATATTTGTCAATATAATAACAAGATGCTAAAAGAGATACTATAAAAATATTAGATATGTAAATAATAAGTAATTGTTTATTTCAAAAAATTAATCTAAAAAAAGTGTTGGATATACCAATAGTATGTATTATGCTAATCTATTTTCTGACTTTAACTAATGATTACTCAACACTTTGATCTGATTTTGAAAATTTAATATCTTTTTCCATGTGGAGTTCTACTTAGTCTTGAATCATTCAAATGTATATCTAACTCAGATTTATCTTTAAAACTACTGCCAAGACTTTCATATAATAGAGAAGCAGTGTGCGGATGAGGAAAATGACAAAAGTTTAATATTTTACAACATAACTTCCAATTCTTGTCCACATAATGAGCAGTTAGGCAAATGTAACTCTCAGAAATGCATGAAGTCCATACATCACAGGTCAAACAAATTTTACCCGATACTTCAGCTAAAATATTCTTAAGAACATCCAATTCCCTCTTATGTATCTTTAAGCAATGTAATTTTGCTATATTCCTACATATCGTCTTCACATCTTGATTCAAGTATATATGAAAATTTATATTTGCTTCATGTTCAGCAAAAGTAAAAGTATACCCATACCTAATTATAACTAAGGCTACATGCTCTTTGTATGTATCTTGGTCTATCTTGTACTTTGGTTCATCAAATACAACACTAAATTTAGGACATACCTTCAGGTGACGTCTTAAACTATAAGTCCCATGTGTAGAATCAGCAATATATTCTCTCAAACAATGCTTACACTTTGCTCTCGATTTTCCTTCATTATACTGACTTGTTGGTATTAAATCGTACTCATTTCATATAGAAGACAATCGTCGTCTTTTGAAAGTGGTTTCTACATAAGTGTCAATGCTTTCATCCACACTACCAACACTAAGATCCATTCTACAAACAACAACAAAAAAATAAAAATAAAAAACAAGCAAAAACTACATCTAAATATGCACCGATGGACATGTGAATCAGAATCAAGAAGTTATAAGTAGCAAAAGAAAAGGTTATAATAGTTAGCAAATTAAATATACTGATAGCAATCACATTTTTTATGCAATGGTAGTATCGCTCCTTTGTTTGGTATATGAACTTGTCTAGAAGAACGTAACCTCAACAGAATTTTATTCAATTGAATTCCTAAATCTCTAGTTTTTGTTCAATTATGCCCGTGAACATTACCTCTTATTGAACAAAATTAGAAATTTAGGGGCTCAATTAAACAAAATATTAGTCAACCATATTATAAGAAAAATGTCTACAGGAGATGCATGATTACTGATATAAATAGCCTTCTCATTTGAGAACTCAACACCTTTAATCTTTATAGGATTCCCTAAAATCCACATCTGCAACAAAAATTCTAGCACTTTGAATGGGTATAATGATTATTGAAGGAAATCACCAAGTATATGTACTTACACCCAAATTTTCTTTCCTAGAAATAAATTATGGTGTAGTATTCAGAAGCTATATAAAAATAAACCTAACCACCATTTCACTATGCTACATTAATAACTTCTGTTGAACAAACTAAATATAATAGATTAACCACCAGACAAACCAGGAGTAAATAATTACATTTTCAGCATACCTTGCTGATAAATTCAAGAACAAATTAAGAACAGATGGCATCCATTTTTAGTTGTTATGGATATGATACCATTGTGCAATTCAATATTTAATTTTCAGAAATAAAAAGAATGTTCTGTTCAACAGGCATGACTGGCTATTAGCTGCTCAAGAAAATTAAGGTATTCTACCCATTCTTATTAATGTTCCCTGAAAACAGGAATCATCAATCATGAAGGAAGTTCAAGTTGTAATAATGTCATCTAAGTACATTCCAACTAGAATTAACAAGTAACAGTTAATATGCCATTTGAAACTAATTTTTGTTATTTTCTTTTGATAAGTTTCTTACTCTAAAGGCTCGACTTTGTGTAGGTGCTTAGAGGAAGGAGCTCAAATGTTCAAGCCGACGCCTCTAAAATTATCAGATGTCAAGAAATTGAGGTGTGATTTGATGAATTGCAGAAGCTGAAAGCACATTGGATTATTTTTGAAACTATACCCATTAAGATTAAATAGTTAGAGAAGGCCATTGAGTTCTATACTCCTCCATTAAAGCTACATTTATTGTTAGGAAAGAAGTTAATTTAACTTCAGCAAGATGATCTTGATTTTGTTCAAAACTTAATTACTGACTCCTGCCTCAGCTATTTAGAAGATACAAATTTTCATGATTTTCTGCAAATTTTAAACATCTCATCCTTTATATGGAACTTTCAGTGAGCAACTTGCTTGCTTAAGTTATTCGAAGGTCATGTGAGCATATTCAACAGCATGTTCTGTTCTACCTTTGGTTTATAATCCAAATAAAGATTGCAGACTTATTCTGAACATGAAATCTAGTGCTTACAATGGTGGTGAAAAGCTAGCTGGCAGTATTATTCCACCAAACAAACAACACACAAACAACAACATCATTGTCATCATCTCACATTTCAAACTGAGATTGGGTTCCATATAAACAGAAATCAAAATGAAAATAGCTCACCTGAAACTTGGGATGGGATAGATCAAAATGAAGAGAGCGTCTTTACTTTGTTGGTGATGCAGAGACTCTGATCGGTGGCAAGCCAAGGAAGAGTCTGCGATGTTTGCTGGGTGAAGGAAATCGTAAGATAGGAAAGTTAGCAAAATATAGTGACTGTGGCTGGGTGAGAGAAGAGGGAGGCAAACCCGTTGGGCACAGAAACATGCCCAAACGGATTGTGCTTTAACCGGGTTGCTTTTGGATCGGCCCAATTGGGCATCTGGTGGGTTGAGTTGAGTTTGGATCAAATTCTTTTGAATGGAGTTTTTGGGCTTGGGCCAAATTTGACAGGTCTATTTATGACCATTTAATTCTTTATTAATTTTTTCAATAATAAAAAAATAATTCTTTATTAATTTTTATTGCACCAGATTATTGATTTTTTTTAATTACTTTGTTGCAGAAACTATGACTTTTTAAAAAATAAAAAGAATACAAAAGTGATGGCTGAAATTAAAATCTCAAAAATCTTTACTTTAAGTAAGAAAAAGGTCAAGATTTTTCAGGAATAGTATTATATTAGAAAATGATACTATTGCTAATTTTCAGTGAAATTTTTGACAATATTAATTCAATAACTTTCAATCCTTCAGACTAAAAAAATTATTAATTAACATCAAATTTAATAAATATTTATTATAATTTACTAGTAAAATATTTTTTTTATTAATTGTATATAGTTATACAACTTCAATCTATTAATTGTTTTTTTTATATATGAAGATAAAATAAAACATTTATAATTAACACTTTTTAAAATTTAAAAATTATCATAGCAAATTAAAAAAAAAAATCACAAATTATTACGATAAGAGAATCAGATAAATTAGTTAATTAAAAAAACATAAAATAATAAAAGGCGAATGATAAGAAGGGGACCATATGGTTCAGACACCTATAAATCACTTTACTAAATTAGTAGTGCCATACAACAAAATTAATTGCCTTAATTCCGTTTATGCTCGTTTGCATGCCCATCTTTCCTTAATTTCCTTACCCCACCCAAACGAATTGTGGGCCTAAATATTTTATCTTTCTCCAAAGTTACAATTTAGCCCTATATCTTCTCTGTCAACACAAATATGCATCGGCTGGTTTTTCATACTCTATAGTCTATACAAGTATTTACTCCAATTGTTCCTTCTAAATGTGACCAAGATGTTGATTCTCCCTTTTTAGATGATTTTATCAGCCATTGCCAATCGATTAGATGCTTTCTCTACCTAACTAATACTCGACTATATCTTGGCTATGTTATACAATTTTGAAGTTAATTTCTTGATAATGTGACTCATGCTCATCTTAAATTGGCTTACGGAGTGCTTCTTAAATATATCAAATTTTCTATTGATCAGGATACATCTTTTCTATGAAATTCTTCTCTTCATTTTAAAGTTTTCGCTTATGATGATTAGCCTGCATGCCCTCTTACCGAAGATTAGTTACTAGAATGTGTGTTTCTTGGAAATTACATAAACAAACAACTATTTTTAGATCATCTTTTGAAGCGAGTATATATTATTCATGTATTTTGCATAAACATATATACACTCAAATAATTTTCTAAAAATATTTATAAAAAAATCAATTGTTGGAGACAATTTTGATTTAAATATTTTATGAAAAAAATTAATAGTTTTTAGCATTAAACGTCATTGATTATATGCTTGTTTTGGTGATCAGGTGGAAGACCTAATTTATGAAATGAGAATTTCGTTACATATTAGAATTTGAAAGTAGTTTTGAATACTCATCTGCTCAATTTCAACTGATGTTCTTCTCTGTCAACACAAATATGCATCGGCTGGTTTTTCATACTCTATAGTCTATACAAGTATTTACTCCAATTATTCCTTCTAAATGTGACCAAGATGTTGATTCTCCCTTTTTAGATGATTTTATCAGCCCTTGCCAATCGATTAGATGCTTTCTTTACCTAACTAATACTAAACTATATCTTGGGTATGTTATACAATTTTAAAGTCAATTTCTTGATAATGTGACTCATGCTCATCTTAAATTGGCTTACGGAGTGCTTCTTGAATATATCACACTTGGATAAAATGTTTTTCTTTATACTATTTAAATGGTTATTGAATTCAAATCATTTTAATTATTAACTCATATAGTCGAATTTTGGGCATTTAGTCGAATATTAGAAACTAGTAATAGGATAGAAATTAACTTTAATTTAAAAATTCCGAAAAAAAAAAGAGAGGTAAATTTCATTTTTGCCTTTTGAAGTAAAAGTTAAATTTAACGGAAGTATTAAAAATGATGCAAATTTATTTTTTAAATTTATTTTTTTAAGAAAGGCCCTTAAAATATGAAAAATGGTACATTTTTACTATTATTTTAATATTTTGAAAGATAAATATAGACCACTCTCAATATTTTAGTTGTAAATATGAATAATTTTTAATACGTTATTAGCATTTAAAAATAAATATTTACCATTTTTAATATTTTAAAAATAAATTTAACTCTTACCCTTTTTTTTTAATCAAAATCTTTAAATTTTTATTTTAGAAGAAGTTAAAAATCATTTTTAACAACTTAAATCAAATGATAATATTATTTATTTTGCATTAAGTTTTTTAATTTATCAACTTGCTGTTTGGATCTAAATGTATCAAAATAAATATATATCAGGACTCTTTTAAAACAACTTTAAAGTCATGGACCAAAGTGTATTTTGCCAAAAAGAAATATAAATGACTTCTTATGGGGTTACTTACGTCTGTGGTCATCGAATTTTGGTGCTTATAACCAAATGATCATAATAAAATAATTTGTAACATAAAAGTCATCAAACTTTTATTTTTTTTCAATTAAGGTAAAAATGACCAAAAAATTAATTTTTTTATCACCGAAATGTTACACAAATATGCCAATATGACCCTCCTACATGGAGGAATTGACACGTTAATAAATATACGTCAGTAAAACTTTTTTTTTGTCTTTTTGTACAAGTTGACATAACACGTGTACTTGCTGATATGTCAATTTCTCCATGTAAACGGGCTATATCGCATGCTGAGTGGACACGTTGTAGAAAATTACTGATAAAATAGCATATTTGCGTGGCCATCCGGTGACGAAAAATTAATTTTTTGGTCATTTTTACCTTAATTGAAAAAAAATAAAAGTTTGATAAATTTTATATTACAAATTATTTTATTATAACGATGGTTATAAGCACCAAATTTGATTACCACTATTTTATTATAACCATGGTTATAAGCACCAAATTTGATTACCACGTACTTAATTAACCCCTTCTATGACTAGAAGTATCGTTGATTGAAAGTAAGTTGAGGTAGCTCGAATCTGAAAGGAAACCAAGAACCGGTTTATGTGCTGATCACCCGGAAATGGCCTCAGCCCTCGGAGAAGATAGAAATATAAGTGAGCTACTTCCTCCCTCTTTTTCTTCTTCTTCTTCTTCTTCTTCTTCTTCTCCCTCTGTTAGAACAAAAATTCAAATACAAATGAGATAGTATATACGGCGATAATGGTCTATATTTCTTTCCATTTCTTCCAGGTTCCGGTAAAAGAGTAGCTGTTGTAGGTGCTGGTGTTAGGCAAGTTCAATTTAGAATCTGAATTCTGAAAATACCCTTTTTTCTTCGTGGGTTTTATGATTTTTTCTTCTTTTTTTTTCTGTTTTCTTTAGATGTCTAATCTTTGGGGCTGAAATTGTTCAATTATGTCATTATGTGCACATTGAAGTGGGCTTGCTGCAGCGTATAAGCTGAAATCGCGTGGCCTCAAGGTTACTGTGTTTGAGGCCGAAGGAAGAGCTGGTGGGAAGCTGAGAAGTGTTTGCCATGGTGGTTTAATTTGGGATGAGGGTGCTAATACAATGGTATATACTGTTTTCATTTCAATTTTGGTCTTCTTATATTTAAATTTGATGCATGATTAAGAAACTTTTCATGTTCTTGTACCAAGTGGCTATCTGTCTTTGTCACCATGTGGAAATTAAAACTGACTGTAGTTTATTTTATACATTATGCAGACTCAGAGTGAAACTGAGGTCAAAAATCTAATTCATGATCTTGGGCTTCAAGAAAAGCAACAATTTGTAGGGCTTTCTGTAACCATTAAAGCCAATCTCTATTTCATGTTCTGGACTGAGATGGCTTTGTTTCTAAATTTTGAAATTAATGCCTTCGCTTTTACTTTAGTTAATTGATTGTTTTCGTCTTTTACAGCCTATATCACAGGATAAACGGTATATTGTAAGAAATGGGAAGCCAGTTCTGGTAATTCCATTTGCCATTTTTTTTTTCCAATAAGTTTGCAGTCAAAAGCTCAACCACTTAATATTTATTTTCTACTAGCCAGTTTAGTTTTCTTCTGTATATGTGGAAGTTGTTTTCAGTTATCTTATGCATGCAGCAATCTATGTTCAAATGTTGGCACTAACTTTGCTTAAAATTTCATTCCAGATACCCACAAGTCCATTTGCGCTGATCATGAGCAACATTCTGTCTGCACAATCAAAGGTTTGGTTATCCACACATTGCTTCAAAAACATCCAAACAACAAATTTTCCGTTATTTTATTTCCTCATACTGAATGGTCTTATGGGTCTATTGACAATAACATTGCACAAAGCTCTTGCATATAGAGTGACAGCTGCTTGGCAACCTCAAAACACTAGGAATATTGAAAGCTAGGAACTTCTTGGCTCCAATTCTTTAAGTTCTATTTGGCTCTTAAAATTTTTTAAATCCATTTTGTGATAGCTAGGGGTTGAAAGTAGGATAGGATGATTGGATGTTTGATTTTGTTACCACTCATGGATTTTAAAGTGCCATATTTTGCTGGCAGATCTATCTACGATATTAAGATTCCATTCTGCTGTCATGGTTTGGTTAACTTGAAAAATTTGCTATAAACAGATATAGAAGTATTCACATTTTGGTGAAGCTGAATGTATTTGCTTGAAAGTGTTTTATATCAGTCAAGTCAATAAATTTTCAGAGAGCAATATAGTATGTGTCGTAAGCAAAAAATACAGTTGATTCTTGGTCGATGAGGTGCTGCATTCAAAGTTTACATATGTTCTTCAATAGTTATCTGGTTTCTCCATGTGCTTATGCACCATGTTTCTCTGTTTGCAGTTTCAAATAATGTTAGAGCCAATTTTGTGGAAGAAATGTGAACCATCAAAGGTGCACAATGCTTGTACTGAGGAAAGGTGACTTACTAATTTATTAATTTCCTTTAATTTTTTAAGTTCATACTTCATCTCTTATTTCTTCTAAATTATTTTATGTTTATTGAATGCGATATACTGAGCATCTTTTTTGTTCTTGCCTATCTTGCAGTGTTGGTGAGTTTTTTCAGCGACATTTTGGGAAAGAGGTATTGTACTCGTTTCGTCATAATACAAACAGTTAATTTGTAATTTCTTTTCATGGTTGGAGCATAAATACTTCACTTTTCCAATTTGCACTCACCATTCTCTAGAGATACATAAGTTTTCAGTTAGAGTGATTTATTGTATGCCTTTAATTATTAACCATTTTTCTATTTGGCTCTTCTAAGGTGGTTGATTATCTTGTTGACCCTTTTGTTGCGGGTACAAGTGCTGGAGATCCCGAATCTCTTTCTGTGAGTAATGGCTCAGATCTTTCAACTACTAGTAAGAGTTTCCCTTTTTTAAAGTTGTGATAATTAGTTACTAATACCCAGAAGAAAAAGATAATTTATTTCTGCACCTGCATGTGCAATACACATCCCTGTATAATTTGGTTTCATTGAGGGAAAAAAAAGAGAGAGAGAGAGAAAAAACCTTGTAGATTTGCAACTGCTAGTAACAGCACAGCATCCATCAGGATTGCATGAGCTTTGCTGGTGTCTACTCTTTTCCATTTTTACTATAGTCTTTTTAATCACCTCTCTTTCTTTTTTGGGACAGGCACGGCATTCTTTTCCAGAGCTGTGGAATCTTGAGACTCGGTATTTTATTTGTCATTGGTTCTTATTGAAAATCATTTATGTCATAATTGTCTTACATTATATAGAGATGGATGCATGTGTTAAGTTGGCTTCTTCTTTACCAAAATCAGCCTTTTGCAAACTGTATATTTATTAATGTGTGAAGGAGAAATAGTCAGTGTGGTAACTGTTAGAAATGATAAAGAAGAAGTAACTCTAAGAGTAGGGTAAAACCAAGCATTTTCCCATGTATCTTTAGCTTTTCTTTTTAATTCTGTTTGTGCAAGCAAATGTGCATACAGCGGGTTAGGGTGATATTAGATTCACATTTATTAGAAGTTCTGTGCTGAACTTCTTAGTTTATTTGCTTATTATATAACCATCTTTTTTATTTGTGTCAACTTAAGAACAGTCAATTTTATGGCTATAATTTTCAATTTATGCATTTCCATGATCCTCATAATGTCAATAAATGATTAGATGTTAAAGAATGACTTCATTCAGTAACTTTCCTTGTTCCTCCATTTTTAGTGGGTTTAGCTTATAATAATTTTTAGGTTACTTGATGTTCTCATGTAAAAAAATTGCCAATGAGAGAGGCTACTTAGAATGACAAAGATGTCAATAGCCATTTCCTCTGGGAATTGTGGAACTAATATGGGCATGGAAAAATTAATATAAGATTTTCTGTGTATAAACTTATTGAGAAGGGGGTGAACTTTATTTTTGGATGGTCGGAAAGTTTGATTCTGAAAGTAATTATTTTGTAAATTTTGCAAAAACTAGGTTTTGAGTTTTAAAACAACACATTGGTAGTTCACAAGGATTTAGCCCCTTTTAGTACCTCTGTTATATCTTCTATTTATGTACCATAAGCAGATTAGAAAAGAGATTAAGAAAAGATGAAAGATTTGTGAATGACATTATTCTTTATTTGTGGTGCTTACTCCACAACTAGCACCCATTGATGAGTGCAAACTTTTCTATGTTACAAGATTTGGTTCAATTATTGCTGGAGCAGTTCAGGCAAAGTTATCTTCCGGAAAGGACAAGGGCAGAGAAACATCAGGACAGAAGAAACATCAACGTGGTTCATTTTCTTTTCTGGGTGGAATGCAGGTAGTTAAATGGGCATTTTTTTTTGTGAGATATAGTTTATGCCTTGCCCCTAGCATTAATAAATCTTCACGTGTAGCAACAGTACTTGGTAACTCAGAATTTCAGATCTAACATGTGTTTTTCTTTTTCTTTTCTTCCTCTTTGCTTCAGTTTTCTTGGCAATCTTGGGACCTCGGCATCATACATAGGGTTTATATTAAGTAAAGCTTATCAACTTAAAAGAATTTGAATCACTTTGCTCAATGAGAAGCTGATATTAGTAGTTTCTTTTATAAATGTGGGTTTTATATTGCCCAGTTTGTAAGGTTGACATATGACAAATGATTTTGGAGGTTATAAATATAGACCAACTTGTCACTTCAGACAGTCATAAGTCCTTATTATGATGATACTTCAGGTCAAAGTGGCTTTTGGCATAAGATACATATCGATATAACCAGTATTTTATTTATTAAGTGCAAATCCATCCATAATGAGGGGAATTTTTTTTGTTTTGAAGTCTAATTAATACAAGGATCAAACTCTTAGTAATGGAAAACTTCTGGAGGCTGTATAGATTACACTAGCTTCTGCATGCTGTAATCCAATAAACTACACATATGACACTTGTTTTCTGATCTATGTTTCTTTGCAGACACTTCCTGACAAAATGTGCAAAGAGCTTTCAAAAGATGAGCTTAGACTTGAATCAAAGGTCTTTTCATTGTCTTATAATCATGATTCTAAATCAGTGTTGGAGAATTGGTCAATTTCTTGCACTTCTAAGGGCACAAAGCATTTGGAAGGCTCATCTTTTGATGCTGTTATAATGACGGTTAGTAACTTCTTTATAATAATTGCATATCACACCAAACTCTAAATCCTAAGCCCTAGAGCCTAAAATCCTATTCTGAATAATAATTCATTTCATATTGACACTGCAATTATAAGACCTCAATCAACATCTTATATGCTACAAGCTAGAGCATTGGGCCCCAGCTAAGGGTGAGCATTCGGTTTGTTTAGTGAAAACTGTTGAAACCGAACAAACCAAACTGTGTATAGGTAATAACCAAAACAAATCGAACTTTTAATACAAAACCGAAGTTATTTTGGTTAGTTTTGTTAGATTTTTCAGTTTTGGGCCAATGGGCTCTTTTTTTGGGCTTTTAATTTTTGTACATTATGTACATTTTTAAGAATAAAATTCACAATTTTAATCACGTCAAATTATAAATTCAAAAAAATATAACAATCAATGTATGAAAGATTCAAACATTCGATACAACTTTTTAGTATTATATATTGATTAATTAAATTTCAAATATTAAATACTCCCTTCATCACATATTAATAGGCACACTTTCCTTTTTCTCTGTCCCAAATTATAGTTCCCTTACTTTTTTATAGTATAATTAATAACTTAATTCTCTAATTTTCCCTAATTTAATGTCTTTTGTTATCAACAAATATTAAATATTATCTCATACTTCTCATATATACTTCTAATAAATATAGGATACATTAGTAAAAATACAATTAAATTATATCAGTCCAAGAAAATTAATTGCAACTTTTTTAATTTTTGCAAAATAGGAAGTGTGCCTATTAGTATGGGACGGATGAAGTAATTATAAGGAAGTATTTGATATAATAGCTGTAATTATAAATTATGTCTGCACGCCTGTGTATACATTGAAATTTCAGCTGGTTTGGTCTATTCAGTTTTGACACATTAAGAACTGAACCGAACTAAACAAATAAATTGAACTTTTTCTAAAAAATAATTGAACCGACTGAAAAAAATAAAAAACACCAAATAGAATAGATTGAATTACTCACAGTTTAGTTTGTTTTTTAGTTTCAGTCTGGTTTTGCGCACGCCTCACACAGCTAGTGCTGAACTCATTCAATATGAGGTGACTTAGGGAAATATAGATAAATCAATGATTCAAAGATTGTGATGAACCAAATGAATGTTGGGATTCTAACTTATTGCTAGGGACATTTGGTTGCCACTGTATGTTATGCCTGGAGATGTATGCATCTTACCAAATAATCAGTTTCACTATACTTGCATGCTCATAGTGCATTGACCTTTTGTCTTTGAAAATTGAAGAGCTTCTTATTCTCTCTCTCTCTCTCTCTCACGTGTGCACTCATGCACAAACAAATGCATGCACATACATATCCACCGATATATTTCATTCATTTCTAGAAGAGTTTCATTGTTTACAAATAGTTAACTTCTTAATCTCAGGCGCCACTGTGCAATGTTAAAGAAATGAAGATCACAAAAGGCAAAAATCGCTTCTCGCTGGACTTTCTTCCTGAGGTGCCTTTTCTTGTAGTAAATGCTTATTTTCATCCTCAGGAATGAACTATCTTCTTGCAATTATACTGTGCAATTTGGATGTAGCATGCACATACATGTATCCTTGCAGAAATAAGAGGTAAAATATTGAATTGCATTTGTAAGATCATGGTTTAGACATGCATCCTTGCAGATATTTGTTGATTTTGATATGGGTCTTTTAAAAATTTTGTGTCATGATCTTTCCTTTGTAGGAATAAATTAGATAATTTACTAAATGCCAAATTACATACCACTTGTCTTGTCAATTCCTGGAAGTTAGTCTTTAGATGAAGCCATTTTTTTTCCAAACAAGATTTTTGCTTCTGGATGAGAAGGCTTCTATGCACCAATAACAGGTTGCTCATTGTGAAGAAAAATGCAGTCTCAGAAAAAGTGATTGGCCCATTACTTCTATGCACTTATTAAACATTTTAAGTTTTGATAACTAGTGATCTCCACCATTTACTCATGCAGGTGAGTTATATGCCACTCTCAGTCATTATTACCACTTTCAAGAAGGAGAATGTCAAGAGACCTCTTGAAGGCTTTGGAGTTCTTGTTCCTTCTAAGGAGCAAGGAAATGGTTTAAAAACTCTTGGTATTGTCTGGGTTAGCATTATAGAATGGAGTAACTTACATCATCTTGAGTGTGTTCACAACATACATTTGCTGTCTGCAGGTACACTCTTTTCCTCAATGATGTTTCCTGACCGTGCACCTGACAACCTATATCTCTATACAACCTTTGTTGGTGGGAGTCGAAACCAGGAACTGGCAAAATCCTCAACGTAAAAGAAAATTTGATGCTTTTCTTTTGAAATGCATACTCTGTTTTAAAGCCTTCTGTGTTCTATGCAGCTGACATCTTGTGCACCATTAATCTTTTCTCAGGGATGAATTGAAACACATTGTGACTTCTGACCTTAGGCAATTGTTAGGAGCAGAGGGAGAGCCCACTTTCGTGAAGTATGCAGATAACTTTAATCCATAATATATTTATTCCTGCTCATTTTCTTCCTTAAAACAGCCTTTGTAATAAATTCATTGCGAGTTATTGCTTAATTCTCATTTAGAGACAATCCTTTCTTGAATCACCTAATTTTTCTGGCAGTCATATCTACTGGAGTAAAGCTTTCCCCTTGTACGGAAGGAAGTATAACTCAGTACTAGAAGCTATTGAGAAAATGGAGAACAACCTACCTGGATTCTTTTATGCAGGTAAGCTCTTGTGGACGTGACGGATAATGATAATGATAATGATAATTTGTAATCATGGATGTGTGATCTGACTTTTGTCCAATATGCTAAGCAGGGAGCATCCGGAACTTAATTATTATAAAAGGATTTAAGTAGATTGGTTTCTGTTTTGTGCAATATGAAATATTAAGTTTTGTGTCATGTGCAATAGTTGTTAGGTTCCAGTCACTTCCAGATTGCCATAACGTGAATTTTTATTAATTTATTTGTGGTTAAATGATGGGGCTGTTAGGTAACCATAAAGGTGGACTATCAGTTGGCAAAGCAATAGCCTCTGGATACAAAGCAGCTGATCTTGTAATATCCTATTTGGAGTCTTCTTTGGATGACAAGACGCTGGCAAAAGGTACATCATCATGACATCATCAGAGGGAGAACTGTCTTCATGTTTGTTTTCGGAACACATGGTATACTCTCATGCTTCTGATAAGCTCCTCTTTTGATGTTAGAAGATGAATTTTCGTTTCCTGTAGCATACATTAGTTTTTAGTTGTAAGCAAGCCTAGCAAGCTTCTATGATGATGGTACTGAACTTGTTTTAAATGCAAATTAGTGAAATCTCCTACATTTCTATGATGATGGTACTGAAGTTGTTTTATAATGCAAGTCATGATTTACATTTTGTTCCTGTTAATACGGAGGTAAGAAAATTTCACTAATTTGCATTTCGTTTTGTCTATTTCCTTTCTTTTCTTGGTTTAGCCTCCTACATTCCCATAGATGCTTACTTTACATACATTTTGTCTTTTAACAATTAATCTCCTTTATATTCAATTTGTGTTTCAATTAGTTCCTCCATTTTTGATGCAGTAACTAAAATGATTATCTGGAGTTACTATATGCTTATCTGTGTATATATATATATATATATAAGCAACAAAATATGTATTAGGTCAAGATTCAATTATAACATTATATAGTCATGTCAAGATTTAAATTATAACTGTATATGATCATAAGAGCTTAAAATAAAAAAACAAAACCTTCAAATGTATATAAGCTATTTGATTCTATCAAATACTAATCTAGTAGTGAAGTTTATTTCTATTAGTATTACTGCACTATATCACGAGGCATGTTATTTTTAACAAATTACTAAGGAAAACGTAAATAAGTACATTTACGTCTAGACAAAATTCTTTAATCACAGTGACAACAACACAAATGAGGTCCAGGTCTTAGGCCCATAAAGCGAGAATCAAGAAGTCTAAATCAATGCCTCAGAGCCCTCATATCAAGACCATCTTTATGGCTTCGGCGGCCCTAGACTTGGTCATGGCCATCGGTCACGCCATCATCCATCCTAATGCCTAATATGTCATCCTCTATCCCCTGATCTATGGTAATCCCATGAACAATGTAATATGAAAATCTATATAAGGGTCCAAACTCTCCAAAAGTAACACTTTGAGTACACTATCAGAGTTTCTCTTTAGAAAACCTCTCTCTCTAGCCATAGTTTAGTACGAACTTAAGTTTAAAACTGTTCATCTTGGAAACACTTGGGATCACTTATTTTGTCTTTGAACTGTCCATTTGGAAGGCTTTTTCGGATTCTCCAATCCCATCAAATCCTGACTCAATTAAGGCACATCTTCCTTTGGACAATTTGAGATTTTATCATTTGGTACTTGAGAGTTGAACTTAAGGCCTCTTGCTTACCAAATAGGCACCATAACCCTCATCTGCACATGGCCAAAAACCTCTCATTTATTCAATCAGGTAGTTCTTCTAGAAGAAGTCCACAGAGAAGAAGCATGAATCAAATATCCTCACCCATAAACTCTTTTAGAAGCGAAGATGATGAGATAAAACAATCAAGCAATTTTCCAGCCAGCTCTTAAAAGACTCAACACACTCCCTTAAATGCAACACCGGGCAAAGTTTTAATGTGGATCAAAGACAATCACGGAAAGGTTTGGATCAGAGGACGCTCAGGAGAAAAGACGAGCAAATATTATGAGTTCTATATGGATGTAGGACATACCGCTAATCAAAGATGAAATTGAATGCCTTATCCAAAAGGCCTCATCGAAGCAATTTGTACAAGAAAATAAGAAAAGCCTTAACTCATCCTCCAGTGGAAAGAGCCACTCTGATTCAGAAGATAAAGAAATAAGAAAGCTAAAGGATGTCAACAACATCAGGCGTAGGGCCGAATTTATCAATATGATAATAGAAGGCTAAATTATGTAGGGAGGATTTCTCTAGCTAAATTTGAGAAGCTACCCTCTATCACCATTTTCCCTGAAGGCAACATTGAATTCCCCCATAAAGATGCCCTGGCAGTCTAAGCCTTTATCAATTAATTTCTAGTGAAAATGATTCTTGTGGACAGTGGCACTGTTGTTAACCTGCTCATAATGGATGCTTACTGATGATTGTTCAAATATTAACAATCCATATAACTTAAGAAAAAGAGAGCAAATGACGAAAAAGAGGAGGTAAAGTATATTGCAAAAGAGAGCAGAAAATGTTCAACTACAAAAGAGCAATTAACAGACCTATATAAAAGGCAAAACATAATAAAATAACATTAAAAGGGAAAATACTAAAATACCCTTATAATAATAATTTTTAACACCCCCCCTCAAACTCACGATGCGGCAGCAATGAGCATCGAGAGTTTGCCTACTAGAAAATGAAAACGAGAAATAGAATGCGATTTAGTAAAGAAGTCAGCAATCTGTAAAGAAGAAGAAACAAAATGCAAAGTGATAGTGCCAAGCTTCAAATGATGACGAGTAAAATGACAGTCGATCTCAATGTGTTTGGTGCGTTCATGAAAAACTGAGTTGTGAGCAATTTGGATGGCGCTTTGATTGTCACAATACATAGGAGTGGGTTCAGAATGACATACACCCATATCTGCAAGTAACCATCTCAACCAAACAATTTCTTTGGTAGTAGATGACATAGCGCGGTACTCTGCTTCAGTAGAAGATTGGGAGACAACAGTTTGTTTCTTACTTTTCCAAGAAATGAGAGAATCACCCAAAAAGATACAAAAACCAGTAACAGACTTGCGATCTATGGGATCACGACCATAATCAGCATCAGAGTATGCACGCAGCTTCAAGGAAGAGGTGGAAGGAAACAAAAGGCTTTGAAAAATAGTACCCCGAAGATACCTCAAAATGCGAACAACAGCTGCCCAGTGAACAGTAGTAGGAGAGGCAACAAATTGACTAACAATGTGAACAGCATATGCAATGTCGGGCCGAGTGATAGTGAGGTAAACCAAACTGCCAACAATAATGCGATACAAAGTAGGATCCTCCAAGGGAGTGCCATCAGAAGGAGAATACTGAACATTGAGCTCAGAAGGAGTGGCAACTATTTTCATATCTGTAAGACGAGCACGCTCAATGATGTCAGTAGTGTATTTTGACTGAGAAAGGAGATAACCTTTTGGAGAGAAGGCAACTTCAATACCCAGAAAATACCGTAGAGGACCTAAATCCTTCATCTCAAATTGAGAAGCTAATTCAGACTTTAACATTGCAATTCCATTGAAATCATCACCAGTAATGATCATATCATCAACATATAGGGAAAGGAGAATACGACCTGCATCAGTACACTTAACAAAAAGAGCTGAATCATGATCACTAGAGAGAAACCCAAGAGAAGCAATAACATTGGAAAACTTCTCAAACCATGCTCGAGGAGCCTGCTTGAGACCGTAAAGAGCTTTCTTAAGCTTGCAAACTTCTCCAGGATTATGAGAAACACCGGGAGGAGGAACCATGTAGACCTCTTCATGTAAATCACCATTCAAGAAAGCATTCTTAACATCCATCTGAGATATATTCCACTGATGAACAGATGCAATTGCTATAAGAGTACGAACTGTAGTCATTTTTGCAACAGGAGCAAAAGTTTCCTCAAAATCCATACCATACTATTGAGAAAATCCCTTAGCCACCAATCTAGCCTTGTAGCGTTCAACAGATCCATCAGACTTTGTTTTGATTTTATAGACCCAACGAGAACCAATTGTACGTTTATCAGAAGGTAAAGGTACCAAGTCCCAAGTATCTGTCTTTTGCAAAGCTAAAAGTTCCTCATGCATAGCACGCTGCCAAAGGGGGTTAGTAACTGCCTCTTTATAGGACAAAGGCTCAGAGAGACAATGAATAGAAGCTAAAAATGAAGTGAAAGGAGTAGAATAAGACGAATAAACAAAATGCGGTAGTTTAGTAGACTTACGAGTGCGCTGAGGATAACGAGGAGGATCCACAATCTCAGGAGGATCATGAACAACTGTAGGCGGAGGTGTATCAGAAATGTCAGGCTGCAAAGTACCAGTATCATTAACTCGAGACCTACAAGAATAATGAAGTGGAAAAGGGACTATAGGAGCAGTAGAAGATTCAGACCCTACAATTTTAGGAACTTGAGGAGAGGAGGTACTTGTATGCTCAGAGAAAGGATCAATGTGAATAAGATCCGATTTGGTCAAGTTGTGAGTAGTGCCAGGAATATAAAAGAAAGGTATATGCTCAAGAAAAACAACATAACGAGATACATACAATTTTTGAGAAGAAGGATCAAAACAACGGTATCCTTTTTGACCTTCACCATAACCAAGAAACACACAAAGTGCAGAGCTTGACGATAGTTTTGTACGCTCTACACTAGGACAAAGAACAAAGCAAGTAGAACCAAACACTCTCAAGGAAGAATAATCAGGAATATGTCCATAGAGTTTTTCAAAAGGAGACAAACCTGAAGTGATAGAAGACGGAATCTTATTAATTAGGTTGACCGCAGTAAGAACTGCCTCCCCCCAAAATTGACTAGGAACGGAAGATGACAGCAAAAGAGAACGAGCAGTTTCAACAATGTGCCTATGCTTTCTTTCAGCAACACCATTTTGTTCAAGAGTATCTGTACAAGAAGTTTGATACACAGTTCCATCTAAAGCAAGCAAATCACGGAATTTATTTGAAGTATATTCACCACCCTGATCACATCTAAAACATTTAATAACAGCAGCATGTTGAGTTTTTACATGAGCTCGAAAACGATTGTAAATGTCAAAGTATTCAGAACGACATTTCATAAGAAAAACCCAACAAAAATGAGTGTAATCATCAACAAAAGAAACATAATATCGAGACCCTCCTTTTGTAGCAACAGGAGAGGGTCCCCACACATCGGAATGAACTAAGTCAAAAGGTGCAATAGAACAAGAGATACTTTTATTGAAAGGTAAAGCAGAAAATTTTGCAAATTTACAGCCACTACAATCAGAAATATCATGAGCTTGCAAATTTCCTAAGGTTCCCGTAGAAGCTAAGAATCTTAAACGGGAAGCTGAAACATGACCAAGGCGTGAGTGCCACAAATAAAAGCTAGACGATGAAGGAGACAAATGAAACGAAGACAAATCGACACTAGGAGCTGCAAATACTGGTAATTTCAGCTCATCCAAAACATATAAACCCCCCTGCCTATGGCCGGTCCCAATCGGCTTCTGAGATTGCGGATCCTGCACATGACAAGAAGTAGAAAAAAAAGTCACTAAGTAACCAGAATCACACAATTGACCAACAGATACAAGGTTTAGTGAAAGCTTAGGAATATGATAAACATTAGGAAGCGATAAATGAGGATTGACAACAGAACCAACACCCGCTAATGGCATGGGAGTATCATCAGCGGTCATGACAGGCACAGATGATGTAGGACACAAAGAAACAAAACCTTTTGAATGTGGAGACATATGGTGTGAAGCTCCAGAATCTAAAATCCATGTAGAGGGGGTCATACCTGAAGTGCTAGTGGAGGACTGACCTACCGAAGAAGAGGCAGACATGGCATGTGGCTGCATGGTAAGAAACTTTTAAAACTGTTCTGAGAGGGCAGCAAGTGCAGGGTTGGAAGATGAGGCCCCAAAATCATACGAGTCAGATGGAGGTATAGTAGCAGCAGTATTAAACTGTGGAGGACGGTATGGTCGATATTGTGATTGATTGCCAAGATGCGGTTGATTACCATGATGCGGCGATTGATTACTAAATTGTTGCTGGTTACCATGATGAGGAGTAGGTCTGGATTGGTGTCTTTGTTGCTGAGGTGCACGATTCAATAGCTTAGGGCATTGAGCCTTCCAATGACCCTTTTGTTTGCAAAAACTGCATTCATCAATCCCAACCTTTGTATGAGATTTATTCTCTTGGTGAGTAAAAGGTCTAGGGGGAACTGCCAAAACAGAAGGATTGGGCGCTGGAAGAATGCCTTTTCCTGCTTGAGACTTAAGACGAATCTCATCTGCTAACAACTCACTTACTATTGAATCAACTGAAGGAAGTGGAGTGCGATGCAAAATAGAGCCACGGAGCCCTTCAAAGTCATCACGAAGAGCCATTAAGAATTGAACCAATCGTTGTTCCTCCCTACGAGCAATATAGGGTGCAAAAGCTCGTAACTCTGTAGATTCGGTAAGAGCCAATTGATCCCAAAGATCTGTCATAACTGAATAGAACTCTTGAATACTCATATCTTTCTATTCAAGAGCTCTAATATCTGATTTCAGCTGATATTGTTTTGCAAAATTAGACTGTGTATACAGTCTTGCAAGAAGATGGGATTGTCGATCGGAGAACTTAAGTAGATCAAAACGCATTTGATCAGGATAAGCAATGCATTTGTTTGTATTGTTGATCTATAGATATCTTTATAGAGCTCAAAGACGAAGCGAT
The DNA here is from genome assembly GCA_947683425.1 of Excoecaria cochinchinensis. Lineage (NCBI taxonomy): Eukaryota > Viridiplantae > Streptophyta > Magnoliopsida > Malpighiales > Euphorbiaceae > Excoecaria > Excoecaria cochinchinensis. The sequence goes on from CANTUQ010000073.1 coordinate 1,095,989, forward strand.
CGCACACATTTATAAGTGCACTTTTATGTAGTTGGCATGCCTTTTACATATAATGTGATATTTGGTAGGCACATGCTATTTTAGATAGGTGCAATTACTAGCATCATGGATATGATGATGAAAATTCTCATTGAGCAAGGAACGTCGACAATCATCAAAGGCAACTAAAAAACCTCTAAAGAAGCCTACTTCACCATGACAAGGGAAGGAAAATAATATCACTGAGCTAATCGGGGAAAAAACAGAAAAGGAGGAGAGAGAAATCCGGAGAGAAGCACTAGCTAATAGCCCAAAAGCTCTCCTCGGGCAAAAACATGAAGCTACTATAGAAGTCTTTTGTCTCGAATGGATGGCCAATGTAGCGCTGGGAAAAAAGGAAAAATGACAAGTTATGCATGTGCATGGAATTTATAGATCTCGATAAAGCTTCAGCTACCAATTGCCTCAATAAGCTTATCATATCTATATGCTTATGCATGTTATTATCGGATATGCATAAAGTTTTTGTACTATCGGAAAATTTTAATATGTAAAATAAATTTTAAATGCAAATAGATCTATTTTGAATTGATTTTATTTTTCGTTCTATTAATTTAAAATTTTAATTGAATTTGATTCGAATTGATTCCCTCCTATGTAGATTAATAAATGAATGTGGCAGTTAATGTTTTTTTATAGACCAAAATCCACAATTGACAAAGACTTCACAATTAATGGTGCCAAAAAGTCCCACATGTTCTATGTAATTACTGTTTTTGTTTTTCTCTTTAATTAGGTAGATTCTAAAATGTCCCTGCTTCAAGAATCACCTAAAGATTTATAAAGGAAAAGGCAATCACCTAAAGATTTATAAAGGAAAAGGCCACTAGAGAAATGGGACAATTGAAGTTGCTTTATGATAACAAAATTTATATATTTATTGTAGGGTTAAGCTCATTTTCTGCCACTTATTTTTCAAACTAATTAAAAAAAATGCCACTAAATTTATTAAAATTTCAAAAAAAAAAAGAAATTTTGTGACTGTATTTTTGAAAATAGGTAATTTTTGCCACTGAATTACTAAAATAGACATATTTTATCACTAAAATATAGAATGCGTGCCATTATGTGGTTGGTTTTAATACGAGATAATATCAATTTTTTTTTCTTTTTTTTTTTGAAATTTTAATGGCAAAAATAATAATAAAAAAATTATTGGCATTTGCTAACCAATTTAAAAAATTTAGTGAAAAAAAAAAGAGTTTAACCTTTATTGTAATGTCTAAGTTTGTTTGAATGATTTGAATGATTACAATATAATTATTATCAAATATAAGTTGCTCATTTTCACCAACCTAATGATTTTCTCATTATATATATATATATATAATGCTGGCGTGTCTGCTAGTACAAGTAATTGTCCCTAATAAATTAGCTTAAGAGTAAAATAAATCGTTGAATTGCTAAAGATTTATTCCAATTGGGACAAAATCATATTTGCTTTGAGACACAAGCAACTTTAAGGGAATTTTTTGTCTTTTTTTAAGGACTCGATCTTGTATTCATTTCGATTTATTAAAGTTTAGAAATCAATTAATTTTAAATTAAATATTATCAAATTTATAATTAAACACGGCTCTTTCAACGGCGCATACTCTATACATGTAATACGAATTGAACCGGAAATATCGCATTAAGGAGAGGTAGTTGAAGTTTTCAATCTCTAGAAATATAATTTGAATTCACGAGGATATTATAGATTAATGAAAGTTTAATTAACAAAGCTAAAGGTTCCAATATTATAGTAAATCAGAATATAGAAAGTGGTGTGGTTGTGTTTAAACTTGTGCCAAAAGTTATTCAAAATTTGTAATGATTGAATGGAAGGTTTTCAAAATTTGAAGTGATTTTTATAATTGGTATATTTAAGTTGGACCACTAAACATACCTCCTTTAGTTATTTACAGTTTAAATATAAAGAATTTTTCAGATTCTTGAAAAAGAAAGGATAAATGATACATGGGCCTACAAAGATGGCCCATATTCTAGACAAGGTATTTCATTTACACCAATATTTATATGGATACTCAACTAAGTATGCCACTCAAAATCTCCAATATTTTCTTTATCAATCTCATGAAGGGCACAAAAGTAATTTTATTTTTTACTTGTAAATTCCAAAATCTATTTATCTATATCTATACTATATATAAATGTATTTAGATTAAATTAACCTTCACTTTTTATATTATTAAAAAAGTATTTACAAATATTTTTTTCAAGAGTTTTGTTCTAATTAGGAAAGTAAAATTAATTTTTCCCATCCTTGTCATATGATTTGGCCACCAATAAGTTGACAACATAAACACAATTAGAATTCTTAAGCAATTTGGATGTGATTTTATGTAATTTTTAAGAAACAAATTAAATATTATGATCAATTTGTCAAATATAAATAAAAAAAATGTTTTACATTTTCACATTTATTTTGATCTTTTAAGTTTTTTGTATTTATTGATATACAAACAAACATACAACTAAAATCAAAATAATATTTTATTATGTTATCATTGTACTAAAATAACCTATTATTGTTATTATTATTATTATTTGCAAAACATAATATAATTATAAAATTAATGTCAAACTTGTTTCTAGGTGAAAGACTTTAAATTTGCAACAAATTGTTATTATTTGCAAATTAAAAGAATTTATTTTAAAAGATAATTTTTTTCTTAAAGTAAAACTATGGTTTATGTAACAATTTATTCTTTAATTTAAATGGCAAAAAATGCATTTTTGTCTCTATCATTTTTTCAAATAGCGAATTTGTCCCTAATGTTTATTTTGGGATAAATTTGTCCTTAACGTTTGAAAAATGAGAGAAATTTGAGTTTTTCGTCAATTGCCGCTAAAATTGACCGTTTAGAAATTAGTTGACTGCTAATATAGATCGACTTAGATACGTATCGCGTATGCATTGGGCACGTCGCGCATGGGTAAATAACCAAATGTGCATTTTTTCTGTTAACGTTTTTTCAAATGGATAATTTTATCTCTAATATTTTCCCAAATGAGAGTTTTTTTTTTATCTCCACTTTTATTTTTCGTTACCCAATACATGTACGACATATGTCTTATTTTATTTATGTCAGCGATCAATTAACGGTTAAATTGTCAAATATAATAGAAAGTAACGGTGTGACAAAAAATCTTTCATTTTAAAACGTTGGGAGTAAATTTACCCATTTAAAAAAACGATATTAGCAAAAATACACTTTTAGCCTATTTAAATCTTTGTTTATGTTATCATGCTTTTAATTTTTTTTTTATCTATATTATGTGCAATGTTTAGAATAGATTCTATAGCGATTTTCTATTTATCAATTCAAACACTTGATTTGTATTTGCATGTCGTCTAAAACTCTTATAAGAATTTATAGCTTGTCTAGTTTATGTGGGCGTCATGAGTGTAAGCTTTTTAACAATTTTATGTATTAAATTTTATGGCTAAACATAAAACATCCTAACATTTCACCCATATTTTAATATTTAACATTCATCGTTTAAATTTTTACCAATTGAATATTAATGTTTCGGTATTTTTTCAATTAAGGGATTCTGTTAACTTTTGCGTTAAAACTAATATAAATTTAAATTTTCTATTAAAAAATATTTTTTAAATTTTTATTTAGTTATTAATATAATTAAAAATTAATAATAAATCTCATTTATTTTAATAATTAAATTGGAATACTTTCTTTAAATTTACTACTCTTCTTATTAGTATATATATAGAGAGAGAGATTTTTTAAGTATGTTTTATTTAAATTTACCTTTAAAATATTAAAATTGATATATATTTGCTCTTTAAATATATTTTTAGATCAAAATTACCTTTACTATTATGTAACAGGTACAAATTTACTACTAAAAATAACATACTTAACGTAAGCAAACAAAAAAATGCATAGTAGGTGAATTGAAGTCATATAAGATTAACGAACGGGACATGCATTTTTCATTTGGTGAGGGGATTTTACTAAAAATGGTTTTTGAACGAGTAATTAGAATGAGGGACATATTACTCCACACCTTATGTCACACTCCTTGATTTTATTAGTTTTCATTTTTCATTTTCTTAGGAACATATGATTTAATAGTATGTATGGCACATCATGTAACATGCCAAATATCTAATGCTTTTCTTCTCTTAACATGATAGAAGATGCGTAACCAATTATCACCATTGTAGATGTCCTCTTGTATGAGTATCACGTGGAGGATCTCACTTCCTGCCCTTTTATTATGTTGACTGGGTCTATACGTGCCGATAAAACCCTTAAATTAAACAAGGATCTATTAATTCATGTTTTTCCTTACAAAATCAATGCCTTAGATTCAAATTCAATTCACTGACACACACCAAACCTTTTTCTCTTAATATTTATTTTTTCTCTATAAAGAAATAACAGGAGATACCATCAAATGGAGAATTGGAATAAAAATAAAAGTTATGGGTGTCTCTGCTGATCTGATTATGGTAAGATTTTGGTCCATATCCGTATAGATATGGAGGTACGATCTTTCATAACGTATGCCGGTGATATATTATATTATATGTGGCTTTTTTTTTTTTTGGAAATAATTTATCATATGTTTATATATTTCTATTTCTTTTTTTTTTTATCTTTATTCTCCAATTCAATTAATAGACTTTGATATGCATTTTCTTTTTCATGTATAATAATGTTGCTTTTTTATTTTTTTTCATGAAATTTCACTATTCGGTCCGACTATTCTAAGTTTATGAAATCGATAAATTTTTAATAGCTTACATTGTATGCATAATACAAAAATTAAACTTGTGACATTATTTAAGAGAATTTAAGTTCTGTATTGTTCGGACCAACAATAATGGTTAATGTTATTTTCTTTATTATCTAGTTGAAAAATATGAGTTGTATACGATAAGATGGATTAAGGCTTAAAATCCATTTGTAATGCATGCACGCTTGCTGATTTATTCTATATATAACCTTTAATACATTAATTCAATGATAATCATTTTAATTAGTCAAATAATTAATAGCAATGCCACCTTCATTTATATTTTATTTTGTCAATTAATTATTACTCCTCTTAATTAATTTTCAATTCAAACAAAACAAGTGCGAGCGAAGCGTGGTGGATGGTGAATATAGGAAAGTCTGGGCCTTCACTAACAGTCATGGCTTTTAGTTGAAATGGTATCAGAGTCTACCTAACTCACTCATCCAACACGAGGTCGCAAGTTCGAATCCCAAAATAAGCAGGCAGCCGCGAAAGAGTACGCAAAAGGCGGAAGAGCGTGGGCCCCTGTTGTGAGGGAAGAGTGCGAGCGAAGCGTGGTGGATGGTGAATATAGGAAAGTTTGGGCCTTCACTAATAGTCATGGCTTTTAGTTGAAATATTATATTTTAAAATAAATATGGTTGATATTTCATAGTGATAATTATAAAATAATGTGAGTAGTAGGGATGATCACGGGGCGGGGCGGGGACGGGGAGTTGCTCCCCACCCCCCGCCCCGCGCCTGGGCGGGGAATCCCCGTCCCCGCCCCCGCTAGGGACGCGGGGGAGAAATGCTCCCCGTCCCCGCCCCGACGGGGAATCCGGCCCCGGTGGGGATCCCCGTCCCCGGCAGGGATTGATGGGGATCCTCGCCCCCGATGGGGAATTCCCCGTCCCCGATGGCAATTGACGGGGATCCTCGCCCCCGATGGGGAATTCCCCGACCCGAAATCAATTTCAATTTAAATTTAAAATAAGTTTGTCAAACTTTTAATTCCATAAAATTTACCTGGAAAAATTCAATAATTAATAAATTAAAATTAAAATTAAAAACATCTAACACAATTTAAATTCAAATATAGAATAAACATCCCATACAATTTAAATTATAAAATAATATTCATTCATTAACCGCTAATAACGTTACTTGGACATTTTTCATACAGATGAATATCAACCTGAAATATAAATTAATCAAACAAAACAAATTAGCTATATATGAAATATAAATTGAAATTGAAGTAAATTTAATAATTCACCTTTCACTCTCCATTATGCCACCTGATATCATAGATTATAATAATTCAATTTTACTTTCATTTTATGACAAATGTTATTATTATAATGTTACAAAAATGCATTTACAATTTAAAATCTTAAGAGGAAAGGACAGATTTACATGCACAATTTCTTCCCCATTCAGATTTTTATTTACAGCACTCAATTAATAAAATATAAAGATATTGAACAGGTGCCTTCACAACAAAACATCACAATTGATGATAACCTCAAGAGAAAGGAGGGTTGCACACATACCTCCAATGTGATAACCCCTCGAAAATGTCTCTACTCTTGCTTTTTTGTGTAACCAAGATGTGAAATTATAAATAGCAAAGACTGATATGTTAGGAAAACAAAGTAAATAAAATGGAAAACAAACAAAAACTAGGCAATGGTACACAAATAAGATTAGTTGCATTTTTGGAAGTTGATATTTCATCATAGGCTTGCATCTAAAATTTCAGATGTTGAGCATTATTAATAGTTATACTTTTTATATTTTACTCCTTTAAACTCTGTTTTAATATCTTTTCTTGAACCAAGTAGTTGTGCAAATATTACTGAAGTCTATATAAGAGAGGCAAATTTATATTCTTGCAGTTGGAATAGATTTAGAGTTGTAAAATTGAATGAAATATATATATATATATATATGATTGCATTGAAAATTTAATCCTACAAAAAAAGAATGAGAAAATTAAGGTCAGAGTATCAAAATTACACTTTATATATCAATTAAGACTACCAATAATTTATAATTTTAACATGTATAATATTTATATATATTCAATTAAGACTATCAAAATTCAAAACTATGGCACTTTCTCAAAATTTGACAGTTGAAGAGGAGCATTTTTCACTTCAAGAAGAATTGAATAATTCAATTCTTGGTAACAGGTACAAGTATAAATTTCTTATTCAGTAGTACTCCTCCACGGCTCCACCTAGCTATTCATCCTTCTTGCCATTAAATTTCAAATAATTCCATCCTAACTGCTATAAATCTTGACCCAACTATACCGATTTTTGCATAATATATGTATGTTAACCTATTACTTATTTTCTTATTCAATACTCCTCCACGGCTCCACCTAGCTAGTTTCTCTTCTCCTTCAGTAAGCAATTGTGTATTCTGAGAACTTGCCTCCATTTTTTATCATTCGATCCCAAATAACCCCATAGCTGCTACAAATCTTGATCCAAAAACTAGCAGAAATCTGGTTTTTATTTGTAATTTTTAAGTACAAAATTTTCAAGCCGTCTTTAAAAATTGGTCTCTAACATTCTTTTTTCTTGGAGTGATAAAATCATCTGGGTACAATTTCATTACATCATCTATTACTTTGTTTGATCCAACCATTCAGATTTTTGCATCATATAGATGTTGGAAATTAAACAATAAGAGAAAGTGAGAGAGATTAAAACCTTGAAGTGCTTGCGCCGGGCTGTGCTGGTGATGTCGACGGCGACGGCGATGGCAAGGCTGGTGGAGAGTGGGAGACACGGCTGCAGTCTGCTGGTTGTAGGCTGGCTGTGTTTAGTGGAAGCTGGAGGTATAAGGCAGAAAGAGTAGATTAGGGCAAAATCTAAAAAAAAAAATTATATATACAAGGGCTTCGGGTCGGGGATCCCCGCGGGGCGGAGACCCCTCTCCCCGTCCCCGTCCCCGAAATCTTTTCGGGGACTTTTTCCTCCCCGTCCCCGCTCCCGTGGGGGGGAAAAACGGGGATTCCCCGCCCCGATCGGGTCGGGTCCCCGACGGGGACGGGGAATCCCCGCCCCGTGAACATCCCTAGTGAGTAGGCATCGCATGCAACGCCTTGGTTTTGCTGCATTTATGATAGTCAACCCTACCTCCTTCCTCTTGGACTTTTTCCTAAACATAAAAAGATTATTAATAATTTTGCTCACATTTTTATACATTTAATATTTTAATTAATAAATAAAAGATGTTTAATTGTAAAAAATAAAAATGCATCAAGCAATGGTGAAAATTAATATCAAAGTGAGCTATAATGAAAAAAAAAATCTTTATTGATTGAATTAAAACTTATATTAAAGAAATTATTTATATAATATATGTGTAATTTTAAAAACTTTTTTATATGATTACATTTTTAAGAATAAGATAAGAGTCATATTCTAATCAATTAAGAAAATTATCAAGTTTTCAACTGTTTAAATTACAAGTAATTCTTACCATTTTAATTGTATGAAAAAAAATTATATATTTCAATACATTAGTTGACATGTATTTCTAATAAAAATATGAAAATTGAAATAAAATGTTATAAATTAGAACACAAACTAATAAAGGCTAAATAAAAAAAAATTATTATTATTATTTTTTAAAAAAATTGAATGGCAGGAATTCCTTCTCTTTTAATTAAAAATATTTAAATTTTAAATGAAATATTTTATTTTTATGTATATAATCGACGCAAATGGAAATTACTCTAATCAAATAGCATATGGTTATTATATATATATATATATATATATATATAAGAATCTAGCATTCCAAAAATTTATGTGAAACAGTTGGAATGGAAGGATCTCTTTGTCCATAAGCTCAAATTATTAAATTAAAACAAATAAAATAATTAAGTCACATAATAATAATAATATAATCTAACTTAGAAGGAAGAGCAAATTGTCTACTGTAATTCAATACAAAGACAGCCACGTAAGCATTTGTGTCTCCGAGCGCACACACCATTCCATTCTCCACCAAATGCCAAATACACCACACAGCCATTTATTATCGCACGTGCGGTGTCTCACGTGATATTTTCCACACAATAAATATTCATCCGGCTCATCATCGGCTATCCAGCTGCGGTTTACCAGTCCAAGCCTACTGATCATATCCTATCACCGGCCGCATAAGATTTGTAATAGGGATAGAGATCAGGTACACCAGCTGTACTGGTATACCAGCAATATCAGTGGGTCCTTGTCCAATTAAGCGCTGAAGGCCGTAGTTACTTTTCCTTTTTAGTAGGGATAGCATGGAATTTGGGAGTAAAAATGAGAATCTGTCAGTTTGGACGGTCAAAACAAAAAAGCTTGGTTAAAAAGAGAAATTGACTCGAGTCAGTGACTAAAGAATTGGTAGCTTCACAGGTACTCGTATTGACTGTGAAAGTACCTCATATTACTACAATTTTTTTAATCAAAATAAAATCAATTATTTTGTTTATCATTTCACAATAAATCGGAAATGTACTGTAATTTTGAATTCAGATTCAATTCCATTATATGTTAATTTTTCTTAATTAAAATTTTGATTTTTTTTGCCAAATTTTTATTTTTAGTTTAGGGTACAAATAAAGAATTTTCTACTATATGTAAAATTTTGGGTCTTTATAATTTTTATTGACCATAAATATATACTATATAAATACTTATAAGTTTTTTTTTTAGGAATTAGAGCCAAATTTGCTCTTAAAGTATTAAAAACAGTACATATTTACCTCTTAAGTATGTTTTGTGCCAAATTTATCCTATGAAATATTAATGGTACATATTTGCACTTTAATTATGTTGTCGAGCCAAAATTGTCATTCCTATTAGGTAATTGGCTATAATTTACCATTGAAACTAACGAGACTATAGATAAGCAAATAGAGATGCACATTTCAAGCTGATTGAAGTGACATAAACTTATCATATATGAACTGTAAATTGATATTTTATTTTAATCATAAAAAAAGTTAAAATTTCTTACTATCAAACAGTTTCTATTTACTTATTTCGTGTTCGGTTATTTGACAAATTTAATATCATAAATTTTAACTAATTTTTTGAGTGTTAAAAGAGGTACCAATTCATAATGTACACGTGACAAGATTATGTGGCTTCAATTAGTGTGCTATATATTTTTTTATTTGCTTATATATAGTTTCGTTATTTTCAATGGAAAATTTGAATCATATACATAATAACACCGACAATTTTGGCCCAAAACATATTTAAAAGATAAATGTGTACAATTTTATATACTTCAAGGGTAAATTTGAACCAAAACATACTTTAAAGGCACATACGTACCATTTTTAATATTTTAAAGACAAATTTAATTTTTTTTTTATGCGGAAGGATGTGAACTAAGAAAAGCAATGTGTTTCCAAAATAGTATAATCTCAATTAAATTTTAATAGTTTGTACTAGAAAGTTATGTGGAACCTTTGTAAAAACTTTGTATGTTGAATTTTATTTAGATTATCTGGTGTATTTGAATTTGGATTGAGAGTTTTTTTTTTTTTTTAATATGGATTGAGAGTTAAATACTGAAATCTTTGCATCTCTCAATTTTGATTAGTAGATTTTTTTTTTATTGTCTCGTGGATGTAGGTTTTGTAACAAACCATGTGAATTTTCTTTGTGTTTCTCAATTATGTTTTATTTTATCATTCGCATTTTGCCCAAATAACTAACAAATGGTGTTAAGAGTATGAGTCGCTTTAATATTTCTGTAAGGTAATTATGATGATAACAAATTGAAAGAAAGTTGATCTGCAAAAAGAGGAATCAAGTTCGATATAGGTTAAAAATATTCATGTCAAGGTGAAAAATTATTGAATGGCTTTAAATTTAAGTCAAAATAGAGAATGTGGTGTTTGTGACTTTGAACTTAGATTGAATTGTACTACAACTAAAATTGCAAATGTTGTAATTAATTTGGTTACAGGCATCGCATTCAAATGTATAATTTAAAATTTTAATCAAATAAAAATAAATTTTTACTGTAAAATTATATTGCTAATCTAAAAGATAAAAAATTACCTGTGAAGTTCTGTTGATCAGTTGATTTTTTTTGTACCGGGTTATCGCAAACCACGATATTTAACTTTAGAACACGTCCAAAATATCCACACCAGAAAAAGAAAAAAAATGAACCAATAATGAAACTGCGGGAGCTGCCGAAATTCCTTATGACTATAGAGGAATTTCGGCTAGGGTGAGATAAGGGAGGATTATTTGATTTTTCGATTTTTCTATAACTCTATCTCTTATCCCATATCCAATTACTGTTTTAAATTTAAACTTTAAAACAGTTCTATGATAGGATTATAAGTTTAAAACAACTGAAATTACCTTATTAATTAATTAAATAATTAATTTAATTAACCCAGTCCGTGTTTTCACCACAAAGCCCATGCGCAGAAGCCCGCATATTGGGCCTTTTTGCACGGATTTGGAATCAAATTAAATATATAGGGTTCATAACACTTATAAATCATATTTAATTTTTTTTTAGCCCAAGAAATAAACTTTTAGGCTATGTTTGGTAGGAGGAATTGTATTGTATTGTATTGTAATCGGAGATTGTAATGGATTAAAAAATGTATTGTAATGTTATGTAATTATAATTACATTACTATATTTGGTTGGATTAGTAATATAATGTAAATATTAATATATTCCTATGTTTGGTTAGATTATATGCATGTATTGAAATATAATTATATTTATAATTATCAACTAATTTTTTATATAATTATTTTATTTTTTTTAATTATTTTACATATTTATTATATTATGATCTCAAATAAAAAATATAATTATACTAAATTGTACTGATTTATATTAAGTTTTAAACTTAACATTTAAAGTAAAATTAATATAACAATAATAACAATAAAATATCAAATAAATTGTTTCATAAGACTCAAACTATCAATGCTCAAATATTCCCACTAAGTAAACTTTTCACCCAAATTTTTTTCTCATCATCAGGTATAGTGAAAAATATATCGGTTATTTCGCGGTCACAACCAATTTTTCTTGTTACCTGGTGTCTCTCACGCATACTCAAACCACTCAATTTTGTCAACTCACTGTTGATCATCAATCTCTTCTCATGTGCATCGCCATCTTTTAATGCTCGACTAAGCCTATCACTTGCCTTTCCAATTTCCATACTAACAATAGAAGCCGAATCTTTAATAACTCTACCCAAACTTGCAATACTTTCACTTCTACTCATTTTTACCTTAGAACCCTCTTCATCTGTATCAAAAAATGAAGCAGAACCAGTTGGAATAGAGCTTCATTTTCATTGGCTTCATTTATTGTTTGTTTTTCAAGCTCTTCCATAATATCTGCAGCTATTTCAGCATCTTTTCCAGTCGCACGATATTTTCCAAAAACAATACAGAGTTCCTTATAAAATGGAAATGATTTGAACCTGAATGGTTCAGCATTCGAATGACTCTACAAAAACATACAACCATTCTTAGATTAAAAATTTTTAGATGTAAAAAAATATTTTTCACAAAAAAAAAATGAAAAGTTTACAACTATACCTTCAAATATTCATCCCAAACTGCATTTTCTGCTGTAACACATTTTCAATCTGAGTCCCAACCAAATTCACTGCAATTACAACCACCCAACATGTCATGCACAACACCAAAATTGGCTTTTAAATTTCTGACTTTTGACTCGATGTGGGGCTTCGCTTTAATTCTATTATTGGTAATTTTCTCTTAAAACTATCTTCCACAGCATTAGAATGTCCAGGTTTGAAACCTCTTTCAGCTTTAAATATTCCAGTATTATGTAACTCGAGAAGAGTTTCAACTAGTTTCGTCTTTTCATCAAATGTCCATATCCTTTTATTTGTTCCTGGTCTTTTTGGCTTAATAGAACCTGAAGATGTATCAATGCTTGACATTTCTGCAACCTAAAGATGTATCAATGCTTTACATTTTTGCAACACAAAAATCAGCATCAACAATATAACTAGAAAAACTTGAGCTATTCCATTGAATTTTTGTGTTAGTTAAACCTATTACTAGGATACTCAGGCTAAGAAGTTGCATTGTGTTATAAAGGCATTCGACACTCAACTTCATTCATTACATATATACAAAGAAGTATACAAAGATATTTCTCCAGCAGATAAAACAGAGGAGTATACAAAGAAGTTCATTGAAATTCAAGAAGCATATGAGACATTATGTGATCCTAAAAGCAGAGCTATGTACGATAGGGATATAAAGCAGAATATTGTTTTGCCATGCAATTATAACTGCACCTCCTTTTAAACCTAGTACAGTACAGTGACAATGTATATGCTTAGCCACAATTAAATGCTTAATTAACTTGGAAGTAATACCGAGTCAAATGGTTGTTTTCAAAAATTTGAAAAATGATAGTATAATGGATGGAAATTTTAATTAATTGGTAGTCTTTTTTCCATAAACTTAGATTACTCAATTTGATGTAATATTTAAAACTTAAGCATAATTCTGTGCTTAGACAATACACCATAGACAGGTTGGTAATTACATCTCTTTTTCACCAATTATGTCTATTATTATGTGACAAATTTATTAACTACTACATAAAGATCAAAACTTGTGAAATTTCAGAATCTGAAACAAAAAAGAATAAAACTTGGAATTACCTTTATTCTATTCTAAGCAACCATAATCTTCACACTGAGGCAAGCTCCAAGTAAAGGCAAGGCCAAAAGTATTATCAGAAAGATAAGGACTGAATGAAAATGGGATAGCAACAGTTTTCTGTGCCCTGCAAGAAACTGGCACAGAAGACAAATTAGAAGATTCAATAGTGTAAATATGGTGTCTGGAGGACCCACTTAAGCAAGAAATTTCCAAAAAGGAAGGTCCAAGCCTAGTTGAACAATTGAGATGTATGTAGTTCTTGACAATATAGTAATACTTGAAAGGTGTAAAAGTGAGATTTAGATTAAGAAACACTTCATATACACAACTCTTGAGATCCATAATTTGGAGCTTTCTTTCATTGTAGGAGATGGATTTCACACCCAATTCCCCATAACTTGGGAGCTCAATCATTGTAGTGTTGTTTTTACAAGAAAGTTCAAAACTTGGGTGACTACAATTCTTTTGAGGGCCATGGGTTGATACCCAGAAAGGGAAATGAATATCAAGAGTTTCATTGCTGCAGTTTAGAGTTTGGCGATGAGCTTGAAAAGTAGGTGTGGTTATAAAAATGGAAGAGATGATGAGAATATATAAGTTACAGTAGCATCCATTGCTTGCAATAATGGAAACTCTTTTAAGTCTTTTACAATTTTCATTGCTTATGTTATATAGAATTGGTAGGTTGGAAAAGTAAACAAGCTATGTATCTTTATTTTCTCAACGGAGTAGTTAATTTAGGAAAATATAATTATATATGATACATAATTTAATAAATAATTAAATTAAAAATATGAACGATTGGGAACAGAGATGGCAATCTCAGCTTGCTGAATTGATCAGAAGAAGTAATGCTAAAGATTTTGAGAATCTAACATGGGGAGCTAGAATGCGTAATACCCATAGAAGCTACGCCAATTAGCATACTCATTATAAAATAGTAAATAATTATTCCATAGATTATTATTATAATTAGATGAGCAAAATTTAGCACTGGATAAACTGAAACAGAAAATATGACTTCAAATCAATAAAATTAACAAAGCATAGTCATAAGACAAATTGACAAGCATTAGTGCAGCTGCAAAGAAAAAGATAATTAAAAAGAGGAAGAATTGAATAGAGGTGATGGAAATTCTAAATCACGAACACTATACGAAGAAAAATCTAAAAGTATCCAAAATAGAAGAGCAACAAATTCGAGATCTGAAAAACCAAATCATCAAATAGACATATGAACAATCAAAATCAACAAAAAAAAAAGAGAAAAGAGACAAGTTTCATCTTCTCACAAGACCGAAATCAAAACCAAAAAAGAAAAATCTGGACAGAATCGATGGGTTACTCATCGTTAAAAAGAGAGGAAAGAGCTTAGTATTCGATCGGCGGCAATGGTGATTCCGATAGTAGTGAGACCAGCGATGGTGAGGTCAGACTAGCGATGGAGGTGAAGGAAGCGAAAGAGGTAGGGAGGTGAGGGAGGCGATGGAGGTGAGGGAGGCGATGGATTGTAATGAGAAATACGATAGAATTTTAAGGGATTAAAAAATACATTAATAAATGTATTGAATATTACTAATGTATTTAACATTACAATACAGTATAAAAATTTTACATTAACAAACAAAGTATTGATTACTAAGATAATTACTTTACAATGCAATCCATCTTACCAAATATAGCCTTAAAGCCTTCTACAGAGTTCCTGCGTAGAAGCCATTCAGAGTGCTTTTGCGCAGAACTAATTCCTTCTGGACCTATAATTAATTTTTCTTTTGATCCAAAAATATTATTTTAGTCTTATAACGCTTATAGATCAATAATTTTTATTCTCGATCAAAATGGACCAGCTCAATTTTACAGACCATGGACAAAAAATTTCATAAACTTTTCTGCAGATTTTTTTTCTGTGCACGCATAATTAATTATTTCCTTTATTCACATGTGATTAGGACTCTAGGACATATCTTCAATGGTAAATATTTCCTAGTTAGAATTTTAGGTAGTTTATTTTAAATTAGAATTTTGTTTTTGGCTTAAAATTTTATAAATAAAAAATTTTCCACTCCATAAGAAAATTATATTTTCTTGCAATTTTTACGGACATGAAATATAAATTTTATAAATACTCATAAGTAATGTTTATTTCTACGTGTGAGGATATGAATATAGAAAATTATGTATTTTTAAAGTGAAATGATCTCAATTTATTTCCAATAGGTTATACACGAAAGTTAATTATGTGAAAATTTTATAAAAATTTTGTGTATTGATTTTTTATGAGATTAATTATTGTTATGTGTATTAGAAATTTAGATTGAGCATTGGATGTATATAAATACAACTTTTTGAATCTCTCTATTTTTAGTGTATTTTTGCTTCACTTTACTTGTAGATATAGGCTTTTGTATTATTGAATCATATTAATTTTTCTATGTATTTTTCAATTATATGATTCGCATCAGTCTTTCCCATATATATAAAAAAAATTGAATCTCCCACAACTATCCTTGCTAATAATATTTTAATTATTAATGTGACTTATATGCACTAATTTGAGTATATTTGATTTTTATGTTTAATCATTAAGAAGTGAAGGACAAACAACAATTAATTAAGTTACACAATTGCAAAGTAATTATTTATATTTATTTAACAAGGAACTAATGATAGAGTAGATCTAGTATAGACATTGAAAATGAAACATAATATTCCATTAGTACTATTTTAGGAGGTCACTTTTTCTATTTTGGTTTGACTCACTTTAAATATTTTCGTCGAAATTTGAGAAAAAAATTTATATATTTATTCCTAGTGCTATGCAAAACAGAATCGAACCGAATTAATTTTGGCCAATTTGGTTCGTTTTTATTTTATTTTCGGTTCTAAACCGAAATAAAATTTTGGGTATTTCGGTTCGGTTCTTATAATTGTAAAACCGAAAGAACCGAACCGACCGAAATTTGTTAAGCTCATTATTTTTCTTATATATATATATATATATATATATATATATATATAAAATCTAAACCTAAATATACACTATAGTTATATTTATTTACATGTATATTTTTTTAATTAAAGTATATTGAATGTATTATTAATAAAAATTTATGTTGTATTTATTTTTAATGTTTATTTTTTAGTATAATTTTACTTAGTATTTATTAAAAAAATAATATTAAAAATTTATGTATGTTTTTTCCTTTTAGTTATTTTAAATGATTTTATTTTGTTAAATATAAGTTAATTTAATTTATGAATCCATATAAGTTAAAAATATAAAAAAAAGCTTATATTTGTAAAGAACCGATTGGAGCAAACCGAACCGACCGAAATTATTTCAGTTTATTCCGTTTCGGTCCTAAAAATTTCGGTCCGCGGTTCGGTTCTAAAAATTTCTCAAGTTCGGTTTTTGATTTATTCGGTTTGGTCCAAAACCGAACCGAACCGACCATTTGCACACCTTATTATATATTTTATTAAATATTTCTATTTATTAACACTTCTCTATTTTTAACTATAATTAAATGAAACACTTGAAAATAATAAAAAAAAAAGTATTTTTATCCATTGATGTTTTTTTAATGAAATTGAGGTATTATAATATATTTTTTTAATTTCCGTAAAAAAGAGAAATTCCAAGAATTTTTTTTTTCAAAGCAACATCTTTTTTTTTTTTTTAAATTTCATACTTTGATTTCTTTTTCTTCTTTCTCTCCATATATATTCATCTTCCTAATGGTTTCTTCTTCTTTTTTTTTAAAAAAAAAAAATCTTGTAATTTTATCTTTATAAATATCAAAGATTTGAAAATTTTATTTAGTAGGAAATCTGGAAATGTCTTTATTAATTCTAAAAGAAAGTGCTTAAAGAGCATAAATTTCTTATTATTTGATGATAAGCCCAAAATAAAGCAAAATTATACAAAGGTGGCTGGCGGTTGATGGTTGATAAAATTTCACAAGCTAGTTGGTGAATTATTATTATTATTATTATTATTATTATTATTATTATTATTATTATTATTATTATTATTATTATGTTTTCCTTTGACTTCATGATTATGTAAGCAATTGGAATTTTTTAGTATAAAATCAGGGATTGTTACAAGCTTTCCATTTGACAAAATTGATTTTTATGCTCAAATAAATAATTAAAAAATAAAAATATATTTATAAAAAACTTTTAGCAGTGAAACACTTTACGAACAAATAAGGATTAGTGTTGTGTAGGGCTGTGCATCGATCGGATTCGGATCAATCCGACCTGAACCCGACCAACCCAAAAAACCCCAAATGTTCCCCCGAACCAACCATTATTATAGCAAGGGCCCGAATCGAAATACCCGAAATTTTTCGGGCCTCGACCCAATAAACCCGATGAACCCGAACTCATTTTCAAAGCAGAAATTCCAACACACACGGCACAATCAAACCATAACAAACAAATTAACAACACATGCTTTCCTTCTTTTCACAATTGCAGACCTGCACATTTTGCACAAATTCAAGCAAAATTTGGGTGCCACATACATAAAGATTGAATCATTAAAATTAAAAACTAAAAAATCAATGGAGCAAATATGATGAAATTAATAAGTATCTGCTCCATTCTTCTCTTCATCATCTTGATATCTTGATGAATGGAAAATAAATAGCACTATAGCAGATTTCAAAATCATGAAAAAAATTAACCCATCACAACCCAGAAAATTGATAATAAAACCGAAGAATTATGAAATGGAAGAACGAAATTCATTTGAGGATGCCGGCGGTGGCGACTTTCGTGGCGACAGGCGGAGGCGGTGGGGATTTAGGGATTTCATTTTTTGATTTTCATGGATAAGAACTAAGAAGAGGAAAATGAAGAAAAAGAAGAAACTAGAAAAAGAAGGAAAAGAAGAAACTAGAAAGCCCCAATGGGTTTTATTGATTTAGGGAAATCATTGAAAAAAATGAGTGAATGAGTGGGCTAGGTATTGAACTCGGGTAAATATATAATATAGACTATTGTCTCGACCATTGAGCCAAACCTTTCAAACTAACATTAATTATCATATATAATATATATAAGATTCGGTCGGGTTTGGGTTTTAGCAAAGTTCACCCGACCTAACCCGAACAAAACCATTATTTTTCACCCGACCCTAATAAACCGAACAAGCCTAACCGAATGTAAATTTCGGGTCAGGTTGTTCGGGTCGAATCGGATTTTGCACACCCCTAGTGTTGTGTTTAAGAATGTTGAAGTCACGTAGAATACACATGGACCTCATCCATGGCCCCACCTATTACCATGCCAATCATATGTAGCCATCTCAATTAAGATGACACATAAGCTATTTCTATCTTATAAAATGAAGTGTAATCCTAATTAAAATGTAAATAACCACTAGTATGATATAATTAATTTAAATTCGTATTTAATAGATTTCTAAAAAGAAATAAAATATCCTTTTACATATTGAAGGGTGCTTACTATCCACAATTAGTATTTTTGGTGTAAAAAATGGCGGAATAGAAATTCTAATCAATTGATGAAATAGATAAATTTTTATCTATTTGAATTATAATTGATTTTCATTTGAGAATAATTTTAGTAAGAAATTAGGGACCATCTTAATTAGGATAAGCTAATATGATCTAGTGTGCAATTTTATAACGATCAAGTTATTTCATTAGAAATTTTTCAAAAAGAAAAATTTCATAAATATAAGGTTATTTAATTTTCAGATATATTAAAAAAATTAATTAATGTAGTAGGAATTATGCATTTTCTCTAACACAATTCTGCATTGATTGGGTCATTGATAAATTATAAGAAATAATAGTTCATTATTGATGATAACAAGGCACATTAAATAGGCATAACTTTGACAATTAACAAGCTAACTATAATAATATACTCCTTCTTCCTCCGTTTCTTTTTATCTGTCATTTTTGAGTCAAATTTAAATTATATTTATCTGTCGCTTTTAGATTTTCAATGTAATTTATTTTTTTTTTCAATTTAATTTTCTTATTCAATGTCAATTGACCAATTAAATTTAAGTTTGTGGATTAAATCACTCAATTTTATCCTAAATTTAAGGTTAATTAATATTTTTTAATTTTAGTGAAAACAATAAAAGTGATAAATAAAAATTAACGGAAAAAATAAATAAGAAACTTCAAAAAAAAAACATAAATAAGAAAAATGAATTACATTATGGGAAAAAAAACCTTAGGCTATGTTTAGTAAGATGTAATGTAATGTAATGGATTAAGAAATGTAATGTAATGTAATGTAATGTAATTATAATTATAATTACATTACTATATTTGATTGTATTAGTAATGTAATATAAATATTAATACATTTATATATTTTGTTAGATAATATACGTGTATTGAAATATAATTATATTTATAATTATCAACTAATTTTTTATATAATTATTTTATTTTATTATTATTATTTTATATAATTATGTATTTATTATATTGTGATCTCATATAAAAATACAATTATAATTTTTATTTTTCAATATTTAATTAAAAATTCGAGAAATTTAAAATTTAAAAATTTAACATTCAATTATTAGGGAGTGAAAGTTTAGCATTTAGAGAGAAATAAGGAAATGTAATGAAAAATACATCTAAAATTTAAAGTATTAATCAATACATTAATAAATGTATTGAAAAATACATTTGTATATACCATTACATTTTTTTTTTTGAAAGCAAAGGAACTTCATTCAAAAAGAAGAAAGATCAGCTTGAAGAGCTGAGTACAAGAAAGATGGGGGAGACAAGTCCCATAACATGAGATCAGACATAGAACCTGAAGCGCGAGCAAGTAAATGTGCGCACTGATTCGCAGATCTCTTAACAAAACCAAAACTATGGTTTACATTAGAAAGGAAAAGACAATCTTGAATAATAAGATGTAAATCTGAGTTGGGAGCACACTTGTGATTGATAGCTTGAATAACCAAAAGAGAATCAGACTCGATAGAAACCTGTATATAATTTTGATTCTTAAGCCAACTAAGAGCCTCTCTAATACTAAGAGCTTCAGCAATCAAAGGCTCGAAGATACCAGGAATTGACTTACACCTTAATTGCTTGCACCACCTCTAGATATTTAGATCCAAATTTATCCATTACCAAAAACCATTGATCACCCAATATCCATCCTTATTCTGCTTTCCTTTTTATCACTCGGATGAACATAATTAAATTTAGAAGCCGTGCACCCATGTATCGAGTACTGTCACTGCTTGTTGTGCACCCATGCGCCAAGCACCATACACCACTTCATCGGTATCCATGCGCCATGCATTCATATGCCAAGCACTTTGCACCATTGGATTGGGTGTCGTTTTGATGGTGCTTAGTGCTTGGTGTATGGACTCGTCACTCTAATTAATATTAATATTTCGATATTTATTATTGATAAAGTTTGGACTGTCTTTATCTAGAAAAGAGAGAAGCAGGTTGGAAGTTTAAGTAGTAGAGAGTGAGAGCTGATCGGATGGTTGAGACCTGCAATAAAAAGTGACAGGTCGGATCAGGCGTAAACACTACGAAATTTAAGTTAGTAATTTTGTAGAGAGAGAATGCTTAGAGAGAGAGTTTCAGAGATTTGATACCTGGTGCCACTATTTGTTGGATTATTTATATGAGATAGCAGAAGTGCGCTTGAGTGTTTGAAAAGTGATAACTGGCAGTCAAAGTAGGTGAGCGGCGAAACGACAGAAAGCAGGTGAAGGGCATGGCGCTGGCTTGTGTCAGTGGACTGATTGGACGCGCTGTCACGTTAGTCCGATCGGACGTGCCATTGCCTTCATGCTCGAGTTTTATACTATTTTCCGATGGATTTTGGGTTCTACCAAGTGAATTGGACCGACTGAATAGGTCTTTTTGGGTGTGCCATTTATGGTGTTATCAATTATTTTTAAATAAAATTTTGAATTTAAATATTATGAGTAATGAAAAATCAATATTCGAGCAATCTTATTTCGGTCAATAATTATATAGGAAAAAATAAAGTAGTACAAGAGTCATATCGGTGTAATAGGAAAATTCTAATCAATTAATTATGATTTAACCCTAACCTACCTTTAGCAAAGAAAAAAAAATAAAAAAAAACTAAGTTGGGTGGGGAGAAAAACTCATTATGGAACAAGATAACTTCACATGGAATCTTTCAAAACGGGTTAACAACCTTAACTAAATTTTGTTGACTTCAAATGTTCCCATCATAAGACTGCATATTAAGGATGATTATTACCTTTAACTTTTTTTTTTTTTAAGCCTAATTGTCCGATTATGTTTATTGATTCATTTTTTTTATATAATTAATGTTATATTCAGTTGGATTCGAATCCATACACTATAAAAGTAAGAGTATTTTAATATTAATTTTCATAATTTAAAATTATTTTTTATTTATAATCATCTGGTATTTAGTTCGACTTATTTAAATTTAAGGGACAAACTATTTCAAAGTTGAAAACTATTAGATTTATAATTGAAGATGAACCTTAGAGTCTATACTTACGGTAAGGATTGAATCTGAGACTTTAGTTAAGTGAATTTGAGTTTTTTTATCATTCTTGATTCATAATTTAAGGAAGATATTTTTTTTAAGGGAAGGAAGATTTTTTTCATTAAGTTAGGCCGAGATGTCAAATTACATTTATTCATAATTTAGCTGTATATATAAAAATACTTTTCTCATAAATTAATTATTAAAATTAATCTGTTTTAGGCTATTAACATCTCATTTGGTAGATTTTCCTTCACGCAAGCTAAAGCCAACTTATAATTCTTGAAAACAAACTGGACTACAAAAAAAAAACAATCCATCACCGTTGATTTTCTTTAAAATCCAAAAGTGAGTCAAAGTTACGCGGTTTTCATCACATCCAACGGTTAATATTCTCCTCTGAAATTCAAGCCGAGCCGTTAGCCAAGCCTTTTATTTAGTGATAATGGACCCCGCATCCATAATTAAATTTAACCAACTTGGAATAAAACATTTTTACCGCTGTCAAAAAAGTAAAAAAGTAGTAAATTTCTTTCAATAAATAAAACGCATCCCTCTCCCTCCTTCTCTCGTCTCCTGGCGCTCACTTCTTTCAAAGTTTCTCTCTTCTTCTTTCTCTCGAGCCTCGCGTCTCTAGAGAGATAGAGAGACAAATTTAATAAATTTAATAAAATCAAAACAAAACAAAAGGAAAAATTCGAATCTTACCTGAACCTTGCAGGAGAAAGTTTTTGTTACGCCCGCCAAGCATGACGGTTTTCTCCGGCAAGCAGGTTGTTCCGGTGGACTACGAGGCTGAAGTCTCGCAGCGACTTCTCGAAGCTTCTCTCTCCGGCGATCTTAGATCCGCTCTTGAATGCATCGCCGATCAGTACGTCGATGTCAACTTCGTTGGAGCGGTTTCGTTAAAATGTAGGAAGAGTGAGGTCGTTTTGCGCGATGAGTCGTCGTGTGAAGTTCGTTTTGATTACGAGGAGTTTAAAACTGATGTTACGGCTTTGTTCCTCGCCGTTCATTCCGGAAATGTGGCTCTTGTAAAGAAGTTGCTGGTAATGTGACTGTTTTCTTCTGTTCTTTTTCGGATTTTAACTGTTCTCATCGCATTATCCTTTTCTAGCCATTTCTAATCGTTTTGTGCTTCTTTGAAATATGCTTGTGTTCGAATGTGTGTTTTTAGCTGTATTTTAGTGATTCAAGTTTAGATATGAGTTGATTTTGATTTTCATTAATGTTTAAAATGTTTCGTATAGAATAATTTTGCACTTAGTTGTTTGCGTTAACATCTCAAATCCGTATTCTCTGACTCCTTTCTAAGGGCTGTATGGTTGCTAGCAATACGAATAAGAAAATGTTATTTTGAATTTTGAATTGTCGTTGATTGTAACGCATGAGATCGAAAAATTTGACTCTCTCCTTTCTTTTTCCCGAATTTAAATTTTGTCTCTTCGAGAACAAAACGACATGAAACATAAGCTTCATATTTACGAGTCAGAGATGGCCGGCTAAAATTTCGAAAATGAGGTGTTTTGTAATTTTTTTTCCTTTTGTAATGCATACATAAGTTTTGATTTTGAATTACTTTATTATTTATTTTCCTCAGTTAATCACGCATCTTCTATATCATAGTAATTTACTTGCTTAAATAAAAACAGATTTTCCCGTATCCTGATCTTTTTGTTAACATTCTTTCTTACCTTTTTCTTTTTAAGAATTGGAGATGCTAAAGGATTTAAGGTTCCGCAGACATTGTCTTCCAAGTTAAAGTTGCATAAATCTTTTATGATTGTTTTAGTGTCGGTCCCACATCTGGTGCTGTGATTTTCTATATTAAAATAGAAGTACAATGAGATTTTTTTTTTCGGTTCTTCGCTCTCTGTTTCTAGGCTGAATGAATTTAGCTTACATGGCAGAAGAAGCCATATTTAAGAGTGATTGGGAAATTCCATTTAAAGGTTTTCCATTTAAATTATTTCCATCTAGGTTCCCTTTTTTACAGGAAAATGGATTTATTTACCAAACAAACCTCACGATGAGTTGTAACAATCTTAATTTGCACACACACGGACTTTGTGGCTATTGGCTATTATCAGCCAGTTAGCTTCCAGATTCCTCTGCTCTGCCCCATAAGCCTCGGATTAAAGTAAATGTAAGTCCCGCAATTTAGCATGTAATGGAGAAGAGTCATGGAAAAAATGCGTTTGGATAGTTTATGGGTGGAAAGTTGGGATTTGATTTTCGTTAGTATAGGTTTATTTTCTTCCTGCAGCAGCAGAGCTTTATTTTAGTTATTTTTTTCCTGATATAATTTTGACTTTTCGTTAATGTTTTTTGTCCCTTATTGTATTAATTTCAAATCAATTAACACTTCATCCGTGTCTATGCACATTATGGTCATTTAACTGAAAATGTAGCGAATACTAATTCTGATGGGTGGCATGTTTTTGTCTTCACAAGCCCTACTTTGGCATGTCTTACTCACATATCCCTCCATGTTTTAGTGTATTTAACTAATAATTATTAAATTTCCTTGTCGAATTAACTAATAGTTATTAACCGATCAGTAAAAGTAAGACCAGTGCAATGCAAAATAGCATGCATGTAAATGTTATTTGTTTTTTGACTGGCCAGCTCATCTTACCCTTTCCTGTGTTTCTTATAATTTCTAGTATCATGAAGTGCTAAGCCGAGAAAGATTTTTGACCTGATTATATGCTGTTTGTTCGTGCATAATTGCTTATTTGCTCTCTGCGGATATAATTCATTATTTGTCCTGATACGTATTATGGATAACGTATACTGAAGCACGTTGTGAAAAAGCAAAGGTCATTAAGTCATAATTATATGTATACCCTATTTTACCTAACGGAAATTTTGCCTGCACGGCCCATATTGAGCTGTCTCTGACAATTGGTCTGATCCTGAAGTACATAGGAGAACATTCATCCCCCCCTTTCATTTCTATTGATTAATATCATTTGTTTCATCATGGAAGTCCCATACTCCTTTGCCTATCGCATCAGTAATTTTGTCCATATTTGTCTCTGCGTGGCCATTACTTCCTGTACTCTTTGAAGAATCCAACTTGCTTGATATATGGTGTATGTTTTGTCTTCTTCCTGTTAATCTTCATTAATAGGAAGAAACAAATAACATGGTTGGAGCATGATGTCACTTTATTGAGTCTTTCTACAGTAAGATTCAAAAAACTTTGAATGAGGACAACATAATCTTTCTAAAAGGTTGGTTTTGCAACTGACAGAGCATAGGTGCTGACGTAAACCAGAAGCTCTTCCGGGGCTTCGCGACAACAGCCGCAGTGAGGGAGGGCCGCCTTGAGATTTTGGAGATTTTACTGAAGGCTGGCGCATCTCAGCCAGCTTGTGAGGAGGGCTTGCTGGAAGCTAGCTGCCATGGGCATGGTAGGCTAGTGGAATTGCTAATGAGCTCTGATTTGATTAGGCCCCACGTTGCTGTGCATGCACTTGTCACTGCATGTTGCAGAGGATTTCTAGATGTCGTAGACACTCTAATGAAGGTAATTAAGCCATCAAGCTCCTAAATTGTTTAAATTCCGCCAAAGATGATCCTTCTATTAGGATAAAAATGGAATTTTTCTCTCTGTTAAGTGCTCAACAAATCCAGTTCTCTTTTCACTTCTAGGTTAACTGGTCATGAGCTTTTTCGTAGTTTCTTTTTCACTGGATCTCACGAGCTTTGGTGGCCAACAAGATGTCGTTTTGATTGGTTTAATCTATTTTGACCATCATTTGATGTATCCTTAACACACTGATTACTGGTTGTCATGTTGACAAACTATGACAATAATATTAAAATTTGTACGCATTTTTCAAATAACGGTGCTATGCTGTCTCTTGAACCTGTTGAGCACCTTTTAGTGCATGAATTTATTGGTAATATTTCCTTTCGCAGCAAATCTTCCTCGGCACCTAGTTAATCTTTTAAATTACTTTACCGTTAGATAAGTTTTTTTTTTTTAATTTTCATATGTAAGTAACATGAGTATTCTGAATGGCAGTGTGGTGTGGATGTCAATATGACTGATAGATTGCTTCTCTTGTCATCAAAGCCTTCTCTACACGCAAATGTTGATTGTACACCGCTTGTTGCTGCTGTTATCAGCAGGCAGGCTGCTGTTGTCCGGATGCTGCTAGAGGTAGTTTATTCTTCATTTTATTTTTGGGTCTAAAGGGGCAAAATCAGATGATCATCTTCTTCGGTGTCAATTTTAATTTTCCAGAAATTATTCTTAAATTTGAAATCTTTAACAATATTTCAACTGTAAGGTTTTGTTTTCTCACACTGTTGTTTTAGCTTACACGTAGCTATTCTCCAAACATGACCGTGAAATTTAGGATCCGTGACCAGTTACAAGTAGCCCATTCCTTAAAACACCATATCTAAAGTGCAGCAGATATCTTGAGATTCACCTGTATTATTTATCTAATAACCATGGTTGAGTAAATGGTGAAAGCCAGTCATCATGTGAAAATCTAAACAAGAGAAAAAAAAGAGAGAATAGTTCACAAATGCGTATATATTAATCTGTTCTGAGACTTAGATGGTGGACTTAGTCTTTGGTAGACTTTTCCTCCAAGTTTCTTTGTTTTCTTTCTGTTTTACACATTGTTTTTCTTTTATGCTCAAGATTTATATGGATATTATTCCACTGAGAGTTATTCTGATTATTCTGAAAAATGACTGAACAGGATGGTGCAAGGACAGATGTCAAAGTGAGACTGGGTGCATGGTCATGGGATATCAATACTGGGGAAGAGTTCCGAGTGGGTGCAGGACTAGCGGAGCCATATGCCATCATTTGGTTAGCTGTGGAGTATTTTGAAATTACTGGTGCTATATTACGCATGCTACTCCAACATTTTCCCCCTAACACTCCCCACCATGGAAGAACACTCATCCACCATGCCATTCTCTGCGGTAATGCTGGTGCCGTCAATGTCCTCTTGAGCTATGGTGCTAATGCAGAGTCCCCTGTCAAAACACAGAAAACTGAGTTCCGGCCCATACACATTGCTGCCCGTTTAGGCTTATCAATAATCATTCAATGCCTAATAGACTATAGTTGTGATATAAACTCGAGGACAGATAATGGCGACACAGCTCTGATGATAAGTGCTAAATACAAGCATGAAGAATGTCTACGAGTATTGGCCCGTGCTGGAGCAGATTTTGGCTTAGTTAATGCTGCTGGTCAATCTGTTTGTTCACTTGCCAAGACAAACAAGTGGTCCCTTACTTTTCAACAAACAGTGCTTGATGTTGTTAGGATAGGGAAGGTTCTCACATCAAGCGACGTTTCTGTGTTTTCTCCTCTATTGCTTGCAGCTGAAGCTGGTGATATAGAGGCCTTAAAAGTCATCATTAACATGGGAGAGATCAATCTTGATTATCAGGATGGTAATGGTTTCTCAGCAGTTATGTTTACTGCTATAAAGGGTCATGTCGAAGCATTCCGTTTGCTGGTCTATGCAGGGGCTGATGTAAAGCTTTGTAATAAATTTGGTGCAACTGCTATTATGCTGTCTAAACTGAACCCAGACCATGATCTATTTGAGAAAGTGATGTTGGAATTTGCCCTTGAAAAAGGTAACCGCAATGCAGGAGGATTTTATGCATTACACTGCGCAGCTCGTCGTGGAGACTTGGATGCAGTGAAATTATTGACAAGAAGAGGTTATGATGTGAATCTCCCCGATGGAGATGGCTACACTCCTCTCATGTTAGCAGCAAGGGAAGGCCATAGGTCCATGTGTGAACTCTTGATTTCTTGTGGTGCAAAGTGTGAGTTGAAGAATGAAAGAGGCGAAACAGCACTCTCACTAGCAAGGAAATACACCAACATTAAAAATGATGCAGAACATGTGATTCTAGATGAGCTTGCTCGCAAGCTGGTTTTGGGAGGTTGCCATGTACAGAAGCACACGAAGAGAGGCAAAGGAGCACCACACGGGAAGGATATAATAATGGTTAAAGATACAGGAGTACTCCGATGGGGGAAGTCAAGTCGGAGGAATGTCATATGCCAGGAGGCAGAAGTAGGGCCAAGCCCAGCATTTCGGAGGAATAGAGGTAGCAAGTTAGACGCTGATGTGCCTGGAATATTCCGGGTATTGACTACCAAGAACAAGGAGTTCCATTTTGTGTGTAATGGCGGGTTTGAAATGGCTGAGCTGTGGGTTAGAGGGATAAAACTTGTGACAAGAACAACTATTTGTGCTTGAACACAGTCTAGAGACTTGGATAGCAATGTATTGTCTAGAAAAGTATGTATAGATGCTTTAGAGGAGTACTTCATCTCGAAGTAGTTTGAACCCATTAAGTTCATTATAGAGGTTTTGATCCCCAGTAGCTGTAAATGCATTTTCATCCAAAGTAAATTCGTAGCTTTTTATCATTGTACAGTTCTCATGGCTGCAACTTCAAGCATGCTCCCAAACCATGGTCCCCCGTGGCCTTCTCACCCATTTTCTAGGTTCGACGCTGGCTAAAAAAGATAGATCTTTCAGTAACTTTTTTTTTATCCAACACTCTGTACAGACTACAGAGTTGTCTATTTCCAATAATTAAAACAAAGACAACCTTATCCATGCGTTCTTTTGTCTAATTCCTTCGCACCTTTACAACCTAGTTTGTTTTAAGGCTTCGGGGAATGTGGGGGGTTAGGAGGGGAAGAAACCTGCTACATCTCATTCATGTTGAAATGCCAAAACTAGTATAGGAGCAGTGAATAATTTAACCTTAATAGCTTCTCGCAAGGCTATTCCACAATTAAATCAAATGCAATGATCCAAGAGCATTTAATTGAATAACACGTCAGTCATTTTCAGTTTTTACATCTACAACTGCACTCTCAAAGTTGATTCAGTGCACTGGCATCACTGTAACTGTAGCCGAAACTAACACCGACTGAGCTCCTAAGATGTCCATGAGAGTGTGTATGATCACAGAAGATCCACAAATCCTGTTATTCTCGTGAGTATTCCTGAAACCAGTGTCAAACACCTAGCATACAAAGGGGGTGAGTTCATCACATAATTTCCAATACCTTTGCATAGCTAGAATTAACATCTCTTAAACTCTCCAGAAAAAAGATGTACATAGCCTTGCTTTACCCCCAAATCAATAAATGCTTATTAGTTCTGGAGAGACTCGGTCAACAAAATTGAAGTTTTACTTTCTCTAAGCTAGGGGGAATATAATATCACAATACTCAAAAAATTCAGCCTCTAGTGATTTCCTTTTCCTTTGCTTTGCACATATCTTCTGCTGATTTGACATATTTTTTTGTCAGTTCATCAACCTGAAGGCAGATTCAAACACCAACATCATTCATATGGTTGAAATTTTCTGAAGAAAAGAAAAAAAGGATTTGAAATTCACCTCTTTCTCTAATTTCTTTAAATCATCCTTAGAAAAACTTGAACTGCCTTTTTTTATCGTGTCCAATGCCTGTAAATTCAACCAAGAAGCTGCACATCAATATTGAATCATTTCGTCATGCACTGCAAAATTGTACCTCCTTGGTAAAGGTATCCATAACACAGTTCATTTCGTTGTGCACTCTCTAGCTACATAACCATACATTAGAGGCGTAGAGAAAAGCCGACTTAAAGATGATGCTTATCCACTAAACTGAAGTATGTGAGCTAATACCACATTTGGATTGTGGCTACTAAATAAATACCGGAGGAGTTGCTTTACAGTTTGGTACCATGCACAACCATCTCGAAGCTCCATCCTCTCATGACCATAAGGCATTATGTTATAGAATTAAATTTTTACCATTTGGAATTCTTAATGACAACCATGAAATTACAATTATTAGTTTACTCTTATACCTTCTGGCGAGCCCTTCTAATACTTTGCTTAACCTCCTCACAAGACTTGGCTACCACCTTACAAATTGCCTGGTACAAGTTTTCAGGAGAGATTATATTGCACAAATAAAAAAGTAAGAGAAGAATAAATAAATAAACCAATAAACAAAAGACACAATAAATCACATGCTCACCTGTATATGCTCTTTGGTTAATCTGGGAAGTGCACAGCATGTGAAAAAGGTGCATCAGTCAAGAGATCAGGAAAACTTAAAATGTTTGGGCATTTGCAAAGTCTAATAATTAGGCATTTTCAGAATCTGTTCAAAATAGAACTCAAGGTATCTTGAATCACTTGTAATTGTACTAGAGAATCAGCAATAATATCTTGAATCACTTGGACAATGTTAGTGAGTGCTTACGGTGGTATTGATGCAATCAATCGCTCTCCATCAACTCTAGGATTTAAGCCCAGTGGGGAAGAAACTATGGCTTTTTCTAGTGCTTTAAGAGTCTGCAGCAAATAAATATAAACCAAAATACTATGGAGAAGAAAAAGCTAAAGGACAGCAAAAACACAGTCTCAACTTTCAAGGGCTTGCTTGGTACATGCTTGGCAACAGAAAACCAAAGTTATTTTATGATATACTTCTTAAAACATGTGTTTTGTGCAAATGAAAGTATATGGTTTCAAAATCTATAAATGTGTTCAGCTGCATTTGTTTTTGTAAATGCATTCTTTTGATAGAACCATCAGATTTTCAACCCAAAGAAAATAATTTCTTGAGTCAGAAAAGCAATTTCCGTCAATACATTGAAAACTGTATAGGTAGAACATTATAGACAGACAAGACCTAATTCATCCGGGGTAAAAGAAATTCAGACAAGGTTTAAGATCATTACATTTGGATCATACGGATTCACTGATAGAGTTTTAGAATCAATTACAGAAACAACAGCTATACGATTCAAAGCCAGCTTTATACCATCAGTTTCAACAATAATGTGGTCAAGCATTCCTGTAAATCAAATATAAAAAGATAGCATTTACATAATTAAAGCCACAACCATTGAATACTCAAATTTTTCTCAAAAAATAACATGCTAATGTACCAGCAGAGGCCCGTCCTGTACGCAATTTGGTTAATTCACCAGACAATGCAACTATAGCCGCATCCATCTGCGAAGCAGCAGCAGCTTTAACAGTAGGTCCAATATCAGGCATAATTTGAACTGTATCTCCAGATGAATCATCCCCTAAAATACGCATATAAGAAAAGAATTTGACTGAGATTCAGTGCAAAACCACTACAAGGTGTAATTCCCACAACGGGCATTATTTGATTGCTTTACAATAGATCAAAGCCGACATTTTTTTTTTCCAAAAACTGCAAAAGTATATTCAATAGAGAGAAAAAACAAATACTTGATCTTTTTCCTTTGGCAAATCCTCGACGAGAGTTGTTGAGGAAATCAAAGGGAGGTAAAACTTGGGATTTGCGGACTCCATAGTTGCAGAGAAGACTGTGGGAGATTGTACGAGCTTGGGTTGTACTAGAATTACAACTCCGGTAAAGAACAGTTGAAATTGAATTTCTAGAAGCGAGTGCTCGTCTTAGATACATCGCCATTTATCTTTTTTATCCAAAAATCTGATCCAAGCTTTGTTCTTCCCAGTTTTATAGGGTTTTTCTCTGTTTTATAGGGTTTTCTCAGTTTCTCAGTTTTACAGGGTTTTATAGTTTTGTTCTATTTCTCTCGCAACTGGGGGTTTAGAAGGGTTTTGGAAACGACGTCGCATGGCGAGCCAGTTATGATATAAGTGGCAAGCGGAGCCGCAGAGAGATTTCGAAGATATATATCGAACGAATCCAAGACCAGACATTTCCCCTCCCACTCTTGTCGCTTACTGCAATAAATTTTAAGCACCTTCTTTAACGTCTCAAATATCAACCTATTTTCTGGTTCCATCCTCAACAAATATGAAATCATTTACTGCAGTCCGCTCCTCAGTCCTCTCTTCTCTATCTAAGGAATTTCGTTTCATTCCAAGGTACCTTTTTTTTATCCATATTGTTTTTCTTTTTAGTTATTTATTTGCATTTGCAAAGTAGTTTTTTCGTTATATTCCCTCAACTTTTGCCTTGTTATTTTGGCTTGATCTTCCCCTTTTATTGTATTTTATCGTTGTCGCGTTTTAGTGACTAAAGGTTAAATTAAACTGCATTTTGGGGACTTGGGAGGGTGAAAGATTCAGCATTTATCTTCTTCTGGGTTTTGTTTTTAATAATGGAATTGTATTTGCAGTTACTAAATAATTTTGGGTTAATGAATTTGTGGGTTGTGTTTTGGAGAAGAATGCGAATTTCATTGAAGATTCATGGGTATTTTACTGTGCTTCTTTTGCTTTGCACAAATTGGGGAAGAAACAAAGAAAGAAGCTTCGTTATTGAGGGAAAAGAATAAAGGTTGGAACCTAGTGTTAAAGTGTGCATTACTATGAATTTTAATATATGAAAGAAAATCCCATGCTATAAATGTAAACTTGACTAGCTCTTGCAGACACATTGTTCTGGTGGCGTAAATTAAAAGGACCATAGATAGAGTTGATCACTGAGAGATTTTTATTCATGTGTGTGGATATGTTCTTAGAGGACCATGCCTGGTTCAGTGATGAAGCTTTGAGCTTTCATGGTGCAATTTTCAGCCTCAAGTGCAAATCACTTTGTGTAAAATAAATGATGTAATATTAAAGTTTAAGATATACACGTTGGATCATATGGATATTTATAGATTTTTTTAGGCCTGCAGAGTACTTTGCTTGTTCTAATTCTTGTGAAATATGAATTACCCAGAATTTCAAATCCTGGAATGTTGAGATAGGATTTGGGACTGGATTTATATACAGTTTAGAGATGATTCGTATAGACAATATTATCAGAAATCGTCCTAATTAATATGCCTCCCTTTTATTTGTTTTCCTAGGATACTCAATAATTGCTTGTGTCGTGTCTTTGTGTGTTAAGTATCTTTGAGTTTTCTTTTTTCTTAAAAAAATAGAGGAACAAAATGCATCATGCAAAGTTGCTTGATATTCTACAGGAGCATGATTTGATTTTTTCCTTCCAAAAATCCAAGAGTTCTTCTTATATTTTTCATAAACTGTGTTGAATATTAGTAGTATATTTGCAAGAGAAATTTATATGTTATTAGATTTTTTGGATGGATGTCTCAAAGCCTTTTAAACCTATGGAGTTCTGGGGCATTTGGGTTTAAAAAAATGTGAAAAGAAACAATTAGATTTATTACATAGATATATTATTTCCGCATCCTCCTCTCTCTTTCCGTTCCTTTGCTTGATTTTTGTTAAATTAACTCAGATTTTTACATCCTAGTCAGTGTAGCATATTTATTTTGGTTTTCTTTTTTCACAGGACTCAGCTATCTCTTAATAGGAAATTCTTCTCTTGCCAAGTAAAATTTGGTAAGTGTTAACTGTATATTTTCATATAGGATGTTTTTGCAGGGCTCATTTAACTTGCATGCCAAAGCCAAAGTTTATATATATATATATATATATATATATCATGTATCTCTTTCTCTTCTGTTTATAGTTTTGATCAATTTCTTGTAATATAATAAAAGCTGATGTCGGAGTAGATGGATCATTCAGTTCAAGAGTGGTGCCTCCATCCCTGTTGGCAGCAGAAAAAGAAGAAGCAAAGGCTGTTTTAACCTTGTTCTTGAAGGAACAGGGTTTGAGCAATGCAGTTGCGGCAAGAACTATCAACAAATCAGACGAGTTTATTGACCACCTTGTCTCAAGGCTTCATTCTGTTCATAAATCTCGGTATCTAGTAGGTTCGATTGCATCTATTTGGCCACAGATAAGTTCACTTTTATTGTAATTGTTCCTCTTCTGACCTAATCTCAACATTACAGGGCGAGAGCTCACAACTCTAGAAATTAGGGATGCTCTCATTCCATACCTTGAAGCTCTCCGTAAAGAGCACGGGAGCATTCTGATAGATTTAGTGGAGAACTTCCCGGACCTGCCTGATAAAGGAAAACCAGTTAGTCCCGTTGCTTCACCCGATTTAACCCTCAACTCCAAGAAGCTGAAAGCTGTGTCTAGAGTAAGTGAGACAGGCCCTGCTGGGCAGCTTCCCCCACATGTTCTTTATCTCATGGACCTTGGCATGAATCTTGAACAGATTAAGGGAATAACAAGCAGATTCCCTGCTTTTGCTTATTACAGCTTGGAGGGCAAAATTAAGCCATTTGTTGAGTTCCTTCTTGATCTCGGTGTACCCAAATCAGATCTTCCAACCATATTTGTCAAAAGGCCACAATTATGTGGAATTAGTCTCTCCAAAAATCTCATTCCTACAATGACATTCTTGGAAGGCTTGGGTGTAGACAAGAAACAATGGGCTAAAGTTATATATCGTTTTCCAGCACTTCTCACTTATAGCAGGCAAAAGGTTGGGGCAACTGTAGGTTTCCTTTATGAGATGGGCCTCTCAGCAGAAAGCATTGGTAAGATTCTAACTCGCTGTCCGAACATTATAAGTTACAGCGTGGAGGATAAATTAAGGCCAACAGCTGAGTACTTCCGGTCATTAGGGGTTGATGTTGCTGTTCTTTTGCACCGATGTCCACAGACTTTTGGTCTTAGCATTGAGGCCAATCTGAAGCCTGTTACAGAATTTTTCTTGGGAAGAGAATACAGTGTAGAGGAAGTTGGAACTATGATTACCAGATATGGAGCATTATACACTTTCAGCTTAGCAGGGAATCTGATACCAAAATGGGAGTATTTTCTGACCATGGATTATTCAAAAGAAGAGCTTGTAAAGTTTCCTCAGTATTTTGGCTACAGTTTAGAACAGAGGATAAAACCAAGGTATGCACTAGTGAAGGAGTCTGGAGTCAAACTGTTGCTGAACCAGGTCTTATCTTTATCATATCGCGACTTTGATAAGGCTCTGAAAAAGAAAATAAAGACAATGCTTTCTGATAAGCCTGTAAATGATATAGAAGTTGAGATTGTCAACAAGGAACTGAACAATGAGACTTCTTAGTGATAGTA
Organism: Excoecaria cochinchinensis; assembly: GCA_947683425.1. NCBI lineage: Eukaryota > Viridiplantae > Streptophyta > Magnoliopsida > Malpighiales > Euphorbiaceae > Excoecaria > Excoecaria cochinchinensis. The sequence goes on from CANTUQ010000073.1 coordinate 1,130,982, forward strand.
TTATAATTAAGGTATTATAAAAAATATGCCGATGGTGCCATAATTGATTTTGATGCTGTTAATGGGCGCTAGACGCAGAAATGTTACCTTGATGAACAGACAAATGCAGGGTTGCGTATGCAAGACGGGGCACACAATGCTCATGGGGAAGAAAGTTGCTCAACATCTTTGGAGTCAACTTTAAATTGTTGGATTTGCAAAGTATTGGTATCCTTATCATGTTAGTTGCCTAATTGTTCCATCAACTACTCTTCTGCATTCTGCTCCATCATCTTTCTAAGAGGTTATTTTTGTGATGAATGAAAGCAGAATGACTAACCCAGTTTGGTTGAACTTACAGTTGGAATTGGAACAAACTTATTCAATTGCATAACATCATTAACATGGAAGTAGCTTATTTTGTTCATGCTTTTACTCATTTAATGATTGGTCGCCGAGTATTTGGCTCATGATGCAACAAGTAAACCGTTCAATCCCTCCCTCCCTTGGGACCACTACCTCCCAAATTTTTTTCTAGTAGCTGTATTTAAGTATTGACGTAGTATACTTGGGCTTGTATCTATATAAATTTGGAAGTGACAACAGAAATGTAAATTATTGATGATATGGTTTTGTACATGTATGGCTACATGCAACGCTATGGATGTGTTGTAAATTGTGAAATCGGAGGTTGGGATGGCGAACGCATGCTTTTGAGAATGTAACTCTTGAATTTTTGCAGGAATGCAGTTTTTGGGTGCAGCCGTTATGCTGCCCAAACTTTTGCAAATTGCACATTAAATCGATCCATAAATAATGTATATACTACAGATGGAATAATATGACTTAAGGGATATAAAATAATATATAAAGTTAATAAAGAATATGTGGTGTTTAATTTGAAAAAAGTTCATCCGTTTGATAATCTGAATTTAACCATCCCGGTACTCGGACTTATGTCTTGATATAGGATGTTATATATATGTATATATATGTTTATTTATTTGCCTCCACTTGTGTATTTCAGTCAAATACCAATATTTTGTTTCCATGCCAATATAAGTTATTGGCGGAACGTATAAATTTATCTTTAAAATTTATTAAAAAGTGCAATATTATTTTTAAAATTTTAATTGATACAATGTATCTTTAAAATATTAAAATCGGTACAATTTTATTTTTTACTAAACAAACCATTATTTTTTATCAAATTCTATTCATTGATATGTTAACGTGTGGTGGTTGGACCCTCCAACATGAAGGGCCATCCCACATGCTAAAATGTGATCACCAACATGGCCATGGTGGCCATCAAATTGGCCACATGAAAAACTATGATTGTTGGCCACATGAGAGAGCTTTCTCATGCCTATAAATAGGCAAGTAATGTGAGTCTTCAATACACACAAACGAAGAGAGCAAAGGCAAAGAGTTAGCCTCTTAATTAAGTGAGTTGAGAGAGAAATTAATTTAGAAAAATATTGGGAATATTTTTCTAAAAGGGGAGTGACAAAATAGTGAGTTTGGGAAACACTTGTGTACCACTATTTTGGATTTATCTCAAATTATTGTATTGCCTCTCTCTTTTGTACCCATTAATTTTGTTAGTGGAAGAAATATTTTCGGAGTTTGTCCCGTGGACGTAACCCAAATTAAAGGGTGAACCACGTAAATTGCTGGTGTTATTATTTTTACTCTGCTAATTTTATTTCATTTTATCCGCTGTGCCCAACAACTGGTATCAGAGCCGGTCCCAATAAAATTCTTAGTATGCTCTGTGGTTGCAGCATTGACTGATCTTCCACATCAGAAAAGGATTTTATTGTCCAGTGAAATTCTGAGTATGCTCTGTGGTTGCGGTATTAACTGATCTTCCACATCAGAAAAGGTTTTATTGGATTTATTGTCAGTTGAAAGGGACCTGCAATGGAGGCAAAAACTAGCAGAATGATCTATTTAAATGGCTCAAACTATAATATCTGGAGTAAAAAGATGAAAGATCTTCTAATTGTGACGAAGATGCATTTGCCGGTGTTTGCCGCAGCTAAACCCGAAGGTAAAAACGATGAAGAATGGAAGTTTGACCATGAGCAGGTGTGCAGTTTTATCCGACAATTTGTCGAAGATAATGTGTTCAATCATATCTGTAATGAGACAGATGCTAGAACACTGTGGAATAAGCTGGAGACGTTATATTCTTCAAAGACGGAAAATAATAAATTATTTTACTTGACCAAGCTGGTGCAAGTAAGATATAGAGAAGGAACTTCCTTGCCAGACCACTTAAATGAGATGGAAGGAATTCAAGATCAGCTAAATAGAATGGGAGTAAAGCTGGATGATGAAGTGTTTGCTTTATTGGTATTAGCCTCTCTGCCACAGTCTTGGGAGACTTTAAAAATCTCCATCACCAACACTGCACCCAATGGTGTAGTTAACATGGAGATCGTAAAAAGCAGTATCCTGAATGAAGAAATGAGAAGGAGATCACAGGCCTCATCTTCTTCATCACAATCAGATGTTCTGGTTGCAGAATCAAGAGGAATGAGACAGTCTAGGGAACAGAACCCTAGAGGCAAGAGCAGAGGGAAGTCAAATAAGTATGCCAATGTTGAATGCCATTACTGTAAGAAGAAGGGTCACATTAAAAAGTTCTGTAGAAAGTTCAAAAAGGAGCAAGAGAATCGAAGCAGAGCTGTGAAGAAAGACGATAGCAGTGATGATGAGCAGACTAATATCGTAGATGAATTCAATATCATTGATGATGAAGATATTGTCAATCTTGTATCTCAGGAATCCAGTTGGGTACTTGATAGTGGCGCTACCATTCATGCTACATTCCGTAAAGAATTCTTCTCATCATACAAACCTGGAGATTTTGGTGTCGTTAAGATGGGAAATGAAGGCCTGTTAAAGATTGTTGGCAGAGGAGATATTTGCTTGAAAACAGAGAATGGTACCAGATTAATTCTGAAGGATGTCAGGCATATTCCAGATATGCGCCTGAATTTGATCTCTGTACGCAAACTTGGAAATGAGGGATATTGCAGTTCCTTCATTTATGACAAATGGAAGCTTACAAAAGGCTCATTAGTAGTGGCTAGAGGTGAAAATCATACAACTCTGTATGTAATGGAAGCAAAGCTCTCCACCAACACAGTAGCAGCTGCAGCCGTGGAGAAAGACAGTGCAATTGAACGATGGCATCGGAGACTTGGCCACATGGGAGAAAAAGCAATGAAAAGCCTCGCCAAGAAGAAAGTATTGCCTGATATGAATGAAGTACACTTAGACAAATGTGTTGATTGTCTAGTTGGAAAGCAAAACAGAGTTGCTTTTAAAAGTTCCCCTCCTTCCAGAATGAAGAATGTGTTAGATCTGATTCACTCAGATTTGTGTGGACCAATGCCAAAGTCACTTGGTGGTGCTCAGTATTTTGTGACTTTCATTGATGATCATTCGAGGAAGACGTGGGTATATCTTTTGAAGACAAAAGATCAGGTGCTATATGTCTTCAAAGAATTTCATGCCTCAGTTGAGAGACAGACTGGGAAGAAGTTAAAATGCATCCGGACAGACAATGGTGGAGAATACACTGGGCCATTTGATGTTTATTGCAAAGAGCATGGTATTCGGCATCAAATGACACCTCCAAAGACACCGCAGTTGAATGGCTTAGCTGAGAGGATGAACAGAACTTTGATGGAGAGAGTCCGATGTCTACTCTCACATGCAAAGTTACCTAAGAGATTTTGGGGTGAAGCTATTCTCACAATTGCACACGTGTTGAATCGTTCACCTTGTACACCTCTCAAGATGGATGTTCCAGAAAGAGTATGGTCAGGAAAAGATGTTTCCTATGATCATCTGCGGGTGTTTGGCTGTAAAGCATTTGTTCATATCCCCAAGGATGAGAGGTCCAAACTTGATGCCAAGACAAGACAGTGTATTTTTATTGGCTATGGTCAAGATCAATTTGGCTATAGATTTTATGATCCTATTGAAAAGAAACTTGTCAGGAGTCGTGATGCTGTATTTGTTGAAGATGAGACCGTTGAAGATGAGACAAAATGAAGAAGGATGTTCCTGATTCCAATGGCGACTTATCAGATTTAAAATTAATTCCTCCAACACCGGTGCCAAGAGAAGTTGGAGATGAAGACCAGGTTTATCCACCTGATGATGATGATGCTCCTATAGAAGTTGGTTCTGATGATAATGATGATGATGATGATCAAGATGATATTCTAGCACCAACACCTATGGCTTCTCCACCTCCACAAAGGAGAAGTGAAAGAACAAGATGGCCATCTTCCAGATATTCTCGTGACCAGTATGTGACTATTACTGAAGGGGGAGAACCTGAGAGTTATCAGGAAGCCATAGATGATGAATCCAAGCAGAAATGGATTGAGGCCATGCAAGATGAGATGAAGTCCTTGCATGAGAACAAAACTTTTGAACTAGTGAAGTTACCCAAAGGCAGAAGGGTCTTGAAAAATAGATGGGTGTTCAGGATTAAGCATGAAGAACACAGTTCCAGTCCACGTTACAAAGCTAGACTGGTTGTCAAGGGATTCAGTCAAAGAAAAGGAGTTGACTTTGATGAAATTTTCTCACCAGTTGTGAAAATGACATCCATTCGAACTGTACTGGGGTTAGCAGCAAGTCTTGACCTGAAAGTTGAACAAATGGATGTCAAAACTGCCTTCTTGCATGGTGATTTGGAAGAAGAAATATATATGGAGCAGCCAGAGGGGTTCAAAGAAAGAGGAAAAGAGAATTATGTCTGCAAGTTGAAGAAAAGCCTCTACGGCTTAAAACAAGCACCGAGACAATGGTACAAGAAATTTGAGTCTGTTATGGGGGAGCAAGGCTACAAAAAGACTACTTCAGACCATTGTGTTTTTGTGCAAAAATTCTCTAATGATGATTTCATTATCCTTTTGCTCTATGTGGATGATATGTTGATTGCTGGCCAGAATATTTTCAGAATTAACAACTTGAAGAAGCAGTTGAATAAGTCTTTTGCTATGAAAGACTTGGGGCCAGTAAAGCAGATTCTTGGCATGAGTATTATCAGAGACAGAGGCGCCAAGAAATTGTGGTTGTCACAAGAGAGGTATATTGAGAAAGTACTTCAGAGATTTAATATGGATAAGGCTAAAGCAGTTAGTTGTCCTCTTGCTACTCACTTTAAGCTGAGTTCTGAACAAAACCCTTCTACAGACAGAGAGAAGGAAGAGATGAATAAAGTTCCATATGTTTCAGCAGTTGGAAGTTTGATGTATGCTATGGTATGCACACGGCTGGATATCGCTCATGCAGTTGGAGTTGTGAGTAGATTTCTTTCAAATCCTGGAAAGGAACATTGGGCTGCAGTAAAATGGATTTTCAGGTATCTTCGAGGAACTTCCAAAATATGTCTATGTTTTGGAAATGACAAACCTGTGTTAGTTGGATACACAGATGCAGATATGGCTGGTGATGTGGATTCCAAAAAATCCACTTCTGGTTACCTGATTACTTTTGCAGGGGGAGCTGTGTCATGGCAGTCGAAGTTACAGAAGTGTGTTGCACTTTCTACTACTGAAGCGGAATTTATAGCAGCAACAGAATCTTGTAAAGAGTTACTATGGATGAAAAAGTTCTTGAAAGAACTTGGTTTGCAGCAAGATAAATATCAGCTATTCTGTGATAGTCAGAGTGCTATTCATCTTGGTAAAAATGCCTCTTTCCACTCAAGATCAAAACATATAGATGTGAGATATCATTGGATAAGAGATGTGATAGAGAAGAAGCTACTACAGCTTGAGAAGATCCATACGGAAGAAAATGGGTCAGACATGTTGACGAAAATTCTACCAAGACAGAATTTTGAGTATTGTCGGCTAACTGCAGGATTAGTAGAGCCCTTCATGTAGTCGGGTGGGGGAGATTTGTGGTGGTTGGACCCTCCAACATGAAGGGCCATCCCACATGCTAAAATGTGATCACCAACATGGCCATGGTGGCCATCAAATTGGCCACATGAAAAACTATGATTGTTGGCCACATGAGAGAGCTTTCTCATGCCTATAAATAGGCAAGTAATGTGAGTCTTCAATACACACCAACGAAGAGAGCAAAGGCAAAGAGTTAGCCTCTTAATTAAGTGAGTTGAGAGAGAAATTAATTTAGAAAAATATTGGGAATATTTTTCTAAAAGGGGAGTGACAAAATAGTGAGTTTGGGAAACACTTATGTGCCACTATTTTGGATTTATCTCAAATTATTGTATTGCCTCTCTTTTTTGTACCCATTAATTTTGTTAGTGGAAGAAATATTTTCGGAGTTTGTCCCGTGGACGTAACCCAAATTAAAGGGTGAACCACGTAAATTGCTGGTGTTATTATTTTTACTCTGCTAATTTTATTTCAATTTATCCGCTGTGCCCAACATAACGTGCATTAAATAATGACATATATCGTCATTTAAATTCAATAATTTTTCATATATTGAAATATATAGCTAGCATTATATTATATACACAATAAATACTTATTTAAATAACTAGCATGTGATTATAAATTTTACCTTTTTCTTATAAAATTGTATCGATTTTAACATTTTAAACATAAACTTGCACTTAAAAAAAAAAAAACTTTAGAAGTGAATTTGTTGGCCAGCCTAAGTTATTTGAAAGATTTTGATTCCACTATTACGCATGAGGTGATGATTAAGTGGTTGAATGTACCGGAAGCACATATAACCGGATATTAACCATGACAATCAACGGACTAATAGGACTAGTTGACTGCATGAATTGGACTAATGGGCATGCTCAATAGGCATAGGGCCTCTTGAACATGAATTCAAATCTTTTGATGGATGGGGACATGATGTGAGCATTTGAAGAATCCTGTTATTGTTTTGGATTTGACACGTTGCTTACAGCGCCACCGACCGCGCCGTGCACATAAACCATGGGGATCATGTACTGTGAAGGCAACTCTTTAACCGTTAGCTGCTGCGCCACCGACTAGATCCTGCCATTTTTACCTCTAATTCCTTGCAAGGTTTTCAATTAATATTATTATTTATTTTCATTCTTCGCTAATTGTACTTTTTATTTAGCATTATTAATTTATTATGTCATTATCTTAAAATTTGAACTAAAAAAGAAATGAAAAATGTAAAAATTAAAATTCAAAAAAGTAATTTTAAATTCACAAATATTACTTTTTGTAATTTTTTAGAAAAAAACTAAAAACGAATATATACAGAATTTAATTTGGCAATAAAACATTTCTATATATTACGAATCTTCCTTAACAATCTTAGACGTCGACCGTTTTTCTTCTCAAGCACAACACCCACTCTTCCACTCCCCACTATTCGCTTCCTCTTCTCAATGACTCTTATCTCTGCAAATTTTTTGAATTTCAAATTCACGGTGAAACCAAAACGAAGGACCCAACATAGCTAAGCGGAAAACGAGATATGTTTTATTCTCACTCTCTTCTTTCAAGGAAAGGTCCATTATCTGCCATTTGGGTGGCCGCTTACTTCTTCAAGAAGCTTAAGAAGTCACAAGTCGCTCAAACTGATATCTCCACTTCAGTTGGTTCGTTGTCCCCTCTTTCGTTTTTTTTTTCTTTTTGTGCCTTCTCATTTGGGTTATAATGAGAGCTGAGAGGGAAAAAAGAGGGGAACTTTAATTCTAAAATGTCAATTTGCCTGCAAAGTTATGACCTTTTGTAAGTCTACTATTTTTCTTCTATTGTTTTTCTCGCATTTTTCACCAGAGGGAAACGGCTTTTTTTGTGTTTGGGGGGGTTTCTGTTGTGGGTTTTTCCAAGTTCTGTTTTTCTTGTTCTGAAAATAATTTTTATGAGTTTTTGATTGCATACTTAGGTTGTTCATGAGCTCTATGATTAAATGCTTGCAAAGGTGTGGTTTTTATGTGGGTATTACTTCTAATGGCTTCAACTAGCTTAATTTCTGCTGGGTTTTGAGAATTTTGTATTTTTAAAGAGGAATTTTACTGTTTTTTCGCAGTTGAGCGTGAGATGGATGTAGCTTTCTTTGTGGTTTGTTGCCTTGTGTTTAATGTGGACTGCCCAGTCTCACATATGCTAAAAAATTTAAAAACAAAAAAAACAAAACTTTATCGGCAAGGAAAATTGGACTATTGAAGATAATTGATTGCTTTTTGAAAATTAGGTCACTGTGCTTTCATTCTGGTATTTATGCATTTATGAACATTCCACAGGTACTCTTTTCTTTTTTATTAAAATTCTTTTGTAGTTTTGCAACCCAGTAAATTCATATTTAGATTTTTCTGTTTTTTCCACATTGCCACACAGCAGATTATGCTAATTACAGTGAAGGTTTAACTTACTTTAGTATTCTGGTTTATTGTGGGGGAAAAAGAGGGTACAGTTAAATGAATAAATAAATAAATAAGAATGGGTTCTGCCTGCTTAGTGATATTCCTTTTTTTTCTTTTTTTTTTTTATTTTGAATGTAAAAAAATTAAATAGGCGAACAAAACCAGATGAGTTATATGAAAAATTCAATGGAATTATTTAGGCAATATCAACACTTGTATAAAATATTGCCAAATCTTATTCTAATGAATCTCTTAAAGAGTGGAATGTTGAAGCTGGGTTAACATCACATATGGATATTGAGTTGAATTGGATTTCATCTCAGAAAAAATCAGTCTCACATAAACGCAATGCATATGCAGCATGAAAAGAATTTAATGTGTCTGACTATAACAGGAAGGTTAGGGGGAAACAGAAATGGTGCACACTGTTTCTCTTGCACTCATTATTTTTGGGAGTTACTATGTGAGTTTTCCAGCTAGGTTTCTAGTGGCTAATGGAGTAAATTTGAGGCAAGCAAGTGCGTGTATCTTAATTTTATATTTTTAATGTCTTCATATCTCTAAACGAGATGGGTAATGGTAGCATACCTTTTGGAATTAATAATAAATGATATATGCAGTGGAAATGCCTGGTTTGGGATCAAGTCATTTCCATTATGTTACAAGTGTGAATTATTAGCTCTTTCTTTGTTTCCAACACATCATTTGTAGATTTAGTCCATCTCCCTTGGCTCTGTTTTAGAATTGTTTCACATGTGCCATGGAAGGTCTATTTTTTCTGCTTATAGCTGTCACCGTATCTCAATAAACTTTGAAAAATTATCTCAAATTCTGTGTGAAATGTTGCTGGACGATATGCATGTATATTGAACTAGCACATTATTTGGAAACCAACATGCTTTGTGGAATCATTCACTTTGGGTCCAAATGTTGGCTCTGATTAGTTAAACTGGCTCTTTTTTGCTTTTAATTTTTGAAGAATTGTAGTGGGTGTGCTGTCAGTGGGTGATGTATAACTCTAGTTAAAACATTTTGCGTTTCCCTTTTGAATCGTGATGCTTGTTTGATCAAGTACTGTAAATTTACTTCTTTTATATGAGTGTTTTTGTGATTTGTCTATGTTGTTCTTTACATTTCAGTAGCTGCTACATATATTATAATGTTTCAGAGCAGGAATTGTTTGCATTTAAGCTTATGAGTCATGCCCAGAACTGTATTTGTAAGATATTCATTGGTGTGCTATTAAAGTTTTAGTTGTCCTCTTTCTTTTCCTGTGAGCTAGACTATTGTTTTCAGCATTTTTCATTAATTTCTCTGTTTTTGGCTTAGTACAGATAAAATCTTGCAAGATGAATTTGATACGGTCACTTACAGGGTACTTGCCTATCTTCTTCTTGGTGTTGTTAGGATATTCTCCAAAAAGGTTGAATATCTGTTTAATGACTGCAATAAGGTTGTACTTAAAATCAAAGATTTTATTGTTAGTAATAAAGATAAGGCATTGGTGGAAACCCTCCATGCACCCTATCTCTCTATTACTGTGCCAGAAAGATTCGAACTTGACGCTTTTGATCTAGAGATCCTAGAAGATAGTATTGGGTACGTTATTACAATTTATGATGTTCAGCGGCTAAAGGATTACTTGTTCTTCTAATCATCCTTAATATACTTCTCTCTCTACTTCACAGAGGCAATATGCTGCCCTGGGAAGACATTACCCTTAAAGGTATTGGATTTTCTTTATTAGATTAATTTTTGATATTTTATTTTGGTTGATCGTTTGACATTATCTGGTGGAAATGAAACAGATAACTCGTCGAATAGTGGGGCAGTAGTACTATATGCTTCGGACAAGGTATCTTTCATATAGCCATGCTGTGTTAAAGATTGTTATTGTTTTGTTACTTTTGTAGGTTTAGAACATGCATTGGCCGCCACTTCTATATTAGAGTTCTTAAATGATACTTTTCTTTGTGGATTTTCTTTGTTATACATCATCATCCATGCTCAAGTTTTGTTTTTTTTTTGTTTGAAATCATGCTGTGAATGATTCAGCCCTATTTTACGAAAGTAGCATGCAAAGTACGTGTGCACTGCCTCAAAAGTCGAGATCTGGCATGCAACATGATCGTATGCAATAATCATGCACACAGCAGCCTATGGATCATCGTATTCATCATCTTGTGCTGCATATGAAATGGAGAACCAATTGCAAAATAGTGTCATTAATTTATTTGTTTTACATAAGAAGAATCAAAAATATGTTTTGAATATCTTGTATCAATTCAAATCAGATACTTCTGTTGCCAATGTGGGCTTTGCAAGACACAGTAAAATCATGTCTTGCATGTGTGCTGAGGTGTGACCTAAAAGCAATCTACCATAAGTTAGGAGTAATGAACAGATGCATTTATTGTGCAAGTGTTATGGGATTCATATACTTGTGATTTACTCGGTTTAGATTGAGATTGTAGTCACAATATCAATATGTTCATGCATTTACAGAATCACAGTGAGGAACCTGCTACCTGTCAGGATTTTCGCTCTGAAGCTTTTCATCTGAGTAAAGAGTAAGGAACTTGAGCTCTAAGTGCTTCTCCTTTTGGTCTATCAGATATTCCTCTCTCTCTAACTTGTCTTTGTTGTGGGCTTTATATCTGCATGGTTGCACAAGCCCTATTCTGGCTGTTTCTCAGTATTTTGAATTTCTCTGCAGTGTTCTTTCTTCTCACCAGATCGAATATAATATGGGGGTGGGCACATCCCATAATTCGAGCAACTCAGAAGCAAGCATTGAGAAGCTTCGGGGCAATAAGTCCGCCATACATGAACCAATGGACCTTGAAATGTTTTCTTCTATTGAGGCAGAGCATTTAAACATTGTAAAATCCCCTACTGAAAAACACAACAGCAAAGAAGAGCATCCAAGGGTTTTAGAAGTTGAAGATTTGGATGAAATGCATGTGGAACCAAGTATGCAGGAGCTTTGGAGTATTAATGTCTGTGAAGAAACACTTTTGAACTTTGAAATATTGGGTGAGGTTGGCGAAGAAACTGAAACCACTTTCAAGCTACTTTATGAACATCATCAAACTAATGTAGAAGAGACAGAGGTTGCAGATAAGGCACGGTCAGAAAATGAAAATTATCAGATTGTGGAAGAAAGTAACCTGAATAATGCTGAAGCAAGTATGGGGAAGCTTCATGACAATATAGTCTCTCATGAAGAATGTAGTGACATGAAAATGCGTAATATCGTTGAGGTGGCTCCAGAACTCATTAGACCATTTGATACAGAACATCCAAGCAACACAGGGGACAAAAAGTTATTAGAAACTGAGGAGCCTGCAGAAAACACTAGATCATTTGCTGAAGAGTATCAAATTGCTGCAGTGGACAAAACATCGTTAAATTTCACTTCTTCAGGAAATAGGACGCCTCAGCTTTTGAATGAAGATCTTCCGTTGTCTGTAACACTAAATGCAACTCCTAAGTCCAAGACTCCAGATGCTTCAGGTAAATATTACTTTGGGGTCTTGCTTTATGACCTTCTGGAGTTTATTTCTCGAATTGTATATGGTATGTATCCTAGAAATTAATTTTCTATTTCCTGGATGAATCGCACACACCAAACCCAAACCCAAACCCACAAATCTAGGTGGACTCCTCCTGCTCTGTTTTTGTCTCGTGTCTGTGAAAGATAGAAGACGAAGGCTGACCTTTTTGCAGATATTTCTGAAGATGTTTACAATCAATAGTTTGAGCAAATTTCCCCTTATGCAGGAGTTAGTGTACCTGAGTTATTGGCTGTTCCTACACCAGCTGCTAAGGAAGGTCCTCGGGTTTCAAGGAAAAGAAAGTGTCTCTTTGACGATACGATAGTATTTCCTAACAAGTATGTGATGTGCAAATCTAATATTAATTCATTTCCTTGTGTTCAGTTAAATTGGTTTTGTGATTTTATATGTTAAGTATATGCTAGATATTGTTGTCTGAATTACTGCTTTTGATGATAAGGCAGTGGCAATAGCCATGGTTTCCCACCCCTTTGGACAAATTCTACTGCTTTTGTCCTTTCAACATAGATATACTGTTATTAATTGTATTGGTCTTATATCCTTTTCCACAAGAGAATTGGATATTCTCTGTTCTTTGTGAGCTGCATTTTCTGTTGTATGTTTTCCAGTACATATTTTGCTCTAAATATTGAACCTTTAATGCTAGTTTTACAACTATTAGACCTGATAAGATTTATGGTGAACTTAACAGTGTTATCAAGAAATGCATAGATGACTCTAGCGATTTGGTGTGTAAACGAAAAAAAGCTCCTCATACTGTTCTAGCGGCCTGGAGAGCCAGTCAACTTTCCAGCCTTCCTAGGTGTCTTTGGGAGCCTTTGCTTCCCTGTAAGTTTGCGTGTTCATTTTTTCTGTGGTATATTATTTTGTCCTCCTTGCTAAACCATGTTTTCAACAGATACTTCATCAGAGCTCAGATCACTCTTTTGCCAAAAGAAATCAAAGATTCCAGCATCGCTGGATACTGCAAAACTTCGGCAAAAGTTTTTGTCCGAGTATTGTTCTGCGAAAAGCACAGCAGAAGATGTTGAAACTCTACAGGAGTTTGACGAGTCAAAAGCTTGTAATGATGGTAGATCAGTTGAAAATGTGAACTCCTTGGAAAACTTAAATGTATCAGCACCTCCAGCTGTTGGGGGATTTGTTGAAATTGTAGAAAATGTGAACTCCTTGGAAAACTTAAATGTATCAGGATCTCCTGGAGCTGGTAGATCTGTGCAGCAAACAATAATTGCCCCAGAAACACCTGTTCAGCACACAAAATCACTGAGGTCTTTTGAAAGCCCCGAAAGACCTGAAATTTCTGACTTAGATAGTGTAAGACTAGAGTCTGAAAGATTGAAGGGAGGGCTATCTCCGACCACACAACAAAACCTTGATCTCAGTTTCATGGATGAGGTAAGTGTTCACAATGTTATGCTACTGCTTTACAACAAGGAGAATTGTGCTAGACGGGTTTTGCATTGGAGCTCCAGCAGAAATGAATTTTTTTGTTTTTTTCTTTTTATCCTTCTCTCCAGGACATAAATTCATGTCAAGGAGATAACCAGGACCAGGGTAAGAACTACCTCAAGTTTTAATCTTAACTTGATATATTGTATAGAAACTGGAGTTCTCATCTTGTAAGTATTTGATTGCAGATGCATTGTCAGAAAGAAGCAGGTAAGCTTAATGGTTTGGAATATTCCCATTCAATTTCAGTTGCCTAATTCTTATGATGTTCTAAGTTTGTTTAATTTGTCATGTAGAGTGGCATTGAGGTACTTGAATAGAGGTTTTCTAAATCAAAAGAAAAAGAGAGAGGAGGAAGTAGTAAATTTGATGCCACTTCTGGAAGGAAGAACCAAGAAAGTAAGTGCAAGGCTCTTCTATGAGATACTGGTATGTAGTACTTTAACATTTGTCTGTATGCCACTTCTTTTTTTTTTTTTTTGTTTCCACCGATTATCTTCCTGAAGATGAGCACTGAACCTTTTTTTTCCTTTTTTAACTTTTGCTTTTCGCACAGAGGTTCAATGTTTCCTAATAAACTAGGAGAGTAGTTCTAGTTGTTCTGATAAACTTCAAAAAAGAATTTTGTCTGAGGGCACCATAAATATATTAATTGTACAGAATGCCATTTCTGGAAAATTTGCAGGTGTTGAAAAGCAAAGGATATGTGAATGTGAAACAAGAAAATGCGTATGGAGACATCCTCATTTGGAAAACCTCTCGTGGGGAGCAAGCATGTGGTGGAAATATGGTGGAAACTGCTGGCGGATCCTAAACTCTGTCAAAGAAGTAATTTGGGATGTAATCTATTGTATATAAAATGTAAGGTTTATTTACATAGGTTTAGTCTAGAGGAGTTAGGAGTAGCTTTGTATATGCAGGAATCATACAAGAACACATACAAAAGAAAAGGTCCAGCTGTAATGAGCCTTTTTGAAGAAGAAATGAGAGGAAAATTGGTCCAAACTTTGTCTTCAGTTATTTTTTTGATATGGATTTTGTTTTTTTTTTGGGAAATTGAAAAAAGGATGGTGAAAACTCATGCAGGAGAAACCATTGTTGTGACATGATAAAATTGAATGGGATAGAGGGTGACTGGTAACGCAGGAAGACCTCAGTGTAAAATATTTTTGGTGCCTGTATTTTGTTGGTCAAGAAGCAAGTTGCTTTATTTATTCTGACAAAGGAGAAAGGAAAAATGGGCTCAAATATTGCTAAACATAAATAATTAAAAGATTAAACCAGCAGCAAGGGGATGTAGCTCAGATGGTAGAGCGCTCGCTTAGCATGCGAGAGGTACGGGGATCGATACCCCGCATCTCCATTTTGAGATCACCTATTTGTGGCGGCTGAATTTGACATTGAACTTGCAAGCTCGACCGATTACATAAATAACATTTTTTTTTTTGAGATTTCAATTTTTTCAGACTCTCACAAAATATATTATTTTTGTAAAAATCTTGCTCTCCTTTTTCAGACTTTCACAAAATATGTTCTCTTTGTAAAAGTCTTGTTTTATGTTAATTTGGAAATGGTAATTTCTTGTATTATAAAATCAAGTATGGTCATCTCTTTTTTGAAATTTCAAAAAATATTTTATCAATTTTTCGGACTCTCAAAAAAATCTACATCACTTGTAAAAGTGGTTTAATGCCGAATAATTTAACACCAAATTCAGAAAGTAATCATATATTAAGAATGAATATATTTAGTCTCCGTTTATTCCTGTAATAAAAATTGATCATACCAATAGACTCTTTTAATATTAAAAATTTCCTGACTATGAGAAATATTTTCCAATAATACAGATTTAGTAAACTAGCTATTTTGAATCCAAGATTGACATCAAATGAAAGAATTATTTCAGTACTACCATGTTCATGAGCATGCTATTGGTGTTCAAAGTACAATTCTGTAAGCATGAACATTGGTGGCAAATGAGCATCAACTTTTCTCCAAGAATCACTTCTCAAGCTGTATATTTCAACTATCCTATAGAATACGTATTCAACTCCTGTCCTTAGAAGATCAAGATAATCATAGTACCACCAAGATTAAAGCTCTAATTACCTTGTAATCTTCAGCTTTTGCATCAAAACAAGAGGAGATTTTGGCAAAAGCTTTGTTTCATTTGTGGTAGGATTCCATTGAACAATATTGGAGTTATATTCATTGTGTAGACATATTAAACCATTACAATAAGAACCCATAGAATTAATGTTGGGTTGTTGAAATATCAAGTTTATGGTAAGAAACTAAAGAGAACTTACCTGAATTGAATCAAATCATACATGCAACATGCAACCTTTACAAGATTGTCTTTACTAGATCATGGGACAAGCGAATAGACTTCGTTGTGTATTGGGTAAAAGAGAGTGGTTTAAGGAATTGGATAGTAGTATTTTAAATTACAAAAATATTAATTTTACACACGCGTGCACCGGTATATAATATGTATATACTTTTGAATTAAGTTTTATATTTTTTTATTTTTTATCTAATAGTTCATGGACACGTGTCGAAAGAGACACAATTAAAGACAGTATTTATTTTTATTATTTAAAGGAAGGAATTTTTCATTAACTAAATTAGTATGGATTAGCATATTATAAAGAAAAATTCCAACAGGATTAGGAAATTATGAATTGTGATATGTTTGATGGACTGGTGCAAGCCCAAACATTTAGTTGAGCTTATTATATTGGGGCCTTGAATAACCCAACAAATAACCTTAGGCCCATATCTAAGCCTAAACCCCAACTCCATAGTTTCTTCTCTGATTTTCTCCAGTCTTCAAACAAAACCCTACAACCCTGCAAGGTCTGAATTATGATCCACCAGAATATGCATATTTTTTTAATGCTCTTGTTTCTACACATAATTAAGTAAATCGGGTATGTTCTGTTTACACAGGTGAATAATCCGTGGGTTTGAAACGAGGAAACTTACCGTACGCAGACATGGCAAGCCAAGCAGCTACATCTTTTAATGGCAACATAAAGGTTTTTTTTTTGGAATATCTTTATAGCACATTTCTCTGTGTTTCGTTTTTTCTTATTTGTCCATCCACATCATATTGAATCATGGGAAAATTTGATGTGAAATTGGACTTTCATTTCTAGGACGCTAAGTGTTTGTGAAATTGACTGAATGACTTATCATTCATATTACGAGATAAATTTGCTTACATGAAAGCTTCTGGTTTTACATGATCTTTTCATGACTTGATGCGGTTGTTGGTTTAATTAGGTAATTGTAGATAGGTAGTCAACCTTTGTACTGAAAAGCTATTGAAAAAAAAATTAAAAGAAAAAAAGAAGAAGAAGAATAAGAAGAAAAATTATTGTCTCTATTTCCAGGAGCTATTGCACTCAGGTCATTCTTGTTGTCGCTTTGGGGCTTCATTGTTCATTGTTTAAGGTCTTGATTTAAAAATCTCTACAATGAGTTGGATTTACTCAGATTTTAGATGTACATTTATACTTAGGTGTTCATACCTATTGAAGAAACAACAGTGACTGCTTCACATCCATGTCCATCCTCTGAATTTTAGAGTGATAAGTAAAGATACAAAACTGTTATATATTGCATAAGCTCCATATTTTTTTATATGGTATGCTGTAAAATTTTGAGTTTTGATGATGGCTCCATACTTTGAACTTGAATATCTTTTTATTTATGACTTCATAAATCATATCTAACAGTAATATTGATTTCAATCAATGACAAACTTTCTGCTTGCACCTACAGAGAGCTCTTGCTGGGATCAAACGTATCAATTTGGAAGGTTTGCGATGGAGAGTATTCGATGCCAAGGGCCAGGTAGGATCTTTTTTTTTTTATATATATATATTATAATCCATTTGCTGGTGTGAGATTTTATAAGGTTTAGTAAAAAGAGAGAGAGAGAGTCGGAAAGAAAAATCACTATGCAACCAGTTATTGAGCGAAGAAGTACTTATAAGTTATAACATCTCGCTTTTGAATGTTATTAATGGTGTTATGGTTTTTGATCTCATATGCGAAAACGAAACCTGACCCAAATAATTTGTTTGTAGAACAAGTTCCAGCAGTGTGTTGTGGATGTTTTTTGAACTAGCTATTTTTTTTTTCCTTTGGTTTATATACTCTTCTTGCTCGACCAAGCATCAGTATCACATTCTATAACAATTTTCCACAATTTTTGTAGGTCCTCGGAAGATTAGCATCTCAAATATCAACTGTAATTCAGGGCAAGGATAAGCCTACTTATGCTCCATATCGTGATGACGGGGATATGTGCATTGTGCTTAATGCAAAGGATATATGTGTTACGGGGAGAAAGTTGACTGATAAGTTCTATCGCTGGCATACTGGGCAAGTATCATTTAATCTATTTTGACTTCCTGACTAAAAACCATTGCTATCATGTAATTTTGGATACTATAAGGTAATTAATCTATTTTAATTGACTAAGAACCATTGCTATCATGTAATGTAGGATACTATAAGGTAATAAATGATATGGTCTTATTGTTCTTGTGAGTGGTTCAAGCTTGTCATTGCCATAGAAAACATGTATCTAGATTAGGTAAACATTGGTAATGAGATAGTTTTATTGTGGAGTCCAGCCAAAACTGTCATACATCAAAGCAAAATATTGTTTTCTTTTTCATTTTTACTATTGAATTTGTTATCCCTGAGAAAGGATAGGAATATGATCTTACAGATATTCAAACTCAGTGCATCACCATAAGTACTTGAGATTAAGTCCTGTCTTGATGCTGAATACATGTTTGCTGTAGGTATGTGGGGCATCTCAAGGAAAGGAGTTTAAAAGATCAGTTAGCAAAGGACCCTACAGAAGTTATTCGCAAAGCTGTCCTACGCATGCTTCCTAGAAACAAATTGCGTGATGTGAGTACTATACCAGACATTTGTATTACTTGAAATACTGCTCTTCTCATTTACAGACATGCCTTTCTTCTATGGAAATGTTTCCTTTTCACCTCTCTTGTCAGAGTTAATAGTCATGCATCACCTTCCACCAGGCATCAGATATGGGCCAAATATGCACATGCCTCACCTGTTTTGGCAAGGTGTCACACTTGATGAGAATGTAGTTCAGAACTTTTTTATGGCAAGCTACCCTAAACTCGGTTAAATTAGCAAGAGATAGTTGACAACTGCTGTTTATGTAACCTAATTTAGAATAACTACTAAAGGTAACCTTTCATGCAGAACCCAAAAAATAAACTGATAACATAATTTAAATGAACTGTCATTTCTTTGGTGTGAAACAAAGAACAATAAAGATAGAGAAATGGGATATGCCGATTTCAGTGGTTCAGCCATAACCTAGTTCCAAAATTGAAAGCAGACATCTACAGATACTAATATGATGTAAAGCGCAGAAAAGGGGAATTCAATGCAACAGAAGCGGAGAAGGCAATATTGAAATTTAGACTTTAATACAATAGAAGTGGAGAATATAACAGAACCCTTGCTAGAATTTCGTGCAAATTAAAATACTAATCTGACTCAGATTTTCTTTGTTCTTACTGAAGTGGGTCAAAAAACGTCTGTCATATTTTGCTTACTTTACACTGCTGATGAAAATTCTAGTTGGGAAGCTTATTCAAATTTATTGCAGTACCCTTTTCGTATCATTAGCATTGGTTTAGTTGCAAATCTTGTGTTTGGTTAGCTTTGCCAAAATTCACTAGCTTCTTGGCTTTCAAGAATATAGTTGGAGTTTGTAATTAAATTCTTATATGATCGGTGGTTGATTATGGATGTAGGATAGAGATCGGAAACTGAGGATTTTTGCTGGAAGTGAGCACCCTTTTAGTGATCGGCCTCTTGACCCATATGTAATGCCTCCTAGAGCAGTGAGAGAAATGCGGCCACGTGCAAGGCGAGCCATGATCCGAGCTCAGAAGAAAGCTGAACAACAACAACAGGGTCCTAATGATAAGCGAAAAGGCAAAAAAAGAGAAGTTGAAGCAGAAGCAACCGACTGAAAATTTGGAAAATGAAAGGATAAAAATGACTAAGAAAGAAGTTGGAGTGGAATAAGCCGGAGATCTAAAAGGGAAGAGCAGGTAAGCATATGTCTTGGATAGAAACAATTTTTATTATGTAACCGTCATTGAAATGGTCATGTATCTTGTAACTGTCAGAAATCGGAATATTCCTCTCCAGCTTATATTAGGTTAGTGAATTCGTTGACCCAATTCTGAAAAAGTGGATGGCGGGGAAGGGGGACATGGCCTGATTCATGTTTATCTATGTAGGAAGCTGTCTTTTGATGGCTTGTTTCTGTTAGAATACAATTCTAAATTTAGCAGCTGATTGGTTGTGATTTAAATAACAAATGTTACAATCTGAAAATTATTCTTTGGCAGTGAAAAAATAAGAACACATGGTAAATTGTACGTTTACTTTTGGCGGAAAAGCGGAGAAATCTCTACTCCTATACGGGATGGATTGTTTTGTCTTTCCTGTTGTGTATTTCTGTACCTTTTAATAAATTTGCTATCAGGAATAGCAATCCAATCAAATTATAAATAGATGCGACCAAGTCAAATTGGCAAATGCCAGTCCATAGCAAAATCTTATCACCTTAGCTTAGAACTTACCCTTCACTTATACAACAGCAACATGACGATTGAATTACTATGATGTTAGCAAAAAATTCTACTGACAATGACAAATACATGAATTAAAAACTTGTATAAGCAGCAAAATAAAGCCAAAGAAATGCTGCTCCAATAGTATAAAATACGATTTTGCATTTTTTCCTCATAAAAACCCTGAAGGAAAGCCATTAAAACTCTAATCACTTGATGATCCATCATCATCCTCCTCGTGCTCCTTCACAACCTTCTCTATGAGCCTCTGCCGAACTCCTTCCATAACAGTTTCTCTTGATGCGTCCCTTCCACTCTGACCATCATTTAGTACAGGATCTGATTGACAAAGAACCAATGCAACACCTAATATAAAGAGAAAGATCCACCTATCAGAATAATAGTTTTGACAATTTAAACAGACCAGTGAAAAATTATCATATCATAACATTTTTGCTATCCCAAATGAGGAGACTCTTAGTTAGCAGCAACTAGTCAACCCCCAAACTAATACAACTGAATCACGGTGCAGGATAAATAAGGACAAAACTATAAAAAACATATGCTTGCATAACATTACAGAGACCTAGGTATCAGATGAGCAGCTTATAATTTTTAGCATTTGATAAAATAATTCAATTGAGACAATGGGAAGAAAGCATTGCTCATCTGTAAACTGAACAACCTTCAGGAGTACATCTTCGGCCAAAGCTATGTAGACCCACATAATTTGCTTTCACCGCACCATTATTGTAGACCAACAAAGTGGGAAGATTATGATCTGGGTAGTTTGGTATACAATCTGTGGATATAATCTTAACAAACTTCGTAGCAGGATATCTGGATGCCAATTCCTCCAAACACCGGAGCAGTACTCCACATTCTTGGTATCTATGAACAGACAGAAAGATTCAAAAGAGAAAAATAGAATTACAATCAAGAACAAGCATACCTCATTAGCCAATAGTAGATTAGAAATCAATCAAATCTCTGAAACATTACCCATCCTTGTAAAGAATCGCAACAACCCAAACATCAGGGGGAGCTTGAGACACCTCTCTTACAAAATCTGACCCTGAAATTGGAATTACTGATCCAAACCTCAAAATTTTAGCTTCTTGCCTCATCTCAGCCAATCTCTTCTTCCTATGAGCACATTTTTATCATTCAAAATAAGAGTACAATTCATAACCCTAATGATTTGTTTCGACACAAAGTTGGACAAGGAAAATTTAATTCCCTTTAGTGAAGGAATTAGGAGAAAAGAAATGAAATGAAATGAATATAATTTCCTTTATATTATTTGATGACCTTAATTAAAACTTGGGGAAACTTGAATTTCTCTCCTATAATTGAAGAAAAGAAATAAGTTTGTAAAGTGTAGTTTTAAAATTATACACCCCATAAGAATAAATTAAAATATTTTAGAACAATGGCTTTTAAAAAAATTAAACTGAGTATATAGAATCACGTGGTAGTGAGAAGTCACTTTCAACAAAATTACATATATAAGTTTTTTTTGAATGTTTTTTCCTGCTTTTATTTCCTTTTAAAAGTTTGTTATGATATTTACAATGCCAGAATTGATTGCACAGGTAAAATGGAAAAAAAAATGGTTGAAGGGCAAAAAGAATAAAAAAAGGAAAGAACATGAAAGACCTTAACCACATAAGAAAACCTGCAAAAAATAAAAGCCTAAACCGAACGAATAGGTAAATGAAAACTTATCATAAGCAAACTACAATGAAAACAGATCCATCCCAAGTAAATGGATTCAAATAAATCCTAACCTGCCTTGCCAGTAAAAAGGAATCTCAATGATATAATTTTCCATCTCTCTGAAAAAAATTGTAGCAAAACAACTACGGAGCATGGATATGAGGCAGAGCTGCTGCCAAGGATGAGAAAGAAGACCATGAACACGAGGGTAGAACTGATTATTTTCTTTTTCTTTCTTCTTCTTTGCATTAGATCAATTCTTTTCCTTTGTTATATTTGTATAGTTTCCTTCAAGCTAGATAATTATGTTTACACAAGTGGGATGTAGTCCTGCTCTGAATTCTCAGATGGTGTCTTGCTCTCCTAAGAGATAATTTCGCAGGTTAATATGCTTATGATAGTGGTGATCATCCTATAGTTGCAAAGAATGAAATGGCTTCAAGGAATGCAAGAGAGACTTCATTTTTGCTATTAGATTCTAGAAAGTGAGGTGAAAGAAACAAAATTTTTAATGTTCATTCCCGGAAATGAAGAGTTATCAGATCTATGTACATATATTAATAGCTTTAAATAAGATACCATATTTAAATTTCATACAAAGAAAGAAGAACCTTGTGTTCCTCTCTTAAATTAAAATCTCAATTTTGTACATAAAAATTGTGGAAAAGTTACATTTCTTCTTCTGATTCTGACCTATCAATGTGATTTATAAGAATTTAAAGATAAATGCATACATCAGGAAACTGGTCTTAAATAATATAGAACAAAAGAACCAAAATCTGATGCCTTAAAGAACACAGAATGCATAGGAAAACAGAAAATCTCACTTCAGTGAGCTCAATATTATCATAATCCCTAGCTTTCTTAGTTCCCAAACAAAGCAGAGCTAAGATCAATCACCAAATACTAAATTAATAGACGAAAGAAGAGATTATTGACCTATATTCTTCAAGGAATCGATCATCGTCGAGATCATCTTCGAGGTCCTCGAGCTCTTCTTCGGTCTTGTTATCGATCCAGGATTTATCTTTCGGAATGAAATCTTCGTCTTGAGCCGGAGTAAAGGAAGGTGGCTTGAAAGCAGGTGGTTTTGCAGGTAAATTACCAAGCTTTCTCTGTATATCATCCCATTGCGTCGATGCTCCTTCCACATCCTTATACACATAGTGATAATCCGCCATCCTCCTTCTTCTTCTTCTTCTTCTTCCTCCTCCTCCTCCTCCTCTCAATATTTCTAGAGTATTCACGCACACTGGTTTGATTTAATATCGGCTTTTAGCATTTTAGCCTTGTCTGAGTTTGGGCCTTATTTGGGCTTTTGGGCCTCCAGCCTCCTACATATATCAGAGTTCATTCCGAGTCTGAAAACAAAGAAACTCGGTAAAACAAATTTCGTTGAACAGCGAGTGTGTGCGCTGCGATCGGTTGAACAAACCAAGAAAGAGGGGGAGTGAAGATGAACGGTATAGAATCGGTGGTGACGCAAATCCAAGGGCTGTCGAGCAGCGCGGCGGATATTGCAGCTCTTCACACCTTCTTGAAACAAGCAGATGAGGTTTTTCACACTGAGTCGACTCGGTTGTTACCTTTCCTTGACCAGCTTGAACCCTCCATTCATTCCCTCGGTTACCTCTATATCCTGTACCTTCTCGTTCTATCTTTTCCACTACTTTTTTCACCCTCTTGATTTTATTATAAATCGTTATGGTTTCAGAATGTTAGGGCTTAATTGCTTTATAATTGGTCCAGAATTTGCTAGTAGGATATGCGCTAAAATTTGTATTTTCTTTGTCGTAGCTCAATTCTTTTGTTTGCCGAGAAACTGTTTTCTCTAACAATAGAGTAGGCATTTTTTAAACTGTTTTGTGGAAGCGAAGTGATTAGATAGATATTTGGCTTATAAAATTTCATTCAAGTTATGAAAATCGCTTGGTTTGATTGTTGGTTTCAACAGGAAAATTTGTCAGCTTTATTTATTTCTTGAATTCAAGTGAACTGCTTATTCTGAACCACTATGTATGTTTGATTTTGTCTATTAACTGAGATAGAACAATTTGCTCTGGTGGGGCCTTTGGGTTGAGAGCGATGGATTTGTGATGAATTTGCTTATTTCTGGTGACAGAGAAGCATGTACTGCAGGTCCTATTTCTAAAGAGCAAGCCAAAACTTGGGTCTTACTATTTTCCAGGTTTATCACTTCTTCTGCTGCAGAACAAATCCGCTTGGCGCCTGATAAATGTATATATCTGTACTTATAATTGAAATGAAAATGCACTGGATGTGTTTTGAGCAGTGTTTTAAGCATGCCTATTCATGTTTAGTTTGAATTTGCAGTCATATCTGTTTGTAAGAGGTTCAAGGACCAAGTTATGCTGCTTGAAGCACCTGTGCGGGGGGTAACTCCAATGCTGGCGGCTGTACAAAAGCTTCAATCCTCCACTGTAAATTTGACAACTTTGCATCCAGAGTTCCTTCAACTCTGTCTGTTGTCAAAGTGCTATAAATCTGGTCTTTCCGTTCTTGAGGATGATATTTTGGAGGTTGATCAGCCAAGGGACCTATTTCTCTATTGTTATTATGGGTGAGTTCTTTTTACTACTTGGCAGTTATTTATGTTATGAGATTTTTTGACATTCTTACCACTGAGATACTTTTTTTTTTTTAAAAGCTTTTCTTGTTTAGCTTGATAGTTGGTTTGTCTTGTTTTAGCTTATCTGTGAAATACCTTGTTTATTAAGCATTTCTCACTCCCATTATCGATCACTTTTATTTGGCAGGAAGGTCTCTAATATCATTTATGACTTCTTACACAGATGGGAACCGTATTTTGAATAGTCATCTGGTCATATTCTTGTTGTATTCCTTGTTTGTAAATTAATTATGCAGTTATAACTTGATATGAGTGACTTTCTAAACATCCTTGGATGCAAAATATTCTTATGTGCTTGTGTGTTTTTGTGCTTTATAATTTATTTTTATTCTTTCAATCAAATATAACTTTTATTTCACTACAAATCTGAGAAGACAAAACCAAATCAGTCCATGGAACAAGCATAAATAGATTCACAATAAGATCCAATTACCTTGGATCAGATTATACTTATTTATACTCTTGTTTCAACATGAATGTGAATAAATTGACAAAAGAAATGCACAATGAAGAAACCATAAGAATAAATGGGCTGTATTTTCAATTAAATATAAAATTTATTAAATGATATACCGGGACTCGATATTTTGGATGAGATTTTGGTACGATTTCCTAGTAATTGTTTAGCTTATGAAGGAGCTTGTGTGTTGAGCGATGGCGGCAGTTCAAATTTTATGGGTGTACTATATCTGAAGCATTGACTCTAGAAAGCAACTGGTAGCTTTGGAATATGCGAGGCATGAAAAGATGTCCAATTTTTTTTTTTTTATCAAATTTTGCATGTATGCCCTACTGGCTTCAGTAACAAATATTTCAAGCATCACAAAACTGATTTATGAATTGAGAGTTGTGATATCTGTTGTTATGAGAGTTGATATATTTGATTGTGCTTTTTTGCTATCAGCATATAAATGGAAGAAGAATTAGAGGAAGAAAGGATGATGGTTTATTTAAACTGAATAGCTAATTTGTTCTCTGAGCTTTAAGTACATTTTTTTTTATTGATGAGAAACTTCTGAGTATGTCTCACAGTTGATGTCATGGCAGAGGGATGATATGCATTGGACTAAAGCGTTTTCAGAAAGCATTGGAGCTTTTACACAACGTATGATTTATCTTTTCATATCAGTTCCTCTATTTTGTTAATCCGATTACATCAAGGTTTTACTTGTGTCCGTTGATATTCCTAATTTCAGGTTGTGACTGCTCCTATGTCTTCTATAAATGCTATAGCTGTTGAAGCATACAAAAAATACATATTAGTTTCTCTCATCCACCAAGGCCAGGTATAGTTTGTCATTTTCACCCTGCAATTAGCAAAAGTAATTCCCAGATACTTAGGATTCTGAATAATTGAATTTATGTTTACTGGTCCATCGGGAACGTTTTTTTGTTTTTGCCTAAAAATTTTCTTTAGAAGGAACAACCTCCTTATTACTTTTTGGGACTTGAGTATGAGTGGCTATTCTCGTGGGTGCAGTTTTCTACTAGTCTTCCTAAATATGCTTCTTCAGCAGCTCAAAGAAATTTGAAGAACTTCTGTCAGGTAATTCAAACATTATGCTTAGGACTAACTTAGTAATTCACAATCTATTTTCCATTAGCATTTTCCTTGGTCCAATAAAATTGTCCATCTTTTTGCTGATGCTCTTGATAAAAAATGTTGGAATTTCTGAGTTATCTTTGACAAAGCTAACAAACATACCATAAGCAATAGTTTTTTGAGTGCCTTATAGAGAAAGCATTCTCCTATAATGCTATAATGCTTGAACAGGTATTTTTTGTTGGGAAACGGGTACTTCTTTTCTGGGTTTGGGGTTACTTCTCTCAATATTATATGCATCTCAATTCTTGAAAAAGAAAATTTTGCTCACTGCAATTTCTGCATAGCATGCACGGAGCCTGGATTGAAATCCAACTTCCATTGATAGGTTACTGTGATTTTCATGCTGGAAACTTTGATCGAAGTGAATAAGTACTTGGTTGAATCTAACATTAGATGTTCTGTTTTCATATCATTTTTATTACCTTGTACTTCAATATGCTTAAAGAGTTGTATTAGGTTGTTCGTAGTACATATTGAGTACTATTATTTCGTATTTGTTTGCAGAAATTCTGGTTTGATTTTTAGTTCAACCACTCAAAACTCTTAAATCAGTTCTATTCTTTAACAGATTAGTTTTGTTCTTTGGGCAGCCCTACATCGAATTGGCAAGCAATTATAGCACCGGAAAAATTACAGAATTGGAGACATATGTTCAGACAAACAGCGAGAAGTTTGAAAGTGTGAGCAAATTTCAAATAACACAAACGACTCAATTTGAGATCTGAATTAAGTAATCCCTTGGTTCCTTTGATCTTCTAACAGAGGCTTTGAATTCTTTTGCAGGACAATAATCTTGGACTGGTAAAGCAGGTCTTATCATCTATGTATAAGAGAAATATCCAGCGATTGACCCAGACATATTTGACACTTTCCCTGCAAGATATAGCCAACACAGTGAAACTAAATAGCCCAAAGGAGGCAGAAATGCACGTGCTTCAAATGGTAATTCCATTTTCCAAATACACGCACACAGAGGCTGGTCAAGTATGCAGGAGATACTGTGCAACACTGCTCTGTGGTGTACTTGACTAGAAAACATTTTAATTGTTAATCTCTCATGTCATATGCTGTCCATTAACATTTTTAATGTAAATTCAAGATCCAAGATGGTGAAATATATGCAACAATCAACCAAAAAGACGGCATGGTTAGATTCCTTGAGGATCCTGAGCAATATAAAACCTGTGGTATGATTGAGCATATTGACGACTCCATTCAGAGGTATGGTAGACGTAAACTTGCCTTTTGCCTGCATTTTCAATTAACTTTTGGGGATAGCACTAAACATATTTTAAATTGTTATTTGCACAGTGATGAATGATTGAGCATTGAAGCTTGGCATTGTCTATTTGTGTAGTTGAAAACTAGTAGTTTTCAGTTTGTCTCAAATATGTCTATAACTATTGGAAACCCCTTTGATATTGCAGGATAATGGAACTGTCAAAGAAGTTAACTGCAATGGATGAACTCATGTCATGTGATCCCTTGTACCTAGCGAAGGTGAGCAAGACTTGACTTTTTCATTTTCATTGTAATAAGTAATACCCAATCTTACAAATTGACAATTACTGATCTTATGATCCTTTTGTTGTATGTCCAGGCTGGGCGAGAGCGCCAGAGGTTTGACTTTGATGACTTTGACAGTGTTCCCCAAAAATTCAATATATGAGAGAAGCTGAGATGCCTGATGACAAGGAGTGGCAGTTAATGGTGCAGGTTCTAGGCCATGAATTTTGTTTTATCGGCTCCATCTTCAAAGGGGGAACATATATTCTCATCCTTTGTTTCACTTAGAAAAGAATTAGGGAATGTGTTCAAAGGCCCCATGTTGATCTTTTCTTATTATATTTTATATAGATGCTTCCCGCTCCAGTTTCTTTTCCTTTTTTTTTTTTCAAATTCTTTATTGAATAGTTACCTATGTGCTCAGTCAGAACGTCAAAACATTGTGAAGATAGACCAGTTTGAATTAATTACAGGAACATGCCAAAGTTCTATATTTGGTGCAATGCAGCTCTAAAAGGAAATGGTTTTCCTGCTGGAGGCTTTTATACTAATAGGGAATGGCGGGGAGAATGGTCATCAATGCCGTGGAACTTTGTTTTCTGCTTCATGATGTCAGACAAGAAGCTTTTCTAAGCCACTATTGCCTCTATCCATATTATCAATATTGACGTTTGGAGTACAAATTTGACCAGAAAAATTGTCAGGCTGATTTTCATTAAATACGTTCCAGAAATGATTCTTACCACCAAATATCGTGAGCAAGCGTGCAAAGCCTCGGAAATTTCTTGTATCAAACCAAAACGAAGTAAAATTCACCTAACTAGCCCTTCACATATGGGATTTACATATACTACATATATCACTTTCAAGAGGAAATTTCTTATTAAATAGATATGTCAATTCAAAAAACTTAAAAGGATTAGAAACTTGAAAACAAGGATTGGGTTGCGCCACTTCATTCTTCTGAATGTAGGAGAAAAGATCAAACTGATTATTAATCAAAATTAAGTTTGAAAATATGAAGTGGTCTTACAAGAGATGACTGATATACAGCTAGACTAGGTGCGAGAGTTGGAGAAACATAACCAGTATAGACCGAAACTATTACAAATATGAACAATGTAAGACAAACACCAGGTAAATATGCTGAAGATCGGCACAATTTCAAATCTGAAGCATACAGAAAGGTGAGTTCAAAAGTAGAAATGAGTCTACCACAATAAAAAAGAATATTGTAACTCAACTCTTTGTTCTTTTGTTTTTTCTTTTCTAATTCCTCAAAGAAAGCAATGAAACAATGCCTAGCTGGTACAAGATGTACAAGAATATCTCTAAAAAGAAAGGGAAAATAAAAAGCACTCTGCCACATTGCACATTCTACCTATTCCAATGTACCGGAACTAGATTACATGAATACAACATGTATATATAATCAAACCTCTTCTCAAAAAAAAAAAAAGATGTGAATTAGTTTACCGGGGTGCTTCTCTCTTTGCAAATCATGTGCCATTCCTGGAGTACAGCTGCTTGAAGAGCCATGTGCTCAACCTCCTCTGCAGTCAACTTTGACAAGGTTTGGGGTCCTTTAGGTTTACCATTTTGCTCCCCATCTTTCTTTTCCTTGTTTTTCTTTTCCTTCTTATGTTCATCTTCATCTTCATCTTCCTCTTCCTCTTCCTCTTCCTCCTCAACATCTTCTTCATCATCAGATTTTGGAGATTTTGGTGGTGGTTGAGCAGCTTTTAGCAACGCAATTCGTTCCATTGAAATCCTAAGCCTCTCAGCAGCAGTCTCCTTCACTTCATCTTCAGGCATGTATTCCACGCCCCCATCTGTGAGGTCATCCAACCATCCCTGTAAGTCTGATTCAATCTCCTTGGTGATTGATGCATCAGATGCTCGAACTACAAATTTGCACATCATGGTGGTTGTTTCATCACCTAGGTCCACATTTCTACTAACTTCACTGGCTCCAAAAATCATCAAGCCCAAGAATCCTCCAAACCAAGTTTTTGCAGAATAACAAAGCTGTTTGATTGCAGAGAATTAAACATGGTATTGAAAGACTTGTACATGTCTTGTTTCAACTTATTTAACAAATAAATCATTTTCAATCCTCTCAATTAAACCAATCATTTCTTTTCAAGGTTTCAGATATTATATTTTTGATGCCTGGAAAAGCTCAACAACTTCCAAAAATTCCAGTTTGGTTAAAAAAAAATGAAAGAAGAAATAAAAAGTAGAGGCTACAAGTTGAAGTGGTTTAATTAATAAAGGTGGGACAAACATTATCATCGAGAAAACTTGGTTCAAATAGCACACAACACAACAAAAATGAGCAAGATACTAATGATTTCAAGCAACAAGAAAGAAGTGTGCCCTTACCTGAAATCCTGCCACTGTTCGGATAATGTGGGAACAAACACGGTGGAAAGGCTTGGAAGACAAAGATTTCAATCCACTAAGGAAGGGAGAAGACCCATATTGCTGTGCAGCAGTAGCTTTGAAGCCACTTCCTTCGTACATATATGTGCCAGTATACTCTACTGCTGCTGGTAAACTAGGCCATAAGCGAAAGAACTCAACAGGTGATATTTTATGAGGCAACAGAAGTTCGGTTAATGGAATTTTGTATGGCTGACACCTCAAAATCACAGGTTCGCCTAGTTCTGGTCTCAAGCTTCTCTTCTGCCTCACAATTTGTGGATCCTCCTCAGCATAGTCACCATCATAATCTCCAATTGCACCACTTCCATAGAATGGGTAGTACAATACTTGAACCCAAAGTGCACATCTCTCAAAGTGGGATACACCTACTGTCACACTGCAGAGTACTGGATCCTGCAAACATAATTATCAAGTATATCGAGAATACATGTAAGTGGAAATACTAGGAGAAATGAAAGAAAACTACAATAATATTCAGCAACAAGGGGGCACAATATTGCATCTGTACTCCAATAAAAATCTAAAGGAATGTGCAACCTCTGAAACCCAGGAGTAGATAA
The DNA here is from genome assembly GCA_947683425.1 of Excoecaria cochinchinensis. NCBI lineage: Eukaryota > Viridiplantae > Streptophyta > Magnoliopsida > Malpighiales > Euphorbiaceae > Excoecaria > Excoecaria cochinchinensis. Next base: position 1,161,504 of record CANTUQ010000073.1, read on the forward strand.
CTACATTCCAAAAGAAAATAGAGAGTATATAATTAATTATATCAAACAAATACCTTCTAAAGGTACAGAAACCACCAAAGAAACAGATTTCAAATTCTTATTGAGATTTAAGATTACTTTTGAAAGTAAATACAGAGTTGTGAAGAAAATATAAGAGCCAGAGTTGATAGATAACATTTATGAAGCCATTTCAGTGAGGTTTCTGTGACCTTAACAGTATGAATCACAAATAGCTGGGTGAATATGGGAACCATTTAAACACAGAAACCACTGAGGAAAAAGAAAACCTATGAAAAAATTGGAAAACTAAAGATAAAAGGACAGCAAGCAGTATAATATAATCTCTAGACCATGTACATAAAAAGACACTCCTAAAACCACAAATTGGAAACCATGAGGAATCTTTATGAGAACTTCAGTGTAAAAGGACTGCATGCAACATACTATATCATATGTATGCCTGGAAAAAAATATTCCTGAGACCACAGTTCAGAACCATGTCCAGTAAGAATGACAAACCCTACACTGATATAGGAACACCAAAACTCACTTTAAGAGTAGAACAATGAAAAATGAGCACACAAGGAAAAAGGAGAAAAAGAACAGTGAGATGTCTTTGCATATGCAATTGAGGAAAAGAAGAGAAATTTTTTGAGTAAATGTACTTGAAAACACCAGCTTGAGATACCTGTGAAACAAGATTTCTTAGCTGCCGTACAGCCTGGGGAGATCCATCCATAAAGTATAGGGCACCAGATAACCCAACCCGAACATCCACTCGATTGAGTTCAAGTTCAGTCAAATTCAGAACCTGCAGCCCATTCATGAGATTAGCAAATAAAAGATCAACACCTCCACATCAAACCACAGACACCCAGATATAGAAAAAGAATTTTGAGTGATTATAATGCTTTGAACTTTTATTTTCTTTGATTTGCTGAAACATTAAACTCAAAGTAGACATGTGAATTCACCAACTTCATTTCATGTTACCACTGTCTCCTCGCTCATTTACCATTAAAATAGAGGACAATAATGCATTGATCTTACCAAAATAGTTATAATTCCACTGGGAAAGCAGTAACTATATATTGATCTTATCGTGGATGAATTTCCTACTTACCGTATCAAACATACACCATCCACATAGTCCTACAATTTGCATTATTGTGAAACCTTTCTGCTATAACAATTAGGTTATGACCGTATCAGTTCTAGTAACCAATCATTCATTAGCTCCATCCATGACAAGGAGTTAATGGTGCCATGTTCTGAAAGTACATCACTTAGAAAGCCTTCTATTATTGATTTGTCTTATCATATAACACAGATATAATGGTAAATACAAACACTAAAAACAGCCCCATGCATATAGAGAACTATTCACCTTCAGATGCAAAGAAATCCTTCCATCACCCGAGTCTGCCAAATGATAAGCTTCAACATAGCATGGATCACTGCTCCCAGTCAGAGTATATGCAGCTGGCATAACCTTGAGTAATTTAGAATCAATCCCTTTTGTCAGCAAAATAGTTAATTCACTAGGGTCTGGCCTCCAAAGCTCTAAAATGGCCTTGTGAACTAACCCTTCTAATTTTCTGTCCTGGGCTGCAGCTGCTTCATAAAACTGAACAGTAAGTTTGTGGTGGCTAAATGGATAGTCTCCCCTGGCTTCACTAACCCCAGCCCACCTGGAAGACAAACACCGTATCCCAATGCCCATTACAAAATAAGTTTAGTACTGTATATTTAAGAGAAAACAAGTTCATGTTGTAGAAACAAGTCAAAACAAAGTGCTGCAAACACATGGAAAGCATTATATCATTAATGCAGTTCATTGTCATAGAACATCATGCTCAGATTAAGTTGAGCCAAAAGAAATTGAAAAGCACCTTATATGATGTAGATGAGAATGATTGTGTAACTTATCAATTGAATCTCATAAGCTATTGCATCAGAGTTGTAACATCCAGAACAAATTCTAAAACAAAGATACTTGAACTGTACACCATAAATTTGGCATTATGATAAAGTGAGATGAAATGCACACCTATTTTCTGGATGACTTTGAACATATTTAATTCTCTGCAATATCAAACGGCTCTGATGCTTGTTGACAGAATCAGCCAACCCACTGTTTCTAAACTCTTCCAGCTCTTTAGTCACTAACTGGCCTGCCCTAGGGTCACGTGATGCTAACCGTTGAGCCCCCAGAAGAACTGCTTGGACATCTTGAGGCCTATTTGATGTATTTGCAGAGGAATCAATATTGAATAAGACCTTATGGATATTTGAAACAAGAATATTCAATGGATCCTCTGGGTCATCAGCTAGAAGTGGATCCAGGCCATCTAGATTTATGTGTTCTGCAATTGCCCAAATAAGGCGGGCACATACTCTTGGGGTACTTACCTGTTAAATAACAAAATTAGCAACTGTATCCATGCTGTATGTTAGATAAAGCAAATTATACACACACACACACACACATATCATTAGAGCTCTGTTTGTAGAGCAAATATAAGTTGTGAAGTAACTCAATAGATTAAACAAAATATTTTACTAACACTTTGTGACCCTAGAAGGAAAAAGAGTCATATATGTTCCTCCAATTTTTCAGTAATAAAGGAATTATTAACTTCTACAGTGTAATGCACTTTCACAATGCTCAAAGGTTAATACTTGAATTTAATAATATAAAAGTATTAATTTAGTGAAATTAGCTAAAGTTAGTACTAGAATAAGCATCCCACAGCCTCAAGTGAAAGACCACTAAAACACAAGTTAGTTTTTAACCTTTTCCCACTAAAAAAGTGATAAACATGCCAGGGGTTCATATAACATTGAATTAACACCATCAGCTTGCAGATATGAATGTTTTCTATTTCTAGTTCTATACGAACCCAATAACAGTTACAAAAAGCACATGACATTTAATCCTCATAAGGAACTATATTCCACATTCTAAACGTGAAAGTAGAACTCAACAGTTGGAGGTGAGAATATCATCAGCTGTTCAATGACGTAAAACCAATATAAACTTCACAATATGTATCAGCATTAACTCAATGTTATAAAGCTGAAGAATTACCTTTTTGGCCCATCAAGTCCACATATTCTTGCCAAAGAATAATCAAAGGATGAACATTTTGAATAATAGTGCATCAATGCACAAAGTAAACAATAGCAAGCTACAACTGCATTAACTACTTTTAATGTTATGCTAGCACATGTAATATTTGGTTTTCCAATATCTGCACACATACCTCACGCAGATCCTTGACAAGTTGGCGTTGCAAGTTCTGCAGTCTTGTCTCGTTTAAAATCTGATCTTGAGAAGCACCTTCTTTAATAGTTTTTACACCTCCTCGAGTATCATAGATATGGCACAGCCTTACAAGCAATTTCAAGTAGCAATCAATGGCATACGTCCTGCCATCACAATCCCATTTGACACAAGGCCTGCAAACTTCCACTACTTCCAAAGCTGGCTCAGTCCAGTTCAGTGCACCATAACCAGTTCCATAAGCCAAAGCTCCAATCACTCTGCTCTCCATTCCTGAGCTATTTTGTTCAGGCAAAGGCAGAGACAACTGGAAGCAACTTTCCACTAGTGAAGCCACTAACTCCTCCCTAAATAAGCTTTTACTTGTTATACTATTGAGATCTTCCCTTATTCTTGCATCTTCGAAAAGTGAAGCAATATCAGTGCCTGAAAGAGGCTTCTGCCCTCTTCGAACACTTTCCTTAGCAAAAAGGTCAACGCAAAGAGCTGTCCTACAAATACATGCTAAAGCATGCATACGATCTGATTCTGCTCTCAAATTTCGCACCATCAGCAGCAGCCTTTTAAACAATGAAACCTTCAAGGGGAAACTTTACATCATCAATAAGCAATCATAAAAAAATAAAAAAAATAAAAGTCAACAAATCTTGTTATCAAACATCAAAATGAGACCCTGAAATAGTTTTACTTAACTGCACAACATGATTGGAACCCATTTGGCGGATACCATTACACAATGTAACTCAAAAAGTAATCATTTTTGCATTAATAAACATGAACTTATCTCCTGATCTAGTTTTGTTCTCAAGTAAACAAATGAATGCCAAACTAACTTCAGCCACTCTCCCTAGGCATACTAACAGAAAGTAAGACAAATCTAAAGAACTAGTATGTGTTGTTCTAGCTTATTAGTCCACCTATGTGATAAATGAAAATGTTTTTTTCTTTCCAATAAATAAAAGAATCAGACATATACCTGCATATGAAGATCAAGGAGGTGGAGATTTGTAACAACAGCTCGAACTATACTTTCCCTCGCAGAAGAAAACTCCTGTCTATCCCATAGTGTCAAAATGGCAATAATGGATTGTGAAGCCCACTCAGGCTTGCCTCCAGGCACATCAGCCAAGTACAACATGTTAATTCCAACCTCAAAAATCAAGGCTGGATCCAATGAAGACGCTAGGAAGGGTGCCAAATGCGTGACAACGTCAGAAACCCCAACTAATTTCTCCGCATTGGAATCCACCGCACCACCATTGGCCACATTGGCCGCCGCCTTGGAGACCTTCCTGATCACCTCCACGTTCCCAGATGCCACTGCCTTCACCGAGTAAACGAGTGGGAACACAGTAGCCCTAAACGTCTCTACAGGTAAGATCAGTGATCTTGACATTAAAGCATTTCTTCTCTTCCAAACCAAATCCACCATGGAAGACACCCAAGTAGACCTAATCGCCAAAGAATTTTCGCTATCAACTAACTTATCACCTGCTAATCGGCTCATTCTCTTTGAATCAAACTCCTGAAATAACCTCCCAACTGATTCAAACGCAACTTTGGCAACATTATCAGATTTATCCAGCATGTTTTGCCCAATTCTCGCCCACCATTTGGAGACTTTATCGAGCAAATTCACATTATTTTCACACAAAGTAACCATATCATCACGAGCCAATATACAACCAAGGGTTTCAGTAATCGAAAATCGCAAATTATCGCTAGGAGAGTCAAAACAAGCGGAAATTTCAGCATTGGCATCCAAAATGAGTCTAGAAAGGGAGTAAGAGGGCATAGCAGCAAGAATGGAAACAGCAGCCGCAGTGACATCAGGATCAGGAAAGTGGAGATCGGAGCGAACACCAGTAGAAACAGAGTCCCAGAGATCAGCAGTGAGGCGGGTGGATCGAATTAAGTCAAAGGAAAGCTTTTTACAAACGGCAGAAGCAGGGGCGGCAACGATCTCTTCGACGGCGGTCTTGGCAATGACGGAAATGTCACGGCCGGCGGCGGATTGTTGGAGAGCTTGAAGGAGAGCACTGGATTGGCGTAAAGCGTCATTGGAGCGGAGGTCGGCTTGGATCTGAGCAAAGAGAATATCCATCTTGGTCTGTAAAGAGACCAAGATTTTAGGATTAATTTCAATCAAAGATGTATTAGTAATTTAGTAGGATCATTCCATTCCAACATCAAAAATAATTTTAATTTTTAACAGGAACGAGAAGAAGAGAAGAAGGAAACAAGAGAAATGGTCTTCTGCAGTTCAAGCCTAACAGTTGGGGCCCAATCCAATGCATCCAACTCCACCTCATACCATTCCATATAAATTTACAAGGCTAAAATCATTATTTGCATTTTAACTCGTGTAAAATAATTATTTCGATATCTAAATTTTATTAAGTCATATTTAATACATAAATTTTTATTTTTTTTATTTGTACTGAAAAATAAAAAATCATGTGTCAAATGTGATTTTAGTAAAATTTAAGTACTCTAATGACTATTTAATACAAATTCATGGAGCAAATAATGCTTTTAGCCAATTTATAACTAGCATTTATAACTATCATCAGATGCAATATTAAGGCAAATTAATCATAATAAATTAAAAGTTATATCTAAATGAATTTGAGTTAATTCAAATGTAACATAATTTATAATAAATAATAGCACATAATAATATAATAAAAAATATATTTAATAATGTCTCACCATTCTTCATGGAATTTATAGTTTTGTATGATGGAAAATCCTAAATAGATAATAGCCCATAAATCAGTCATGTCAAATCATCAAGAATAAAACAGATGCGAAATCATACCTGAATCCATAGCCATTAAGGATGCGAAAGGTTTTAAGGTTTCTAGTTGACACAGAAATCTGAATTTTCTCTGAAGTGCTGGGATACTCGAGAGAAAATTAGGGTTAGGTTACTCTGTGCAACCAGGACCATAACCTATTTATACAGTGACTTATTTACTAATTTGCCCATCATAAATTAGTTTAAATCCTTTATTTTAATAAGACAATTATTAAGTCCAATTTGACTTTAACTTAATCAGATCACTTTTATTTGGACTAAAACTCTAATAGCTTATAATATACAATATTCACATATTTAATTTATATAGGTCCATAAATTCCAACAATCTCCCACTTGGACCTTATAGATATAAATATGCGATAACCTCATTAGTTGTATATTATATAATACTTTATGAGCTCAAAAATGCTAGCATAACTGAAATCGTCTTTGACAATTCCGTTCATGAATTATATCGATATAGGATCAAAGAGATCTTCGTTACATTTATCATAACTAAACCCAACAATGGTCACATATATTAATATAACCAACAATATGGATCAAATATGGATGTGTAGCATGGAAATATCATGTAATGTGATCTGTAATATGCCTATTTCCAACTGGTCCAACCTTATTGCTTAATGAGATCAAACAAAGTAGAGAGTGGAAACTGTATAACTGAATGATAAACTTTATGTACCCATAAAAATATCCATATGACATGTCAACCAAAATAAATTCAAGCATCTGTAAGTACAAACTTCCACTAAATTGATATATCATCCAATAGTATAACACCCATGTGAGCAGTGTGCTCATGAAAGACCTTGGATATTAATCCTTTAGTAAGCGGATCCGCAATCATGGAGTTTGTGCCAATATGCTCTATAGATATTTGACCACTCTGAACTCTTTCTTTAACAATTAGGAACTTAATGTCTATATGTTTAGACTGTGAAGAGCTCCTATTGTTGTTGGAATACAGTACTGCTGATTTATTGTCACAAAATAACTTCAATGGTCTTTCAATACTATCCACAATTCGCAGCTCTGTAACAAAATTTTTTAACCATATCCCTTGATTTGATGCCTCATGACATGCTACAAATTCAGCTTCCATGGTGGAAGAAGCCATGAGGGATTGTTTCACACTTTTCCATGAAATGGCTCCTCCAGTTAGCAAGTAAATGTAGCTTAAAGTGGATTTATGACTGTCTTGGCATTCAGCAAAATCAGAGTCGGAATACCCAATGATCTCTAACTGATCCGATCTCTTATATGTGAGCATATAATCTTTTGTTCTCTGTAGATAACGCATAACCCTTTTGGCTGCTTTCCAATGATCCATGCTTAGTTCACTTAAATATCTACCTAACATTCCAACAATGTATGCGATATCCGGACGTGTGCAAACTTGAGCATACATTAGACTTCCTATAGCTGAAGCATAAGGAATATTTTGCATTTCCTTAGACTCGAGTTCATTCTTAGGGCACTGATTGCGACTAAGCTTATCTTCCTTAGCTACTGGGGTATCTCCTGGTTTACAATTTTGCATGCCAAACCTTTTGAGAATCTTTTCGATATAGCTCTTTTGTGATAATCCAAGAATGCTCTGAGTGCGATTCCGGTATATCTTAATTCCTAATACAAAAAATGCGTCACCAAGATCTTTCATCTCAAATTTCTTTGATAGAAATCTCTTAGTTTCGTGCAATATGTCTATATCATTGCTGGCAAGCAATATGTCTATATCATTGCTGGCAAGCAATATGTCATCGACATATAATACCAGGAAAATGTACTTACTCCCACTAAACTTGTGATATATACATTCATCAACTGCATTTATTTGAAAACCAAAAGAAATGACAATTTGATGAAATTTGTGATACCACTGACAAGAAGCTTGTTTGAGTCCATAGATGGATTTCTTTAATTTACAAATCATTTGCTTTGAATATTCTGAAACAAAGTTTTTTGGTTGTTCCATATAAATCGTTTCATCAATGTCGCCATTGAGAAACGTTGTCTTAACATCCATCTGATGCAACTCAAGATCAAAATGTGCCACAAGTGCCATTATTATTCTAAAAGAGTCTTTAGATGAAACTGGAGAGAAAGTCTCTTTATAATCAATGCCTTCCTTTTTAGTAAAGCCCTTGGCAACAAGGCGATCCTTATATCTCTCCACATTACCTTTTGAATCCCTTTTGGTTTTAAATATCCATTTACAACCAATAGGTTGCATACCTTCATGCAATGGTACAAGATCCCAAACCTTGTTGTCTTTCATGTACTTTATTTCTTCATTCATGGCATTGATCCACTCTTGAGATTTTAAGCTTTCAATGGCCTGACGGAAGTTGATTGGATCATCTTCCATCTTTTTATTGTCTACCTCATGCTCTTTGAGAAATACAATATAATCATCTGAAATTGCACTTCTCCTTTCTCTAGTGGATCTTCTTAATGGCATTTGTTCTTGAGGTTATTGAGTTTGTTCTTCAGGAATAACCTGTTGAACTGGATCCAGGAGATTTTCGACATTGTCTTGTGGTTCTGGTGTTGCTTCTTAAACCGTGTCAGGAAGAAAGTCTTGGTCCTGATCATGGCCAATTACAACTGTAGGAAGAGAAATAAATTTCTCTTCAAAGACAAAATTTCTAACCTTATCTCCTCCTCCAAATTCAACATCCTCAAAGAACTTAGCATTTCCCATCTCAAAAAATGATATTTTTGTGGGATCATAGAATTTGTACCCCCGAGACCTTTCAGAGTATCTAACAAAATAGTTACTGACCGTTCTTGAGTCCAATTTTGTTTCATTTGGCCTATAAGGCCCTGCCTCAGCTGGACAACCCCAAATGTGTAAATGTTGTAAGCTAGGTTTCTTACCCGTCCATAGTTCATAAGGGGTTTTGGTCGTTGCTTTGGTTGGAACTCTGTTAAGGATGTAAGCTGCAGTCTTTAATGCCTCTCCCCAGAGTGAATCTGGCAAAGTAGTATGACTGATCATACTCCTTACCATGTCCTTTAGTGTTCTATTTCGTCTTTCAGCTACACCATTCATGTTAGGACTTCCTGGCATGGTGTACTATGGGACGATTCCACATTCCTCTAGGAATTTGGCAAATGGCCCTGGACGTTGTTCACCTGATCCGTCATATCTACCATAGTATTCACCACCACGGTCAGATCTAACAGTTTTAATCCTTTTATTTAGTTGATTTTTAACTTCAGCTTTAAAGGATTTGAACACATCCAAGGCTTGGGATTTCTCATGAATGAGATAAAGGTACCCATAACATGAATAATCGTCTATGAACGTAATAAAGTATCGTTGACCATTCAAAGAAGTAGTAGGGAATGGTCCACAAATGTCTGTATGTATTAGTTCTAAGACTTCTGTAGATCTGTTGGCACCTAATCTCCTTTCATTTGTTTGTTTTCCTTTAATACACTCAATATAGATTTCAGAATCTGAAAAACCAATTGAATCAAGAATTCCATTTGACACAAGCCTTTCAATTATTTGTTTAGAAATGTGGCCTAATCTCTTGTGCCAAAGTGATACAGAATTCTCATTAGTTAATTTTCTTTTAGTACCCACATGCATGGTTTCATTATATGAAGCAATTGTATCAAGCAAGTATAGGTTATCATTACTAGATAAAGAACCAGAACCAATAAGTTTTAAACTTTGAAAAAGACTAAACTTACCGTTTCCAAAAGAACAACAATATCCTGATTTGTCCAATACAGAAACAGAAATTAAATTTCACTTAAATGACGGTACAATAAAAGTCTCTTTCAAATCTAAATAAATTTCAGTCTTTAATAATAACCTAAAAGTGCTTATTGCCTCAACTTCAATTTGCTTGCCATTGCCTACATAGATGTATCTTTCATCATTACTCGGCTTTCGGCAGCTCAGGCAACCCTGCATGGATACACTTTTGTGAGTAGTGGCACCTGAATCTATCCACCAAGTGTATCTAGGTACTGAAATTAAATTAACTTCAGAACAAACAAAAGCATGAAATGTACCTTTCTTTGCACGCCAAGCATGATATTTGGTACAGTCTTTCTTTTTATGAGAAGCTCCTTTACAAAATAAGCAACCAGATTGTTGAATTTTATCTTTATTTTTCTTACGTTGCTTCTTTTGTTCAGTAGTTTATGTATCCTTCTTCCTTTTCTTATTGTAGCCCTTGAAAGATAATGCCAAATGAGCACTTTCTGCTTTTCCAAGCTTTATCCTATCTTCCTCATTCACCAGATGAGAAATGAGCTCATTAAGAGTCCACTTCTCCCTTTGAGTATTATAACTCACCTGAACTTGACTGAATTGTGAAGGAAGAGAGATAAAAACCAAATACACTAATAAATCCTTAGAAATTTTTAATTTTAGTGCCTTTACCCTGGATGCAATCTGCTCCATTGCCAAAATGTATTCCCTTATGCTCTCATTGCCCTTATACCTCATGGAAACAAGTTTATTTATCAAACTACTTGCTTCCACCTTTTCACTTTTAGCAAAGCGTTTTTCAAGGGCTTCAAGGAACGATTTGGCATTTTGATTTTCGGACGCAGTGTCCTTAAATGTATCTGGAATTGCATGGCTCATGATCATTAGACTTAAGCGATTTGAGCGCTACCACTTCTCAAAGTTTCTCTTTTGTTCTGAGGAACTTTCAGCTATAAGAGGAGCAGGAGGCTCAACCCGAAGTGCATAGTCTAGATCCATGCAACCTAGAACGATAGTAACGTTCTCTTTCCATTTCTTAAAATTTGTGCCATTCAGCATAGGAAGTGAGTTAATATTTGCAGATATTGAACCAGTAGAGGTATTTTCTGAATTTAGAGAACAAAAAAAATATATCAAACTCACAATTAATACTTTAAATTTCATAAAATAATAGATTCAAAAATAATGGCCAATCCCATCACAAGACACCTAACACAGCATTGAAATTTAGTCTTTGGACAGAAAAATCAATTTATAAGTGGTAATCTTGGTGCAGTAATCAAGTATTGATAATAAATTCTTGTCAAATATCAAGCCTTTCTTTGGACTGACTCAACATTCACATGGAAACCCAAATAATTATCACATATTTATTACCACAAATATGTTCTAATTTCGGCCAGATAATAATAACCTTCCTTTGGACCGGCTATTATCCGCATAAAATTTCGAACATAAATATATATTCCTTCCCAATATTTTGATTTAATTAACCTACACAATAGAAGTTACTTTGGCAACATATTGCTTCAATTAATTAAATTAAAATATCAGTAATTAAATTTTAGGCCAATTGTGAATCTAAACTTTAATTATACAAATAAACTTAAAAATATTAATCATAATCCTGAATAATTAATATTTTACATTAAAATTATGACACAAAATAATAATATCAACATAATTTATTCATAGAAGTGATAGTGTACCAATTCATATGAATTATGGGTAAAAGGGATTAAAGAATGAATAAACACATAAATTCTGTTACATATTATAAACTGAAACAAGCCAGTAGCACATAAAAGAGGTTGGTACAATGGATAAAGGCTTGTTAAAAATATGGTAAGGTCATGAGTTCCAGTCATATAACGGTAAATGACAACCATTTTAATTTACACATATCTAGAATGACGATTGTACCCCTTAAAAAACCATACAATTGCCGTGGTGTCCACCTTTCATGCAAAGATAACATTACCCTCAATAACAAAATTACAATCATGCCATCATCTTCAACCTCCCTTTTAAAACGCAATTCCCTTCTTCAACTGAAAACCTATTTTTTTTTTATTTTATGCCTTAACAGAACACAACCCATTGCTTAAAATTAAATCCAAAACATGTGAACTGAAAAGCGACCGAATTAAAGTAATATACATCAAGCAATATTAATTACACAGGGAGATAAAAGAAAAATAACAAAACACAAAAGTAATCAAAATTGCCAAACCCTTAAGTAATCAAAATTGCCAAACCCAAATACCATATAAGGCAATCAACGGGAATAGTGAATCATGCCCAATGTTGCTCGGCAAAAACAAACAAAATTGCGATTCAATTATACCGATTGCTGAATCCATAAAAATTGAAGTTGTACAACATAATAAAAAACAACCGCAAACGAAAAATAAACAATTGATTAAAAATCCTTAATTAAATTTAAAAGAATCAAAACCCAAAAAATTAATTCTTGATGATTAAACATGAATTAGGCTCTGATACCAATTGATAGATAATAGCCCATATATCGGTCATGTCAAATTATCAAGAATAAAACAAATGCGGAAGTATACCTGAATTCATAGCCATTAAGGATGCGAAAGGTTTTAGGGTTTCTAGTTGACACAGAGATCTGAATTTTCTCTGAAGTGATGAGATACTCGAGAGAAAATTAGGGTTAGGTTACTCTGTGCAACCAGCACCATAACCTATTTATACAGTGACTTATTTACTAATTTGTCCATCATAAATTAGTTTAAGTCCTTTAGGTTTCTACACATTTAAAATAACCTCCATATTTTAATAAGACGATTATTAAGTCCAATTTGACTTTAACTTAATCAGATCACTTTTATTTGAACTAAAACTCTAATAACTTATAATAATATACAATATTCACATATTTAATTTATATAGGTCCATAAATTCCAACATTGTATATATCTAAGGCTTCATTGCAAAAGAAAATTCTATTTTTTTTAGTACAAATTTAGCTATAAGCTTATTATAAGGTAGTTACATAGTAAATGTGACTAATGTCTTTGACTATAGTTACACAAATTTGTTTCCTCCTCTTAACAGCAAAAGTTTGTCTAATTTTAATATAAGCAACTTGTGCTCTATAATTCATATGCATCAATTCATAACACCGACCTCATTCATGGGTTCTTGCCTGTTGTCATTTACTATTTATTAAATTATTCCAAATTCAGCTTCAATTAATTATAATAGCAAGAGGATGGAAACCATCATACGATAATTTCTATAACTTGATTAATAACTTGCAGGGATAAAAATTAACCTCATTTAGACCTATACGGCCTACTTTTTATTAATTTATGTTCACATGTTCTATTATCAATTTATTATAAAAGCTTCTTTTGAGTTATTGGTTATATTGGATTTATTTGAGAAGAGAACTTTGCTGATTAAGCAATTTCATTGAATTATATAGTTGATAGTTTCTAAATTTCTTACTTACTAACAACACTTTTTTGTTCTTACTCTATTTGATTCTTGTAGACTTTGCTTTCGAATAACAAAAAAATAGATAAAAACAATAAAAGAAACACATACAAACCACTCTCCCTGGCTTTTCTGCACACCATTATGCAGGTGGGGATTAGAAACTGATATTTCTGTAAGAAGATAATTAAAAAAAAGGAGGATACTTTGAAAAAGTCAAAGATGGTGGCTGTGCAATTTGCATTTGCGAATTCATTAGCTTTTCATATGCTTATAATAGGCATTGTTCTTTTGCAAAATTCATAACTCCAATTTCAAGCAAATAAAATACGTGTGGGATGAGTTTGTTTGTGAGCATAAGAAAATAGTGAGAGTTTAAGAGTTTGTTCAAAAATTTCTGGGATACTCTCTGGGTACTTTTCTTGTGTTGAGAGTATAAAAAAAATATTGTATTTGTTATTGTGTGGTTGTAACAATTTTCCACATAATGAATATTTTTCTTGGTTGTCTTTTGACAACGGCCGTGGTTTTTCTCCGATTTTGGAGTTTTTCACATAAATTATTGTCTTGCGATTTCTCTGTATTTGTTCGACTATTTTTCATATTTTATTAAAGGCAATTTCCTGGGATAAAGTGGGAGAATTTTTTCCCAACAACTGATATCAAAGCCAAGGTGGAGCCAAAGTTCTTTCTTAGTATGCTCTGTGGTTCCAACATAAACTGATTTTTCACATCAGAAAAGATTTTTTATTGGGTACTATACACGTATATGGGTATTGTTCACGTATACGATCACTATTCATCTATATGGTACTATTCACGTAAATAGTGAAAGCTGATTTGTTCGTGATAGAAAAATATTTATAACAAAGTTCGATATTGAGAAATTTGACGGAAGAATCAATTTTACCTTATGGCAAATGCAAGTCAATGATGTATTAATCCAGTATGGATTTTATAAAGTATTGAAGGGAAAAACAATCCCTTTGACCAACAGTGGAGATTCAGGAAAGTCCACAGTGAGCGATGAAGATTGGGAGGAGCTAGACATGAAAGCTGCCAGTCTAATTCGTCTTTGTTTAGCAAAAAATGTTATTGCTAATGTGATTGGACTATCTACAATAAAAGAGATCTGGAATAAGTTTGAAGAATTGTACCTGACAAAAAGTGTCTCAAATAGACTTTATTTAAAGGAGCAATTTTATAAATTGCAAATGGAAGAAGGCATGAAAATCTCAGATCATCTGAGTGTCTTGAATAGAATTATTTTTGAATTGGAGACTCTTGGAGTTAAGATAGATAAGGAGGATAAAGCCTTGCAACTCATCTTGTCTCTTCCATCTTCCTATAAACACATGCAACCCATTTTAATGTATGGGAAGAAAACTGTAGTTTTTTCAGAGGTGGCGAGTAAATTAATTTCTGAAAAAAGAAGAATGAATGGAGAAAATAAACGTTCAGAAAACTCAATTTTGGCTGTTTATGGGAAGAAGAAGAAGAAGAACTCTGAGAATAAAATTGCATGCTGGGGATGTGGGCAAACTGGCCACATTAAAAGGAACTGCAAGAAGGGTGGAGCTAGTTCGGACAATAGCTTCAAAGAACAAGCTGATGTTATCAATGTAGTCTCCCTGCAAGAGGAAGATGGTGAATTTTATTAAATATATATATGTCCTCATGGCATGATTGCTACCATTGAAAATGCCATGAAATATGACATATGATTGGTAGCATGTCGATCAAAACCCTAAGCTTCCGTTAAAGTTTATCAAAAAACAGAGAGAATAGAGCAAGATGAAAACCACCTCATGTGTTATCATTTTCACATAGAGTAACAAAGAAAAGTTTATATACAAAAACTTTCCAGCTAATAAAGACAAAAAAAAAAAACTAACTAACTAGTGAAAGTAAAAGAATAAATACAAAAACTACAAAACGTTGAGTATGAGAAATAGTGTGAGAAATAGTAAAACAGTGAGTACTACTGAGTACTGGTGAGATATTCCCTCAAGTTGGAGAATGGTGAAAATTGACCAGTCCCAACTTGCTACAACATTTGAGGAACAAAGGAGCAATCAAAGCCTTAGTAAAAACATCAGCAATTTGTAACGAAGAGGCCAAGTATGTAGTATCAATGAATCTGCTTTTCAACTGCTCACGAATGACGTGACAGTCAATATCGATGTGTTTCGTTCGTTCATGAAAGACTGGGTTTGCAGCTATGTGAAGAGCTGCTTTGTTATCACACTTTAAAGAAATTGGAAGAGGAAAACAAATATTTAGATCATGTAAGAGATAGCTAAGCCACTGTGACTCACAAACCGTGATTGCCATACTACAGTATTCAGCCTCCGCAGAAGAACGAGAAACAGTAGGCTGCTTTTTGCTCTTCCAAGAAATCAAGGATGAACCAAGATAAACACAAAAACCGGTGACTGATTTTCTAGTGTCAGAGCACACACCCTAATCAGCATCACAGTAAGCAGTGAGAGTGAAGGAATTATTTGCAGGGAAAAACAAGCCCAATGAAGGACTATTCTTTAAAAACCTGAGCAAGTGTATAGCACACTGCCAATGCAGAGTTCTAGGCGCATGAACAAACTGATTCAGCTGATGGACAGTAAATGTAATATCGGGCCTAATAAAACCAAGATACAACAATCTTCCAATTAATCTTCTATACTGATGAGCATCTAGTAAAAGATCTCTAGAATCCGAAGTAGAAGACAATTTAATACCTTTCTGGAAAGGAGTTGTCACAGGTTTTCCTCCTAAAAGACCGGCTTCTTGAATTAAATCCAAGACGTACTTTCATTGATTAACATATAAACCTGCTTCAGAACGAGCAATTTCTAATCCCAAAAAGTACTTCGCAAAGCCAAGATCTTTGATAGTAAACCGTGTATCCAAGAAGCATTTGACCTTTTGTATATCAAGTGCTGAGTTGCTAGTAAGAAGCATATCATCAACATATATTAAAATAGCCATAAAAACATCGGCAGATTGTAGAATAAACAAGCAATGATCAGTAGAGGATTGCTTAAAACCATAAGACTGAAGTTGAAGTGTTAACTCAGCATTCCATTGCCTTGAGGCTTATTTCAAGCCATAAAGAGACCGTTTTAATCTACAAACCTGACCAGGTTTAGCCTTGGAATAGCCATCAGGTGGAAACATATACACTTCCTCATCAATATGACCATGAAAAAAGGCATTGTTGATGTCTAGCTGATGGAGTTCCCAACTCTTAGCTGCTACCATAGCTAAAAAGACTCGAACAGTAACTACTTTAGCAACAAGAGAGAAACTATCAATGTAGTCAAGCCCTTCAATCTGATTATACCCCTTTACAACCAACCTAGCTTTAAACCTATCAACTGATCCATCAGGTTTAAGCTTTACTTTATATACCCACTTTGAGCCAATCGCCTTCTTGCCTTGAGGAAGATCTGTAAGAATCCAAGTGTGATTCTTTTCTAGACCTTCAATTTCATCCTTCATAGCAAGTTCCCACTGTATCTAGCCTTTAGCATCTGCATAAGAGTGAGGTTCATGCATTTTTGACAAATTAGACAAAAAATATGTATAATTTGTCGAAAAGGAACTAGAAGCAAGAAAAGGAAAAGTGGATGGAGTGTATTTTGTAGGCTTAAGAACTTCAGCTACAGCTGGTTGTTGGTCATGAACAAGATTAGTTTGAAAATCAGCAAGCCACGATGGAGCTTTTGGTTGCCGTGAACTTCTTCTAGGTAAATTTTCAATAGGAACCAGAACTGGAACTGGATTCAAAGCATCAATAGAAGTAGGTGGATTACGAATTGGAGAAGAAGTATGAGTCCCAGATTCATTAAGAATCGAAACAGTAAAATCATGTAAAACAACCGGCACAATAGACACTGGTGGTTGGGAAGAAGACTGGAGCGTGGACTCCTGTTTGTAAGGAAAAATATCTTCATGAAACAGCAGATCTCGACTAACAAAGCATCTTTGACTCGTCAAATCATACACCTTGTACGCCTTTTGTCCAGGAGAAATACCAATATAAACTCCTTTAATAGCTCTTGAAGCAAATTTATCTTTGTTCGGTCTATTGTCAGTGCAATAGCATAAACACCCAAAAACCTTAAGATGGTCAAAAGAGGGTTCCTTTTGAAATAGCAACTGGTAGGGACTCTGCCATTTAAGAACAGAAGATGGCAGCAAATTAATTAAAGTGGTAGCATGTAGTATAGCATGACCCCAAAAAAATTTTGGTAAGCCAGCCTGATGAAGTAAAGCTCTCGCCACTTGCAATAAATGTCTATGTTTGCGTTCAACTATGCCATTTTGCTGAGGAGTATAAGGGCAACTTTTCTAGTGAATAACTCCATTCTCCTGTAACAAATGTTGACAATGAGAGCTAATAAATTCCCCTCCATTATCCGACCGAAGAACTTTCAGATTAGCATCAAACTGGTTCTTTATCATTTTGATGAACATTGCTAAAATTGTGACTGTTTGTGATTTTTGAACCATTAGATAAGTCCAGGTACATCTGCTAAAATCATCAACAAGAGTTAAGAAATTGTGTGCTCCTGACATAAAAGCATGAGCATAGGGCCCCCAAATGTTAGCGTGTACAATTTCAAACTTAGCAACTGCTCTAGAATGGCTTACTGGAAACTGTAATCGTGTCTGTTTTGCCATGGGACAAACATAACAAAATTCTGCAACCTTATCAAAATCAACAGTATTTCCATTAATCATGGATAAGTGTTTCATTACAAAAGAAGAGGGATGACCTAATCTTTGGTGCCTAATCTATTTATTAGTTACAGATATATTATTTACAGTATGATCACGGTCAAAAGACTTAGAAAAGGAAGAAGAAACAGATTGGTCATGTTTACAGGATGAATTATTCAAGAAAGAACTATGATCTAGAATATAAAGGTTGTCTACAACATGTCCCTTGGCTAGAATCTTCTCACTCTTCAATTCCTGTAACAAACAAGAATTCGGGTAAAATTGGAATAAAAGTGAAGAAGTTTGTAACAGTTTATTAACAGATAAAAGGTTATGGTTAAAGGTTGGGATGAATAAAACATATAGGAGGGTTAAAGTGAACAGTTTCATAATGCCTTTATAGGCCACATGTGTGATAACACCATTGGGAAAATGGACTTTAGTAGGTTTATCAACAGGAGTTAAAGTCTGAAACAAGGATCTATTTGAACAGATATGCGCAGAAGCACCAGTGTCAACAATCCAGCATCTCAAGTTTGTGGAATGAATGTTTTCCAAGGACATACCTGCATATTCCACTTGAGCAAAATTCAGCTGTTGAGATTCCGCCATTTGCTTCCCTTTGAGTGCCTTTGCAATTTCTTGTTGAATAAGCTCAGTGAGATTTTGCATACTATTGATTTTCAAATCCTCATCGTCATGTTCTAGAGGTGTTTCAACCATATAAACTTGTTTAGCTTTTCCTATCCCTTTTTCATTGCCCTTCTTCTGTTTTAATTCTTTGTACCATTCTGGATATCCATGTAACTTGAAACAACTATCTTTCTCATGTCCCTCTGTTTTACAAAAATCACAATATTTATCTTCCTTCTTCCTAGAATCTTTCTTCTTGAAATTTCCTTTTCCTCTACTGTACTTATCTGATCCAGCACTTTTTATCATCGTAGCATTACCATTAACAGTATCACGCATCATGTTAATTTCTCGTTGTCTTTTTATTCGAAGCACCATAGCATATACTTTATTAACAGACGGCAGAGGATCAGATGCTAAGATTTGACTCCTAAAATAATCAAAACTCTAATTCAATCCCATTAGGAACTGGACAACTTTGTTCTTTGTATCAATTTCTTCAAGGTTCTTGCTCAACTGACAACTACAACTAGTACAAGAACAAATCAGAATAGGTTGCAATCTTGAAATCTCATCCCAGCACTTATGAAGTTTACTGTAGTAAACAGTGATAGAACTACTTCCTTGTTCAATGGAAGTTATCTCTCTCTGGATCTGGTATATTTGAGGTGTATTATTACTGTCCCCAAACCTCTCTTCTAACAGATCCAATAAAATCTTGGAAGTGGGACTGTAAATAAAGGTTTATGCTATCTCTTTGCTAATTGAATTCAAGATCCATTGTTTGATCATACAGTCTACCTTCCTCCAGCGTTTGTATTCTTGTGCACTGTCAAGTGGTGGTGCAACCGTGCCTTCAATAAAGCCCAGCTTATCTTTTGCTTCTAATGATTTTTTCACAGAAATACTCCAACTCATGTAATTATTGATAGTAAGAAAACTAGTTACTAAAACCATTCCAGGATAGTCTGAACTATGCAACTGTAACGGATCATCCTCTGCATGAACCCGTGGAGCTCGTGGAACAAATCTCCTATTTTCTTCTCTTGTCTCTGTAGATTCAACATCATCTCCAATAACTGCCATTCAAGAAAATTCAGATCGATCAAGAATACAGATCTATAATGAAAACCTTTACGATCTAGTAATACAAACTAGAATATCAAAATACTTCAACAGCAGGGACAACGATACAAGATTTTATGAAGCCAAGAATCGAAATGGCTCTGATACCATGATCAAAACCCTAAGCTTCCGTCAAAGTTTATCAAAAAACAGAGAGAACAGAGCAAGATGAAAGCCACCTCACGTGTTATCATTTTCACATAGAGTAACAGAGAAAAGTTTATATACAAAAACTTCCTGGCTAATAAAGACAAAAAAAAAAAACTACCTAACTAGTGAAAGTAAAAGAATAAATATAAAAACTACAAAACGGTGAGTATGAGAAATAGTGAAACGGTGAGTACTACTGAGTACTGGTGAGATATTTCTACAGTCCACGGATTTGCACACGGGCATTGGCTGATAATTATGCAACGTGTGTGGTGCAACAAAAGAATGTCGATGGCTAATGAACTTCCTGAACGATCAAGAATACAGATCGATCAAGAATACAGATCTATAATGAAAACCTTTACGATCTAGTAATACAAACTAGAATATCAAAATACTTCAACAGTAGGGACAACGATACAAGATTTTATGAAGCCAAGAATCGAAATGGCTCTGGTACCATGATCAAAACCCTAAGTTTCCGTCAAAGTTTATCAAAAAACAGAGAGAACAGAGCAAGATGAAAGCCACCTCACGTGTTATCATTTTCACATAGAGTAACAGAGAAAAGTTTATATACAAAAACTTTCTGGCTAATAAAGACAAAAAAAAAACTACCTAACTAGTGAAAGTAAAAGAATAAATATAAAAACTACAAAACGGTGAGTATGAGAAATAGTGAAACGGTGAGTACTACTGAGTACTGGTGAGATATTTCTACAGTCCACGGATTTGCACACGGGCATTGGCTGATAATTATGCAACGTGTGTGGTGCAACAAAAGAATGTCGATGGCTAATGAACTTCCTGAACGATCAAGAATACAGATCGATCAAGAATACAGATCTATAATGAAAACCTTTACGATCTAGTAATACAAACTAGAATATCAAAATACTTCAACAGTAGGGACAACGATACAAGATTTTATGAAGCCAAGAATCGAAATGGCTCTGATACCATGATCAAAACCCTAAGCTTCCGTCAAAGTTTATCAAAAAACAGAGAGAACAGAGCAAGATGAAAGCCACCTCACGTGTTATCATTTTCACATAGAGTAACAGAGAAAAGTTTATATACAAAAACTTTCTGGCTAATAAAGACAAAAAAAAAAACTACCTAACTAGTGAAAGTAAAAGAATAAATATAAAAACTACAAAACGGTGAGTATGAGAAATAGTGAAACGGTGAGTACTACTGAGTACTGGTGAGATATTTCTACAGTCCACGGATTTGCACACGGGCATTGGCTGATAATTATGCAACGTGTGTGGTGCAACAAAAGAATGTCGATGGCTAATGAACTTCCTAAAAAATCAGCATGGAAGTTGCACCATAATTTATTAGTAAATTTTTCAACATGGGCCGAGGTGAAATTCTTGGAGTTAGTGTTAATTCCAAGTGGGTATATTTTTTATGGTGGAATATGATAATTTTTGTTTAAAAATTGTAATTGTCGGTGTTAGACAATGTTTTGGTAGCCTATATTTTTTATTTTTAATTATGGTGGAGATTGTAAGAAAATAATTAAAAAAAAAAAGGATACTTTGAAAAAGTCAAAGATGGTGGCTGTGCAATTTGCATTTGCAAATTGTAAACGCACGGAAAGCTAATGAATTAGCTGTCCATATGCGTATAAGAATGCTTATAAATAAGCATTGTTCTTTTGCAAAATTCATAACTCCAATTTCAAGCAAACAAAATACGTGTGAAATGAATTTGTTTGTGAGCATAAGAAAATAGTGAGAGTTTATGGGTTTGTTCAAAGATTTTTGGGATATTATCTGGGTATTTTTTTTTTTGTTGAGGATATAAGAAGAATATTGTATTTATTATTGCGTGATTGTAACAATTTTTCACATAGTGAATATTTTTCTTGGTTGTCTTTTTACAACGGCCGTCATTTTTCTTCGATTTTGAAGTTTTTCACATAAATTATTGTCATGCGATTTTTCTGTGTTTATTCGACTATTTTTCATATTTTATTAAAAGCAATTTTCTGGGATAAAGTGGGAGAAATTTTTCCCAACAATTTCAACACTCAAGAAAGCAAGTTGTATCTGAGACGAGTAATTGAAAAAACAGATTCTGGGATAATATGCAGTCAACAATACCATGTTGAAAACAACTTGTATGATCACAGGCTAAATATATAAGTTTTCCAACTAAGCCTCAAACCAATCGGTTCTTTCAAAATATGGCATTGTGATATCTGATGTAATTATGCAAATCTTCATAAAAGCCGCAAACTTTTGAAAGATCAACATGTTCAATTCCTATACCAGACATGTATTTTAAGACAGGACAGATGGTGTCGCTCTACTTTCCTGGACAGACAGATAGATATACATATTTTGGATCGTACTTTTTCATTGCTTCAGATGTTGGAAGTACCCCTCCCCAGTAACCGAGTACTTGAACGTAAAGTTCTCTTCAGATGAAATACCTGAATTTTATAGATTTAAAACTTGACTTCATATATCCTTTTTGAAGAATTTGACAAATTTGCAGAGATTAGCATATGATTTTCCACAGCCTGAGCACTTGAACTTGAAGTTCTCGTCAGAATTCACTAATTTGCCTGCAAACCTATTGAGAAAACAAAGCAAACAGAATAACAAAAAAAGAAAAATAAAAGATTTAAAGAAGTTCACATGAAAAAAAGAAGTTATTTTGTCCGAGAAAGTAAGTGATTCACCTTCTTTGGGTTTGTTATGACTGCATTTTACCATCCATCATCAATTATCAAAAACTTTTTGGCTTCCAAAATGATAAATGAGACTTTCAAAACAGCTCCATACATACTATTGAGATATTGAGACAGCATAACATTCAGACCCAAGGATCAGACAGCATAACATTCAGACCCAAGGATCATATTTTCAGGAATAATTACCTTAAATTCTAGAAGCATGCTCCAGAGAAATCATCTTCCTTAAGTCCTTCCTCAATATTTTTCCTGCTGGACTCTTAGGTATGGAACTGACAAAAGCTACTCTCCTTATTTTCTTGTAAGGTGCAACCTGCTCTCAAGCATAATTTGTTAGCCAGAGTCTTCTTTTCAGAATCTTCACAATCTAATAACTGAATTGATGAGAGACTAGCAAATGAAGAATTAGGATTTTTTATTAGTTATTAGCGCTAAAAAATGGTGCTTCTATTTGAAAAGTCAATGATGAAATTAAGAAAGAAAACTAGAAGGAAATGACCAGGATCAATTAAGCATTGAAAATATTTTTACCAATTTGGCTACAAAATCTATTATCTCTCTTTCATTTATGCTGCTCTGAGGCTGTTTCACCACAAAGGCAAAGGGCACCTGACCGGCTAGTTCATCAGGATATCTGCAAATATTTTAATGTCATCAGCTATTTAAACTTCTGTCAATCATAAATGCTAAAACTGAATAATAGTTAAAATGCATCAATTTTACTGAATACATTTGATTTTGGTTGAGAAACATCCTTGAAGTAGAATTTATGCAATGATTTGAGGGCAAAAATTCCCAAAAACTTAAAAAGTGTGTAGTGAATACTTACGGCATAACAGCAGCATCAACTATTTGTGGGTGGGATTGGAGCAACTGCTCTAGTTCAGCAGGGGCAACCTGAACAGTAAATCGAGTAGTTGGCGAGAAATTATATTTATATGCTTTTTTTTTCCTTTTCATTTCTTGGTTGAGAAAAATTATGTCTTATTGATAATTAAAAAAATAAGATATACACACACACATATATAAAACAGGACACCTGATAGCCCTTGTACTTGATTAATTCCTTAAGCCTGTCAACAACGAAGACAAAACCTTCCTCATCAATATAACAAAGATCACCAGTTCTCAGCCAGCCATCCGATACCAAAGCAGTAGAAGTTGCTTCATGATCACCAATATAACCTACAACCACGGACCACCAATTTCCTCTCTGTCAAAAGCACTTCTAAATGTATACTAAAGTGAAGTTCATTCGTCCAAAAGCACTTTCTAGGCAGCTCAATGATTATGGAATTGAATTCAAAACAGTAAACTTGAGAGTGTGAATCTCAATTAGTTGAAACTTACTAACGATCAATGCAAATAATAAGTAAAATGTGATAAATTACCTTTCATAATTGTGGGACCTCTAACCCAAAGCTCTCCCTGTTGGCCAGGAAGTAAAGCGTCACAGGTTTCAGGAATAACAATTTTTGCTTGAGAGCCGGGTATTAGCCTTCCAACTGAACCCCAGTGGAGAGTTTCTTCAGGATACATTGGACGTGAGCAGAGTCCAGAAGTTTCAGTCAGTCCATAACCCTTCAATCAAGGAATAGCCAGACATGAGGAGCAATTCATCAAACATTACATCCACGAAATTTCATAATGCACTATCAGATCACTACTTTGAATTCATGATTCAATTTTATCCTCTTTCATTGACAATTTTAGTCTCTCAAGATTTATATAAATGCAATAATCATTTTTTTTGAATTTGTATATTTCATTTTGTATTATTCTTGTTCTGCTGAACTATTAATTAGTAGAAAGTTTCTAAATGTCGTGAAAAATAATGATATATGTAGAATAATAAAACAAAATCGATTAATGTCATGAAATATAAAAACATCAAGGGTTGATAAAATATAATAAAAAATATAAAAAATAATAATTTCATGGGGCAAATAAATGTGTTTTTATTTAAAAGGATAATAAGCGCTAACCTGCGATAGGTGCGCCCAGGGAAACTTCGCCGTGAACGGCGCAATTGCATCCTTCCGGAGCGGAGCTCCGCCGCAAATCACTTTCTCAAGCGACATCAAATTATATTCATCAGTTAAATCCCTCTTCACCATCTCCATCACTACCGGCGGCGCCACCGCTAGTTGCGTGACTCTATATTCTTCTATCGCACTCAACATATTCTTTAAATCAAACTTCTCCATCACCACCACCATCTCCCTCAACGCAACCGATTTAAAACTATAGAAAAAACCATAGGCATGAAAATACGGCACCGGACTGAGAGCAACTACCTGTGCTTCTCTCTCTTCCTTAACCAAACAGTACCCTGCAATAACCGCCATCAAATTCCTGTGAGTCAACATAACGCCTTTGACTCTTCCAGTGGTGCCCGACGAATACAAAATTCCTGCCAAATCAAGTTGACTTACTCGAACCTTGCGAAGTTCATGAGTTGAACTCGTCATCATTGAGTCAAACTCGGGCGAGTCAAGGAGAATCGAACCGTGCTTCAGTTTCGGAAGCTTATGAGCCGTAGATGTCGTGGCAAATGCGATAACCGGTTTGGAGAGATCGACTAATCGAGAAATCTCTGACTCGGTGCTGACTGGATTCGCCGGCGAGACAACAACACCGAGTGATAGAAGAGAGAAGTATAGAATCGGGATGTGAACTGAGTTTGGGCAAAGAATGAAAGCTTTGTCACTTTTGGAGAGTTTGGTGACATTTTGGAGGTAGGAGGCCAAAGATTCGGTTGCTTTGACAAAATCGGAGTAGGAGATACGGTGGCCGGTGTATGAGTTCGTTAAGGCAATTGCGTCGGGGCCGAAGGAGTTGAATTGAAATGAGAGAGCGTAGTCGGCTACCGAGATCGGAGTATCAGCTGGTGGGAGATAAATGGGGGGTCTAAGGCTATGAAATATCTTAGTTGCCCAGTTGAAACCGCTCCTTGGATCGATTAGCGAGTTTGTTTGATTCATATGAATGTTTTTGAATTAAAATTTTGGGAACTGCGTAAGATTAATGGTATGTTCACTTGCTAAAAACTCTTTTGTTAACTTGCAGAAAATCTGAAAAATTTTTTACACAAAATAAAAAACAGATATTATATTTATTTTAATCAATTTTTTAAAATTAAAAATTAAAAATAAATTTTTTAACTTTTTAAAATTAAAAAAACATTAAAAAACTAATAAAATATATTTTTTAAATTATTTTAATACATATATACATGTGTGTGTCTATATTCATATACACACATATATATATACATACATATGTGTTTATATATATATATATATATATGTACATATGTATATATACATATGTATATATATACATATGTATATATACATATGTATATATATATAAACATACATATATATACACGCGAGCGCGCGCAGACACACACACACATATATATATATATGTGTGTGTGTGTTTGCGCGCGCGCGTATATACACACACATGTATATATATATATATATATGCATGCACATGCATATGCATATGCGCATATGCATATACATATACACATACATGCATATGCATATATATATACATATATACATATGCACATGCACATATATATACATACACACATACATGTATACATATACATATATATATGTGTGTGTACATACATACACATAAATATAAAATATAAATACTATAATTTATCATTTATTGATATGTATGTGAATATGCATGTGTATTTATGTGTATGTATATACATCCATACACATATATATAGAAAATAATTACTCTAATTTTTCATTTATTGATATGTATACGCATATGTATATGTACACATATATATACATACATACACATATATATAGAAAATAAATACTTTAATTTTTCATTTCTTGATAAATAAACGCGTTTTCTAAATTTTCTACAGAAAATAAATACTCCAATTTTTTAAGAAAATAGAATACAGAAAACAGAAAACTATTTTCTGTAAGTAAACGCACTTACAGTTTACTGAAAACTCTTCCAGTTTTCAAAAAAAAAATTCACAACAAAATAGAGATCATGTTTATTTTAGTCAATTTTTTAGAATAGAAAATAAAAAATAAATTTTTCAGTTTTTTAAAATAAAAAAAAAAGATGGGAGAACTAATAAAATAAATTTTCTGAATTATTTTAATACATATATACATGTGTGTATATATATTAACACATACATACATATATGTACATAAACATATATGTGCATACATATATATGTGTATGTATATGTATTCATAGACATATATGTATGTATATATGTACGTACGTATATAAGTCCATACATATATGTATATGTATGTATGTTCTTATATATAGATATATATATATATATATATATATATGTATATATGCATATACATACATACATACATACATATATATATATGTGTGTGTACGTAGACATACATACACATACATATATACACATATGTATGTACATGTATATACATGCACATACACATACTTATACATATATGTGTGTGTGTGTGTGTGTGTGTGTGTGTGTACGCATACACACACACATACACACACACACATATATATATATGCATGCACATGCACATGCATATGCATATACATATACATATATATATACACATACATGCAAATGCACATGCATATGTATGTGTATGTGCATATGCATATGCATCTATGTGTATGTATGTACATACATACATACATATATATATAGAAAATAATTAATCTAATTTTTCATTTATTGATATGTATACGCATATGCATATGTATATGTATATATACACACATACACATATATATAGAAAATAAATACTCTAATTTTTCATTTTTTGATAAATAAACGCGTTTTCTAAATTTTTTACAGAAAATAAATACTCTAATTTTTTAAGAAAATAGAATACAGAAAACAAAAAACTGTTTTCTGTAAGTAAACTCACCCTAAGTGTCTGTTTGGATTGGGAGAAATGTGAGTAAGTGGGTGAAAAGTAAATTTAAAATACCTTATTTTATCTTGTTTGGTTTGTAAAATGAAAAAAAAGAGAGAGGAATGCAAGGGAAATAAAATTTTTTAATTAACTCTGTGTTCAGCTTTTCATTTCTCTTTGAGAGAAAGCGGGGTAATTGGGAGGGAGATGTGATATAATTATATGAAATTACCAATTTATACATCTCTCTATAAATAAATGTTGATGCTGTTATTGTTTTGGTTTTAACATATTTGAGTATAATATCATTGTTTTGGTAAACTTTTATTTCTCTTTCAAAAAGAGCCACCATGGCATTTACGTAAAATGCATTATATTTCAAAAAGTTTAAGTAAAATTCTTATGTAAGAAATATTTTTTTTCCTGTGAATTACATGTAATCTGAACATTAATAAAGATGTCAAAACTATTTCAAAAGGCTGAGTGAGAATAATATTATATTATCTATAAGGAAAAATAATCATACTAAAAATGGTTCAGTCCAAAATAGAACAAAACCGACCACTGGAATTCATTAAATTCAAAGAAAAATTATTGTATAATATAATATAATACATTAACCCGTTGGTGGGTTAATAAGAGAAATAATTTCCAGTCCTTGCTTTGCCTTCCCCACTTGTCCCTTCCTAGGTGAGTCGTGCCCTTCTCCTCTCAGTAACGAGTCGGCCCTTGTGGCACAACTCATGCCTGCTTCCTTTCTTTCTTCTTCTTGTCGCGAGTCGTACTAGTATTGATTTGAGTAAAAATTAGGCAAAACGCATTACTTAGTCTCTGAACTTTTAAACTTTTCTATGTTAACCCGCTGGTGCGTAAAGGTATTAAAAAATATTACTTGAATGTGTATATTAACCTGTCAACTGATTGATACCATTATTAATATTAACCCACTAGCGGGTTAATATGTAAATGCAGCCATTAAGTGACTTTGATGTAATTATACTATTTGAACTTATTTATATATTAATTATATAATTTCTATTTATATTATGTATGTCATTGCATATAAATTATCTATTTCTATTTGAGAATGATATTGATTATAGCTCTGAAATACTAGTATTGATTTCAGTAAAAATTAGGCAAAATGCATTACTTGGTCTCTGAACTTTTAAGCTTTTCTACATTAACCCGCTGGTGGGTAAAGCTATATTATTTGTCAATAGATATTAGTTATATTTATCGTTTTGTACAAGAATTTAATGCAGAAAAGTTTGAAAGTTCAGGTAACAAGTAATGCATTTTGCCTAAAAAATTTAGTTATTGATATTAATACCATAAAATAACATCACAAGTGTATAAATGTCTAAATAACATATACTATTAAGAAAAAAATTTAATTTACTTTATATTTATTTAATAACATCACAAGGGTATAAATGTCTAAATAACATATACTATTAAGAAGAAAATTTAATTTACTCTATATTTATTTTAAGTTACCAAACAATGGAAAAGAAAATCAAAGGAACTGAAATTTACATTACTCTCATTTTCTCTCATTAAATGAAATTTAATCTACTCTCATCCAAACAAAGCAAATGGTGGAGAAGATGGTCATTGATTAAAGGAAGTGTTTTTCAACACCTTAACACCGGGATTATTATTGTTGGAAACGAGGACAAGAAAGAAAGGAAAATGGAGGCCACTGTGTGGCCACCGAGCCAACGTGCTTATGAAAACATAATTCTATTATTTTATAATAAAAACATTTATAAAAATTGAAAAATCACGAGTATTTTATGTTTACCTATATTTTTAAATTATTTCAATTGACACGTTGGGTGAAAAACAAAATCAGATTTTTAGGGCCTCTCTTCGATTTCGGAGACTTTTTTTATATTTAATGTGTTTTTAAAACTTATTCTGATTTCTAGAGTGTTTTGAAAAGTATGTGGAGAATAGGGGTGTTCAGTTCATTTCTGCTGGGAATGGTTGCGAAAATGAGACTGTATTTGCACATATTTCGAGGCATCCATGTGGGGTGGTCAGAAAAGCTACCATTTCTGCAATGGTATTTTGTGAAAATAGCTTGGCAGAAGACCACCCATTTCCACAAAAGACCATTGCGAAAATGGGTGTTGTCCTGACACCCCTCACTCCAATTAATTGCACAGCCCCTTATATATATTTCCCTCCCTCCATTCTACTCATTTCCTGCGCAAGTGGTAAGTTTTAGTTTTAAGTTTTTCTTCATTTCATTGTTCATTTCTTCCTTCAATTGCATTTATTCGAAGTTTTCTTCAGGTTTTCATTTGATTTTTGAAGAATAGCATTGTAAAAAATTACTCCAAATATTATTGAGGTAGTTAAACTAACAAAATTTATATATATATATATATATATATATATATATATATATATATATGCATAATAATTTTATTTATTTAACAAGTTTTATAACAAATTTGTTGTAAAGTTGTAGATATAAATTGTCCGAAATTTCGGTGACTTAGAAAGATTAAGGTAAATTTTTAATTGTAATTTTTACGTAAATATGTTAAATTTATTCTTGATATATAATATTTTTTGTGAGTAATAATATAAAATATTACAATAATAATTTTAAATTATAATAAAAATAAATGACATTTATATATATATTTATTTGTGAAATTTGATGTGTTGGTGAAAAAATAAAAAAATGTAAGTTAAGTTAAATTCATATTTATATTTACATATATATGTGTAATTTTATTAATTTATTTTTATTATGTTGGAATATAGGTTATTTAAAAAATTGATCACTTTCAGAATCAACAATACATAAATCCAAAACCAGTTGTTGATGATCTTTTAACATTGAAAGAAAAATATTGCGCAGAAGCAGTATGGTGCAACAATTTAATTATATTTTTACCATTTATTTAATATCTATTTATTTATATGGGGCTATATATAGACGGATGGCAAAATACAAATACATTTGTATAACAGTTATTTTATATGTGTCAGGTTTCACATAATGTATTATTTGTGAGGAAAGCCAGTATGGAGGCTCATTATGCAAATATAGACCAGAGAATTATACCATATTTGAGGTTGGCAGGGTTTTATGGTGTGGTTTAGGTTGGTACAATGAATGTAGATGCAAATTCGATGACTGCACTTATAAAGAGACGGAGGCCGGAGACACACATTTTTTATCTCCCAGTTGGAGAAACTACGATCACACTGCAAGACATTGAGATATTGACTGGTTTACCCATTGAAGGGCGTTCGGTAACTGGTCATTGGACACTCGATTAAAATGACATGGTTATTAAATACTTTTAATTCCTTACCTGCCGATGCAACGGATTACCAAATTCAGTGCTTCACTCGTGCATGGATATTGCGTTGTAGCTGTGGGTTGTTGTGTCCTTTTCAAGCAAACAATTATATCCATTTGATGTGGCTTTCCTTACTTGAGAATTTAGAAGAAGTTGGAAGTTACAGTTGGGGGTCGGCTTGCTTGGCTTGGCTATATAGGGAGCTTTGTCGTGCTACACGTCCTAATGCTCACGGGGTTGGTAGTTATCAACTGTTATTGCAAATGTGGGCATGGGAAAGACTTTCTCAATTTTGATCCCCTTTTATACATGGATTTGTGCTAGATTAGAGTCGGCCTTATGGGTATAGGTAATTTTGTTTTATTTATTTATTTAATTAATTATTATTTTATTATTTATTTATTTATTTAATTATTTAATTATTTGTTTAATTATGTATGTAATTATTTATTTTTTATTTAATTATCTAATTATTTAATTATATATTAATTTTTTTTATTTTTTTATGTATTTATTTATTTATTTTTCAAGTTGAGATATTATGTTAACACGATGAAATATTTTATATTAGGTGGCAATCTCCTATCAATTTAAGTATTAATAATAGTAAAGATGTACATACTTTTCGACTAGATTTAGACATCTAGCGTGATGATAAGGTAATTATTTCTATGTATTATTTGATTATAATAATTATTGTGCAGATCGAGTAGTTTTTGGCAATAAGTACATTTTTTATTAGATGGATTAGCAGCCGTACAAAGGTGTTATGCATCTATTGCCGTCTTTCTGTACAAATGGACAAGGCATTTGAAGAGCAATTGTGCCTTTAGTTTGTTTTCATATAATTGAGTGGCACCACCCCGATCGTTGTCTTCGTCAATTTGGAATGAACCAACCCATTTCAAGTCAACCAATGACTGATGATAGAGTGCATTTAGTTGATTTGAGAGGAAATTATGACCAGAATTCGGAAATTACTTTTTCTAATTTCATTATCGAGTGGAATAATCGACTGAATCGGGTTGTAACTACTCCTATGCTCACGGCACCATTGCATATAAGATCGCAATACATGCAGTGGTACTTATTGAGAACGAGACGGTGGATAACACCTATAGGAGCGGCAATAGGAGGTTCGGTATGAATGACATATTCTATTTATTTTTCTTTAATTAATATATATCATATGGCTATTAAACATGATGATTTATTTGTAGTAACAATTTAACTTAAATACATGCAGGTTGATGCCGCTGAACGCGCTTACCATCATGGTGGGGAGCGATTGACATTTGAAGCCATTTTAGGAGCTGTAAGAGTAATTGACAGGACATCCATTGACTATCCACGTCAGCCTGTCCTTGACACGGTTCACATTCCACAAATGAATGTGTCATACGAAGATTTTCGACAAACTAAAAGAAGCAGAATAGGAACGGCTGAAAGATGGACATCTGTAGCATCTATTCCTATTCCGCCAGGGGTCAACCAAGTTCCTCCACCTATGTTATGGCCATATCATTATCAGGGTAGTCCAATTTCATTCGGAATACCATCATTTACTCAGCTTACATTTTATGATACAGAAGGTGGTCAATCCAGATATTATGACTATGAGGCCGGTCCATCGAGATTAAACGTAGATTTAAATGTTAGTATATCGGAGCCTAGCACAATTCTACTATTTAATATTCATGGAGGAATGGGTGAAAACGTCCAGCAAGATGATTTTTTGGATGAACTTCTATCTGATCAACAGATGCAAAGTGGAGATTTCAGTGAAACAATGCATGCTCCTACTGGAACCGAGGACTTCAACTGTCTTTTTGAACACCCCTATCAACATCTAAACACTAAATCATCAAACTTGGGTCCCAAAAATCATCAAATCAACAAGAATTTTGGGAAAAAGCTGAAGAGAAAGTAAATGGGTTTCTTGGATGAATAGTGTCCGAATTTGAGTAGGGTAATTAATGGGGTTTAATTGTTTTTATGCATGATTTTAGTATAATTGCATGCATTAATGAACAAAAATGCATGAAATTGAATTTTTATCCATTTTTATGAAGATAAAGAAAATGAGTTGAAGATAAAGGAGAAAGGAAAAGAGAAGGAAATGAAGATGTGATGAAAAAAATTGAAGTTATCGAGAGTCTAATTAGAAGAATTGACATCAATTTTGGTATGTGTTCTTGCACTTTCATTTTTCCCTAAATATTGTGTATTATGTAACTTAGGGTTTTTGAAGGAAAATTGGGATACTATGGAATTGATGTTATAAATACCTAATTGGATGCTAAATAAGTTATATGAGATAATTTATTTGAATTATAGATGCATAAATGAAAAATTTCTCATTATACATGCATTATGTTAACCGTTAAATTTTTAAGATGGATAAAAAGGAAAATGAAAAATATTTTCTATAACTAAACAGTCCTTAAGGGTACCCTTTTGTTTTTCTTCTAAATTTTTCACCTAAAACTCCATGTAGTTAGGGATGTGCAATGATCGGTTTGGTTCAATAACCGAAGTATTGGTATTTAAGCAAATCGAACCGAACCGATTAACATGTAGTAACCGAACTCAAACCGAACCAATATTTTCAGTCGGTTCGGTTCAGTTAACCGAAAATCCAAAATTATAATTAAAAAAAAATTATCTAAAAAATTATACAAAATTTAAAATTATAAAATTAAAATAAAAGCATTCAAATTGAAAAATGTACATATATATTTTGAGTTCAAACCCCTTAAATTGATAAAAAAAAATACAAAAATAATTTTTTTTATGTAAAAATTGGATAAAATAATATATAACATTAAATTTTTGGTCGGTTCGATTTTTCTTCGGTTTTTGACTTTCAAAACCGAACCGAATTAATCGATTTTCATATAATTTCAAAATCGAAACCGAACCGAATTAAAAAAATCGATCGGTTTTTCGGTTTTACCCGGATTTTGCTCACCCCTACATGTGGTACTTATTTGCTAGTCTTTTAAATATTTTCACCCAAAACTCAAAGAAGCATCCCCGTTATTATTCATTAAAATATTTTTATCCAAAACTCAACGTGTACCCCCTTTACTTTTTGTCAAATGCTTTCGCCCAAAACTCCAAGGTTACCCTTATACTTTGAGTCTAAATTGTTTTGCTCTAAACACAAAATGATACTGCTTTACTTTTCGTTTAAATTGTTCCTCCAAAACTTAAAGGGGTACCCATTTGTTTTCTGTTTAAATTTTCTTGCTCAAAACTCTAAGAAGTACTCCTTTGGTTTTTATCTAAATTTTTTATCCAAAACTCCAAAACATATCCCTTTGCTATTTCTCTAAATATTTTCGCCCAAAACTCAGAGGGGCATCCACTTTGCTATTTATGAAAATATTTTTATCAAAAATTTCAAGGAGTACCCATTTACTATTCTTCTAAATATTTTTTCAAAAATTCAGAGGAATGTCCCTTTGCTTTTATTTAAAATTTCTCGCCCTAAACTCCAAGAGATGCTCCTTTACTTTCTTTCAAATTTTTCTTGCCCAAAATCTCTTAACTTTTTGTCTAACTTTTTTTGCCAAAAACTCAAAAGGTACCCCTATGCTTTTTTTTTTCCAAATTTTTTGGTCCAAACTTTAAGATGTACCATTTTTCTAGTCCTTTGAATATTTTCACCCAAGACTTGGAAGGGCACCCCGTTGTTATTTATTATAATGTTTTTGCCCAAAACTCCAAAAAATACCCCTGTACTTTTAGTCTAATTTTTTTTGTCTAAAACACCAAATGGTACCACTCTGCTTTCCATTTAAATATTTTGCTCAAAACTCTACAGGTATCCTTTTGCTTTCTGTTTAAATTTTTTCACCCAAAATTTCAAGGGATATCTCATGGATTTTTGTCTAAATTTTCTCGTCCAAAATTGCAAGGGATACCCTTTTACTTTTAGTCTAATTTTTCTTGCCTAAAACTTCAAAGCATACCATTTTAGTTTTTGTCTAAATTTTCTTGTCCAAAATTTCAAGGAGTATCATTTGCTTTTTATCTAAATTTTTTCACTTAAAACTCCAAATGGTGCTCATTTGCTTTTTATCTAAATTTTCTCTTCCAAAACTCTAAAGTGTTACCCTTTACTATTTATTTAAATTTTCTCGTTTGAAACTCTAAGGGGTATCTCTATTGCTATTTATCAAAATATTTTTGTCAAAAATTTCAAGGGTTACAGCTATGCTTTTTACCTATTTTTTTTTTCGAAAACTTTAAGGGTAGGCCATATGGAACATGCCCATCTCGATCAAAATTAATGGCATCATTTTAAGTTGGCCCATCTGAGCATATTTCTGAGTCGGATTGGACTTGGGTCAACTTTCTTGGGAAGGTTTGGGCAGAATTTTTGGGTTGGGCCTAGGGGTGTGCAAAACCCGAACCGATCAAAACAACCCAAACCGAAATAGCTATTCGGGTTGGGTTGTTCGGTTCGGGTGTTAAGATTTGTTAAATTTCGGGTTCGAGTAAAAACCACTATAAAATTTACCCATATGAACAAACCGAACTACCCTCACATATAAAAGGAAAAAATCGGCCTGCCCTCTCATTTTTCCCCCTTTCACGCAGCAAATCCCTAAATCGATAAACCTTCTATTCTGCCCTCTACTCCATTGTTGCCGCCGCTCGGCGCCACCACACTCAGCCACTGCCTTTCACCTTTGACTGTCGTCGCCGCCTATCTTCGCCGCCAATAGCCTCAAGGAAAGTAAGTGAATGGCTTCTTCTTCTTCTCCTCCTCTTTTTGTTTTGGTTTTATTTGTTGATTGTAATTAGTATGATTCATCTTCTATAACTGTAAGAAATTAATTTTGGTGTAAGATTCATGTCTTCTGTCTCTGCGTGATGATTATTAACACTGAACAATATATTTTCTTCTATATGTGAACAATACATTTTCTGCATAAAATTAGGTAATATATATATAATTATTCTCCGCATAAAATTAATTAGATTAATTGATTTTGATTAAAAATTACATTTTTGTTCGATTGTTCCATTCCTGAATACCCCTTGTACTCTGCTTCAATTGCTCTCCATGGTGGCAGTCCGGTATGTCAAATGACAATGCACAAATTTGATTTCGTAGCTTTCCAAGATTTAATATCATATTAGAGGCAAATATCAAATTTCATGTTGGTTGTTAAATATATTTTAATTAATCATAAAATACAGCATATTATATTTTACTAAAATTAATTACTTATATTTTCTTTTTCTGGAATTAATATATGAATCTTTTAGCTATGGGTTGATCTTCTTGAAACCAAAAAATAATTAAATATTGCCGAGAAAAGTTTCTATATTTTACTTTTTGGTATAGTTGCAGAATAGTATATAAGAATATGAGTTCCCATCTAAGGTTGATTTTTATATTATTTAGTTTAGAAAAAGACTTATTTAAATTTGTTTTATAAATGATTTTATAGTTATATAGATAAAACCAATTAATTTCACATTCAACAGCATAGTTATTTTTTGTTGAGTGGAGTCAATTAATGATAAATCCAAAAATGTCTTTATCTGTAGGAGAGAGGTCGATCCAATCGGATGAGATAACCCTGCAATAAGAAGAGCCCGGTCGGACCAGGCGTGAGCACTCCGAAGCTTAAGTTAGTAGCTTAGAGAGAGAATGTGCTTTAGAGAGATAATGGTGGGAATTCAATATCTGGTGCCATCGTTGGCTGGAGTATTTATATGAGATGGTTGAGGGGCACTTGAGTGCCTGGGGAGTGATTACTGGCTGTCAGAGTAGGTATCCGGCGACATGACAGGGAGCAGGTGGTAGGCATGGGCGCTGCCTTGTGTCAGGCGGCTGATGGGACGGGCGGTCACATCAGCCGATCGGGCATGTGTGCTGCCTAGGAGCTCGTGTCTGATACCTTTAGCTGATGGGCTTTGGGCCTTGCCAGTTTAAATGGGCCGACAGGATGGGCCTTAGAGCAAATGATATTTGCTGGGTTATCAAATTGTATGTGAATAATTCCTTTATTTGCTATGTTAGCTACTGCCTGATTTAACTACTGCCTATTTCTCTCTATATGCAAGCATACTGAAATTTTATTTGATTATGTTTATGATTTTTGAAGTTTAAGCATACTGAATTTTTATTTGCATAAACTTGTAGATATCTGAATCAAATGAAATTAATTTGGAGGAAGAGATCGCATCGGTGGAACCATTTAAGGTTCTTGAGCAACCGGACAATACGCGTGAGGCGGCAAGCACTCCTGCAACAAGAATGTTGTCATTAATTAAAGATCAAGAATGTTGTTATTAATTTAATGTAATTTTTAGACATTTTATGATGGTGAACATGTTAATTAGGTATTTAACTAGGTATTTTCATATTATATGGTTACTATGTTAATAGGTATTTATATGTTAATTAGGTATTTAATTATGTATTTTTCATATTATATGGTTACTATGTTAATAGGTATTTAATAGATATTTATATGTTAATTATGTATTTAATAGTTTTTATATTATTGTTTAATTAGGTTTAATTTTAAAAAAATAAAATTTAGGTAATTCGACTAGTCCGGTTCGGGGCCTAAAATATTTCAGATTATTCGATTCGGAGCCTTACTAGAAGTTAGGATCGGTTCAGATGTTAAAATTTGTGAAAATTCGGTTTTCAGGTTATTCGGGTTCGGGTCGGGTTGACCCGAATCCGACCGATGCAGAAACCTAGTTGGGCCAAATTTGTCACCTTTAAATTTACATGTATTTTAAAAATCTATATTTATTGTTTAATAAAATTTTTATATTGTTTGAGCAATTTATAATTTTTTTTATTACACTATTATTTATTTTATTTATTAAAATGGTAAACATTAAAAAAATACCCATATTGATAATTATATAATTAAAATAAGAAACACTTCATATCTTATCTGATACCATTAATATGAAAAGGAGGGAGTTAAATAAATAAATTTCGAGCAGGACTTACGTTTCCCTCCAATCCAAACAAATTCCACGGGAAGGCACAAAATACAAATCCAATATCATTTCGCTCTCGCCTTATTTGCATCACTTATCCCTAATAATCTCAATTCACAACCAAACTGTCTTGCTTATCTCTCTCAAGTCTTCCACTCCCAAATGTTACTCCCCATGGAAGTCGCTTCTTTACACGACAAATGCATCTCTGCTCTCGCTGTTTTTTCTAGGGTTTCAACCTCTTCCTGTAACCTCCCTAAGCGCTCCCTCTCATTTCCATCTTTCCGCCGGAGAAATTTCTGCTACGCCTCCGGCTCAGAGACTCTGGTCGCTAATTCCCGGAAGGATGACGAGAAGCGTAGTGCTCATACCGCAGTTGTCAGCAAGAAAGAAGAGGCGCAGTTTGGGGATTTGAAATCATGGATGCATAAGAATGGATTGCCTCCTTGTAAAGTCACTCTTAAAGAGAAAGCTTCTCACGATGCTAAGTATAGTCCCATTCATTACATTGCTGCCAGTGAAGACCTTCAGGTGATTTTTTGACTTCTTTCGTCTTTTCATTCTTCTTTTGAGCTTTGGTGAAGCTTTTTAGAGCTGTATGGTTGCAGGAGGGCGATGTGGCATTTTCAGTTCCGAATTCACTTGTTGTGACTCTTGAGAGAGTATTGGGAAACGAGACCATTGGTAAGGTGCAGGATTCACTTTGTTATAATCTCCTTTGTTCAAGGATTTCATTTCTTGTTAGGCAGTGATTCGGGGAATTAGTTGCAATATGTTGCACTTTAATTCTTCATTGTAAATTGGAGGCTCATGAAGTTGGCACAAAATATATAAATCTTGGGTGTTTCTTAGGAGTTGTTGTCATGTTAAGTTTTGATTTAGTACATTCTATACTGCATGTTCCGTCCTACATTGTTAGTATGCATGGATGCTTATCTTTACAGTTACTAGAACTGAATTAGGTCTCTCATCTTCAGTTATAATTAGCTTAAAATTTTTAATGATGTTATGCCTTGAATCTGCCTTATCTATATGGGAGTTAGATAGAGAGCATTTTTGCTTTGTATTTGCAAAGCTTATTCACTTTATAGTTATAGAGCCTTGACTGTGCATTGGATGCGAAGTTATATTTTATTGTGTTGATTGTAGGCTTATGCACGTTTTTAACCAGGTCTCTGCCTGACTGAAGGATAGAGCCCTTGAATTCACTACATAGGCCATTTGGATGAGTTTTTGTCAAGATATTAACTTCCATGATTGAATCAGCTTGAATTCAAGTCTCCATTTTTTTTTTCCTTATTTGGTTGGTCTTCCATACAGCTGAACTGTTAACCACAAATAAACTGTCGGAATTGGCATGCTTGGCATTGTACCTTATGTATGAGAAAAAGCATGGGAAGAAGTCATTTTGGTACCCATATATTAGAGAGCTTGATCGTCAGCGAGGTAGGGGTCAGCTGGCTGTGGAATCTCCTCTTCTGTGGTCAGAAGCTGAATTGGCATACCTGACTGGTAGTCCCACAAAGGTATTGGATCCTTGTACTTTCTTATTTGTTTAATTATGGATTCTGTCACCATAATGTTGTTTTACCTTCCTTGCATATGAACTTGATGGAATGCTTTATGGTTAAATATCTTCAAAGACTACATTTTCTTCTTGTTGAAGTAGGCTGAGGTTCTCGAACGGGCAGATGGAATTAGAAGAGAGTATGAAGAGCTGGATACAGTCTGGTTCATGGCTGGCTCTCTGTTTCAGGTTACTCTCTAATGACACTGCTGCTTGTCAATTACAAATCTCCTTATAGTGTTTAACTTTTTTGCAAAGCGACTTGTGCATTGTTTCTTCATGACAGCTTTCTGATTACTTCTTTTGCATTTTGCAGCAATACCCATATGATATACCTACTGAAGCCTTTCCCTTTGAGATTTTCAAACAAGCTTTTGTTGCAATTCAGTCCTGTGTGGTGCACTTACAGGTAATTACTTTAAAGAGTGGTTCAAGGGGTGTCAATAGTATGTTGGATAAAAAATATACTCCAACTGATCTGTGTAATATTGGTCTTGCATACTTCGCTTAGTGTTATGACCCAGACTTTCATAAGTCCAAGTCATACCCACATACTTGGCGGACTTGCCCACACAAACCCATGGGTTACATCAGGCCCATAAGTGGGAAGGCGACTTGTTCCACCAAAAGAAATTTCTAGTAGTGGTGAGTGCCCATCACACTTATAAGCCATTAACTACCCATATAGTTAGCCGATATGGGATCGTAATATTACCCCTCCCAACAACAGCCGACGTCCACGGCGGCTTTGTCACCCAATGGCAGCTTCTCCCAATAGCGGCTTCTCCCTTTCCTCGGGTTCCTCTCCTGGGCCGCCTACCGCAGAGTCGACCTGGCTTTGATACCAATTGTTATGACCCTGGCTCTCATAAGTCCAAGTCATATCCATACACTAGGCGGATTTGCCCACGCAAGTTCAAGAGTTACATCAGGCCCATAAGTGGGAAGACCCCTTGTTTCACCAAAAGGAATTTCTAGTAGTGGTCGGTGCCCATCACACTTATAAGCTATGATACTCGAACTCGTCGTTTTGGCTTGCCGTACGCGTGTCGACACGACACGACACGGGACACGACACAGAATATGTGTCGGACACAAATCCATGAAATTGGACACGGCAGCTCCCATCGCATCAACACCCAAAGCCAGATCCCATAGCATCGACACCAAAAGCCAAAATAGAGAGAAGGAGAGAGTGATGAGACAGAAAAGAAGAGAGAAATCCAGAAAAGAAAAAAAAACTAACCAGTAAGAACAACCGGCGATGCAAGCAAACCGCAGCCGGAGAACGGCGAGGCAGCAGAAGAACGGAGAACGGCGAGGCAGCAGAAGAAAATCGACAAATTTGAAGAGAGAGGAGGAAATGAATATAATTGTCTGCGTTTAGGTTTAAATTAAGTCAATTATGGGCCCATGTTAATTTAATTGACTTTTTGGAATGTGAAAAGTTCAAGTCCAAGTGAAATCAACGGGCAGCTTTAAATTGTCCCATTAATTATAAAAACCAATCTCTTGTGTTTAATTGTACTTTGGATATTAGTTGCTTATTTATCTGTGTTGGATTTTATTATATTTTGGATATTGAAAGACTATCTAGAATTATTATTACATAATTTACATCTTTTATAGTTTTATTTTATTTTATTTTATTTATATAACGTACCCGTGTCTAATGTCGGATCCGTATCTACGTACCAGTGTCTTAAATATGGATCCGTATTCTCGTATCTTCTACTTGAAAAGTTTACGAGTCAGACACATGGATATGTATCTGTATCCGACACCTGTACCCGAGTCCGAGTAACATAGCTTATAAGCCACTAACTACCCATATAGTTAGCCGATGTGGGATCGTAACACTTAGTTGCTTAGGGTGAGCGTATTGATCATGACTATTAAATGGTCGTGAATATTCAACCATTTTCATGTAACTTTTGATTGCTGTCCTACCCTGCAATCTCTGAAAGTTTTTTTGGTGTGAATTGCTTGATTTCCACAGTGTTCATTGAACGTGATGTGCCTACATTATGTGTATGGGAGTGACTTTTTATGCTCTTTCCATCATTCCTTCTGGAAATAAGCAATCTGTTTGTGCCATTTCTGTTGGCTTAATACTGAATGTGCTATCAGTTTTTCTTAAAATTTCCTCCTTTGCATAGGAAGCTTAGTATGTTCATTCCTTTCTCTTTACATTTGACTGTTCCTGAAATAAGACATTGATTGATTGGTGCCCTTTTGTCTTCAGAAAGTGAGTTTGGCTCGGAGATTTGCTTTGGTTCCTCTTGGACCCCCTTTACTTGCTTACAGGAGCAACTGCAAGGCAATGTTAAGTGCTGTTGATGGTGCAGTTGAACTAGTGGTTGATCGCCCGTACAAAGCTGGGGATCCCATTGCTGTCTGGTATGACATCACTTTAGGAGCCCCAGTATGAAGTTTAACTTGCTGGGTTTTGTGTTGCATATTATAAAATTGAAGTTGGGTACTTTTCTAGGTGTGGGCCACAGCCTAATTCAAAATTGCTTATCAACTATGGTTTTGTTGATGAAGATAATCTCTATGATCGTATTAATGTGGAGGTAATTGTGATTTCTTTGGTTCTCTATTTGCATTTTTCTTTTTCCAAATCAATTATGTTTATAGTTGCACTATGTACATTGTGTTCCAGGCAGCACTCAGCACTGAGGATCCTCAATATCAAGACAAGAGAATGGTTGCTCAAAGGAATGGCAAACTATCAATACAAAAATTTCAAGTATGAAATCAAAATTCTCTAGCTATGAAGTTTGTGTGTATTTCCTCTGAATCTTTTAATAATTCCTTGGTGCAGATATATGTGGGAAAGGAGAAAGAAGCTATCTCAGACATTCTTCCTTATTTGCGACTGGGCTATGTATCAGATACTTCAGAGATGCAATCTGTTATTTCTTCTCAAGGTCCAATTTGTCCAGTAAGTTTATTTTTATTCAATTATGTTACGTTTAGTAGATTGTATATTGTTTGCAGTATCATCTTGTTTTATTTCATATAGACATTGAGATTCACTTCTCTTATTGAATCTCGATTTTTGGTTGGGTTGAAGTTTCACTCAAATTCAATCCCATGTTATTAATTATGTTACATTAGTAGATTGGATATTGTTTGGAGTATCACCTTGTTTTATTTTATATAGAAATTGTGATTCATTCTTCATAGTGAATCTCAATTTTTGGTTGGTTGAAGTTTCACTCAAATTCAATCTCATGTTAAAACATGTTGCTTATAGAAACCAAGGCTTTTTGGAATGTATGGTTACTCTTTTCAATATAGCTTATGTAAGAGTGATGAAGTAACATGACTATTTTAGTTATCCCTATATTGTTCAAGGTTCTCAAATAATGCAACCATTTATGCGATTTGTTGGTTGCTATAGGTTAGCCCTTGTATGGAACGAGCTGTGTTGGATCAGCTTGTTGATTATTTCATGAGGCGCCTGACCGGTTATCCTACTAGTTTCAGTGAAGATGAAGTGATGGTATATTTGCCTATATCAGATATGTTGATTGTTGAACCTTTATGTATTGCTGACACTGTTTAATTCATGTTTTGCTTTGTTGGCTGCATCAGTTGGCAGATCATAACTTGAACCCTAAGAAACGAGTTGCTACTCAGCTGGTTAGATTGGAAAAGAAAATTCTAAATGCGTGTCTTCGGGCAACAGTTGATTTGATAAATCAGTTGCCCGATCATACTGTGTCCCCGTGCCCAGCTTCCTATGCTCCTGTACTGAAATGAAAAAAAAAGGCATGTCTCTCTATGTCACACATACACACATGCCTGCTCGCTCGCTCACACTCACGCACACCTAAACCCGTTCATTTCACCAATTTCTCTTGTTCTTTTCTACAATGTTTTTGGATGATTTTTTTTTTCTTTTTTTCAGAGATCATTAATTGCTTGTGGGATTGCCCATTTGTGGAACTAATTTTCAATACTTGGGAACATGGGTTTCAAATTGCAAATATTTTCCAGGTTAGTTGAATGAAGCCTTCAAATGCTACCTTGGGTTAGTGCTTTCTTGAATCTCGCCAGTTGTATTTGATCTAAGCTTTACATGGAAGATTATCTATTTTAAATACTAAAAATAATTGAGATTAGATATGAAATATAAACATAATCAATTCCTTGCCATCTTTGAAATGTGGCTAGTATTTCAATCAAGGAAATTATGTTAGAAAGCAATGAAACAAGAATGAAAACCTTGCGGAACTGAAGTGGTCTGCGTTGCAACTTTTGGTCTCATAGAGATCTATTAATGTTTAATGGCTTGCAAAAGAACAAAAGAAGTTGC
Source organism: Excoecaria cochinchinensis (assembly GCA_947683425.1). Classification (NCBI taxonomy): domain Eukaryota; kingdom Viridiplantae; phylum Streptophyta; class Magnoliopsida; order Malpighiales; family Euphorbiaceae; genus Excoecaria; species Excoecaria cochinchinensis. Next base: position 1,205,293 of record CANTUQ010000073.1, read on the forward strand.
ATATAAAAGGTAATGAGAATTCGTTGGACTATATTCTATAAGCTAATTTTTGCATCTCTTCTTCCATTCCTGGTATGGATTCTCAAGAGGTAGTTGAAAACATGTGGGCACACATAATTGTGCAATGCTCCTCTCAATCTGCGTCAAGGCCTTTCATGGTCTGTGCACAAGATTTCGTTCATTTTAAAGGTCACTTTTTTCGAATTGTGGTTTAGTTGGAAACTTTAACTGCTCAGGTTCCATCTTAGCACTTAGTTTTTCTTGCTTTGCAGGTTCATTTGACTTGGGTACTTCTAAAGGCAGTGGATGAAGTAGTTGACGTGTAGGCCTTCAAAAATGATGCAACTCTTTTTTCAACTTTTGTAATCAAGAAGCTGTGGGTTGCTTGATTAGTCGTTTATGAGACCAACTCTTAGGTTCTTTATATGCTTGTTATCCTGTATTCACTCGTTTGTTCTTTCATCCTTGGGGGTTGTTATACGGGTCTTTGTATAGGAGAAGCTATTTTTTGGAGAAACAAAAGATGACAGTCTAGCATAAATATGGGATCCATGGACAAAAATGGCATTAATATTGCCAATTTGTAGATGTGGAAATGGATTTCCCAGGTTGACTTTCTGTAACTTATATATTTGAGTCACTTTTGTTGCTAGTCGTTGATTAGTGTCAAGACTGCTGATGGTCAGGTATATACAAACTATGAAGTCAGATGTGCATTAGTTTATTTATTTATGAAATTTGGTGTATGGTACACTGATTGGGATTGAAATTGTTAACCTCACAATGTTGGAAACGATTTTGATGTCATTGATCCTAACCTTTGTTGGTCATGCATCAATATTCCTTGATCACGTTAATGCAGGTATCACGTACCATGCCTTCGATATGGCTAATGTTCTATACATTCTCAATTACGGTAGTATTCATTGTGCTGTAAGATCTAAGATATGTCTTTCACAATTGAAGAAGCTATTTTATTTCCTGCAAATAATTTATGCTTTTCCTCTTTACAACTAAGTATCTACCTGTTTTGATTTATTTACAAATAAACATTCACTTTGAAAAAAATATGATATATTAAATATAATTTTTTAAATATATCTTCTATATAATAAATATTAATTTTATTTTAAAAATGCAATTAATAATTAATTGTTCTTTTTTAAGAAAGATAAATTAATAAAAACATAAAATAATAGATAAATTTTTTAATTTTTGTGCGGAAAAAAAAAGTACACTTAATGATAACTCAAGCTTGGACAAACAAATTGCTGGTCCTAAACCAAGGCACAGCACGAGTAGTAATCTTTGTTGGTTTTCATGAAAACTGACAAGTCGGGCAGATTGAGTCAATCAGAGTTGCCAAGAAGACTTGTTATCCAAGAATAACTTGTTTGTACATCTATCAAATAAAATGCATACTAATTTTTTCTTTCCTTAATTTTTGAAGTAGAAGCCGCCGGAACTATTGACTTAATTACAAGAATTTAATTCAAGAAAAAAAAAAATAAAGATTGGTCATGATAGTGATTGAAGACATTACAAATGCAATTTGGTTCTCCACATTTCTCCTATAACTTTCCGTGGCTGTGGATTATCTGGTCCTCTGTCCCTCTGCCCTGATGTGAAATATAGCCATCCATCCCAAAAGCCAGCTTGTGTAGTTTTTATGCGGTAGGGAAGCTTTCCGATCACTGACCAGCTCTGTTATTTCATACATATCAATAAATTTTCAGGGGATTCTAGATCACAACGAAAGACAAATTACAATTATGATGAAATGATACAATTGGTTAAGTTTAGAAGGAAACTAATTGGTATGTACAAAGTCCAAAATCTCACTTGTATGGAAAACATGCAAATAATTGAGACGCATGAACAAAAATTAGCCAGAAATTTCTGATGCAACAGAGGGTAGTTTTGAATATTTAAGCAGTGGCCATCCCATGTGATCAACAATACAAATGATTGAAGACAGAAACATTGTATTCAATAAATAACCAAGAGGAACTAATAAAGAAAGTGTTGTTCTATTTATAAGATGGAGGGGTAAAACTTATGCAAACAAAGTAGCACCTATGCAGAGTTGGTATTTGGCATTTCAATAAGGGATTGACCAGGTGAGTGCATACATTGGCTGCAACAGTTGTAGCAGAAAAAGGGAAAAGGGCAAGCCAAGATAGTGAGGCTCCAGTTCAATTCAAGGCGAAGGTGCCATGAGAAGGAAAGTTTAAGGAGGACAAAATGCACTTGGGTTTTGACAATAACATGTATCTTTTGTAGTTTACAATGCCCTAAAAAGCGTTTTAGTTTTTAAAGGTCAATCTGAAGTTTGCCCATCTGTATTTTAGCCAAGGGATTAACCACTTCAAACTAAGATAATCCTTTCACAGGTTTCAAACTAAGATAATCCTTTCACAGGTTAATCTCACTAGATTTTGTTGAAAAGAAAAAAGCATACATTGTTGACATGAATAAAAGCATATCTATTCATAGGCATAGGAAAAAAAGTAGTACCATTGAATCCAGGTTAAACCGGAAGATCTCCCCAACCAGGATCATCCTTTTGGTCACTGGGTGCTTTTCTGTTGTACCTCCAGCAATGATAATCGAATTGTTGACAAGCACCCAAGCACATTCAATGTGGGAATCTGGTTTTGGCATTGAAGGTAAAGTTGTCCACTTCATGTCACTGTCTAGCATATAGACATCACTGTAAACGACCTAAAAGAGCGAAGAATTTACAGTTTATATGTGAGCATGCCTGTGACCAACTGAATTCCATATGGTAAAAGTCAATGCTATTTACATGATTCAACAGAAACAAATAACTAGGTCATATACCTCATTCCTCCGAGAGCACTTGAAAATAGGTGATCCAGGTTTAGCCATAAAATCACCCTCCTGACCACCAATTACAAGAAGCCGATCATGGACCACAATACAAGCCCTGTTCAGCAAAGTGCCACTTGTAACTAAATAACAGAAAAGAATTCACATCATATTCAGTTTGCTGGAAAATGCTTTTCATGAGTTGTCAACTATTTAAGTAAAATTAACCTCCAAAAGTTAAGTTTCCTATAGTGGGACCTGAAAATGATGAAAGCCAACAGACCTATGTGGCCCTCCACGAGGAATGGGTACTTCAGTTCGCCATTCCTTTTCCAACGCTTTCCCATCCTTAACTGCAATGCTCCAGTGATCCACTGCAGGTGTGTGGCGATTTTCCTTGCTTCCACCCATCACATGCAGTCTGCCTTTCCATAATTGAGTTGCAGGAGCATACCTGGAAATCTTTTGTTAGTTTATTTAACATCATTTACATAGCTTCAGTCCACAAAAACATCAGCATTAGATCCAATTATACAAGCCTAGAAATAGATGTCAAATAAAACAGCATTGTTTTAAAAGCTGTCAGATTGTAATTATATCATGTTCTTAGTTAGATCCCAGTAACAATCCATTTCAGATCCTGCTAGTCCAGGAACGAATGACCTTTCAAAGCCTAACCATTACCTAGGAAATAAGTAGGAAGTCTATTTTACTCCTGCTGCCAGTTTATAAAGAAGCTAATTAAGGCCAGGCGCTTTACAGTACTGCAATAACCACAGTGCCTCTTACATTTTTCTTTCTCGTGTAACCAACATAGAATTCATATGATAGAGTCTATTTTACTCCTGCTGCCAGTTTATAAAGAAGCTAATTAAGGCCAGGCGCTTTACAGTACTGCAATAACCACAGTGCCTCTTACATTTTTCTTTCTCGTGTAACCAACATAGAATTCATATGATAGACTAGTCAACAGAAACTGAAAATCTTAAAGTAATCACGGTACCTATATAGATAATTGCCTATCAGGAAGGATACTAGGACTATGTGGCATTTAAAGGCAGTGTAGAATGGGAGGAAATTGGAGTATACAGAAAAAAGAACCTGACTTTACATGAAACCATGAACAATTAAAAATTAATCTGGTGAATACAGGACATTGACAATGAGCCACAGAGTAGAACACTGATTCTTTAGTGCCAAGAAAAAGAATTGGATAATAACAGTAGAAAAAAGATGAAATAAAGCTTTCAGAAAAAAGAAAGAAAAATGTGATATATCCATGTGAGTGGACATGAAAATGATGACACATACTAATATTCTGTGCTTTACATTTAGCAGCTACATATGAGACATACAAATCAGCTTAATAATGAGATAGAATTAAAATAAGCAATTGAAAATTCTGGTTGTCAGGTTTAACACATTCAATGGAACACTGAAGTCTCATTCATATCATAATTCTATATCAAGTTACATACCTTGGTACTGGCAATGGAGGCATACTGCGCCATTTCTTTGTCTCAGTGTCCAGGGAAAATGTATGAGTTACAGCTGTTCTGCACTGAGGACCATACTGTCCCGAGACAATATATATGTACCTTCCATCATTTGCCACCCCTAGATGTGAATGTGCCATGTCCTCTGGGATATCAAACCTTTCTCCCCATGAATTATCGATAAAATTGTAAACGTCAACATGAGAGTGCACCTGTAAGGCATAAACAATGGTCAGCAGCAATAAAGATGTGCTAAAGTATTGTTTATTCATGAGATCTAATTCATATAAGGGTTCACAATAAACCATTGTGCAAATCAGTGTAGTTGAGAATTATGAAAGATTCATACATGGTCAATGGTGCCGTATCCTGCAAATACATATAAAAGGTTCTTGATCTGAACTGAATAGCCGTCAAGACGAGGCACTGGTGCTGATGGCATCTTCTCCCATTCTAACTCTGGTGCTGGTAAATCAGCAAAAGTGGCTGATAAGTTTCTCCCAGAACCAGCTTGACGGTCTTTTTTTCCCTTCAGAGGTTCTCTCTACAAATAAGAAGTTATAAGGAGAAGAACAATTTTAAAAATTGGCAAATGCCCACAGAAAGCAACAAAAAGAGATCCCTTCTCTATGAGAGGAGAAACAAGCTAAAATCAAAAATACCCTATTCATTGTCTTGATTCCTGAACCAAAATCCCCAACTGAAGTAGATGCTCGCAGTTATAATTTAGTTAAGATATACTTCTAATATTCAGCATTGAAAAATATTAGAGTAATAACACACCTCATAAACTAAAATGTTTCACTTTCCCATCTTTTTCAGTTTACCCGGAAACCAAAGAAGCACAATCCTATTCACACCCATTAAAAGAAAACAAGAGACCCATACAATTGCATCCACCACATTGAAGAAACTCAAAATAATACAGCGAATTAGATATTAATGAATCAAAATCAAGCGGCTAATTAATTGAGAAAAAAAAACCTTATAATCTTTGTTAGCAGCGGGGTTGGGAACTAAAAAATTCCCAGATTTCTCAAGAGCCAAAGTGGAGGAAATGGATCGATAAGCAGAAGAAACAGAGGAAGAAGAAGTCCAGAAGACGTTTGCAATGAAAACAGCTCCAATGAGACCTGCACAAGAATAGAGGAACACAAGTTTTTTGGAAAGAAGTTTGGTGGATCCGAGTTTTGCCATTTTTCAAACGAATTCAAGAAACAAGAAAAATCCCATTGGGGTAGAGAAGAAGGGTAATTGGTGGAGAAGAAAAAGGAAGAATTTTGTTAGATGGATTTGTTACTTTAGATAGGTGCCGCGCCTGTGGTTTTTTTTTTCTTTTTCTTCGACCCGGCAGCATGGGCATGTGCTTCTGTTCTGTTATTTTATTCAAAGGTAAATACTAGGGGCTTTTACCAGTTGGCACCATAAGATTCGATGATTTCCATAGAACATTTGCCAACACCCATGTTCAATACAAAATTTCTTAAATTATCCAAAATCGGCAGTGGGGTTCAAGAGCCTTCAGCCATAACACAGCAAAGAATATGGAAGACAACTGCTACAGAACCGAACTTGATGACAGCTACATTGAAATGGGAAGGTCTACGTCTACCAGCATTTGTAATTGGTATAGCACTTGGAATAAGCAAGTTCTTACTATTGTATGAAACTAATTTATTGTGAATGCTGTGAGGCTTTTTGACGTTCAAACTGCATATTTCCTTGGCACGGTTCAACTCAAATTCAAGATTGGTGGCTTCTATTTATACTATGTATCCTCATTCTAAAGAGGGTTATACCAAATTTAAAATATATATATATATATATATTTTTTCTTTTTATCACGATATTATCATTCAATTGAAATACGGTGCGTGCATCTAAACCATTCGATCAAATGAATTTAAACGATAATACAGTCTAAATATGTAAATATACTGAATTATTACTCATTATCCTTGCATGGTGTTCAAAGGCATTATGTTTAGGCAAGTTCTATTCCAATGCAATTTTGTTTCATCATGCTTGTTAACTGTTATTACCATTTTTGAGATTAGCATCCCAAGTTAAATTTGGAGTACTTGTGCATGCTCTCAATTTTTCAAGCACTATGCATGAGACATCATTATTTATATAATAATAAAATAATATCATGGTTAAATTAATCTAAAAAAGTAAATTTAATTAAATATTTGTATTAAATGGATATTTAAATGGGTTCAGACATTGATAGGTTAATTATTAATGGATTTAGAAAGATTAGAGCATAAAGAGTTTTAGTTTGATTAGGGCATTTTTAGTGGGTACTTTACCCTAAAAATCAGAAATGAACTTAATTTGGGTCTAATGGGAAGCCCATTAAGAAAGCCCATAAATATTATTAAGGAGAAAAAATAGAAAGAGGAACTGAACTATATTTCTCTCTCTATCTTCGCCAGTCAGAATTGTGTGGTTTCATTTGGATCTCTGAGCTGCGGCAGCTCTTCTTTACCACTTCCATCTCCTATCTAATCCTGTAAGTTCTCTTCTTTTTCTTTTTTTTTTTTTCTTTCATTCTATTCTCCTATTCCTTTCACTTCTTTTTTTTTTGGGATCTAATCGAACCATATTAGGGTTTGCTTGCATTTCAATGTCTATTGCTGTTTTTCTGTGCCTTCACTTGTTTGCTATGCTTTGGTTTTCTTTAAGGGCGTTTTGCGATCATTCTATTGATTCCTTATTTAGTTAGCTTAACTTAGCATCTTAGTCTTTGAGGATTAGGTTGTTTAATTTTAGATTTCTTTGGAAAATGAGATTTTGCATTAATGTTAGTTGACAATAGTTAGGTTTTTTTCCTTCTGGGTTTTCACTTACGTGATTAATTTTGTGCCTTTTATGCGATCTATGAAGCTAGAAGCGTGCGCAATTGTTTTCCTGATGGGTCTTGCTTAGCTTTATGTTTTGGTTTTTTTGAGGTATAAAAAAATGTGTATTAGCCTGGATAGTGAGAAGGCATATTTAAGTGCGTGGCTTTATAAATGGATATGCTTTAAGTGTCTGTTTGGGGTACCCGTTTTATCTTCTCTCTTGTTTCTCGTTAACCCATGCCGCTGCCTGTGAAAATTCAGGAATGTCCTTTCTTTTCTGAGTTTTGATACTTTTGGACTTTCTTTCTGTGAATTAAAACGATGGTACTTTAGGAGCTAGAGTTTTTTGTGTTTTCTACCTTTCAATGTCTAAAATTTTACATTGATATCCTGTTTGTGATCAGAAACTAGAATTTATGAATGCTTATGTCAAGTTTATTGTTTAGTTTGCTTTTGTGCAAGAATCATATTTTTTATGAGAAAAAAAAAATGGACTTGGTGAGGGTTATCTTTTCCAATTTATGGATGTTTACATCTAGGACTTTTATTGCTGTAATTCAAATCTTTGTGGTAAATTAACTATTGTGCTAAGATGACAATTCATTTGGTCAGTGCATGTGTTAAATTTATTTATAAATGATCAAACTGAATCTAAACTGCTAAAAAGCTTGCAAAAGCTGACCTTGAACCTTTACTATTCGTTATCTTTCCTGATTCTTATTGGTCATATTTAGTGAACTCAATACAGAAAATCACAGCAATGGCTGGAGGAGGAGTGATCCACCAGCTTTTGAGGAGGAAACTTCAGTTACACTCCACTGTAAGACTGTTTAAGTCACATTTCTATGTACTTATTAGTGTATGATGTATCTTGCTCATTTGAGGAAGATCATACGAGATTATTCTGCTGTTCTGGCCTGCGTTGATCAGCAGTGATTATATCTTAATATTATATATTGTGACTCTAGCGTGAGAAAAAAAAAAGACCTTGTTGGCATGCACTTAATTTGCTTATAGGTTGCAGAAAAGCTTTTGCTAATGCTTTTGCACATACTGTTCTGCAGGCATCTCCGTTTTTATCTATATTAGCTTCAAAGAAAGTTCATGATGATGCTGGAGCTGGGGCTATGAAGTCCCTGAGAGCATTTGCACTCATTGGAGCTGGTCTTTCAGGATTTCTGAGTTTTGCAACAGTTGCAGCTGCTGATGAGGCAGAACATGGCTTAGAGTGTCCGAGCTATCCCTGGCCTCATAAAGGCATTTTAAGTTCATATGATCATGCCTCGTGAGTAGTATGGTTTTTCCATCTTTTTCCATAGAAATTGTGCTTAGTCATAGAATTCCTCTTGGTATAAAAAATCATTTATGGCTATAACTTCAGCCAAGTCTTATAAGAATTATCTTCTCTGTGATCTCAGGCTATGCTTTCTTGTCTTTTATGCACTTGTGATATTTTTGAATATGGTTTCTCCTGCTTTTTCATCCTTTTCTCTTAGTGTTCTCTGATATTGGTTTCATATCTGTAAAAGTAGAGCAGAGAGACATTTTCCGGTTACTTCAGGACATTACTATTTTTTCATAGGAACATGTATTGTTTGTGAATCAAGGGGGGGTTATTCTATTGATTTGATAAATGGTTATCTTTTAAATGGACAGGATTCGCCGTGGTCACCAAGTCTATCAGGAAGTGTGTGCATCTTGCCACTCCATGTCTTTGATATCGTATCGCGATTTGGTTGGTGTTGCATATACAGAAGAGGAGGTAAAAGCTATGGCAGCTGAGATTGAGGTGGTTGATGGACCCAATGATGAGGGAGAGACGTTTACTCGCCCTGGGAAACTCAGTGATCGTTTTCCTCAGCCATATGCAAATGAAGCAGCAGCTAGATTTGCTAATGGAGGGGCCTATCCTCCAGATCTTAGTCTTATTACCAAAGTATTCTTACTCCTGGTTTTTATTTTTTTGGAAGTTCTGGTAGTGTATTCCAGAAAGTGATTATGCTTTTCTTGTGCAGGCTCGTCACAATGGTCAGAACTATGTATTTGCTCTTTTAACTGGTTACCGTGACCCTCCTGCCGGTGTTCAGGTTAGTTCAGCTCTTGATCTCATTTCTGTTATAGTTTTCATGTGTGCATAGGAAGATATCTTGTTTTTTTTTAGTGCAATCTCATATTAACAACTTTTCTCAATATAATAAAGAAAGTTGTCTTGTTTGATACAATCCATTCTGTGTGGAGAATTGATGGATCAACAAAATTGGCCAAACTGTTTAGTAGCTTTGGCATATCCATGATAAATTAATTGATGGAACTCTTGATTACACTAGTCATTATTCTTTACCGCATTTCAGTTTTAATTGGTGGAACATTCCCTTGTGGTGTCCCATTTCTGATGCTTTTACTTTGTTTCTGTTCCTTCTCCCATTTCTGTTGTATTTATGACACATACACATCTTCCTAGGTTAAGTGCCCTTTACCGTAATGATGAACTTCATAATGAGGCTTATTTGTGCATATAGAAAGTGTCAAGTATCCTTCTTTCATTTTGATATGTGAAGTTTTGGTGCTTGTTTGTTTGTTTAGTATGCAGTTTTCCTTATTTCTAACTTTGAGTTCTTTCAAAAATGAATGATGAAGATAAGAGACGGGTTGCATTACAATCCCTACTTTCCTGGGGGAGCTATTGCCATGCCTAAAATGCTTAATGATGGTGCTGTCGAGTATGAAGATGGCACCCCTGCAACAGAATCACAGGTTCTAATTTTCTTTTAGCATTTACATTGGTTTTGCATGATATGAGAGGCACATTAACTCCAAGATCAGAAATACTCATTTTTATGGTATAATTCTCGACAATGTTTCTGTTGCAGATGGGAAAAGATGTTGTTTCATTTTTGACGTGGGCTGCAGAACCGGAAATGGAAGAAAGGAAACTGGTATATTTTGGCTTCAATTCTTGTTTTCTGTTGCCTGTTTCCGATCATAGTTTAACCATTATATATTTGTTGAATTAGATGGGTTTTAAGTGGATATTTGTACTCTCACTGGCATTGCTTCAAGCTGCATATTATCGGCGCATGAGGTGGTCAGTACTCAAGTCTCGGAAGCTTATTGTCGATGTTGTCAACTAGCCTGCATTTGGTGTCTTTGATTTAATGATGCTGGGAAGACCTGAAAATGGCAAATAATTATCTTTTGTCAGAAAAGTAGGCTTCTGCCATGCCAAATTGGTGGGAATATTGTAACTGTGGAGTTGCCTGTTTATTTTTGGTTAAATTTAGGAAGAAAATAAGCTGTTTCTGCCATACCCCACAAAACATTATATTTTGTCTGGCAACGAGTTTTTGGTAAATTCTTTCATCTGAAGTGATATCTTTAAGTTGGGTTGATCTCTTCGGTATCATGAGCTATAAACCCATAACCCATTTTTGTGCTTCATAAGCCTAATTTCTTGAAATGATCTTTCTTTTTCCTAGTGTCTGTGGAATGCATAAGCATAAACTGTCACTGTCATTGTATTTGACAAAGTGTCAAATAGTTTATGCGAGGCCATTGTACTGTTATGTGGTGGAATGCATAGTGCCCTATTTGGTTCGCTGTATTATTATACATGGGATGTACTGTGTTTGAAATATTTTTTGAAAAATTAATGTGAAGATGATACGATATCCTATAAGTTCTATTATTTTATATATAACATACAAAATAATATACAATTTGCCAGAGTTTGTGTAATATAAAAATTACTGTATTATAAAATAAGCTAAATTTTCAGTGTATTTTTATTTTTGGTGTCGTCTTCATCATTTTGGATTAATATTTTCTTCGATTTTTTTTTCCTATTTTGAGTTTAGAAAATAAAAAATAAGAAAAATAAACTTAAGTCTTACATTACTGGATAATTACATTCTGTTCCATTTTATAATTATTATTTTAGTTCCTCAAATCTTGAAATTATTTTTTATAATTATTATTTTAGTTCATCAAATCTTAAAATTATTAATTTATATATTTTATTTCATTGTGATGCCATATTTTTCTTCTTCTCTCTTACTATTTTTTGTTTTCACAGTGAAGTTTATTTAGATTTTTTAATTAAAAAGTTAATGTATCAAAAATGTATTTTATAATCATAATTTTTGTCTAAATTAATAATCCAAATAACATAATTTTATTTTTTTTATTTTTTTTTTACAAAATTAATATAGTAACATATTGTACACCACATATTTTAAATCGTAAATCTCATTTCTAAACTTTTTTTTTTGTCGAATATAATAAATTTATAAATATAATTTTTGTACATCAATCGTTATTATATGAATAAAATACATAAAAATATTTTCAATTAGAGTTTCAAGTTGTTTCGTAGAAAAATAAAATGAAATAATGGATTTAAAATATAAAGACACACTAACAAATAAATGTAACAATACTACTTTATATTTTACTATCGACTAACAAACATCATCTCTCGGAGATATTTGCGCCAACTTTTCACTTGCATATTCATGTCTGCATATGAATGCCCAAGCAAGCATTTGGAATAGATCCAAACGGGCTGCATTTTGGATGAGCGAATTTTGAACGGGTTCAAATGGATAGATTTTGAGTTGAGTTGAGTTTGGATCAGTTTTTTTTATAAATTTAAACGCCAATTTTAACAGTTTTAATCTCTCCTCACGTTGTCTACCTACCATATTAATTTTAAAATTTTTCACGAAATTGAAGAAGTCGGCGTTCTCCAGTTAGCATCGACACAAAGAAATCTGTATATGATATCAAAGTGAAACTGAGAAATAACATGGATATGTTTTTTAATGCAAAAATAATAATATAGATCATGAAAAATGTTTTCTTTTTAAACATAACTAGCCATATGACCACGCTATGTGTGGTCTAGTCTAATATTCATATAATAGTAAAAAACCATAAAAAAATAAATTCAAAAAATAAGAAAATGATATAAAAATAAAAATTTGAGTGAATTTTTTGTGAAATATGCATACATTAATATAAATTTGATCCGATCAGTGAATTTGATCTATATGATTTGTATTTTTGATCCAATTAGATCTAATTCTCAAAATGACCCAACCCAATCTAAGCTGCTATACGATCCATTTGTGTCATAATTGAACCCAATCCATTTATACTTTATAATTTTATAACCTCTTTTATATAATGTATGTAACACCCCAATACCCTTCGGGAGAAATATCGGGTTGCTACAAGCACACCTCAACGCGTACAGATAAACACTAATGCTTGAACAATAGCGGAAACCATACTAAAATATACAGTAAGCGGAAGCATATAACACGTCAAAGCATACTAGCATAAATAGTTTTTACAATATACACACTACAAAATATTTACGATATTACATGCCTTTCCTTACATATACAAAACACTATACAAGAGTTGTATGCAAAAAGAATACTATAATCATAACAAAAAGAATCTATTCATAACCAAAACTCCTAGTGGCCAGCAGATGAGGACTCTCACTTCAGAACTGAACCTGTATACCTACACGGAAAAAATACCCATACTAAACGATAACGTTTAGTGGGGATACACAGATACAAAGAACTTCTAATGAAGTCACCAACATACAGAGTTACCAACGAATAACATACATTCTTGAATCACACATCACTAACATATGTACATAAATCAATATAAGCATACCATTATCACTACCATGTATTTAACATAAACAATTATTACTTACAAGATAGGGCATAAAGCAATAATCTTTTCAAGTATCATGTACGGAGGTATTAGCTTTCACGGGATAACAGGAGCAAACTCATATACAGGACATATACAAGTTCACTTGATATCATACAATCATACAAAACAAAATAAAACAAACGCAAAAGCCTGAGTTCATAATGACGGTGGATACGGGTGTTCAGAATACTGACTAGCAGTGTCAGAAAATCGAAGTCTAAAAGTCTAAAATATCAAAAGACTTAGAGTCTAAAACTTCTAGATACCCGAAAGTACAAACACTAGACCCAAATGGGCCAACAGAAACAGCTGCAAATCTAACTCTTATAAGCATACTTATCTATCCACTATCATGACTTTTCAGGCTTTACATAAACTCTAATCAAAATGTCACATACTTTACAATTACTTCAAACATTCAACCATGATCACATTCATGTACAAATTTATCCAACCATTAATCATATCATTCATACATATATATAATACATATAATCAATATGATGCATTCTCAAACATATAATAATGCAATACCACACACAAATGAGAATAAAGACTCACATTTACAATAGTGCACAGTGTCACGTGTCGCGCCCGCGACAAAATGCCCAAGGAAAGCTTCTGTCGAGCCCGCTATCATGCTCGCGCTCGCGACAGAACCTAACACACGCTGATGTTGTGCACGCGGGCCTCGTCACTCTCGCTCGGCACCCTCGGCCATGCACTAGAAAGCTTGGCAAGCTCAGCGATGCTTGGCAGGTACACCTCGCCAAGGAGCATTCTGTCGCGATCGCGACCCCTGTCGCGCTCGCGACAGAACAGAACTAAGTGTTAAACTTCAAGCAACACAAACCATTCAAGCACATACTTCACATTCCAACTCAAAACTCACATGCATAACCTTCAGAATCATGCAATAAGCATTTCTAAAGACCAATCCAATAATGAACACTATTCAAATACTAATTCCAATCAAAATAGCAAATAAACAATATGATCATGACAATTGCTCAACATGCCAAAATCTAAACATATGAACACATAAAATTAACTATAACTCTCAAATGAACTTTAACACTAAAACAAGCATACCAATGTACCATCTATTCAAAATATGCATCTAATAACAGGATTCCAAAAAAACCTTGTCTCACTAGCAATACATGCATTACACAAAAAGTACACAAACTCAAGTTGCAAATACCATAATTTACAACTACTAACTCAAACACATCACAAGCAACTAAATACAAAGGCACTCGATCCCAACCTCTAAGAAGCAGCTCTAAACTCTTCACCTCAAAGTCACACCTTTTCCTTACCTTTCTCTTTCCTTTTGTCCGGAACTTCTTGCACAATCCAAGAACACATACTTCTTAGTCCATAACACAACCAACTCAAAACACAAAAGAGAATGGAGTAGAAGAAGACCTCAATAAACCAATTACACTTACCTCTTAAATTCACATGGAAAAACCTCTTCAAACCAACCAATTGGACAATTTAAACATAACTTGAAAAATCATGAACCAAAAATAAAATAAGGAGGAGGAAGAGAGGAGAAATCGAGAGAGAGGGAGGTCTAGGATTGCATGGAATCCAATTGGGACAAAAATTCCCACTCACACACCTTATATTGTATGCACAAATTCATGTGGCACTCTCTCGTAATGCCACATAAACCCCTCTTGCCAAGTGTCCCACTCAAGCAAACTTTTTCAAATGGTCCACGGCAATTTTCTCATAAGTCTCTCAATCAAAATTCTGCTCTGCAATTCTCTTTACTTTCCTTTCGATTAAGTCCTTATTAATCCTAAATCCACTTATACAGTAATAAACATCACAATTTTTACTAGAGTATAATCCGGATTGTTACAATATAAATATAAAAATATTTTTTTTAAGTTTATTTATTCATAATTTTTTATTTTTAAGAAAAATTTAAAAATATATAAATAAAAATTGATTCATTTATGATCCAACACGTTAATTCATTTGGATCATGACCTTACCACACCTGACCTTGAATAAAACAGATTAAAATGTTAATAAATTGAAAGGACTAAATTATAAAATTAGCAAATAGTTTTGGGTATTAAAGTGTAAAATGATATCCCCCAGGTCTGTGGCCCAAAATTAACAGATTTTTGTGTGGGCTCCACCGCTGTCCTTAGTTGCAGCCAAAAAGAGTTTATATTTTGAGAATACTCCTTTTTTCTATATATAGGAATGATCCAATGATCCATAGTCCACTTAATTTCTAGAAATTTAGCCTTGACTGGACAATATTATATATATATATATATAATTTATTTATTCATTTTTTACTTAAATAATCAAATACCTTTTATTTTTTAAAACAACTTATATTTAATCCAACCTAACAAATTAAATTACAAATAAAATCATGAATGAAAAATATTGAATTTAAATCTTAAATATAAAATTAATATATTTTAACATATTTTATTGCTTTTTGAAAATAATGTTATACTGTACATGATTCAAATTAACGCAATAGAATACAAAGAGTTTGTGTAAAATATTTAAATATATTCTAAAAATAATTTTATATTTTTGAAATTATTATTTTTCAATTTAACTTTTGAATAAAAACTTATTAGTTATGAATTATTATTTTTAGTCGGCAATACTTAGGCACAAATTAATTAGTAAAATAATAAAAAATTATTATTTATTTTGAATGTTATTAAATTTTAAAATAGAAATTGGAAAATTATTTTTATAGAAAATAGACTTTTAAGTTAATTTTAATGGAGTTATGGATGGAAGAATTAAAGTAAAATTTCTTCTAAAATGTTAAAATTCGTTTATTACGTTCTAAACGATAAAATTTTAATTATAAATTGATCCGAACCTTCTTTCTTTTTTTAATAATAATCCCAACATCTTTTCTTGAGCTAAATCTACTATTAAGCATTTTAAACCCTTTTTTTTATCTTAAAAATATTATCCTCTTTATCCTATCAAATTATCAATTTTTTTTTTTAAAAAAAATTATCCAATCAAATTGTCATTTTGATAAATTTAAAATTGCATTTAATGCATTATTTTTAACTTAATTTTCATAAAATATCAACAAAATATTTAATACCTTAATTAATATTTTCTTTTACACATTTTACTATAATAGCCTAAATTAAGAAAGAATATTTTAGTTTATTTAATATAATTTTATATAAAAATTAGTAAAATAAATTATTACATTAATATTGATAATTTATGTAATAAATGACAGTTTAATGAAACGAAGAGAATAAATTTATTTATAAAATAAAATGTTAAATTTAAATTATTGAAAATGATGCATTTAAAATAATGAAAGTATTTGGTTTAATTGTTGAAAGAGACTTAATAAAAAAAATTAAAGTAAATAAATACAAAATTAGGGTATTGCCGGAACAATTTTTGTGTGCTGTCCCAAAAGAAAATCCAACCATAACATTTGGGAGTGACATTACCATTGCACCCAATCTTTTATAAGATCCTATTCGTCATCTGGCCATCCACGTGTTTTCATCAGACTCATCTTCGCTTGCGGGCTATCCATGCAAAGCCTACCCCAACCTCGTCCCCAAATGCGCGTGTGGGTCACATCATCACAAACTTTCATACAAAGCCTATTTTATTTTATTTTTCAGGGAAGTCCAAGTGTTTTAATTATTCACATCAATCAACATGTATAATAGTTACTCTCTTTTCTCTAACTTGGAATATCAATTGGTTGATGGGAATAAATCAGATCGTATTAGCTATGAATCCAATTTTAATAGCATTATTTCTGATTATTTTTCTTTATTTTCTAACCATGTAGACCTTAAATTTGAATTTGTTAAGAAATGTGCAAATCAAATTATTCATTTACTAGTTAGAACATCAATTTTTTATGCCGGATCTCATGTATTGGGATTTATTTCCTATTTTGTATATCTTTTCAGCTTTCGCAGTTGATTTTATTTTTCAGTAATCTTAGTTGAATATATTACTATCTCGTTTAAACATTCTTTTTACTCCTGATATACCAAATAAAAAAATAAATAATATATCTTAATACTATAAAAAATATTGATAATAAATTATATTATCTTTTTTTAAATAATATAAAAAATAACAATAAATATATTTAAAATATCAAGACAAAAATAAAATAAAACAAAAAATATATTAATTTTTTAATCCTAAATAGCATATTAAATTTTTTAAAATTTTAAAAATAAAATGAAACAGAGGAAACAGAGGAAGTAACAAATACTCCTCCCGTCCCACTTTAAAAGGCTGTTTTCCCTTTTTTATTTGTCCCACTCCAAATGTTCTTTTCGCAATTTAAGAAAAAAATTTACGTATTTATCCCTATTTATTATATAATTTATTAAATATATATCACTTACTTTTTCTTTTCCCAATATAATAAATAAGGACATTTTTGTCATTTTATATTATTTTTTTATGAAATTGATGTATTTCAATTATTTTCTTAATTACCGTAAAAAAATGATAATATTCTTTTAAAGTGGGACGGAGGGAGTATTAATTTTACTAATATTTGTTAGGAGAAAAAAAAAAGATAATGATGTTTCGTCTTGAATCAAAGTCCAACGTGCTTCTATACACGCCCCAGAAGGCGAGTGAGGAAAACAAAAAAGGGGTTAAACAAATTAAAACTGAATAACTTGTTCCAAGTTAATAGGATTCAACCACGTATTCACTTTCTCGAACCTACTCTCGAAAGCCTCACTCCACTTCCTCCGAACTTTTTATGTGAAGTTCCACGTGTACCTCCGTTTCCATCATAACTGCACACGTAATCCATTCTCATTGGAAAAAAAAACCTGGCCAATGACAACGCTTATTACGTCAATTTATTCAGTAGGGTCCATCCCACAACAAAAAACAAATCCACCAATCACCTCTCTTCACTGTGTAAGAGCTGCCCTCGACACGTGGTGCTTGTGCGCCCAGCCACCGTGATGCCGCTATGATTATCGTCTCGTCTCTCTCACACAGAGAGAGAAAGAAGAAGAAGAAGAAGAAAAACAGTTAGTGTGAGCGAGAGAGAGGCGGAGTTAACTGGTGCTGCTAGATCGCAGACGTGAGATGGATGGCGGAGAAGGGTGGCGCGTGATACGATACCCTGGCGGGTCTCAAGATAAGACGATAATCAACCGGTTCATGCTCAGATTTCGACCGATTGCGCCGAAACCGGCCACCGACGGGTCAAGCTCCGGCAGCTGGAAACCGGAGGACAAAAACTGTTTGGTTAATAACGTTAGGAGAAAGAGAAAGTACGTTAGGATTAAGAAGAACAACGAGTATTACAAGAGAAGAAGAAAAAGAAAATCATCATCAGATCCAGAAAAAAGAGAGGATGATCCAAACACGAAGCTTTCAACGCTTCAGCTACTTCCAGAGAGAACTGATCCAGAAAGATCCAACGGTGCCGTTGATATAGCGAATAGTAAAGATGTTGCTGAAGAGAAAACGGATCCACCGGTGTTATTGAAGTTCACTGGAAATATGAGATCTGTTTCAATAACAGAGACAGATAGGACGGCGAGTCCGATGGCAAGGAAAAGGATAATAGAGACGTGGGTGACGGTGGGGAGCGTGACAGACACGTGCATGGAAGTGGTGGGAAATTTAGGGAGTACGGACGTGGAGAAAATGAAGAATCTAGAAGAGGACACGTGTCCAGGATTCATATCAGACGGTTGGAACACAGTGCGGTGGGTAAACGGAGCATACAGGAAGATGACGAGGGTAAGGGAAGAGGATGTGGAGATAACGGTTGGGTTAGTGATAAAAGAGAAACTGTTACCGTATCTGTACTATCCAGCGTTTACATGCTGGGTTACATTACAGTACACGTGGCAGAAGGAGAAGTTCAGACAAATGGTACCATGTGATGTGTGGAAGATGGAGTTTGGTGGGTTTGCATGGAGACTGGACATTAAAGCTGCTCTCAGTCTGGCTCTCTAAAAAGGGTTAAAACCGGAAAAAGAAAAAAACAAACCAATCCTCTGTCTCTCTCTCTCTCTCTGTCTATCAGGTATATGCCCTTTTAATCTTTACGGTAACCTAATTTTCTTGATATTCAGAAGCTGGAACCACCAAAAACAATGGTGTTATATATTATTATGTGATGTTATAGGAGATTGTGTGCAGTAGTTTATATATAAATAATGAGAATGTGATAGAAAAAGAAGAAACACAAGCAACAATAACCAGGGGGAAATGTGAGAGATTTGTTCAAATGGGACTGGGAATCAGAGTGATGAATTTGCTGATAACGTGCTTTCTGCTCTACTCGCCACGCAAGGGGATAGAGAGAACCTTCTATATGGACCAACCTTCTTTTTTTGTTTTCTTTAAAAGATAGCTATATGCCTATGTGTATCAACTAGATAATTGTCAAACGAGGGGTTATTAAAACTTTTATGCCATCTTTTAATGTCCCTTATATATTACTTTCTATAGGGTTCTTAACTAACCCAATCAATTAATGCCATGTTTGTGAAATAGTTTGCATGGCACTTACTCACTGGCTTGCTCAAACATACAACAGATTTACCTTATAATTGCCCTTTACTACCAAATACTTGCGCTTCACTATTCACAAAATAATAATAATAATAATAATAATATTCTAGTACATAAGGAAAAAAGTAAGTAGTATTTAAGTAAAATGGAGGATTAGTCACACTAAATGCTTTGATGATATAGCTTGTAGGGTAGTCTGAAATGGGGACTGATTTAATAATTCATCAAAATTTGTAATGCATTAGGAAAATTACACGAATATAACCACTCAACTAGCCATGCACTAACACATACAAGAAAGTCAGAAGTTATTGATTAACAATGAAGTTTAGTCTGAAAATTCATCATCTCATCTAACAATAATCTCACTCTCTCTCCCTTAAAAATAATACATGTATTGAAGTGATGACTCTATTTATAATTATTTTTAGATTGAAGTGATTACATGGATTAATGAGTTATCATCTAATTACAATTTCCTAATGGTATGTTGTGATATTTATTGATTTTATAGCTGCTTAATTAAATTGATACAGTACATACACCTTCAAGCCCACTGTCCTGGGTGCACTTATGTTATGGTTTTTAAATCCATCCTGTACCTAAATTATCAATATAAAACTCAAAGTCAGTAAGAAGGACACATGTGGTCAGGTGGCCAATAAAAGTAAAAGCTTGTATCAACTTAACATCAAATCTTTTTCAGAAGTGACCTAACTTAAAATCTTATTGGTGCACACTCATCCTAATTTATCTAAGCCAAAGCCCATTATATTATGTTCTAATTTTGAGCATGATGGGGACATTAAGCAGCTAGTACAAATTGTTAATTATAATTAATCATGAATCATTAGAACATGGAAATTAAATTTATTTTATTTTTCTTATAATACAGTGAATTATTTATGAATTTATTATAAAAAAAATGAAAATTAAAGAAAATGTACTTGGTGGTCAAAAAGAAAAGTAAGAAGGTGTTTGATAGAAGGAGTCGGGGAAACAAGGGAGCGGATAGGTGAGTTTGAAAATTTAAGAAGGAAGATTGTTGGATGGATATAAACGTGGAACACATCAAAGGGGTGGCGACATACATACGTGTCCAAATAATAGACCCAATCAGACAAAAGCAATTGGATCCAGATGACGCCCATTCTTCTATACCATATCTTGGTCGTACTATCCACGCGTCATTCACCTCTTCCCTCTTTTTATCTTCCACTCTCATCCCTTTTACGTGACATTTCTTTTCTCTCCTCTTCCCTACTCCTTATATTTCTCCTCCTCCTGTCCTACCCAATTAAGCTTTATTAAGGCTAATTTTTTTTTCATAAAATTAAGGTTAATTTCTACAGTTAGTTAGTTAGTGGGGCCCACTATTTAGCACCCAATAATATTACGTGTTTGATTAAAATTTATTAATTTTAAAATAATTTTCAATTTTAATTTATTAAAATAAAAAATAAAATAAAATAAAATTTAAAATGAACCTTTATAAAGCAAGAAAGTATTAATTTAGTTCATTTCGATTGTTTAGTTAGGATTGGACAAAAATTTTCCTAGCATCATACTTGATGGTAATTGGGAGGAGTGCAAAAGCAGCGAGTGAAGAATAAAAAGCGTGGAAACCGAATTTTTCAATAAAAAAATTGCTAATAGAATCCGACCACGTGTGCTTTTTCTCGAACCTAACCATAACCCTTTTGCCAGATTTCCACTTCAATGAACAGTGACACAACAATCGAAACAAATAGCTACGTGTCCTCTCCTTTCGGCAGTGCTGCACACATTCCTTTCTCTCATTGGCTACCATTTGTGGGTCCGTCCTCTACTCTTAATTACGCCTGGATACGCTCAACTTTTTGCCTGGACCCCACCCCTCCCTCCAAATATTTTAACCCAATCACATCTTCTGTTCTGCCCTTTCTTCTCTGCCCTAGCCACGTGTTGCCTTTTCGCTCGCCCTCTTCTCCTCGCTTTCATTATTATCGTCTGAGCTCTCCCTTCACCTTACCCTTCTGATCCTTCCAAAACCACATATTTTGATTGCCCACGCGGAGACACACACCCGACCTCAAATGGATGGCGCAGAAAGGCGGCACTTCATACAATACACCGGTGCTGCTCAGGATAATAAGACGATAATCAACCAGATAATGCTCAGATTCCGGCCGATTGCTCCCAAACCGGCTCTTACAGGTCCGGATTCCGATTCCTCTTCTTTAAATAACAACAACTTATTACTTTCCAGAGGAAGATCTAAGAGAAAGTACGTTAGGGTTCGTAGGAATAACAGATTCAAAGAAAATAAAAAAGTTTCCTCATCTTCAGATC
This sequence comes from Excoecaria cochinchinensis, assembly GCA_947683425.1. Classification (NCBI taxonomy): domain Eukaryota; kingdom Viridiplantae; phylum Streptophyta; class Magnoliopsida; order Malpighiales; family Euphorbiaceae; genus Excoecaria; species Excoecaria cochinchinensis. The sequence continues at coordinate 1,227,095 of CANTUQ010000073.1, forward strand.
AGCAAAACCGAAAAGAGATAGACGATGTTAGTTTTAATAAAACCAGCTCTATTGTTACTCTGCAATTGTTGCCGGAGAAAACTGATCTGATGAAAGAATCTCCAAAAAGAGAGAACTGGTGGTGCAATCAAGAATTATCTTATCATCAACATCACAATCTCAAGTTGAAACAGCCGATGATCGGTGACGAAGATCAGAAGGCAGTGGTGACGGTTCCTAAAATCAAAATAGAATCTCGGGTGACAGTAGAGTGCGTGACAGACACATACGCTTGCATGGATGGCCATAGTAGAGGAATAGGGTGTACGGACGTGGAAAGAGTGAAAAACCTAGAGGAAGACACGTGTCCAGGGTTTATATCAGACGGTTCAGATAATTTAAGGTGGGTGAACGGAGCTTACAAGAGGATGATGATGGGGATGTTAATAAAAGGTGAGAATAAAAAGGAGCAATCAGTTGAAATAATGGTGAGTTTAGCAACAAAACAGAAGCTGGTGCCATATATTTACTGCTCTGCTTTTACATGTTGGGTGAGATTAGAGTACAGGTTGGGGGAGAAATCAAAATCTAATTCAAAAATGGTGGCATGTGATGTTTGGAGAATGGATTGTGGAGGTTTTGCATGGAGATTGGACGTTGAAGCTGCACTGAGTTTAAGCTTGGGCCATTGATTAATAAAGATAAAAGAGCTTTAAGGATTGGAGTCAACAAGGAAGTAAAAGTAATCGATCAGGTAAAGTGGATCCTAAAACAACTTTTTTACTATTACGCAAACACCACAATGTGTTTGATTAAATTACTAACAGAAACAAGGATCTTTAAAATGCGAGGAAAGATAGCTTTACCATGTTTTAGGGAGAGAATATAATTGAAAAACAAAACACTATGGGACAAAGAGAGTAACAAAAACATCCAATCAATTACACTGTACTAAACTTAAACAACGACAAAATACCATACTCACACTGTTAATGTGCTTTTCTTTAGAACTTACCATGTGGTGGTGTTGTTTTCTTGCTGCTCATTTAAGCTTAAAATAGAGCCACCAGTTGTCAACTTAGACTCTAGTTCTAGAAAAGATAGAGAGTGTACATGCTTGTCACCAATAATGCATTGGGGGCGGTTGCATAATTTACGTACCCGATGCTAAGTAACTAGCATGACATAACTAATTAATTACTTTATAATAAATATATTAAAACCAATAAAATATTTACATATCATCAATAAAGTTTTTTAATATAAAATTTTCATTTCATCAAACAAACCTGACTACTACTTTTTTTCTTTTTCCTTTTTTCCCCTTGAACAACATCAAACAAAGCTGTCCTGAAATTATCATAAAATGCCGTGCATTGGAATTTTTTTTTTTTTTTTAAAAAAAAACTTTTGAAAATTCAATTTAATATGAAATTGCAAATTTGAGCTCTTTATAACAAAAAGTTATTAGCTGATCTCTCTTTTAGTCTCTTGGTGACAGCTATGGAAAATAATAACTCGATTATATATTTCTTTCATTTGATGTGTATGGAAAATAATAACTCGATTATATAGCATAAGGGGGAATTTCTTTTTAGTATAAAAACGGAATTACATATATATAACTGGAAAATGAGAATATTTAGTAATTAAATCGAACTATATATGCCCAGATTAAGAACAAACAAAAAGTAGAAAATTATTGGTTAAAAAAGAAATTATAGATAGCGAAATTAGAATGAAAATTCAATTACTTAGATAAATAACATAATTATATATAGTAGGTAAATTCTTGGTAATTTAGCCAATAAAAAATTAAATTACTTATTGCATATTTAAGCATACAAAAGAACTAATTATCAGCATAACGTTGTAGATGTAGGTATTTGTTTTTCAAGACAATTTATGATTTAAGAAGTTATAGGATATTTCATGGGACAAGACTTTTGAGAAGGGACAAAAGAAAAGTAAGTTCATAAAAGAAAAAGAAATAAATATGCAAGTAGTGACCTCTGCAGATCTCGAAAGAACCTTATAAATTTTCTATTTTGGCTTCTGAGGATACGATATGGATATAAAACTTAGTTACCAATTAAAAATAGAACTTTCCTCCTGTCAAAATCATAAATATTTAAAATACCAATCCTCGTAGAGCCAATAAACTAAAACCACTTTTTCCAAATAGTGAAAGCTTCCTACCTTCAAAACACTACTTTGATTTAGAAATAAATAATATAAAAACCTTCATACTTATCCTTAAATTAAAACTCTCTTACACACTTTAATTTTGCATTGCTGAAATAAACTTAAATCTACGTTTTTTTTTTTTTCCAATACTTTCGTCTTAATTCTTACTCTCAATGTTTATTTCAATAGCATATTACATTTAAAATAATAAGTGATTAAATAGCTTGATCCATGCATGAAGAAGAAGAAGAAATGGAATAAATTAATGAGAAAAATCACATAAATGGACGAAGAGAAGAGATGAAATGATGATAATTATCAATTATTTGTAAAAATTGCAGAATCTAGAGTGGTTGATTCATGATAATATCGCATTTTGTTGTAGAAAAACAAAGAAAAGTTTTTTTTTTTTTTTCCAAAAAAGGTCCACGTGTGAGGCTCATGTCTATCATAGCCTAGAGTTAATTGGAGTGGGGTTGAAAATAAGAGGTGCATGTTTAATAGTTTAGGTGTGCAGTAAATTACATCCAAAAATTGAGTATGAAATTAATTTCTAAAATACAATGTTCGTTTCAAATCTTAAATTTATATGTGACGATGATGCATTGTGACAAGGAAAAGCACATCATTTTATTATTCATTAATTATAATTTAGTAATAGTTGAAAGATATTTTTATGATACCCTTCAAAACTAAACACAATAGTCAATATATCTGAAATTTTTTTAATCTAGTACACCATACTGCATCCGTATCTAATCATAATTTCTTTTACAAGAGTTAGCAAAGAAATACCACTTTTTAAAGTGACGAAAGCTTCTCAATCATGGAGAGATTTTTAACTATGAGTAAGATTAGGAGTGGTTTTAAGTCCACTCTTAATATCTAAATTTATTAACAACCGGTTAACCATTATAAAATATAATACACATAAATACAATTACCCTATCAAACATAGCATAAAAAAATATCCATTCATAAAGTTATTAAATACTAGAAATTTTAGATATAAATTTATGAATCATAAATAAAAATATAAATCATAAAAATTTCGTGCCAATACAATAAAAAAAATTACATAAATAGTATATTTTATCACTTATCAACATTGAGGGTTGATTTTTTGCCAATATAAGATGACTCAGCAAGATAATAAAAAATATATTTATATACAGCCCAAATTGGTAGTTTCAATTAAAATGTAAAAATTACTCATAGAGCATAAATATGGAAAATTTACTAAGTATAAATTCAAATCTATTAACAATAATTCTTATAATTAAAGTGTATCTATGTCCAATCAAGTTTATTTAACAGTTTTTATTTTTATTTTTAATTTTTTTTTTGTCCAGCCTTGCATGAAAGGCATTTACAAACTAGTATTTAGAGATGGCAAATGGGCGGGTTTGGGCTGGATCATAAATGGATTGGGTCATAAATAGTTGGGTTATAAATGGGTCAAAAATATATTAGTCATAAATGGTCAATACCCAAATGGATTGGATGGATTTGGGTCGATCCATTTGATTTATTTTTTTAATGAAAAATAATTATCGATATAATAATAGGATATTAAAAAGATTACTATAAAAATATTGGCGCAAATGGGTTAGGTGGCCCAAATAGGTCGGAGGAGATCCAAACGAGTTGAGATGTCAGAGACGTATAATTGTCCAATTTACTATTCATTTGGTAAAAATTTCGGCAGTATAGCGGCTATATATATAACCTTACCTTCCTGCAATTCAAACAATCCGCATTCCACACAGGGGCACAACAACACAATAATTCATAAATTAAGTGGTCATTTTTTCATTTGTAAGTCCATTATGTAATCATAAATTATTTCACTCATTTTTTAAACTCAATTTCTCTCAAAATCAATTTTATAATTCTTAAAATATATAAATTGCCCTTAACGTTAAAGCCAATTTACAATTAAAATATTGTCATCTCAAAAATAACAATTGTATTCCTAATATTTTAGGGGCATTTTAGTTAAATCCCTCTGTTTATAATTCTATTAAAACTAACAGGAGAAAAGTTAATTTTTTTTATTAAAAAATAAATTTTCAGTTTTTATTCAATATTTAATATCATTCAAAATTAATAATAATTTTTAATAATTAAATTGGGTCACTTCTTTTTAAGATTAGCCATCTAAGAATAAAATCATAATTAGTAAATGTTTAATTGAAAAATAATGATCTCAAAAATATAAAATTATTTTTAAAAGAAAAAAGGTACTAATACTTCCAAGTTTGCTGGAGGAGATAAAATACCCTTGATTTGATCTCTAATATACTCCTAATTAGGTTTTAAATTATCCTGGAGTCTATACATAATTTGAAAATATTACATTTAAATCACATAAGTAGGTAAAGTCTCTTAAATCTACTCATTTTTAAGGATAAAAGTGTAGTGACTCTGGAACCATTTTTGTGGATATTGAAAGATCCATAAAACCTTTAAATTCCAATAATATTTCAGCATAATATAATGAATATGGAAAATTTGGAAAGATAAGAAATCTTAGAATTTAGTATCTAAAATATATTCAAAAACCCTGAGTAGCTTAATAATTCTGTTTAAGATAGTAAGAATTTATGTATAAAGTAGGTTCATATTGATAGGCATTCGATTTTTAGTAAAAGTATTTTGAAATAATTTTATAAGTTTTGGTCGTATTTTGAAAAGAATAATAAGTTACGAGAAAAGCGAATAAATTGATTTGGCATAAAAAAAATATAATTATGAAAAATCGATGGAACACAAAAGGGTATTTTTAGAGTAAAAAATAGAAATGTTAAGGGCAAATGATCCAAAAAATACATTAACGGCAAATAAGCTTTTCCAATAAAATGTTAGGCATAAATCGGAATCTTATTCTTTTTCAGAAATGTTTAAATATTATGTATAAATTGAGTTATATTCTTGTCAAATAACATTATTTTTAAAAAGTAGTATAACATTTAAAAAGATATTATTTTTACATATAAAATTTAAATTTGAATTATAATTCTATTTTTAATTTAATTTGTTAGATTTTTTTTAAAAAAATGATTTTTATAGAAAATGATTTAAAATGAAAGTTTATTATTTATTTTTAAGTTAATTTGTTGTTGACTTTTGAATTTAATAGTTATATTTATGTTTTAATTTAAATTGTCTTAAAAATTATTATCAACATGAATAATAATAAAAGTTATTATCAAGCTGAATAATAATAAAAATTGAAAAAATTGATCACAGTGAATTGTTAATAACAAGAAAAACTTACTATTCATATAAAAAATTAATATTTTCGTTAATTATAACGGAATTATTAGCTGAGGGACACAATCGAAAAGCCCTTAAATTAAAACATTAGGAGTCCAATTATTATGTTTTAAATGATAAAATTTTAATTTTGAATTGATTCAAATATTAATTTTTTTTTAGCTATTCAAAATGATATTGGTGATTAATAGAACAATAAATAAAAATTTTGAAATTTATTAGGATGGACTAATATTTAATTCAAAGGTCTTCTACTGCTCAGGAGTCTTTCATAGTCACAGCTATAGATTGCACTAGCTTTTGGAAATTCACAATTAATTTTACATGAAAATTAGCAATTACTTTTTAAATGAAAACATGAAGCAAAATGACTATAAATTTCACATACCCATATAATGTTGGAAAAACTTCATTTCTTTATCTGCTAACCCTTGAGCCTTCTTTCTGGTACCCTGCATATACAGAGTTTGGGAAATTTGGGTTTGAATATCTTAATTTGTGCTATAAGCAATTAAAATTGGATGGGATTGTTAATTTTGATGGATCTGCTAACTATGATTCTGTTTTTATGTAGTTTGTATTTGTACCCAGGAAAAGTCCAGGAGGTAGAGAATATAGAGGTTGTAAGTCAGTTTAAAGTGTAAATATGTATTGTATAAAGTTATTGCCCATGCCCACATATCTTAAAAGGCATATAAGTGCATCTGTATGATACAGCATTCAAGGTTATTTGCCAACTTGATATCCTTGATAGTTGATGGCTTTCTTGCAAGTTTTAAGCATTTCCTGATGGGGAAAAAATTGAGTCTTCTTGCAATAAAAAATAATGAAATCAAGACATGGATTGCACTCTATGTTGCAGACAACATTAGTGTCCTTTTGTAGCGGAAAGAAGTATGTAGCATAACATTGTCTTTTGTACCCACGACTCCATCTTCCACCGCTATATTCAGCATAATCAGTCATTCTCCAAAGCTCAAGCTGTTAATTGAATTGCTCTCAGCTTTGTACCCAAAATACACAAACCAGAAGCATGAAGTTTTTTGTTTACAATCAAAACTGCCCTGCACATATTCAAATTTTAATTGAACAGACAGATCTGAATACATTCCTATTGCACCCCTGAGACCAAATATGCATGTTGCATCGTATATCAGACAATATGCAGTTTAAAATTCTTGGGGCTAACTTCTTTCCACATTAATATCACCTAGTTCTCTCAGAATATGAATTAATTTCTCCAGAGGTAGGAAAGGGGCCTGCCCCTTCTACATGCCGTAACATGATCCAGTAGAAGCTCCTGGAGCCGTTTTTGAATCTCTTCCATGGGTTGGCAGGCATCTATTATCTGTGAATTATATTAGGAAGCAAATTAGCATTCAAAAAATGCCCGTGAGGATCCAGAGAAATTAGGACAGACAGAAAAAGGGAAGGGAAAGAAGACCAATTGAGTAACAGCTAAGAAAATTTGGAACCAAAGGCAGCTATTGCAACAGGCGTGGCTTTGTAATTTCAGCACTTTCAGCAAGTTTCATATCATAACTTCAACCAAAGTATTTATAAGTGTAAGGAAAATAATTACAGAACAAAATGAACAGAAATCAATAGAGATATGGAGGGATAATCATAATATAATACAGTTACTTTTATGTTTTTATACTAACGATAATAAAACCAAGCAGAAACACATTATGAAGCAGAAAACCAAAAGTTGGCGTCAGGTAGCAGGCTCGTGGATTCATACTTGGCAGCATCACATACAAGAGTCAATAACATTAACTTTCTGGCGTGAAATCACAGTAAAAATAGAAATTTACCTTCCAGGAGGAATCACGGAGAGCCTGATAACAGTGGGCAACTTTTTTCTGAAAATCAAGTTTCTCATATCTTTCACCTCCATAGCCTCCTCTTTCAGCAGCTTTCTGATAATGACATCATAACATCACAGTTTTAGGAGTTAGACCAGAAAAAGCAGTTCAATTGGTGAACATGACAAAATGACAAGGCTCAGCAATTAGTTAAGACACAAAGCGTTCATCTCATGTTCATGCCGGAGCATCATCCAATTTGAAATGTATAGTACTTGCATGCAAGTATTTCTGTTTCAATACCACGGGCTGCCAATATATTAACAAATGTCCCTGCATAACAATGGTGGAATCAAGTACATATATATTTGCCTTTTTTCTCACTGGACTCCCTTGCCATTATAACTGAACATGGTATATGAAGTACCTCAGGGGGTATGTCAAGGTACACTACCAGGTCCGGAGCCAGTAGTCCAACCTCAGGAGCCTGCAAGAGAACACCTCATTCACCAACTACCAAATGCAGAACATAAACATCATTTTCCACAGATATAATAGAAATTCAGTACTATCTTCAAGCAATACTTAAGGTTGTTTTCACCTTACACCATTCAAAATCAAGTCCTTTTGCAGATGAGAAAGCAACACCAGAATATGAATATCGGTCAACGATGAGAGTGATTCCATTTTTCAGTTGAGTTTCCATCAGTGAACTGCAAAGTCATTCCACAAATTCAAAACAGATGCTCAACACTTCTATATCTTCTTCTTCTTCTTTTATTTCATTTTTTTTCATCTTTTTATTCATCCCTTTCACAAAATAACAGGATAAGTAGCCAAATATTTATGTAGCCAGGATTAGTTTGGCAAAATACAAAATTACTCTTTATCCCCCAATTTGCCGAACAAATTATAGCGACATGCTCCAAGATTCATTTTTTCTGATATATATTCAAAGGGATCATGGGTATTTAAACATGTACAGAAAAGCTAGAAAAGGAAAGATAATATACATTAGCCTAAAATCAGCTACCTATAATCAAGCTAACTATACAAATGAAAGAATCCTATAGCTGTACAATATCTCTAACATGGATAAATTAAAATTCATTTGTTTAGTTTTTATGTTTAACAAAAAAAAAAAAAAATAGTTCATTTAATTTGAATTCTCTCTGTTACAAGTCTTTCACATCATTAAAATGAAAAGAATACAAGGAAGAAAGACTTCTTATATTTCTTCCTAAAAAAATAAAAAAAAATAAAATCCATTTTAGTACAGGAAGATTCTTTTACTATTAATTTCATATCTTTAAAGATTAACAGGAAATTCACAGATCTCGTATTCCTCCAAAATTAAGATTAAGAAATATGAAGTAAATATACTATTCAACACTTGATGTAAGGTGACATAATGTAACTATAAGAAAGAAATAATTATAAAAATATAGAAGTACATCAGTTTAAACCAATCAGCCTATGTTTTTGCCTTTTAACAAGCATGTTTAAATAATTTCCAGCATATGCGTTGATTTTTCTTATGGACAACAGAAGGAATAGTTGAAGAATGTATCCATGGGTACAAATCAAAACTTTGAACATCCCTTTCCTTTTTCTAGAGACCAAATAATTCCCTTGCTCGTGCAAAATATCAGTCAAAACTAATACTGGATCAAATACTACAGTGAAAGAAACGCAGTTAACAAATTAAGGATTGAAAATATCAAATTCAGTATCTAGAAATTTTATGTTTTTTTCCTTTGAAATACAAGAATCTTCATATGGGAGCATGAATTCTAACAATCGAGTTATGGCAGCTTTGATTTTGCTTCAAAATTTTAATGGAAATACAGAATTTTAGTTTGCGGCTTCTGGCAATCAGACTTATCTATCACATAAATCCAATACCATAAGCAATGGAACCAAGACTTTATGCAGTAGCCACCATCCACCAAAGGCAAAGCTGTAATGAAATCATTTATGCACGTAAAAAACAGCTCAATGCAATGTGACATTGGCAGGTCCAAACAATTGAACCATGACACTATAAGAGGCTATTGTTTCTCTCTCTCTTTCTTTTTTTTTTTTCTTTTTTTTTTTATGGTAGAGAGATGTAGTAACAGAGAATTTTAGAACTCAAAAGGCTTAGATATTTATCTTTATTCATAATGTCTACATATTTATAGTAAAATTTCTAACAAACATGATCAAAATTATAAATAAATATATGAAGATCACACAATAAAATCATAAAAATTACAAAATCAAATTTAAACACAAAAAAATCCTAACTCTCCCAGTTTAATGCTAGACTCCATCCTTATTGATCTTAGCAATTGACTCATTCTCAACAGTTTTGTTATATTGTTCACACCTTATATCCCAAGACAAACATACAGCTATAAGACTTATAGAGGGCAGAAAATTAGCCTGCATCAGACTAAGATTTTTCTGCACTTTCTCCAAACACAAGCACTACATTACCACTATGTTTGATTCACTGTATTGCACATGGAAAGTATAATATAATACAGGCTAATACAAATAAGTTGTTTTTAAGGTTTTTTAAAAAATTAATGTGAAAATAATATAATACACCATAAGCCTCATTATCCCACATACATCGTATAAAATACACAATTTACCCTTGGATTTGTTTAATACAATAAATACCGTATTATAGAATAGAAAGACAAATCTTTAGTGTCTTCCTATTTCCAATGTCAATTCTCCCTTGACAAGGAAAAAAAAAATGCACAAGCACAATGATGTATCTTACTGAGGAATTACATTTTGTTTCATTTTATAATTGTTATTTTATTTCATCAAATCTTAAAATTACTAATTTATATATATTTTCATTGTAATGCCATATTTTCGTCTCCCTTCTTTTCAATGTAAAGCTTATTTAGATTTTATTTTTCTGATGAAAAATTAATGTATGTATAAAAAATAATATTATATAATAATAATTTTTTAGCTAAATTAATAACACAAATAACTTAATTTTATTTATTTTTAATTTTTTTTACAGGATTAATACAGTACAATATTGTGCACGAAGCACACTAAAATATTACAAATTAATATAGTTTTGCATCAAAATTGTATATAATAATACAGATTAAATAATATAAATTAACACTATATAGACTAGTACTACAAGGCTATAAAGGCTAATACGATCCAAACGTGCCCTACATGTACAAGGACAGTAAATCAAGGTGCAAAAATAGCATTTCTAAAACACAGTAAAAAAATTTCTAAAATCAAATCTACAATGTTGAGTAACTATAGGCCAAAGGCAATAATTCCAATAATAAAGATATTCATTTATTTCGTCCAGATTCTAGGACATATGTACTCCCCTGCACAGTCACTGGGGAATATGATTGTTCTTGTGCACAAAATCAACTTAAAACATATGAGAAATTGGCAATGCAATGGAAATGGCCCAAATAATTAAAACCCTGGCTTGTTAATGCAAACAAGAAAGAATATATCTAATATCTTAGGAGAGTGGCAATAGTTAGCATCAACAAACATCTAATATAAACCAACAACATCTCACATTGAAGACACAGACTAGTTAAGATACTAAAAGTTCACAACCACCGCAGAGAACATGCTATGATAAGAAATAATACCTCTTTTCCCACCGATTTGCACTGTAGAGCAAATGGATTGCGCGATCATCCAGCTGAGACTGATTTGACAGATAGGCAGATATCATCTGCCCAATGTTAGTAGTTCTATCAGGAAACCGCCACAATTCAGCTGGGTGCCCAGTTCCCTCCAAAAAAGTGAGTAACTTGCCAGATTGTGAAGTCTTTCCACTGCGATCTAACCCTTCTAGAACTATGAGAGCACCTCTTGAATCACAATTTCCACTATTACAACTATTGTTTTCCATTCTAGCTAACCTAATTGAACACTTCCAGGGATAATTCAGGCGAGGATTAAGCGACCTCCTTGCTGCAAAAGCCCCGAAATTTCTAAAATTTAACAAAAATAACAAACTAAATGTCAGATGACTATTTGCTTGGGGCTCTTAGGATCCCCCATCCTTTACTGAAATAAATTACTGAAATAAAGATTGGGTTTTTATTGCTTAAAATTTTAAATAATACAAACCCACACCAAAAAAGAAAAAAAAAATTGAAAGTCAAGCGAAATAGGATTGGAGCAAAAGTCACTTACATACCCTTTGAAAATGTATAGGAGCAGGCATGTGTCATTATAGAGTATGTTGAAGCTAGTTGGCCAGTGACCAATTCCACGTGTAGTCGGCGATGAGGAACGCGGCGATATGAAGGCTGAAGAGGAGAAGGGAGCCTCCCTATAATATAATTCATTCTTAGGCTATGTTTGGTATTAATGAATGTAATGTAATGTAATAAATTAAAAAATATAATATAATATAATAAAATATAATTATGATTACAATACTATATTTGGTTGCATTAATAATATAATATAAATATTAATAAATCCCTATATTTGGTTAGATTATATACATGTATTCAAATATAATTATATTTATAATTATCAACTAATTTAGGTAGAGGAATAAATTACAGTAATCACATTCAGCTTCTTTCCCAATTTAAAAACTGCTTACCCAGATGATGATAATAATAATAATAATAATAACAATACAATTTTAGAAAAGCAAGCTGTTATTGCTAATACTGCATTAACACTTGCAATTAGCAAGTCTAGTGCAAAAATGGCATATAATGCTACTCCCAAAATTCACTTCAGAGTTTGTTTAGTAGTTTCACACACCACTCTATAGGCATTAAAAGGGAAAGATGCAGTGCTTCACAAAGTTTTCCAGGAGAATTGGAGTGAGGAACAAGACCAAGTTATGGTCTTAAGAGCGGTCAAGCACAAAAGAAACAACATTTGCTAAAGAAAATTTACTGAGAAAATTTCAGAACAAAATAAACATATTTAGTATCAGAATACTCAGTATCTAAAATCCAAATATAAATGAAATGGTAGTATAAAAGAGCCCAGTAAAATTTTAAAAAGAAATATCAACCATTGCCTACAAAATCTCTCACTTTCCTGACAATAAAATTAGTCACTTTGCTGACAATAGGGCTGAGCAGAGATTTAAGTTTCATCCCTTTGAAAATCTCTGGATGCTCTTGCAGCTTCTTAATTTCTTTTTTTTCATCAGGAGAGTCTACTATGTGATGTGAAACTATCTAAGCAAATTAAATAGAGATAGTAATTAAAATTAGATGATACGAGAGAAGGCAAGAGACAGGAGCCAAAGTAAAGTGGAAGCAGAGAGACTGAGATGTATCAACGATGGTAGAGGAGTATTGGCATAATGAAATAAGTTGTTGTCTGGTTCGGTAACGGAAAGAGCATTTTCTTTGACTTCCAGACACATCAACACCAGATTCCAGCAAAGTGGGAAAGGTGATCAGGTGCATCTTTCTCACATCTAAGGCAATAAAGTAGTTTGACAAAAATAAAAACATTTAGTTGAGAATATCACAAGCATCACTGCTATTAAGCACCATATATAAAATGTTATTTTTCACGGGTCTACAGCTTATTCTTTTTGTTATTAGGTAACACTTGATTCAAAATTCTGTAGTGGCTAATTATAACTTTTTCCAACCAAATCAACATGAGAGGACACAATGAAATAGAATTGGCACTCAAATGCAATGAGTTTTAATAGAGTTGATAATTTCTCTAGCATGTTGAACTTGATGGAACTTGAGACACATAATTTCAAATATCAGTGTTTGTTTCTACAGAATTGGGCAGAAAAGTTTTTGGTCACTAAATAGAGAAGGGAATCATTAAAATTAAGGGAAAACCTAAATCCCCAATTTCCTTTAGAATGTCTCTTTCCTCTGCACCATTCAGTAACTATACATAAAGTATCAAATCCATGAAAGTCATTTGTTTCAGCTTTGAACGACTATGAGGTTTCAATCTCAGGAACCTTGAGAATTCAAAAGTAGAATAAACTTTGCCCTGAATCCATCCTAATAATAGTGCATTTCACAACCAATAAAAACAATTTGATAAATAATTAGATTATCCACCACCTCACACACTAAACAAACACAGCCGAATAATTTTAATTCAAAATAGAATAAGGTTACGCTTACTTTGCTGGAGCTTTCTTTTTTGGCCGAGGGTTTATAAGGACAAGCCGGAGGAGCTCTCACCTGTACCCCAATCGGAAAAATCACTAACAAATCAGAAAAATCTAAAAGTACCCAAAATAGAAGAGCAACAAATTCGAGTTATAGAAGGATCAATAGTAAGATGTAGGGGTGATCATGGACCGGTATGAGCCCAAAAAAATCAGTCCATTATATATCGATTTTTAAAAATCACTAACCGTTAACTGATCCATTACTATCGATTAATCAGTCCATCAATTTCGAATTTTCGGACCGATTAAACAATAGTATTTCGTTTAACCACTAGAATTATAAAATAAATTCATAAAAAAATTAAAATATCAAAATACTTAAAAATAAAAATTATAAAACAAACATAATTGAACATAACAATTAAATATAATGTACAAAATACAAATATAGACTAAAAATATTCAAAGTATTTGAAAATTAAAATTACAAACCAAATCAAATAAAATTAAAGTTAAACATAAAGCTGCAATATATTTAATCTAGCCATCAACTTGAATCCAGAACAAAAATTATCTAATAACAGATTTCCAGAACAAAAATTATCTAATAGCGGATTTCTAAAACAAAAATTACATGATAACAGAATTCCAAAAACAGAAATTAGCTGATAACAGAATTAAAAAAAAAAAATAGCTAATAATAGATTTTCGCTAATTGATGCGGAATTTGCCTATTGCTAATGAATTTTCGAAGGCAACATTAATGAAGATTGTTTGTGGCTAATTCAGCAGTTATTATAAAGTTAAGAACCCAGTCGTATTTTTCTCAAATTCATAGTTTTTCTAATTTCTATTCATTTCAAAATTGAAAATAATTGGTTGAAGAACTTCCACTTCGTAAAGTTTAAGTTTAGTTAATTAATATAAAACATCCAAATGGAAATGAAGATAACATCATCCCCGACCTAGCTTTTGTATTAAAAAAAAAAAGAACGTGTATATTTAGGCTGTGATTATTGTAAAAGTTATGTGATTTTTTATTATTTTTGTTCATCAGTTTGTTGCCTTCGGTCCACATTCAGCAATGTACATTTCCTTGAGTTAAAGAACTAAAATCTAAAAGCCATAAAACTCTTTGGACAACACAGAATAGAATATACAAACACTTAACAAACAAAGGAAACTTACTCAAAATGGGTACCTTGAGCTCCGATTGGGGGTGGCGGCTGATGACGAGGGGTGAAGACGAAAAGGAACACCGAAATTAGGCGGCTGCTGATGACAGGAGAGGTGCTGATTGGGGAGACAGGTTTCAAAAGAAAGAGGGAGAAGCAGATGTGGTGGTTGCTGATGAGGGAAGACTAATTTTGAAAGAAATAGGGAGAGGCAGATAAGGGGTGGCGGCTGTTGATCAGTGGAGACGAGTTTCGAAAGAAAAAGGGAGAGCCAGATCGGTGGATTTCGAAAGAAAGAGGGGGTATCCAGATGAGGTGCGGCGGCTGATGAGGGGAGGAGAGGCAGAATGGATGAGTGATTTAGGGAAACGGTGTGAAATGGTGTAAAATAACCGACAAAAAAAGTTTAAGGGCATTTCACCCTAGAATTTGAGATAAAAAACACACCTTATTTCTTTTGTAAAATACTATCTTTGGTGAAAAACTTGGAAGTTTCTCAAATATAATTTTTTGGTTCAATTTTGTGGATGTAATATATATATATATATATATCCGACATTTTCATCATTTGTGGTTTCAATATGATATACATTTGTGACGTATATTTAAAATTTTATAGATATTTTTTAAGATTTACTTGAATATAACGCATTGTCAATGAATAATTATGTTCCACTTGAAAAGCATAATATGGACTCTTATAGGGCCTTTAATTACATTTGCAAAATCAGAAATCGTATTAACATTATTTCAGCTAATGTTAATTGTATAAAATATGTCTTATCACGAAAAATTGTGTGATGAGTTGCACCACTGTATACTAAACATATGTCGGCATTCATAATATTGAGTTTATAATAGAAACGAGACACAAGATAATTTGCACTCTTATTACACCGCAAAAAAAAATGTAAAATAGCAACAAAACTTAGCGAAAAAAAGAAAAGCTGCTAAATAGCTAATATAGCCACAAATTGCAACGGAAAATGAATTTTATTGCAAATGTTGGTGGGGCTCATGTGAAAACATTTACTGCAACCATCTAGCGAGAATATTGTCATTTTGTTGCTAATTTTGGGCACCAAAATTTTGGTGCAAAATTGAGTGAGTACAACACTTAGGCAAACTGATATATTTAATAAGTGACAATGAAACCATGCTAAATTTAGTGATAAGTTGACCCGTGGATTCTTACTGCGATGAACTTGTCCATGCAAATTTAGCGAGAATATGTTCTCGCTGGTTTGGTGAGGGTTCATGCTCTAGCTAATAGTCACTCATAGCAAAGCACTAACGTTTGCGGGAGAAAGCTCCACGCTAAGTTAGCGAGGAAGGCGGTCCATGCTAAATTAGCATGAGCTTATGTTCTCGCCAATTTAGCATGAACAAATATCCGCGCTAATGGATAATTTCTATAATGAAACAATAGCGAGAGATCATGTTCTCACTAAATTAGCGTGGATCCCATTTCATAGCTAAATTGTAATTCATATTATGAGAAAAATAGACCAGCGAGACTAATTGTCCATGCTAAATTAGCGAGTGCTATTTCCATGCTAATTTAGCAAGAGATATAAATTCTAGCTAATTAGTGCCTAAATTGTAATTCTTATTATAAGAAGGGAGAAATGATTTTTTTGCTATCGAACTATTAAAAATAAAGTGAAAATGCCCTCATATTTTTTTTTTGGATCGATTTTTACCCTTAAATTCACTTTTGTGGTTGGCAAATATCCTCAGGATGGACGGAAAATCCAATAGGCAAATGAGATAAACAGCATTCAATCATGCATCGACACGTATTAATTTTTTTTTCTAGTCAGATTGCTGATTTGGATTCTATAAGAAATTTTTTGCCCTCAAACTATGAGAAAATGTATGAAAATACACTCAAACTTTATTTTAGTTCGTTTATACTGAATTAAATTGACACGTGTTAACGCGTGATTGGCTACCGTTAGCTCCGTTTGCCAGTTGAATTTTTCATAAAAAAATAAGAGTATTTTTTATCCATTTAAGTGATTTTAACAGTAAAAACCGACTAAAAAAAATTAAAAATATTTTTACCCTATTTTCGATAATTTGAGGGAAAAAAAATCCTTATCCCTTATAAGAATAACATAAATGTGAGGTCATTTGTTTGTGCTAAATTAGTGGACAAAAATTAGTTTGGTGTGTTTGAAGAAAGTATTTTCGGGTTTGGTGCGATTTGGATAATATTTTCGGGTTTGGGGTACGTCAGAAACCGCAACTGACAGTTGCGGTTTCTGATCGCGGGGCCCACGTCACAAGGACTGCAAGTTGAACTAATACCGCAGGTGGGACCTGCGGTAATGACGTCAGAAACCGCAACTTTGTGTTGCGGTTTCTGACACTGAAACCGCAGGTCCCACCTGCGGTTTCAGTCTGTAATGCCGCAGGTGGGGCCTGCGGCATAAATAAATTGTCGACCACTTCCCCCGCAACATAATTAAACGCGTTGAAATTAAAAAAGAGATAGATTGGCCTATAAATTCATTCATGCAAAGAGCTTCAATTGCTCTTCTTGTTTCGATTTCTTACCAAAGGCTTATAATTTTCTTTCATTCTGCAGAAATATTCATCTTTGAATCGAGGTATGTAATACGTTTAATAATATTGATATGTTAATATGTAGGATTATGTGATTATTATTGTTATGCTTATAATAATTATGAATTTTATTATGTTGTATTAGTTTGTAATATATAATTATATAAAATATTAATAGAGATAATAATATTTATTTATATTTTGGATTAGTTGTAATTACTAATGTTAGTAATTCGATTAGTATTAGTATTATTATTATTTTTTGTTAATAGTACGAAATATATTGGAATAATATTATTTAAATATTAATATAGATTTAAATGTAAAATTTTTAATTTTTTTTATTAATTTTATTTTTTTTTTTTTTGGTAATAGTACGAAATATGTTGGAATAATATTATTTAAATATTGATACAGATTTAAATGTGAAATTTTTAAATTATTTTTTTATTAATTTTATTATTATTATTATTGTGTGTAATTTTATTTTTATGTTATGTTGGTTCATAATATATATGTAGATTTAATATTACTTAGACATTAATATTTATTTTTTATAATTATTAAGATTACGATTGTTATGATATTTTATTATTTTTATTGTTATTATTCTTGTTGGATGATTGTACATAATGTGTTCAAATATTATGTAGACATTAAAATTTTTTTATACGTTTTTGATTTATAATATTATTATAATTATTATTATTGTTACGATCAGCATTGGTGTTGTTGAATTTATTGTATTATATTGGTTAGTAATACGTACAGTTGTTAAGAAAAAAAATTACTAATAATATATATTTACTTACAGGAAAATCTAAGATGGCATCACATACTGATTTTTATTTACACACTGGAAGAGAAATAAGTTATGGAGCAGGAGACTTTTAATATGATATATCCCGTCCAAATGCCAGAACAAGGAGACTGAGATTGAAAAATAAGCCAACTTTTCGTGAGTTAGTCCATAAAATTCACGTTAAATTAGTATTAGGTGTCAACGACTTTATTTCAAGAATTATATATAAGAGTCCAATGTACAATCGCGGATCATTATGTTGGACTTCGGTTGATGTGGTAGATGATGACGATGTAGAGATGATATATGAAAATTTGAGGAAATTTGATGATTATACTTTAGTTGAATTAATTATTATAGTGACTGAGGGGGATGCAGGTGATAATATAATGACATATGCGCAAGGCAATGAAGGTATGAATGAAGGATTTGGCATGGACAATATCAGCGGAACTGAACGGAATGATATGAACGACGTTGGTCCCAGTCAGCCCATGCAATCTGTAAGTCCACGTGAGAATGAAATATTTTATGAATCTAATTTATGTGGGGAACAGTATACAGATGTAGCACAAAGTGTCGATAGATGTGGACAACAACGAGTACTACGAGATGCTGGTCCTAGTCAACCTCGGCAAGATGTGCACCAACCGGTAGGTGAGTTGACTGAAAATAATGCAAGGCGAAGCACAGGACACGGTTTTGTACGTCCTTCAGTTAACCCGATGCCTGTAGCTGATGTGGGCCAACCTAGGCTGTCATTTAGTCGGAGGGTTAGTAGTTTTATAAGTAAATCTCTTTTTGGCAATAGGTTAGGTAGGCGTTCAGATGACAGTAATATTGAAGTGGCATCGAGTGCATTACCAATACACAATATAGAAAGCAGTCGTGGACGACGTTCTGTATCTCATATTCCAGATCACATTCAACGACATTCTGTTTCTATGATGCCACAGGGGAGTAGACGTCAATTTGTAAGTCAGATGCTAATAGCTGATGCAGCCGACCAAAGTCGTGTTGTTTATCGACGAGATGGGGATTTGTTGGGTGATTCAATGGCCGAGAATGAAGCAAGCCAAATTCCAAATGATGTTCCGTGTTCTATTCCAGTGGGTGTGGATCAGGAAAATGAACCTTCTTTTGATTTGGGGGCCATGGATGATAGTGAAAATGAGGTGCTCGACAATGACGATCTGTCTCTTAATGACGATGTTGATGGTGAGCAGGCGAACTTGAGTTCAGAGAGTGATGATTATGAGTCTGGTGATGCGTCTTCTTATACGCAAGATGTTAGTCTTTTAGCCTCAATGCATCCTTGTGGAGGTTCAAATGACGCAATCTTCAATTTTCCTTCTGATCATTATGCCAATATCGACTTTAATACAGCACAAGTTGACCTATCAGAAGGTGTTCACTTTCAGACATGGGATGGTATATCGGAGTTATCAGTGGGTTTGATTTTCAACAGCAAGGAAGAAGTTAAAGCTTCTGAGGACGGGGGATACAGGTATGGGCATGCGACTACGAACATAGCGGAGAGTGTAAACAGTGCTCTTAAAGGCGTTCGCATGATGCCTATCACAGCGATAGTTGAACATTTTGGTCGATTGGTAACGTTTTATGACCAAAGGAGTGGATTGTATATGAGCAAAATGGCTGAAGGGTTCCGTTTCACTCCAAAATATGTTGAAATTATGACGAAGCGTGCTGCAAGGGCGCGCGGACACATGGTCATAAAATACGATACCCGGTATGAACTATTCAGCGTCATAGCAAGCATCGCTCCGGAACACAACACGGAAGTTGACACTTACGTACTAAGTCTAAACAAGCGTGAATGTAAGTGTGGAAAATTTTAAGGAACAAAAATGCCATGTTCTCACGCCATTGCTGCAT
Organism: Excoecaria cochinchinensis; assembly: GCA_947683425.1. Classification (NCBI taxonomy): domain Eukaryota; kingdom Viridiplantae; phylum Streptophyta; class Magnoliopsida; order Malpighiales; family Euphorbiaceae; genus Excoecaria; species Excoecaria cochinchinensis. The sequence continues at coordinate 1,246,922 of CANTUQ010000073.1, forward strand.
GCATGCATAGGCATATAGACATGTACAGTTACGTTGATCAGTGTTACAGTATAACCGAGGTATTTAAATGTTATGAGGGCGAATTCTGACCAATGGCACACAAAGCGTATTGGCCTCAATTCTATGGTCCTAAATTAGTCCCCAACATGGAACTACAGCGGAAAAAGGGAAGGCCCAGAACAACACAAATTAGGAACGAGATGGATAGACGGGAGAGGGCCAATATTGTTCATTGCAGCAAGTGCCCCTAGAATGCTTTCGAATGTCAAACGAATATTACCTGCTTCATTCGATGACGATGCTATATCTGCATGGTAAATCCGTTTCTGCACCATCGGCCTGCATGAACACACTTGGATTTTTAATAATAAACTAAAATATATATTTCAAATTACAAATTGATTTAACAACACATCATACCGCTGCACCCATTGAAGCACCAAATGGAGTTATCCAACGTCGGGTCCGTCGAACATACCACTGTAGGTATTGTGACCTCTGATGTAAGGGAGCATGCAGATACTGAGTTGTTACAACCCTATTCCATCGGTTTCCCCACTCATGAATAAAACTGGAGAATTTATCTTCCCAATTCACACGTTGTGGCCCCTCAAGTCAATAGAATGAACTGTGTCATTATTCTGTGGTGGATAGGGAATGGGTTGATCTATCCCAAATTGTCTCAAGCATCGATCCGGTTGGTGCCACTCGATTACATGAAAACAAACCAATGGTACAACCGATCTCCAACTGTTTACACCGCTTGTACAGTAATCAGGCAACAAGTGAACAACATTATTGTACGGCTCCCATTCAATCTGATACAATTTTATACTATGAGTTAATATGTTGTCAAAATATTTGTTTATTATCTAACATTAACAAAAAAATACAAACCTGATCATGACGCTGCATGTCCAACTCGATGCGGTAATCGTTAACATTTTTGCTGTGATTATTTCTTAAATTAATCGGAGATCTCCACCTGTCATGCAAAAATTAATATTAAATTTAGCATTTTCTTCGAAAATCCAACATAGTAAATAATTACAAATAAATTCACCTGTACGCATATGGCATGGTTTGATTTAACACATCAGGTTGCAAAAAAGGCGGCCTAAATTGCGAAAATCTTTCCCAAGCCCATATTTGTATTAACTGATGATAGCCCCCCAATCCATTCGAACTCGGGCGAGTGGCACGACATAACTCTCTATACAACCATGCCAAACAAGCTGAACCCCAACTATAATGCCCCGCCTGATCTAAAAACTCTAATAGTGGTAGCCACATTAAATGAATATAATTATTGGACTGTGACGGACATAACAATCCACCAATGCAGCGTAATATCCAAGCACGGGCAAAATATTGTATAACGTACTCGGAAGCATCCGCCAGTAAGGAACTAAAATTTCTTGTTAGCCACGTTATTTTAACACTGTTGCTGCGTAAAACGTCTTGTGGTGGAAATTGACCCAAAAGTCGACCGCACAATTCAGCCCAATCATATTGCAAATGTCCCGTCACAGCTTGCTCTTCAATGGGCAGACCAGTCAGGATCCCCACATCTTGAAGAGTAATTGTCGCTTCGCCGACAGTAAGGTGAAATGTATGCGTCTTCGGCCTCCATCGCTCCACCAGTGCAGTAATTAAGTTGCAGTCAACATTTATAACACCAATTTGTGATTCCCCATAAAATCCAGCAGCTCTCAAATACGGTATTATCCTCGGATCGATGTTCACATAATGGCTATCTACACTAGCTCTACGTGCAAACAATACGTCATGTTCCACCTGTAAATTATATATTATCAGATACATATTTATGTGTGTGTGTATTTTTTTAAACCCCTATATAAATACTTCAAATATAGCGTTCAAATATACATACATTATTATTCCAAACCGCATCTGCTCGGTGTCTGCCTCTCAAGTTCAACAGATCATCCTCTATTGGCCCCGGATTAATATATTGTTCGTTTCCAAATCGATTCATTTTACGATATCCTAAGAATTAAGATAATAGCATTAGTTAATCACGTATCATATTATTTTTTTAACCATTAACCAAAACTTTAATTTAATTAATTTTTGCATTCCCAATATATTCCAATATTATATAATTCAAACAACAAATATTAATAATATAAACAATATAATATTTTTATTTTTCTAACTTATAATTTACCAATAGTTTAAATTTATATACACTTTGCCAAAATACACTATATGTCCACAAATCTAGATAACAATTTTTCTACGGCAATAATTATTTTGTATTATTATAACTATTCTTCATGCATAACTTTATTATTCTACTATTTTACATTATTTTATATAGCATCCTTACTTCAAAATATAGTAAATTATCTTATTTTGTTTCTCTATGTGAAATTATTAATTATAATTTCACCAACAAAACAAACCGTAGCAAAATTAAATATACTATCAAATTATTATTTTCGACATATTCCGTACAAAAATATTTATATCATAAATATTCTTTTTATTTTTTCTAAAAAAATACCAATATTTATGTCATTATATTACAAGGCAAAAAATATCGGGACACAAAAATAACGCAAAAAAATAACTTCACATATCAACTATATTCTAAATTTTTCAACACCCATCCAAACTTATCATATTACATTAGTTTGTAAATTAACAAAAAATAATAATTTACGTTAATCAAATTTGTTATGATACGACATAAAATGCAAATATATATATCGATTTGCCTCTTTTGATTTGCTTCACCAACAAAATATCTGCAAAATTTACACAATAATAACATATAAAAATAAAATTACACACAATAATAATAATAATAATAATAATAATAATAATAATTTAAAAATTTCACATTTACATCTGTATCAATATTTAAATAATATTATTCCAACATATTTCGTACTATTACCAAAAGATAATAATAATAATAATAAAATTAATAAAAAAAATTTGAAAATTTTACATTTAAATCTATATCAATATTTAAATAATATTATTCCAATATATTTCGTACTATTAACAAAAAATAAAAATAATAATAATAATAATTTTATGATACGACATAAAATGCAAATATATATATCGACTTGCCTTTTTTGGTTTGCTTCACCAACAAAATATCTGCAAAATTTACACAATAATAACATAACTTAATTTTTTTTGGACGTTATAACATAAAAACAATTACAAAAAAAGCAATATATTTTATGTATCGATATTTGCCGAATATAACGGAATAATTATTGCAACTTCTAAATATAATAAACAAATTACCAAATAAAAAATAACAAACTCAATATCAATAATAAAAACTTCAAAATGTGTTTGAATCTAGCATCAGAAGAAAGAAATTTGATGCTGCATTTGTAAACCAACACTTATATAGACATGAAACTCAAATGCAATTAAATTGCATTTGTTCCTCCCCATCGGTCACGCGTGAACAGTTTCACGCGTGACTGAGGAGAGCAGCCTTGCATGTATGCAGCCTTTGCATGGATGCAAGGGGACAATGCCTGATACCGCAGCTGAGAGCTGCAGTATTTGACGTCAGATACCGCAGCTCTCAGCTGCGGTATCAGGCGCGACATGACCACTCGCAGTGGTCCTGGCCCCTGACGCAATACTGCAGGGGTATTTTAGTCAATACCGTAGGGACGGTATTGACTAAAATACCCACTTCCAGTATGCGGTATTTGACTAAAATACCCCCCTCCCAGTAATAATTTTACAAACACACCAAATCCAGAATAACTTTCTTCAAACAGACCAAACTAATCTTTATCCCCTAAATTAGCGAAAAGGAACTTCCACGATAAATTTGCGAGAATTATAGCTCTATCTAATAGCAATTTATGTTATTGCATATTAGCGAGTCAACAATCCACACCAATTTAGCGAGGGAAATGTTTCCTAGCTAATTAATGAATATGTAGTGTGCCCTCCCCTTTGTAACTCCTAATTTCTCTCTCATGCAGCGACAGCACAATACTCGCTGATATAGCGTGAAACCTTTCCTAACTAAATGGTACTGCAATTAGCAACGGTAGTTTCCCTTGCCAAAGTTTAGCGAGAGCGGCTTGTTCTCGCCAATGTCTGAAATCCCTATATCTATTTTAGCGGGATCAACATTAAATTTAGCGGGATTTTATTGAAAATTCCTAGTCTCTCTCCAGTAAAACTCTTCTCTCTTTCTCTATTGGTCTGCGCTGCCTAGTCTGGCCTCTCTCATTTTGTATCCACGGTACTTCCCCTGTTCGGTTCTACACTGCAATCTGCACTTGCCGCTTCGACCAGCAAAATGCCATGGATACCGCGGTTTCTCATCTCTCTTAAGGTACTTTTTTGCAGTTTTTTTTCATCTTTTTCTTTCGTAAAGCTGGGATTTTTTCTTGATATTTAGTGTTAGGGATTTTTTTTCCTTCTATTAACTTACGGATTTTTCTTCTATTGACTTACTGTCATTCTTCCTCCTTCCTTCGTCTCTCTCTAGAAATTACCTTCAAAATCTTAATAAAAAACTGATAATATTATCGAAAAAATTCCTGTGATATGTTACCTACAAGAAAAAATAAATAACTTGCGGAGATTTATGAATATTCCGACGATCAAGTCAGTAATTGACGAATAATAAATGAAAACTCAAAGAGAATTCGAGCGAGATGAATACCTGATTTTCTGGATATTTATAGAGTTATGTACTAGAGTCTGAATAGGAGTCTATGTTCCTGTTTAGGGAGTTTTTTAAATTAAACAATATTCTTTTTTAGAATTTTTTAATTATCATAAGTCCTCCCTCTAGTATATGACATTTATATCAGTATTTGGGTAGGAAAAGAAAAATCACCAGGCCGCTTGCTTTTGGTGCCAAATTAATATATGTAGTGAAAAAGCATCATCTAGACGATTAGATAGAACTCCTGCATTGTTCTCTTTGTTCGCATCCAAAGACAACTCGAATGATTTAGGATCAGAATGCCTTAGAAAATAACCGAGCTATGACTTAGAAAAAATAACCGAGCTGATGACGAAACTGATGAATAGCTGCTCGGGTAGTGTAAAGCCGTCAGGAGCGAAGTAATAAATTGCCAAGTGTATACTTATTGCTCACCCGAACTTCAAGATAACGTATGAGAGATTGAAATAAGACTATCCATAAAGCATAACTGTCAAACTGGAACAATAACAATTGAAATAAGATAGTGCACGTAAAGTATAACTGCTGAACTTGAGCTATTAACGTGAGTACTCGAATGGCGAAATTGCCGAACTTCATGCTCGGATGGCGAACTTGCCTAATTGAGCGAGCTAATAATGAGATAGATGCTCTTAAGGCGTAACTGCCTGAGTGAGCTAGTAATGAAATAGATGCTCTTATGGCGTAACTGCCTGAGTGAGCTAATAATGAGATTAAGTGCTTGTGGTGAAACTGCCGAGTGACCAAATAAAATGAGACCGAGTGCTCGTGGCGAAACTGCCGAGTGAGCGATTGAATAAAACTGTGCTCGTGGCGAAACTGCCGGGTGAGCGATTAAATAAAGCAAATACTCTAATGGCAAAACTGCCTGAACGAGCTTTGAAATAAAGAAATGCTCTTGTGGCAAAATTACCTGATCGAGCTATGAATATAACTGTGCTCGGATGGTGAGAAAAAATGTATAAATTGAGTAAATCTTACATAAGATTACTAATTGCACAAAGCTTTAAGACAAGAAGTGTTAATGATGGAGGTAATTAAATCCATTTTGCAGATATACGCATAAATATATAAGAATTCCAGAATTAAGATTGCTAACTGAAGCATTTAATGGAACCATCCAATAAAGATATAGCCATTGGTCATGATAACCTGCAAAAAGTTTCAATTTGCCTTCTGCGTCACGGGCGAACAAGTTAGCATATGTGCAGCATAAACATACAAATTCAGTAAAAATATTTGCATAAGGCGGTTGATTAGCTGCATAAGTTTTTGCTCCTTATCTTGCAAGAGAGTTAAAGTATAACAAATAAAATTGATCCAAGAAAATAATAAGAAGCAGAGTCAAGATGCATGACCTGCACATGGTGGAAATCGAGATAAAGATCAAAAAGAGATCAGCATTATCAATCGACATGAGTAGAACGAAGAATGTGCCCGCAATACCAGGGGGACAGAGCTTTAAACTGAGCACAAGAAGAGGCATCCACTTAAGGGCTTAAGGGCTAGAATCAGCCTAGAAATACTTTCCTCAATCATATCAAACACATAATCTGAAACATCATTTACTAGTCATAACAGCATATTTCATCAGATGCTTGCACAGAGGGCAGAGAAGTTCTGGTGGAAAATCATTGGCGGAACCCAATTTATTTGGAGTTAATCCTCCCATTTGCTTGTCAAAAGAAGCAACATTGGCTTGCACAATAGCAGAACCATCTGGCTTAGCCATCATCATAGACTTGGGAATACCAGTAGGAGGTCTCACTTTCTCAGAGTCATAATCTGGATTGCCATTTGTTGGGCAATACTGAATAAAATGCCCTGGCAACTGGCATCTGTGGCCTATATACCCCCCTGGAGGTACCCTCATATCCATTCTTGCAAAATGTCTACTATTAGCACCGTTAGAAACCCGAAGCTACCAGTCCAATGCTGGAGTATTGACTAAAGCCTGAATCTTTTTGTTCCCATCATCAACTTCGAGGTTGCTAGACTGGGTCAATTTCGCATTAAAACCATCAATTGACCTATTATTTTTATTTTTATCTTTACACGTCATCATCTCCACCACGCTCCTTCTTGCGCTCACTCTGTGCTGTATCCGTCATCTGAGTCAAAGATGTTGATCTTAGCATAGTCCAGAACTCTTCTGGTTGGCCATGCTTGTGTATCTTGAAGAAGTGCTTCAGCTCCTTTGATGAGCTTTGTGATTTGGACAATATGTTCTTCAAGTTTTTCGCCTTCATAGTTCCAGCGAAGTCCAGGAGTAACGCAGCGATAGTGGGCTTTAAACTTTTCTTCCAGGATGTCCTGGAAATGTTTGAGTGCTTGAATTGCTTTTTCCCTAGCTTCTTTTTCAATTTCATTAGCAGCATCTGTTCGTGCCTGGTAATCATTCCATTCAGAGTTATCCAAGGTCCGATCAATGTGCATGCGATAATATCCAAGTGCTCGTTCATTGGTATTTCCTCCTGACATGTTGTGCAAGCTATCCTGGAAAGAGTATCTGCGAGAGTATTATTTTTGCCTTTAATGTGCTCAAAATTGATTTTTACACCTGTTCCGGTGATAAAATCAGTAAACCTTATCCAACGAACCCTTGATGGTTTGTTTTGAGAAGTTTTGTTGTAGGAGCTAATGATAGCTTGGCAATCTGTTCGCAGCGTGATCTCTTTCTGGTCGAGATAGTAGATTTTTAAAGAGGAAAGTGTCTCCATACAGGCGTTGATCTCTGCATCTATAGTTGATCGAATGGTGGGAAACTTTCCACTTGCATAAGCACATATCTTCTCAGATGATCTGGGGTCCCACCTGCTTTTCTTCCACTTACAGATACCTCCCCATCCTTCCATACACCCATCTACTTCGAGTACAATGTACGCGTTTGCTGGTGGTAGCTCTAGGTCTGGTAGGCCTTGGACCTTTTCTTTGATTTTTCTGATTAATTGATAATCAGAGGATTTTAGCCTTTTGTCTCCATGAGGGCTAGTCTTCTGGTAAAGTGGTCCAAGTAATGTTCCCAAATTGGGAATATGAGTTCGAACATAATTGAGGATTCCAAGCCATGAACGAAGTCCTTTCTTCTCCTTGAGTTTATTTTCATCGAAGTCTATGATCCTTTTGATGATATGTGGCTGGAGCCTTATCTTCCTATTTCCAATGACCACTCCTAAGAAATCAATCTCAGGATTTGCAATTTTCATTTTTGTGGGGGATAGAACCAATCCCCATTTGACACTTCTTCTTAACAACTCTTCGAGGTGTCTTGCATGTTCTTCTTCGGACTTTGAGAAAACCAAAATATCATCAATATAAACTGCTATGAAATCCTCTGTTCCTCTGAAGCAATCATCCATTTTTCTTTGAAAAATTGCTGGAGCATTATTTAATCCAAATGGCATAACCAGCCATTCATACAGTCCTCCGGGGACAACAAAGGCTGTCCATGGGATTGATTTTTCTTCCATTGCCACTTGATGGAAACCACTCTTTAGGTCAAATTTTGAATAAATTTGACTATTCCCAACCTTCCTTATAATAGTATTGATTCCTGGTAAAGAGTACTGGTCGTTGTGAGTGTTATCGTTGAGACTTCTATAGTTGAATACCATCCTTTCTTTGCCTTTGATTTCCTTGCCTGTTTCTGGATGTACTGTTGTTCCAGAATTTACTATGAAAGCCATTGTCCGGTGTCAGCTTTTACTAGGCCTTATTACACCAATTTCTAGAAGAGCTTTTATATGCCTACCGAATTGATCTTTCATCATTGGTGTAACGTGTTTCAAAGGCTTATCCTCAATCGTTAAATCTGGATTAATGATATCCAGCTTACACTGTACTTTTTTTTTCTTCCAGTGTCTTAGAGGATCTTCTCCGATATATCCTTGTTCCTGCAGCTGATTTATTAGTTTGCTAAACCTTGTCTCAAAACTTCTGTTTTTAAAAACAGATAAAAAATAAACCAGCTCATTCATCTCTAGGTATTCCTGTTCTTCCATGTCTAACTCAGGAATAGCTTTTGCTGCTTTGAGTTCTACATCTGCCTGAGTAGCTATAGAGGTGATATTTTTATAGAATGTGACTGTATTTCCTTCTATTCTCAGGCCTCCATACATGCTTCTGATAAAATTGCATCCTAGGAGCATTTGGATACCATCATCTTTAATTGTCATTAGTACCGCATATGTGAAAGGTATCCTGAACCGATTGCATTCTATGCTCATTGATCCTGATTTCAGCTTCTGCTTGACGTATTGCTTTGAGTTAATTCCGCTCAAATTAATTGCGTAAGGACTTACTTCAACTGCTTCTTTTGGTATTGAATTTAAGTCGATGACGCAAGCGGATGCTCCAGTATCTAGTATGGCTCTAACAGTAAATGGTTTAACTCCAGGAATGTTTAATTCCACATTCATGTTGTAAAGCCTGTTGATTACACGCCTGGAAGGGACGTAAGTCTCTTTTGAAGCAACTTCAATCATAACATTTGCTTTATCAGTAGGATCCCAATAATCATTTACTCTTCTTGTGCTATCCAGCTCACTAACTTTAACAACACTTAACTCCATTACCTTCTGGAAAATTATTTGAGCAATCTTATCTCCCTTTTTAATCTCAAAAGATGTTTCTGAGTGGTTAAATAGCAACACGTGGATGGGTCCATGATATTTTTCTTCAATTATTCCTGCACCAACGTCAATTCCTCCTTTTAGTGCTGGTCCTGCTTTTGGAACTATCCTTCCATAAGTGCCTTGTGGAATAGATATTCCAATTCCTGTAGGAATTAGTGCCCTTCCTTTTGCTATGATAATGACATCTGCTGAGCTGTGCAGGTCCCATCCAGCGGCTTCATTGCTTCCTTTTTCTGGCATTTTAGCATATTCTGAGAATAATTTGACATAAAGAAATTGACTCTTTTTCTTTTGTCGTACTTCCAACTGTTCATCTTCTTCAATAGCAATCTCTTTTCCTTTGCTATTACTGGTATATCCTGTATATTGCTTTGGTATTTTAAGATTTTCCCAGTCTGTTGCTAACTGTTGTTCCTCCAGAGCTCTATACCTTGTATTCTCAGCTATCAGATAATTGATATAAGATAATAACTCTTTGATGAATTCATCCTTTGTCCTGTAAACTGGAGCGTCGGCTGGTTTTGGGGTTATCCTTATATGAAAGTAGTAACTTGCACATAAAGGACAACAAGTTAACAAGCAATTTGGACAATGAATTCTCATTCTTGGATTAGTCTGTATCTAACATAACTGACAATTTTTTCGATTTACTTCTTTGATTTCTTCATTTATTTCCCAGTGATGCTGGCAATTTTCTTGATTGCTTGGTAGTTGAATTTGTTTTCTCCATCCACAGTCTTGTTCTCCCAAGACAAAGCCTGTTTCTTCAAAGGGTAAATCTTCTAATAATGCTCCAGCATTATGGACTGTTAATCCTGCTTCTCCTTCAGAGATACTACATATCGCATCACTAAGTTCTTCATTCATGTCTAAGGAAACAACATCCCAGTCATCTGGAAGATCCAAATAATCCATTACTGTTGCTCTGGCTATGTTGCCCTGATTTCTCCTGCATTCTCTGGCGAAATGCCCTTCTTCTCCACAAATATAACATTTACATTTCCTCATTTTATCTTTGTTCTTTCTTTTAAAGATTCGAACATGGCTGTCATGAGGTTTTCCTTTGTAGGTTTTGGATTTCCTTATCCCATATTTTCTTCCACTGTCATAGTAACCCGGGATAGGGATTTTGTTGCAGAAATCCAAATCCTTTAGACTCCTTTGGAGGGCTGCTTTCTTGCATAATTCTGCTAAATGTTGGTAAGCAAAATGAATGCGTGGAAGGACTCCAATTGTGTTGCCTGGATGCTTAGCCTTGAATGCTTCTTCAATTTCTTTTCCTATTAAAATAGGCATTTTTCTAAAAAAATTTTCTGATAGTTCAGGGCTAGAATACATCTTTCCTGATTTGGCTGCAAGAATCTTGAACTGATTCATGTATCCAAAAATATCCTTGACATTATGGCAGGTTAGTCTTTCAAGGTCATTATAGGCTCTATTCTGCTCTTCTGTATCTCCTTGATAGGGATCTTCAAGAATTAGAACTCGCCTTATCTGAGATAGGATATTTTGGGTATCTTCTGCTATTAATAATAGATCCTCATATTCCTGCAGAAATTGACTTCGCCATTGTATCCATATCTTTTTTTCGACTTCTCCCAAGAGATTTTTGATATACATGGCCTTGGCTCTATTGTCTGACCATACCTTTTCATTTACCAGATTAAGAGTTATGGACTCCCATCTAGAAATGACATCATTGTATAGCCCAATATCCTCAGGTAAAATTAACATGGCTCCTATACTATTTGCTGGGCTGAGGGGAGAGTCCATTGTCCATTATAAGTTCGGCCAAAATCTCTTGTTCGAGTTCTGATTTGATTCACAGATAATGGGCTTGCAACTGGTCCTGTTGAGGCTGCTGGTGGATACTGGACTGGGCCCATTACTGGCTCTTGAGGTGGCCTATAGGCTGAAGTAATTGAACTTGATAGACCCATTTCTTTAGGTTTCCTTACTGGGTAGTCCATTTCTCCTGATGGATCTTCTTCTTCCTTTGCTAAGGCAGCAAAAGGATTTTCCCAGTCAAAGACTGAATCGTCTTCCGTTGAATCTGAATCCCATTTAGGATTTTCCGATTCTGGTTCTTCAATCTTAATAATTGTTGTTGGTAAGGCGGCTTCCTTCTTTACTGGCTCTTGTCGGAATTTAATAATCCGTCCTGTTGATTCATCATACTCAGGGTTATTTGGATGATACCAAGCTGCAGGGTATTTGGTTCCATCATCCTCTTCTTCTTCCCATCCAGAGGACTGTATGTTTTCAATGGCTACATTAGCACTTTCTGGTGCTGAGTATTTAACATAATAGTCATATTTTCCACTGTATTCTCCAAGAGTATCCCATCCTTCTTCATTAATGAAAAGGTGTGCTCTTCTAGGTAGCTCTTCCTCAACAAATAAGGCCACTATTTCCTCATCTTCTTCATCTATAGTCTCATGACCATCGACACTGTGTCGCGGATCTGGCCTCTGGGATGTTTCTCTGTAATTATTGAATCTAAGGGAAATAGATCCATCCGACCTGCTTCTTGAGTATAGGGACTGTGGTTGAGTAGCGAGTACTCGTCTTGAAGGCCTTAGTCTCCACATACGCCCTTCTAGATCCCTTGAAATGTGAGATTTTCCTGGTATTGCTCTTATTCCATTACTGGTAAGATAATCTGCTACATGTTGAACATTGTAGCGAAAACCAGCAAAACTGTTGTTAGTTAATCTTCCAATTAAGGATCTAGATATAAGGAGATTACTTTCTCCTCCCTGCCAATCATCATACCCTCTAGTTTGGATTGATATTTGGATATGGTTGTAGAAGTCTTGAATGCTCATCATCATTGCAGGAGCAATGTATACAAGTTGAGTTCCTCCTGATAAATCTACCTCCATGGTCCCCAGGATGGATCGATCTCCTTGCCATCTTGTGTCCCTAAAGACAATTAATGCTCTTGTTCCTGCATTTCTTCTGTGTAGAGCATGAATTCTGATCATAATCAGTCCTAGATGGATATGTTGCATTTCACTTGGTATCTGAGCCTGGTTATGGCAGCTTAAACACCTTTCAGGGGAGGAGTACGGCAAAGGTATTATCACCTGCATAGTTGTTTCAATATCTTCTGGTATATAGGCTGGAAAACCTAATCTGGAAAACAAAGCCACATACCAGTTTATCGCAAAACATTGATTTTATGATTAAATTTAATTTATTATTATCTTGTTTTAAAAGACTTAGACAGGCCCAAGTTCACAGGCAAATTGTTAAGTCCTGTAAAAGGGAACCCGCTAAGGTGAAAAACAAATAATTAACAAATTTTATTTTAGTTATATGATTAATGTCCGCGAGGTTTGAGCAAGCTATTCAGGATTGGTATACCCAAGCTCGTATATCCAACCTTGAATATTTAAATCTTGAGATACCCACTCCGTTTTCTGTTCAAAAATCTAAATTCCCTTGTTTTCTAAAGACGCATTTAGAAAATCATTCTCTTTTAAGCAAGGATAATTGCATAAATTCTTTAGTAGACTTAAGTTTACTAAATTCTCAGAATATTGCAGTCATCTTTGATCGGCTTTCTTTACTCTCAAAAGCCTCTTTAAAGCATTTTCACAAGATTCAAGAAGATCAAGCCTTTTATCATCATCAGGTCCTCAACAACTTCGAGGAAGTCAACAGAAAACTTGAATCCTTTTTGCAGCTTTCAGAAGATCAAAATCCCCTCACTTCTGAACAGGCAAAAAGACTGATACAGGAAATCTCAGATCAACCAAAGAAAGCTGAGAAGCAGACCTCTATCCTCATAATTCAACTCCAAAAGGAGATTGAAAAGATTCAAATCCTGATCAAGGATTTGAGTAAGTTTTTAACTTCATGAGTTGGAGACTCACTGCTGAATCAGAAGAATACGTTGAAGCTTTACAAGCCACAGAAACAATTGAAGAGCCCGCACAAGGTTTTGTTAAACCTACCATTGAAGCCGCCAAGGGGCAAGTTAGCTTAATTAAAACATTGATTAAGCAAAATAACACTATCATTCAACTGGTGTGCAGACAGCAGCAAGATATTTCTCTTTTAAAGGAAGATTTAAAAAGACTTCAGGAAAACACTAAGAAGCAACAAGAATTCCCAGATCAGCTAGAAGAATCCATCACTACACTTCAAGAAAAATTGAAGACTGTAAACTGATGCGGAACCCCAAGGCTAAAGAACCCGAAACCCCTTAAACACACAATATGGCATGAACATGAACAAGAAGAAACTCCCAATCTAAAGAACCCCCAAACAACATGTGAATGGAAACGCTTATAATAGATTGATTTAGAAACATAAGAACAGAATTCGCCACAAAGTAAATACCTTGATAAGAATTTAAGTTCTTGATGCAAAAGAAGAAGACAAGCTTTCCTCTCCAATGAAGAAAATTTGGCCAAGCCAAATGATGATATTCAAAAGTGTTTTCGATGTCTTTTACAACTTATAATGAGGTATTTATAGCCCCCAAAAGGTAGGTAACCCTAAATAAGTCAAAAATCCACCTAACACATGGCCACCTAACACATGGGCTTCCCACCAAACCCTAAATAAGTCAAAAGGCCACCTAACACATGGCCACCTAACACATGGGCCTCCCACCAAATAACTAAAGCCCAAACTTATTAACTCTAAAATACAATAACCCACAAGCCTAAAATAATTAATTTAAATGAGCCCAAGCTAAAGTAAGCCCAACTCACTTAAAATAAGCCTATTAAGCTATATGAGGGTCCAACTAAATAATTAAAACAAAACAAGTTCATCATAATAAAATAAGCCCCTTGGGCAGCCTAAAGCTACTCTTCTATCTTAAAATAGTTAATCAAGCCCATTTGATTCTTCTCATGTTCATTCGGCTCCAATCTCTCTTGACTGTGGATAGTTTCAACAATTCGGTCCACATATGCATTTAGTGCTTCCTTGAACTTCTTGGCTCTTAATCTTGTCACCGGTCCATCCGGCAATGCTAGCTCTTCCTTGAACTTAATCTGCTTTTGGTGTTCCTTAGTTGTGCTCGCATCATCCCCTCCCTCTTCAAAAGGATTCGTCCTCGAATCTGAATCGAGATCAAAAGAAGATAAGTCAGAAACATTGAAAGTAGCACTAACATTATACTCACCTGGTAAGTCAATCTTATATGCATTTTCTTTTCCTCACTTGTGCAGTCACTCACCATTGGGCCTTTATTTTTATTCTTTTCTCTCATGGCCTCTTTTCTCTCTTCTTTCTTTTTCACCTCACTACTCGAATCCCCACTTGAAGATTGCTGAATTTTTAATTGCTCAAGATAAGTCTCTTTGGGTGATAAAGGTGCAAGGGTGATTTTCTGCCCATTATGCACAAAAGAGTACCTATTCTTATGCCCATCATGCACAACATGCCTATCAAATTGCCAAGGCCTACCCAACAAAACATGACCGGCTTGCATTGGTACGACATCACATACAATCTCATCAGCATATCTACCAATGGAAAATGCAACTACTACCTGCTTGGTCACTTTAACTTCACCACTATCATTCAACCATTGTAGCCTATATGGGTTGGGGTGTTTATCACATTTCAGCCCCAATTTCTCAACCAAAGTATTACTAGCTACATTAGTGCAACTACCCCCATCTATGATCAGACTACAAGCTTTCCCACCTACCAAGCATCTAGTGTGAAAAATATTTTCCCTTTGCTCTAGGCTATCTTCCTTTACATTTATATTCAATGCACGCCTAGTGACTAAGGCTTCTCCTTTGACAGCATATTCAACACATTCATCATTATCAGAACAATCCTCTAAAGGTGGCATACTTAAATCACTACCATCAGAATCATCACCATTATCAGATTCAGAAACAATTTCACCACCCCTAATAAACATGGTCTTTCTATTAGGACACTCAGATGCATAATGACCACGCCCTTGACATTTAAAGCATTTAACATCCCTATGTTTAGAAGGTTTGGATGAAGGATCAGGAGTACCTTTTTGGATTGAAGTACTCTTCTCCTTGCCCCTATTCATTTCAATGCCTTTCTCCTTGGAATCTGAATGGTGCTCCTTTTTCCTGTCTTCATTTTTGCTCCATTTTGGACTCCATTTGTTGCTGGAATTTGAGAATGATCTTGCTGTCCTTCTTTGTTTTTGTTGCTTTTCCACCTTCATGGCAATGTTTACCAAGTCATCCATCTCTACATAATGTTGCAATTCCACTACATCAGCGATTTCCCTATTCAAACCTCCCAAAAATCGAGCCATTGTCACCTCTTCTTCCTCTTCTATGTTTGCTTTGATCAATAGCATCTCCAACTCCTTGTGATAATCCTCTACTGAACTGGTTCCTTGGGTGAGTCTATGTAATTGTTGGTGCAACTCCCTATAGTAATAGGATGGTACAAATCTCTTCTTCAACACTCTT
This sequence comes from Excoecaria cochinchinensis, assembly GCA_947683425.1. Lineage (NCBI taxonomy): Eukaryota > Viridiplantae > Streptophyta > Magnoliopsida > Malpighiales > Euphorbiaceae > Excoecaria > Excoecaria cochinchinensis. Next base: position 1,262,707 of record CANTUQ010000073.1, read on the forward strand.
TTCATCTCTTCCCAAGTGCATATGGGTGGTTCCCTATTTCGCCTTCTACTTTTTACTAACTCATTCCACCAGACTAATGCATAATCAGTAAACTCCACTGCTGCCAACTTCACCTTCTTTTCTTCTGAGTAATTATGACAAGCAAAAATCATATCTACCTTTCTTTCCCATTCTAAATACACTTCAGCATCATTCCTACCCCTAAAGGATGGAATATTCATCTTTATGGCACTAAGGTTGTTATCTCTCCTCTCCATTCTTTCTTCTCTCCCTTCTCTGCCCCTTACAAATTGTACTTCTTCATCATAGTCTTCATATAATCTATTCACTTCTTCCTCTCTATTCCTATGGCTTTCAATTGACCTACTTCGGTTTTGGGATCTAGAACTTTCATTAATTTTCTCTTCCATCCCATCCATCCTAGTAGTTAACTTTTTGAATTCACCCATGAATGCCTTGTACATCAATTTCAAATCTGGCACATTTTCCTCCTCTTCCTCACTCATTACGCCTTTTCCGTCCCTTCTTGACATTATATATTATAAGCTGCCGACAAATGTTAGTAGGGAATAAAAAGACCTCACAATTCACTCCCTCACGTGTTTCACTCAAAAGATAGCACTCCACTCGTGTTTCACTCAACTTGGCTTTTACCCTCTTTTAAGCTTACACACTCAAGCCTTTTCCCACTCAAGCTTGTTGTCCTCAGTTGCACTTCAGAATTTAATTTCCAACCAAAATAATTCACAAGCAGCAAATATAAAAGGAATACAATGAAAATACTTAACAAATAAGATAGGTTCAAAACTAGAAGCAAAAATTACTGGAAGGAATAAAACGAAAGAGCACACAAGAAGAAGATATGTATGCTGTCCAAAATTACAGATTTTAATTAACAAGAATCAATTTGTTAATTATGGTGTACTAGAAGCAAAATTACAAAAGACAATAAAAATAGCAACTTAGAGTGAAAGAAAAAGACAACTAATGCATAAATGCAGAAATTGATATCTCCCTAATGGAAAAGTCAATTTTGATACAATGAATGTAAAGACAATAAATCAAAGAAAGTCAAAAATGACAACTACCCATAAATATTTACTTTGACTTTTCAAATTAATTTCCAAATTCAAAGTATGACCAGATCTATTTTTTTTTTCTTTGTGATTTTTTTTTTTAAATTCGGATAAACAGTAACGTGAACAGTACCAACGATTTTTTTTTTTTTTTTTTTTTAGAACTTAAAACATCAAACACAAGATCTGATGTAGGAATAAAGAAGAACACAAAAGAACAAATTCAAAAATAAAGAAGGACACGAAATTGATAAGAATAAGATTGTAAATTTAACAATGCGGAATTATCTTGTTCTAATGGAAATAAAACAATAGAACAGAAAATTAACACAAGATAAATAAGAATTTATCCTAATCCAAGCTCTGATACCAAATGATGCGGAACCCCAAGGCTAAAGAACCCGAAACCCCTTAAACACACAATATGGCATGAACATGAACAAGAAGAAACTCCCAATCTAAAGAACCCCCAAACAACATGTGAATGGAAACGCTTATAATAGATTGATTTAGAAACATAAGAACAGAATTCGCCACAAAGTAAATACCTTGATAAGAATTTAAGTTCTTGATGCAAAAGAAGAAGACAAGCTTTCCTCTCCAATGAAGAAAATTCGGCCAAGCCAAATGATGATATTCAAAAGTGTTTTCGATGTCTTTTACAACTTATAATGAGGTATTTATAGCCCCCAAAAGGTAGGTAACCCTAAATAAGTCAAAAATCCACCTAACACATGGCCACCTAACACATGGGCTTCCCACCAAACCCTAAATAAGTCAAAAGGCCACCTAACACATGGCCACCTAACACATGGGCCTCCCACCAAATAACTAAAGCCCAAACTTATTAACTCTAAAATACAATAACCCACAAGCCTAAAATAATTAATTTAAATGAGCCCAAGCTAAAGTAAGCCCAACTCACTTAAAATAAGCCTATTAAGCTATATGAGGGTCCAACTAAATAATTAAAATAAAACAAGTTCATCATAATAAAATAAGCCCCTTGGGCAGCCTAAAGCTACTCTTCTATCTTAAAATAGTTAATCAAGCCCATTTGATTCTTCTCATGTTCATTCGGCTCCAATCTCTCTTGACTGTGGATAGTTTCAACAATTCGGTCCACATATGCATTTAGTGCTTCCTTGAACTTCTTGGCTCTTAATCTTGTCACCGGTCCATCCGGCAATGCTAGCTCTTCCTTGAACTTAATCTGCTTTTGGTGTTCCTTAGTTGTGCTCGCATCATAAACTTAGGAGGAGCTACCTCTTCAAACAAAAATATTTACCCTCCTTGGAAAAATAAACTTTTTGTTTATGATTCACAGGTTTACAAATATCCCAATCAGAAAAGCAAGAAGAAGGACAAAGAAAAACAAAATGAGTAGAACACAAACTCATACTGAAACTGAGCAAAATCCTTCTGTTCTGGAACCAAGCCAGACCTCACAAGTGCCTACTTATGAGGACCAGATCAAAGGATATAGAAGAAGAGCTAGGATTCGCCATAACATTGAAAGAAGGCTCCAGAGAAGGCCTGGAACTTTTGGCCAATCCCTAGAAAGTATGCTAAACCCAGATGCTCAACTTAGGATTTCTCAGAGGAGAAGAGCAAATTTGGTCCCTGCTGAAACTCTCTATGATTCAGGTTACTCCCAACCACAACACAGAGTATATCAACATTACTCTGAAAGAAGAATACGAGTAGTAGAGGATGGACAACAAGAAGACTTGCAATTCATAGAAGCAGAAAGTTATCAAAGATTGTTAGAATCTGGAATGCAACATATCCATCTAGGACTGATTATGATCAGAATTCATGCTCTACACAGAAGAAATGCAGGAACAAGAGCATTAATTGTCTTTAGGGACACAAGATGGCAAGGAGATCGATCCATCCTGGGGACCATGGAGGTAGATTTATCAGGAGGAACTCAACTTGTATACATTGCTCCTGCAATGATGATGAGCATTCAAGACTTCTACAACCATATCCAAATATCAATCCAAACTAGAGGGTATGATGATTGGCAGGGAGGAGAAAGTAATCTCCTTATATCTAGATCCTTAATTGGAAGATTAACTAACAACAGTTTGCTGGTTTTCGCTACAATGTTCAACATGTAGCAGATTATCTTACCAGTAATGGAATAAGAGCAATACCAGGAAAATCTCACAGTTCAAGGGATCTAGAAGGGCGTATGTGGAGACTAAGGCCTTCAAGACGAGTACTCGCTACTCAACCACAGTCCCTATACTCAAGAAGCAGGTCGGATGGATCTATTTCCCTTAGATTCAATAATTACAGAGAAACATCCCAGAGGCCAGATCCGCGATACAGTGTCGATGGTCATGAGACTATAGATGAAGAAGATGAGGAAATAGTGGCCTTATTTGTTGAGGAAGAGCTACCTAGAAGAGCACACCTTTTCATTAATGAAGAAGGATGGGATACTCTTGGAGAATACAGTGGAAAATATGACTATTATGTTAAATACTCAGCACCAGAAAGTGCTAATGTAGCCATTGAAAATATACAGTCCTCTGGATGGGAAGAAGAAGAGGATGATGGAACCAAATACCCTGCAGCTTGGTATCATCCAAATAACCCTGAGTATGATGAATCAACAGGACGGATTATTAAATTCCGACAAGAGCCAGTAAAGAAGGAAGCCGCCTTACCAACAACAATTATTAAGATTGAAGAACCAGAATCGGAAAATCCTAAATGGGATTCAGATTCAACGGAAGACGATTCAGTCTTTGACTGGGAAAATCCTTTTGCTGCCTTAGCAAAGGAAGAAGAAGATCCATCAGGAGAAATGGACTACCCAATAAGGAAACCTAAAGAAATGGGTCTATCAAGTTCAATTACTTCAGCCTATAGGCCACCTCAAGAGCCAGTAATGGGCCCAGTCCAGTATCCACCAGCAGCCTCAACAGGACCAGTTGCAAGCCCATTATCTGTGAATCAAATCAGAACTCGAATAAGAGATTTTGGCCGAACTTATAATGGACAATGGACTCTCCCCTCAGCCCAGCAAATAGTATAGGAGCCATGTTAATTTTACCTGAGGATATTGGGCTATACAATGATGTCATTTCTAGATGGGAGTCCATAACTCTTAATCTGGTAAATGAAAAGGTATGGTCAGACAATAGAGCCAAGGCCATGTATATCGAAAATCTCTTGGGAGAAGTCGAAAAGAAGATATGGATACAATGGCGAAGTCAATTTCTGCAGGAATATGAGGATCTATTATTAATAGCAGAAGATACCCAAAATATCCTATCTCAGATAAGGCGAGTTCTAATTCTTGAAGATCCCTATCAAGGAGATACAGAAGAGCAGAATAGAGCCTATAATGACCTTGAAAGACTAACCTGCCATAATGTCAAGGATATTTTTGGATACATGAATCAGTTCAAGATTCTTGCAGCCAAATCAGGAAAGATGTATTCTAGCCCTGAACTATCAGAAATTTTTTTTAGAAAAATGCCTATTTTAATAGGAAAAGAAATTGAAGAAGCATTCAAGGCTAAGCATCCAGGCAACACAATTGGAGTCCTTCCACGCATTCATTTTGCTTACCAACATTTAGCAGAATTATGCAAGAAAGCAGCCCTCCAAAGGAGTCTAAAGGATTTGGATTTCTGCAACAAAATCCCTATCCCGGGTTACTATGACAGTGGAAGAAAATATGGGATAAGGAAATCCAAAACCTACAAAGGAAAACCTCATGACAGCCATGTTCGAATCTTTAAAAGAAAGAACAAAGATAAAATGAGGAAATGTAAATGTTATATTTGTGGAGAAGAAGGGCATTTCGCCAGAGAATGCAGGAGAAATCAGGGCAACATAGCCAGAGCAGCAGTAATGGATAATTTGGATCTTCCAGATGACTGGGATGTTGTTTCCTTAGACATGAATGAAGAACTTAGTGATGCGATATGTAGTATCTCTGAAGGAGAAGCAGGATTAACAGTCCATAATGCTGGAGCATTATTAGAAGATTTACCCTTTGAAGAAACAGGCTTTGTCTTGGGAGAACAAGACTGTGGATGGAGAAAACAAATTCAACTACCAAGCAATCAAGAAAATTGCCAGCATCACTGGGAAATAAATGAAGAAATCAAAGAAGTAAATCGAAAAAATTGTCAGTTATGTCAGATACAGACTAATCCAAGAATGAGAATTCATTGTCCAAATTGCTTGTTAACTTGTTGTCCTTTATGTGCAAGTTACTACTTTCATATAAGGATAACCCCAAAACCAGCCGACGCTCCAGTTTACAGGACAAAGGATGAATTCATCAAAGAGTTATTATCTTATATCAATTATCTGATAGCTGAGAATACAAGGTATAGAGCTCTGGAGGAACAACAGTTAGCAACAGACTGGGAAAATCTTAAAATACCAAAGCAATATACAGGAGATACCAGTAATAGCAAAGGAAAAGAGATTGCTATTGAAGAAGATGAACAGTTGGAAGTACGACAAAAGAAAAAGAGTCAATTTCTTTATGTCAAATTATTCTCAGAAGATGCTAAAATGCCAGAAAAAGGAAGCAATGAAGCCGCTGGATGGGACCTGCACAGCTCAGCAGATGTCATTATCATAGCAAAAGGAAGGGCACTAATTCCTACAGGAATTGGAATATCTATTCCATAAGGCACTTATGGAAGGATAGTTCCAAAAGCAGGACCAGCACTAAAAGGAGGAATTGACGTTGGTGCAGGAATAATTGAAGAAAAATATCATGGACCCATCCACGTGTTGCTATTTAACCACTCAGAAACATCTTTTGAGATTAAAAAGGGAGATAAGATTGCTCAAATAATTTTCCAGAAGGTAATGGAGTTAAGTGCTGTTAAAGTTAGTGAGCTGGATAGCACAAGAAGAGTAAATGATTATTGGGATCCTACTAATAAAGCAAATGTTATGATTGAAGTTGCTTCAAAAGAGACTTACGTCCCTTCCAGGCGCGTAATCAACAGGCTTTACAACATGAATGTGGAATTAAACATTCCTGGAGTTAAACCATTTACTGTTAGAGCCATACTAGATACTGGAGCATCCGCTTGCGTCATCGACTTAAATTCAATACCAAAAGAAGCAGTTGAAGTAAGTCCTTACGCAATTAATTTGAGCGGAATTAACTCAAAGCAATACGTCAAGCAGAAGCTGAAATCAGGATCAATGAGCATAGAATGCAATCGGTTCAGGATACCTTTCACATATGCAGTACCAATGACAATTAAAGATGATGGTATCCAAATGCTCCTAGGATGCAATTTTATCAGAAGCATGTATGGAGGCCTGAGAATAGAAGGAAATACAGTCACATTCTATAAAAATATCACCTCTATAGCTACTCAGGCAGATGTAGAACTCAAAGCAGCAAAAGCTATTCCTGAGTTAGACATGGAAGAACAGGAATACCTAGAGATGAATGAGCTGGTTTATTTTTTATCTGTTTTTAAAAACAGAAGTTTTGAGACAAGGTTTAGCAAACTAATAAATCAGCTGCAGGAACAAGGATATATCGGAGAAGATCCTCTAAGACACTGGAAGAAAAACAAAGTACAGTGTAAGCTGGATATCATTAATCCAGATTTAACGATTGAGGATAAGCCTTTGAAACACGTTACACCAATGATGAAAGATCAATTCGGTAGGCACATAAAAGCTCTTCTAGAAATTGGTGTAATAAGGCCTAGTAAAAGCAGACACCGGACAATGGCTTTCATAGTAAATTCTGGAACAACAGTACATCCAGAAACAGGCAAGGAAATCAAAGGCAAAGAAAGGATGGTATTCAACTATAGAAGTCTCAACGATAACACTCACAAGGACCAGTACTCATTACCAGGAATCAATACTATTATAAGGAAGGTTGGGAATAGTCAAATTTATTCAAAATTTGACCTAAAGAGTGGTTTCCATCAAGTGGCAATGGAAGAAAAATCAAGCCCATGGACAGCCTTTGTTGTCCCCGGAGGACTGTATGAATGGCTGGTTATGCCATTTGGATTAAAGAATGCTCCAGCAATTTTTCAAAGAAAAATGGATGATTGCTTCAGAGGAACAGAGGATTTCATAGCAGTTTATATTGATGATATTTTGGTTTTCTCAAAGTCCGAAGAAGAACATGCAAGACACCTCGAAGAGTTGTTAAGAAGAAGTGTCAAATGGGGATTGGTTCTATCCCCCACAAAAATGAAAATTGCAAATCCTGAGATTGATTTCTTAGGAGTGGTCATTGGAAATAGGAAGATAAGGCTCCAGCCACATATCATCAAAAGGATCATAGACTTCGATGAAAATAAACTCAAGGAGAAGAAAGGACTTCGTTCATGGCTTGGAATCCTCAATTATGCTCGAACTCATATTCCCAATTTGGGAACGTTACTTGGACCACTTTACCAGAAGACTAGCCCTCATGGAGACAAAAGGCTAAAATCCTCTGATTATCAATTAATCAGAAAAATCAAAGAAAAGGTCCAAGGCCTACCAGACCTAGAGCTACCACCAGCAAACGCGTACATTGTACTCGAAGTAGATGGGTGTATGGAAGGATGGGGAGGTATCTGTAAGTGGAAGAAAAGCAGGTGGGACCCCAGATCATCTGAGAAGATATGTGCTTATGCAAGTGGAAAGTTTCTCACCGTTCGATCAACTATAGATGCAGAGATCAACGCCTGCATGGAGACACTTTCCTCTTTAAAAATCTACTATCTCGACCAGAAAGAGATCACGCTGCGAACAGATTGCCAAGCTATCATTAGCTTCTACAACAAAACTTCTCAAAACAAACCATCAAGGGTTCGTTGGATAAGTTTTACTGATTTTATCACCGGAACAGGTGTAAAAATCAATTTTGAGCACATTGAAAGCAAAAATAATACTCTCGCAGATACTCTTTCCAGGATAGCTTGCACAACATGTCAGGAGGAAATACCAATGAACGAGCACTTGGAGATTATCGCATGCACATTGATCGGACCTTGGATAACTCTGAATGGAATGATTACCAGGCACGAACAGATTCTGCTAATGAAATTGAAAAAGAAGCTGGGGAAAAAGCAATTCAAGCACTCAAACATTTCCAGGACATCCTGGAAGAAAAGTTTAAAGCCCACTATCGCTGCGTTACTCCTGGACTTCGCTGGAACTATAAAGGCGAAAAACTTGAAGAACATATTGTCCAAATCACAAAGCTCATCAAAGGAGCTGAAGAACTTCTTCAAGATACACAAGCATGGCCAACCAGAAGAGTTATGGACTATGCTAAGATCGACATCTTTGACTCAGATGACGGATACAGCACAGAGTGAGCGCAGGAAGGAGCGTGGTGGAGATGATGACGTGTAAAGATAAAAATAAAAATAATGGCAGACAAGACAAGATGGTCCAGTTGTATGTAGAGGATCTTCTCCGATATATCCTTGTTCCAGCAGCTGATTTATTAGTTTGCTAAACCTTGTCTACTAGATGAGAATGGCTTCAAATTCACACCATCAGTTGCACTGCTAAATGGGATTGGCCTCACATTTAAGTAGGCTTGAAATAATTTTACATTATTTAATCTAAGAAATAAAACACCTGCCATAATAGTTGTCAGAGCAGAGTTGACTATCGTACACAAAAACATTCTGTAATTGAGAACAATTCCCATCACCAATCAAATAACAAGAATAGCCAAAAATGAAATAGAATTACTCTTAGCAAACAGTAACAACAAAGAATTTGGGAATTCTCCTGTAGTTATGATGAGAAATGCCAAAACTAGAAGAGGCAAAAAGCTGTTATAGAACATTACTTCCACTGAAGAAAGTCCATCTCCAGCACTTGACTTCCCCACCAGCACGAGGTACATTGTCTGAGTTGTAGGATTTCCTTTTCCTGGAAAGAAGCCAGCAACAAGAACAACAAACGAGGTAAGTCTCTTTGTTGCAATATACATAGGAATATTAACTCCTTTCAAACTTGCCAAAGCAAATGTCACATTAGCATTATAAAAGAGTGAAACTGGGAGAAGCCTCTTTGCTGTTGGCATGTCTAGTCCCTTGGCTTTTGTGTATCCCATTAGCCGGCCAAAGTGTATGGGCAAAGCAGTCGCAATTGCTTACTCCTTCAAAGCAGGGTATCTCTCAGTGCCAAATTTGAACTGCAGAATCTAAACTTTCTTATTTCTTTCTGATTCTTAATCATTTTGCTTTCAAGTCATATCAATGTTTGTAAACTTAAATCAACAGAAGCAATGGTTTTGGGCATTTCACACTACCAAATCTCAACTGCAGACAAGCCACATTTCCATAGTTGAAAAGGTGCTAAGAGGTCCAGAAGTGGAGGCGTAATTGTTTCAAACAACAAAGCACCTGGTTTATCCGCAAGAACTGAAGATTTAGTCCACAAACAGCTCAATCCACATCGGCAAGAATACAAATTATCCAAATTATCAGGAATCCAAGTCCACCTTTTAACCAAAACACTAACATGAGCCATCTTCAACTCATTTCACTCAAAATCACCGCCAATTTCTTGGATAGAACGAGAACTATTAGACTAGACCCAAATTGATCAAAGCTTTGTGTTTTTCCCTAAACTGAGCACAACTCACTTGCGAATCTCATTTCTTGAAAGCACTAAACAAGTCAATAGAAGGGTCTGGAGTGGAAGATGTAGCGGGCAATTTGTTAACGGGTAAGAGAATTGAGGTTGTTACAGATGGGAATTTGAGGAAGCCAAGGAAGAAGAGGATCAAAAATGTAAAGAACATCATCAGGGCTATCGTGTAAGAGCTAAAGGGTTTCAATGTCATGGCGAGAATGAATAGTGAAATGGGTACTTCTCTTTCTCTGGAGAGAGAAAGAGAGAGTCGTGGGTTTTGATGCTGGGAATTCAGGTTTTTGGAGCAGAAGTTTGTGCTATTACACTTTGCTGTTGTTGTGAATTCAAGTCTTGCAACTCAAATAAATGATGAAAGGTAATGGAAAAAATTGCCATTACGACTTGAATTGAACTATCTCTAATCCCGAATTGAACTGATTATCTCTGAAATTTCTTTTCGTTTGACCCACGTGAAGGGATCGTGTATTAAGGACTTCGATGTCAATCTCAAGATTGGGAAGAGGGCAATTCATGCTAACGCTTCCTTGAAATAAGCCTTTGAGAGGATAAGTTCCTGGAAGCTTTTTTCTCATCCAAAATCACAACATTAATGCAAACCCAAGTGCACCAAAAATTCCAGTAGAGATTGAAAACCAAACAGAGCAATATATCCCAAACCAATTTCAAAATACTTAAAGAATCATAGTTGAATTACATTTTTCAATTCGATCAGATTAAATCCTAATCTAATTTATGCAAAATTGAAGAGAGAAAAAGGATCACAAACCCAGGGATTATTTGTCACTTAGTCGCGATTTGGGATGCAAGAAGTTATGGATGCTATGCGAGGTCAGTTTAGCTCCTTCCGTCGTGGGTGGAGGATGTCGGTCTGATTTTTTTTTCCTCTTTACAGATGGCAACTCAGATTGAAGATCTCAAAGTGTTCCACGCTCACTGCACCAATGATAACATTATCGAGAAAATTCCCGTGATCTGTTACCTGCAAGAAACAATAAAGGACCTGTGAAGATTTATGAATACTCCGACGATCAAGTTAGTAATTGAAGAATAATAAATTAAAATTCAAAGAGAATTCGAGCGAGAGGAATACATGATTTTCTGGATATTTATAAAGTTATGTAGTAGAGTCTGAATAGGAGTCTATGTTCTTGTTTAGGTAGTTCTCCGGATTAAACAATATTCCTTTTTAGAATTCTTTAGTTATAAAAAACAAACTTGTGTCTTTATTTCTTATTTATTCCAATACCCCATTTCGAAATCCACCAGAAATCACAACTCTGCTCTCTCCCGTTGATAATTGAGAAATAACTGATTCATATTATTTTACACTTTATTTCTTTTTACAGAGAACACATATATATATATGCATACATTAGCATTTAATACCCTAACTAATTACAGTTGCAATAGCTACTAGCAGTCAACAATTACAGCCTAACTACAGATACACAGCAGCCTAACTATAGATACTCATTTAATGAGTATCTGTAACACTCCCCCTCAAGCTGGAGCATAGATGTTAATCATGCCCAGCTTGTTACAAAGGTACTCAACCCGAGTCCCATTTAAGGCCTTTGTAAACATGTCTCCTAATTGTTCGCCAGTCTTTATATAACTGGTGGAGATCACATTCTCCTGAATTTTTTCACGAATGAAATGACAATCAACTCCAATATGTTTAGTCCTTTCATGGTATACCGGATTAGAGACAATGTGTAGTGCAGCCTGGTTGTCACACCACAGTGTTGCTGGTGAGGAAACTTTCAATCCAATATCTTCTAACAAATGACAAATCAACAAGACTTCACAAGTAGATTGAGACATGGCTCTGTATTCTGATTCCGCACTGGACCTGGAAACAACATTCTGCTTCTTGCTTTTCCAAGACACAAGATTTTCACCAACAAAAACACAATAGCCAGTAGTAGATCTTCTATCAACTTTTGATTCAGCCCAATCGGCATCAACAAAACACTCAATACGACTATGCTCATGATTTCTATATAATAAACCCAATCCTGGAGCCCCTTTTAAATAGCACAAAATCTGTTCCAAAGCTGCCCAATGTTTCACTGTAGGCTCAGACATGAACGGACTTACAATGCTAACAGAATATGCAATGTCCGGTCGGTTTACTGTGAGGTAATTGAGTTTTCCAACCAATCTTCTATACTTCTCTGGATCATCAAAGAGATCACTACTATCTTTAATTAGATGAACATTAGGAGTCATAGGTGCATTGCAAGGCTTAGCTCCCGTCTTTCCCGTTTCTGCAAGTAGATCAAGAACATACTTTCTCCGAGATAGAAAAATTCCATTCTTACATCTGGAAACTTCTATCCCTAAGAAATACTTTAGCTGACCCAGATCTTTTGTATGAAACATAGCCTACAAAAAGGTCTTGAGAGCATTGATACCTGTATAATCATCTCCTGTGATGAGAATATCATCGACATAAACAACAAGTAGGGTCATCCCAGTGGTGGACCGTTTGAAAAAGACAGAGTGATCACACCTGCTCTTTTGTAACCTAAACTCTTGAAATACCTCACTAAACTTGCCAAACCAAGCTCGAGGACTCTGCTTCAACCCATACAGAGATTTTTTTAGATGGCATACCTTTGCATACTCCCCCTGAGCAACAAATCCGGGTGGTTGCTCCATATACACCTCCTCCAAGAGATCACCATGCAGAAAGGCATTTGTAATGTCAAGTTGATGTAAAGGCCAGTGTTTTGAAGCAGCTAAGGAAATGAACAAACGCACAGAGGTAAGCTTGGCCACTGGAGAAAAAGTATCTGAATAATCAACACCATAGGTTTGAGCGAACCCCTTTGCCACCAATCTAGCTTTGAGTTGGGCTATAGAACCATCAGCATTGCATTTTATTATATAAACCCATTTACATCCAACTGCCTTCTTGCCTTCAGGTAGAGGAACTAGATCCCATGTGTGATTATTTTCCAGAGCTTGTAACTCCGCAATCATAGCATTACGCCAACCTGGATGAGATAAAGCTTCCTTAACTGTCTTAGGTACAGAAACAAAGTCTAGAGAGACAATTAAAGAGCTAGTGGACGGGGATAATTGATCATAGGAAATAAAATTAGCAATGGGATATTTAGGGAGTGTGCACTGACGTTTACCTTTGCGAAGACTAATAGGTATGTCGAGGTCATTTGGTGGAGGACCTAATGACGAAGAAACTGGTGCGGGGCATGTATCTTGATGCTCTAATCTTCTGGAATATACTTGTATGATAGGAGGCTTGGCTGGAGGAGCCAAGGGTACAGCAGCTTGATCAGTCGAAGAATCTCCAATTGCTGCTTGCTCAATATCAGGAGAACTAGCATCACTTGATCTAGAACTGGGTGCCTTATCTGAAACAGGAGTGAAGACATGGTAAACTAGCCAATCATCCTCTTCCTGAATTTGTGTCCCTGTCTGTGATGAAAAGAACGGAATTTTCTCAGAAAAGCTAACATCTGTTGATACTACATATCTTTGGAGATCTGGAGAGTAGCACCGATATCCCTTTTGAATTCGAGAATAACCCAAGAATATACATTTAAGTGATTTAGGGTCTAATTTTGTAAGTCCAGGTCTCACATCACGAACAAAGCAGGTGCTTCCAAAGATCTGTGGTTCAACTGAAAACACAGACTTGGTGGGAAAAAGGATGTTGTAGGGAACATCACCATTTAGAACTGTAGATGGCATTCGATTGATCAAAAAACATGCAGTAGCAACAGCATCCACCCAAAAGGGCTTAGGTACATTCATTTGAAATAACAAGGCTCGAGCAGTCTCAAGGAGATGTCTATTTTTTCTTTCAGCAATCCCATTCTGAACAGGAGTATCAACACAGGAGGTCTGGTGAAGGATGCCCTGTTGAGTCATGTAACTTTGAATAGAAGATGATATGTATTCTTTAGTATTATCACTACGCAATATATGCACAGACACATTAAATTGGGTCTTAATTTCAGCACAAAAAGCAAAAAAATGAGCAAACACCTCAGAACGGCTTTTCATAAAATAAATCCAAGTCATTCGAGAAAAATTATCCACAAAAGTAACAAAATATCGAAAACCAGTTTTAGACACAACTGGATAAGGTCCCCAAATATCAGAATGAACTAACTGAAAAGCAAACTCAGCTCTCTTATTTATTCTAGGGCTCAATGAGCTTCGCTGGTGTTTGGCAAAGTGACATGATTCACAATCCACTGAAGTGACATCAGAAAACTGGGGGCATAACTTCTTCAATACTGGTAGAGAGGGATGGCCTAGTCTGCAATGAGCTTCAAAAGGGGAAACAATACTCGAACAAGCAACTGATCGAGGTATCCATGAATCCAAAATATAGAGCCCATTAGATACATGCCCTTTACCAATAGTCTGCTTCGTCATAAGATCCTGAAATAGACAATGATTAGGAAAAAATGAGATAGAGCAATTGAGATCTTTAGTAAGGCGACTGACAGACAAAAGATTAAATGCAAGACTAGGTAAACTCAGCACAGAGGATAAAGTAATGGATGGAGTTGGTTTAACAGTTCCCGACCCTTCAATGTTGCAATTGGATCCATCAGCTATAGTAACAGGAGATGGTTGGGTGTGAGATTGAAAACTGGAAAAGATTTTAGAGTTACCTGTCATATGATCTGTGGCACCAGAGTCAATGACCCATTTGTTTGAGGATGAGATGAGACACTTTTTACCTGACTCAGCAGAAGCAACAACTGGGGAGGATTGTTTCATAGATTCTTGATACTGGGAGAACCGCGCATACTCTTCAGCTGATATAGTGGCGGATTGTTCAGAGGAAGAAGCAACAGTAGCTGTAGCAGTTTGAGTCTTTTGAGTCTTATTTTGAAGCTTTTTGCAGTACCTTTTTGTGTGCCCAATTTCTTTGCAGTAGTAGCAAATGACATCACTTCCTCCTCGATTACTATTTTTTCTCCAAGCATAATTTCCTCCTCCTTTAGCAACAAGAACACTTGAAGTTTGATGGGATGGTGTATTCTCAGTACGTAACACCCTGCTAAACACCTCTTGAAGTGAAGTAATCTCAGGATTAGAGAGGATTTGAGATTTGGCAGTCTCAAATTCAGATGGTAATCCAGCCAAAAAGCTCATAATTGCCATTTTCTCTCTTTGAGCTTGTTGTTCTTTAATATCAGCAGTAAAAGGTAAAAGGATATTCAACTCCTCATAAATCTTCTTGAAATCCATAAAATAAGTTGTGAGGGACTTGGCTTCCTTCTCAGTACGATAGAAAGCCTTACACACTTCATACATACGAGAAATATTTCCTTTTCCAGAATACAAGAATCCCAAATAATCCATTAATTCCTTCACCAATTCGCAATGTTCTATCAAACCAAGTACATCATTTTCAATGGAATTCCTAATGTGTAAGAATAAGCGGGTATCATCTCGTAACCATAATTGTTTATTTTTATCATCAGTCGGAGGATCATCGGTCAAATGGTCATCCTTATCAATACTAAGCAAATAAATTCTAATGGTTTTGCTCCATTGCAAAAAATTCGACCCATTTAATTTATAATCTGTAATTTTACTAAGTTCTGGAACTATTTCAGTCATTAACTGTCCTTTCTCACCAGAAATTTTTGCATCTCCCATTATAAATAAAATATAACTAAGCCAATAACCACAAAATCACTAATATATAGTAAGAGGAGCCAAAAGGAGCAAAGAGGCAGAGAAAGAAAAACCTCAGATGATAAGCCAGAAGATCCAGCAGCTAACAGAGGACTAACTCAGCCACAACACCACCACAAAACCACAAAGCTATTAATGGAAGATGATAAAGTGAGGCCGGAACAGCGAAATGGAGTTGAAAACAGAGGAACCCCAGACTGGAATGAAGAACAGATTCTTCACAGAAGATTAACTACCATCAAGAGGGAAGAACAACCCAAACGGACACCGGAATCTGACCGGAAACAGCAAGGCGACGGCGGATAAGAAACGGGAGCTTCAGCCGACTCTGCACGCGCCTCCACGCGCCGGCGCGTGAACAGTAACCAGAAGACTTAATCAGCGCGTGTAGCTCACTCGCCGGCAGGATCGATGCCGGATTCTGTGGGAAGGCCGGAATTCCTCTTGCGCTCCTCCTGATGTGGGCGGTGAGGCAAACTTGTCACCGGAATGTGGTGACCAAAGAAGAACAGCAACGTTCCCAGAAAACCCAAAACCCAGAAAACCCAAAACAGAGACCCGAAACCGAGGAAATCCAAAAACAAAGACTAAGGCTCTGATACCATGAGAAATAACTGATTCATATTATTTTACACTTTATTTCTTTTTACGGAGAACACGTGTATATATATACATACATTAGCATTTAATACCCTAACTAATTACAGCTGCAATAGCTACTAACAGTCAACAATTACAGCCTAACTACAGATACACAGCAGCCTAACTATAGATACTTATTTAACGAGTATCTGTAACAATAATCAAAGCTAAAGCCATTCTTTCTTCTCCGATTGAGAAGTTGACGAAATAAAGGCTGTCGTTTTAGTCTACCGCTACTCTCTCTTTGTGCGTCTCTCTGAATGTTTTGAATTTCATGGAATATGAAGTCTCCCAGTCCTATAAGTTTATGTTTGTATGAAATTTCGTATTGTTTAGAGTATAAAGCTGTTATTGTAAGCATTTTAAACTGATTGTTCTTGTTTATGTATTAATGTTATTTGATTTTGCTTCGGCAATACATAAGTAGCTGATTTTTTTTTTCCTTTTTTCTTTATCAATTATTCAGGTATATTTGCCTTCTCCCAAACTCTACACTCTCAAAAGCCGCCCAAAACTCGTAAAAAAACAGAGCTTTTAGGCGTTATTCCATCTGGATATGCTTTGTTTATTGTTAATTTGTACTTGCCTTTTCCGTTTCGCTTTTTCTTTACTTTATTTTATAACCCTTTTAAAAGATTTGGGTAGTTCAAATCTCTTATGAGTCACTTACTATGTGATTGGTTTCTACATGGTTGAGAGAGTGTGCAGCCATTTGTTTACTTGATCTTAATGAAACCTCATTTTGATGGTCTGTTGATTTTGCCCTGGATGATGTGAATTGTCCAATTTGTCTACAATATGCGAATTGAATTCAACCAGTTTAATTAAGTTGATCTTATTGATGCAAGTCTTTAGATAGAGTGTAACGGCTTAGGGAGATTGACATTAAGTAGGTAATTGTATTACTTAAGCCATGAACATGCATTTGAAATTTGTTTCGAAGAGGAGTGGTGTTATTTTTCTTGGGTGCATTGTCCTCGGTGGGTTCTTTCTGTTCTTTACTTTCTTTTCATGGAAGTCAATCTTATTAGGGCTTATATTAACATTGCTATGCAATACTTTAATTTGCCTGGTCTATAAGATAGTGTTGATGTGAAAGTGGCTCTGCCAGGCCTGCAGTAAAGTTGGAGCAGCTGGATCTGAACCAATACTAAACAAATTCTCAGAATTCAAAAATGCATGCTGGAGATTTTTGAGGCCCCATACTATATGTGGAATAGCTCTAGGATCCACATAAGTAGTTGCGTCTTGTACATGCTATTGGTAAACTGATCTCCATTACTGCAAATTTGTTTGTTAGATTAAAATGTTTGTTAGCTTTTCTTATTACTTTCTTACAATGTACATCAGATTATAGGTTTTGCTGTTTGCTTTATTTGTGCATGACCAGCAGCTACATCTGCATTGAAGGTGCAAACTTGGTATTCTGGTGTGTACAACTTGACGAAAACTGTGACTGTTGCAGTTGTAATTATTCATCGCTAACCTCAATTTGTATATAATCTCAATTTGTATATAATCTCTTGTACTTCTTTTTTCAGTGTGTAGGTATTCCACATCTAATGTATGATTTTTGTGGATAAGCTTTGTAATGAGGTGTTTGTTACGAACAGCCCTTAGTTATAAGGGTGTGGGGTTTTGAATCTGATGCAAGCCTGCAGGAGGATTTTGTGAAGAAAATGAAAACATCTGTTAGTTTTTGGCTGTTTAATTTATTGAATTCTCTTCCTTCCTGTTCTTCAGGGTGCTGATTAAGTGATTATTCTTTTCTTGTTCTTCATGATGCTGTAGCAGTTTTGTATTTTGTAATTTCCTCCAATTTAAGTGTGGAAATTTTGTAATTTCATGAGTTTGATCTTGAGACCAGCACTGTTTCATTTCTCTACAGTTATGCTAAATGGTTCCATTTGAACTTTTTTTTTTCTTTTTTCTTTTTCCTTTTACTGAATTATGCTTTGGTTGATAAGCTTTTATTTTGAGGATTAGGCTTATCTTCTGCAAAAGTATTGCATCATCAGGAAGTGAACTCTTCTTTTACCTGGTAGGCAGTGAATGTATTTAAAATTTGTTTCAAAGAGGAGTGGTGTTATTTTTCTTGGGCGCCTTGTCCTCTGTGGGTTCTTTCTGTTCTTTACTTTGTCAATCTTATCAGGACTTAGGTTATAGCTCTATTTTCATTTTTAAATTATATAACTTTTCTAATATATCCTTATTCAATTGCTTTATAATTACAATATTCTCATTAAATTGTTATTTTTCCGTACTTATCTACTAAAAATAGCTTTAAACTATGTGATTTAATAAGAATTTGGAAAAGAATTTGGTATGTGATTTAAGTTGGCTTCTGATTGTAATTGACTAGTGGCATGAGTTTCTGTTTATAATACCATGTATATGCTTGTGTTAGTATTCGATAGTGTAAATTCATCGGTGCAATAGAGCATGTTACAGTAGCTATATTTAATTATCTTGACTTTTCACTATCTTTTGCTAGCTATAGGTCAAATGTAATAAATCCTTTACACAGGTGTAAAACCTCAGCCTGTTTCCATCAATACATTCTGTGGTCACTGATTTGTTGATGGCGTTTATCAATTCTCAATGTTGTTTGTGGGAATTCATTATTGCTTTCATACTTTATTTCATTGTTTTTGTTTCTAAATGATCAATTGAAGTGGCTCTGTTGGAGCTCCCATAGCTGTAGTTTCCCCCATTTCTTTTCTTTTCTTTTTTTTTTTTCAGTTTCTTATGATTATTCTCATGTGAAATCTCAAAACGAGAAATTTCAGATGCACTGGGGGCTCTGTTGGGGTGGAGACACAACTTAGTAATTTAGCTGCAATAACTCAAGTCATTGATCCAAAACTACATCAGCATTTAGGTATTTTCTGGCTTACAAACTTTTCTATTGTTAATTTCTATCTTCCTTTATGTTCTGTTCTGATTATTGATTGTTAGTTCCTTCTCAGTTTAAGACAGTGAACTACTTTGATTGGTTTGAAAATTTGAACGTTTGCCCGTTATCAAAAGAAGTTTTAAGGCATCCAACAAAAGAGAATAGAGAAACCATAAGAGAATTTATTATACAAATTAATTTTCTATTGTAAACTCTGAAAACAGCCTGAAAAGCATCATTGTTGTTCGTGGAGCATATCTCTCCATTTTTTCTTTATTTGGATTTGCTAGAGCACTTCTCTCTAATATTTCAGGTGCACTTCTCACCAAATATTGAAGTATGTATGAGATAGGAAAGTTTCAGCTCTCCAACTTTTTAACTTATGTTTTGTTTCTTGAATTTCAGCTACTTTCCAGTTACCTTGGCTAGGCAGCAATGAGATTGATTGCTAATTTCAGGATTTATCTGATTTCGATTGTTCCTCTAAAAATTAGCTGTCAATTAAGAGCTGCTTCCCTGAGGAAGAATTACACATTCTTTTGTGATTGGAGGTGCTGGATATGTTATTTTTTCCAAAATACTGGAGAATTTTGTGCATTCATGATTATTAACATTGCAAACAATCTTATGGTTAGAAAAATTATTACTAAAGGGAGCCTCACTATAGCATATATGACATTTCTATTGTTCTTATTCTAGTTTGCCAACACCATAAACAAATAATATTGTAGGACTTATGACAAAGTATGATTGAACTATTAGCTACTAAAGTTGTATTTGTAAAACTTCATTTCATGTAATTTCAGTACTTGGGGGCGTTGGTGGGCCTGGTCTGTGAAAGGGGCTCGGGCCAACTAAAGGGCAGGGTAGGGCCAAATGGTCGGGTCCGGGCAGGGGCTGGAAGGGGGGGGGGGGGGGTAGGTCTTGGGCCGGTAGGGTAGGGCTCAAGCTGGGCCAGGGCCCGGTTTGGCAAGGGCCCCCTGGATGGCCAGGGGCTAGGAGGCTCGGGTAGGGTCATCCGAGCAAGGTCAGGTCAGGATTAGAGGCATGGGCGGGCCTGGTCTATGCAATGGGCTCGAGCCGGGCAAAGCTAGGAGGCTCAGTCTAAATGGTCCGAGTCCAGGGGCTCTACTCGGGCCAGGGAGCTAGGTAGGTGGCCTAATCCGCACAAGGGCAATAGGGCTCAGGTCGGGCTTGGGTAGAGTAAGGCTCGGGCCAGGCCAGACCAAGGGACTTAGGTTTGGGTAGATGGCCTAATTCGGGTAGGGCCTAAACAGAGTAGGGCTCGGGTCGAGCCAAGGGGTTTGGGCAGGGTTGGGGAGGGGGCCAGGTCCAAGCAAGGGCAGGGCCTCAAGCCGGGGCCTAGACCATTGGACCAATACGAAAAATATTCTTTGCCTTTTTTCTTTAAAAGAAATAAAAGAATAAATAGAAATAGAAAAATAAAAGTTTAGTAAAATTTTTACTTTTGATAGTCTCTGAAATCAATATTGGATTATCCCGTTCTTCTTTTATATATATATATATTTCATTATTCCTAATATATCTTCAATTTAACATATTCCTAAAGTTTAAGAAACTGATTGAACTCCCAAATAATTAATACATAACAAAAAGGGAAGAATTTTGGAAACTATTTGAACTTGAACTCCCAAATAATTTGGCAAACAGATTGGGTCGAGAAGGTTTGGGTCAGTTTTTTTCAGATTTTTTGGTCACTTATTTTTCGAGTATGTTTGGGAGATTTTGGGCTATATTTTGGACTAAAAACTTGACCAAAATTAAAAATTGTCGATATATTTGATTCGGTTCTTTGTTAATGGGGTTCGATTTTGACTTTTCAATGTCTTGGGTCAACTTTGACTTTTGGTCACTCTACTTAAAATACATAATTGACATCATATATAACTCATTATATTGATAAATTTGACTTATTCAGTATCCATGACAACTTCAATAAATCGTAATTCAAATTTTAATTTTACTTTTAAACACTTTAAATGAATTTGTTTTTACCTCAAATTCAATCCTTGAGTTTACATCAAACGTAGGGTTTGCATCGATGGAATTCAGGTTGGGTTAACCCAAAAAACCCAATACCTGAAAATGGTCCATATAATTCCCCAAATTGACCTTGATTAAGGATAAAGCCCCAAACCGTTTTACCCAAAATTTTTCGAGCCCCGACCCAATAAACCCAAGAAACCCGAAATGAGTTCCTCAACAAAACAGTTGTGATAAACATCTTAATTTAATATAAACTTAACACCACCAAATTGCAGAATTTCCATAAAAAGAATAATTATATATGCAGAAACACCCATTTTCCAACTCAATCACATAAAAAACATAATAATAACAGTTAAGATATTACATATAAGCAAAAATAGAAATCTAAATCATTTCACAAATAAAAAAAAAAGCAATAAATGCATGATAAAATTTTTATGAATCATCGAAGAAAAATTAAAGAATAGAGATAAGAACACAATCAACAGTCCTAAATTGTGCACATCTCTACTTCGCCCTTTACTACCTTGTACTTGATTTGAACGCGTACCTTCACTGCCATCTGCATTGAAGACCAAGAGAGGAGAAGCAGATGAAACGCATAGTAAAAGAGAGAAAATAGGTTAAAAAAGAAAGAAAAAATGGATAAACTGACTTAAAAGAGAGAAAATATAAGTGGAAAAAAAGGCCGTCTTGGAATTGAACTCAGGAACATGAAATGCAAATGATAATTCTTTAACCATTAAACCAAACACAAATCTTTAATTACAAAACATATATATTTCGGTCGGATCGGGTTGGGTAAGGTTTTCACCTCAACAATACCAAAATTCCTCACCCGACCCAACATATCATATCAGTGCCATATTAGGCCACAATCCAGAGAAATTACTCTTTAACAGTTAAACATTCTCTGCAAAAAAACACAATAACATTGATGAATAAACCCATAAGTTAGTCGAAGAGCATATCACTAGTAATAGATATTAAGGACTTAACCGTGGAAAAAACAAAAAGAAAAGAACGAAAACTGATAGCACATTCTAATAGCAAACATTGTACAAAAAAGTAACCATGGATGTTGATTTAAATTCAATAAGGCCCAAACAAGCAAAATCAAAATAAAACCAACAACCACGAATGACTATTGAAATGAATGAAACTATAAAAACGAGGAAACAAAAACAAGACATACCCACAAATTCCACCATTGCTCATATCAAGAAGCCCCCCATCATTTGCATAAGCAGGTTTTGCCATTGCAGCAAGTTGTTGATAGGGAAGGAAATAAGCAATAGAAATAAAAATCAGACCAACCCAATGTTTCCAAGTAAAAGAGTGGAAAATCAGCATCCTCACCAAAACATATATAACCCAGGCATATGCCATTTTAGACCACAAGTTAGACCACAAGTTAGACCACAAGTTAGACCACAAGTTAGACCACCACCAATAAAAAGGATCAAATTTTGATTAGTGGGGACAATACATATGCCATTTTAATTGAAAATCAGCTCAAATTGATAGTAGTAAAACATAATCAGCCCAATCAATATGCCTCTCATCCTCTCATTAATGTCATCTTGTTGCGCCATGTAGTTTGGTGGAACATGAGAGTTTCTACATGTACAATTGTTAGTATAGGAACTGAAAATCTAACTCCAATAATGCTCATCAGATGCTACATCACAAACTGAAACCAAATTAACTGCAAAAATTCATCTAGATATTCTTTACCAAAACCATAATGCCAATTTGACAATTTCAGCTTCCAGAATATAAAAATTAGCTCTTTGTTTTCCTCACCAAAATTATACAAATGAAAGGTCATAACTTCCAGTTATATATCAAGTTGCAAGATTGAGATCAAACTCGCCTCTGCTTTCCTGTAGGAGTTATACAAATAAAAAATGTATTTAATCATCAAAATTGGATTCTTCTTGTCATTGCTATCTATGTCCATAAAGCAAACCCTGTCATATCCAAGCTGCATAACATCCAATATCAAATAGTTCAAAAAGCTTCAAGCACAAAAAAAAAACATTCATAAGAAGAGCTTCTATAAAGACAATAGGCTGAAAATTCATATGCATTTTCCATGCTCAAAATCACTGTGAACTAGATCATCCCTTTTCTTTTGTTTCAATTGATTCACAACATAGGCTTCAGACCAAAAATCACAACTTATCTATTATTCCCTGCAGCATTCTTTTCTTTTCAGAACTAACTAAATTTACTAGGTAAGAGAAACTTAGAAATAAAATCAAAACAAAAATTTAACCACCTTTGTCATGAGGTGCTTGATTATACATTTTCTCACTAAATTGTGTATTTAATATGCTCAACCATGGTCTGGAATTCTGAAATAGAATTGCTCTTCCCTTTTCCAGATCATTAGATATTACAATAAATAAAAAAACCCTTGAAAGGATTTTCGTTTAAAATAAGGCCCTTTTATATCCTTCAATACATTATCCTTACTTCAAACACATAACATTATAAATTCGAAAATAAAATAAAGCAAACCTTTTGAAGAAGGCGACGCACATTTTGCAGGCACAATCTTGGCAGTTCTCTTCTTCTTCAAACTGTGGTAAAAACCACAGAGCTGATATGCTCGAACAACAAACAGAGTAGAAAACAGAACTGCAGTTTGTAAAAATCAACATAATATCTTTGTATTCTTCAGCTGAATAAAATCTGTTATTATGCTTGTAGAAAATTCCATATGATAGGATCATGCTTTTAGAAATGAGGGATAAGTCAGAAGAATTTTCATGAACAATATTTTTATGAAAAATTCAAATTAACTAAACCACATGTGAGAATTAAACAACAGTATATTATATGAAACCATCAGCAAGCTTTCTTAATAGTCAGTAACAGATCATTAAGCAAAGCAATCTCAATTATTCCAAGAATAAGGTTATACCTATGTTTACAGAATTAGAGCATCAAACAAAAGAATAAGAAATAAGGGGGGAAATATGCATGGCATAGGGCAAAGTCAAATGGACTTTGTAATCTCAATTTTCCTTCTTGTACTTTTGCTTTCATAGAACATGGAAGGAATTGCTATACCATTCTATTTTTTTAAAACTCCACTTGCTCGCAGGAATTATTGCTTAGGAGAAGAACACCAACTCCATGACGACTGTTGCCGCTTTTGACTCCCAAACTTCACATGCATAAGTAAAAACCTCAACTGATGAGTTTCCATCACTGGAGTGATTCGAAGCAAGAAAAGGGGAAAATGAAAATGAAAATGAAAATGGGTATGAATCACAAATATAATTCATAGTATACAACTGCAAAATGTCTAGCTTAGCTATCAAATGGTCCCACTTAAGGATATACAACAAAGGTGTTTTCATACTCACTCCAGACAGAGAAAACAGCAACATCGTTGAAATAATAACAACAAAAACACAAGGATAGTATATTATTACATTATCTCTCTAGACACAAGAAATCAACTCCTCAGCAGACCTGGTTATTCATGCAACTTGTATGCATACGAGAAAATTAAAAAAGAACCAGCCTGAATTTTAGTTTGATTTGAGAGTTCCCCTTTCATCCAGTTTTCTCTAACTCCCAGGCATTATTATTTTAGCAAGTCAAAGACATTTACATGGTTTCACAGGCAACTTTATATTGCAAATTTTGTGATAGTATCTAGGAATGAAGTTCCACCCTACTTTTCCAGTGCAAAACATATGTAAGCTATGTCTATGGTCACATCCTTATATAGACTGTTGTATGTTAACCATAAACTTGAAGACACCTCGTATTCACCTTAGTTGCTTCAAGAACTAGATGAACACTAATAATGTTCCCTGTTTAGATGCCGTTGCAATGTACATTCCACTGGAAGAGAGGGCAACTGCAGCCAATGGTGCACGATGAGCATCTATCTGCAAATTTTTTCAATAAATACATGCACAAATGCCAAAACACCAAAAATGTGAAAGTGAAGTAAATAAATGTTCAATTATCAATCAATTCAAGCAACAAAATTCCTAGGAAAAAGAAGGAACTTGAAAGTAAATATCTAAGAAAATATCTGCACAAAGAATCCTATGTGATCACTGGTCACTAACTTCAAAAAGTAGTGACCTATCTAGCTAGTCACAACAAATATATATATATATATATATTTGAGTAAGAAAATGATACACATGAAGAATTGTGTTTCTGCTCATGGAAATCAATAGATATAACAAGATTGATTGTTAATGAAAGGAAACTCATGCAAATTGCAAAGCACTCGGTGACAGTTCAGGAAAGAAAGTGGCAAACTTTGGAAGAAAAGACCAGAAGGTGCTTGAAAAGATTTTATATCATGCTACTTGATAATACTTTTACAATGGAAAAAAAGGTGAATATCCTTTTGCTTACTTAGGCAAATTAAAGATTCACTCTAATTGCAATTCATCTGTTATAGGGACAAGAAAAAAATACAAGCAGTCATTTGGTATCATGGTTCATTGTTTAACATGATCATGGACAAACATAAGGTGATTGGAGTCCAGAATTAGACTAGAAAGCACAAATTCAAAATAAATTATGCCATGAGATAAATGAGCACAATTTCAAGACTGAAAGCAGTATCGCGTGCTAATGAAACTTCTCTGTTGAAAGTGATAAAATCATCGCATAAATTAATAAGCCAAAACTTGACATCTTGCTCACTAATAGCTTTACAAATATCAAGAGATGTGGACAAAATTGACAAGAAATGAAATTTGTAAAGAACACGGAAAGATCTAGTGATCGAATTTCATCACTCAATAATCATTCTCCCAAAAATATTAAAATAAATAAATACACATCCACCTCATAATGCAACTGGAGCTCCATGACATTGTACACCAAAACCAATCCTTTTGTCGTACTTGCAAGAATAGCCAAAAAGCAGTCATCCAAATTTGGAGAAAATGCACAAAGTCCTGAGGAACAAATAATAATTTTCAGTGTAGTTGATGCTAAAAAATGGTCCAGTTTGTTTACAACCAAAAATGCAAAAGAAAATGAATAAATATTTCTAAGAGGCCGACACAACACATACAAAATTAACATTATTTTCTATTACTCCTAGAAGTAAATAACTCCACAACTCATCTCCCGTATTTTCTCTGTGTAAAATAGAAATTACAATGGCCCCAACACTTTAATTTCCCTATTCAAGAAAAAGAAAGTTGAAAGAAAGAACATACATTCTAGAAAAAAAAATGGGATCAAAATTTACTGGAACAATCAATAAGAAGATAAAAAAAGTTTATCCACAAACATTGACAAGCCTGGACCAAGATAGTGATAGAAAGGTACATGTCTTCCTAGCCCATGGTCATGTCATGTAACTTCAAGAGTTACTATTATTGCAACTCATATCCTACCGACAAC
The DNA here is from genome assembly GCA_947683425.1 of Excoecaria cochinchinensis. Classification (NCBI taxonomy): domain Eukaryota; kingdom Viridiplantae; phylum Streptophyta; class Magnoliopsida; order Malpighiales; family Euphorbiaceae; genus Excoecaria; species Excoecaria cochinchinensis. The sequence goes on from CANTUQ010000073.1 coordinate 1,289,059, forward strand.
ATCAGTATCATGGTTCAAGTGTTATTCAAGAGAGATCCCAAAATTAGGAACAAAGCTCAGGACACACAATTATACAAGAGGGCACCCAAAAGAAATATATATTAGAAATTTAAACGTTCAATGAATTCAAAATAGGTAGAATTACAAATATTTTTATCACAATCAAAAGAATTTACGTTTCTCAGTCACAGATACATGAGTTTTAGAATACACATCATGCAGTTAGGCAATTAAAAAGCTTTTTACCTTTGCAGTTTGATATCCACACTAATAAGATTGTGATTCCAAACTGAATTAGTTCATTCTTCCAAAAGGAATAAAACTCATGATATGTCATTATAAATTTGCAACTTGGCATATATAGATGTGAAAGACTTAAAAGAAGAAGGAAAAAAACAGTGTGGATGCTAATATAAATGTAAAAACGACGACTTATGATGTCACCTTTTGTATTTGGAACTGTATCAATAGTGTCCAATATTACAAGACTATTTGAATCATAAATGTAAGTTTTTTCTTGCAAAACAACAACAAGCCTGCAGTGATTAACCATACTTTTACCTTCCACAATGTTTAATATAATTTTGTTACGTTCATATCATACATATAGTTAAAGGTATTTCTCTTTATGATATTCCTAGTTTGAGCAGCACAACCCATGTTACGAGCCAAACCAAATGTTAATGCAATGTACAAAAGTTTACATTCAAATCACACTTTACAGATCCTCCAATACATTATGTGAACGAGTTCCTAAACACATATATGCTTTTAACTTTATTATGCCAATGCGGTAACACAAATTGGAACCCGAAAACCTCCATAGAAGTTGACTCTTAAACTGTAAAGAGAGAGATTAAAATGAGGAAATCATTGTGAATAAGGCTTCAAGGAAATTATGTATCTCTTCAAAATTAATTCTGATAAGAGAAGGGTGTAATAAAACAGGAGATCAAACTTTGAAAACTAAATTTGAACTTTTAAATGCAAAATCAAAAACTTCAGATAACGTCTCTTACTAATATCAATAGCTCAAATGGTTATTTAACTCAGAGAGTAAATGTTGCCACAAGTCATACACAGATTCCTGAGAAGAATCCAACCATACCAAGTCCTGCAAATAGAAAGGAAAATGCAAAATTAAACACTGGAGCTGAAACTGGTTGGCTTTCTATTTAATTACCTGGTTACAGATATGCAAACACAGTTACCGATCTCACCTCGCTACTTAGGTCCTAAGCATCATACACGAATTACAGTTTGGAAATTGAAGGAAAAAGAAAAAAGTGCTTCCCATTAAATAACTTCAATGGATAAACAAATTTAAGAAGAAAAGTTACAGAGAAAATAAATCATATACCTTTTTCTATTTAAGCGGACAGCAACAATTGAAGTTAAAAATTCAATTTTCGGAGAGCAGTTCCAGTGGTAGTATTGAACAAACAGAGATGCCGGAGTCACAAAGAAGGCTACTTGCAGTTCAACAAGACCATTTAGGATTAACATATACTCAAAATTTTAAAAAATAAATGAATAAATAAATAACCAGTAGATGGGAGCCTAGAAGACTAAAAGAATAAGAAATTCGCTTATGCGAATTACCCCTTATTTGCTATGTATTTCCATCTGTGCCCCAATATGCGCACAAATTACTACAATTGCATCCCATTATCTACGGGTATATTAGCAGAAATTGAAGTCGGTTCTTTAATGGACCCTTGAAACTTATAAGCAGAGTAGTCCCCTGGTCATAAATTAGTAATTTAGTAGTGATCCTCTTGCCTAGCGGAGTCAGCCCTTAATGGAAAAACCGTTGTAAGATCACTTAATGATCCAGAATTTGGAGAGTTTGCTTTGCTCTAGTAAACCTTTGGAGAAGAAAGAGGATCTTATTTAATCATCAAAAACCTCAACTGAAGAGTTTCCGTCTGTGGAGTGATCCGAAGAAAGAAAATATGACCTGAAGTCCAGCTATGAAGTTGAGAAACATCTGAAAAACTCTCCTGGTCCAGCACCCAACTCTGCAGTCGAATAAGATCCCTCCCAATTTGGGATCTTCTTGCCATAGCCTTACTCTTATATATCTGAGATCTTCTTTTTACAACAGAAGACGCTCCTATTAAATAAAATAAAATAAAAGTCACTCCTACCTAAATACAAAGACTCGAACGAGAGAAATATTTTTTTACCGTTGCAAATCGACCGTTGCAACAATTTTAAGAAGACCGTTGAAATTTAAATAATCGACCGCTGATTATTTAAGAAGATGCTCCTTCTCTGTCTCTCTTCTTCGTCTCCACCACTATCTCTCTCTTCCATTAACTTTCTCTCTCTAAAACTCTTCCTCCCTATTTCTCTCTCATCTGCGCAGAAGAAGGTAATTGCCCACAACAATTTTAACTGCTGCTTTCATCCGATAATCTTTAGTCTTTTTGTTTTCTTTTCCTTCTCTGTCTCCTCTTCCAAATCTCTCTCTCTTCCATTTACTTTCTTTCTGTCTATAAAATTCTCTCTCCCTGTTTCTTTCTTATGGCAAGACCCCTGCGCTGAAGAAGGTAATTAATATTTTATTCTTTTTGTTTTGTTGTAGAAACTACTCCTTTGTTTTTTTCTCTTTCTTTCCTTTGATTCTCCGGAAATAAGGAAAGAGATTATGTTTTCCTCATTTCTTTGAAACAACAGGGGTTTGATTTTTATCTTCATCATATCAACCATTGCATTTGTATGGTTGGTTACTATTATGATCAATTATATTTTCCTTAATCTTGTTGAATTCTTTCGAAAAAGTATTGGAAAATGCTTGAAAATTGTGCTAAAACATGACTTAATTCATGCAATTGCAGAAACGGGTGTCTTAGAACATGCAACAAAGGGCGAACAAGTACATAGTCAAAGGTGTACATACTTTGTCGCGCTGACTTTAGAATTCCCCTTTAAAATTCAAATTCCACACTTTGTGGCGCTCGTGTTTTCTCTCTAAATTCTTACCGTTGCAACTTAAATTTCCATCCCCTATAAATACCTTTTGTGCCCTAATTGCCCCATTTTCACTCTGATTTCAGTTTTTCAATTTCCCACCTTACGTTTTCTCTCAACTTCTTCTTCTTCTTTGATTTTTCTTGGTACTTGCTTCAATTTTCTAAATTTTTGCTTGTTAGTGTTCCACCTCAGTGTGCCCTTTTGTCTGTTTTTGCTGTGCTTTTCACCATGGTGCGCCAAAAAACACTAGGAAACAAGGGGAAGAAGGCTGCTGCTGGATCTTCATCACAAAGCCGGGATTCCATCCTCTTGCAAAATAGGTATGAGTGCCCTTTTCCTCTTTTTTCTGACGGAGAGGGTCAGAAATTTGAAGCATTTTCTAAGAAATTCATTGTAGGTAGTTGGAATTTCGATTTTAATTTGCTTAAGACATTGGGACTTGAAGATGATATTAACAAATATTTAAAGGGCATGAAATGGGAAAAATTTGTTAGAATGGATTTGCCGGTTCGTAGGGACTGGGCTTTGGAATTCTTTGTCACTTTATCTTATGTTAATGAAAAGAAGACTAGCATGCAATTTAGGCACAATGGTATAGAGTATGTATTTGGTTTTGATGACATGCACACTTGGTTTGGGTTTCCATTAAATGGTACACAATTTATTTCTCAACACTTTATTGCACATGATACTTGGAAGAAATTGACTGGTATAACTCATTTTGACCCTAAGAACTCTCCTAATCGTTTAATTAAAAATGAGGCTATATTGTTGTTGCACAAATATTTATGCCATGCTATGTTTGGTAGGGTTGAGAGTAATAAAGTTCAAGTGAAAGACTTATTTGTGTTGTTCCTAGTTCAAAATAAGAAAATCCCATGTTCTATATCTTTTATTTTTGATGGATTGTATAATGCTTCGATTGCTAAGACTAAGTCCATTGGGATGGGGCATATGGTGACAGGGATTGTTTTAGGGTGTTTGGGGCAATTGTCTAGCTTTGTGCCTGATGAGGGTGAGAAAATTGCTATGTTTGATGTTATGTTTTTGAGAAATTCTAATTTGTTGAAAAGAGGAGATTGGCCTCCAGTATTTTTTTCTGTTAATGAGCGTACTAGGAAATCTGGCCTGGGCAAGGGAAAGAGTCCTGTTACTTCTGCAGCTGCTGAGGACAGTGAGGAATCTGATGATGAAGATGCTGAGAATTCTGAGGCTGGTGAGGGTAGCAGTGCTGCTGGCTGGACGCAAGTCTTGACTCGGTTGGATGCGATGGATGAGGCTAATCAATCGATGGCAGTAAAGGTTGATTCAATGGAGGCCACAATGAAGGCAATGCACAAGAGCCATCAGAGCTTGAGTAGGAAGCTGTTTTCTTTCTTCAAGAAGCAAAACGTAGAATTTAGCCCTTCTCCTCCGGATTCTCCACGTGAAACGTCTTAAGGGCAGTCCCTTTACTCTCTTATGTTTATTTTTCTTTTTCTTTTTAGTTTCCTGTTTGTTGTGTGTTTGTGATTTTGTTCTTACACAATGAGGACATTGTGTCCTTTAAGTGTGGGGAGGTGTTTATTAGGTTGTGTTAGGATTCTGTTAGTTGTTTTTGTGTATTGTTATGGAGTCTTTGTCTTGTGATGAATACTTAGTGACATATATGAGGAAAATTTCATATTGAAATTTTGAGTCTAGTTGATGGTAATATTAAGGGTCCACTGTTTTGGTATGAGTGTACTTCTATTGATGGGCATGGTTGGATAAAGTACTTTAGTGTGTATTTCTTTTAACTTGTGTTTCTTTTTGGTTTGGTTTTAAGTGTGGCATGGTGTAGAGTTGATTTATCTTTTACCTTGGTGAGTTTTGAGTCTGAATTATGATATTATTTCTTGATGAGAGATTTTCTCTTACTTATGCTTCTTACTCTAGAACTTGTGTTGAGTAAGTTTTGAGATCACATTTAGTATGAGATATGCATGAAAAGTGATCTCAGATCGTACAGTAAATTTTGTCAACAAATTTTCTTCCTAACTTGTCTGGCATCCCTCAAGGGATACAGGGGCAACATCAGAGAGACCATCACAAATATCATATCCTTCTGTTAAATTTTGACTAAAATGCTTATTGTCATATAGTTTGTAGATTGATTAATTCAAGGAAATTATGTCCTCTCCAAGTCCAAATATGTAAATATATTCAGAAACTAAACTCATGTTATCAAACCTCATATAGTTTGTAGACTGATTAATTCAAAGGGTTGGCAAGTTCCCGAATAGATTAAAGACAAGTAATCTCAAATCGTACAGTAAATTTTGTCAACAACTTTTCCTCCTAACTTGTCTGGCATCCCTCAAGCGATACAGGGGAAACATCAGAGAGACCATCACATCTATCATATCCTTCTGTTAAATTTTGACTAAACTGCTTATTGTCATATAGTTTGTAGACTGATTAATTCAAGGAAACTATGTCCTCTCCAAATATGTAAATATATTCAGAAACTAAACTCATGTTATCAAAACTTTCCAGTTACTTATTCACTGGAACAGTCGGTTTACACAAATACACATACAGAACCATATATAGTCAGTTTCTTCTTCACTGTTATAGTCAGTTTAACCCAAGATTGTTCAGCCAAAAACAGATTTCTAGATTTGATTAAGATACATCTGAAGCATATAAGAAACGTGCCTTTAAATAGGCATTACAAAGCAACTAAACCTCTAGAGAATCTGAACTATCATCAGATATTTTAGCCACTACTTTAAACACTTATTCCACTAATTGAAAAACAGAAAATAAAGGAACCCACTAACAGATAAATAAGGAACCAACTATCAGCTGTAAATGACTTGGTAAATGAGCTAATATTACAGCTGTAACTTTTGAATTATTTTTCAACACTCTCGGGTTGCCAGAAGCCTATCGAATTTATTGGTCATCCATAAAGAACACAGAAGTGATCAATTCCAATATTGAAGTATACCAAGTTGTGCATTGTAACTCCATTCGCAGAAAATTTTACATCCGATTTATGGACAAGCAACCCAAGGTTTCTTTCACTCCTAAAGCATATTACAAGCACGGATCTTCACATCTAGATGCACTTTTAAGGAAATTAAGGAACTGAGATCTTACCACTGGATATGTGTACCAAAACTTTTCTGAGAGGATGGCCGTGACTTACACAAAGCTTGTAATGTAGATAATATCACGCAGAAAGAAACAGCTGCGAGATATAATCAGTGCTGGAGTTTCATGGGGGCTTGTAGGGGCCATGGCCCCCAAAAAATATAAAAATATTTAGAGTAGGTTTATATGATATAATGTGTGTGGCCACTGAAAAACAAAAAAGTCACACAATTCCACGAATGACTATTGAAATGAATGAAACTGTAAAAACGAGGAAACAAAAAGAAGACGTACCCACAAATTCCACCAGTGCTCATATCAAATCCACCATCAAGAAATTTGCATACGCAGGTTTGCCATTGCAGCAAGTTGTTGATAGGGAAGGAAATAAGCAATATATAGGTAAAAATCAGATCAACCCAATGTTTCCAAATAAAAGAGGAGTGGAAAATCAGGATCCTCACCAAAACATATATAACCTAGGTGAACACAAATTAGACCACCACCAATAAAAGGATCAAATTTTGAAGAGTGGGGACAATATAAATATGCTATTTTAATTGAAAATCATGCTCAAATTGAAAGTAGTGAAACATAATAAGCACTCTGATGAATAATATGCCTCTCATTAATGTCATCTTGTTGCGCCGCGTGTAGTTTGGTGGAACATGTGAGTTTCTGCATGTACAATTTTTAGTATAGGAACTTAAAATCTAACCCTAACAATGCTTATCAGATGCTATATCACAAACTGAAACCAATTTAACTGCAAAAATTCATCTAGACTATTCTTTACCAAAACCTTAATGCCAATTTGACAATTTCAGCTTCCAGAATATAAAAAGATACCCTTTTTAGCTCTTTGTTTTCCTCACCAAGATCATACAAATGACAGGTAATAACTTCCACCAATATATCAAGTTGCAAGATTGAGATCAAACTCGCCTTTGCTTTCCTGTAGGATTTATACAAATAAAAAATGTATTTAATCATCAAAATTGGATTCTTCTTGTCATTGCTATCTATGTCCATAAAGCAAGGTTATACCCTGTCATATCCAAGCTGCATAACATCCAATATCAAATAGTTCAAAAAGCTTCAAGCACAAAAAAACATTCATACACCAAGAAGAGCTTCTATAAGGAGAATAGGCTGAAAATTCATATGCATTTTCCATGTTCAAAATCACAGTTAATTAGATCATCCCTTTTCTTTTGTTTCCATTGATTCATAACATAGGCTTCAGACCAAAAATCACAACTTATCTGCAGCATTCTTTTCTTTTAAGAACTAACTAAATTTACCAGGTAAGAGAAGCTTAGAAATAAAATAAAAAAACAAATTTAACCTTTGTCATGAGGTGTTTGATTATACATTTTCTCACTAAATTGTGTATTCAATATGCTCAACCACGGTCTGGAATTCTGAAACAGAATTGCTCGTCCCTTTTCCAGATCATTGGATATTCTTGAAAGGATTTTCGTTTAAAATAAGGCCCTTTATATCCTTCAATACATTATCCTTACTTGAAAAACGTAAAATTATAAATTAGAAAATAAAATAAAGCAAACCTTTTGAACAAGGCGAACCACATTTTGCAGGCACAGTCTTGGCATTTCTCTTCTTATTCAAACTGTGGTAAAATCCGCAGAGCTGATATGCTTGAACAACAAACAGGGTAGAAAACAGAACTGCAGTTTGTAAAAATCAACATAAAGTCTTTGTATTCTTCAGCTGAATAAAATATGTGATTATGCTTGTAGAAAATTCCATATCAATCAAAAGAATTTCAATGAACAATTGTTTTATGAAAAAATCAAATTAACTAAACCCACACATGAGAATTAAACAACAGTACATTATATGAAACCATCAGCAAGCTTTCTTAATTAGTCAGTAACAGATAATTAAGCGAAGCATTCTCAATTATTTCAAGAATAAGGCTATGCCTATGTTTGCAGAATTAGAGAATCAAACAAAAGAATAAGATTATCTGATGGATATTTGAGCCACCCCAATCATTTTATTTTTACTATGCTCTGACACACAATTTGCTGTATCTGAGCTCAATTGATAATCTTACTCTCTCATTTTTCTTAAAATATCCATCAGAGAAATATTTTTCTTACCGTTGCAACAATTTTAAGAAGACCGTTGATTATAACAGAAGACGCTCCTTCTTCAATCAATAAAATAAAAGTTACTCCTATCTAAATACAAAGACTCGAAAAAGAGAAATATTTTCTTACCGTTGCAAATCGACTGTTGCAACAATTTTAAGAAGCCGTTGATTATTTAAGAAGATGTTCCTTCTCTGTCTCTCCTCTTCGTCTCCACCAATATCTTTCTCTTCCATTTACTTTCTTTCTCTCTCTAAAACTCTTTCACCCTATTTGTCTCTCATCTGCGCAGAAGAAGGTAATTGGTGGAGACGAAGAGTAAAAATTGCCCACAACAATTTTTATTGCTGCTTTCATCCCATAATCTCTATTTTTTTATTCTTTTTGTTTTCTTTTCCTTCTCTGTCTCCCCTCTTTTTCTTTACCAAAATCTCTCTGTTCCATTTACTTTCTTTCTGTCTATAAAACACTCTCTCCCTGTTTCTTTTTTATGGCAAGACACCTGCGCAGGAGAAGGTAATTCATTTTTTGTTCTTTTTATTTTGTTGTAGAAACTACTCCTTTGTTTTCTATTTCTTTCTTTTGATTCACCAGAAATAAGGAAAGCAATTATGTTTTCCTCATTTCTTTGAAATAATGGGGTTTTCATTTTTTTTTTCTCTTTTTATGTTGAATGGCATTCATAGTTCATTTGGAATTCTTTATTGGCACTTGCCTAACCAATTGAAACTGTGTGGCATCTGAAATAGAGAAATCATATTGTGGCCTGGAAGCAATCACAAGTAGAACACTAGCTTCGCAGGGAAGTTAAAGTTCAAATTTATCTTAATCATATCAACCATTGCATTTGTATGGTTGGTTACTATTATGATCAATTATATTTTCCCTAATCTTGTTGAATACTTTCAAAAAAGTATTGGAAAATGCTTGAAAATTGTGCTAAAATATGACTTAATTCATGTAATTGCAGAAACAGATGTCTCAAAACATGCAACAAAGGACGAACAGGTAAGTGTAAATACTTTAGTGAAAGAGGAGCTGCAATAGTGAAAAACATTTTTTACGCCAGAGCTATATTTTAGATTTTTTACCCAGCCTTCTTTTATTGTTAATTAAATTTTAAAAATCTTTTATTCAATTTGGTATTGGCATTTTTGTCTAAGTTTTTTTAGGATTTGGATTTAGGGTTTAAGATTTAATTGGGTTTAGATTTAAGGTTAAGTTGGGTTTGGATTTAGGGTAAGATTTAATTGGGTTAAGATTTAAGGTTAAGTAAATTTAGGGTTTAGTATTAGTTAAATAGGTAGGGCGCTATGGGTTGGGTTGGGTTGGGTTGGGTTGGGTAGGGTTGGGTTGGGGGTAGGGTAGGGTAGGGTAGGGTAGGGTAGGAGTAGGAGGCTCGGGGCTAGGCTAGGCTAAGGGGAAGGGTCGGGCCAGGGGTAGGGTAGGGTAGCGTCGGGCCGGGGGGTCGGGGTAGGGTAGCGGTAGCGTAGGTCGGGTCGGGGGTAGGGAGGGGTCAGGGAGTGTAAGGGTCTGGCCCGGGTAGGGAGGGGGTCGGGTCGGGTAGGGCCCCCGGTCCGGGGGGGCAGGTAGGGCCCCGATTAGGGGGTCAGGTCGGGTCGGAGGCCAGGGGGTAAGTAGGGTCGGGTCGGAGGCCAGTCTAGGGGCCGATTAGGGGGTCGGGTCGGGTCGGGGGTGGGGGTGGAGAGGGGTCGGGGGTAGGGTGGGGGTCAGGGGTAGGGTCGGGTCCCGGTCTGAGGGTGGGCAGGGCCGGGCCGAGGGGTAGGGTAGGGTCGAGTTGGGCCAGGGGTCGGCTGGGCCAGGGGGTAGGGCGGGTCGGGGTGGGGGTGGGGGTAGGTCGGGCGGGGGTAGAGAGGGGTCAAGGACAGGTCGGGGGTAGGGTGGGGGTCAGGGTCAGGGGTAGGGTCGGGTCCCGGTCTGAGGGGGGTGGGGGTGGGCAGGGCCGGGCCGAGGGTAGGGCGTCAGGGTAGGGTAGGGTCGAGTTGGGTAGGGGGTAGGGGGTAGGGGGTCGGCCGGGCCGGGCCAGGCCAGGGGGTAGGGCGGGTCGGGGGTAGGGTCGGGCCCGGGGTAGAGAGGGGTCAAGGACAGGTCGGGGTTAGGGTGGGGGTCAGGGGTAGGGTCGGGTCCCGGTCTGAGGGGGGTGGGGGTGGGCAGGGCCGGGCCGAGGGTAGGGCGTCAGGGTAGGGTAGGGTCGAGTTGGGTAGGGGGTAGGGGGTAGGGGGTCGGCCGGGCCGGGCCAGGCCAGGGGGTAGGGCGGGTCGGGGGTAGGGTCGGGCCCGGGGTAGAGAGGGGTCAAGGACAGGTCGGGGTTAGGGTGGGGGTCAGGGGTAGGGTCGGGTCCCGGTCTGAGGGGGGTAGGGCGGGTAGGGGGGTGGGGATAGGGTCTGGCCAGGCCAGGGGTAGGGTAGGGTAGGGTAGGGTAGGGTAGGGTAGGGGTAGGGGTAGGGGTAGGGGCGGGGCCCCAGTCTGAGGAGGGTGGGGGTGGGGGTGGGGGTGGGGTCGTAGGGGAGGGCGAGGTGGAGGGTGGGGTAGGGGTAGGGGTAGGGGTAGGGTAGGGTAGGGTAGGGTAGGGTAGGGTCGGGGGGAGGGGGTAGGGGTAGGGGTAGGGGTAGTTGGGGCCTGGTCCGGGTAGGGGGTAGGGGTCCGGGTAGAGGTTCCGGACCGGGGGGGTAGGGTTCTCGGACCGGGGGGGTAGGGGTAGGGGCGGGGGTAGGGGTTCAGGGATAGGGGTAGGGTAAGGTCTTTGCCCGGTCCGAGTAGGATAGGAGTTGATGTGTACATGATGCAAGCGCTCAAATGCTAATCTGGTATGTGTGTGCACGCATTTAAACTATCGGGTCGCACGAGTTCTAGCAATCCAAAGCACAAAAACATAAATAAATAAGTAAAATTGTTATATTCATTTTAAAACTTATTTATATTAATTAAGGCACTAAATTAATATAATTGTTTTAGAGAGAAGTGGTAAAAAGCCCTAGAACTAATCGAAACAATTATAAAAAAAATTAAATCCATGCAATCAGCAACCAATAAGACCGAAAGGAATAATTAAAACTGTAGAACCTAGTTATCCTTGTTCTAATTAGCAAGCTAATCTGCAGCCGCATTAGACTCACAGTAGACATGTTGAACCCGAACATTCCACTTCATGCTAAGGAGGTCTTTCAAAGCTCTCTAAATCGTCATTTTTTAAAAACAAGGAAGTTGAGCTCACGAATCATATCTTTATAGTCTTTATCCCAAGCTAAAGATAGCCCATAAGCACCTTAAATCTCAGGGTCAAGAACGCTGCAAAGCCCAATGTTACGAGTAAAACCAACAAGGAAATTGACCATTGAAATCCTGCAAAAGGCCACCTGAGAAAGCAACTCCAGAGTTCCTCTAACTTCACCATCAAAATTGACTTGGATCCATCCCTAGGGAGGAGGAACCTAGCAACCCTGAATAGCATGCTGCTGTTTGTTCATCATAGCATGACGACCATCATCATATCTGTACTGCAGAATTTCCTCGCAAAATCACAGCTCCTACTAAAATCTGAAAAAATCTCTTCATTTCGGCACTTCCATAAATTCCACGCAACAAGCCCAAAAAGGAGAGGCCACGGGATACCTGAAACGACAATATTGATGACAAAAGTTAGATTACAGGAGATCTAGTTCTTCAAACCGACATTCCAAAAATGGTCTTCAACAAGGGGCGCAGGGAGCATGTAATTGACCCCACTCAACTTAGAAAAATTTTTAAAACACCCTTAAAAATTTTTTTTTTTCAAAATTAACCCCACTAAATAACCTCATTAACAATTAATCCCATTAAAAATTGACCCCACTAAAATTAATCCACTAAAATATTTAAAATTATTAGTTGTATTTTACAACAATAATAATTAAAATAAATGATACAATTGGGTAGTAAAGTGGATAATATATATATATATATCAATTTGTTAATTAAGATAAAAAAAAATTTGTATATCTTTTAATTTATTTGCCTGTCAAATTAATTATGATATTAACAGTCGCGATAGCAACTGTTAAAATGACATTTTCTGCTATGAATATAGCAAAAAGTCGTCTACAGAATTGGAGATCAGTTATTGAATGATTGTTTAGTTATTTATATTGAAAATGATGTATTTGAAAGTATTGACAAAGAAATAATTATTCAATACTTTTAAAATATGAAAACTCATATAGTACAACTGTAATATTATGAGTATTGTTATATATATTATTACCATATTAATAAGTTATTTTTTATTTTTTTATGTGAATAATTTTTTTTATCGGTGATAATTTTTGATCCTACTGAATTCAATTCCTGACTACACCCTGTCTGCAACCTTGTCACCCATCAAATTCCAATCCCATGTGTTATTACCAAAGACCATATCATGGACTCTAGCATTCAAGTCGATATAACACCGTTATATTAATATACTTAATTAAGGGAGCCAAATCATTTAGTACCATCTTTGACCAAATGCCACTCTTTAGAAATACTTTTCCATAATAGGGACCCTCCAGTAGAATTAATAAACTCTGGAATCAGTTCTTGAATGTTGTATTTAGCTCGGATCACTTGCACCCATAAAACATTCAAATTACAAATGAAATTGTAACCCAATTTAACAAGGAAAGATTGATTAGAACTCCAAGCCTTGCGAATGCCAAACCCCCTACGAGAAAAGTGGCTGACATAAATCATTCCAACCAACCAAGCTGATTTTCCTGGAATTACTCGAGCCACTCCAGATAAAACACCTAATAATCAGATCAATTTTATCACAAACAGTCATAGGAAGAGGATTGGCTTGCATCAAGTAAGCCAGAATAGAAAAAAGAAAAGATTTTGCCAATATGATAGGACATTTTGATTATGTCTGTCAGTTACAAAAGTCTATCTATGGTCTTAAGCAAGCACTAAGCATATGGCATCGCTACTTGACTGATGAATTGTGTGCCACTGGGTTTAGGTGCTCTCAGATTGATACTTCCTTGTACTTATTATAGTGCAGGAACAATTTGACTTTTTGGCTTAATTATATTGATCGCATCATAGTTCTGAGTAATCAGTCGGACTCTGTCTCTCATTTTATTGCAAAAGTTTTGGCAACGTTTTGCTCTAAAATATCTTGGTCGTCTTCATTACTTTTTAGGAATTGAAGTCACCTGGCACTCCAAAGGGATTCGGATTTCTCAAGCTAAATATATTTCTGATTTGCTTTATCAAGCTCGTGTGGGAAATTGTAAGCGTACATCTATTCCCATATGTCCAACCGATAAGTTCTCTCAGTGATAGCCCAACATTTTCCACTCCCACCTTGCACCAAAGCATCATTGGTGGTCTTCAGTACTTGACGTTCACTCGTCCTGAAAATTAAATTTGAGAAAGAAATATGTTTTCTCATATATTAAAACTGCAGTACAAAGGCTGATTATATACAGTATTTTTTACAGGGAGATATCAACAGATTAGCATTCTAAACAATGGCTAATTACTATATTAAAGGGATTACAAATTACCTATAATACATAGTGACTTTCTCTAAATAGAAGATATGTTACTAAAAATAAGTTAAATCAAATCTTAACACTCCCCCTCAAGTTGGAGCATGAATATCAAGCATGTTCAACTTGGATGTCAGCTCCTTGAAAGTTTTTCCACTAAGAGTTTTGTAAAGACGTCTGCTAGTTGCAAGTGAGATGGAACAAATTTTGTGATAATTTGACCAGTTTGAATCTTTTCCCTTACAACATGGCAGTCAAGTTCTATGTGCTTTGTGCATTTATGATACACTGGATTTGCTGCTATGTGAAGTGCAGCTTGATTATCACATAATAGCTTTGCTGGTCCTATAGAGACTTGCATGTCATTGAGCAGGAATCTTAGCCAAGTTAATTCGCAAGTTGCAGCTGCCATGGATCTGTATTCAGCTTCCGAAGATGATATTGAAACAGTTTTCTGTTTCTTTGCCTTCCAAGAGATCAATGAATTTCCTAAGAACACACAATAGCCTGTTGTTGATCTTCTTGTCATGGGACAATTTGCCCAATTAGCATCGCAAGGTGATGGTATGTTATTTTCTAAAGCTGAAGGAGACAAATTTGGCACAAGTGGATTTAATTCATGGATATAATCTGGTAACACAGGTGGGAATAGGTTGTTTTATGATGTTTCAGAAGTAAGAAATGGAAAGATCAATTCATGAAAAATAACATCCCGACTTGAAAAAAATTGGTGAGTATGAAGATCATATAAGCGATAAGCCTTTTGACCAATAGGATAACCCACAAAGATGCATTTTCTAGCTCGCGAATCAAATTTATTGGAGGGATGTAGATTTGTTGCATAACAAAGACATCCGAAAACTTTTAAATGGGAGTAATCTGGTGGCTTGTTATACAACAATTCATATGGGGATTTATTTTGTAAAATGGGAGTGGGAAGACGATTAATAAGATATGTTGCAGTAAGTAAACTATCCCCCAAAATTGTAAAGGAAGATTAGCATCAAATCTCAAAGCTCTGCCAACATTTAAAAGATGTCTATGTTTTCGTTCAACGACACCATTTTGTTGAGGTGTAGATGGACATGAGCTTTGAAATGAAATGCCCAAACTGGAGAGATAAGACTTCATGGACACAAATTCTGCACCATTATCACATCTAATGCATTTAATTTGACAATTGAATTGGGTATTGACATAAGATTTGAATGTTTTCAGCAACCCTTGTGTTTCTGATTTGAATTTCATTAAAAAAATCCAACTGAAGCGTGTGAAATCATCTACTATAGTTAAAAAGTAGTGTGCCCCAGTATGAGTTGCAGTGCGAAAAGGTCCCCAAATATCACAATGAATAAGATCAAAAGAATACAAAGTTTGAATAGAACTTGAAGAAAATGGTAAACGAGTTTGCTTTGTCAAAGGGCAAGTTTCACATAAATGTTGAGAATCAAATACAAATGAAGGAATAATATTGCTTAAAAACTTGGAAGGTGCTTTGGAGGGATGACCTAATCGCTTATGCCAGGTAATGCTAGTAGTTGAGTCAACATGATGAGTGATTGGAAGAGATGTCAATGCAGACTTCATTGAAGGAACAAAATAGTACAATCCATTAAGCTGCTTCCCCAAACCAATCATCTTCTTCGAAGCTAGGTCCTGCAATATACAAAAAGGGAAAAAATTGAATTGAACAATTCAAGGCAGCTGTAAGTTGGCTTACTGACAGCAAATTAACATGAAAAAATGGTGCACATAATATATCTTTAATATGCAGATGATTTGAGAGTTGAGTGGAACCAATTCCAGTTACTTTAGAATGAGATCCATTAGGCAAAGCAACTTGCGAAGATAAAGGAGTGAAATTGGTTATGGAAGTGGCTATGTGATTTGTTGCTCCGCTGTCAATAATCCAGTGATTTAAGTCTGTCTTTTGTGTGCTAAAAGATGAGCAGAAAGGTGTAGAAATACCTGTGTAATTTGCACGAGTAGGATTTTTACCATTCTTAAAGAAAGCTTTTATTTGAGCAAGCTCCTCAGGAGTAAAATAGAGAGACTAATCAGTTGATGTTTTTACTGTGTCCATGTTTGTTTCGCCACTGGTTTGGTGTGCAACAGGTTTTCGACTTCGATTTGCAGGTTGAACATTTCTTCCATGAAATTTGTGACCGACAGGAAAACCATTTAAGTAGTAACAACGATCCATAGTATGATTTGTGCCTTCACAATAATTGCAGAGAAGAGATTTTTTGAATCCTTGTGACTTTTGTGATTTGGAATAAGAAGATGACCCTTGTCTGGTTTGTCTTTGAGCATCTGATTGCAATTCTTTAGAGTTATCATGAGTTTTGACGTTCATGGCATGAACAATATCAGTTCCCTTGGCCTCTGTAAGTCATCACTGCTTTTCTTCCTCACAAAGAAGTGCATATGCCTTTTTGACTGTTGGTAGAGGCTGCATTAACATGATCTGACCTCTTACAGAAGAGTAAGTTTCATTTAAAACCATCAAAAATTGCCCCAACTTAATCTTTTCTTCTCTTTCTTTTAAATCCTTTTGTCCGATGCATGTGCATGTGGTAGAGGAGCTGCAAGTCGTTAACTCATCCCACAACATCTTTATCTTTGTATAATAGGAGAAAATGGAATCTTGATTTTGTTTCAATTCAACAATAGATCTTTGAATTTGATAATAATGAGAAAAATCACCTTGAGAAAAACGCTCTTGAAGATCTGTCCAAATTTCTGATGGTGTCTCTGCATGAAGAACGTTGTTTGCAAGTTCATGACTTAAAGAGTTAAAGATCCAGGAAAGAACCATATCATTGCAACGCTCCCATAAAGCGTATTTTGGATCATCTTATTTTGGTGTCTGAATAGTTCCTTTGATGAATCCTAGTTTATTTTTGGCACTAAGACTCACCAACATAGATCTCTTCCACATAGCATAATTGGTTCCATCTAAAACTTTTGAGATGAGAACCATGCCTGGATGATCAGAAGCATGAAGGAAAAAAGGATCAAATGGGTCAATAACAGATGTAGACATAGTATGATCAGAGATTTCTGAACTCTTTTGAAAAGATGTGTCTCTTGATAAATGATTACTGCTGTTATCACTATCAGTAGCAGTATCATCCATAAAATTTGCGGAAGTGTGTTTATAGAGCTAATAGGATCATATGCTCTGATACCATGAAAATTAAATTTGAGAAAGAAATATGTTTTCTCATATATTAAAACTGCAGTACAAAGGCTGATTATATACAGCATTTTTACAAGGAGATATCAACAGATTAGCATCCTAAACAATGGCTAATTACTATATTAAAGGGATTACAAATTACCTATAATACAGAGTGACTTTCTCTAAATAGAAGATATGTTACTAAAAATAAGCTAAATCAAATCTTAACACGTCCTGATTTAGCCTTTGCAGTGAATAAGTTATCTCAATTTATGCACCTTTCAGTAGAAAACCATTGGCAAGCAGTAAAAAGACTTCTTCGCTATCTTAGTGGCATCCTAACATGTATTTTTCTCTCCAAGTCACCGTCCTTTTCCTTATGTGCTTTCTCTTATGCGGATTGGGGAGGCAGCCTTTGATGACCGCAAGTCTGCCATAGGTTGTGCTGTTTTTTGTGGTTCTAATTTAATCTTATGGAGTTCTTGCAAGCAAAGGTCTATTTCCCGCTCTACTACTGAAGTGAAATACTGGACAGTAGCTTCTGCAACCACTGAATTAATTTGGCTTTAGTCTCCTCATTGAGATTGGTTTTTCATTTGTAAAAGCTCCTGTCCTACGGTGCGACAACTTAAGTGCTACTCATTTGTAAAAGATAACCACTATTTGATATGGAGTAAACCATAGAAATCCTAGATCTAACTCCATTAAAATCATACCCCAATGCCCAACCAAACATACGTCAAATCCAACACTAACAAAAACCAACTTCAAATGCTAAACCAAGCAAAACCAATTTGCATAAACATAGCAGCGCATGCCTATATAAAAATGCACTAAATTTTATGTGAAGAGACTAAAAACTCTAACCATTTGAACCAAATGTTTGGGAGAAATGCATGTTAGATCATACTTGAGAAACCAATTAGTAAGTTCTCGGATTCATGTAAAGGATCCTATGCTTCAAGTTCATCAAATGGGTACCAGAATTTGGGGCTTTTTTTAATTTTGGTGTACTTTTAAAAAATATTTAGATAAATGGTGTTACAGTAAACAATTTTACAATTTTGGGGTGTTAAAAACCGGCACAAGTACGTGCCGGTTTTTGTCAGAGTGGGACCAGCCGGTCTGACCGGCTGGTGTGTCAGAAACCGGCACCTTTGTGTGCCGGTTTCTAACAAATTTTATTTTTTTTATTAAATATTTTGCCAGAAACCGGCACTGCTCACTGCCGGTTTCTGGCAATTATATTTTTTTTTAAATCAAAAGGCTGCAGCTCTTACGGAGCTGCAGCCTTTTGCAATTGCAATTGTGAATTGCAAAATTTCTTTTTTTTTTAATTAATTTTTTTATAATTATTCTTTTTATTTTTTTACCTTTGATATATATTTTTTCACCTTTATTTTTTTCATTATTATAATATTTTTTAATTTTATTTGAAAATTTTTTAAATAAAATATTAAAATAAAAATACAAGTTAAACAATAATAATATTTGTTATTTTCTATTTTCGCATTAATATTTAGTTATTTACTTATCGGATTCCCTTTTAAATAAATCCCATTTGTATAAAATGCAAGTTTCATTGATTTTTTTTGTTCAAATAATCAAATTAAAATTGCAAATAAAATTAATTGTAATGCTATTAAATTAATATACCTTAGCTCAATAAGTAAAATAATTAAAAAAAAATTCATATCTAACATTAGATAATGGCGTCGATTTGATTTTACCTATAGTCACCGACAAAAATTATAAACATGACAATAAAATTAACCAACAAATTAATTGTCTTGAATACTGACATTAACAAATTATATCAGTTTAAAAAATATTGTTTAATTTGTTATTATTCAAGACAATTAATTTGTTGGTTAATTTTATTGTCATGTTTATAATTTTTGTCGGTGATTATAGGTAAAATCAAATCGACGCCATTATCTAATGTTAGATATGAATTTTTTTTTTAATTATTTTACTTATTGAGCTAAGCTATATTAATTTAATAGCATTACAATTAATTTTATTTGCAATTTTAATTTGATTATTTGAACAAAAAAAAAATCAATGAAACTTGCATTTTATACAAATGGGATTTATTTAAAAGGGAATCCGATAAGTAAATAACTAAATATTAATGCGAAAATAGAAAATAACAAATATTATTATTGTTTAACTTGTATTTTTATTTTAATATTTTATTTAAAAAAATTTCAAATAAAATTAAAAAATATTATAATAAAAAAAAATAAAGGTAAAAAAATAATATATTAAAGGTAAGAAAATAAAAAGAATAATTATAGAAAAATTAATTAAAAAAAATAAGAAATTTTGCAATTCACAATTGCAATTCAAATGTGAATTGCAATTGTGACTTGCAATTGCAAAAGGCTGCAGCTCCGTAAGAGCTGCAGCCTTTTGATTAAAAAAAAATTATAATTGCCAGAAACCGGCAGTGAGAAGTGCCGGTTTCTGGCAAAATATTTAATAAAAAAAATAAAATTTGTTAGAAACCGGCACACAAAGGTGCCGGTTTCTGACACACCAGCCGGTCAGACCGGCTGGTCCCACTCTGACAAAAACCGGCACGTACTTGTGCCGGTTTTTAACACCCCAAAATTGTAAAATTATTTACTGTAACACCATTTATCTAAATATTTTTTAAAAGTACACCAAAATTAAAAAAAGCCCCAGAATTTGAGTCCTATCTACTCTTTATTATTCTACATGTTCTTCTAGAAGATAAGTTTCTTTGGGTTTTTTATTTTTTAGCTCCAAGAAAACATGAACAATGATGGGATGATTTTTACTAAAAGTGCTAATTAACAATGATGGCATGACATATATTCATTTTATAAATTACAAAATTCCATGTTTTGATTCACTTGTATATATGTCATGAAATGAATATAAAAAGTAAAAAAGAATATGTAATATAATTAAAGAAGGTATGTAGTATTTTTTTTTTTTTTTTTACATAGCATTTTATCTATATTGATGATTTTTAAGATGGTCAACAAAAAATAAACAAGTGGTGTTAAAAATAAAATAATAAATTGTGGATGTCTATAAATTCTTCAAGTTAAAACTCTCCATTCATTACTTAGAACTCCCACTTTATTTACAGTTTGTAACTCAATAATTTATTTCTTATTCGTGTAACTTATATTTATAAGCCTATAAATATAAGCTTCTTTAATGCAATACATGTGAAGAGAATAAAAATATATCATCAATGGCCGTGGAAAGTGAAACTTCCCATTTCTTCATTGTTCCATGAACAGTTTGGCCATGGAGGTCGAGGTTAGGAACCCAAAAATTAATTTAAATCCATTTTTATTAAATTTTATTCAAATATTACACATTTTATTTAAAAATGAAAACATTTTATTGAAGGTTAAAAACATAATAAAATCAAATAAACAACCTAAATAAAAATCTAACAAGTAGGGGTGAGCATAATCGGTTAACCGGTTCATGAGTCCCAGTCCATTAACCAGTTTATTAATATCGGTTTTTTGAAATTTCATATTACCATCGGTTAACCAGTCTATCGGTTTCGGATTTTCGAATCAGTTACCCAATATTTTTCGGTTAACCACTATAATTATAAATATATTCATAAATAAAATTAAAATGTTCAAAATACTTAAAAATTAAAATTTTTTCACTATAATATAATATTATTGTTGTTAAAATAAAAATATTTTGTGAATATAAGCAAATTTGTTTTTAAAAATTAATATTTAATAAGTAAATATATTAACCGATCCATAATCACTTTTAATTAGATAAATTGTTATACTTACTAATAGCCAATTAAAAAAATTTAAAAACTTTAAAATAATTAGTATAATGAAAAAAAAGTATATGATCACCTTTAATTAGGATAAATTATTATATAAATTGTTATAAATTATTAAAAAATTAATAAATTAACTAAAAATTCGGTTTCGATTCGGTTAATCAGTCACATGAGTCAAAAACCATTAAACAGTCCATTAATATCGGTTTTTTCAAAACACTAACCATTAATCAGTCAATTACAATCGGTTAACCAGTCCATTGGTTCGGTTTCGGATTTTTTTTCGGTTAACCGAGTCCATCGGTTTTTTTCTCACCCCTACTAACAAGCATGCTAATACCCATTTAAATTGGACTTCACAACCTAGATTTAAACATTTATATGAAGTATAAAATAACATTTAAAAAAAACATATATAACTAGATTAAAACATTAAAAATAAAGAAATAGAGGGTTGATTGACCACATCCAACAAGTGAATGGGTAAATCAACCCCTATGAGGTTTTAGAGAGGCAGGTCTCTTGTATTCAAAGGTTAGGAAAGAATTTCAAGAGTCCAAAGATACGACAGATTGAAGGATCAAATGAGACTTCTGTGAATTTTTAGATAATTTTTTTTTTTTGAGTTTTTTAGGGTTGTTTGGAAAGAAAAAACACCCAAAAAAACTCTCAAATTTTTGGATCCCCTATGAAAATTGAGATAATATAGGTGTTTACAAAAAATTCTGTGTAAATCCACCCCTATGAATATATACATCACTCCTGTTGTTGCATCAACAACTTAACGTTGAATACACATCAGTAACCTTTGAGAAAGAGAAATCTATATCTTTCACCTCCGTGAAATATTTTTCCATGGGTGCGGAAGTTAGATTTCCACCAAAAACTTCTTTTGAAATGCAAAATTACATTTTAGTCCCTTCAAACATCATCTTTGATCCTTCAGTCCATTTTTACATCTTCAAGCTCCTAGAACTCTTAATTCTTTTGGAAGATTGCTTCATCGCTAGGTTTATATGAACAAGAGAGCCCCAAACATAGTGTCTACACATGGGTTCTTGATGTGTAAATCTATCTTGATGTTAAAAGGTTTGGAAATACGATTTTAGCTGGAAACGAAGCATCAAACCAAGACAAAGCAAAAGCAATGATATTTCTCCGTCAGCATTTACATAAAATATTAAATATTGAATATCTAACGGTGAAAAATCCACTTGAATTATGAAATAATTTAAAAGAGTGATATGACCACTAACAAATGGTAATATTATCTAAAATACTTTATGATAGGATCATATACGATTTCAAGATTTTAAAATATTACAAACCAAACATATAATATTCAAACTAATTCAACAAGTAAATTTCAAATAAGAATATACTTCAACCTAAGCTTTTGCAATATGTTTGATCATAATCAACTCTCTAGTCATAACTTGAATCATAATCAACTCTCTAGTCATAACTTGAATCATATTATAATCAATTGTATTACAAGATGACTATGCAATTTAAAAAAAAAAAAAACAAAAAAATTGGGGACATTTTTTTAAATAATGTGTTTTGAAAAAAAATTTTGGATTCTAGGGTCTTTTGAAACTTAATTTGAAAATTGGGGTGTTGGTGCCATTTCCGCAACACCCTCCTGCGGAAATGGCACCCAATTTTTTTTTTTTTTTTATAATTTTTCTTGTGTGGCAGCTTTTCCATTTGGAAAAGCTGCACACGGCAGCTTTTCCAAATGGAAAAGCTGTCCCTTTTTTATTTTTTTTTTCATTTTATTTTTTTTATTTTATATTTTTATTTGATTTATTTTGTTTTGGATTAAAAAAAATTCTTAAATTTATTAATATGTGGAATTTTTTTTATCCAATTTGATAAATATGGCAATCTTTTGTTAATATAATTTTTTTATTTTATTCAATTTAAAAAATATGGTAACCTTTTATTAATATTTTATTCAATTTGTACAAAATATTACTAATTTTAAATTTTAATATTAAAATATTATTTATATTTAATTTTAATTATAATTATAATTAAACATGTTTGATTGCATTAAAAAAATCAAATCAGTAATATGAAAATTATCGACTTTGATTTTTCCTACTAATATTTACACTTGTAATTTTATATATATATATATATCCTAAGTTTAGTAATGTATCCTAAGTTTAGTCGAAATAACATAAACAGCTTATCGACAATAATTTTTTCCTAATATTTTAAAAAAATGTTTTCTTTATTTTTTATAGTAATATTCAATAAAAAAAATAAAAACCATAACTCAAGTTAACCAGAGTCTGACTAAATATATCCTAAATTTATTGTTTATTCGTAAATGTAGTTATGATATTTATTAATATTTGAGAATTAACGTAAAGAATTTGAAGCAGAATAAGCAAACACCATATTTATGCAGAACCATTCAGTCGACATGTATCAATTTTAGTTACATGTATCAATTTTATAAATTACGTTTTACACTTTTAAATTTGATTAAAACAATATAATATTTACTTGAACTCGATGATATGAATACATTACCTTCACGTTAGCAAAAGCATGTTCATTACATTCAAATCTTTTTGTAGGTGTATTTTCTTTATTACATTTAAAAGACAATATGTACATCTTTAAAAATATTACGTGAATTTAATAAAAAAATTAATTGCACTTGCTAAAAGAATTGAAAGGGATAATATGTAATGCATGCATATTATTAAATTCAAATAAACAATATGTTATTTTTATCAATTTCAAATATTTAAAATATAATTAGTAAAATTGAAGCAGGTAACTAAAAAAATTTACTGACTAGAAATGTATTTTATCAAATTATATTAAAATATTACTGATTTGATTTTTTTAATGCAATCAAACATGTTTAATTATAATTAAAATTAAAATTAAATATAAATAATATTTTAATATTAAAATTTAAAATTAGTAATATTTTGTACAAATTGAATAAAATATTAATAAAAGGTTACCATATTTTTTAAATTGAATAAAATAAAAAAATTATATTAATAAAAGATTGCCATATTTATCAAATTGGATAAAAAAAATTCCACATATTAATAAATTTAAGAATTTTTTTTAATCCAAAACAAAATAAATCAAATAAAAATGTAAAATAAAAAAAATAAAATGAAAAAAAAAATAAAAAAGGGGCAGCTTTTCCATTTGGAAAAGCTGCCACACAAGAAAAATTATAAAAAAAAAAAAAAAAAAAAAATTGGGTGCCATTTCAGCAGGAGGGTGTTGCGGAAATGGCACCAACACCCTCAAAAGACCCTAGAATTCAAAATTTTTTTTCAAAACACATTATTTAAAAAAAAAACAAAAAAATTGTTAGAAATTAATTAGTGTTAGAAACCAACAGCAGGAAGAATAATACCCCTGTCTCCACGCTTTCAAGTTGTTCTGTTCAATGAAAATAAAACCAATTGTCAACTTAGACTCTAGCTCTAGAAAAGATAGAGAGTCTACACGCTTATCATCAATAATGCAGTAGAGGTAGGCAGTTCCATAAAATTTTCATTTCATCGAACAAACCTTACTGCTACTATCTTCTTCTTCTTTTTTTTTTTTTTTTCCTTGAACAGCCTAAACAAAGCTGTCTTTTTCTCTAAAAATAATAA
This sequence comes from Excoecaria cochinchinensis, assembly GCA_947683425.1. Taxonomy (NCBI): domain Eukaryota; kingdom Viridiplantae; phylum Streptophyta; class Magnoliopsida; order Malpighiales; family Euphorbiaceae; genus Excoecaria; species Excoecaria cochinchinensis. The sequence goes on from CANTUQ010000073.1 coordinate 1,313,445, forward strand.
AGAAAACCGAAGAACAACAATCGATAATCACAGAATAGAAATCAACAATCGATATCACAGAACCGAAATCAACTCAGTATCACAGAACAACAATCTATCATCACAAAATAGAAATCAACAATCAAATTGCAATCTGTAAATATATATTGATCATAAAAAAAATATATATTACAGAATATAAATCATCAGAAATCAGCAATTGTTCACCAGAAAAAGGATATGCTTGGTGCTTGTTTAGTCAATTAAACCAAAAAAAAAAAGCAATGTGTAAAAGAAGAAAAATTACAGAACAGTTACTTACAAGTCAGAAATCCAAGCGTGAAGAGAAAGCTTCCTGCAAATTGCAATCAAGTGGCTCGGTGGTGAGTTCAAATCTAGCGTTGACGATGGGAGGGAATAGCAGTGAAGACTGAGATGAGAGAAGCAGCAAAATGGATGGAGGTGAAGGAGACCGGCGATAGTGACAATGGCGCTGGTGAGAGTGACGATGGTAAGAGTTGCGATGGTGAGAGGTGAGGGAAACCGGCGGTGGTGACAATGGCGACGGTGAGAGTGGTCGGTGAGAGCGATGGTAAGAGGTGAGGGAGAGGCAGAACTTTTGATTGGAAAATGTTAGGGGATTTTAGATTTACGTGTTTTTAAATTTTAATTTTATATAATATTATATATATATATATATAAACCGGTAGGTTAACCGAAACTAAAATTGCCGGTTCAATTAACTAAAAAACTAGTTCGCTTTAGACTGATTTTTCTATTTTTTTCTCAGCTCTTATTCTCCTCTTCTGTATCTCTTAAAGAAACCAATTTCTTAAGTTCATTCAACTCCATTGTGATCGATAGTGGTGAAATGCCAATTTTTCTTTGTTTGGATAAGAAGTGTGGTGGTTTTGTGGTTTGAAGTACTGAAATTGTAGAGATTGAAAGTGATGGCAGTTCGAAATTTTCGGTCTGGCAGCTAGGAGGGGTCATCTGAAAATACAAAATTCCGGCCTGATAAGAAATATTCCGACGGTCAAGTCAAAAAAATTGACGAAAGTAAGTGTATTGTAATTGGAAATGAATCAAAAAGAAAAACATACCTAAATTGTTCCCTCTATAAAGTTAGTAATCGGTGTTGGAATAAAAATTCACTTATGAGTGGATAAATATTCTCAATATGACAAAACTTGAAATCCTAAATGGAATAGAACTCAAAGATCCCGGATCAGATAAAATTGATTTCTGATTAGATAATATTAAACACGAAAAACTCGTGTTGTAATGGAATGAAAGCTTTCAAAAGATTCTGATGATCCTCGTAAACCATAAATACAAGTTCTTTCCAAACGTTATAATAGACCGAATTGTTATTGAAAATTTATTCAGATCAGCTCGGTTATTCGGAGTAAGGAGTAAGGCGCAACCGAACTCATGGGCGAGTTACCCGTTTATTAGAAATGATCATGGCAAACTTATTCATTATTTCGTATTCTACCTCATGTTTACACAACTATATTTCTGTTTTTTTCACGCTCGATTTTAAAAAACAAAAATAGCTTGTTGTGAATAAGTGACAAAATTCGGGCATTTGTTAGGGTAAGTGAGTATTTTGTGATTTCATATGAAAAATTGGGATATTTGTTTGAATTTCAGATGAAAAACTAGAACATTTGTTAGGATTTAGGAGTATGAATATTTTACCGTTAGAAGTTTAATGAGACAGAATGTTGAAAAAGAAGGTAATTATAGTTTCAAAGCGTGTATTCCAGTCTAGCTAGTATTTTAGTATTTATTTTGTATAGAAAACCTAATTTATTTCTTATTCATGTAACTAATAGACTTATTTCATGCAATACATGTAAGTAGCGATGAGCAAAATTCGGGTAAAATCGAAAAACCGAACCAAACCGATCGATTTTTTTTAATTCGATTTGGTTATTCAGTTATTCGGTTCGGTTTTGATTTTGGATTTATACGAAAATCGGTTAATTCGGTTCGGTTCGGTTTTGAAAAGAAAAAACCGAATCGACCAAAATTTTAATATTATATATTATTTTATCCAATTTTTACATAAAAAAAATTATTTTTGTATTTTTTTATTAATTTAGGGGGTTTGAACTCAAATTATATATGTATATTTTTCAATTTGGATGTTTTTATTTTAGTTTTATAATTTGTAATTTTGTATAATTTTTTTAAATAATTTTTTTTAATTATAATTTTGAATTTTCTGTTAACCGAACCGAACCGACAAAAAATATCGATTCGGTTTGAGTTCGGTTGCTACATATTAATCGGTTCGGTTCAATTTACTTAAATACTAATATTTCGGTTATTGATTTTTTCGATTAACCAAACCGACCGTTGTACACCCCTACATGTAAGTGAAAAGAATATAAGCCCCATTTCCATTTTATGTTTTCTAAAAACTTATTATTTTCTTATTTTATAACAAGAGAAATGTGTTTTCATGGTTTTTTCCATTAAAAAAGTCAAGAAATGAAGACAAACGATTGCATTTTGTTACTGCCCGACAATAAATCCTATTGCCCGTTACGCTGAAATGCACCGAATCAAAACTTTTCGAAATACACTCAAAAGATGAATTAAAAAAGAAAAGGAAATTGAGCTCACCGGCCTTCTGTTATTGCAGGTGGCTCCAGCGGTGCATCGGCTTCTCACTCGGCCCTCCCGCTAGAAATTTAGTCCACTTCCTCTGGTAGCTTCCACAGAAATGTCAACTTACGTGAGAACCCACCCTATCCAATCAAATAGTACTTTTCCTATCAACACTCGTTCACTTTCTACATTTTCCAACAATTAATCTTGATTAACGACTTTAATCTCCCACGTAATTATGTTAAACTGTACCCAATTAAAGCTTAGGCAGCTACTTAACTGCTGGCCGATCCGACGGCTAATACTCAAACTAATATAATCCGTGCGATGAGTCCAACTCAGAAATCGAACGGCTTAAATTTCTCAAACAGTGAATCTAGAGAGAAATCGCTTAGCCCCTTTTTGGAGCGCACACACAGTAGCGATATAGCAGAGTTCAAGTCTCAAACTCTCTCTCTTGTTTTCTTCTTTTTTTTTTTTTTTTTGTTGTTTTTTTCTTCTTCATTTTAAAGACTCGGGCGGCTTTGTTTGCGATCATCCTAATCAAGCACACCGTCGTGCTCTCTTCAAGCTAAATTTCGAGCTTCGATTTGGGGCCAACATTACGATCTAGGGCTTTTTGTTTTTGATTCTGGGGCTGTTGCAATTTTTCAAGGCGTATGTGTTGATTCTTTTTTGGGTCCTTTACTCTTGCTTTCACTCATCGTCGGCTTCTACCGGAGTTTGTTTCCGTTGATTCTTTTTTCGCCATTCCTTGACCAAGGAGGGTTAAACGACTGGTAAATTACTTAATAGTGTTTTAGTAGTTTTGTTTTTAGCTACGCGGGGTGTTTTGTATTTAGGGTTAGGGCTTTTCTTCAATTTTGTTGTTGTAGGCACTGTACTTGAGGTGCACAGGATTTTGGAGCCTTAGCAGGCAATAAATCCGAGTTTCTTGCAAAGTTTATTAATTTTTAATGGAATTAGAGTGACCTTTTCCTTAATTGAGGCGATTTCGTTTAGAAGATTGTAAATTTGGTGATTGTTCTGCTGATTCTATTTAATTGGGAGGTTTGTTTTTCAAATAGTTCGTTATGATTTATTTTATCCTTGCCCGTTTAGTTGTTTGAGATATTAATCTTTGATGCACGCCAATCTAGGTACCAGGAGGCTTGAATGATGAAGTACTGATATTAAGTTTTAGTTAAAGATTGGTTTGAGCAATACTCAATAGAGTCTTTCATATATTGTTGAAGGCATACAAGCATGAGAGATAATATTCTTCGCCGTGATTTGTTTTATGCGGAGTTGGGTATTAAATCAACTGCTTTTTCGTAGCTGGTAGGAGGAACTAAGGAAGCACTGGGTTGATATTTTTGCGAAGATGATGTCAAAGAATGATAACTTCCATGGAAGATATTATCGGAATACATTTGAGACAGCAGGTGAATTGGAGGGCTCTGGTAGCTCAGGACGGATTGATGCTGAGATTACGGCTTCTGAGGATTCCAGTGTCCCTGCAAGGAAATCCATCAACTTAAATTCCAATAAACAGGACACATTTGGTGTTCCTCTACAAGTTCTTTCTTTATCTCACATGTCCTCCTCTGAAAGAAAAGATTTAATACGTCGATTAAGATTTGAACTTGAACAGATAAGGGTGCTACAGAAGAAAGTGAAGGTGCAGAGAACAAATGCTGTTACAGTGTCATCCTCCAGCGACATTCTTAGTTGTAGCAATGGGACAAATGTGCCTCGGGCAGTGATACCCTCTGGGTCAGCAAAGAAAGTGAATCCTACCAGTAAGGGCCGTGAATGGAATAGAAGTAGTTCGGGAAAGTTCAAGTCAGCAAAGCAGACTTCAGCACCAACAACTACAAATGTGATGGTGATGAAGCAGTGTGAGACATTGTTGAGTAGATTGATAAGCCATCAATATGGATGGGTCTTCAAAGAGCCAGTTGATGTTGTAAAGTTGAACATCCCGGATTATTTTACCATAATAAAGCATCCAATGGATTTTGGGACAATAAAGAGCAAGCTAACCTCAGGTTCATACTCAAGCCCATTGGAGTTTCTTGCTGACGTGAGGCTGACTTTCAAAAATGCAATGGAGTACAATCCAAAGGGGCATGATGTACACGTAATGGCTGATACTCTTAGTAAATTTTTTGAAGTTAGATGGAAAACTATTGAAAAGAAATTGCCCAAAAGTGAAGCTCAAGCTTTACCAGCAAAATCGGGGCCTCGTGAAGAAATGCAAATTCCCGAAGTATCTCCCATGAAAAAGAGGAAAATAAATTCATATCAACTTGAAGCAGTGACAGAGCCTGTGAGGCGGGTAATGACGGACGAGGAGAAGCAGAATCTAGGCAGAGAATTGGAGTCTTTGTTGGCAGAAATGCCTGTACATATCATTGATTTTTTGAGGGAGCACAGCTCAAATGGGAGGGATGCTGGAGAGGATGAAATTGAGATAGATATTGATGATCTTAGTGATGAAACATTGTTCACACTGCGAAAGCTTTTAGATGACTATTTGCAAGAGAAAGAGAAAAGCCAAGCAAGGGTAGAACCTTGTGAGATAGAGGTATCCTGTCTCTTCCTTGAAGTAGATATATTTTTTCTCATTTTTTTTAAGTACCTATATGACAAGAATTGTGTTCTTATTCCTTCTTACAGTTGTTGAATGAATCTGGGCTAAGCAATTCATCCATGCAACAGCAAAAAGGTTACTATCTATTGCATTATGCATGCATAAATTATGGCATCAGGTTTATGTTACTTGAAAATTTTATTTTCTTGGTCTTGCTAATATCTTTTAGGAAATGATCCAGCTGATGATGATGTTGACATTGGTGGCAATGAGCCTCCCGTGTCGAGCTATCCTACAGTGGAGATGGAAAAGGATGGTGGGCACAAGGGTAGTAAATGTCTCAGTTCAAGCAGCTCTAGTGGTAAATTACGTTTATCCTTCTGTTGTTTATGTTAGTCTGTACTTCCGAAATTATTCTTTTAATTTAAGCTGGTGCTTAGAGTCATCTAGATATGTATGATTTGATTTTCTGCTTGAAAAAGAGTATGCTTGTTGCATTTCTGATGACAAAATATGTTAACTATGTTCCTCATATGCTTTTATTAGATAATTTTATATGATTTTTGCTTGCCTACTAAGGTATCTTCTCATTTCTTTTTTATGTTTTGAGTGTTTTTTCTTTCTCTTAAATGCTGTAGCTTTGATTTAGTGGCAATATACAAGTGAAGTTACAAATGAGATGTGCCATAAGAAAACAGAAGTGCACTGTATGTTTCTCTCAAGTCTGTGAGACTTTTTAACTTTTGGTCCGCTTTTTTCTTTATAGCTTTTTATGAATTGTTACTTATTCGATAGATAGAATCTACTATCATAGGATATATTATTTTTGCTCGCTAGTCAGAGCGGAAGAAACAGGGTGCTTTGAGGATTAGTGTGTGACCTTATTAGGATTGCATGTACAGCAGAATTCATATTGTTGTATGAATTGTATGCTGTCAGAAATTAATTACTTTTTTTTTTGTCGTCTTCGTTTTTGGTGGCTTGCTTTTCTGGAATTCAAGTTTATTACTGTTTGATAGATGTTAATTGCAAGCTTAGATGCTAAATTGTTGTCTGTTTGCATGCATACTCATGAAACTTATCATGCATACATTTTATGTTGACTTTCAAAAGAATATTACTTTGTGTTGGTGGTGATGTTTCTAATTTCTCCTTTGGAAGTAGATAACATTTTCCCTCTTCTTTTCTGTCTACTCCCTTCAGGCTCTGAATCCGATAGCTCATCAGAAAATGACACTGATGATGCAAAAGCTGTGAGCCCAATGACTGTGACAAAGGTACATGGTATCTTGAAAGGTGTTAATAATTTGGAAACCTAATTAAATAACTAGCTTGCTTTATCTTTCGGTTAGCTGCCTCATGTGAATTTCATGCTTGCAGTGGTTTTTGACATAACTATTTTTATCTAGGTTCCTGAAAACTTGGATTCGGTAGCTCAATTTGATGATAAAACATGTGGCGGTGATCCTCTGGAGAGAAACCGTAAGTATTACATTTCTGAATGCAACAAGGTCACTGTAAAATGAGTTTGAATTTTGATGTTCATCTTATGAAAAGCCATGGAACAGAAAATATGGCTGCTATAAATTCTGATTTCTTAGCTCTTTTTGGTTTTTGTTGCCATAACAAGTGCAAGCAAATCACAATGCTGAAGTTAATCTCTCCACTGTTGAATGAAGAATTATGGATATGGGATAAGGGCTGATTTTACCCTTGCACTGTTCGAAGTGTCATGATAATACTCCTATTTTGTGACAGGATGCCACAAACCAGCGGACAAAAATGTATGAGTGAAACATCAAAAGGTTCTGAGTGTTAGGGCCCATTACATTTGATGATTGGATTTTCTTTTGATGAATATGCTAGAGGACAACTTTTTTGTTGAGATCACTAGAAGTTACATGTACCTTCTGAGTTTAGAAGACAATATATTAGCTTGTCTCTTGATGTGCATCAGGAACCTACATCATGATTTAAATATTTATATAGTTTTGTAATGTCTGATTAAAAGTTACAAAGACTACAACACATCATGCATACTAACTCCTTATTTCTCTCTTGTTCATGATCTTCTCTCATTCGGTTTATTGATGAAGTTGTGAATTTTGCTGATTCAGAGTCATGTGCAGAATCTGTTAGTGGGCTGGATCAACTTGAACAAACCTCTCAGCAAAAGCCAAGTTCTGTTGAGTCAGATTCCCGTCAAGATGGTATGCTAAAGCTTGATTGTCCAAAGTAATTAGTTTCCTGTGAATTTTGGAGTTGAGCATCTCATGGACCTTCCTTCAATTATCTTAGGTGACAGTGCTCCCAGTGAGAGACAGGTCTCTCCTGATAAACTTATCAGGGCTGCACTGCTGAAGAACCGATTTGCTGATACAATATTAAAAGCTCGAGAAAAGACTCTTTCACAGGTTGGCCAGGAATTTGGTTTGGTACCTGCAAAACTTAAACCCTTTCATATGTGCCCCCTATTTATGAGGTTAAAAGTTGAGTTGTACCAGGTTGATAAGGGGGATCCTGAGAAACTTAGGAGGGAGATAGAGGAACTAGAGTTGCAGAAAAAGAGAGGTACTGGCTTCATTTTCAAATTCTCTTTTGTTGCTGTTAAATTAATGCTCCTGTTTCACTTGAAGGGGAAATTTCTATGTGCTATGTATGTTTGTGTTAACGACAGTCATAATAATGATTTTACATGTATCTATCCAGAAAAAGCAAGGTTGCTAGCAGAAGCCAAGGCTGCTGAAGATGCGCAAAGGAGAGCAGAGGCAGCGGCTGCAGCAGAGGCTAGAAGGAAGAGGGAGCTTGAAAGAGAAGCAGCACGTCAAGCATTATTAAAGGTACAAGGACTATATTTATGCAAGCCTTATCAAATTTCTTGTTCTGGATTTTATTGGTAGATGTTATTGTTTTATGCAGATGGAAAAAACTGTTGAAATTAATGAGAATCCACGGTTTCTTGAAGACTTAGAAATGCTTAGAGCAGCACCTGCAGAGCATTTACCTAGTTCAGTAGATGAAACGAGCCCTGACCACTCTCAGGATGGCTTGGGTGGGTTTAGATTTGGTGGAAGTAATCCCTTAGAACAACTTGGTTTGTTCATGAAAAGGGATGAAGACGAGGAAGAGGGTGAGGCATTGGATGCTTCTAATCATGTAAATGACGTGGAAGAGGGAGAAATTGATTGAGCAGTGCTCTGATTGTGGGTATGTGTGTATTTGATAAATGATAATGAATCAAGGTTCCTAGGCATAAAATCTTTATTCATTCTCAGAGCAAAAAAAGAAAAGAAAAAAAGATGGAACTCTCCCTTGGATATGGGCAAATAGGTCAGCGAACGGACACTATATGCCATTTGGAGCCGAACAATTTTTACCTGAACTGCTACTGAGCAAGTATTTGATATGGACTTTCAGTTGTATGGCAAAAATTGTTGGCACGTGCTAGAGCCTAATAGCAATTATTGTTACAGCCCATCCCCTCTAATGTTTTCATCTTATGGGGGCTGTATGGTTAGGCTTTCTTGTAGCATTAGTTTATAAAAGCCTTATAATTGTCTCAAAGTGGGTTTGAAAGTTGTGCCCCAAGTGAAAAATCACTTGATTTCAATGTCAATGCAGTGATAAAATATAACATAGTTTGAAGTTGTATTGTTGTATGTTTGTTATTTCTTCTCTGAAAAATGGGGAAATAGACTAAAAGAGTTTGAAAGTATTGGGCTCATCAAGGATAGAACATTTATTTCGTTTGGATTGGCCTGGCCTGGCCTGGCCTAACCTCACCATCGAAAACATAGGCAGGAACATTCAGGAATGATAAGATTAATAATAAGAAGCTTTTTCTTGTAATTTTTTTTATTGGTATCGAGTGAATGGACAATTGTTTTCTTACTATAGAGCTTCTGTTATTGTACTGCGAACTTAAAGGGGAAATCGCTTGTAAGCATTCTGGGATATAAATTTTATATAAAAAAACCTTAATATTTGAACATTGGAAGTGAACCTTTAAACTTACACCAATCCATTTAAAATGAATGTCATTCACCATTATTATTATTAATTTTTATTAATTTCACGATTTTATTATAACAACTCGATATTAGTAGTAGCATTATAAATTTAAAAAATAATATAAGTTTTTATTTATTATTTTTAAAATTAAAAAGTAGAGATGTTTAACCTGTTAGCATGCATGGCATGGGTATTTTATTTTTGGAGAGAGGAAGTTATCTTCTACGTTGAACCGTTGCGGTTCATGAAGGTTCGAAGTTCGAGAAATCCTCGGTAACTACGAAAACGTAATTTCATTTTTTCCTGACCAAACTCAACGTCAAAATTCCAATTTCCCAACTACTATCCTGTAAGCTGTTACTGTAATTTGTTTATAAATCATAAACCCTAACTCCATTCTTCCTCCCCTCTCTATATTTGTCTTTCTTTATTAATTCTCTCTCTGGGTTTCCTTCCAGATATGGAATTGGGAACCCATCAAACCCTAATTCAATCTCTCCCAAATCTTCCTCTTTTCTTCTCCTTCTTCCTTTTCATATATCTCCTAGCATACTTCTACGTTTTCCGTAATTGGAGCCCCAATGTCAGACCCGAAGCATCCAGCTGCTTAATCTCCCTCTTCCACGGCACTCCGGCGGTTTTTTTTGCCACTTACGCTATTTTCTCCGACCAAAATCGCGGCTTTTCCTCAACCAATACCAACACCCAAAACGCAGTCCTTGATTACAGTATCGCTTACTTCTTAATGGATCTGACCCATTACATTATTTTCTTTCCTTGCGATTTTATCTTCATCGGCCACCACCTGGCCACTCTGTTCGTTTTCATTACTTGCCGCTACTTAGTGGCCCACGGCGCCTACGCTATACTCTGTCTTTTAGTCCTTGCGGAGGTAACTAGCGCGTGCCAGAACGCATGGACTCTCGCCGGAGCTCGGAGGACTGATGTGAAATTCGCCGGCAAGGTGTATGATTTTCTTTCCCCTCCTTTTTATGCTTTCTATTCTCTGGTTAGGGGATTTTTGGGTCCATATTTTGTTTATCAAATGGGTGTTTTTTACATAAGTGGAGTTGCTGATAGTGTTATACCTAAATGGGTATGGGTTTCTTGGATGATTGTTGTGGTTATGGCAATTTCTGTTAGTATACTTTGGATTAGCAACTTGTGGGTTGAATTGCTTAGAGAAAGGAAGGGCAAATTTGAGAAGAAATTGAGATAATAAAGTGTAAAAGATACAATTTTTATTTATTACAAGTTTGTGTAACATTTAAAGCTCTGCTTTTTTGGATTTGGCTGAGTTTCCCACTCATATTACATACGCCAATTATTATTTTCTTTTGATTCGTCTGCTTTTAAATTCTTTGCAATAACTTTGTTTTAGTTTGATGATGTCTATACAAAGTTTCAGTTAGATTCTGAAGGATTGTATTATGTGGTCAAGGATTTTGGTTGGAATTGCAAAATGAAAAGGTATTGTATGGTCCATAATTCAATTAAGTTGGTCTGCTGAATGTCGCATTCTTTAACCAACCATTTTGGGATATGGCGGGGACAATGTCCTGGCAGGCCATTAAATTGAATAATGTGTTAATATCTAAACTAGCGGTGATACGGTTCAGTTGGTTGGGCGTACAGTAAGCTATGGTACTGCTATTATAGCTGCCATTGATTAAAAAGAAAAGACATTTAGAAACTTGAATATATTTCTTCAACCGTGTTCCATAGTCATTTGGACCCATTAAAAATGTTGTCACAGATTCTTAGTCCATTTTTTTGGCATTAATGGTTTTGTGTTGATCAGTTTATGCATCTCATGGCCATGTATTGATAGATCTGGAGCTTGAAATACCAGTGTTTGTGTTGAGCAATAGCTTTTACATTGTTTGTATTCTCCTAAAACAAAATAAATCATGCTCATCCTATTCCATATCAAGAATATATTAAACAAATGAAACTGTGATCTAGTGTTGTGGACTAGACACAAGGCTAATTATGATCAAATTCCTAACCTTTTCGATAACCAACTTGTTTTATTTTTGTATACCCAGAATTCATCCATCCAATCCAGAACAAGAAAATGTAAGTAATCAAGAGAAGAACTCATAGTCTTTGGCTTTAATTATGATGCTCCTTAACCCTCCAATTGGCGATAAAATCATCAGTAACAGCCCCGATATAATGCAGATCTGAAAAGGAAGAAATTAATTAAGCATAATCAAGCAAATCACTTTTTTATGTTAAACTGAAAATGATTATCAAATTACCCAGTTGGTGAGCCAGGACCAGCTGAACCTCTTTGGTTTGTGGATGGCAAGCCACATGATGCAAGGAAGCTGAAAATGGATACAATTTACTCGCTGATTATATGCTTTACATATGCATTAATGTTATTACCCTTTTCCTCTGTTAAGAGATTGGAGCTTACAAAGTAAGTGGTTGGGGCAAACGCAAATCCTCCGAAGAATCCAAGAAGGCCTCCGAAGAATGGAAAGCATATGGCCACAAACATAGTAAACGCTGAAATTGAACATTCCAAATAACATTACAAAATAATATTAGAAGTGTTCTTGCATAATCATATCGAACTTACCAACGTATAAATTACGTGTGACGAATCGAAGAGTCCCACTAGGCTTGAAATGCAATTGCTTTACTAACAAAGTCTCCAGCATATCGAAAACTGGCATCGCATAAAGCTACAAGATGAGCAGTTGAAGGAAAATGATCAGTTTCTTGGTGATGTTAGTAGAACTAGTAATATACAGGAAGAGTAAAATGGAACCTGATAGCTTCCAATAACATGAACAACAACAAACATGTTAGCCATGACAATAAGCCAAGTAGGTTTCTCCAAGGAAATGAGGATGTTGTCTTCAACTTTATTACCAAACATGTAGTACCCAATTAAGGCAACAGGGAAATAGCACAGAGCAACTACTACGTAGGCAAAAAGTACTCCTTTCCACATTGGTCCTTTAGACGGTTTCTCAGGGGATGAAGGTATAGTTGCTTGAATTTCCAATACAACATTGTGTCCAGCATATGCAAAAGCAACATCACCTAAGGCCGTGAAGAAATCAAACACTGTTCCAGGTGTTGTTGTGGCTTTGTACCCGTAATCTACATCCGCTTGACGACCTTTATGGATCGAAGCTGACCAAGCAATTGTAGAGTAACTCAAAGACATGACAGCAGCAGCCAAAGAGACCACAGAGATGGAGTTGAAGTTGGGGAGATGAGCAAGTACAAAATGAACAGAAGCAAAGATCATGATGAAATAAGTAGTTTTGATAGGTTTGGAATTGTTGCGAACAATGTCATGGACTTTCTGAAGAGATTTACCACCAGTAACCATATACACAATGTCTACTCCAACTTCACATATAAGTTGCTGAGGGACTACTATGTATAGGCCAAGTTTTTCACCAAAAGCATGCTGCCCAAGCTCATGATATCTATCAAATCTTTTCCCTGGTACCATTTCATGCATCTCCACCATTTGCCACAGTGTGTATAATGTTATTGTCCATGACAGTATCAGGATTACTGTCCCAGGCCCCCTGAAAATTGTTTTACATTTTGTTAATTGTACATCTCTTTTCTTCTATTCATAATTTGCGCCAAATTTGCACCAAAATTAACTTTTCAATGAAAGTAGCACACTACTTCGATTTATAGACATGAAAAAAAAATTAAAAAAATAAAAAAAATTGAATGCTAAAAATATCAAATTATCCTTGTCTTTATTAATGAGCCACATGTGCATTATTTTCATGCGCTTTTTATGATGCGTTATATGTACTCAAAGGTATAGTTGACACTTTGACCCTACTCAACTAAGAAATATTTTCAAAAAGGCCCTTATAATTCTATTTAAAAAAAAAATACCCTTATAATTTTAACTTTTCTTTTTTTTTTTTCAAATTGATCCTAATAAAAACTTAAGTGGCTCCCTAAATTTTTTATGTGAATGAATTTTTCATTAGTAAGTGTAATTTTGATCCCACTAAACTAGATTTTTGGCTACGCCCGTCCTTGAAGGTGTAATATGGTATTTTTAATAAATTTAAGTCAACTAGTGATAATTTAAGGAGAATTTATATATTATAAAAAAAAAATTATTGTCTCAATTTTTTCACATAATTTTTCTCTATCATGACTTTCTAGATAAAAATGATAAAACTTTGAGACCTAACAGGACCTTTTATCCCTTAAGTTATTTTTCTGTAATTAATTTCATAGCTAGAATGATGATTATGATGTTAGGCTATATGTATTGACTTTTCAAATTTTAAAGATTACCATCCGAGATTGGACATAGCATAAGGAAGGCTGAGAACACCAGCTCCAACCATGGCAGTAACATTGTGAAAAGCTGAGTACCACCATTTTGCATTTCTTGAAGATGTTATTGGAAGCCAATCATCAATCTCCTTCTGCTTTGGATCTATCTATCACAATCAAAATTCATTTAATCACATAAATTCCATGAATTTAAAAAAAATCATATAGCCACTATATTTTATTTTCTTAGATTAACATTTAGAATAAGATACTAAATGGACTCTATATCTTTGAATGACGATTTCATACACCATGCATTGAGCACTTCGCACCGTTCGATCAGCGAAACACATCGATTGATGCATGGATTTATAATCCATGTCTTTTGAGAAACATAAATTATATTTGGTAGATATAAATTAAAAGACTTACTTGGCTGGGGACATCAGGATTTTCAGCTTGAGTACCCATTAGTGTGAAATTTGCAAATTTCTAAGGAGAGATGAGAAGAGAAAGAAATGGTTGGTGATGTATATAAATAACAATTAAGGAAACATCGCAATTGACAATGGCCATTATGAGATGTCCGGTTTTCAGCTTAATGACAAACAACAAAATTACAGATACACAGAATTAATTAAATACATTGAATAGTTTTTGTTTCCTATTATTTGATTATATTATATTAAATGCAATTAAGGATCTTTTCTATTTGTTCATTTCCATTAGTGGACTGCATTCCCTTTTTTTCTTTTGCATTTAGCAACTTTGACACCTTGGTTGGTCAGGTCAGGGTGTTAGTTGCTGTATTTACAAGGTAGATACAGCTCAATAATGATAGCACATCATGAATCATTAGCATTTAATGTTGTGGTCAACCCTCAATAAAAAAAAAGTGTATAAGATTTCGAATTTAATTTCTTCTAACGACATTTTTATAATTAAAAATTATGCATCTCTTGTAAAAATAAAAAAGATAACCCAATATCTATATATAAAACTCTAAAATTCAAAATTCACTCTAAAATATTTATATAGTCCAGGAGTGTACGAGCTATTACATATGATATTTAAAAATGATGAAATTCATAAGAAAATAAATCAATGCAAATACAAAATAAGGAAATTATACCCTATACCCCATTTTTTTTATTTTACTTTTAAAGAATACACAATCAATTAGAAAATTTTAAATTTACTTTCTTTTTTAAAAAAAAAAATAAATTTTGAAAATACTCTTTTTATAAAATCAACCACTTTTATTTATCAAAACTCTTTTATATTATTTTTCTTTCTGAGTCGAAATTGAAATTGAAAAATCCATGATAGGAATCACAGAGCTTAGAATTTATCAAGTTCATTTGAAAATTTGTCAAAAATTTGAAAATTTGTCAAAAAAACACGAAAAGGAAGAACCACTCAATCAAAAGAGGTGATAGAAGATTGAGTTAAGAAACAAAGATGAGTTAAAGAAGAAATTCAAAATTGTAGAATATTGATTTCGATATATCTCGGTCTACCAATGTATGCCAACTATTATATCAAATACCAATGTTAAATTATCTACCACTCCGTTTAGTATATTTACGTATAACAAAATATAACCACCGGTATATCCAATTTAATTATTTAAAATCTCGCCTTGCAATTCGGGATATTAAGGTATACTCTTTGATATACCAAATTTCAGAATGAATTCTTTATCTTTCAGTTCAATATACCTATGAGGTAGGGGTGAGCATGGTCGGTTAACCGGTCCATTAGCCCTAATCCATTAACCAGTCCATTAATATCGGTTTTTTGAAATTACAGTCCATTACCATCGGTTAACCAGTCCATCGGTTTCGGATTTTCGAATCGGTTACCCAATATTTTTCGGTTAACCACTATAATTATAAATATATTCATAAATAAAATTAAAATGTTCAAAATACTTAAAAATTAAAATTTTTTCACTATAATATAACATTATTGTTGTTAAAATAAAAATATTTGGTGGATATAAGCAAATTTGTTTTTAAAAATTAATATTTAATAAGTAAATATATTAACCGGTCTATAATCACTTTTAATTAGATAAATTGTTATACTTACTAATAGCCAATTAAAAAAAGTTAAAAACTTAAAATAATTAGTATAATGAAAAAAAAATACATGATCACCTTTAATTAGGATAAATTGTTATATAAATTGTTATAAATTATTAAAAAATTAATAAATTAACTAAAAATTCGATTTCGGTTCGGTTAACCAGTCACATGAGTCAAAAACCATTAACCAGTCCATTAATATCGGTTTTTTCAAAACACTAACCATTAACCAGTCCATTATAATCGGTTAACCAGCCCATCGGTTCGGTTTCGGATTTTTTTTTCGGTTAACCAAGTCCATCGGTTTTTTTGCTCACCCCTACTGTGAGGTATATGGAACTTGCTTGTTGAAATTTTCACCTTGCATTTTAGTATGCCAAGATATACCCATTGGTATACCAAATTTTATATTAATTTTGTTTGAAATCAATTTTCATTTGATTATTATTCAATTTTCATTTGAAATCCATCAATTAGAAACTCTCTATGCTACTGGTCCATCACTAACCTGATTTTTGATTGATTTCTAAAGCCGTTAATCTTCAAAATCGCAATCTTCCAATCCAACCAATAAAAACTTAATTATTGAGAAAAAAAATGAATGAATTATTCTGAATATTTGAATCCAAAAATAATGAATCTTTTAAAAAATAAGTTCTAATTTGTGAATCTAAAAAAAAAAAAGATGAATAAAAAAATGAAAAGAAAAAGATGATGAAAAAAAAATGAAAAGAAAAAGATGATGAAAAAAAAATGAAAAGAAAAAGATGATGAAAAAAAAATGGAAAATAGATTGAGGCACATAGTGGATTAAGTGAAAATATTTTGAAATTGAAAATAGTAGAATTCTCAAAATATGGTATTTTTGAAAAAAGGATTTTTTTTTTAAAAAAAAAATAATTTTTAAGAGATATTCGGAGAGGATAATTATAAAAAGAAATAAAAAAAACAGTGGCATTTTTGGCAAATCCCATACAAATTTAGGGCATGAAATGAAAATCATTCTTCTTTCTGTTTAATCTTGTGATACTGTAAATGCAACTGTTGTATGAAATTTGGGTCATTATACTAAATTAATTTTATTTTATATGATGCTGCAATTTGGATTGTTTTCGTTTAAATTACTAAAACTTTTGACATTAATTTAGTGATATTAACTTTTAATGCTCTAATTACCATTTTATTTGCATCCTCATTAGTTAAATTATCTTACAAATTAGTGAATTACTATTAATTTCTGACAATTTGACAATATTCATATTTAGTATTGTGAAATATTTCTTTCATTTTCAAATATTATTTCAAAGAATATAGAAATCTACCCTTTTGGAACTTCCAATTAAAAAATAAAGAACAAAATATTTAGAAATTAGAAGGGACAGATATTAGCAATATTAGAAAAGAAAAAGTTCTATACTATTTCTATTGATTTTTTTTTTAATCTTTATTCTTGTTTGAAATCAAACTTTATTTATAAAAGAAGCATATTCATCAGTTTTATTTATATGTTTATCTTTTTTATATTAAATGTATAAAGTACATCAATAAAGAAACCATTTTTTTATTTATCATAAAATTATTATTTACTTTTTTTTTTCAAATAATCAGTTGAATAATCAATTCATCCGTCTCAAAAAGATAATCACTCTTTTCTTTTCTTTTTTTTTAAAAAAAAAAAATAAAAGAAAGGGTATGACTTTAATTAATTATAGCTAACTTATTAAATATTTAGAATATTCATATTTAATGTGTATAGTGGACTGTTTTTTTTTTAAAGCAAAGGAACTTTATTCAAAGAGAAGAAAGATCAGCTTGAAGAGCTAAGTACAAGAAAGATGGGGGAGACAAGTCACATAACATGAGATCAGACATAGAACCTGAAGCGCGAGCAAGTAAATGTGCGCACTGATTCGCAGATCTCTTAACAAAACCAAAACTATGGTTTACATTAGAAAGGAAAAGACAATCTTGAATAATAAGATGTATATCTGAGTTGGGAGCACGCTTGTGATTGATAGCTTGAATAACCAAAAGAGAATCAGACTCGATAGAAAACTGTGTATAATTTTGATTCTTAAGCCAACTAAGAGCCTCTCTAATACTAAGAGCTTCAGCAATCAAAGGCTCGAAGATACCAGGAATTGACTTACATCCAGCAACTACAAATTGACCTTGAGAATCCCTGATAATAAAAGCAAAACCCGTCCTCTTAAGATTATTGAAAACAGCAGCATCTGTGTTTAATTTAAACCCACCATCAGCAAGAGGCAACCACCGAGATAAATGATCACTTAACAAGTTACTACCATTACTAATATCAGTAGACACCTGAGCAACTAACCAAGGGTTCAACATGTTCATAGATAAATTGAGAATAGATGAGGTAGAGAAATGACATCCTTCCCAAACCACATCATTCCTGATTTTCTAGATGCTCCAACAAATTGAAATAACAACCCCGCAATCCTCAAAGGACAGAGTTCTTAGAACAAAAGAAAACCAGTTATTAAACTCATAGAACATTCCTCTCAAGAGACCCACCTTAGATTTAACCCAAACATCCTTAACAAAAGAGCATTCAACAAAGATATGGAAGATACTTTCATCAAACAAACCACAGAGAGGGCAGAGAGAAGGAACCTCGACTCCCTTTTTAGCTAACAGCAACCGGACAGGCAACACAGAATTAACAGCTCTCTAGATCAAATTTTTCATCTTGGGAGGAACTAGCAGCTTCCAAAACTTACGCCAACAGGAAATATCCAAAAAAGACAAAAAATTTGTCGGCACTTGATGGATAGCGCGATAAGCAGACTTGACTGAATAAGATCCCGAACTCTTCAAAGACCACTGCCACCTAAATTTTTATTAATGTTTATATGCCTAAAATAGCTAAAACTTTAGTTGGTTTAAATTTGAAATTATGGTTACTAACCCACAAAAATCATAATGGACTGCTTAATCGAACTAAATAGTTGGGTAAGTATTGGTAGTAGGGCTGGACAAAAAAATCGAAAAATCATTAAACCGATTTAAAAATCGAATTCAAATCAATTTTAATTGTTAACTAGTTCAACGGAACGTGTACATAGATTTTAATTTTTAAAATTATTTAATGGATTTGGATTTGGACTCGGACTCGAACTTGGACTTAAGTATCCGATTAATCCTTTTATATGTAATTTTATACATATATATGGTTATTAGGATAATTTATATATGTATCTATAATTTGTCCTAATATTAGAAAATAGATAACTGATAAATTAATATTTATTTAATTTTATTTTAGTGTATTATTATTAACTTTGAATAACTTGTATTTTATAATTTTATATTTAAAACTTGGAGAATTTATATTTTTAATTTGATGGATGAATTGAAGTTTTTTATATGAAATTTATGTTTAATTTTTTGTAATAGTTAACCAATAGTCAATAATTAACCAACCATATTTAACGATTAATCGGTTATTAATAGAATAAATTTAGACTTTAATTTTAAAACTCGACTTTAATGGACTGAATTTAAAAAATAGTACATGGACTGGTTAAATCAGTCTATGTCCACCCCTAATTGGTAGTAATGGAAAATTAATGACAAAATATAATATGATATTTACCTCTTATAGCATAAAACTATTATAAAAGCGAATACAAAATCTGCCTTTTATGTCATGGCCAGACTTTTATCTATTTGCGGTATAACAACTTTTCACAGTCTAAAAGTCCCTTGGTAATTTTTGACTATGAGAGGGACAATATTTCTTACATTTCTTATCGCATTCTTTTTGCGCATTAAATCTGATTTTTCATCATCTATTTATAATATCTTAATACTATAGACCAATTTTTAGTATTACTCAAACTCTTTTTAAAGTAAGATTAAATAATTCTATTCAGATAAAAATAATTATTTTTTTATCTGATTATTCAAATTCAAATTATAATTTTAAACTTATTTGATACGAAACTTATTTAATATTTGGTCCACTTGGAGTCCACATGGCATCTAGGTGGCTTGTCATTTTCACATGGCATCCTCCTACTCGGCCACGTGTCAATAACGACACAATATTAATGACACGTATTGTAGTGCTTGTAGGACACTGTCCACGTGCACACGCCTTACGTATGGTGGCGCGTGGAATTTGACAATCGGATTTCGGCCAGTAAGATTTTCAGAGTCTGTGATTATAATGGTGAGGTCAAAAATGTGAAAGCCCAACTTTTAGTTTAACGTTTTTAAATACTTATGTTCTTCCCCTCAGAACGCAGTGTACATATACCATAGTTATTAAAACCGGTTGAACCGCGAATCGGCAGCTTAACCGGTTGGTTTGACTATATAAAACCGAAAAGAACCGGATAAAACCGGATTGAAATACAATTTTTTTTTAAACACAAATTATTTTTAAAATACCCCAAAACTCAAATTATTTTTTAAAACACATTATTTATAAAAAAAAAAGTCCCTCAATTCATCTCCTTCCATCTAAATAATATTTTTTTCTTTTTAGGTAATACACTATATAATTTAAATAGAAATTCATAATTCTAATAAAAATGTATTGTACATAAAAAAATTTATGAAAAATAAAAAAAAATACATTTCTGCTAATGACATAATTGAAATAAAAAAAATTAAAAATAAAATTAATTTTTTTAAAAAAAAAAGAAAACCTCCAAAATTAAAAAAATAAAACAAAATACTTTTTAAAATACACCTTTTATAAAAAAAAAAAAGTACGATGAGAATGACGATGATGATGAGTGATAAAAATGATTTTTTTTAAATATATATAATGTAGAATGAATTTGTTTGAATATTTAAAACTTATATTTGGTAAATATTTAATATATTTTATAACTTATTATTAGTATATTTGTGGCATATGTTAAATGTTTTAGAATATTTTGTTTTTGTTTGAGTGTTTATATAGTAGTATTTATAAAAATTATACTAATTAACAATATTTTAAAAGATAGAAAAAAATCCGGTTGAAACCGGTCGAATCACGAACCCTCAGCCTTGCCGGTTCTTTATCTGGTCCGGTTTCAATAACATTGACATAAACACAATTTAGAAACGAATATATATATATCATAAATACTTTTAAAAATATTATTTAATTTTTATAGTGTTTCATGCAATCTATTTTATGGATCTACTATTTTACATAAAAAAAAAATAGATCTATTTTATCCACGTGTCAGTACACAAAAATAAACGCTCTCATGTTAATGAAGGAAAATTAACGGCCAAATACAATATGACATTTACTTCTTTGGGCGTAGAATTATTGCGAAAGGGAATATAAGATCTACTTTTCGTGCCATTGGCCAAATTTTTATACACTCGTGAGATAATAATAACTTTAAAAGTCTAAAAGCTCCTTAGTGTTTTTTGACTACGAGAGGGAGAATATGTCTTACGTTTGTTATCACATTTTTTTTGCACATTTAATTTGACTTCTCATTATCTATTTTTTTTACTAGTGTCATTATCTATTTTTAGTATCTTAATATTAGAAATCAATGTATAATATAAATCAAACAGTTTTTGAAATAAAATTAGATAATTCTGATTAGATAAAAATATATTTTTGTTTAATTAGGAAATTCAAATTATAATTTTAATATTATTTGGTATGGAATTTCATAGATATTTAGAGTTACAGCCGTATTCAAAGTAAATTAAATAGGATAGAGATAGAAGAGTTTTGGGTTATTTATTAAAGATGAGGGATAATAGCAGGTGTAATATTCATAGTCAGAGGACAATATGTAAAATTCACCACATTTTACTTTAAAAACTACGATAAATTTTCAATAAGAAGTTACGTAGTAGAGGAATTTTGAATAGAGAGGGCATAATAGTAATTCTCGGAGGAGGATAAATTTATCAAGTAAACATTTACATATTAGATGAATTTGAATAGGGAGGGCATAATAGTAATTCTTGGAGGAGGATATGTGAAATTTATCCTCTTATTGTCAGCCATTGAATATTTACTTGGTGAAATTAAATTTGAAATAATATATAATTTATTATTGAAAACATATGGATGAAAGTGCAATATTTGAATAATAGATTTTTGAAATAAAACAATGAAATTAGTGTTGTGAATTACTTAATTGACCTTTGGAAAGATGGATAAGTAAGCACAAAGTCCACCAAATATCATAGAATCTTATTTTATTTTGAAAATTTGGCATTTAAGATTTAAGACACTTTGATGTGCAGGCCAACTATTTGGTGACAACTGTGAATCTCACTTTTACTAATATGGGTGCTCTGCACTCCTTACAAACAGTCAAAACAGATTCTATCTAATTCTGCCTTGAATTATATACTCTTTATGGCCTGAAATTTCAAAGTGGGCCAACAACATTACATTACCAGTCTTGTCTCAGCATACATCTGCTCATCCAAAATTGCCTCCAATTTCTATATTGGCCTAAATATTCAATTCTATTTTTTTTAATTTTTTTCAAGTTCATAATTGAAATTTGAACCCATAAATCTCATAGTGCTAAATATAACTCTTTAATTATTCAAAATAAAACAATTTTATTTCTAAATTTTTTATTTTTATCGGTTTATACTTTCCAAAATATGTAATTTTTACCTTTAAAATTATCGAAATAAATATATTTCACTTATAAATTGAATAATAAATGGCATTATGTAATTAATTGTCCTATTTTAAATAGTTCAAGATCGAAAATATTAGAGGCAAAATCACTCAATTTCAAATATTTGAAGAATAAAAATTACTTTCACAGTAGGTCTAAATATATGAATGAATAAAAATTAAAATTTATCTTAAACACAATTTTCTTATATGTGCACATTTATGAAGTATCATCTCATGTTTCCAATCTTTCCAATATATAATTAAAATAATAAACTAAGACAGAACCGTTAAACAAGGGCACACAATATTGCATTAAAAACCTATAATGAAGAAACTCTCAATTTGATAGCTCAGTGACTGTTATGCATGCATGTATAATCCTGTCAGCTTCCGATAATTACTTAGAATGTTGCTGTGTTCTTTGCTCATCTCCATTGTCACTGTCGTCATTTGCTTCTTCTTTAGTCCAATTTAATCTTACTTTCTGTGAATTTAAGAGTAGAACTTGTAGGTCTTGGCGTCAAGAATTATTTTCCTCAATCCTCCAATCGGAGATATAATCATCAGCAAAAGACCAAATACAATGCATATCTGCAATTCAAAAGAATTTCATTTCATAAATAACCAGACTTTATATTATATGTATATGTGATGAAATTAAGTTAAATAAAGTTTACCCAGTTAGTCCACCAAGATAAGCTGAATCTCCTTGGTTTGTATATGCAAAGCCACATTATGCAGGGGAGCTGAAGAATCATACAATTAGATTCGGAATTCAAGGAGTAGTTTATTTAATTTGAATTATAATTTAATATGACTTACGAAATATGTTGTTGGTGCAAAGGCAAATCCACCGAAAAATGAGACCAGACCACCAAAGAAAGGAAATGTAATGGCAACAAACATTGTTAATGCTGCAATTACAACAACATTGCTTTAAATCAATACTTTACCTTATGCTATATGTATATTTATCGAAACTTAGGCATATGTAGTTGTTTACTTACCGACATAAAGGTTGCGCACAATGAAACGAAGTATCGTACTAGGCTTGAAATTTAGTTTCTTGACCAACGCAGTTTCTATCATGTCGAACACTGGCATTGCGTAAATCTGCATTCGCAACGGTTAAAAGAATAACATCAAATAAACCAAGTGGCAATTCAGATCAATACGAGGCTGAAATGAGTATGATTTGTACCTGGTAGCTGCCAATAACATGAACAACAACGAACAAGTTCGCCATAGCGATAAGCCAAACAGGCTTTTCCAAGGAGATGAGAATGTTGTCTTCCACAGAATTGCCATACATCCAGTAGCCAATAAGAGCAACTGGGAAGTAGCACAAGGCCACAACTATATAAGCAACAACAACTCCTATCCACATAGGCCCTTTTGATGGCTTCTCAGGCGAAGATGGAATTGTTGCTTGAATCTCCAACACCACATTGTGTCCTGCATACGCGAAAGCTACCTCCCCCAAAGCGCTGAAGAAATTGAACACAGTCCCTGCTGTGGTCGTCGCTTTGTACCCATATTGCACATCTTCCTGCACACCCTTATCCACAGAAGCTGACCAAGCAATCGTTGAATAACTGGGAAATCCAACGCGAACATCTAACTTTATGTTTGCCAGGATAACTAAAAAGTAACAAAATCGACAAGTTCAGGCGTATGTACCTCAAGGACATGACAGCTGCTGCCAGAGAGACACCAGAGATGGAGTTGAAATTAGGAAGATGGGAGAGTACAAAGTGAACAGAGGAAAAGATCATGATGAAATAGGTTTGCTTGATGGGCTTACAGGTACTACAAACAAGATCATGGAATTTTTTAAGGGATTGGCCTCCTGTAACCATATACACAATGCACACACTAACTTCAACTAGAAGTTGTTGAGGAACAACTATGTAAAGCCCAAGTTTTTCACCAAATGCATGCTGGCCAAGTTCATGATATCTATCAAATCTTTTGCCTGGTACCATTTCATGCATCTCCACCATTTGCCATAGTGTGTACAGTGTAATAATCCATGACATAACCATCACAACCACACCAGGTCCCCTGAAATTGCAAACAAGTAAATTAATTTTACATATAAAAGAGTGAAAATGTTTAGGTCATTAAGAGAATAGAAAGCTAAAGATTACCATCCAAGATTGGACATAGCATAAGGAAGGCTGAGAACACCAGCTCCAACCATGGCAGTAACATTGTGAAAAGCTGAGTACCACCATTTTGCATTTCTTGAAGATGTTATTGGAAGCCAATCATCAATTGCCTTTTCCCTTGCTAGTTTTTCGTCCATCTGTCATTCATAACAATGTTTCATCAAAATTCATATATTTTTACAAATCCAAAATCCTTCCAAGTGTTTTCTTAACTGTACAACTCAAAAAGTTTCAACAAGAATGAAAAAGACATGCAATCTTATTGAATCCTAGAAAGTATGCACTCCCATGTTTTTGGAGGCACAACAAAAAGCAGTTGGGCCCAAATGGACTTGAAATGTAACATCAATCATAGCAAGCTTGAGGGGCCTGCCTAGAAGGGTAAATTTGTAAAATCTACCTATCAAAAATACTATATACAGATTTTTCTTTATATTATTGTTTAATTATGGAGGTACGTGACATAACCTATTGTTTAATCATTCAATTTTTTTAAACGCATGAAATATTGTGCTTGCACATGCAATATATATACATTTAAATCATTCTATAAAATAAATATATATAATTTTTTTATGATTTAAATGCATGCAGACGCTAATACTATTCGTTTTTTACTTTTTTCGTTATTTATTATATATCACTTTTAAGAAAAATCTAAATTTTATTTGTCTGTCACTTTTAAATTTTTAATACAATTTAATTTTTTTTTAAATTTAATTTAATTTTTTAATATAAATTGAATAATTAAATTTAAATTTATATATTAAAATATTTAATTTTATCTTAAATTTAAATCTAATTAATACCCGTTAATTTTAGTAAAAATAATAAAAATAACAAATAATAAGTAAAGTAATAGATATGCGCAAGCTCTATTAATTTAGTTTACTTTTTAAACTTTTAGTTCCTTTTTTGAAAAGATTGTGGACATTTGGCACATCGATTTCCAAATCCTTAATAACTATCGAGGAAAGAGACATCTTCTAATTGACACAGATTTTTTTAAATATATGTATCTCTGAACAAATCAGATGCAACTTTGAATCAGCGGCACTAAAATTGTCAAAACTAGGATTTCAAGACAGCTTGCATTAAAATAAAATCAAAGAAAAGAAAATATTTGTTTTTTTCCAACTTGATGTTTCACAACTCATAAAACAAATTACTGTTCCAATAATTAATCTCTCCATTTTAGTATATATGAAACTTTTATACAAAATTCAAATTTTATTTATATGATATTTTTAAATTTTTAATGTGATTTAATTTTTTTTAATTAAAATTAATTTATTTATAACTAATTAAATTTAAGTTTATTTTAAATTTTAATTATTAAATTTAAATTTAATTAATAAACTGTTAATCTTAATAAAAATAATAAAAGCGTCACCTATAATAAAATGTAGAAAATAATACTTACTGTTTAACTAAGAAAATTAATTAGTAATTAGAATCCGTATTTCATTGTAATAAGTTATATAAAATAATAATAATAATTTATGATAAGGAATTAAAAAGAAAATAAAGAAATAGAAGATATTTAAATGCCAGATGCATACTAGCAAAGCGAAAAACATGACATCCACTCCATTAGTCAAAGGTATTACATGTTCAAGAAAATAAGAGCATTATTTAATGAGGTTTGAAAATTTCTACGTTGAAAAAAAAAAAAGAAAAGAGTAAAAACAACGTTAATTAAAGAAAATTATGAAAAAAAAAACTAGAATCTTTATTTTTAAATTTGCAATAAGGATTTTTAGTTAATAATTTCTTATTTTCAGGCATGATATTAAAATTATAGATGAACAAAGAATATGATGAGAAGGAAAGAAAAAAGACAAATCTCCTATGATTTTGGAAAAGGCTTCTTTCTGTTTGTTTCCTAGCAAAAGCAACAAGAAAAAACGAAAGAGAAAATCAAGAAAACTTACTTGTTTATTGGAAAAATCTTGATCAGTTGGAGCTTGAGTGCCCATTTTTGCATAGAGATTCAAGAATCAGGAGAGAGAGATAGCAAGAAACTGAATATGGAAGATTATACGAAACAGATATCTGGTATTTATAAACAAAAGCCACCTCACCAATCCTAACTTTCTACCAAACAGTGCAAGAGAGAGATGGAGAGATGGGTTTTTGTTTGACTTCAAGAAACTGTTTAGGGGCCACAAAACTAAATTAAAGACTTCCTCTATTTCAATTTTCACACAATTATTAGTATTAAACTTTGAAATTTCTAAGAAATTCACTCTCTGGCCGACATTAATTGGAGTAGACAAGTGCCCAACAATTACATTACATAATTAATCAATTATACTATTATTAGTTTTCCTTTAATTCAATAATTATTTTGAAATTGCTCGGATGGTCAGCACACGATATTTATTTAATTAATTATTTTTTTACATTAAAATTTAGAGTGTGAACAGAAATGAAGTTAGGATAAAATTATACTTTTTTTGGTATGCTTGAAAAAGAAATCCTACTTTTTTAATTTAAAAAAAATGTGATCACGTGACAATTTTATCAAAGAAAAATAAAAGATCGTGTGACAAAATTAATAAATCCTCTTATATATATATTCTTGCACTAGCCATATAAAATTATTTATTTCAAAAAATAAAAGTAAAAGAGGAGGAGTGATGTGTATTTTCACATGAATGTTTGTGATCCGCCATGAGCCACGTTGGCCAATGAAATTAATATTATTATTATTATAAAAATATCTGTAGACATTGCAATTACCTTATGTTCAACACAGTGAGACGTGTTCTTGCAAACAATTATGCAAAGATTAATTAATTTTATAAATAGTTGTTAGAGAATTAAGTCAAGTAATTGAAGATCAATATTTAATAATTATGATGACTAATGAATTAGCCTATGAATACGAAATCCCAATTAAATCCTACATTTGCCAACTCCATAATTACTTGTATAATATATTATTTAAAATATAGAATCTCTTATTAATTAATAAGGCAACATGAGTAGAATTTAGTAAAAAGAAAAGGGAAATTATGAGTAGAATTTAAAAAGATTTTAGTAATTTATTTGAAAGTGCATGATTTGCTCCTTAAATATCTGAAATTGAGCATAAAAAAACATGTAATTGTTGGAATAGTAAGCACAAAGACAGCTCAGCTAAAACTGGCACCATGTGAATTTTTTTATTTTCTCAAAAAAATAAAATAATTTACTATCATAACCTTTATTTCTCATTATTGTTTTGCGTCGGAAAAAGACTCTATATTTATAATATAATTTTCTATCCTTATCCTCTCCAAATTTACTCCAGTAATTAATTACAATTAAATAAACATATGCAAAAGTCTTATCAATATAAAATTGCCACGTCATAAAAAATAAATATTAAAAAAGAAAAAGAAATTCTTTTAGCCTTACTCTGAACACGGTTTTCACGAATTTTTTGTTGTTTTTTATAAAAGCCCCACCCACCGTCACCGCACTGCCGAGAGAAGAGAGATAGCTTTTACAAGGAATAATCAACTCCCTACCTATTTATAGTGTTATCCTAATCCTAATCCTATTTCACTAAAGATTAACCTATTATTTCTATTCTAATTTAACTTTACAAACTTAATTCCTTTCTCATCAATTAAAATTTATTACACTTATAATCTATGTGCTATATTTATTAAAAAAATATGCGATCATAAACCATTAGAATTCGGTTTGATGTTTCGATTT
This sequence comes from Excoecaria cochinchinensis, assembly GCA_947683425.1. Classification (NCBI taxonomy): domain Eukaryota; kingdom Viridiplantae; phylum Streptophyta; class Magnoliopsida; order Malpighiales; family Euphorbiaceae; genus Excoecaria; species Excoecaria cochinchinensis. The sequence goes on from CANTUQ010000073.1 coordinate 1,341,528, forward strand.
TCTGTATAAATATGATAAATAAATTTGTGGGATGGATATTTTTTTTATGGAAATTTTTTCAATTATTTATCTTGAAATAATTAAAACTTACGATTTTTTTTATATAACAAGAGATTTATGCGGTGAACTAATTTTATGCAATTCATTATATGTTAATATGATTGCATAAGTGAAATATATGTAACTTATTATTGAAATTTAACATAAAAATGGAATCATAATATATCAAATTTAGAATATTTCAAAAAGAAGAAAGATGAATTTTGTGGTTAATGGAGTTTGGCAACATTTATATCGTTATTTGGTTTTTTGTTTATATTGAAAAATAAGTAGTGTATTCAAGGAATTATATATATATATATATGAGTTAATGCCCCCACTAGTTTGGTTCTAAATCCATAAATTTGGTTCCATGACAATGAAATTAAGTTCAATTAGTTATGAACTAAAAAAAATATTTTAAAAAAATTTATTGTCGGAGTTCGAAAGAAAACATATCAGAAGTTAGCCGTCACATTAATCTGTCATATGGGATGAGTATCATATCATCGGTTAGGAATTGCTATCAAATAAAAAATTAATATATGACTTTATTAAGTTCAAAAAACTCTATATATTTAGTGATTATGAATGATAAATACTATAGTTAGTGAATTTTTTGAATTCCAATTTTGATTAGAGGGTGTGATATGCACGATTTATGTAATGATGTGTTGATGATGGATAATTCAATGATCTGTTTTACTAGTTATTACTTTGCCAAATCATTCCTATTACGCATTAGAATTTTCTATTTGTGACCACCACGTGGTGGTTGACGATGGAGTGTAGTATTGACCACCCAAAATTTTCTATTTTAGATGAAGAAAAAAATTGAAATTACACTATTAAATTAATGCTTCTATAATCATCATATATTAATTAAAAATATAAAAAATTTCGAATTTAATTCACTTTTTGATATTTATAATTAGATTATTTACTCTCTTATTAACAAACATTTCGTCACTAAATGTAATTCGCCACTGCATTTATCAACGCAATTGGTTTCTATAATGATAAAATTATGGGTCGCCTAAACACTTTTTCTTGGTGAGAAATGACATTTTTTTTATCCTCCCCAGCTTTTGAATATTTTTTTTTTGTATTTCATTTTGTTTCAAATTTAAGGGGACTATATATATATATATATTTCAAATATTATGTGTAGCTTAAATGCATTTGTATATTTTTCATTTTTTATTTTAATTTATAAAAGTATTTTAATTAATTATAATTATTTTTTAAAGGATTGAGATATTTTAATCATTATTTTAATATGTGTGAACAAATTAAAGTGACACACTTAAAAGTTGGAGGTAAAGATTATTAATTATTTTTCAAGATAATAAATAAGTTAGAAACTTCAAATTCTATCTTAGTTCACTTCAACAGTCTTTTCATTTTTTTTATACAAAGGACATAGATATAATTAATTAATTTTCTAAAACTATTTATGTTTTGATTAAATTATTTTTTTATTATTTTATCACATGTATCTTTTTAGTAATTAACATTTATAATACTTCTATTTTTGCATAGTTTAAGAAAAGTTAATTTTTATTGTTATAAGACTTAATTTTAGACATGATTTACCAATTATATTATGCATAATTATTGTTATAAAAATAAACATAATGACTATTTATTACTCACTCCGTTCTTTATTATCTGTCACTTTTGAGTAAAATCCAAATTCTATTTATCTGTCACTTTTAGATTTCTAATGCAATTTAATTTTCTCTTTCCAATTTAATTTTTATTTTCAATAAAAATTGACCAATTAGATTCATTTTTTATATTAAATCACTCAATATGCATTGAATTACTCAATTTTTTTCTAAATTTAAGACTAATTAATATTTCTTAATTATAGTGAAAATAACAAAAATGACAATTATAAAATACTGGAGGGAGTAATGTATTAGTGTTGGAAATACAAATTGATATAAATCAATTGACAAGTGGAATAAAAATTTAAATTTAGATAAAGTATAGAGTGAAAAGATAAGAGTATATGCTCATATTATTTTATACTTTTCTTGGAAATAAGATAAAAAATTGAATGCAAATTTATTAATTATAAAAATATTTATATTGTTATGAAACGGAATAAGAGAAATAAAAAGAAAAAAAGACTACTCATGCATTTTTTTTTTTAAATATTTGTAGCAATGAAGTCAAAATTTCAATTGGTTTGAAATTAATTATCGTAATCATTTCGTTTTTGTCTTCATTATCCTGCTGAATATTTGACCTTTGAAATGGTCAACTTCGTACTTCAGTTGAATGCACTTCATGTAGTTTTAAGTTAGTTTGCTCATACTGATTTGGAGTTGAAATCTTAGCCGTCCATCTTTTTAGAGTTGTACAAATTTGATTTTAGTGCACGCAAACGCAATAGAGATGAGTACATTGACTTTCGGTCCTTAAACATTACGGATAACATAGCCCTTTAGACTCTGAATCTCCATTTCCTTACGCCGATCTTCATTTCATTTCTTTATTATATTAAGCAAAAGAGTCAAAAAGGGCGTCATTTGGCGTGTTCTTGTACAGTGCGTATACGTACATACTTACCGATCAATATATATTACTGTTTATATCTGATCAGATAGTGTGCATGTACGTAAAGTACACTGAATTGCTACTCGTCAAATATCTTAAAAGACTTAAATTCTAAATTATTTTTCATACATAATAAATCCGAGTCTTCATTGGATGCATCAGTTATTATCAATAGAGTGTTAGTATGGTATTATAGTGTATAATAATATAAAATTTGTCTGGTTTAAAATATCATTAGTCAATTTGAAGGAGGAATTATTGCACGACATGCTTGCTTGGATAGTCAGTAGTCAATGAATGCAAATGCGTGCATAGTCTCCATTTACACTTCATATTCCAAGAATTTTGTAATATGTTGACCTTCAAGTGGCCAGATAGCACATAGCTACCCGCCCATTATAAAAATGTCTAAATCTCAAAGAAATGAAGCAATAACAATTGGATCTGTGGAAAATTAAGCCCAAGTAAGGCACAAAGACTTGGAATTTAAAGTCAACACTATAAGCCATGAAAATGAAATTTAAACATACACTTTTTTTTTTTTTAAAATATTCTTGTTTCGTATATGTAATAGCTAGGTTATTTTTCTTATTCCCTCCGTTATTTATTATCTGTCATTTTATTATTTTTATTAAAATTAAAAAATATTAATTAGATTTAAATTTGAAATAAAATTAAGTATTTTAATATATAAATTTAAATTTAATTGATCAATTTGTATTAAAAAAAATTAAATTATATTAAAAATTTAAAAGTTATATATAAATAAAATTTAAATTTTTTTAAAAAAGTAACAGATAAAAAGAAATAGAGTTAGTATAAGTCGTCGAAGGTTCAGTTTACGTTGACAAGTACTTCCTCCATTCTTTTATAATTGTCACTTTTGTTATTTTCACTAGAATTAAGAAATATTAATTAGTCTTGAATTTAGAAAAAAATTGAGTGATTCAATGCATATTGAGTGATTTAATGTAAAAAAAATGAATCTAATTGGTCAATTTTTATTGAAAATGAAAATTAAATTGGAAAGAGAAAATTAAATTATATTAAAAATTTAAAAGTGACAGATAAATAAAATTTAAATTTTGCTCAAAAGTGACAGATAATAAAGAACGGATGGAGTATTACACAATCAATGAATGAGCATACTATAAATAGTTACTTGCATCAATTGCTCGGTGCATTTAAGATTGTCACTGTAGATATTATATAAAGATTTTCAGCATCATATATAATTCTCTAAGCTCTCAACTATTATTCTTATTCTTTTCTCTCTCATAATACTAACTTAAGAGTTAAGAGTTTTTCTTACTAAAAATTTGTCACTATTTTATTTTTTTTATATGCACTTACTCAAACAATTACTTCCTAGCTACTCCCTATTTTTGGGACGTCGCTAATCCCTAGCTGGCTGGCTAACAAGCTAATCCTTGAGAAACTAACACATCCTTCATTAACTACTCACATCATTCCATTATACATTACTCTTTTGTTATTTTTATTAGGATTAAATAGCTATTAATTAGATTTAAATTTAAAATAAAATTGAATTATTAAGATTAAAATTTAAGATAAATTTAAATCTAATTAATTTTAAACAAGTCAATTTATATTAAAAAAAGAAAATTAAATTATATAAAAAGTCTAAAAACGTTCGATAAATAAAATTAAATTTTGTTTAAAATGTTACATATAGTGAAAAGGATAGAGTACTTACCTATCATGTGAGAAAATACTTAACATTTAACACTTTCCTTAATTAACTACTTAACAAGCTAATCTTTATTCCAAGCTTCACCCAAACTTTAAGCGTTAGTTTTAATATGACGTAGCACAATATTAACTTCAACTTCCGTACTTGTGAGCAATTGAAAGGAAATTATGAAAAGAGATTAGGAAATGTCTGAAAATTTTCCATTGTTTTCAGTGTTTTAATAATATAAAAAATGTTGATGGTCAATAAAATGAAAAATTAATAAGCAGAAAACCAGATAATTTTTCAATTATATGCAGAAAAATTGATATATAGGGAGATAATTTAATGTAAAAAAATGTCAAAAAAATGGACGTACACGCACCATTTATTGCTTAGAAAATAAACTAAAATTACAAAAATGTCAATATCCCATATTATTAATCAAATACAACTTATGGGTCACAACTCCCTTGTATATATGGACGTTTATGGTTGTATCTATCCTGATGATGTCCACATTCAGGAATACTGCTGATATCATTTCATTGAAAAAACAATGTTCTAGGATAATTTATTTAAATTTGTATATATATTTAAAGACTATTTTTTTTAAGATAAATTACCTATGGTTGATATATAGATCTTTATAATAATAATGATGAAATTATGAGGAGATGATAATACATAAATACTAACCATTCGAATGAATACTCTTAAATACTCCCTCCGGTTTTTTATGTTTGACGTTTAACAATTGTTAAAAAATTCTTTTATGAATGACTTTTGAAACTTTTGATATACTTTTAGTTAGTTTGTCCCATATTTGCCCTTAATTAATTTGCTCATCTTAAATGAACACTATTTTCAAGAAAGAGATTAATAAGAATAAATTAGTAATATACATAGCCTATTTAATAGGTTATTGGTTTTGCCAAATAATCTTAAACGTCAAACATATAAAAACGGAGGGAGTATCTTTTATCTTTTGACCAATAAAAAGAAATATCTTTGATTCTTTACAGACAACAAAGATAAGGTTCGTAATACCTCATATATAATACTTATTGGGTGTGGCTCCGCACGGAAAAAGGTTGATTTTGTTGTACACAATCCTCAGACCAGCCAACCTTTAAAGTCTACTCCATCAAAATTATTATTTCCTTTAGAAACATGTAGGGGTGTTTCTTGCTACGTCGGTGTGCACGCATTTTCCGATCACCGTGCATGTCACTGTTCGTGCTTAATCGAACCGATTGCAACTCAAACACGTAACCTCATTTTTTTTAAATAATTTAATTTTACTTATTCTCTTATATTAATTAATATGTAATTGAGTGAAACGAAATAAGCAAATATAATTCATTTACTAGTTGATCTTGTTTAAAGCTTGATTTCTCATTAATTACTTACTTTATCAACTGCACATCCAAATACATAAACTGCCACTACTTTCTTTACTATACACATACAGTAGTAGCTCATAACCAACTTTTCTGAAAGGATAGTTTTAGTGTTTCATTACAGAAGCTAACTGCATCTTATTTTCCTACTCAAAAGCAAAGAAAAAAAGATTAATTGATCAGAATGATACATTTGTTCTCCACCACTTTGCTCAAGACGGAGCACATGGCATATTCTTGACAGATAATTTTTTAAGTACGGTTACATTACCTACTCATTAAACATGGAAACATCCTACAGAAGCAAAAGGCCATTCAGGAACAGCTACATAACTTGCTTATCTTCTTTAAAGTTATGAAAGTTTTTACTCGCCTGGTTCGATCTGGGTTGCAGAGTTTGCATACCGTTCTTCGTTTGATACCTGAATCAGGCGTTCTTCTCATCTAGTTCATCAAGCCACTGAGATAACAGATGGATTGGAACTGTGGCTTTGCCGTGGCCTGCTAACTGGATTTCTCACAGACAGGCTGGATCCACCAAAACAGAAGTATTGGCTTCTTAACTTCTTATTCATGGAGCTCGTCGAGCCTTCTTTTCCAGTCACATCTGGCACTCCTCCATCAAATAATTGATTGGACGAAGATGATGGACCAGCAACATCATTGTCAATGAATATACCCTTTTGTTTGTCCAGTGAAGTTGGAGAAGATATAGATGATTTTGAAAATGAACTTGAGCGTGATCGACCTCGAACAGATATTTGTGGCATAGCCTGCATTACACCATTCATTACGCCTGAAGCAAATTTCTTCTTGGCTGTTGGACTTGATTGATTACTCCTAACAGAAAGTGTTCTCTTGTTGTTAGGAAGGGATGAGGGCTTCATGAATCTCTGGCGAAGTGGGGCTGGAGTTTCTTCTGAACTGTTGCATTTTGAATATGATTCCACAGAGCCTTGATCCAGTGGTTTCTTGAACCTCTCAGGTTTTTTTCCTTTCATCCGGGGCCACAGGAGGGCTCTTTTCAGTTGTTGTGCTGCATTGCTCACAGCGCCTAATTTCCTATTACTTGTTGAGCTCCGATTTTCATTGTTCGAGTCCAGATGTTCAGTTGAAGATGAACTCATTCTTTCACCAGCAGGATCAGCATTGGCATCAGATGCAGTCTCGATGCCAGTATACAAGAATATTTCTGCATCAGAGACTCTGAATGATGTCCCAGGACTGCTTCCATTACCTTGCATTTTCAAACGGGAGGCGATGGCTCTTCTTGCAGTATAATCCTGACAACTGAATATCCCACCCGCAGATATCAACTGCCTAATTAGTATATCTGATGAGGCAGAATGTGGGACTTGCTTAAGAAGATCAAGAGGGGTCATCCCGTCTGCATCACGGACATTCACATTTATAGATTGAGCAGACATCAGGAGCTGCACAAGATCGGAATGAACATTCCCAACAATTGCTGTGTGGAGAGCAGTTCTTCCATCATTATTTTTGGCATTAATGATTTCTTCTACGTTGAAGATTTTCCCACATATCAACTGCTTCATAAGCTCAATCTGTCTGTCCAATCTTTTAAAGGCAGGAGTTTGTAATCCAGACACAGCCATATGAAGAAAAGTTTCTCCAGCATTGTTTGTAGATGAGATCAATGAAGAAGATGCAACAATCAGAGCTTCAACCACAGATGTTTGGCCCCTGTAAGCAGCAATGTGCAATGCTGTGTTGCCCTGATGGTCTGTGGAGTTGATGATGTCTACAGATGCTATAAGATCTTTAACTATCTGCATTAAAGAATCACAATTTCTAGAAGTTTAAAGATGAGTTATTGCTGAAATGAGATGGATGATATTGATAATCTAGCCCAATGTATCATGAACTTATATCCAAGATATTACTTGCGATTAATCATTACCCATCCTTTGTGGAACCAGTTCTATTCAGTGTTTCATCGGTATGGCTATGAACATGTTCTTGCAGTCGCACAAGATTATCCATTAATATTGAACACATCCGCTTTTGAAAACACTATCCATAGCCAGTTAGTTACTATTCATTTTCAGGTGACTAACAGTCTTAACTGAGTATTATTATGAACCTTAAATTGCTTTTAGAAACAAAGCATAGAGAAATATTTACATCAAACTTCAACTTCCACATAACTAATTCAACTTATTTTTCAGAGAAAGGAACAGTTTCAACCAAGGACTTGTAGAAATCCAGAATTACTTTACTAACACATTAGACAGGCATTTGACATTGCCAACTACGTACCAAACTTGGGCTCACATCAAGATTTTCGAGCACTTAATGCCCGTCATGTGGTCCTATTGGCAAACATAAGACTTGGATTTTATGCAACCTTGTGAAGCCTCATCACACACTAAGAGTTGCAGTTTTTAGTTTTTACTTTATTCCCCAAACCTATTACAGTTCCAGAAACCATAGACAGCACTTAATATATCTTAGTTCTTTATCTTACTAACCACTTCAATCATTTACAAAAAAATCAAGCCAAGAATCTAACATCTTGGACAACACAATTGACAGGAAATCAGAAAAGCATATACTCATTCTCAATTTGGAAATTTCAGAACAAAGAAGTAAACAAAAAATTATATGAACTTCATGCAGGTGTAAATCTAGTTAAAACTACAACCCTAGGTCTTCCACTGAAATGACTAATTTCTTTGGTATTTAACCATATAATACAAAAAAGGAAAAATGATTAATTTCACAAATCATCAAAAGGTGGAATAGTTGAGTATAAATAAGAGCCTCTGACCTCAATCTGCCCTCTGGCAGCAGCAGCATGTAAAATAGTTGAGCCTTCTTTATCTCTATAAGCCAAAACATCGCTGCAATCACGAAGAAGCTCCTGTAAAACAGTCAAAGTTCCACCTCTAGCAGCAGCATGAACAGCCCTATTAATCATTTCCCACTTGTATAGAGAAGGGATCTCCCCAATATGCTCCTCAAACTCTCCACCTTTTGTAGTCAAAAACCTCGGAGAGACAGCAAAATCGTAAACAATCCTGAAAACCTCAGAATTCTTACTTCTGGCAGCAGCATAGAGTATATCAGTAACACCATATTCTCCTTCACCAAAAACAAGTAAAGGGTTCCTTTCAAGAAGTTCCTGAACAAAGCTCAAGTCTCCAGCAGAAGCAGCAGTATACAAAAGCCATCCACCATAGCTAGCTTGGATGAGCGAGTTCTTTCCTTTCCTTGATTCACACTCATGAAAAAGCTTCCTAGCAACTTGAGAGCGACATTTGGCAACATCGTCAAACTGCTCCTCATCATCCCACACAGTCTCAAGGCGACGAATTCGCCTCAGAGATGTGAGCTTGATAAGGTGATTGTTGTCAATTTTAAGGAGCTCTCTAACCAAGTCATAGTGGCCATTTGCAGCTGCCCAATCAATGGGAGATGCATACCACCATTGATCTCCAGTGCTTTCCCACCGAAGAGGGAAATAAGTTGGAGGCATTGTGACACTTATGAACAACAAAATTGTGGAATATGACAAGCAAATCAAATAAATTTCAGGAAATTTGATCAAAGCCACGACGACTCACAATTTAACACCAGCTCAAACTGGCAATATCACAACTACTTGATGGGCTATATGCATCAAAAAGAAGAAATAGCCAAGAAACACAACCAGCCAAGATTTAACACAAAAAAAATACTAGTACAATCAGAAAGGAGAATAGTCAAAAACTAGCTAAATTAAGAAGAAGAAAAAAATGGTAAATAAAAGATCAATAGTTAAAAAGCATACCAAAGAGACAACAGCAACAGCCCTTTAAAAATATTAACTCGGGCAGCTGAAACACCTGCAGGAAAAACCTATTAAAACTCTGACAAAGAAAATGAAGAGTGACAAAAGGACCACATGGGCAAATGAAAATTATAAAAGAAAAAGCTTTAGAGTGTTTATCTAGATGATCCAAGAAAGGAAACAGAAATCATTGCCCACACAAAGAAAACCCAGAAAAGGTGACATGCAATATTAGAAAAATATATAGATTAGCATTAAGGCCAAAATCAAACTCCTCTTAAAACACTAGAAGACATGGATTGATATTGGATTTCAATAAATTTTTGGACTTTTTACAAAGGGGAAACAAATAGGATTAGACCCACTAAAGAAATTAAAATAATTGAGATTCCTTAAGAAAAACTAATGATGGTGAGATATGGAATTGATACAGAGAAAGGGGTGCCTTTACAGCTTTTTCTTTAGGCTTGGAGAGAGAGCAAATTGAAGCAATGAGAAGGTTATGTTTTACAGTGGACATAAGAAGTTGGTGTAATTATAAAAGGCTAAGCCTAACAAGATCTCCTTTAGATTTGGAGGAATTTTTTCTAGTTGGTCGATGGCATCTGCGACTGTAAGATAATTATCGTTTGGTCTTTGAATTGCTAGTTACACTACCAATAAAAACAAGTGATAGTTATTAGTTAACTGCATAATTAGTCCTAATCAAGTGCTTAAAATAATTTAAATGCTGTGTTTCCGCAATACCAAAATAAAATAACAATATTACAAATTACTTCCTCTATTTCATTTCATTACGCGTGACGTTTTTATTATTTTTACTTTTTAGAAAAATTTAAAAATTACTTAATTCGCAAACTTAAATTTAATTGATTCTAAATACTGAATTAATAAATTTTCTAAATCACAACACATTTTTTAAATTTTATTGAAAATTTAAAAATATCAGATAAAATTGAATTTAAATTTTGCTAAAAAAAATTACATATAATGAAATATAGAGAGTATTTTTTATATATTGCATTAAATATATTATGAACCAATTTGTCAACCGCCATAACAAAAAAATATAATTAAATTTACCCATAAATAATAGGTGTATATTTGACAGTTTTAGTTAAACATTTCTATTCTAATAATAAGCTATGTAAATATTTTATTTTCTATTTTCAGCATACATAAGATGCTTTAGCATTAGATATTAATCATAATAACAATTATAAAAGAGAATTCACAAGTGGGACATCTCAAACTCTGATATTTCAATTCAATATCATTAACTCGACGATTGAATTGACCAAATAATTAAAGTTTTATTTATTTATTTATTTTATTTATCATTCTTCAATATGTGTTACAGTTTTTAACTCCAAAAAATTAATATAGAATCGGGTACTGTAAGCGTTTTTAATGGCATACGCGCCATGCACGTAGAGTCAGTTTGGCAAAACTTATGAAAACAGTTTTTTCAATTAAAAAAAATTGTATTTCAAAAAACTGTATATCGAAAAGTAGGTAACTTTAGCAAATAAAATTTAAAATAACTTATAAAAAAGAGAAGAGAAAAAAATAACATAATTATTTTTAACGTCAGATAATTTTGGGTGGTAGAATAAGAGAAAAAATTATATTAGATATAATTGTCATTATGAAATAAAATAAAGAATATTTTTGTTTAAAAAAAATATTAAATCTGCTGCCTTTAAAAGCTGAAAATCAGATTTTCTGAAAAGTTTCAATTTCTAACTTTTTTTAAAAGAATGTTTTTTTACTTTTCAAAAACTTAATTTTTTTTTTACTTTTCAAAAACTTAATTTTTCTAAAATTAGCATTTACCAAATACTTATTTTTGTCACATAATCAGTTTTTTCTTCTTTAAAAAGTTATGCCAAACGGAGTCATAGTAATGCCCTTTCTAATAGTCTATTTTAAAATGAAGCCTCTTCTAATGTTCAATCACATCTTATTAGATCCTTTTATGAGGATCAAGTATCAACCTTATCTTCTAAGTTTTATTTTCATTTTTCTAACTTTTGAGACAGTGCACGTTGTGCAATAGATAAACACTATTGTGAACCTGAAGAGAATAGATAGAGATGTATTGAGGTTGATGGGTACCTGTGCAAATGTATGGGTTAATATAGTAAAGCTTTAAAGTATTGGAAAGAGGAAGCCATGGGGGTGTTTTAACAATGTTCAATCACAAGTAATAGAAGACGATTAAAACACTTGAATGCTTTCTAAATAAAAGTCCAAATCAATTGCATGATACTCATCAATTGCTATCTAATACTCTTGGTCCCCTTTGGATTATAGTTCACATTCTCTTCATTCACACCATCTGCTAGGATGTTGTGACTCATCATGCCCTTTGGCACAATATCGACGACATTGTTATGCATATCCAATAATGTCCTTTAAGTACACACATTCTTACTAAATCTTCCCTCTTTACTTAATTAATCTATAGATAATTGTAGAGCAAATTGTCATATTTATTGGTCAATTAGATCTTAATTTTGAAGAGCTGTATCCATGGAAAACCCTAAACCTGATCTAACAACTTGAGAAACTGAGGTCTAAAAGCAAAAAAGGCATGCGAGAGGCAGCTTTAACTTTTTGAATGCAACATTCAAAAAGGCAATAAAGAGAGGTGGGCTGCCTTGCTGCTTTTGAAAATAATAATGCAATGTTACATGTTATGTCAACTTTCACTTCTCTGTAGTGTTTGTATCATTTTCTTGCTTCCTCGCCATTTCCTTTCCTTTATTACTTTTTCTCTACTCTGCTTCCATACACTGTCTTTTTCTTCCTCTAACTTCTTCTTGAAATGGGCATAAAAGCAATACCAATCTCCAATGTACCAGAGAACTGGATTATTTATACCGCTCATACCATGCATAATACCACACTATGCATATTTGTGCAGTTAATTCCATCAAATAAATATAGAGATAATACATAAATTTTCACTAAACTATTACCCTTTAATAGATTATTCATAAACTAATTGAGTATCAAATTACTCTATAAATTTATTAAAAATATCATATTACCCCCTATTAGTACACGTGACAGTTCATGAAGACAAGTGACGAAAAATAATATGACATTTTTAATAAGTTCAGAAAAATAATTACGTTTTAATATAGGGATATTACTTATATTTTTAACAAGTTCATAAAAATAACGACATTTTAGTTAATATAGAGATATTACTCACATTTTTAACAGTTCGGGAGGCTAATTTAACATTCAATTAATTCAAGTATGATCTGCTAAATTGATAATAGTTTAGTGAAAAACCATATATTAACCCATAAATATATTACCAACAAATATGGACCACTTACCAATATAATTCAACTAACACCTTCCTGTAATTGTAGAGGAGAGGTACAACACCAAACCTCTTCATCTTCTATCCCAAAAACAGGAAAACAAACAATGAATCAAGACATATATGGACCACCTAATTATAAAGATGAAATGATAATTATGATAATGATACCTACTCCAATATATATATATTCACCTACAATTCTCTCTAATGCATACCACTAAGGAAAGTTGGGCTATAAATAAGAATTCTGAATTTGTCGTACACCTACTCAAGAACATAGGAGGTCCATCCAAATTAATGATAACAGGGAAAAAAGGAAAAGCATTAACGTCACTATGGGTCTCTAGAGCAAGAAGATCCCAATTGTTAAGATGGTGAGATGGGGCAACAGGAGGTGGCTTACACCTATCAAGTTCCATGGCAATGTCTAAAACATGTGGCCCCAGCTGCATAATTCAATGAATTTCTAATTGCAGGATATGAAGCAATTTCTGCTGATATATTACAAGTGAATACATGTGGAAAGAGATAGTAACCCATCAACTATAAGATTCTCAAGGGTCACCTACTATTTCTCAAAAGAAGTTGGCTAAACATCAAGCAAACATTGATGGGACTAAAATTACCTTCTGTAGAATTAAAATTATGCAAACCGAGTAGCATAAATAACACTAGAAAGACCATGTCACAATTTGCAAGTCCAATGTTTTGCTTCGACTGCCCCAGTTAGAGGTAATCCTCCTCCTCGTTACAGCTTATCACAAGAGAAGCGCTATTAAACTAGCCGAACATCCATGAGCAGCAGATCACATTGAAAAGAGGAAACAATAGAAAGCTAAGACTACCAGATCACCAACAATGCAGTGATACCAACAGTATCCTTAAAACAGAAAAATGAGCCGCTACACAGTAGCCTCATTATACTCTTTCAATTTGGTTTCTGAGTAAACCTCATTACAGCCCAAAAAAAGAGGGACAAAAAAAGAAAGCCACTGTTTCATCACAACCCATGGTACGTTATGTTATTTTAAACTACGAGATACTAAAAAGAATGCACAAGAGGGAGGGGAAAAAAAAATCTAAACATGTGCCTGCAGCTACAGATATGTAGTGAAATATTTCGTCAAATTTCATTTCATAATTTCATGAATGCTACTTAATCACAATAAGGATCCCAGCAAAAGGGACCATTAAACTCAACACCGAGCAAAAGACAAAGCCCCTTACAGATTGCTTTAAGTCAATTCTTTGCCTTCTCAGAATTATTTTCCTTGATCCTTGCACGATTGTCAAGCTTCGCAAAGCGTTTAAGATCTTCATAGGGGAGAGTTTTAATATCTTTCCTTCTTAGTTCACTCAATGCAGGACGTTTATCAACCAGATGCCACAGCCAATCAGGATACTCAGAATCTGGCAAGACCTTGGGATCTGTTCCATCCTTGAGTATATTGGCACCAACAACCGTGGTAGACTTAACTTCTTTGCTAAGTGTTGAAGCCTTTGGAGTATCTGCTGCTGAACCCCCCTTGCCGCCCTTTTTTGCTTTGCTAGCGCCGGCAGAAAAAGTTCGTTGGCACACTATTCTAGCTGCCTCCTTAGTAATCATTATACCTCTGAACGATTTGATCCAATGCATTGCCATAGACCCTGCAACGTGAGTTCCACTAATTACAATAGTTGATCTTTGAGTAACTATAACCTACTCTGCCTGCATACTGCTAAAATATGAGTTTGACAATTACAAGCAGCAAATTATGAAAAAGTACAAACCCATGCACATTCATAATTAAAGTTTCACATAAATTAACATCTGAATATCTCTCCTTGCTGCTCAAATATGCTTTGGCGTCGTTCAGAGAGTTCATTGCTCCGAATCTGTCTTTTTTTTTTTGGTGGGGACGATTTAAATTCCAAACTCAATCACATTCAAACAGCAGCAGAATGGAAAAGACATTGAAATAATCCACAGCCACAATTAGACTTTTGAAGTAACATAATTGTATACTTCTTATGCAAATGATAAGCATGATCAAAAATAAACTGTAGTTCTATGTAAGCAGCATCAAGACCAAGGGCTACGAGCAGAGGTACACCAGAGGGATGTGAAAAGCATACGGAAAAATCATAAAAAGACCAACTGCTGATGCCTAGAATGAGTTGGTGCTCTAAAAAAGAAGCATCCAAATGCAGGAGGCTCTCTATTTTCCAAGACATAATTAAGCTTCAACTTTGCAAATAAAATTACAAATGTAAGCTCAAGATGTCATACGACCACAAATGTATAACAAAAAGTAGCATTATTACCAATTATAGATCAATATCAACACCAAAAAAATAAATAAAACCACAGCAACAAATTTAAGGTTCGCAATTATTACCAATTATAGATCAATATCAACACCAAAAAAATAAATAAAACCACAGCAACAAATTTAAGGTTCGCAATTCACACTTCCTGAATAGAATATGAATAGCTAAATAGCGAAAAGAAACAGATAATGCAGGAATTTGAAGTTCAAAATGATGTTACAAAAGTTACAAAATTATATAAAATGACAACGTTGACGCTAGAAATGAAGAGTAAGGAACCTTAAGCAGCTGGAAAAGGTCAACAATGGAAGTGTGCAAATTCAAGAGATAAAGAAGAAAAGCCCAGGCTTTTGAATCTATTTTAAGTTGTGTATAATGAATATATTATACTGTATATTAAACTCAGTTCATCAAATAAATTGAGTATATATACTAATAGATTGAAGTTGTTCAACAGCTGCTGCAACTTGAGAAACTGCTCCTGTAAAGCTGCATTAATAGACATGTAAGAAGAATCAGTCATCGCATCACTAGTAAAAAAAAAACCTAAACCACTTAAACAAAAACAAATAATTACAGAACGAAAAAAATCAGAAAAGGAAAATTAAGAAGAGAGGGAACAAATCCTACCAAAATGAAGTTTATTTATGCAATTCTTTACGCCTGAAGAATCAAATGAAGAAAAAAGAAGTTTCGAGCGAAGAAGAAGAAGAAACGGTGGGTGGCGGCTAGGTATATGAGAAAGAAGAAAAAAATATTCAGTTATGAACAGATCCATTAATTTCTATTAACTCATATATCCATTTCAATTTTATCTGATTTTTTTCGATAAATTATATAAATTATAATATTATTTTTAATAGTTAAAAATTATATATTTAATATAAAACTAATAATTGAGTGCCTATTATACATATATAATGAATAAATTATTACATGTATAAATTATTGTAATAAAATATTCACTATAATTATGTATTGTAATAATATTTAGAAAATTATATATTATATATTTATAACATATACAAATTTTAAAAATTTTAAGTATTAGAATTAAATATAAAATGTTTATAAATAGATTAACGGACTTTCAATTTCTAAAAACAAAAATCATAACCGTTAATTATTAGTTTAATTAATCTAAAAATCGATTTAATTCCGAACTGATTTTTTGATTTACTAAAATTCGATTTTTTTACCTACCCGTAGAAATTTGTGTAAATAAATAAATAATAACTGATTATTAGAGAAGAAGGCCAGCAAAAATGGATCTACTATATTTAGAGGTGGCAAATTTGGCCCACACCTAAAATACCTGTCCAACCCGCCCAATAAAAGATAACCCAAACCCAACCCAAATAAACACTTACCCAATTAACCCCGCCCAAATGAGACCCGTGTAGGAGAAGGCCCGTTTAGCTCTGCCCCCTGATGCCCGACGGGCCTAACTCTTCCAATTCCAGTCTCTGCCCTCTCTATCTCTCTCGCTCTCTCGCTCGGGTGCTTCCACCTTCGCCTCCTCTCTCCCTCTCCACTATCTAATCATCGCCGCTGCCATCCTCGCCGCCTCTCTCTCTCGTGCTCGCCGCCTCTCTCTCTCGCTCGCTGACATGTAAGGGATATTAACTGGTTATCGCTTTTGTTCCTTTTTTCTGCAATGCTAATAGAATTTGTTCTGTTTTGCTGAAAACCTTGCTCAATTTTCCAATTCTTTAATGGTTTCTCTCCGTTTATCATTTCTGGTTGTGCTTTTGTAAGTACTGTACCCCCATATGCCACAATCCTTGAAGCTAACGGAAACGTAAGCTCATCTTTCACATTGAATATTCAGGAATTTGTGTGCTACTGCTGCAGAAGCACAAGAAATATATTAGGAATTGTCTTCAAATTCTCAACTTGCTTTTATTTAATCTAGTTGGAGTTGGCTCTTTGGATTTGCTTTCCGGGCTTTCTACTCAGTTTTGAGCTACAGTATAGTGAGTTCTGGAAATGTTACGTCCTGATATTTTGCCTCATGTTGTCTTAAGTTCATGTATAATTGTCTGCTAGAATAGTTCTTTGTGCTGAAAATCATTTACCACTAGTGTTTTTAGTGCATTTTGCTGCTTTTTCTTTTCCTGAGATTTTGCTGCTTGTAGAGTTTTTTGTATAATCAGTGTAATATACCTGCGGCATTGTCTTGTGAATATTTAAAAGGAGAGCAACTATTTAGTTTGTATTTATAGCTCAAATATAATCAATTTCTAAACTTGTGCAAGTGAATTGACCCGTGATTAGTGGAGTACTTCCCCTCCACCTTCGTGGAAGCTGATTGAATCCTTTCTTGAAAATTTGATCATCTTATATTTTCTCTGCAAAGGTTTTTCTTGGGTTTCTTTTTGGATAACATATTCTTGTTTTTGTGGGTGCCAGGTATAATACTTTTCTTTCTTTTCTAAACTTCATCTCTGTTATGTTTGAAAATTTTATTCATACAATATATATTTGATGCACAGGTGCATGTAGATCTTATGTTTCTTTGTTGATTACAAGATATATAGTTCAGACTTCAGATCAGGTATATATATACTTTGTCTTCATTTCGAGTTATCATATGTTTTTCGCAGATCGAGTGCCAGAGTTCTTTCATATTTATGCAACTAAAACAGATTCCTAATATTATCTTAATTTCTCTTGAAAGATTCACTTTCATCCTTGGGTTCTTGTTGACCTGCTTCATCGGTTTCTTTGAGGATAACGTCGTCGATCTTCTTCTTTTTGTGCTGGCAGTGCTAGGTATAGTTTTCTTTCATTTATAAATTTGATCTGTGTGGCTAGCTTTTGAATTGCACTTGCTGCCAATACATTTTAGATATGCCTTTTTTTATTTTTGGCTCAAGTTGTTTTTCTTAGTGCTCAGAGATTGAATTCACAAATATTTAATGCACAAATATTCTGTTTTTACAATCCCTTGGCTCTAGTTCACAACAAAACAAATTATTACTAGAACATTACAATTTGTTTTGTAGTTAACAGTATTAATATCTGTTATTAATATAAAAGAGTTATTGATAAAGAATTTTATCTTTTTGGGAAAAGTAATTGGTAAGGTCCATCAGAAATTGGTTCCCAATTTACATATAAATAATATGAGATTTAAATGAGTACATAATAATCAGCAAATCTCAATTATTAGATCTATAATCCACTGATTCAAAATGAGAAGAAAAATGGGTAGAAGAAGTAAAGTTTTGATGGGATTTGTAGTAAAGTGGTTGAAAATGGGAAGAATAATGGGGAGAAGAGGTAAAGTATGGATGGAATGTGTAGTAAAGCGGTTGAAAATGGGGAGAACAATGGAGTTTTGGATGGGATCTATAATCAACTGCTTCAAAATAAACACTATATCTCTGGTTACATTAGAACCAATATCTACCAGTAAAAACCATATTGATTTATGTTAGTGAGTTGACTGGACATAAATTAATTTAGTGCATGTTTATAAGATATGTTGGTCTGAGATTGAGCTTTTGGATTATATTTTAGAAATAATTGTTATCTAGAACTAGGGTATTTTCTTGGTAATTTCATTTCTCTTAAAAAAATAAAAAAGAAAAAAGAAAAAGAATAGGAAAAGGAAAATTCTTTTTCAACACGTTTATTGAGCACAAGCGTGAGGAAATATAAGAAAATGTGATTTTTCTTTTTCTTCAATTATTTGACCTTTTGACCCGCTTTTTTAAAAGGACCTCAATTACTCCTTTGCTAATAACAAATATATATAAGAGGATTTGAAATTAAAATTAATTAACCAAATTTTAATAATTAATTTTTTAATAAAAAAGCCATGTGTTAATTAACCCATACATCTCAGTTTTGTAATAATAATATCTTATTCATTTACTAAACCATAAATGTTCATGTATAAAAATAGTTTTTATTTGCCTTTATATGAGTATATCATCAGTTTATTCCGTAATAGGAGAAGGTGCAAAATTGCCACTAATATAAGGTTTCAGAATTTTTTTTTTTTAAAGAATGAAAAATAGAAAATTATAGATTAAACAAACGGAAGAAATTAACTCCAAGATTTTAGGAGTTGATTTCTCATTATATATATATTTTTTCAATTTTCCTATCAGCTTATAAATTTGCCAAGTTTTTATAGGATACAAAAAGTAATTTTAGCTCTCTAACATTATAGCATTTTTTTTCTATTAAATACTTTAAATTTTTATTATGTTACATAGAGCTCTTAAACATTTATTTTAATACACATTAATTCAAATGTGAAATTAATAGAACAAGAAAATGATAATTAGAGGATTTAATATACACTTAAATAATAAAATTATTAATTTTGGAAAAAAACTTCAAATTAACCTTCACCATTTGGGTCATAATTAAACACAACTTTTAAAATTCTACAAAAGATTGTTACATATGTCGAGAAAAGAAGTGAAGGTTCAAACTCGAAACCTTTTAGTATATTGAAACTAACTTTACCATTAGATTAAATTTTTATTAAAAAAATAAATTTTTTTAACAAATTTATAATGAATTTACAATAATAGGTTCAAAATTAAAAGAAAAAAGAATCACAATGACACAAATTAATTCCTCACACCATTTGGCAATTTTGAAAATTTCCCTTTAATATCTAAATTCATGAACCTTATCTAAAAAAACAAAAATTCTTTATATGGTATCATTCATCTTAAGGATTTTATATATTGAATCCCTTCCTTTCATATATAGGAGTATAGGACTAATTATTTATGAAACTTGTCCAAAAAAGAAAAATTCTTTATATGGCATCATTAGTACTATTAAGGATTTTATTGGATCCCTCCCTAGTCCCTACTCATCAAACTTAATACCAAAATGTATGTATATATACTTTAACATTTGTTTTACTCTACAAACTAGGCCTGTAAAAATTTATCCAAACCCAACAACCCGCCCAAAAACGTCCAAAAAAAATTAACCCAAACCCAACCCAATTAAGAAATAACCCATTTCAACCTGGCCCAAAATAACTCACCAAATAATCAACTCGTTCGGGTCTCCAGACACATGCCCAACGGGTGCTCATTCTCTCAACTTGTTTCTCTGTTTACCCCCTTCTCTCTATCGCTCTCTCTCTCTCGATCTATCCATCGATCGAAATCAGCAACCGTTCATCGTCTCGCCAGCCATCTCGCCGACCATTCCTCCTCCGCCTCTCGCCGGTTTGGGTAAGTAAATCTTTCTTACTTGTTCTTATCACTAAAGTCTGATATGGGTAAGTAATTACCGTGGCTCACGCATCTGTCTCCCAGTCGCCCAGCTATTCTTCTTGACCTCGACGTCACCTTCACATCAACTCATTTCCTTCTTTACGCCCACCATTTTCACTTAACTATTAGTTCTTAATCTCCTATTAAACGGGATCTATGTGAATTTTTGTGTACATTGGGAATTTGCTGACCCAATATAGAACAAGTCTGATATGTGTACATTGGGAATTTGCTGAAGTATTTATGATATTAGTGTTGTGTTTCCAATGGGCGTTGGGAATTTTCTTTAGAATAGAAAGTTTAGATTGTGGAAAATGCTGTTTGGTTTATATGCTGAATAGATGCTATTGTTTATATTGTTCTCGCAGTGGTGGAAGTAATCAAATGGTAGTGAATAGGATCTGATTTTTATGTCTACTGATATGCTTAGTATTTCCACTTCCTTTATTAGATATTCTAAGAAATTCATTCTTTAGAATTTGAAGTTGAGTTGAACTTGGCATCAAAAGACTGATACCCAGTTCAAAACAGAAAAGACCCAATTGAGATAAACAAAAGAAATAGTTGTAAGTTGAGTTTGGTATTCTATTTTATTCCAAATTGGTTAAATTAGTTTATATTGGAAAAGCTTTTTGGTAAAATCTCTGCTGTTTCTAATGAAATTGTAGTAAGAGATTTTGAAGTGACTGGTGTTGCCTGTTAGGATTTGCAATAGCACATTCTGCGTGCTCTTGGTATTAGAAAGCAAGGGCAAAAATTTGTTCACCTTTGGCAAGCAATTTCTAGTTATTCATCTTTTTTCCTCTACTGGGTCATCTGTCATTTGAGTTTACGAAAGTTCTCTTGTTGTGTTCTGTTAGTGGTGGGGCTAAGCAGCAGTTGGATAACTTGATGGGTAGTGTTGCATTCACTCAAGAATCTGAAACCATTATATTAAAAGCTAGTCTTGTTTCATATGCTAATATCTAATTCTAAGGGAAAAAATTTAGAACATTGATTGAGGACTCCGGACTGTATGAGAAAATAGCACGAATAGTTCGAGATAAAAATTGATTAAAAAATATATAAAAATAAAGTCGCTGTATTTTGAATAATTAAGAGGCGAAAATTCGATAAAAATAAATATTAAAAGCAAACCACCTTATTTTTAATTATTGAGAGGTAAAAATCACTTTAATTTTTTTAATTGTAATTAGTGGAGAATCATCAGATGGGGCTATCAATATAATATTCAGCTACCAAAGATTCAAATTTTGGGATAAATTGGGTAGCATGTGGATAAGATATTAGGTGATGTAGTGGTTATTATAATAACAATTTAAATCTCTTTGGTTATGGTTAGGACACTGATAATGATAACAATATTGTTGGATCTATTGAATATGCTACTTTCATTTTTTTTTTAATTGTTTTCTTATTTGAACCTGAATTGTTTGATATGATAACAAGTTTGCTTTTGAATTATTCTTTTAAAAATCACCAACCGCACCTATGTTACAGTTGCTTCAGAATCAGATCACAGCGTGGAGTGATCATTAGTTAAAATCGAAAAATAGATTAGCAAATTATTTACTATTTGTATATTTAATATTTTTGTAATACTAATTTTTTGAAATGAACATTTATTTACTATCTCAATATATTTTTCATTAAAAAAAATGGGTCAAATGGGTCGACCCAAACCCGCCCAACCCATTTGAGCATTGATCCATTTATGACCCATATGTCTTTGACTCATTTATGACCCACCCATTTATGACCCAACCCAAACCTGTCCAATCCACCCATTTTGCCACCTATAATATTATTTTTCTTTTAGTTATTTTAAATAGTTTTATTTTGTTGAATATAAATTAATTTAATTTATGGACTATATAGGTTAAAAATGTAATAAGAAAAAAGCTCATATTGTGAAGAACCGATTGGACCTAACCAAAGCAACCAAAATTAATTTTATCTATTCAGTTTTGTTTCTAAATAATTCGGTTTGCAGTTCGATTCTTTTACTTTAAAAATTTTGGTTTTCCATCTATTCGATTTGGTCTAAAATCGAACCGAACCGAACCCACCCTTCCCATTTAACCTGAAATCACAGCGATCCCGCTGCCTCCTTCCCTCTAGGCTCTCGCATTCGCTCCTCATCCCACCCCCACAAAAACAAAACCCCCAAAACAACCAGATTAAGACGCTTTTCTTCATTTTTCTGTTCCTTTTCTAGGGTATTTACCTCCAGTTCAAGAATATTGGATTTTGATCTGAGAAGCAGCCATGCCTAGGTATGGCCTTCATGTTCTTTTTTC
This sequence comes from Excoecaria cochinchinensis, assembly GCA_947683425.1. NCBI lineage: Eukaryota > Viridiplantae > Streptophyta > Magnoliopsida > Malpighiales > Euphorbiaceae > Excoecaria > Excoecaria cochinchinensis. Next base: position 1,364,235 of record CANTUQ010000073.1, read on the forward strand.
AACATTCAGGGTTCTGTATTCCCTTCATAATGGTGGATTGCATACTCTTTTTGGCACTTATAATTATGATTTACTGTTGCAGGTATTATTGTGATTATTGCGATACTTATCTGACCCATGACTCTGTAAGTACTTCCGTTTCTTTGTTGTTTAGTTCATCTTTCTTAATGTTATCATTGCTGTTTAGGTTGCTTATGATTCCACTTTGTATGTTCAAGTTTAAAGTAAGTATATGTACTCTGCTTGTGTTTAATCTGATACTGATGGAATTGTCAGGAAGTTCCTCAATGGAAAGAGTGTGGAAAATCCCTCTTCTTGTAGCAATCTCCTATGGGGGTCATCTTCTAATTCTTTGTAGAGCTTTAAAATGAATTTGTTCCAAACAAAATGATTCACTTGCTACTCTTCTATTGAAAATGCAGACATGTAGGTCAATATTGTGATCATAGGTAATTTTCCCAACACTAGTCAGCGTTCCCTCTTGCTCTCTCCTTTTTTTTTGTGGGGGGGGGGGCTGCCGCGGGGGTGTGGGGGGTTGGATGTTCTGTTCTAAGAAGGCCCATGGCAATGTTTCTATTTTTCATCATTATCTTTAAGCAAAAGACAAGTAAATCCCAAGAATGCATTGAATTGATCATTAATTATTACTTTTTGAGGACAGGCATGAAAGTTGTAGAATGTATACTTGAGCTTATGCTTATATTAATCAACTCAAATCAATTGAATCCTAGCTATCCTTTTCGTTTTTTGGCCATTCCACCTTAGGATCTGGCTTCTAAGTGAAGGTATCACCTGTTACAGTTCATGATCTAGACAAAAAATGGACTGTGTCTCTTCTAGATATAGGTTCACAAGAAATGCTTGAAATGTGAGGTGAGTGTGGCCAGAAGAAACAGCTGATGTTGAATTACTACCTCTTCAGATTATTTAAAGCTTAAGATTTTGGAAGTTAAGGAGAGAGTGTGTTAAGGCCTAAGATTTATGTGTAGCTTCATTGCAAGTAGTTTTTAGATTTATACCTTACTTCCTATTTCAATCCCAGCAACCCAAATAAGGCATATTTCTATCTTATGCTATAATCACCGCTAAACCATTTGCTAATAACCTCTACATCTCCCACCTATATCTAGTGAGAGATGTGGGAATAGATTTTATCTCTAAAAAATAAGAAGCTTGTGACTTTGAATCAATCAATTGGCTGCTGGCTATATTGCATAATGAATGGCTTATTCAGATATTACCCATGGGACATTAACCCACAAGAATCATCACTTGTAAAAGTCTCAGTCTCACACATTGAAAGATATTGAGGAACTGTTATTGGAAGGATGATGTTACAGATGCGAGTTTTGATTGGCAGAGCAGTATCAGAAAAATGCAGTGTTTATGCCATTTTTCAATGTTTGAAGCTTTTTTATACCAGTACCATTATACTCTTAGATGACTGTTTATGCCATTTATTTATTTTTTTCAGTGTCCATTCTGTGGAATATGTCTCTATCTAGTTTATTCACCATGTCTTTCTCATGCACACATTATTGCACATGTACATGTGCATAAATTGTATTGCTTCATGTTTAAATGACTTGTAGATAAGTGTGCCTTTTTATCTTGATGATGGTCGTCTTTTATATTTTTCAGCCATCTGTTAGAAAGCAACACAATGCAGGTTACAAGCACAAGGTACTTTTTTATGTTTTTTTTTTAAAAAAAAAAATTATTATCAATGATATCAACTATTGTTTTCAAAGTTTCAAGCTGATTTTGTGTGTTGACTTCAGGCAAATGTGAGAGCCTACTATCAGCAGTTTGAGGAGCAACAAACCCAAAGTCTAATTGACCAAAGAATAAAGGAACATCTTGGCCAAGCTGCAGCATTCCATCAGGTTGGAGCTGCATACAATCAGCATTTGCTCGCACAGAGGCCTCGCCTTCCAGTTTTACCAACACCCGTGATGCCCATTGCAGGAAATGCACCTTACCCTGGGATTAGACCTCCTGTATTGCCAAGACCTGTTGGTGCTCCTGGTATTTTACAACAATGACTGAGCATTTTGTTGCATGCAATAAATTGACCTTCTTGATTGCTTAATGTTTTCGCTTTTTCCCCCTACTGGCCTTAGTATCCATATGTGTGATTCTTTAGTGGCTGTTTGTGTTCATAATGATGTAATTTGTTGTAGTCAACGAAAATACTGCTTTCTTTCGGGAAGATTATAGAGGATGTGTCATATCAACTGACTGGACAATTTTTATGTCTTGCAAAGTTGATAATTTAGCAACCCACCTGCACTTGTTGGTACATATGTATCATTACATTGATAGTATGATAATCTATGATCCACTTTTTATTTGTTACATTTTTTCCTTGAGAAACCTTCTCTTTACCCATATGCACTTTATCATTCAAGTGATCTATCATGTTACGTTGAGAATGTGTAATATTGAATCTCTTCGTATGTTGTTGGCAGGTTATGTTTCTGCTCCAGGCATGCCACCAATGGTGGCACCACCTGGTGCTCCTCCATTACCTGCTCAAGTAAATGGTGTTCCAAGGCCTCCTATGGCAATTCCTCAAACTACTGTTCCCGGGAGTACAACAGCAGTGCCTCCTGGTGGTGCCCCCTCTATGGTTCCTCCTCCTGCTTATCAATCAAATCCAGCAGCACCCACAAGTGGAGGCTTTGATAGCTTCAGTAGTGCCCAAGCTTCTGAAGCTAATCATTAGCCTGCTCAAATTGTTATGCATTGTTTCTCTTTCTCAATGAAAAAAGGAACTTAGCACCTTTATATCTATTTGGAATCTCTTAAGCGACTCTTTCTACTCGAGAATCTCCTATTGTCAGTGATATATGTACCAATTTTTTAGGTGGATGAAATCTAAAAGAATTTGAGCCAAGAATTTTTGTTCTTTTTTAATTTTTCCCCTTTTTGTTGTGTATGTTACAAGAAGCATTAGGAATGAAGTCTTAATTTGCAAAATTGGAATTTTACTGGCTAATTATGTTATTTGAACTTTGATTTAATTGATAGTTCTACCATGTTTATTGGCTGATTTTCTTCTGGCAACGATCCAAATTTAAATGTCCCCATCTTTAATGGAATTTGCTAAGGATCCGTTTCGACTGCAGCTGAGTGTGTGTTAATAATGTATTGTATTCTATTTGCTGTTCTATTTGAAAAGACCGTATTATTTATTGTTATTGTGTAACATCCTGTTTGGTTTCATTGTTTTTACATTGTACTGTTAATGGGCTCTTAACTTTGTAAATATTGGTCTATCAATAACAATGATAAATGTATTATTAAATTAATTAATTTAATAATAATAAAAATAATTATTATTATTATTGTAAAATAATGATAAATGATATCGTCTTTTCAAATATTGTATCCATTTAACAGTAGTCAGTAGAGTATGATACATTATAGACTCACGTTGAACATTTTAAATGTAGCAGATGAACACTCATTTCAAATGGCCTTTAACATTTTTTCCAAGTAGAAAACACGTCGGCCACATGGCAACAACCCATTGGTCCACATGGTGATAGTGACACATCACTGTACTGACATGGCATGGCACGTGGCACGATCCCATTCGTCCACGTGTCACCCCCGGACTGGACTACGTGGCGCCTGGTGGACCCTCACTGCCACGTGGCACGGGTCAGCCACATGGCCAAATCCGATTGGGCCACGTATCCACAGTGAAACAACACAGTGGGCTTGCGTTTGCGCGCATGTGGGCCACCGCGCACGCGCCCTTCGTCTGGCGGCGCGTGCAAGCCACGCACCGCCTTCCCGATGGATTCTGTTATTCGAATTTTCGTCGGTGGGGGGTTTTCGGGGTCTCTGATTTCAATAGAATGGTCAAATTTTACAAATCTTAATTTCTAGTATAACGTTTCGAACACTCATGTTCGTCCCCTCGAATTACGGTGCACACATGCACGATTTTTAACCCCGAAAAATATTTACAAATATATATTTTAACACAAAAATTGTGTCCATGCATCCTACATCTACCAATTTTACATATAAAATTTTAGATCCAATTTTAGCCATATGCCAGGACGCCAAAAATATTGGCTTTGATACCAATGAAGGAAAAATATACCAACATGCCACATGCATATATAGAGGCAACATAAACGAATTATATACTAGCTACCTCTTGTAGCGTAGATAAATAGCAAAAGCGTCAACAAGGATCCTTTCTGGCATCACTGGTCTGACTGATATCCACGAACGGGAAAACGGTAACTAGATCACAGTCTCAAAGCCACTTGGAGTGAAAACGAGGCGAGTGAAAAAATCGTCAAAGTTTCGGTATAAGAACTCTTTCTATATCTTCCAAAAAGGAAGAACTCCTATTTATAGGCATTCATCTCCCAAAGGAGATGAATGCACCATAAATGGGAATCATAACTCCCATTAGGGGAGTTATCCCTTTTAATCCTAATTAAAAGGGGGATATGTAACTTCCCTTTTGCATTAAGAGGGAAGTTACAATGTTAAGGGAATATTAAGGGATATAATCTCTTAATAAAGACCAAATATAGAACTCTTTTCATATTTGTAGGATCTCCGAACTGATATATATTTTCCGAGTCCATCCAAGAAGTCATGGGCGCATCCCGACTCCAACAATATGAATCAGTTATGGTTTCGATTTTTTGGACTAATTAATCAATATTTCACAATTATAAGATGCATTTATAAATAAAATTAAAATATTCAAAGTATTTAAAAATTAAAATTTCTTCATTATAATATAACATAATTATTGTTAAAATAAAAGTTTTTGATGGGCATAAATAATTTTATTTTTAAGAATTAAGACTTACTAAATAAATGAATTAATCGGTCCATGATCACCCCTAATTAGATGAATGGTTATACTTACTAATCTCCAATGAAAAACAATTTCAAAATAATTAGAATAATGAAAAAAAATGCAACAAAAATACTTAAAAAATACAAAATTATTAAAATAAATCCATCAAATGCTAACAACTCTTTTGTTTTATTTTTTTTAACTTGACATATATTATTTTCACATATATTAAAAATTTTAATTTTTTTGAAAATTATTAAGAATTTTAGTTAATATATTAATATTATATAACTTTTTGAATATATTCTAATTTTCATTAATAAAAAATTGGTAAATCAATAAATAATAAGAAATACTAAATATGGACATATTGAACAATTAATAAATGAACTAAAATGTTCTAAAAAAAACTAAAATGAAATTGAAATATATTTGAAAGCAAATAAAAATTTAAAAAAATATAAATAATTAAATAAAAAATAAAAAAAAATTGTAATAAAAAGAAAGAAAAAGTGAAATAAAGTTAATAAATTATAGGGGTGTTCGGTTAACCAATTCATTAGCTAAAAAAATAAATCCATTAATATCGATTTTTTCAAAATATTAACCATTAATCAGTCCGTTACAATTAGGGGTGAGCAAAAACACCGATGGACTCGGTTAACTGAAAAAAAAATCCGAAACCAAACTGATGGACTGGTTAACCGATTATAATGGACTGATTAATAGTTAATATTTTGAAAAAACCGATATTAATAGATTGGTTAATGGTTTTTGACTTATGTGACTGGTTAATCGAATCGAAACCGAATTTTTAGTTAATTTGTTAATAATTTATAACAATTTATCATAATTAAAGGTGATCATGTATTTTTTTTTCATTATACTAATTATTTTAAAGTTTTTAAGTTTTTTTAATTGGTTATTAGTAAGTATAACAATTTATCTAATTAAAAGTGATTATGGACCGGTTAATATATTTACTTAATAAATATTAATTTTTAAAAACAAATTTGGTTATATCCACCAAAAATTTTTATTTTAACAACAATAATGTTATATTATAGTGAAAAAATTTTAATTTTTAAGTACCTTGAACATTTTAATTTTATTTATGAATATATTTATAATTATAGTGGTTAACCGAAAAATATTGGGTAACCGATCCGAAAATCCGAAACCGATGGACTGGTTAACCGATAGTAATGGACTGGTTAATGGACTGAAATTTCAAAAAACCGATATTAATGGACTGGGGCTCATGTACCGGTTAACCGACCATGCTCACCCCTAGTTACAATTAATTAACTAATTTATCGGTTTAATTTCTAACCGATATTTCTATTAAATGCAGCAACCGATTTTTTTTCTTACCCCTATTAATGTCTGGATCGTGAATTAGAGAATTTGGAGATTGTTGGTGGAATTGAGTTTGTGCAGTTTGAGGGAGAGTTCGTTTGCTGAAGTCATGGTCATTGTGTTCTGTTTTTTTCTCAGGCGAATCTGAATCTAGTTTCTCTGTACTCTCAAATTTTCAGCATTTGATTTGTAACTCTGGATGGATATGCTAGTGTTTAGTTTCCAATGAAGATGATTAGTACTAATATGCTAGCGTTCAACTCTCGATTTTTCATTACTATATTTTAATTTTAATTGATAGTCCAATATATAACTACAACTGTATTCATTTCATAAAGTCTCAAATAGATAGTTATTCCTAATTACCCTCCACGTAATTAACTATTTTCATTAATTACTAAACTCATCCCCACAAAAAAAATATAAATGAAATACTCAAAAGCGATTTGAAAAAAAATAATAATAATAATAAATCAAAAGAGATGCTTTGAAGTTTATATATATATTATATAGGATTAATTGCAAAATTAGACCCGAATTATGTAAAATGTCTCGAAATGTTACTAAATTTAGTTTCACCATTTATGGATAAAATTATTTTTATTTTTTAAAAATAATTACTATACGGCAAAATAAATTAAATCAAAAATATAGTTGTAATTAAAAATTATTATTCTTTAATTTAAAATGATAATTTTTTTATAAAATTATCATTAGTTTAATTACTAATTCAATTTTCTTATTAAGCACAAAATATCTCATATTTTATTATTTATTTGGGTCATTCAATATATTTTAAAAATATTTGATATTTTTGTTTTTAATTTAATTTATTCAATTGCATAAGAACAGTTTTTTAAAATAAAAATTTTCTAATATTCAAACATCTTTAAAATAATAAAAAAAAGTTATAATTTTTTAACTTAATTTTAATTAGTCTAAAATGATAATTACTTTTGTTTTAATTTAATTTAATTTAAATCATTATTAGTAACGTTAATTAATTATAACAATAAAAAAATTATTATTACTTAATAAAATTTATTAAAAAACGAACTTATGGAAAACTAACGAAATTTCTAATTTGAAATAATATTTAAAGTTTAGAGGTGAAATTGTAAAAATTTTTAAATTGAGTCTAAAAGTGAAAATTGTTCTATAGTTCAAGTCGATTTTATAATTAATCCATATATATAATTATATATGTTCATTTTCGGGTTTGGATCGGATTCGAGCAGAATTAATCCATACTTTACGAGTAATCATGGACCGGTTAACGGTCTATGAGCCAAAAAAAATAGTCCATTAATTAATATTTGTTTTTGCAAAATATTATAAGCGTTTAATAAGTGATGGGTGAGGTTTACGGGGTTTTGACCCGATCTGATATGAACCTGATTTCTTGAATATTTTCTGCTTGATTCAATCCGTTGTTGAATTCAATGGATTGGGTCAGTTTCGCACACCCCTTGCTCCCCTACAAAGCAATGTTTTAAAAATTGGACATGTCGGTCAAACCGGTTTAATCGGAAACTCGCCGCTGATATGATTTTAATAACATATAAAAACAGAATGAGCTAAAAACCGACGAACCGTTGAACCAAAAAGAATCCGATTTTGTCCAAAAACACCAAAATATTGTCGTTTTGATGGAAAAAAAACAATTAAAAATTAACCGAACTGATTTTTTCAATTTATGATTAGTAATTTTAAATTTTTTAGTTTTGATTTCAATTTTTAATTACAAAAAACTATCGGTTTTAATTAACCGACCGATTTTATATATATAAAAATTAAAAAACTTCACTCATTCTCCTCTTTTTTATTTATAGTTGTTTTCTCTTTTTTTTCGATGTGAGATTCATATCTTTTTATTAGTTCAGTTTCTTATTTATAAACAATTACTTTACCTCTCTTATTTCTTTCGATACGAGATTTACATCCTTTTATTACTTCTTTTTCTTCTTATTTATAAATAATTATTTTTTCTCTCTTGTTTCTTTTGATGTGGGATTCATATCATTTTATTATTTCTTTTTATTTACAAACAATATTTTTGTTTCTCTTATTTCTTTCGATATGGGATTCACATTCTTTTATTACTTATTCTTCTTCTTATTTATAGACAATTGTTTGTTTTTCTAATTTCTTTCTTTGGATATGGAATTTATTTTTCTTTATTACATCCCTTTCATTTGCTAATGTTAAATTTGATATAAGTTCAAAAATTATATTTATTTTGCTTAATTTTATCACTTGTTTGTTTGAATTCAAAAATTTTATTTTTTTATTTGAATGTGTATGAACAACAATTTTTTTTTTATGTTTTAACAATTTATTTCATTTTTATATTTACAAATTTGTTGGATTTAAAATTACTATTTTTATATTGATATTTGATAATTAATAAGTTATTTAAATATATTTTTTATATATCATATTTTTATTTTTTTATAAATAATTATATTTAAAAAAATAAAAATTTCGAGCATGTGGTAATTAATTACAGCAGTAAAAAGTTTAAGAAGTATAGGTGGCAAAATGGGTGGATTGGGCGGGTTTGGGTTGGGTTGGGTCATAAATGGGTGGGTCATAAATGGGTCAAAGATATATGGGTCATAAATGGATCAATGCTCAAATGGGTTGGGCGGGTTTGGGTCGACCCATTTGACCCATTTTTTTTAATGAAAAATATATTGAGATAGTAAATAAATGTTCATTTCAAAAAATTAGTATTACAAAAATATTAAATATACAAATAGTAAATAATTTGCTAATCTATTTTTCGATTTTAACTAATGATCACTCCACGCTGTGATCTGATTCTGAAGCAACTGTAACATAGGTGCGGTTGGTGATTTTTAAAAGAATAATTCAAAAGCAAACTTGTTATCATATCAAACAATTCAGGTTCAAATAAGAAAACAATTAGGCTTGTAAAAATTTACCCAAACCCAACAACCCGCCCAAATCCGTCCAAAAAAAATTAACCCAAACCCAACCCAATTAAGAAATAACCCATTTCAACCCGACCCAAAATAACTCACCAAATAATCAACCCGTTCGGGTCTCCAGACACAAGCCCAACGGGTTCTCATTCTCTCAACCTGTTTCTCTGTTTACCCTTCTCTCTATCACTCTCTCTCTCGATCTATCCATCGATCGAAATCAGCAACCGTTCATCGTCTCGCCAGCCATCTCGCCGACCATTCCTCCTCCGCCTCTTGCCGGTTTGGGTAAGTAAATCTTTCTTACTTGTTCTTATCACTAAAGTCTGATATGGGTAAGTAACTACCGTGGCTCACGCATCTGTCTCCCAGTCGCCCAGCTATTCTTCTTGACCTCGACGTCACCTTCACATCAACTCATTTCCTTCTTTACGCCCACCATTTTCACTTAACTATTAGTCCTTAATCTCCTATTAAACGGTATCTATGTGAATTTTTGTGTACATTGGGAATTTGCTGAAGTATTTAATCAACAGAAATTGCAGAAATTATGAAGTGAATGTATGCAATCAAATGGATGTGATGCGAAGATTTAAGCATCATGCATGATGCAATTCTGCATGTCAATTGCGAAGAGCTAATCAAAATCTTGTCAGTTTAAAGTTAAAAGTTAATATTGGTAGGCTGTCATATTCATATAATACTTTTTCATTTTTATAGAGGAAAAGGATTCGCTGAGATTTGAATTAGAAACCATTTACTCGAACTAATATTTAGTGTTTAAAATCGATATTAGTCAAGTCTTGAAAGGATCAGAGTTTAAGAAGAGTTCAGTTGAGCAGAATCATCGCCTTTACTATGTGCACTATATCAACTGTTTAGGAAAATACCGTAAATGCATGATAATAAGTGGAAGTTAGTTAAATGGACTATTAAGCTACAACCATTCGACATCAGGCGTGATCCTCGGTCTGCCATCAAAGCATAAGCATTTGCTGATTTTGTCACTGAATTCATAGGAAACACAAAGAAACTTGTTAAATTGGAAAATGATATTAGATGGTACATCAAATGAATAGAGACGAGGAGTAGGCATAGTTATAAAAGGACCCTTAAACATACATGTCAGATATGCAATCAAACTAAACTTCAAAATTTCAAACAATGTGCCAGAATATGAAGTTTTGTTATAAGGCTTAAAGCTTGTCACTTCTATTCTATTAGAAACCATCATCAAAAGTGACTCACAAGGATGATGCCGATTATCAAATACCTTCCATTTGGCAACTTGCCTAAAGATGAGACAGAGGCCAAGAAGATAGTCAAGAAATCTCTCAACTACTCCCTGATAGAGAACAAGCTTTACAAAAAAGCCTTGAACCATCCATGGCTAAAGTGTGTAACCTCTGAGGAAGGAAACTACTGCTAAGATAAATTCATCATGGAGACATATGTGGAGCACATGAAGCAAACAGAGTTATATCCAAAAAGTTATTACAAATAGACTATTACTAGACTAGTATTCTCAAGGATGCTCCAGGGATGGTGAAAAAGTGTCCTCAATGTCAAGTAATAAGGCAACTTGCATCTATGCAACAGCCGATCAAAATCTCTCGGCCTTTTGACTAATGGAGATTGGACATTTTGGGTCATTTTCCTCAAGGTAAAGGCAACTAAAATTTCTTATAATACCTCTTGGCCACTTTTTCAAATGGATTGGAGCAGAACCCCTGACAAGCATTACTGCCAGCTAGATTAGAAGTTTTGCATGGAACTAAATTGTCTATCGTTTTATAGACGTTTAGATAGTCTTATTTTTAGAGAATTCTATACTAGATTAAACATCCAGCTCAAATTCACATCAGTCAATCATCCTCGATCTAATGGGATGACAAAGTCTCTAATAGAACTCCTTTGGAAAGCTTAAAGAAAAGATTTGGTGCAACGAAGGGTCACCGGACAGATGAAATTCATAGCTTCCTTTAATCTTACAGCACAACTCCCAGATCAGGAACTAGTGAAATGCCATTCTACCTTGTATATGGAACTGAAGCAACCATACCAATAGAGATTGACCTTCCTTCTTATATAATGAAAAAAAAAATTAAACAAACAAGATTTAGACCTTGCTGATGAAAAAGAAGAAAATGCTCAGATAAAAATAGCTGCAGATAAGCAAAAGATTACTCAATACTACAACTCTAGGATCAAAACAATAAAGTTCAAAGTTGGGGACATGGTTCTAATAGAAGGCAGAGATTGATCAGGGCAATGCAGGAGGTGGAAAATTTATGCTTAATTGAGAAGGACCCCTTGTCATGTTCAAAGTCTTTGGTCGAGATACCTACAAATAAAAAATCTCATAAGGGAGAGACATTCCAAGAACTTGGAATGTAGAAGCGCTCAAAGGATGCTTTATGTAATCCTCTCGGATTAGGTATTAATCAAATATCCTATAGAGAAATTTATCTCCCATCTTTATCAAATAGAGAATTTCTATTAACTTTAGCCTTTTCTAGTACTTTATAACTTCTCCGATCATGCCTTATGTTCTACATGCAAAAACGTATACTGAAACATCCAGATTGGAAATTATTAAATAGAATCAAAAGACTTAGAAAGAAAAAGCAAAAAAGAAATAACATAATCAAGAGAAAATAGAAATTTTATAGATGATAAAAAGTATTACATTAGATAGAAAAATTACAAAGAGAAAGAAAAACTTTCAAGGAAAAAAAAAATCTAAGTTGCCTAAGCTTCACCAACAGCATTATCTCCCTCTCCCCGATCCGCTTGTTCAATGTTCCCAGCATCTTCTTCAGAAAGGGAAAGCAAGGAACTCCGATCCTCTAGGAAAGCGGAGACACTCAGGAAAATGCTTTTTGCATTCGAGTTGAACAGAAGCAAGCAGCTGCTCCTGAGCATCGCCATACTCATCAATGATTTCATCTTCCCGAGCTCTAAGCTTTTCACACCAAGGATTGAAAAAAAAAAAAAAAAAAACTAACAAACGTTCTAATCAAACCACATGATGCATAAAACAAGTTCTTTGCAGTTTTTAATTATTCCCAAAGCAACTCTTCTAAATTCTCTAACTACACTGCCATTCCTAAGCCGGAGAGATGGAAATCCACATCATGTGAATTATTCTAAGCACTGAGATGCTCATTGCACAGAGGCTATGTGGCAGATCAAATCAATCACACGTGAGCTGCAGGACAAAAACACACGCTCAAAATTAGAAGAAAGACCTAGTATTGCTTTGGAAGTTCAAACTGCCTAAATTACATGAATAAACTAAGAGCCTTGAATAGCTTTGGAAAGGAAAATTACCTGTAGCCCCATTCATTGTCATACCAAGTCACAAGTTTCACAAAGTTATCATTCAATGCAATTCCAGCCTTGGCGTCAAAAATGCTTGACCTGACAAATGTTGTTGCTAACGTATCAGCAACAGTCTTTCCTAAAAAGAAAGCCAAAGAAACACACGAACATAGAGAGAGAAAGAGAGAGAGACAGAGAGTGGAATCTAACTACAAATAATAGAAAAGACAGGCAGAGGAAAAAAATTCATTTTTACATAGGCATTGACTGGACCCGTGCACCAAAATGAAATCACTAGAAACAACATACATACATACATACATATATATATATATATATATATATATATATATATATCAATTCAACACTTGTTACCTGCTGTCACCCACAAAGTCAGTTGAGACAACATCATCTTCAGTGTAACCAAGGATTCCTTTCAAATTTCCCTCAGATTCTGTCCTGTACAACAACAAAATGAAATGCTAAGCTGCAAGCAGAGTATGTAGGGTGTAGTCCAAAATGTCTCAATATAAAATTATTACTTTTAATCTTTTTGCATTGACCCATGATAAGAACAATTATAGAGAATCAATACCCGCCTAAATCATTAAATCTTAACCATGAATCCCTTGCTAAAGAAAGAATTTGAAAGAGGGGAGCTTTCTGATCCTTACTTAATAGCTGCTTTGATCTCTTCATAAGAGGCCTTCTTCTCAAGTCTCACAGTAAGGTCAACCACTGAAACATCAACTGTGGGAACGCGGAAAGCCATTCCAGTCAACTTTCCATTCAGTGCAGGAAGCACTTTCCCCACAGCCTACACAATAAGAATGGAATCCTTTATAAGAATGTGGTGTCTGTACCAGTAATTTTTAATCAATAGAAAAGCATGTTAATTCTTTGCTATAATAAAGAAAGGTGTTTCTGGTGTAGTTGGCAACATCAGCAACAATGTAAACAAATGATGCATTGATCAGTGCAAGAGACGAGTAATAGGTTTGGTATCCATGTAAAATATGAAGACAGGTTCTTTTACTTTTCTAGACCAGGCCAACAGCAATCATACATCCAGCAATCATACATCCAGCAACTTAAGCATGCAGAACAAGCTATTCATGACATGTTGGAAATACTGCACTACTAATTGGTAGCAGTTGTTCAGTACCTTAGCAGCTCCAGTACTGCTAGGAATGATATTGAAGGAAGCAGCTCTACCACCTCTCCAGTCCTTCATTGATGGGCCATCAACAGTCTTTTGTGTGGCTAAATAATTAAAAAAAAATGTAAATTAGTCAAAGAGAAAATACTTTTCATGGCATGAAAAAACTAATATGTAGAATACACACCAGTAATGGAGTGTACAGTGGTCATAAGACCCTCAACAATCCCAAATTTGTCATTAATAACCTGCAATGATGATAGTGTCGCACTTAAGCTCGTCTTGTTTTCTGTACTATGAAACCAAGAAGCTTTATGAGGAAGAAATGAAGACCTACCTTAGCCAAAGGAGCTAGACAGTTAGTGGTGCAGCTAGCATTGGAGACAATGTTAAGGTCTGGCTTGTAGTCCTTCTCATTGACACCCACAACAAACATGGGAGCATCCTTACTGGGGGCAGAGATGATAACCTTCTTTGCACCACCCTAAGATCAAGAAATAAAACCATGTAAAATAACCATCTAAATATGTTAGGAGATATTACAAGCAGAAATTAAAGTTACAATCACTGTAAACCAAAATGAATTTCTAAATCCATTCTCCCAACAAAATTCAAGCAGCCAAGAAGATAGTTGATTCTAGAGCATCTTCAAGAGAAAAAAGTTAGAAAAACCTCATCCATAAAAAAGATAAGCAAAATGGATTGATTCAAATGGATACTTTTCAAAAGAAAAATATGAAGCACACATACATATAAAGCATAAATTACAACTTCTTGTGATCAGATAATATTTTCTGTTTAGAAGATAGTCCAGGATAAAGCCAAATATGCCATAAACAAGATAAAACCTCGATCATTTCTGATTAGGGAGTGAATGAATATAAAAATAAAAGCAGAAGAGAAACTAGGGCACTATTTGGTTTGCTTGATAAAGGTACTTCTCTTTTTTTTTTTTTTTTTTCTTTTTCAGTGAGCAAAATGACAAAACTCTTTCAAATGGAAAAAGAATTTTGAAAAAAAAACAGAAGTCAACAGTTCGATCTTTGTGGAAAGAAAATAGCTAATTGCTTTAGCTATTATTTTTCATTAGAATCTCTACTATCATTGCCTACAGACATCAGCACTGTCCATGATTACCAGCACTACTACCAAAGAAAATTTTCTATCTTAACATCGCTAATAGCACAACCCTTTTTTTTTCTTCAATTACTTCGGCTAGGAAAAAAAAGAGCATATATGAATCAAACGGTGCCAAAGAAAGTCAATAACAATCCCTTTCGAGAAAAAAAGTCAATAACATTTATATATATATATATATATATATATTTACCAGCAATCAGTAATAAGATGTTATATAGGTAAGTACTATAGGAATGCACACAGACCTTCAAGTGAGCAGCGGCTTTGTCCTTGTCAGTGAAAACTCCAGTTGACTCCACCACATATTCAGCGCCAGTCTCCCCCCATGGAATCTCCTCTGGGTTTCTAATTACGAATTCGCCAATAAAATTAAAAGCATATTCAATTGTTTCAAAAAAAAAATGAAAACAGAAGCGCGCACACACTGACAATCTCAGTACCTGACGCCAAAAACAGTGACAGCTTTCTCACCAAAGAGAAGAGTTTTCTCATCTTTAACCTTAATATCGTGGTGCTTCCATTGCCCGTGAACGGAGTCGTATTTAAACATGTAGGTCTACAGAACTCAAATAAATAAATAAAAATAACCAAATCAAAAAAAGTAAAGAAACAAATCCAAAATGTACAAGTGACGGACCATGTAATCAGTGGAGATAAAAGGATCATTAACAGCGACGAGCTCCACATCGTCTCTCTGCAAAGCAACTCTGGCAACCAAACGCCCGATTCTTCCAAATCCTAAAACAAACGAGTTTCGAATCCAATATCAACAACCGCATTAGTAAAATGGAGAAATTGGCAATGAAAACGAAATGGAGACGCATACCATTGATACCGATCTTGATTTTGGCCATCGTGTGAGATTGAGAGTGAAGAAAACAGAGATCTGAAAGGGAAATGTAAGTAACAGAGAAAGAAGTTATATGTTATGTATAGAGACGATATGATTATGAACTAAGAAAGCGTAAAAAGGGAACAGTGATGGCTGAGCGGATATGTCGAAGTGTGAGACCAAGTAAATTTCAAAGTTCGAAGATCGGGGTGGAGGGTAGGAAGCTGGACGAATCATGTGACCCTCACGTGACTGTTAAAGGGTAAAAATGTAGAATTCGGTTTATGTGTTTCCCATCATTCGCAGTTGCATACTTGTCCATGGTTCATCCCCATATTTATTTCCATATCTATTCGCATACACATGATTCATTAGTATCATTCCTTTCCACATTTCCTCATCAAATGTTCTTATTCATATTTAAAATGGTAAATTACCTAAAAGTCCTTCATATTTTACTTTTATACCATTCGCCCAAACTCATATTTCCCTTCACACTTTTTATTTATTTCAACTATATTCTTATATTAATTTTTTTGCAATTACCCTTGTTATCCCTATTATTAGTAACATTGTTCTTGTTGTTATCATTCATAATACTATTCTTATTATTATTTTTACTATTATTTGATAACCGGACTCTTCGAGTGATAGTCCGGTGTGTGCACTTAACCGGCCACGAGTCATGTGTCGAACTTGTGTGACAAGTGTTCGGTAGTCGGGCACCCGGATAATGGGAATAACTGGTGTACGGTCTTGTGGACAGTTCGGTAACAGACTATGGAGAGCAATCATCAGCGAATATTTCCCCCAGATATTGTGCAGATCCTGATCTTATAATGATGGAAAGTGCCAAGGATCACTCAACTAATCTTCACAAATTAGGAATCAAGCATCAATCAAGAGATTGAGGTGATTCTCTCCTATTCAAGAGATTATTTCCTATTTGTCATAGCTCTATATAAAGGAAACCATCAGGTACATTGATCTCTCTCTGGATTCATATACAAGAAAACCTTTACTTTGTCAATTGACTAACTTGATCGTCGGAGTCTCCCCTGTCGGAACACCCGACGGTTTTGTGGTTCTTTTCAGGTGACTCAAGCAAAGGATAACCGGAAGATTTCACTTTGTTATCATTTGGTGTGGTGAGCGTGGAACACTCCACAGATTTCAGTCGGTAATGGACCTCTTTCCCGATTTACCTGTTTCTGCTCCCCCAGCCTCTAGCCATCCCAACAATGCAACCCAACCCTCAGCCAACTTTCTTGGCCAACTCATCCAAAGCCTCCAACCAGCTCAGCCAGAACAAATCTCCCCACTCCCAGCACGATAATTATTTCCCCCTACACAGATCCAAACACCAACAACACCGCAAGCACCCATGGCTATCCCAGCGATCCCGGGTTTGACCCCTCAAACTGCCCAAACATTACTAACCGCCCTGTCAGCTATGGCGGCCCAGGCACTGTCCGCGGTCCCAACGATAACACCCCCTACTATAACACACAGTCAGCCTCCTGCCCAAACGCCACCTCCACTACTGTCGAGCACATTAGCTCCTGGCACCACCGTCACCATGACAACCGAGCAGTTTGAGAGATTATTTGAAGAGAGAATGCAGAAATATCAGAACCGAAGTACTTTACAGTACCAGGGTAGTTTCCGGTCTCCTCTATCTCGAGACATCTTGGCTGCCCCGTTTCCCCAAATACGTTTGCCGAACCTGCCGAAGTATAGTGGTAGCACAGACCCCCGAGCGCATTTAGATGAGTTCCACCACACTATGCTGGTCCACACTACGGAACATGCAGCTTTGTACAAAATCTTCCCCCAAACACTCACCGACTCGGCTCAGATATGGTTTCGTAACCTCCCGAAAAATTCAATTTACAGCTTTGAGCAGTTCAGTGACATGTTCATTGCTAAATTTGTAGCAGCCATCTGACCAGCTAAGGTGTCTGCCGACCTTACCATGGTATATCAAGAGAAAGGGGAAACACTCCAAGCTTACGTGGAGAAATTTAATGCTGTGGCCATGGACATTCAAAACTTAAATTTGGAGGTGGCTATTAATGCTCTTATCCGAAATACGAGGTGTCAAGACTTCAGTGATTCCCTCAGCAAGAAACCCCCGGGTGACTTTACCGAGTTCATGTCTAGGGCACACAAGTACATACGCATGGATGAAGCTCGCAGGCTCAGATATAGCTCGCAGAACAGAGATTCGGATAGAGGGTTTTGCACAGGGCGAGATAGAAGCAATAATGGTAGAGATGAGGTTAGAGGAAGGGGGGCTGGCCATTCCAATCGAGCTTATCTGGTCTCAAAGCCGAACACGAGAAACAAACAAGAAGAGCGGTTCACATCGTTAACAGCCCCGAGGTCCCAAATCTTGGCCTGGATGAAGGAAAATGAACGGGTTAATTGGCCGTGCCCAATGATGGATGACCCAAGCAGAGACCAGAGCCTGTACTGCTCATTTCACAGGGATAAAGGCCATCAGACAAATGATTGTCGACAGTTGAAGCGTGAAATCGAGTATATGATCCAGCAGGGAAAGCTCGGGCAGTTTGTGAAAGGTACCGACAGGAGAGGGCGAGATAGGTCTCCTTCACCGAGAAGGCAGGATAACAAAGCCAGTTCAAGTAAAAAAGCTCCAGCCAGGGTGATCCATGTAATTGCTGGAGGCCTGCATTATGATGTCTTTGAGGAGTCCAGAAAGCGGAAGGCTAAGGAGGTATTCTCTGTGGGGGCAGCCCGACGGACGAGAAGATACGAGGTGACATTTTCTGAAGCAGATGAATCTCATGTCCGGACTCCCCACACTGACTCGCTGGTTGTTGAAGCAATGATACAAGACTACCTGGTTCAGAGGATCTTGGTGGACACGGGAAGTGCGGTAAACCTCATCACACTGCAAGCCTATAAAGCCTTGGGGTTGTCAGTCAACCTGTTAAAAGCCGTTTCCGCGCCACTCATCGGTATATCTGGGCAACCTGTCAAAGTAGAAGGCTCGGCTGTATTAGACCTCCAGCTCGAAGACGAGGATAGGGTGTGCAGTTGTAAGAGCTGTTTTATGGTGGTCGACATTCCACTTGCCTACAACGTGATCATCGGGCGGCCTCTTTTAGTTGGGGTGGACGCTTACATCTCGATGCGTAAGCTACTTATAAAGATACCTGTTGAAGGTGGTGTGGCCGTGTTGAGGGGCAGTGAGAAAGCGGCTCGGGAAACTTATGTTAGCATGTTAAAGGAAGCAGATCAGGCATTACCCTTAGACGCACTGGATATCCCAACGGCTAGGAATGCGGAGCCCATGGATTCACTCCGGGAACTCGAGCTTTCGCCAGGAAAGACGGTCAAGATTGCTGCCAGTAAAGAGGGGAAAGAGAAAAAGGCTTTGGTAGCGGTACTGTCAGAATTTACTGATGTGTTTGCCTGGCAACCCTCAGACATCAAGGGAATCTCTTCCGAGGTAATGTGTCATGCTCTCAATGTGCAACCGAGTTGCAAGCCTGTTAAGCAGAAGAAGAGGAACCATGCTCCCGAGCGACAGCTGGCAATATCGGAGGAAGTCGATACACTGCTGCAAAACGGGTTCATTAGAGAAGTGTTATACCCGGACTGGCTGTCAAATGTGGTTCTTGTGAAGAAGGCCAATGAAAAGTGGCGAATGTGTGTTGATTTCACTGATTTAAACAAGGCCTGCCCGAAAGATTGTTACCCACTGCCAAATATTGACCTTCTGGTTGACTCAACTTCGGGGTTCGAGAAATATGCTTTCCTAGACGCCTCTGCCGAGTATCACCAAATCCCTATGAAGAAGAGCGATGAGGAGAAAACTGCTTTTGTCACACACCGGGCTACCTACTGTTACCAAGTCATGCCATTCGGGTTGAAAAATGCCGGGGCCACTTACCAGAGGTTAATGAATAAGATGTTCGCGGGTCAATTAGGAAGGAATGTAGAGGTGTATGTTGATGACATGATCGTCAAAGGCAAGACGGCTGCGGACTTACCTCAGGAACTAGCAGAAACGTTCGGGGTGCTGAGGGAGTTCGGTTTGAAGTTAAACCCAGAGAAGTGTGCATTCGGAGTTCAGTCTGGAAAATTCTTGGGGAATAGAGGCTAACCAAGAAAAGATTCGAGCCATTCTGGAGATGGAGCCACCAAGATCGGTAAGGGATGTTCAGAAGCTCAATGGAAGGGTGACGGCTTTAGGCAGATTCATTTCTTGTTCGGCTAAGAGATGCCTTCCTTTTTACAACACCCTTAAGAAAGTGAAGGGTTTTGAATGGACACCAGAGTGTCAGAAAGCATTTGACGAATTAAAGAACTTTCTTAATACCCCACCTCTTCTAAGTCGGCCATCACCGGGGGAAGTGCTGTATATGTACCTGGCGGTCTCATCGGGAGCCTTGGGGTCAGTCTTGATAAGGGAAGAGGGTAGTCAGCAGTTTCTGATCTATTACACAAGCAAGGTTCTGAGAGGTGCCGAGCTGCGGTATCCTATACTCGAGCAGCTTGCTTTCGCATTGGTGATTTCCGCTGTCAAGTTACGCCCCTACTTTCAGGCCCATACGGTGACAGTAAGGACGAACTCAAACCTCAGAAAGGTTTTGTAGAAACCCGAGGCATCTGGGAGAATAACGGAATGAGCAGCTCGGTTGGGAGAGTTTGATGTCCGATATGAAGCTCGGCCATCTATGAAAGGTCAAGTTTTGGCAGATTTTGTGGCAGAATTGCATGCACCCCCACAGGAGCCTAGTCCTTGCTCATGGAAATTGTACATAGATGGTGCATCCTCGTCTGTGGGTGCTGGAGCCTGGGTGATTTTGATTGGACCAAGGAAGATTGTGATCAAAGCGATGGCTCACATAGCATTCCATGCAACCAACAATGTAGCTGAATATGAAGCTCTCAGTTTTGGCTTACAGCTAGCTTTAGAGATAAGACCGGATTCCTTGAATATCTTCTCTGACTCACAGCTTGTCGTTAGCCAGGTACTGGGCAAATTTGAAGCCAAAGACAATGCGATGATCAGATACAAGGAATTAGCTGCTGCACTCTTCGCCCAACTTGAGAACCGGGGTTGTGCATGGTCCATTGATCAGGTGCCGAGGGAGGAGAATGCCGAGGCCGATGTGTTGGCCAAACAAGCTTGCCTTCAAGATCAACTAGCCATATCAAACATCATTTGGTCTATCATATCTGCTACTACACACGAAACGTACAAGGTACACTTGCATGAGCCGATGGATGGGTGGAGGCTTCCCATCTACACATACCTGAGTAGCGGAGCTCTACCCGAAGATCAAGTACAAGCTCGTAAGATAGTTCGGCGATCCAGTCGGTATGCGATCCTTGATGATCAGTTATATAAGAGATCATTTTCGGCTCCTTGGGCAAAGTGTTTGAGTACTGAGGAAGGGGAATATGTGTTAAGAGAAATTCATGAAGGTATTTGTGGTGCCCATGAAGGAGCACAGGCAGTAGCTCGGAAGGCGTTATTGCAGGCATACTATTGGCCTAGTATGGAGGGCGATGCAAAAGAGCTGATTAAGAAATGCGATAAGTGCCAGCGGTTCGGTAATCTGAGCCATAAAAAAGCTGCGCCCCAGATTTCAATACATAGTCCCTGGCCATTTGCCCAGTGGGGGATTGATATAGTGGGCCCATTCCCCTTAACAACCGGACAACGAAAGTTCTTAGTGGTAGCAGTAGATCATTTCACAAAGTGGGTAGAGGCGGAGCCTTTGGCAACCATAACTCCAGCAAATATCATCAAGTTCGTTCAGAAGTCCATCATCACGAGGTTTGGTATCCCACATTCCATTGTTACAGACAACGGAAAACAGTTTGACTGTGCTGCATTCAAGGGATACTGCTCGGAATTGAAGATCCAACTTTGCTTCACCTCGGTATACCATCCGCAGGCAAACGGCATGACCGAGGTAACTAAACGGACTATTCTTGCAGGTCTGAAGAAACGACTCAACTCAGCAAAAGGTCTTTGGGTGGATGAACTATACAACGTCCTCTGGGCTTACTGAACATCGCAAAGATCAGCAACTGGAGAGACCCCCTTCTCACTCACATATGGGACAGAGGCGGTTATCCCCTGCGAGATCGGTATGCCAAATGTCCGGACTTCTAGTTTTGATGCAGCAGCCAATGACGCGCACCTATTGTGTCAGCTGGATAGATTGGAAGAACAAAGAGAACATTCTCAGCTGCGATCTGCTGCTTACAAGCAAAGGATGTCATCTTACCATGATCGGAATATAAAGCCGAGGACATTCAGGATCGGGCAGCTAGTCCTTAAAAAGGTAGTCGCTTCACAAACATCGGCAGGAGTGGGCAAGCTGAATCCCAACTGGGAAGGCCCTTACATAGTTCATGATGTTAAGGGGGGAGCATACAGGTTGAAAGATTCCTCCGGGAAAATACTTCCCCATTCATAGAACATTTCGAATCTGAAGGTCTATTATCAATAGCTCGGTTTTGTATTCTTATGGCTCTCTCGGCTAGTAAGTCATCGGTCAATTTTTTGATACTCTGTACTTTACTCAGTTCGGTTTTTTGCCATATATCAATTGTACTTGATAAAACTTCAATAAACGAGGTATATTCATGAAAACACAATGTCTCCTATTATGATTATCTGTACTAGAATCGCTATGACTCGATTCAATACAACCGCCGACAGGGCGTCCATCCAATATTACCGCCGACAGGGCGTATATTCGAAACCACCGCCGACAGGGCGTACACTCTCATATTCAACAACGAAATGCACCCGGCGCTCACTCGGCTATTATGCCATCGAGCATTTTATGACCTAAGTGTCAAAATACATTTAGCACTGTTAAAACTACTGAGAATCTTTTACTCCACTGCTTATTGAAGAACTCGTTTAGCTTATTGACGAACATTGGTTCATTCATTAAATAGCTTATCATGCTTTACCGATCAAATTGTGCATATGGAAAATACAAAGGGTTCGGCATATGCAAACAAAAATAAATTCTTCATTAACGTTCAAAGAGTACATAGTTTATTCATCCGGATACACTTCGTCCAACTAGGACCAATCCATATCCGGATGACGTTGTTTGATAGCATTTGACAATTTTTCGCTAAAGGCAAGGCACTTGTCGACCGCTAACTCCAGTGATCGGTATTCAAGGTCTGCATATTTTTCCTCTAGGTCAGCTCGGCTTTTCTTGGACTCTTCCCGTTCAGCTCGAAGACTGGTTAGCTCGGCATCTCTTTCGGCATCTCTCTCTTCAACTTCGGCCATCTTCTTCCGTATTTCGGAAACCTCATTCAAGGCTTCGGTAACTTTGACCTCGGCCTCCAGGGTCCTCTTTTCCGCATCCTTCAGCTTATCTTCGGCAACATTAGCCCTGAGATGTTGCCCAGCAACCGACCGTGCCTCTCTGTTGCACATCATGATCAAGTTGTTCATCTTCGCGATCACTGCGCCGCTCAGTATTGAAGCCTGTGTGCGAAACAAAGACAAGTTAGGGTTTATGGCACTCTCCGTACAATAAGCAAGGCATAATGCACAAAAACTTACTTGTACTTGGTGCCTCTTAAGGGCTTCGCTCAGATCATCGGCCTTCCAGCGAAATAATGGGTTGATACTCTTTGGAACGCAGGAAAGATGATGTATGAAGTCGCAGAAGACGGGGTTGTCCTCGGAGTAGTTTTTCCCCTCCGCCTTCCAGATCTCACATATCTCCTCGACGAAAGCCTTCATGTCCCTCTTCGTTGACCGAGGATTCGACGGCCCAGCCGCATCACCGGACTCTGGAGATTGTGGTCCTAGAGGGGTCGGAAGATCAGCTGTGGGGATTGCAGTTGTAGGAGTTCGAGGCAAGAGGTCTTCTTGGCCAGCAGCAGGATCTGGGTTGCCGTGTTGGTCGTGCTCGGTCGCGCCTCTGTCGGGGGCCTCGACGTGAACCTCCGCAGCAGGCTCGGCATCTGTGGACCCTACTGGTTTTTTCTGCCTCTTGGCCCTCATCATCTCGACCATGCTCGGTCTCTCGGTACGCTTCATTTATGCAAAAAATCGAACAATGAGAAAGTATTAGAACAAGGGAACTGATATCAGAATATACCTCTTCGTTGAGGGTGAGGGGGCATAGTCCGGTCCAGGCCGAACATAAGCTGATCTTTAATGTCAAGTTTATCTTGTGCTAGTGCTTTCCATCGGATCATCGTCTGTTCCTCCTCCTCGGTAAGCATTATTGGATCGTCGTTCTTATTGACGTACCGACCCCAGGTGGTCAGGAACTTGAATTTCTCGTTGCTCTTTACGATGAAAAAACGGTTTTTCCAGTTCTTTAGGGACTCCGGGTTGCCCTTGAAAATCCCGTCACCAGCTCGGGCCTGTACATAGTTATGATCCTCGGTCGATACACGAAGTCCGA
This sequence comes from Excoecaria cochinchinensis, assembly GCA_947683425.1. Taxonomy (NCBI): domain Eukaryota; kingdom Viridiplantae; phylum Streptophyta; class Magnoliopsida; order Malpighiales; family Euphorbiaceae; genus Excoecaria; species Excoecaria cochinchinensis. Next base: position 1,388,278 of record CANTUQ010000073.1, read on the forward strand.
TCACATGTGTAACCCGGAAGAGCCTAACTGTCAGATTAATCTCATTATCTGCAGCCCACATTTGTAGGGCAGATATTGTGCGCCATGCGTTTGGATGAATCTGGCCCATGGTTAGCCCATAATAATTCATCAGGTCGACCTCAAAGGCAGTTGGAGGGAGGCTCATTCCGGCTTCGAAATCAGCCTCGTACACCACTATCGTCTTTTGGCCGTTGAAATTAGCATTTGCTCTGAGGTGGGTTCCAGGCGCTCGGATTGTGTAGTTCTCGGGAATCCCTAATTTCTCTTGAAGTTCGATCATCTCGTTGCTCCTTATAACCGAACTTATGCTCCCAACTCGGGGATTCCTCCTAGGCTCCTTTCTCTTTGATGGTTCTGGCTGACTGGGACCAGGAGATTCAGGTATATCTTCCTGCTCAAGCCCCTCCTCCACTCTCAGTCTCTCTGGAGAACTCTCGGGATCACTCATTCTTAAAATGAAAAGAGAAAGAATACAAGGTACAAACCTGTAATAGGGAGGATCTGGATAAAGCTTGGAAAAACGTAGGGAACCTTGATGATTGGGGAGAAAAACCCAAGAAAGGCAGAGGGATGATGGGGGTGAATGGAAGTCTGCAGGTTGAGGAGAAGAAGAAGAGCAACGGAATGAATTCCGAAATCCCTAAAGCAAGCGACAGTGAGAGTGAATAGAGGAAGTGGGTATTTATAGAGAGCGGAGACCAATCAGAAGAGAATAGGTGGCGATTGATGATTGGGGCTGTGGGAAGACAATTAATATTTGCATGGTAACCGAAGGGGCGCCCTCATCATAACGCCTGATACAGCCGCTGAATCACAGCCAACGAGGAGACTGCTCATGTTTTTTGAGGGGTCATGCGCACACCTGTTAGTAATGTGGAGAGGTTGAAACATACGCTCTGCTTTTAATGGTCAAGCACATGTCTCCATGACATGAATGTCATCACCAGGAGGGGGACTTATGATAACTGGACTCTTCGAGTGATAGTCCGGTGTGTGCACTTAACCGGCCACGAGTCATGTGTCGAACTTGTGTGACAAGTGTTCGGTAGCCGGGCACCCGGACAATGGGAATAACTGGTGTACGGTCTTGTGGACAGTTCGGTAACAGACTATGGAGAGCCATCATCAGCAAATATTTTCCCCAGACATTGTGCAGATCCTGATCTTACAATGATGGAAAGTGCCAAGGATCACTCAACTAATCTTCACAAATTAGGAATCAAGCATCAATCAAGAGATTGAGTTGATTCTCTCATATTCAAGAGATTATTTCCTATTTGTCATAGCTCTATATAAAGGAAACCATCAGATACATTGATCTCTCTCTGGATTCATATACAAGAAAACCTTTACTTTGTCAATTGACTAACTTGATCGTCGGAGTCTCCCCTGTCGGAACACCCGACGGTTTTGTGGTTCTTTTCAGGTGACTCAAGCAAAAGATAACCGGAAGATTTCACTTTGTTATCATTATTATATCTCTATTATTCTTATTCTTCTTATTATGCTCACTTAAACTCTTTTAAATTTCACTATTAGTTATAAACTTGTCCAATTTACTCTTTAATCCTTAATTTAGACTAACATGGCCAAATTGATATTTAGTCCCTCACTTTCCTTCAATTTCCAACTTTACCCTTCATTTACTTATAATTGCAATCTTGCCACTACATTCTTATTTTCTATTCTTAATATGTCATTTACGTGTAAACTATCCTTTTTATTCCTTAAACACTATTTCTATACTTATTACACTTTTAGCCCTTATTTTAATACTTTTATCTTATTTTACCATTTAATTTCCTTATTTCTTCATATTTACTCTTTTAACCTTAATTCTTGTATAACTACCATTTTACCCCTCTAACTTAAAGATCTTTACATTTTTAACCTTTTATTGTTAGTTTCTCTTCTTTGATCTTATTTTCTTATTTTAAGCTTCTTCTCTTATTTTCCACATTTACATTATCTACACACTTCTATATTACATTTTATTCTTGTTCAATACTCATTTATAAAGCTTCATACACTTGTATACGTTATGTGCCATTACATTTCCATATTCATATAACCATACCTATATCAATTTCTCATTTTATACACCTCATTCAATTCGGCCACCACTTAATTTAGCCCACATTTTATTTTTATTTTAATTAATTTCATGTCATTAATTATTTATTCCTTGCCCAAATACACTATTATTTCATTTTAAACCTACAAATTCCATTATTAATAACTAGTCCATAACTTATCCATAACCTAAAATATATTCAATTAATTTCTAAAAATTCTCAATAAATTACTATAGACTCATTTTTAATTCTATATTCATTTTCATGCATAATGTTCATTAAATCATCAAAATAATTCACATTATACCCTAGAGTACAATTCAGCCCACACTAGAGTTTTTCCTCCAATTTCATTATTTGCATATTTACTATGTATCCCATCATTTTTCATGCTAAATAACACATTTCTATATTCATATCACATTAAACATGCATATATCACAATCTCTTACACACACATACACTTAAATATATTTAAATTAAATGAAAAATAATAAATTGTGTATCCACTAACCTTAAATTCTTCTCTTCCAAGCTTTACTCTTCCATTTCTTTTCCTTTGATTTCACCTCCACTGCCTTTCCTCCTTCCATGGCTGAACTACACCCATTAGGAGTGCGTTTACTTACAAAAAACAGTTTTCTGTTTTCTGTTTTCTTAGAAAATTGGAGTATTTATTTTTTATAGAAAATTTAGAAAATGCGTTTATTTATCAAAAAATAAAAAATTATAGTATTTATTTTCTATATATATGTGTATGTGTGTACATATACATATGCATATGCATAACAATAAATGAAAAATTAGAGTAATTATTTTCTATATATATGTGTATGTATGTACATACATACATACACATAAATGCATATGCATATACACATACATATCAATAAATGGTAAATTAGAGTATTTATATTTTATATATATGTACGTATGTACATATACATATACATATACATATACATATACATATATGTATATGTATAAGCATATGTATATGTACATATATATATACATATACATATATGTATGTATATGTATATGTATATTTATATGTACATATATATATGTACATATATGTACATACATATATGTACATATATATATATGTACATATATGTATGTACATATATATAGATATATATATGTACATATATATAGATATATATATGTATATATATATATATGTATATATATATATGCGCATGTGCATACTATGCATATACATACATACACACACACACACACACATATATATATATATATATATGCGTGTGTGTATATATATATGCATATGTATGTGCATATGCATGCATGTGTATATGTATATGTATATGCATTTGCACATATGCATATGCATGCGTATATGCATATGCATGTATGTATATATGTATATGCATATGCACATGTACATGCATATGTAAATGCATATACATATGCATACGTACGTGTGTGTGTGTGTGTGTGTACACACACACATATATATGTATATATACACACACACACATATATATGTATATGTATGTATAAATATGTGTATGTGCATGTATATGTATGTACATACATATACATGTATATATGTGTGTGTGTGTGTGTGTCTACGTACATACATATATATGTATATGTATGTATGTATCTACATATGTATATAAGTACATACATACATACATACATACATATGTATTATGTATGTATATATATAAGTACATACGTACGTACATACATACATACACGTCTATGCATACATATACATATACATATGTATGTATGCACATACGTGTATATGTATGTATATGTAAATATATACACACACATGTATATATGTGTTAAAATGATTTAGAAAATATATTTTATTAGTTCTCCAATTTTTTTTTTATTTTAGAAAACTGAAAAATTTATTTTCTATTTTTTATTTTATAAAATTGACTAAAATAAACATGATTTCTATTTTCCATTTTCTGTGAAATTTTTTTCTGAAAAACTGGAGTAGTTTTCTGTAAGTGAACAGGCCCTAAGTTTCCCTCAAATTGCTTCTTTCACAATTCAAAATAAATACATAATAATGATACCCACTCTTAATCCTCTAATTAATTTCACTTACTTGATTTTTATGCTAAACCTTTATTTTTTTCAATTTCTTTCACTTTCTTCACTTAACTTGGGGTCTTGAGGTTGCTAGAGGTGGATTTGAGACATTTGAATTATTTAGGGATTTAGTTTGATGGAATTAAATGAAAAGGTGGAAGAGAATTCAAGAATTCTTTGGAAAGGAAGGGTCGGCCTAGAAGGTAGAGGAGAAACAAAGAAGCTTCTTGAAATGGAAGATTTTTTCACTATTTAGAGGCATTTTAGATGGGTTGGGCTTGGGTTAAATCAATTGGGCCAACACAAAAGGCGCAATTAGGTTAAATAATGAATATTTTGACCAAATTTTTTTTTCTACTACTTCCTATGCTCAACTTCTCATAAAAATGCATTCATAATTCTCAAAAAAATATTTGTTAGGCTACACTAATATTTTTTGTTCAATCGGTTACCGTTTTTCGATTCGGTAATTTTTTACCAGACCAATAATTTAATTTTCAGTATTACCGTAAAATTAATTTTTCTTTACTATATGATTTCCCATATTATTTAAAATGAGTCCATATTTTCGGATAATTTTTCAGAGGTCAGTATCACTATTTTTACACCCGGTCAAATTTTGGTCAAACCTATTTACTATTCATGTTCTGGAGTGAATCACACCATACTAGGTGACTGAGTCACGGCCACTATTTATTTTCTGCTTTCTTTTTGCTTTTAAAGGATTATTTGACCCCGTTTCACCTCAAATTTCATTCTCGGGCTCTTGCTAACATGCACTTTTCAATGGTTAAATAAAATATTTTTCGACTCCAAATTGTACTATTCACCGTGGTGTCACTATTCACGACCCAAAAAATCACTAGTCACGAAAGTTAAAATTTAGAGCCATTACAGAGAACACGAGGGTGGTACATGCATTAATAAGGAAGAATTTATGGATATTAACTTTCGACAAAAATAAATAGCAAATGATGTAGATCATAACAACCAAATTATATTTTGTGCCCCCTCTTTAGTCAACCTAAAGATTTAAATTATTTTTTTACTAAAGCAATTACTTGTTTTTTTTATCTATTATAAGTAGTACCCCACTGTGTATAAACCTAGCATGTGGGTTTTCTTTTGCAATGTAGGTAGGGGTTCGAAGGTTAAATTGAAGTGAAGGTCGAGAACAATGGACGAATATAAAGCTTAAAATGTAGGCAATAAATGTACCTTTGTTTAATGGCAAACAAGATGTAAAATATGTATTAAACTGTAAGTTAGTTTAAAACGAGTTTGCATATCGAGTAGAGATATGTGAATATTATAATATGAAGTTAAGATATAATAATACATAATTTTGGTAGCACTTGTAGTTTCCTCTTAGGGTACATGTCAGTGTTACAATACCCCTTTTCTTTTGTCTAAATTTTGTCACGTAAAGCTTCTAGGTTTACCTTTTGCTTTATATCTAAATTTTCTTATTCAAAACTCAAAATGGTATATTACTTAATTGTTTGTCTAGATTTTTTCGTCCAAAACTCTAAGAGACACCCATTTGCTACTCCTCTAAATATTTTAACCCAAAACTCAGAAGGTTATGCCCTTTGCAATTTATTAAAATGTTTTTGCACAATTCCAAAAGGTATCCATTTACTTTTATCCAAATTTTTTCGCCTAAAATTTTAACACGTACCCCTTTACTTTCTGTCAAAATTTTTTCTCCCAAAACGACAAGGAATATCCATTTGCTTTATGTCTAAATTTTCACACCTAAAACTTCAAGGCTAACTATTTGCTTTATGTTTAAATTTTTTCGCCAAAAATTTCAAGGGGTACCCTTTGCTTTTTGTCTAAGTTTTTTGGCCTAAAACTCTAAGTGATACTCGTTTGTTATTCCTCTCCCAAAGCTCAGAGGGGTACTCTCGTTGCTATTCATCAAAATATTTTTGCCCAAAATCCCTTTGCTTCTTTTCTAAACTTTTTTGACCAAAACTTTAAGGGGTACCCTTTTGTTTTCTATCTCAATTTTTTCGCCCAAAACTCTAAGAGCACACCTTTACTTTTTTTTTCTAAATTTTTTCGCTCAAAACTCTAAGTGTATTTGCTTTCTATCTAAATTTTCAAGCTCAAAACTCAAAAGGGTATCCTTTGCTTTCTGTCTAAATTTTCTCTCGCAAAACTCCAAGGGCTAGACCTTTTCTTTTTCTTTAAATTTTTTCGCCCAAAATTTCAAGGGATACCCGTTTGCTATTCCTCTTAATATTTTCGTCAAAAACTCAAAGGAGTACTCTCGTTGCTATTCATCAAAATATTTTTGCCCAAAAATCCTTGTATTTTTATTTAAATTTTTTTCACCAAAACTCGAAGTGCTATCCTTTTACTTTCTATCTAAATTTTTTCGCTCAAAACTCTAAGGAGCATCCATTTAGTTTTTATCTAGATTTTCTCACTTAAAACTCCAAGGGGTACCACTTTACTTTTTGTCTAAATTTTTTTCCCATAATTCCAAGTGGTACCCATTTGCTATTACTCTAAATATGTTCACCCAAAACTCAAATAGGTACGCCTTTTGCTATTCATCAAAATATTTTGCTCAAAACTCTAAAAAGTATCATTTACTTTTTGTCTAATTTTTTTGCCCATTACTCTAAAAGATACCCCTTTGTAAGTTTTTAAAATTTTTTCGCACAAAACTCAATGAGGTACCCATATGATTTCTGTCTAAATTTTTTCGCTGAAGCCTACAAAAGGTGTCCCTTTACTTTACGTCTAAATTTTTCATCCATAACTCTAAATGGTACCCCTATGCTATTCGTCTAAATATTTTCACCCAAACTCTGAGAGATACCCACTTTGCTATTTATTAAAATATTTTTTTCTAAAAACTACAAGAGGTATCACTTTATTTTTTGTTTAAATTTTTTCACTCAAAAGTCCAAATGGTACACTTTTGCTTTCTGTCTAATTTTTTTGTCCAAAACTTTAACAGATACCTTTTTATTTTCTATCTAAATTTTTTACACAAAACTTCAAGTGAAATTTTTTCGCTTAAAACTCCAAGAGCTACTTCTTTGCCTTTGTCTAAATTTTTTCACTTAAAACTCTTAGGTGTAACCTTTTTGCATTCTGTCTAAATTTTCTCACCAAAAACTCCAAAAAGCACCCATTTACTTTTTGTCTAAATTTTTTTGCCCAAAATTCTAAGAGGCAGCCATTCGCAATTTCTTTTTATATTTTCGCTCAAAACTCAGAGGAGTACCCCCTTTATTATTCATCAAAATATTTTTATCCAAAACTACAAAGGGTGCCCCTTTACTTCTTATCTAAATTATTTTGACCAAAACTCCAAGTGTACCCATTTACTTTTTATCTAAATTTTCTCGTGCAAAACGCTATGAAATATTTCTTTGTTTTTTGTCTAAATTTTCTAATATAAAATTTCAAGGAATACGCCTTTGTTATTCTTCCAAATGTTTTCGTGCAAAACTTAGAGACGTACTCTCTTTGCTATTTATCAAAAAACCTCTTTGCCTTTTGTCTAAATATTTTCGTCCATAATTCCAAGAGATACCCATTTGCTATTTCTTAAAATTTTTTCACAAAAAATTCAAAGTAAGGGTTAGAGTATTAATTTCAAAATTTCTCAGATAATACGAAAACTCTATATGTATCCACACCGAAACTAACCTTCTTATCTACTCTTTGACCAATGAAATTCACAAACAAATTGGATAAAAAATATTATGCTCAAATTTTTCTAAAAAATTTCAACTCATAAATTAGATCGACAAGAAGATAATTTTCTTGCTGGTAATTACAAACGATCTCGGCCTCTCTATTTATTAAAGCCCCGTTAGCTGATCGCTAATATCTGTTGCTGTTAATTAATACCTGATAATCGATAGCTGATTGATGATTAAATTAAGTGTTTGGTAAATTTATGTAAAGTTGTTAATAGGTTTATAATTATTATTATGGGTATCATTTTTTTAATGTAATCATACTTTTTTTATTCTTTATTAACAAATAAACAAATTACAGTATAATATAAAAACTTATAAGTTGCTAAAAAGGACAATTTAGTGTAAAAAATCAATCAATAAATATAAATTTTCATAAGTACTTAAAATAACTATCATTTGCTAATAAATAAATAATACATAATTTACAAAAAAAAAATATTAATAGTAAATAGTGATGGGTAATTTAATTATTAATAGTAATAGAAAATTTACGTGTTTTATAAAAATATTTTACAAATATTGATGAGTAATTTTATCTTTATATTAAATAAATTAGTAATAGATCATCATAAGAGTTAAGAGTGTAAGAAAAGTGATTCTCGCACTTCGTTTCTAGCTCATTCAAAACTGTAAATGAAATGATAGAAGGGTAAAAAAAAGAAAAAGGCATCATTCACACATTGCATGAGGTCTTCATGTTGCACAGCTCTCAAGAAATGAAAAGAAAGATTTCTAGTTCTTCTTGTATTATCTTTTTATTAATTTTCTCACATGTATACAATACCATAGAAGGATGACTAGTCAATCAATCATTTAATTTAAGTTCAATAAGGCGCTAAGTAGTGGACTCTGCATCCCTAATGACTGAATTCCATATACTGAAACAAAAGACTCCGCAAAAGACTACTAATTAATTCCGAAGATATAAACTATCTCGGCAAAAAAAAACTCTCACCACAAATGGTGCAGATAAATGTGTCGCGTTGTACTTACCTGCTGCAGACTGGAGCTAACTCCACTGTTTCACTGCCAATAATTTTTCTATAACATTTTTCAGTGCAGGAGCACTTATTCCACACTTTTGATCAGCAAAGCAGGACCTCCCTTCTTCAGCTGCCTTGCAAAGTTGTGGATCCAAGGGTACCTTCCCGAGAAAAGGCACACCCATCTCGCTGCACATTTGTATCGCACCACCGCCACTGCTGTCAAATACTTCACTAGAAGCAATCAAGTTTAACAATTCTGGAGCTTTCTCTCTCATATACTCCAAAACTTTTTCTGTGACATCTTGTTGTTCACCAGTCTCAGTCACCTTCATATACTTAAAATCCGTCAAAGGTTGGCAGAAGCCACTCATATTTTCAACCACCCCAAGGACCTCCACTCCAACTTTCTTACAAAAACTTACTTCTTTACGCACATCAATTAGAGAGACTTGTTGTGGAGTGGTCACAATAATTGCACCATCTATTCCAGTGGCCTGAAGGAATTGGACAATTGAGATATGCTCATCTGAGGTCCCTGGTGGTGCATCAACCACTAGAAAATCAAGCTCTCCCCAGTATACATCCTTTAGAAACTGTTTGATGAGCCCATTCTTGCGAGGCCCCCTCCATATAACAGCTTCGTCAGGGTTGGGAAGCATGAACCCTATTGACATAACACCAAGGTTTGACTCAACATAGACAGGAGACCAACCGAGGTTGCTCTGGTGAATGTCTTGTCCTTCTAGACCAAGCATTTTAGGTATGCTCGGTCCACAAATATCAATGTCCATTAGACCAACCTGGAAGTCCTTAGCTGCTAATGCAAATGAGAGCTGGGCAGAGAATGTGCTCTTACCAACACCACCTTTCCCTGATAAAATCAATATCTTGCGCTTCACAGTAGCCATCCGCTCTGCAATTACAACCAAATCTGCAAAAACATATGCATATAACCTTGAGTAAGCAGCTCAATTTTGAATATACAATACTTCATCCAAGAAAGCATCAGAATTAAACAGAGTAAGTCTTGGATAATTTAATTTAGATAAAAAAATTATTTTCCCACTTTCAAGAGCCAAACACATTTTCAAGGAAGAAAAATCCAAGTCATTCCTTTGCACTACGAAGTTTTGCAACAGAAAATCCATCTTCAGATGTTCAATTTCACTTGCCAAGGTACCTAGTTATGCTTGGGAAGAAAAATGAAATCAACAGAGCAGTTACGCTTAGTACCTTTTGTATCATCATAGGATATTGGTTCACAAGTGAACGAAACACAAAATTACAGTTTGAAAATTTGCTTATGTACTACAGAATGAAAGGAAAAAGGCCAAAGATTTTTTCTAGAATTTGTTTGTCCCAAAGCTTACCTAAGTCAAGAGGCAAATTCAGCCCTAAACCAGTAAATGAGATTATATTAAGGCTGATAGAATTCGATCTAAAGGAAGAGCAATCCTCCTTAAATTCCAGCATCATCAAGATATTTAGAAATTTAGAATATTAAGACAAACAAAAAAGGATAGGGACACACCAGGATCGGGGCCTTTAGGTGCAGAAGCACAAGCTTCTTGGTTAGGGCATCCTTGGCATGCATCGGATTTTCCAGCGGACTCTGATTGAGTACCAGGACAATCTGTATCCATAAAAAGAATTAACAATAAGCAAGAAGAAGAAGAAGAAGAAGAAGGAAGACTAATTCATAAGTTTTAGGAAACTGAAATCAATCTCATGAGGGCAAACAAAGAGAAGACGGGTGTGGAAAAAAGTCATACTTTCGTTAGCATTTTCTGGAATTTCTCCGTTCTCTTTAGCGTTAGCTGGAATTTCACCGTTCTCCATTGATGAAGCTTCTTGTTGTTCTGGTTGTTCTCTATTCTCTTGTGTTTCTGAAAATTTATCTAGAAAGTCAAAAATATATTAGCAGTCAAGGGTTTTAGAGTTAATAAAAATTTATCCTTCAGACACAAGATCTTATCCTAATTTTTCAATTGCATCCCTGTAAGCAATTCACTTGAGCTCAGGTTTGATTTGGATTTATCTTGTTTAAAATAAAACGAAGGAAATGAAATGAGATTCATTGCACTGATGGTCATCCAACTAGCGTCATATTTTATTTGAGACCATAATAAAATAATTTATAATAATTTGGTAATTTAACTTTTATTTATTTGCAATAATGATCACTATACTTTTATCTATTTGCAATAATGGTCACTATGACCGGAATTTGTAATTTCCGTTTATGGAAGAAAACATGAGCATGCCACATTAGGGGTATACACGGTTCTAGATCTTCCTATACCGAACCGAAATACCGAAAAAAAAAATGCAGAACCGAATTGTACCGTTGACTTTTTTTACTAGAACTGAACCGAATTGTACTGTTGACTTTTTTATTAGAACCGAACCGAATTGTACTGGAACCGAATCGAGAACCGTATTGAACCATACCGAACTGTTCTGTACTGAATTGGACCGAAATAACCGATATTTATTAATTATTATATATAATATTAGTAATTTATATATAAATATTATTTATAATTTCTATTATATCGTTATTATATAAATTTAACTTCATAATTATTTGTATTCTTTTGAAACTTTTATAATTATTTGTATTAAATATTTTAATGTGTGAAATTAATATAATAAATAGTTAATAAATTAAAATAATATTTTTATTATTAATAAGATAAATTTAATTATCATATCTATATGAATGTCCAATTAAAATAACTTGTATTTAATTTAATTTACACTACTACATAATTTTTCATTTTATACAAATATTTATATACACACACAAATATAATTTCTATATCAATGAAATTTTATTAATTAATATAATTATATTAGTATATAATTATCTTAACAATTAATTTTATTTACTTTTAATATCGCTCAACTAGTATTTATTTATTGTAAGTCAATAATTTAATTATATATAATTGATTTTACTAATTAATATAACTATATAAGTATGTAATCACCTTACTAATTAATTTTATTTATTCTTAATATCACTCAACTAGTACTCATATATATTTTTTGTACAATACCTGTATGAATAATTGAGTATATAAATTAATAATATAATTATATATAATGAAATTTACAATTCAATTCATATAATTATATAAATATATAATCACCTTACCAATTAATTTCATTTGTTTTTAGTATCACTCAACTAATACTTATCTATTTTGACACAATACATATATGAGTAATTGAGTTTTAACTTAATAATTTAATTATATATAATTAAATTTTACTAATTCGTATTTAATTTAATTTAACTTTAATGTCACTCAACCACTACTTATTTTTTTTACAAATATTTATATATACAATCACTTTACCAATTAATTTTATTTACTTTTAATGCTACTTTTACATTCACCCTTATAGTTATTAACTATAATATTAATTTATAATCTTTTAACTATTAATCCAAATTTAATGAAATTGAATATAATAACTGAGCCAAAATAATATATATGGATGGATTCTAACCATATAATCAGCCGATGCTGTATATATACTTACCTTATCAATTAATTTCATTTATATTTAGTATCACTCAATTAGTAATTATCTATTTTGACACAATATATATTTGAATAATTGATTTATTTTAATAATTTAATTATATATAAATAAATAATTTATTATATAATTATTTTATCAATTAATTTCATTTGTTTTTAGTGTCACTCGACTAATACTCATATATTTATATCACAATATCTATATGAATATGTAAATTAAAAATAAAATTATATATAATTATTTATAATAAAATTTTAATTTATTTTATTTTTATCGTTACTCAACTAATACTCATCTGTATTTAGCACAATATTTATGAGAGTAATTGAAAATATATTTTAATAATATAATTATATACAATTATTATATTAATAAAATTTTATTAATTAATATATAATATAATTATATAAGTATATAATTATCTTATTAATTAAATTTTTTTAGAGCAAATTAAGAATAAAATTTGAAAAATTTTAGTAGAAATATTTTTTATTTTAAGTTTTGGAGGGAAATGTTAATATTTGGAGGGAATTGAAATATTTGGAGGGAATCTAATGCGGATAAGTTGGGTTTTCAGTATTTGGAGCGAGTTAAACGGGTCAATCGTTATTAATTATTGATTTTGTTATAACTTTTGCTATAAGTGTCCGTTTGCTTATTATTATATATTTTCGGAAAGCTCATTTCAAGCCGGTTGACTTTTACAAATTGAAGTCTCCCGTAACAGTCCATTTCGTGCCTCAAAAATAAAGTTTGAGCTTTCGTTTTTCAATTTGAAGTTTTAGGGGTATTATTGTAATTTTTTTATTTTTTTCATATAAATTATTTGTTATCTTAGTTTGGAGGGGACTTTTCAACTTCCAATAAAATTCTTTCATTTTGAGTTATTTTTGCTGCTTCAGAATCCGACCGGTTTTATATTTTATTATATATATATATATATATATATATATATATATATATAAGAAAATAAATTAAAAAAAATCTAAATCGTGCATGTCTCAAAATCATGTCAAACCCCACAATTTTTTCTATCTTTTCCGTTGGTTTTAACTTATACTTGCATTCCCTTCTTCTCGTCGCTGCCACTGTCATTTTCGCGGCTACATCTAAAAGTAAGGATAAGTCACACACAACTTTTGATTTTGTGGTATTCGTTAATAGTATGTTATTAGTTAGTTAAAAATTTGATCAATAGCCTTGTATATAAGCTTTAATTAGTATGATCATTAGAGATGAATTACCAATTAATTTTATTAAATATTATGATTTTACGAAATTTATTGAATTAATTTATCTCGAATTTAAAATTTCATTTAAAGTGACTATTGTTAAAATATGTTTTTCTTTTTTCATAAAGGAGAGGGATAAATTGAAATATTTTCTTAAAATTGAATGCAAAATTATATGTACTTGTTGAGATATTTTAATTATATTTGTATTTATTATTGTGTATAATTATATTGTAAATTTTTAAAAATATTGAATTATCCGAAATACCGTATTGTATTGTTTTGTTTTGTACCGAAAGAACCGAATAACCGAACTGAACTGTATTGAAAATTATAAGAACCGTACCGAACTGTACCGAAATTAATAAGAACCGAACTGTACCGAAATTTATAAGAACCGAAATTTCAATACAATACGGAGATTTGTAAAGGACCGAACTGGACCGAACTGTGTACACCCCTATGCCACATCAATTCGAATTTCTTCTAAAACGTGCATAGTGACCTTGAATCAGTATTAGACAGGTGGTTAAGAGCCACTTTGTAGAGAAGAAGGCAATTGCATTATAAAGGAAAATCCAGCTTCGACCGGCTATTGAGCTGAGTTGTGGCCTCATGTCTCCCTTATTAGTTTTAGCCAATGCCATGCATATAATCATCATAGGATTGTTGCTCCTTGGTGTACAATCTGGCTTCTTATTATCTTAAGATTTGATCAATGGTTTTTGATCCTTGACAACCTTTTCGGTGTGAAGATTAGATTTCTTTATCCGGCGATAAAGTTGCCTCTTCCATTTTGTAACAATGAAAGAAGCAAGAAACTTACTTTCCTTCCTAGGATGTCTGGTGAGAGACTCGACCAACTTTCCCACTTTGGGGGGAGATTAGGACTTGGTTTTTAATAGAAATATCTATTAGGATTAGAGTTGGGATTAGGAAATCTTATACTAATAACAGCTTAACCCAATTTTATTATGCAAGATGCTTATTATACACACCTTAACTCATTTTGTACTCTAGGTGGGAATTGATCATGATTACATTTGAATTCTCTCAAAACTATAAACAGAAGGCTGTGGTACTTAAAACCATAAAACTTAAGATCACATAGATTTATTAGATTGGCTTCCCCAGATCTCAACTTATGTGAGATAAAGGATTTATTCATGCACACTCAACTCTACAGTGTGGGAGGAATCCAGATATAGCCATGCGTCTGAACATAACCGGCTTTTGCCAACAGTTCATCAGCTTCAGCAGGGCCCCGGCTGCCCGGTTTGTATGGGGTTGGCTTCATTTCCCCATTGTCTATCCTATGCAGAAGAGGCGTAAAAATCTCCCATGCCGCCTGATTATTCAAAAGGATGCAACTGTCAAATTTTGAAACTACCATTTCAGCTAAGTATTATAGAACTTGGTATAAAGAACTTCACCTTCAACTCATCTCTGCGGACGAAATGTTGCTGATCACCACGGATTCTGTGAATCAATTTAAATTTTATTAATGTGACAATATATACTGTACTACAAATACCAACTTTATCCGTGTTTTAGCATATAATAGCCCTTCTAAGCTCATCAAATCTTGATTCATCTTTTCATGGACAGACAATAGTGGTTATTTGCAAGAGAAAATATGGCCTAAAAGTATGGTAGGAATCTTACGTGTCAAGAATTAGACGTTCATAAGCCTCTGGAATAGTAACTCCATGATAACGTTGCCCGTATGACAAATCTAGTTCACTTTGAACCGTTGACATCTCCAGTCCAGGTTGTTTGACCTGCACATGAGATATGGAGCAATTCAGAGGACAATTGTAAACAATGCTGAAATTTGTCTACACACCATACAAAATCCCAGAAACTGATGCCCAATTTCTCTTATTTATGCACTGGTAAACACCAGAGAATCTTTAAGGAATTCATGACTTCAATGTGCTTCAAGGACAAATAATTTTTTATTAAATATTTGCATATCAGAAAATGACAATAGTAAGACATTCGCATACAAAATTGATGAACACCGGAAGACCAAGTTGTGACAACCTGCTACTTAGGAATATGTTCTATCATTCTGGCTCAAATTTTGGTTACATAATGCAGGATAAATTTTCCGAAAATCAGAATATCTACAGCTTCGGTACTCCAGCAGACAAAACATATATGCAGCTCTGTATAAAAAAGAAAGTCATTGCATACCGTAAGTTTCATGTAAATAGCTTCTGAGGGTTGCAGGCGTATTACAAACTCGTTTCTTCCTTGCTTTTTACCTGAATCATATGAAACAAATCAAGCAAGAAAACAGAAGGAATATGTAAAACAAAATAAATTATACATGAATAGACCAAAATAAAGTACGCTGCTACGGCTAGCTGTAATATATACATAATATCTTGAGATGAAAACCAAATATATTGCATTCAAAAATGGAAACTCATTTTGCTAGTAACTGGAATAATCTAGAGTCGGATTGTTTTTCATATTTGACATTTTACTTCAATGTAAACCACAAAAGAAGTGCAAAGGAAACAAGAAAATTTGAGAAAATATACTGCATAATTCTGAATTTCTAGAGTCATACATTTGAATATATCACCAGGAACATCCTTAAATTGAACACGTATCTCAGCCTTTCTTGAATTTAATGCTTTCCCTGCCTTTAGGATAAAAGGCACACCTGAGAAACAAAGCATAGAGTCAGCAGTGAGAACAGCTTAGCTTTTTATCAATCTGATGAACAATGTATATGCTAAGTTCCAAATGGGAGATTGAGAAATCAAGTGCATTCAGTCAGGTTAAAAATCACAAACAGTAAATCAAAGAGTCCAAAAAATACAACCTTCCCATCGTTCATTATGTATGTGCAGAACAACAGTTGCAAACGTTGGGGTGTTTGAATGGTCAGGAACAGTTGGATCATCCTTATAGCCTTCATATTGACCAAGAACAACCTCTTCATCTTTGATAGGAAGTACTGATTGGAGAACCTGAATTTAACCCAGTAATAAGCAATTGGCATAAAGGAACATGACTCATAGCACCAATTTTGGAAGAAATATACAGTTGTATATTGGGGAAATCACTATTTGAAATCTCATGATAATCAATACAATTAATTCACAAGTTTCCTTTCAATCCCTTATGCAAACCGCACATTGAAGCTGTACTTTCAATTAGTCAAGCAAAAAGATACAAACCTTCACTTTCTCATCTCGAATGTGCTCAGGTTTTAGAGAGACAGGTTTTTCCATTGCAACAAGACAAAGGACCTGCAGTTCATAAATAGAAAAGCAACAAATAGATTAGGTACATATAAAATCCTTTACTCTCCATTCTCTTCTCCTATCGCATAACGCTGATGGACAAATCAATCATATAACATATTGTCCAACAGCAGATTGGGTTTCAAGTTTATATGGAGTTTACCCATCCTAGAAAATCTGAGTACTCAGAAGAATTATAATATGGCACCAAAAAAAAAAGGAAAAAATATATCTTCTCTCTGAAAGATAATTAACACTCCAAAAAAGATGTAGTGATATATGATACTGAAGAAATTTAGAGTATGATTTCTTACTTTTCCATTAACATACTACAAGCATTTATACAAGAATAAAACCAAAAAAGTCAGAAAATATCAGCCCCTAAATTATCTCCTAAATCTGCTCCTACAGCTAACACATTAAAATTGTCAACATAACAGCTAATGTACACAACCAACTATCAATATTCAACATAGATGACTAACAATATTCAACACTCCCTCTTAAGTTGGTGCAAAAATATTACACATGCCCAACTTGCAAACTATGGTGTGAAAAGTTCGACTATTAAGTCATTTTGTGAAAATATCAGCTAGCTGTCTATCTGAACTCAAGATGCCTTCAGTTATCTTTTTTTTGATGAAATGCCAATCAATTTCAATGTGTTTCGTCCGGTCATGCTGAACAGAATTATGAGCTATACTGATGGCGGCTTTATTGTCACAATATAAGGATAGTCTTCTTCCCTCAGATAGTCTCAATTCTTCTAGTAGGTTTCTCAGCCAAAGAAGTTCACAAACACCTTGAGCCGTAGACCTGTATTCTGCTTCAGCACTTGATCTTGCAACCACACTTTGCTTATTACTTCTCCAAATAACTAAGTTTCCTCCTACAAGAGTACAATATCCTAATGTAGATCGTCGGTCATTTAAAGATCCAGCCCAATCTACATCTGTAAAAGCTTCTATGTGGACATGCCCAACTTGCAGACTATGGTGTGAAAAGTTCGACTATTAAGTCATTTTGTGAAAATATCAGCTAGCTGTCTATCTGAACTCAAGATACCTTCAGTTATCTTTTTTTTGATGAAATGCCAATCAATTTCAATGTGCTTCGTCCGGTCATGCTGAACAGAATTATGAGTTATACTGATGGCGGCTTTATTGTCACAATATAAGGATAGTCTTCTTCCCTCAGATAGTCTCAATTCTTCTAGTAGCTTTCTCAGCCAAAGAAGTTCACAAACACCTTGAGCCATAGTCCTGTATTCTGCTTCAGCACTTGATCTTGCAACCACACTTTGCTTATTACTTCTCCAAGTAACTAAGTTTCCTCCTATAAGAGTACAATATCCTGATGTAGATCGTCGGTCATTTAAAGATCCAGCCCAATCTACATCTGTAAAAGCTTCTATGTGGAGGTGACCATGTTTGGAGAAAAGAAGACTCTTTCCTGGAGCAGACTTCAAATACCGCAAAATTCGAAAGACAGCCTGCATGTGAGAGTCTTGTGGATCATGCATGAATTAACTCACCAAGCTCACTGAGTACGCTATGTCTGTCCTAGTGTGTGAGAGATAAATAAGTCTCCCAACTAACCTTTGATATCTCTCTTTATCCACTGGCTTTCCAACTTCTGATTGTAGCTTGTGATTGCTCTCAATAGGCGTGTCTGCAGGTTTGCATCCTAGCATACCAGTCTCATCCAAGAGATCTAAGATGTATTTTCTCCGAGAAATGAAGATTCCTTTAGTTGATCTGGCAACTTCAATTCCCAAGAAATATCGTAACTCTCCAAGATCCTTTATCTCAAATTCCTGAGCTAAAAGCTTCTTCAGGCGAACCATTTCTTCTTTATAGTCCCCTGTCATCACTATGTCATCAACATAAACTATGAGAAGAGTGATTTTTCCCTTGGAGTGTCTCATAAAGAGGGTATGATCAGCATTGCTCTGTTGATAACCAAAAGAAATCATGGCTTTGCTGAATCTGTCAAACCAAGCTCTTGGAGATTGTTTCAATCCATACAAGGCTTTCTTCAGTCTACAAACCTTTCCTTTAGTTCTTTCATCATCAAAACCAGGAGGTATCTCTATATAAACCTCTTCTTCTAGGTCTCCATGGAGGAATGCATTTTTCACATCAAATTGCTGCAGATTCCAATCCAAATTAGCTGCACAAGATAACAAGATTTTGATTGTATTCATTTTGGCAACAGGTGCGAATGTCTCCTGATAGTCAACTCCGTAAGTCTGAGTGAATCCTTTTGCCACTAGTCTGGCTTTAAATCTTTCAACCGAACCATCAGCTTTGTGTTTTATTGTGAACACCCACTTACAACCACGTACAACCGACTTCTTGTCTGGAGTGTCAACAAGTTCCCAGTTTTCATTCTTTGAGAGAGCCTTCATTTCTTCTACCATAGCTTCTCGCCATTTTGGATCTGTGATAGCTTCCCTCCAATCCTGTGGAATAGACATAGAGGAAAGAGACAAGGCAAAGGCTCTATAGGAAGGAGACAGATAATCATAAGAGACAAAATTAGAAATGGAATGTTTTGTACAAGACCTGACTCCTTTTCTTTGAGCAATGGGCAAATTTAAATCAAGATCAGAATATGACTCACCCGAGGATTCTGACAGTATAGAAGGCATGATAGCTTTTTCAGACTTATTTTTCCTTGAGTATCTCAACAAATCAGGTCTATCTAAACGACCAACAACATTATGCTCCCCCTGAACATCAACAATGTTATCATCATGAACAAGATCGTGAGTTACCACGGATTCATTTATCTCCACAGGTTCATTTATCACCACTTCTTCACCACTCTCCCCTTGAAGAGGTGATTGATTAATGCCAAAATAAGGTTCAGATTCCCTAAAGGTAACATCCATACTGACATAGAACTTCCTAGATAGGGGGTGATAACACTTATATCCCTTTTGAGTTGAAGAATACCCAATGAACACACATTTTAGTGCTTTCGAATCTAATTTCCCAACATTCCTAGTATGAACAAAGCAAACACACCCAAAAATTTTTGGTGGAACAGTATAGCAAGTTTTTCCAGTTAAAACCTCTAACGGAGTCCTAAAGTTAAGAGCTTTGAGAGGCATTCTATTAATAAGATAGGCAGCTACCAGTATTGCATCCCCCCAATATGGCTTTGGAACATTCATAGTAAACATAAAAGATCTAGCAACTTCCAGCAAATGCCTATGTTTCCTTTCAGCTACTCCATTTTGAGCACTAGTATAAGGACAACTAGTTTGGTGAATGATCCCTTGAGATTCTAAATAAGTTCCAAATCTACTATCCATGTATTCTATCCCATTATCAATCCTTAAAACCTTTATTTTAGCATCAAACTGGGTGTGGACCATTTTATGAAAAGATTGAAAACAGGAGCAAACCTCACTTTTTGTTTTAATCAAATATACCCAAGTCATTCTGGTGCAACAATCAATAAAGGTAACAAACCATCGATTTCCAGTCAAAGAGGGTGTCTGTGTGGGTCCCCAAATATCAAAATGAATAAGCATAAAAGGAACAGTGGTTTTATTATCACTTAAAGGATAAGAATTTTTTATATGTTTAGCATACTCACAAGCATCACAGGATAAAAACTTAAACCGAATTTTAGAAAATAAACTGGGATATAATTTTTCTAAAACAAAAAAAGATGGATGTCCTAATCTCCTATGCCATTGTATTATTTCCTGATTAACATCCTTATGTCCTCCAAACAAAGCTAAGCCTTGAGAGTCGTCCATCATATATAAGCCATCATGTTCTCTGTCACTACCAATCCTCTTCCCTGTTTGAAGGTCCTGAAAGATACAATAATCAGAAAAGAACTCAACTTTACAGTTTAAAAATTTAGTGATAGTACTGACAGATAAAAGATTGACAGAAAATTGAGGAACATGAAAAACAGAAGACAACTTAATATTTGGAGTACAGACAATGGAACCTGTCCCAGAAATAGGAGTAAATGACCCATTAGCTACCTTGACACTATCCCGTTTTAGACAAGGAGAGTAGTTAAGAAAGCCTTCAGAAGTGCCTGTCATATGTCTATTCGTACCAGAATCAATAATCCAAGAGTTATGATGAGCAAGTGTGTTACCTGTTTGGGCGGAGTTTGAGGTAGCACTGGACGAAAGATTGAGTTGTGACATAAGGCGTCTGAAATGTTGAACTTCTTCAGATGAGAGACTTTCGACTGGGGCTGTCTCCTTAGATGCTTCAGCTGCTTCTAACATATTTGCTTGAGCCCTAGTTGGATTGGCTCGTTTTCCCCCACGACCTCTGGTAGGTCTCCCATGCAACTTCCAACAAGTTTCTTTTGTATGCCTTGGTTTTCCACAGTATTCACAGTGCGCACGATTTTGATCAGAAGAGACACTCTTCAACTGCTCTTGAGTAAAGTGGACAGTTAAACCCGACTTTTCAGCTGGTGTAGTATACAGCATGGCACCTTTTCTGGTTTCTTCCTGCTGAATATAAGAGTGGGCCTCTTCGAGAGATGGAAAGGGAGACCTACCAATGACTTGAACTCTTAATTGGTCAAATTCAGAATTCAAACCAGCCAAAAATCATACACTCGCTCTTTTTCAATCATATTTTGGATTAATATAGTATCATCAGGACACTTAGCTTGAAAATTCTGATAATAATCCAATTCCTACCACAAACTGCTCAATTCAGAAAAATAATCCGAAACAGTAAGCTCACCTTGTTTAATGTCATGAATTTTGTTCCTAAGCTCAAAAATTCGAGCATCATTTCCCATACGAAAATAGGTAGTTTTTGCAGCTTTCCATATTTTCTCTGCAGTGTCGAGCAGTAAATATTGTCTAGAAATTTTAGAATGCATAAAATTTAGAAGCCAAGACATAACCAATGAGTTATCAGAGTCCCATTGACTAAAAGTGGGGTCGGTAACAGGTGGTGATTTTTTATCTCCAGTAATATATCCTTGCAATCTTCTGGCTTTAATGGATAATAGGCATGATCTAGACCGGGCTAAATAGGTATTACTTCCATCTAATTTAATTGGGCTAATTTGACCATCATTACCCGTATAAGATTTCTCTACTTGTTTAGTTTCAAATTCTGACATAATTGAAGATTAAAAATACAATGAGCAGAGAACAATTCAGTTTACAGAACTTGATTACGAGAAATTCAAAGCACCAATTCTTCAAAAAATGGCCGAAGATTAGTTGAACAGGGTTGGAAGAGTCTTATAGTTGGCTTCTGGTGACAGCAAAGGATGGATGAATGAAGACAATAATGGCAGAGAACGCGTAACCCCAAAGACACCCTAACGGCGACTTCAGAACTGACCGGTGAGGTGATGATCGGAATCGCAGGAGGCCGACGACCTGGGTAGACAAGATCCGGTGACAGAAGGTGGCCAGAGGTAGCAACACGCGCTACATGCGCAGGCGCGTGAACGTTGGTGCCGAAATGATCTGACGGCGCGTGTGGACACGCGCAAGGTCGGACGGGGCAGAAATTTGGTGCACTGACCAGAATCGGCCTGGGCTTCCTTCCGGTGAGGGTGGTGACGCCGATAGAGGGACGAAACAATGTCCTCTTTCACCGCTGCCAAGAAACGCAAGGAACAGAATGTTTCAGCGGCGCGTGTATCCACGCGTGTGGTCGGAAGGTACCGGAAATCTGGACAGTGGCCGATCTTGGCTTGGGCTTTTCTTCGGTGAGGGTGGTGTCGCCGGAAAAGGAGATAACTTGATCTCTTGAACTTTGACGAAAAATCCAGTATACTGGAATTCTGAAAAAACTACTGCAAGGGAGACAACTCAACCTTAATGGCAGTATAGCTCTGATACCATGAAGAAATTCAGAGTATGATTTTTTACTTTTTCATTAACACACTACAAGCATTTATATAAGAATAAAACCAAAAAAGTCAAAAAATATCAGCCCCTAAATTATCTCCTAAATCTGCTCCTACAGTTAACACATTACAATTGTCAACATAACAGCTAATGTACACAACCAACTATCAATATTCAATATAGCTGACTAACAATATTCAACAGATACTTCTGCTTAAATCATAAATTTTACCTGCAATAGGTGATTTTGAATAATATCACGGATAATGCTGCAAGAAGAAAGAAAAGGATAATTAATTGCATTTACTTCTCCCTAATATAAATATAAAAAAATAAAAAAACTAAAA
The DNA here is from genome assembly GCA_947683425.1 of Excoecaria cochinchinensis. Classification (NCBI taxonomy): domain Eukaryota; kingdom Viridiplantae; phylum Streptophyta; class Magnoliopsida; order Malpighiales; family Euphorbiaceae; genus Excoecaria; species Excoecaria cochinchinensis. The sequence continues at coordinate 1,411,442 of CANTUQ010000073.1, forward strand.
AAAATATATATAGAGAAAGGTCAACAGCATATCCAAAATGTGGATTTAACAAGCACACTGAAGTACTTCTTTTAGAAACAAAAGATCTTCAACAATAGAAATAAGAAGGTACATGATGAAATGCTGTAAAAAATAAATAAATAAACAATAGACAGGGCAGATTCAGGCTTCTTGGCTAAGAAATTGCGTTTTACATATTGCATGGAAAAAATCCTTTGAGCATACCCATATTCATCAAAATATCCGCCACGGCCTTCAGTTCCAAAATCCTCCCGGAAAACAATCTGCCAAATAAACAACCCAAGGCTACAGATTAAAGTATGAAAAGGTAAGCATGAGGAAATATCTACCACAACATTAAGGAGACTCACATTCTTGTTCTGTCATAATCTTTTAAAAACAGAAAATTAAATTCATAGCTAAGGAAAATGATCCCAAACTCAGACCTTATAAACAAAAGAAGAGTTATATATTTTCTTTCTCTAAAATAATCAGCTTGCTGCTTTTACATTTTTTTAGCAGGTTCAGATCTTACCTGAACATTGTCAATGTTGTCACGATTCCAAAGAGGTAAAAAGAAGCGATTTGCAAAGCGAAGTACCAACTGCAAAATTTAAGCAACAAAAGGACAAAATGAAGCACAACTACCAAACCACAATAAGGAATGATTAAGCACCTGTATAACACATATCTTACCATGTTCTGCACCAATTCTTTTCCCAAGTAGTGATCTATACGGTATATTTGTGGTTCCTCAAACAACTCTCCGATCTGAGCACTAAGTTGTTCTGCAGATTCCAAATCTTTGCCAAAAGGCTTTTCTACAACAATTCGGGTCCACCCACCAAGATCAGCTGAAAAATATAACATGAGAAACATTCAGAAACATAAAGGCTAGATGTATCTCCAGGGATTCTGAGGAAACATAAGATTGCAGCATGTGTGATTGGACTAACAATACACTCATTGTTTAGTCTGAGAAACATAAATTTGCATTTCTAATTGATGAGCATGTATTGCATCATATGATGGGACATGAGCTTGCCAAAGAATCAAAGAACAGGGATATGTAAATTAATGTAGAAAAACCCAAAGTTCTAAGTAATAATATTTGCCAATATCTTCATTACATTACTGCCTGAAAATATCATTAGTTAGACATAATTTGAAAGAAGTTCATAAGTATTGTTGCAACTATACAAAGTTTCATAACTACAACAGAATTATTCCTAAGTTGGTATATAAGGGAATAAATTTTACTAATCAAAGCTGCTGGAAAAAAAAAAGTAAATAGAATAGCAAATTATATTAGTTTCCAGTGTCAATAAATTTATGTTGAAGAAGGCACCTAGGAAAACAGCATTCTGGTTTAAATCATGAACAAAAGACAAAAACGAGGTTCTCCAAGAGCAAGTCGAATCTTCACAGTTGAGCAAGTCAATGGCAATCAAAATTTACCTGCCTCATAATTAGACCTTGCAAGTAGAGTTCGCAAATGCTTTTTTAAGCCAATGTAGAAAAGTGAAAGGAGGGCAACCTAACTGCCAATCTCCACAGAAATATAAGATTTATTTTTATTTTTCAGGATATCAAAAATGATCTCTGGGACGTTATACCATCAATTCAACTGAAACAAATAAGTTCATCCTTTTGCATATTCTATTGTTTCACATTACACACACACAAAAATAAAATAAAATAATAAAAATAGTACATAGGTGAAATGATAAGAAAACTGCATATAACCTTTATAGAGTGAACAATCAAATACTAGTATAGGCAGAGATTCAGGCTTCTATATACGTCAGCAAGACTTACATTTATTCATGCAACATTGTCTGATCATCTTGCATACAACTGGATATACTGATGGTGGAAGTGCAAGATAAAATAGTCTCCGAGATGAACCCTCTGCACTATTTTTGGCAAATTCATGCTCTGAAATTTCTTTATCTAGTAGCTTAAAGCCCTCCTCATTGTCATAAGAACCACTAACATATTTGATCTACAAGAATACAAAAGCATTAACACATTTACTGTCACTGAAGGAAAATATCAGAGAAAAATAAGCACAGAAGGGCTGAACGCACCAATTGTAAGAACTCCGATATAACTTCTGATTGTCCAGATGAAGCATTTTTGTCAAGATAACTGCAATTATTGTCCATAACAAAAATGAATCTTATCATTTGATATATTCATCTTACTTTACACATAATATTTCACGAACGTAATTGAAGAAGCAAGGATAAAAAAAGACAATTGTCACGTGGAAATCCGAAGGGAAATGTGTAGCACCATTATTGATCAACAAGAATATTATCATGAAGCAAACTAAATCATATAGCAAGCAGGTACAAGTCAAATTTTTTCTGTTCCTACCACATCCATCTCCACAATGTGAAAGCAACTCAAATCACATCATTTTCAAAGGTGAAATAAGACATCAAACATCAGTCATAGTTTTTCTTGCTCATTATGCATGATTTAAACACTCCCATTTCACTCAATTCCACACTATGAACTGGCAAAAAAACTCATGAAAAAAATACAAAGGCAGAGTATCTCACCCACGAAGACGATTTCTGAGCTCTTCATCAGCAATCTTAGTCCTTGCATACCCGAAAATGTGAACTTCATTTGATTGCAGAAAACCCTAAACGCCAGAATCAAGAACTCCATCAAACTTTTGCCAATCATCAGCAAGATGATGTAATAAACAAGAAAGTAAAAAATCAGTATTTCTCCTGATAAACCCAAGATTTCTATCCATTACTAAGTTCATACTTGAAAACAATTAGCACAAGTGAATCATAGAAGATGAAATCCATTCTAGCTTTAAATCAAACACAACAATAGAATCACCAAAGAAGAAAAACAAGATAAAATAAAGACAAAAATTCCACATCAAAACATAAAATTTTTATTGTACTACCTGGCGGTAAAGATTGAAGAGAGCTGGGAAAGTCTTCTTTTTGGCAAGATCACCAGAGGCACCAAGCACAACAATCGAAAGGCACCCAGTTTCAGGCACATTCTCATATTCTCTAGAAAATGAATCACTTCTGAAACTAGATCTTTTCTCTATACACCACTGACCTGAACTCATTTTCTAAATTCCTTCGAACTTTCCTCTCTCAAGATTGATCTATTTAGACATACAAAAACATGAGTTGAACAAAGCTAAACCATTGAAAGAATAACCAGATATAAGAACATTTAAGAGAAATCCCATGAACAAACAGATCCAAATGATACCAAAATAACTCAATAAAATCAAAAGAAATCATCATGCACAGAAACTGACAACCAGAAATATATGTAATCAAGATCAGACACAAAGAACATACCAAATCAAAATTCGAGAGAATCCCTACAGGGGAAGTTGAAGAGTGTGAAAGATAGTTATATGTGAAAAACAAAGAAATGGAGATTAGCTTCGAAGTTTTGAAATTTGGTTAATCATGATTTATTTCCATCGATTATTTTTCTTTTTCTTCACCAAACTGTGTTTGTTTATTAGTACGAACATATTATTACCATAATGGCACAATGCCAATTAGCCGCCGGCGTACTATAGCTGACAGAAGCTGGTTGGTTTATGCGAATCGCCCCTTATTTACTATGTTTTTCCATTTGTGCCCAATATGTGCACAAATTACTACAATTGGATCCCGTTATGTACGGATATATTAGCATAAAATGAAGTTGCTTCTTTGATTGACCCTTGACAGTTGACACTTGTCTCCATAAATTATTTGTTTTTTAGTTATTTCGGCCCCATGATCAGTAAGAAATATATTTTAATATTAATTTAGTGACAAAATTAGTTTAAGCTGACAAATTTTTGTACTTTCTAATTGTCAGTAAAGTTAATATTTTGATATCTTGAAAAGAGCAGAAAAGTCCGGCCAAAATATAAAATGGAAAAAGATGCGGGGTTAAAGTGGAAAAAGAAAAGTATACGGAGGCGCAAAGAGCAATATGAGGCCCCTGCTATGAATCAGCCGTTGCTTTTCCCTCCCAACAACTAACTAGTAATTACTGAGGTCAGAATTTGGTACATTTAGGATCACGAAACTAATATAATCAACGCCAATCCTATTCCAAATCAAGACGGACTTGATAGGTCAATATGACAAACCAGTGGTCAGATCTTGACCATGAGACACGTAACGGCTTTGACGCCACCCATCTTTCAAGATACCAAAGGGACCCACGTACATAAAACAAAGTCATACACGATTAGAAAATGTGCAATTAATCATTTTTTTAATTCCCAATATTATTTAATTGGAGTTAAATTAACGAATAAATTTTTTTTAATATTAATTTTTATCATTTACATTTATGAAATTTGAATTTAAGATTTTATTAAAAAAAATAAGTACAAAATCATTTAAACCAATATATCAATAATGCTCTGTCCAATTTTTCTTTTTAAGATGGAGATCGTGCAATTTTATCATTAATTTTTCTTAAAAAACTAATTTTATTATCTTGAATTATTATTGTCTTAGAAATTTAAGGTCAAATGTCCATTTTTTCCTCTAACATTTTTTTAAATGTTCAAATTTATCCCTAAAATTTATTTTGGGACAAATTTGTACTTAAAGTTTGTAAAATAAGAAATTTTTACCTCCGTAATCAATTGCCGCTAACTTTTATTATTAATTTTTGAGTTGACCACTGACATGGATCGAGTGAGAAACGTGTCACTCATCTATTGGATACGTCAGCGACACATGTTCAGCGTTTGGTGCATTTTTGCCCCTAACGTTTGTAAAATGGGAGATTTTTGCCTCCCGCCATCAATTGCTGCTAACTTTAACCATTAATATATTAGTGTGCCGCTGACATGAATCGAGTGAGACACATATCGCGCATCAATTGGACACGTCGGTGACACGTGTATAGGGCGTGAATCACACGTTCCTGCCTTTTTTGTTGACCATCAATTTGTTCTCTATTCAAATATTCAATCAAAGAAATTGATGACCACAAAGAAGTAAATTTAAAAAAAAAAAAGCCAGTGAATGCACTAATCGCAAGAGATCCAGCAAAAATAAATCTATTTGATACGACAGCATTTTCAGGTGAAGTCGGAGTATCACATGGAAAGTCAAATGTAATAGAAGGCGAGAAAGATGAAGGAGAATGAGCCAGAGGTCTGAATCTCGAAGCCAAAGCAATGGTAGACGGTCTGACTCTCAAAGCAACAGCGGGCATCGGCGTCCTCGTAGGCAAGGGAGTCTTCATATGCGTGGGAAAAGACACTGGTATATGGTGTAGGAACCAGTGATTTCACCGAAGGAGGAGGAGGAGGAGGAGAGGAAGGGGAAGTGGAAATCCTCATAGGCAGGAATGTGTGATTCAGGCCATGGACCCGTGTCGCTAATGTGTCCAATGGATGTACGATATGTGTATCACTCAATTTACGTCAGTTGTCAATTAACATATTAACGGTCAAAATTAGTAGCAATTGAATGCGGAAGCAAAAATCTCCTATTTTACAAAAATTATGGACAAATTTGAACATCTGAAAAAACGTTAGAAGAAAAAATGCACCAAACATTTGATTCACGGGTTGGACATGTGTCACTGACATGTCCAATAAATGCGTGACATGTGTCCTATTCGATCCACGTCGACAGTCAACTAACGGATTAAATATCAAAATTAACGGCAATTGACGGACAAAGTAAAAATCTCTCATTTTACAAATGTTGGAAACAAATTTGCCTCAAAATAAACGTTAAAAGCAAATTTGTATATTTAAAAAAACTTTATGAACAAAAATGCACTTTTGGCAAAATTTTAAAATTGAATTAAATTGGTCCTTATTAAATTTTCTATATGGACTTAAGTCATTTAATATAACTATCAAGCAGTTAAGAAAATGTTTTAAGATTGGATTTCATTTAACAATAAACTAATTGTCAAAGTGCCTTGAATTTTCTTTTGTTCTAGATGCAGCAATAGTTGAAGAATTCCATCAACTTTATTCAAAGGCCACCATTCTAGATGCAGCAAATGTTGAAGGCCACCGAATTCTTTTGTTGAATTTGGTGGCACAGTGGCACAATTTTTTGCCTATAAAAAGGTCTCCCCTTATCATTTGTATGTGTATCATAATTAAGAGAGAGTTAAGAGAGTTAATGCTCTTATAATTAAGAGAGCATTTTGTGAGATTATTGGGTATAATTGGGTTTTGGGTTGAGAGTTAAAACACCAAGAAAATTGTATTCTCCATTTGATAGTAAAATTATTGCTCCTCTTCTCCCGTGGACGTAGGCACATTGCCGAACCACGTAAATTTTGTGTGTATTTATTTTTATTACTTTGACTATTTCTTCATTGTTGCCATTAAATTACTATCTAAATAGCCTGTCGATCCTAACACTAATATATTTTAAATATTAGTATTTATATATATTACCTATAATTAAAATGATTGAAAATTCAACAATTTTTAATTGATTAGAAATAAAAATGTAATTACAAAAAGATATAATAGTATCTACGATATAATGAAATAAAGCATGGTAACATTATTTTGTCATAATTAATTGTGGTGTACCGTATTTTATAGGTCATATTATTCCACACTATGAATATATATAAAAAAAAGTTGTATATAGCAAGCGGAATTTATAATTTCACCCACAAACTGTCTAAAGTAGTTTAGCTAATTAATTATTCCTTAAGCTGCTTAAGTTATAGTTAATCAATAAGTGGTAGTTGAACACATTTTCAACCATAATTTTAGGTAGGTGGACCTTAACTAATTTAATTTAGATATGATTTAGGAGGAAGATAAGTCAAACATTTCCAATAATCTACTGCCACGTGTCTAAAAATGTTAAAACACTACGGCCAAATGTGTATTTTTACCTCTAACGTTTCTCCAAATATGCAAATTTGTTACTAACATTTATTTTAAAACAAATTTGTTCATAACATTTGTAAAATGAAAAATTTTTCCCTCTACCGTCAGCGGTCAACTAATGTATTAACGGTCAAAGTTACCGTTAAATGATAATAAAAACAAAAATCTCTCATTTTTCAAACGTTAGGGGCAAATTTACACATTTGGAAAAACGTTACGGGCAAAAATGCACATTTGACACCCAAATATTTGATTCACATATTTAATGGATACATGATACGTGTCCCACTAGCGATCAACTAACGTATTAACGGTTAAAGTTAGAGGCAATTAACGGTAGAGGCAAAAATTTTCCATTTTACAAATATTAAGGGTAAATTTGTTTCAAAATAAACATTAAAAATAAATTTTTACATTTAAAAAAATATTAAGGGCAAAAGTGCACTTCTAGCCAAACACGATTATCAAACTAGGCGTTGAATGAATGGATAAAAAACTAATGATACAAAGAGTTACGCACAGCCTCCATTTGGACACTTTTTTTTTTCATGGCTGAAGGATTAAATTGAATTTTGATAGTGAAATAAATTTCTCTTCTAGCAATTTTATTTTTAAAAAATTAAAATTGAGTCAAATAAATTTTACTTTAGCAATCTCTCGAGCTTAAAAGACAAAATACTTAAGATTGGACTTGTGGCAAAATAAACATGCTAAAAAAAATCATAACATAAATATAGTTTTTTTATATAAATATAATTTTTAGAATGACGGTAGAAATTGAATTTTAATCAACTAAAAAATTATTGGATTTTCGACATTTTGAATTATATGTAACTTTCGAAATAAATATATATTTTTTTTGAGAGAATGGCATAAATATATTAATATAGTGGAAATATGTAAAACATAACTCGAAATATGGATAGAGTTTCATATTAAATAAAATTGAGTAACTTAATCTGATTTGAATTATATATTCTTATCTTAAAAAAAATTTAAATTATAATAGAGACAGATCTCTAACTTTTAGTATCTCTAATAATAGATATGAAATATCAGATTTTGATAATGAGAATTATTAACGTCGCAAGGCTCGTTCATACTCATGCTCTTTTTCTCTTAATTAGATTGTGAAAAAATTGTTGTAATCCCACACATAGATAAAAGTCATATTAGTGACCAAAAACTAAGAGATCCTTGTGACGCTTTTGCAACTTTTATGCGTTAGAAGAGATATGCACCATTATTTAATATTACCATCATTATTTTGTTTAATTTTCCCTCCTGATTTAATTGATTATTGTGATAAATTTGAAGAATTTATTTAATTATTAAACCATAATGGTGAAATATTTGGTAAAATAAAGAAAAGGGTGTTGATTCTTGAAATATGATATGAAGTAGTCAGATGAATATTTTCATTGCAAAAATATTTATTTTTGATTGACTATATATAAGGAAAATCCTCTTTGTTGCCGTCAAGGACGTAGCTATAGGTGGAAATGAGTGGGGATTAATTGAGTCTATTCAAATGCACAAAATTAAAATTTTATGTGTAATTTTTTTAATTTAATTTAATTTTAACTCCACTAAAAATTAAACTTGATCACAATTAAATAAAAAGAATAATATATTCTTAAAATTTTAATCCCACTCACTGAAAATTCTGGCTTCCCTAGTTACGGTAGCAAAGTGTACTTGGCCCTTGCTAATTCTCTCTTGATTCAATACACGTCATACATTACTTTCTCCTGTTGATAATTATTTTCGTGTCAAACAAATTGATACTTTTTTTTAAATAAATATATTTGGAATTTGAAATTTGATGTTATATTTGTCATGATATGGAACTTCCTTGAAAGGTTGGTAATGATAAATAAATGAATTAAAAAAAAGGTTGGTGGGTTGATGATGGAATGATGAAGAATGCAATATAAGTTGCAATCTGACTTTTTATTTTATTTTCCAATATTCCATTTCTGTATATTGTATAAAAAGAGTGAATTGTAAAACTTTCAATCATTTAAATGATAAGTGATCGGTAATTCCATAATTGGAGAGGGCAAGGAAATAATAAATTATTTAGTGAAATATATGCAAGCCTCCTCCAACATCAATTAGGATTTTGATTCCACTTTCAAAGTTAAAAGACTTTAGATCCAAATTTTGGCTTCTAATACAATATTTGCTATGCAAGTAAATTCTCATTGTGTTTAAAAGGTTACCATTTTATAATAATTTTCTTGAATTCTCTAGCTAAATACACTCAACTATTAAACTTCTCTATTCATTTTTATCTGTCATTTTCACTAAAATTAATAAATATTAATTAAATTTAAATTTAAAATCAAATTAAGTAATTTAATATACAAATTTAAATTCAATCGGTCAATTTTAATTGAAAAAAAAAATTATATTAAAAAAAATTAAATTACATTAAAAATATAAAGTAACATATAAATGCAATTTAAATTTTATTTAAAAATGACATATAAAAAAGCAGCCAGTATTATTTTGTATTATTATAACAAAAAGTCAACCCTCGGACACCACCTATTAGACAATCTAAATCCTGAATCTCACTTGTAAGAAGAAAACAAACTTCATATGGAGCCGTTAGGCCTATTTTGACCCATGCGTTTCTCTTAGTTTTTGGTTGAGGCTTTGATTTGAACTAATAATAGCAAGTGGGCCACGTTAGATTGGGCATTCAAAATAAACATCTAAATTACTAAATCAAACCCAACCTCTAATGGGCGCAACAACTATGCATAGGTGTACCAAACCCAACCTCTAATGGCCCAAGAGAGCCCAACAACTATGCAAGGTATACCTAACCCAACCTCTAATGGCCAGAGAGCCCAACAACTATACAGCAGCTATACATAGCTATACCAAATAGCAAAATGGGTCCGGTTCAGGTATACCCAAGTGAATAATAGAAAATATATTTTTGAAAAGAAAATTAAAAAAACAGGTATTCCATGCAATTTCTTCTAATGTTTGCTACGAATGATAGAGAAATAATGGAGAAGGAATTTAAAATTTAAACTGAGTTTAAGAACAGGTAAGACAATTTTTGTTGATGCCTTGCATTGCAGTCCCTGGTTCTAAACTAATATTTCATAACATAATATATAAGTTGATCAAGAAAGACATACATTACCAGCAGAGAAATCACTTGGCATTCAATAAATTGGCACAACCATAACATAATATTCACAAGATCTTAAGTGTGAATAAACTTTACAAAAGTTGCCATAAGAAACAACTTCCCAACTTCTTTTGCAACTTCTCTACCATTTCAGTTTCCTTTGTTTTACATTCTTTTAAGTTACCCTCAGAAATCTACTTCCATGGAGTTTATGTTGGATCTTGCCAGCAGAGAAATGACCGGTCAGGAAGGCAGAGACAATCGAGCTTCTCACTTGCAGAGTTTGTTGTATCACATTTTGAACCACTTAGGCTTCGAGGGTTTTTTCTGAGCAGTCGTTGATTCTTGAGGAACAGGGGAAGGAGCAGCCGGTGCAGGGTCTGGTGAAGAATGTGCAGGCTCTTCTGCTTCAGAAATAACATCCAAACCTTTCAAAGACATTATTTCTTCTTGGAGGAAAGGACCAGAATCGAGTGCTGCTGCATTATCTCCTGTATATTCCATAAAGACAAATATTAGTTTGCTACACCGTTATCACTATAGCATAACAGGTGACTAAATTAGCCAGTCATGAGACATCAATAAATAAACAAAGATATTGAGCTTCACGCAATCTTATCCCTATAACAACACCAGTATCTCTCCTGCTGATCACATGTATAGCATATAACATGTGAAGCCCAGTGGAAGTGCCATTTCCCCAGGTTCTCCAAGAATAAATGCCAAAATGCCCCAAATCAAACAGGAAATGAGAAAATTTTGCTTCTATAATCACAAACAAATGACATGAATTGTGCACAAGCTTAAAATTTTGAATCTAGAGCAGGAGCATAAACAACTTCAGCATCAATATAACGAATCAACAATAGTACACTAAGCCCAAAAGATATCACTACTGAGGTTCAAAAGCCTCGGTAATAACTATTGAATTCATCATACTCTTAACCAACAGTAGAAAAGTAGGCAAAAGGCACATTATTGAGAACAAATAAATATGAGTATTAGGTTATAAGAAACAAGTTAATGTAGCCTGTAATTGAAAATAGGAATTCAAGCTGTGTATATTTCATATTTAGGGGAATCCAAAACATGAACTAACCTTGTGGCAAATCATATGAAAAGTAAACGATTGCACCAGGAACAAAACCAGCTGAGTAAAAATCCTGTGACAAGTCTTTTATCTGCTTTTTGGGAGGAGTGGTATCTGTAAAATGAGCATGCATTAGGCTTTACTACTTAGCTCAAGCAAAAACTCACAATAGTACCCAAAAAAAAAAAAGAATTCACGCATTAAATATTGTTTTTGCTTACATAAATAGAATGGTACTTCTGGCCGGGCTACCACTTTGATGAGAAGATCAACTAAGCTCTGAATCTTTTCTGATGGAAGAAAAGTTACCTCCAATGTATGATTGTCAGGAAAACGAACCCTAATAACAACCTGTATACATGAGCAACTGGACAGGTTAAATCCTAACCAAACCAAATACTATTGTAGTTAACAAGAGTTGAGCTCCAGCCAGTGGAACTAAAAGATTAAAGAATCAAGAAAGTACCTTTGTTATTCTCGACTTGCGAGCTGCTTCTTCTGCTTCTCGAATCTTTCTTGTCTTTAAATATTTATCTGTTTATAGTCCATCAACACATTAAGAAATAAACATGGATTAGAATGTCTATTTGATTCCTTGATAAGTATATAGCAGCAAAACTGAACAGGGATTGCACTTGACTGGGCCCAAAATTTATAACTTCCCACAAATAACATTGTTATATATGTATAATAAATAAATAAATAAATAAAATGTCAATTCATGAAAACACGGAAAAATTCTTTCCCAAACTGCAAAGCAATAGACAGGAAGGAGAGTAAGTTTTTTGAATTGTTTCTGTCAATAATACGATAAGGTCATTTTAAGTATTACCTTCCTTTTTTGTTGCCATTATTCGATAATAGTCCTCAGCAGTGAACTCATAGAAGTCATCTGACTCCTCTGCACAGAAACAAAAACAACACATTTTTAACTAATCATAAATTGATATTGAAATTTAGTCTAGGTTCATACTTTGGCCTTGATGATGACCTAATGCTTGAAGACATTACCTTCGTTGGAGACTTGATTTACTGATGGAGACAGCCCTGATGTTTCAAAAACTCGTAAATCTCGTGCAAACTTTTCTTTCACAGCTTCAAGTTTGGCCTAATATCAAGCAAGGAAAACAAAGAGTCAACACCTAAGTAACATAACCTTAGAGATGCAGGGTTCAAACCACATTACTTGAGACTTTTATGTGTAAAATGATAATTGTACAAACATATTGAATGGTTACAAGGACATAAGTACACAAAAATAATTTATTGTTTCAATATTCGCACATGAAGTAGAAAAAAAAAGGATAATGTGAATATACTATGTGTTTTTGGGAATTAAAGCATACTCTCATCTTGACTAAAAATTCATAAAACCTTTTTGATTAATTAGACACATAAAGATATAGGATAAACGCCAATTAATTCAAATATCAATGGGACTCATGCAATAAATAAGGAATACTCCCTACAATCCATAGTGTGATAGTACTCGTAGCAACTAATATGGTCATAAGATAATGTAAGTTTCAGAGAACAAATCACCAAAGTCCAGATGGCCCAGACCTTCAAATTTTTGTAGAATCTAATCTATTTCTCATGATAAAATTAAGAAAAATATAGAACTTCTCGCAGTAACACCCACCCAAAAAGAAGCACATCAACACTTCAAGGCATCAAAGAGAACTAAAATAAAACGAGCAAATATAAGACCAAAGGCCAAAATTTTAATACGTATCCGACCAACGCATTATGACCGTTCAATTGGCAAACCAAAAGATAAATCATCTGCTTGAAAAAGTACTACAACCAAGCTCCATATAGTATAAACTTTAGAGATGCTAATGGCAATAAAAATTTGCAATCAATAATGCTTGCTGGCCATTATTTCAGTTTAAATATTAGGATCTACATCCCCATCGCTAATTTCCCAATTCATCTCATCCTATAATTTCATAAAATACCAAACTTCATACACTAAATTATGATCCCAAAACAAGACACACTATTTCGAAATTAGTAAATTTTTTGACCTAGCGTACAAACCCAGATAACCAACAATCAGCCATTGAAACACAGAAACCCTATCTTACAAAACCCGATAGACCCATATCTCGAATCAAAGAAAACCGTGCTAAGAAGAAAACATTAAAGAAAGAAAAACCCAAAAATTTACAAACCTTAGCTGCTTGGGCCTCCATGATATCAATGGCGGTGAGTCGTCTCCTCTTCAGAGCAAAAGGTGAAGAACCAGTATACATCAGAGAGAATAAACCAAAACCGGATACGAAGACAAAGTGGAAGCGTAAATCCAATAAGGTTGTCGTATCTATATTAGCTAAAAATCCTAAATCAAAGTGGAAAAGTAGAAAAATATTATTTTTTTGATAAATAAGGAAAAATATAAAATAAAGAACAAATTCTAATTAGACACAAGCCAACGCAATGGTCGGTATCTTTTTATTTGTTGATTTAAATATACGTTTTTATTTACTATATTAAATGGTACCATATAAAAAGGGATAAAGTATATTTTTGCTTCCAAACTATCGAAAATAGGATGAAAATACCCTCGATTTTTTTTTGGTCAATTTTTATCCCTCAACTCAATTTTATGATTGAAAAATACCTTCATAATGGACGGAAATTCCAACAGGCAAAAAGAGCTAACGGCAGTCAATCACGTGTCGACTTGATTTAGGGGTAAAAACCGACCAAAATAAAATTTAAAGGTATTTTCACACTAATTCTCATAGTTTGATGGCATTTTCACACCATTTCTCATAGTTTGAGGGCAAAAAATCTCTTTTGAAATGGACCCATATCAATATGTTATTAGCTGCCGTTAACTCTGTTTGCCAGATAGACTTTCCATCTATTGCGAGAGTATTTTTCAACCATAAAATTGAGTTTAGGGGTAAAAACCGATCAAAAAAAACCCTATTTTCGATAGTTTTATAGCAAAAACACACTTTATCCCTATAAAAAAAAAGATAATTCTCTAATATATTTTATCTACATTAATTAATACACATTTATTTATTATGTAATGAATATCAAATTTATAAAGGTATTAAGAACCATTTGAATTTACACCGAATAGATATATAAAGAATAATAAATCATAAATAGATTTAAACTTAAATATATTTTACAATAAAAACTAGAAATTAAAATTTTTCATTATAAAAAAATCCATGCAATCACGTCTCAACTATTAGCTGAATGTTAAAAATTTTATTTTTGAAAAATTTATTGATAACCTCTTGCATTACGATATTATATTTTTCTATCACATAATATTTTATTACGTATTATTATTAAATTATTTTTTATCCCTTGGTTTTCCTTCTCATTCTCAATTTTCAGAAAATACTTCAAGATAAAATTCCATGATTTGAATTTTCATGGTGAGATGAGATTCCTACTAAAAAAAGATTCTCAATCTAGAAGAAAGAAAATATATTAACTATATATATATATTTTTTTACAGAATAAGAAAAAGGGATAAATCTGGAACCCAATATCATTAAAAATAGCTTTATCGTTGAAGTGTCCCTATAAAACATATATTAACTATATTCTTTTTGATTGAATAAAAGCGTAATGGAAAATGATAGACACATGCTATAGTTTTTTTTTTATAGGAATATACACACTAAGTTGCTTAGTTATGAATTATGAATTAAATATAGAGCTAATTCCAATAAATAAATATAATATCCAACATTTAATTTTTTACTATTTGGACGCTAACATTTTGTGCTTTTTCATCTCTATTAATTTTTCATTAAATCCAACGAAAATTTAAATTTTTTATTTAAAAAATTCATTTTTTGAATTTCTATTTAATTGTTAATATAATTAAAATTTGATAAAATTTTATTTTAATTTTAATAATTAATTTGACACCTTTTTTAAAAAAATCACAAAATAAAAAGTGATTTTTAATTTGATCATAACTAAAAAAATATTTGGAAAATTTTCACTTTCAAATTGTGACTTTTTTTGTTGAAAGATATTAGATATATATTTAAATAAGAGTAGTAAATTTAAAGAAATCATTGCAATTTAATCATTAGAATTTATTATTAATTTTTAGTTATATTAATAACTACATAAAAATTCAAAAAAATGAATTTTTTTATTAGAAGATTCAAATTTCTGTTAGTTTTAAATTTTAACGGAAAAATTAATGAAGTCACTTAATTGAAAGAGCATCAACACATTAATGTCCATTTAGTAAGAATTTAAATATTGGGTGTTAAATTAAAATTCAAATGAAATATTGGGGGTTAAAAAAAAATTATTACACACCTCAACTTTATGAATAATTTTTTCAACACTTAAAATTGATAAAAATAACTTTTTGCCCATCCGAATTTGACAATGTGCATACGTTGCCCTTCGATATTGACAAAAGTCTACCTTTATTTCGGGATTTTTTTTACGTATATTTTCTTTATTATGCTTAAGAGTTTTTAAATACACGTTTTATTAAAATCGCATAAATTTAACAAATAAAATGCACATATCAAAAGAATGCAAGAGTATTTATATATATTTTTTAATGTCAATGGATAATATATGTATATTATCAAATTAAAGCGAGCATTAAACTATTTTTATCAATTTTAGATATATAAAATATCATTTATAAAATTGAGATGTGTAACTATTGCATAGGTATATTTTATGTGTTATCCCTTATTTTGATGATGTTACTCTTATTCATGCAAACAGTAATTTCTGCGTGTTATCCTTGGTTTTATATCAACCTCACTGTAAATGCATGTATGAAAATTCAAACTTGTTACAATTTTATTTTATTTGTTAAAGTTATCTCTTAGTTATAATTAATTTTTTTTTATTGCCTGTTCTTTTCTTAATTATTTATTATTTGTCCGGCCAGCTTTGCACCATCATCATCTCAGGAAAAAAGCAACCCCAATACTTATAACAACATTGATAAGACATGATATAAAGGCTTTTATTTTAAGTCCAAAATGAACAGCAACATACCCTCACCAAACATATTCAATGCCTTTTCCTTACTCATGCCTTACTTTGTGAAAGTTGGCACCCAAGCAAAGCAACATTTCTATAGCCTGTAGCGAGTGGCATTCCAAAGCTTTAATAGCTATACAAATTAATTACATCCATGGATATTGAAATTATATTTTAATAATAATTCAATTATAAAAAAAATTATTCTATAAAAATATTTCAACCTTTTTAATATTTCAATTAAAATCAATTTGACCGAAAAATCATGAATTCAACATTAAATTTCAAGCTTTTGAAATATTTCAAAATATATTACATGAAAACTTTTAAAAACATACGATTTAAAATATTCCAAATTGACGCGGTCTATCATGTTAGCATTTCGAACGTCATAGACTATTTATGGTATGTTTGGATAGTGATAGGGTATGCTTCATTAATATATTGTTGTTTAGAGAATCATGCTTGAGCAAATGGTTATTTCCAATAATACCATTACACGATATTTATTTGGCTAGTTGGTTTGTTAAAGTATTAATGTTTAGATTTCTTTAACATGTTTGTAAATATACGGATTCATCAAAATACAAGGTCCAAAAAATGATTATCATTGTCTTTCTCATTAGTGGAGAGTCTTGTATTTCTCTAGCCTAGAGAGTTTCATTTTGTCGTGCCCTATTAGCAAGTTTTCTAGTAATTATGGAACATCGTATGGCTAGTCTTTCATTATTAGGTGAAGAAAATGAGAAGATAGATTTGGGAGAGGGTGAGGAGCTATGCAATCAGGAGTTCAATGAGTTTTATTTAGTGGGTAGATTTATCGCTCTATCAATTTCAATGCTATGGGACACTGATTAGCCGGTCTATGGCAGCCTAGTACAGGTTTGATTATTAAGGAAGTTACTACACAACTTTTTTTTTTATTTCAGCTTTTTCATCCTATCGATTTTAAGCATTTTCTGAATGATAGTCACTTACTGATTCTATATCATTTATAGAAGAAGGATGTTCATTGGACAATTTTTCTTTTTCATGTTCCATTTTGGGTGCAAGTGTATGACTTGTTGATTGGGTATATGTCTGAAAGAGTGGGACATTAGTTAGGGAACTTCCTTGGGAAGTTTATGGAGTATGATGCTAACAAAAATGTAGGCATATAGAGGAGTTACATGAGAATTATAGTACTGGTGGATGTTAGGGTTTCACTAAAATGATGGAAGAAGATTAAGAAAAAAGGGAGAGAATGGTTGCTGGTCAAATTAAAATATGAAAGATTGAGTACATTCTACTTTTTCTGTGGCCTTTTGGGTCATTTGGATCATTTTTTGTGGCAAGCATTTCCCTATTCCAGAAGCTGAAATCACTTGTGAATGGGGACCAGATTTGAGAGCTCTAGTGGGGCGGGGAATGAACGGTGACTGCAAGAAGATAAGGAAGTTACGATCCAAGAACAACTGGGAAAGTCGGATCATGGGGAGAAAATAATGAGATATGGTATGGTATGTTCAAATTCAAAATTGAAAATTTCGGTTTTGGTTTGTGGCATAGAAGATTAGTTTTCGGGTTTCTAGTATCAACATGGTTGCATGAAAAAAGAAAGTTCCTTAGAACCGGGATTGTAGTAAATGCTGACATGGATGGAGATATGAGTCAAAAGGATGATTGGCTGGAGCTTTTGGAGGATAGGAAATGAAGATGGGCTGGAGTTCAGATTCAGGCCTAAGAGGATCATATGGTAGTGGAAAGCTTAGCCCACATGGATATTATTAATGTTGTTTCAATGGTGGTGATGATTCTTCAAATTTAATATCAGCTGGCCTAGGAATTGAGGCCCGTCGAGAGCCATAATAGGCCTGGCCTGGAACTACCATGGGCTTGGCAACCCACGAGCAGTGCTAGCTCTCTTAAAGTCAGTTAAATCATGTAGGCCTTAGTTTATCTTTTTGATGAAGACTTTGGTAAATAAGTTAAAAATTGAGGAGATAAAAGTCAAAATAGGTTTTGAGGGGTGTTTTATTATTGAGAAAGAGGGTTGAAGTGGGGGTTTAGCTTTCTTATGGAGGAAAAGTGCTCAGTCTAAGTCGTTAGGTTTCTCTTGCAATCATATTGACATGGAGGTTGTCGAAGAAGATGATAGTGTGCGGTGGCACTTACAGGGTATCACGGGTTCCTAAAGAGATCTTGTAGAAAGGAAGCTTGGGATTTTCTAAGATCTCTGAGTAGATCTTCATCCTTATCGTGGTGCATCCTCAGTGATTTCAATGATTTGTTATGTGCCGATAAGAAGTTTGGTGGAGCTGACCATCCTGGGTCGCTTTTTCGGGGTTTTAAAGAAGTTGTTCATGAGTGTGGGTTGCGGGATATTTCTTTGGAAGGCAATGAGTATACATGGGAAAGTGGTCGTGGGATAGCTATATGGGTTTGTAAAAGGCTAGACAGAGCCATGGTAACGGCTAATTGGTTGAGCTTGTTCTTAGATGCTATACTAAAAAATTGTGTTGCGCCAGTGTCTGATCACTCCCCTTTGGAGCTTGTTACTATGCCTTTGAGGACTTGACAAAGGAATTCTTACAAGTTTCGCTTTGAGAATAGTTGGTTGAAGGAGTCTAGGCTACATTAAACAGTTGTTCAAGCTTGGGCTTCATCTGTTTTATGGGACTATACTCACCGTATTCAGAGTTGTGCTATAGCTATTGATATTTGGAGCTTTGATTTCATACGTCGATTTTGGTCTAAAATTTAGTCATGTAAAGACCAACTTCTTATGTTACAAAATTCTTCTAGTAATGAAGATTCTGAGCTATTCAAAAGTGTCAAAGTGGAGCTGGCTAATCTTTTATTATAGGAAAAATAATATTGGAAGCAAAAGGCTAAGCTTTTCTAGTTGAAAGGTGAGGACTCGAATTCAAAATTCTTTCATGCTATGGCTTCAACTAGGAAAAAATCTAATCAAATTCATAAGCTTCAAAATGGTTTGGGGTTATGGATAGAGAAGCGAGAAGGGATTTGTGAAGTAGCTAAGTCTTGTTTCCATAATTTGTTTTGCTCTAATTATGGGGGTCATGTTCCAAATATTGATTATGTTGATGCTAAAGTTTCTGTTGTTGACAATGATAGGCTTTTGGCTCTTTTTCTATTGAGGAATTTAAGAGAGTTGTGTCCTAATCCGGACAAGTCACCAGGTCTGAATGGGTAAAATCTTACTTTCTATCAAAAATTTTAGTCGTTGTTTAGTGAGGACATTTTTTTCTGCTGGTTGCTCACGGTTAGCTTGTAATCAATTCCCAGCTGGTTTAAATAATACCAGTATGGTTTTAATTCCTAAGTGTGAGCAAATTGAGAGTATGAAAGACTTAAGGCCCATTTCCCTTTGCAATGTCTTGTATAAGATTGTGGCTAAAGTTATGACGAATAGACTGAAATTGCTTCTGCCTCATATCATTTTTAATGCTCAGCTTGCTTTTTTTCTAGGGTGGTTTTTTAACGATAATTTCATTGCAACTTTTGAATTGATTCATCATATGAAGAGGAAAACTAGGGGAAAAAGAGAGAAGTGGCTCTGAAAATATATTTTAGCAAGGCTTATGATAGGCTTGATTGGTCCTATCATAAAGCTATTATGCTGTTAATGGGGTTTGCTCAAAGATGGGTGGATTGGATTATGCTATGCGTTTCTATCGTGGAATATTTCATGGCTGTTAATGGGCAGAAAGTTGGCCCGATTGTTCCAGGTAGGGGGATTCATCAAGGAGACCCCTTATCCCCTTATCTTTTTATCCTTTGTACGGATGGTTTATCCTCTCTGATTTAGTCTATTGCAAGTTAGGGTCAGATCAATGGTTGCTGTGTGGCTCGAGGTGCTCCAAAGGTTACTCATCTCCTTTTTTGCAGACAATAGCTTTTTCTTCTTCTTAGCTGATTTACAAGATGTAGCTTATATGCAAAACATTTTTGTATTTTATGAGAAGAATTCAGGCCAAGTAATTAATTTCTAGAAGTTTGGCATTTTCTTCAGTGCTAATGTGGGTAACTCGGTTAAGCGTTCTATTTCCTCGGCTTTAAATGTTCATGCTTCTTTAAACACGGGTATATGCTTTGGACTCCTTTATCTTATTGGCAAAAATAAAAAGTCAGTATTTGCTTTTTTGCGTGATAGATTGTGGAAAAGATGGCAAAATAAGCTCTTATCTCAAGCTGGCAAAGAAATTTTTCTCAAGTCAATAACGCAGGCCATTCCAATGTGTTGCATGAGTACTTTTATTTTGCTGGTTTCACTTTGTGATGAGCTGCAAAGAATGATGAATTCTTTTTTATGGGGTTCAAAAGATAATGGTCACATAATAATTCATTGGTTTGGTTAGAGTAAGTTGTGTGTTCGAAAGGATGCTAGAGGTCTTGGTTTTCATGATCTGCATAGTTTTAATCGTGCTTTGTTGGGTAAGCAGGGTTGGAATTTACTGACTAATCCTCATACTTTGGTTGTTAAAATTCTCAAAACTAAATATTTCCCTCGATGGGATTTTCTTAATGCCCAATTGGGTAGTAATGCAAGTTTTGTTTGGAAAGGCATTGGAGCTCCAAAGATGTGCTAGATAATGGTTGTCGATGGAGGATAGGGGATGGTTACGATATCAGTGTTTGGTGAGATCACTAGGTTATCTCTAGTCCCAACTTCTTGCTCATAACCCCGCCCATTGAAGATTTAAAAGAGTTAAAAGTTTGTGATTTACTGCTGGAGAATTCGAAGTTGTGGGATATGGAATTGTTGGCTAGCCTAGTTAATTCGATTGATGTAGATTGTATTTGTAGCATCCTATTAAGTCGTAAAGGAGGTCCAAATAAATTGATTTAGCATCATTCTTGTAATGGATGTTATTCGGTCAAAGCTGGCTATCATGCTCTTCGTAGTTTGGAGAGGAGTTCTGCGAGCAATGTTTCTGGGGGCTCTTGGAGAAAGCTCTAGGAACTGGATATTCCTCCAAAGCTTCAATGTTTCTATGGAAAGCATGTTATGTTGCCTTCCCACAAGGAAGAGGTTGTGCTTAAAAGGTGTGGATGTGGATAATAATTGTGTGTTTTGTGATGAGTATAGTGAGCACCCTTTCCACCTTTTCCTTGATTGCAATTTTATTGTCTCTTGTTGGCATCACCTGGGTATTTTTCTTCCTAATATCCATGTGGATAGTTTTGCAGCTTGATTTTTTGCTCTTACGAATTTATTTGACAAATAGCAACTTTATCACTGCTTGTACAATCCTTTGGGGTATTTTAAGTTTTTCTGGAAAGGGAGTGTGATGCGCCGGAACCCGCTTATGTGTTTCCCGGAGGCCCGCTTTTAGGGTCCGAGAAGAGTTCGCGTCTAGATTTTGGGCAATATGAGATATTTTGGAATCCATTTCTAATAGAATATTGGGAAAGTTCATCTAATCTCATGAAACTTTTAGGTACCTTTGAGATATTTTGGAGTCGCCACCTAATTTGTAAGAAATTGGGAAAGTTCGTCTGAAATTGGGAAAGTTCGTCTAATCTCGAAGATCTAAACCAGAGAGTGGTTCGGAACTTCACTCTTATTAATGGCTTGACTAAATTATAAATGAGTTTTTAACAATTAAATTTTTATCTTTTTTCTCACACGTCATGCAAATTAATTTAAATGCACATTCAAGCAACGAGGAAAGCAATAAAATAATGAAATAAAATAAACTACATAAATAAATTAAAAGATAAAATTGGGACAAAAATATAATCTCCCAAAATGTAAAATTGAAATAAATAAATAAATGACAAAATCAAATAAATAAACAAGTATACATAAATCGGGATATTTATTTGAAATAGGAACGTTTGTTCCTTCATGCACGCTTAAAAAATGGAGAATTATTTTTAGGAGTTTATTGAAAAAACCGGGATGAGTGATCCCATTTTATGAAAATTAATTCTCCTTTTGAAAGTAACATTTTATTAGCTGAAATTAGGACATTGGTTCTATTTTATTAGGAAAATCCGATTTATTTAATAAAAAAATATTTTTGTAATTTTTAGTTAAATGTGCATAAAATAAATGATTTTGTTACTAATTACATGACAGAATAAATAAAAAATTAAAGAAAAATAGTACAAACAACAAAAATGATAAATCAACCAAAATAAATCTCTTAGATCTCCACTTTCGTTTGCATGGGTGCTCAAATAAGGAAAAACTAAGATTTGAAACAAAAAATTAAACACAAATAAAATTAATATTAGTAATTAAATCAAGAAAATCAATTAAACACATAAAATAATGAATAATAAATTAAAATAAATAAAAAATGCATTATGGATGACAAATAAATTAAATAACAACATAATGAAACAAATAAATTAACAAATTAACACAAATAAAAAGATAAATTATGATGATGATGATGATGATGATGATAATAATAATAATAATAACAAAATAAATAACGAAAGAAAAGATGAGAAAAAAAGTAAATGAAAAAAAATAAAAAAAAGTTAAATCTATGACAAATATCACATAAAATAAATAAAAAGAACAATAAATCTAAAATATACATTTTGATTAAATGATTATAAATAAGAAATAAAAGTAATACAAAAAATGAATATATAAATAAGAATATGAGATCGATCCCAAAATGTTTAGCCTCAGAATTCGGATTTGATAGAATGAGGAAAGATAATTGATTTTCTTATTTTGATTCACTTTTATTTCTTATTTTATTTTTATTTTTATTTTTATTTTTCTTTTCGGGTTTTTTTCGAGTTTTTGGTGCTCTGATGCCGTGCGGTTTGTGCGCCGCGTGCGTGCAAGTCGTGGCAGCACAAGTGCAGGGTGCGCCCACGCGGACACGACGCCCACCCGCAGGCAACGCGGGCCGCCTAGGACGCACGTCACCAGGGGAGACGCGCGCCACCTGGGGCGCATGTTGACAGACGCGACACGCGCCCCCTGGGGCGCACGTCGCTAGGGGCAACGCGCGCCCTTGAGCCAGCAGCGGGCATGCCCCTGGTGCGGCACGCGGCCCTGCGCTGCGCACGCGCAGTCGCCTTGCTCGCCCGCGCGCACTCGTTCTTTCGATTTTTTCAGGATTTCTGCTAATTTTCAGGTTGTCTGTCCGATTTTAAAGGGAAAATTGTTTGGTTTTGAGGGGTAATTAAGGGATTTTTAACCAAAAACAATTGAGAAAACCTATTTTCCTAAAGAGGTATAAAAGGAAAAAGATAAGAAAAAAAAGAGGGGTCCTTTTTGAATAGTAAAGAAACGCATAAAACTTTGAGAGAGAAAGGGACCTTTGAGAGTAAAAAAAAAATCAATCCAAAAATTATTCCGAACCCAAGAAATCGATTCTTGGGGTTTGAGTATCAATTTTTGTTCGTTAGTTTCTTCAAAAATCTGTAATCCAATCTTTTCCATTTTATTTTCAAGCAATTTCAAGCAAATCGACGAAGGAATCATCATTTTCTTCCATTTCTCAATCCAAAACTCAAATATCTGAGGGTAAATATTTGAGCTAGATCCATTCTTTCTTTTCCTTTTATTTATATTCCCTCATTCTCCCATTGTATATATTCTTTTTTTACTTTATTTTACTGTTCTATACTGTATATTGTTGTTGTTCTCTATTGTATACTTATTGTATCATTATTATATATTTGCTGTTGTTTATTTTTTATTAATATGCTCATGTTTCTTTTATCATCTTTGTTGTTGTTTATTTTATTGTTGTTGTATATTTATTATCTGTTGTTTGTTTATTATGACTTATCCGTTTGTTATATTGTTAATATATATGTTTATCTTGCATTGTTAGGCTAGGATTTATTGTTTATCATTAATATTTGTTAACCTGTTCATCATTCATTGTTGTTTATTTTATTAAGCTTGCTGTTGCCATTGTATGTTGTTAAAACTCTTCACAAGCTTTTCACTGTTGTTCATTGTTTTTTTGTTTATTATCATCAGTAATTTATTCTTTAATGTTGCTACTGTTCATGAGTTTCTTGTGGCTTAAGATTGGTGGTTAATAATTAACTTAATAATTAATCTAGCTATTAATTATTGGATTGTTGTAATTAATCTGTGTATTGCCATTATTTATTTGTATGTATACTAATATGTTTGTCATAAATAATCCTGACTTAAAATAATTTATTTGCGTGATGTATAAACATAGTTTATAGACTAATAAATATTTAACTGATTTGTTTATATTTAATTAGTGGTATAATTTATTTAATTTATCCAATTAAATGTTTAATTAATTGCTTAATTTATTTAATTTTTTTTGGTTGTTTGTATAATCTATTTAATGGCTTAACTTATCCTTATTAATTTATTTAACTGATTTATTTGAATATTTATATGTAGTTGACCTAATTGATTGTATATGTTTAATCGACTGTTATATAATTTAAATAATGGTTAATTGATTGTATCATTTGCTTAAATAATTGTTTATTCGATTAATTTATTTAATTAGTTGCTTAGGTATATTATTTATTTGATTAATTGTTTATTTAATTAATTTATACAATCATTTGTTTGTTTATCTTATATTATCGATTTGATTTAATTCACTAACATTCTATTTTATTCTCTTTTTTTATTACCCCAAAAAGTGCTTTTTTTCACCTTGAGTGATATTTCCGAGCGAACCGGAGGATCGGGAAATTAAACACCTTCAAAACTTGGGTTTGCATTCTTAATTACCACACAGATACAATACAAATCATACATTCATTCATTACATACATACATAAATATGGGGTAATTAAAAACTTTGCGAAACAATAGGAGCAACAGCTGATCATACATTAATATAACAAAAATCATTACAATAATGTTTTGAACAAACTGGCTGATATAAAAGATAATTACATATCCAAAATATACAAAATGCGGAAGCTACTACAAAAACTGATACATGAGAGTTCTATACAAAAGAATCATCAAAGATTACAAAAGCTAAGCCCTACACTAAACCTTCCAGTGTTGGCTTGATTGGCGGTGACTCTCCCAAAGCAAAACACCTTCCGCACCTGCATGGGTAAAAACACCATGCTAAGCGATAAACGCTTAGTGGGGAAACACACAAGAAATATGGACGGCCATTCACAATGGTCGTCGAGGCATAACACATTCATAATGGCATAAGCAATTATCCATAACATAATATATATATAATCATGCTTACAAGTTAAAGCCATACATTTTGCATCTCATATCCATATCCAGATTCATATTAACCGAATATACATCTCATCATTATACTCATTCGAATACCACATTCGTATAATCACATCGAAGCAACCAAAGCAACGTAACACATAATATCTGCTAACTCATAATAGTGGATAACGAGTATACAGACAGTACCTTACGGGTACGAATCGAATACGGACAGTACCTTACAGGTACTAATCGAAACCATTTCATTTTATCATTTATAAAACATTTTACTGAGAGGACCTTAAACAAGATCCAAA
Organism: Excoecaria cochinchinensis; assembly: GCA_947683425.1. Taxonomy (NCBI): domain Eukaryota; kingdom Viridiplantae; phylum Streptophyta; class Magnoliopsida; order Malpighiales; family Euphorbiaceae; genus Excoecaria; species Excoecaria cochinchinensis. Next base: position 1,437,071 of record CANTUQ010000073.1, read on the forward strand.
TACTGAGGGTTCGCGAGGAACCCAAATAGGACCTGATCGGGGTCCAATCGGAACTGAGGTTGCAGCTATGAGACTCTATTAGGTATGCCTAACTATCCACTAAACTAACTCTCGCAGGCCATGTATAACACAATTCACATTTAATTACACATGTTGATCAATAATGAGGAACCATAAAATTTTACATGCTGTAGACACCAGGTCCCGAGGCGGCCCAAGATCAGGATTACCCGATGATGAAATAGAAGACCGATTTTCGGCAAAAAAGGTGAGAATCGATTGTTCCCTTGTCAAAGGTGTGTTTTCCGGAAAATAATAAAAAATATAATTTTTGGAAATCAAAATTAAAATGGAGTAAAAAAAAATAATAAATATAAATATATTAATTTTGTGTCAAGATTTAAAATAGAAAAAAATAAAAAAAAAAATCGCGAGTGCCGCCTGCACGGCAGGCCGCCCCTGCGCGCGAGGCAGGGGGCACCGCGCGGCCCCCTACGCGCGAGGCAGGGGGATCACGCGATGCCCCTGCGCGCGAGGCGGGGGGCACCGCGCGCCCCCCTGCGCGCGAGGCAGGTGCCTCGCGCGATGCCCCTGTGCGCGAGGCGGGGGGCACCGCGTGCCCCCCCTGCGCGCGAGGCAGATGCCTCGCGCGATGCCCCTGCGCGCGAGGCGGGGGGCACCGCGCGCCCCCCTTCGCGCGAGGCAGCAGCCTGCCCCGCGCGGTGCCGGGGCACCACGCGCGCAGCAGGCTGCCGCGCTCCCTTCGCCCTCCGCGCGACCTGTTGGTCTTCGCCTGTCCTGTTTTTTCGCTGTTTTCAGTCTGATATTTCCGTTTGTTTCACCATTTTATGCTATTTTGGATTAACTAAAAATAAAAGTTTTTTTTTCTTTTGCTTTTTTTGGCCAAGGCAAGATTAAATGAGGATTTTCCCTCATTTTCAAGGAGGACGGCAAACTTTTTACAAGGATTTTTCTTGGGCTTTTCTCTCCAGCAGCTGGTTCTTCAACCTTTTCTTCAAAAATATTCTTAACTTCTTTTTCTCTTTCTCAAGTTTTAATCTTTAAATTGCTCTTCAAAATACATAACCCATTTTCTTGAGTGATTTGGGCTTGAAAAATTAATTTCTTTTGCTCAAATCATCTACCAAAAATATTTTTATCAAAGTATTTTCTTGATTTTATTTCAAAATATTAATTTCTACATTTTGTTCAAATATTTATCACCACAAATCCGACAAGGAATATCAATCGAGACACCGTTTCCCCAATCTAAAAATTCTGAGGGTAAACATTCTTGAACTCATCCGCATTTATTTTTTGTATATTATTTATTATTGTTAATATTATTTTTTGCCATTATTATCATTTATATTGTTACTTTTAGCATTTCAATATGTTAATATCACTATTAATATATTATTTGTTGCTTCAATTTGATATTTTGCTATCATTATTATTTTTATTGTGTTTATGTTCATTATTGTTACTCTACCATCCTCCATATTATCATTATCACCATTATTATCATTATTGTTTTGTTATTATTAAGTTGATTGCCGTTGGATATTTTGGTGTTCATGGTTAATGTCATTATTATTTCTATGTTAATTTTTGTTTTAGTTTTATAGTCATGTTCCTTAGTGTTATTTCACCATCTCCATTACTTTTCATTTTTATTATCATATATTGAGTTCCTGCCATGTTTAACACATTTATTGTCATTATTATTATTATTATTATTATTATTATTATTATTATTATTATTATTATTGTCATTATTTATTATTGTTATTATCACATTTATTTGCATTATATTCACTATTATTCATTATCATTGTCCATTATTATCATTATTATTATTATCATTATCATTATCATTTTATTGTCGTCACCATACCATGATTATTTGTTACGATTTTATTATTGTCATTAATCTTATCTCCATTTGATTAATTTCTAGAGTCATTACTAATATCTTTTGGTGTTAATTTTTGTATGAGTTTAACTCGAATCGAGTTATTTGAGCACCCCCGCGACTCCCCGGATGGGTCGCAACGCGTGGAGAGTCACATCATTTCGGTGAGATCTTTTCAATCCCTTCTCTATGTTGTGATTACTTGTAAATAATCATTTTATTTCATTTATGCACGTGTGTGATAAAAAGTCACAAAAATATTCGTACAATTAAATTGAAATTTTTATTAATAAAATTGGGACCAATGTCCCTTGTTTTAGCCCAACAATAAAATTATCACAATTAAAACGAAGAGTCAATTTTCAATAAAATGGGATCACTCATCCCGATTTTCTTCCAAACAACCAAAGCGACTCTTGGAACCTTCTTCAAGTAAACGCGAAGGAATCAATGTTCCTAAGCCTTAGAATAGGCACGAAGGAACCAATGTTCCTGAAGTAATGTCCCGATTTATGCATGTCTTTTATTTTGGTCTTGCGTGAGTGTTTAAATTTATGTACATCATTTTCCTTTGGGCCCTTGTAATTAATTTTTGGGGCAACTTTATTTATCTTTTCGGGATTGTATTCCATCCCTATCTACGTCTTTAATCTCCTTTTATAGGGGTTGTATTCTGCCCCTATTTCTCTTGTAATTGTGTGTTTGGGTGTTTACCGCTTTCATTTATCGCTTTATTTATTGCTTTTACTTTATTGCTTTCGAATGATTGATATGCGCAATTTAATTAAAATGCATTAATCGCGTGAAATGAGAGGTATAATTTTAAGAAGTTAAAAACCCATTTATAATTAACCAAGGCATAAATAAGAGGGAAGTCCCGGACACCGTATCTCTGGTTTAGACCGTTAGAAGTGAGAAACCTTTTCCCAATTTCTTGCAAATTGGGTGGCGACTCCAAATACCTCAAAGGTGCCTTTAGGCGTCAATAGGCTAGGTTGTTCTCCCCAATGTTCTATTGGGAGGAATACACCGATGATGCCTCATGGCGCCCATGGTCAAAAGACGCAAACCTTCATACCTCAAATCCTAAAGCGGATTCACACGAGGGCCCTTGCTGGGTTTTCGGGTCCGGCGCGCGTCACACATGCATAATTCAATTATATTCAACATAGTACATTGAGTTCATAGGCTAATCACCCATAGAATTCAAATTAAGTACCTAGCATAATACCATTCATAAGTTGAGTTCATAGCTTAAGCATAAATAACTCCTTCCAAATCAACTAAAGCAATCAAAAATTTAGTATAACAAAACATACCATTAAAAGATGTACAACACATAAAAAGACACTAAATAACATTTAAGACCAAACGTAAGTGAAAAAGGAGTGAAAATAAGAAGAGTCAAAAATCTGCAAAATTTGGGGACAGTGGCGCTTTACACGGCGGTATGGCCAATCCATACCGCCGTGTAAGACACCTTACACGGGGGTATGGTATAGCCCATACCGCCGTGTAAGACGACTTGTACAGGCACCAACAGAGGCATTTCACATGGCGGTAAGGGGAAATCCATACCCCCGTGTGAAACGCACAGCCTAAACTCATTCCTGGGCAGTAACATTTTACACGGCGGTAAAGACTTTTCCTTACCGTCGTGTAAAACCATGGCTTGCATTTTCTGAGGAATCTCTACGATTCACACGGTGGTAAGCAATGGCCATACAGCCGTGTGACTCATTGGAAACCCAGAAATTGCAAAGTTCACTCCAATTTCAATCCCAAAACAACACACATCAAATTCATACATTTCAAACCATAAAATCAACCCCAAAACTTACCTTTCCAGCTCAACTTACTAACACCCTAAGCAATAACATACTCAATCATTCCAATAATTCCTCTAATTAAAACCACAATTCAACAAACTCAACATGCTCAAATCAAAGCACTAAATCATCATACATCTCATTATAATTTCACACTCAAGCAAATTTTCAGAAATCATGCCAAACTTAACATTACCAAAAACACCATCAATTCAAGAAAATTTCCAAACCTGCAAACTCCTTAGCTCCTATCACTTTGTGCCACTTGAACCAGCCTTCTCCTTGCCTTTCAGTTCGCGAGGAGGTTCAACTAAGCACATCACCCAAAACACACAAAAATACAAATCCTAAATTAACCCTAAACTCAGAGAAATAGGAAGAAAAGAATGTGAACAAATGAATAACATATGCAATAACTTACCAATTAGAGTGCAAAAAGGTGATTAATTCCCACCACAAAGGCTTGAATCTCAGTTAGGGCACTCCAAGAAGAGCAAAAAGGAAAAAGAAGAGACAAGGAAGAGGAGAACGAGAAAGAGAGGATGAAAATTCTGCTTTTCCCAAATTCTCTTTCTTTCTTTTTCCTCATCCTTTCCTAACCCTAACACTTGTCTTCTCCCTAGTGATGGAAACTAACCACTCACACCCAACAACATGTATCGCACACACACACAATGCACTCCCAATTAATGCACACCCTACTACCATACATGCTCCCACATGCTAACAAAACCCATAAACATGCATTTTTACCCAAAATGCTCTTATGACATGCCAAACACATACAATGCGCATGCACAAACATGGCTCATACTACTAGGGGGCAAACGGGGTGTAACAGTCCTATGTTAAGAGGCACGCAAATGAAGTAGCTCATACTCTGGCTCAAACTTCTCGTTTTCATGCTCGTCCTCATTTTTGGTAAGAGTCTCTTGCATTTCTAAGAGACCTTGTTCTTAATTGTTGCTATTTTATTTTCGTAGGAACTATTTTACATTAGTGTAGATATCCCATTTGTCCGGGTGCCAATAGGTAAATAAAACGAAATTAATTGGCATTTTGCTTATTAAGGTAATAGATTATTGTGATACCTAAATTCCTTTCATAATTTTATGCTTAATTAATTAATTAATTTATGTTCATATGATAATTATTTTTTAAATTATTTGTTTTCTTCTGTTAGTGTAGTGACTAATTAAATAAGAAAATATAAAAATGAATTTCGTGGCAATTTTCAGAGGGACCAAACATGAACTTTTGGAGAACTGCATAGGGCATTTTCAAAAAAGGTCCCTAAAATTTTAGGATATTTTAATTAATCCTTTAAATATTTTAGGGTGTGTCAGGTAACGTTGTATGTTTTTTATTTTTAGTTTTTTAAAATCTAAAAACTGTTTTTAGTTTTTATTTTTTATTTTTTAAAAACTGTTTTATAAATTTAAAAACAGTATCATAATTTTCAATTATAACATTTCTAATATCGATTGATAGATATTATGTATATATTATTATCTAATTATTAATATTGAATAATAAATAATAAATATTTAATAAAATTCATAATTTCATAAAAAAATTTCACAATAACAAGAAAAATAAATGATTCTTTAAGAAAAAATAATAATATAAATGTCAATTATTATAATTTAACCACAATCTCTCGGCTATTCTATCTTGAATGTTGTTCATTTGACGAAGTTGACTTGCATTTATATCAACAGTTTCTCGTGGCTCTGAAGTGCTGGCTTCACTATTTTGTTGATCATTTCTAAGCATAATATTTTCATTTGCATATTTTACAAATAAAGAGTCTATATTTCCGTGCATCCTAATAAAATTGTGAATCACACAACATGCAAGAGGTATATATTTTTGCAGCTTTATGTCATATGAAGGCATATCTCTAAGAATAGGAAAACGTGCCTTCAAAACTCCAAAACAACGTTCTATGACATTGCGTAATGAAGAATGCATATAATTAAATAATTCTTCTGGACCTTGTGGATTTGATCCTTCTCTATAATCACATAAATGATAACGTTCTCCACGGTATGTACTAAGAAATTCAGGCATATTAGCATATCCTGAATCAACTAGATAATATTTACCTCGTTTGGGCATAAAAAATTTATTTGCTGGATTAGAAATACATTCTAAAAAAATTCTTGAATCATTTGCTGTTCCTTCCCACCCAGTCAGGACAAATGTAAATCGTATATCAAATGAGCAAGCACACATGATATTCTGTGTAGGGACTGTTTTCTTCCCACGGTATGGAATTTGTTGACTGACTGAAATTCGTGCAGAAATGTGTGTACCGTCTATAACTCCAATACAATTCTATTACAAATGTAATAGTTAATAAGCAATATTAACTATAATTATATATAAAAAAAAAGATTCAAAATTTTTTATTACCTTGAAAAATGGATAGTACTTAGAATTATTTTTTATCTCTGGAGGTGTCTCATCAAATGATGGAGGAACAATCACATGTTTAGCCATTGAACAAATAGCATACAGAACATTCCGAAAATGTCTATAAATCGTGTCTGTTGAATGTTGAAAACGGTCTGCTACAACTCTCTGTCGATCATTTTGACAAATGATGAGAAGAAAAATTGCCACTTGTTTTTGCACTGTTAAAAACTTGAAATTTTTCAATGTTGTTCTCCCTTTTAATTCCTCACAATCCATTCATAACCTGTCAATTTTGAAATTCTCTGAGGTCTAGGTTTATCATTCCACATAAAATTGTACTTATAGTTCATATAAATCGTCAACAATTGTTCGATTTCTTCATCAGAATCGGAAAAAAAAATCCAAATCCATATTCCTGTCAAAATAAAAATAATTAATCCAAAAAATCAATAAAAATAATATCTATTTATAATAAAATAAAAGAAATATATTCCGACCAATTTCTAATAATAACCAAATCCCGTAGGTCAATTAAACAAATCCAAACATCAAATAAAAAATTTTTATAAAGCAATAGATAATAAGCCAAAGAAATGCAAAAAAAAAAAAGGTAATAATAAGAAATCAAATTTGGATATTCAAAACCCAATCTTTCTTTCTTTCTTCGGATATGGCCAAAAACATCTCTCTCCATAGTGAATCATCATGGATAAGCTTAACAGCTTTTGCAAAAGACAATCCATCATTCCGTCAAGATTTTGCAGGGTTTCGAGACATTTAAAAATTGATTCTTTATCACTGCTCAATTGTGTTCTAAAATTATCCCCTGAATTACCAATAAAGGTGAATGTTTTTCCTGAACCCATTTGCTTCTCAAAAAATTCTTTTTTTTTCTTTGAACTTTCACCAATGTTGATCAATGCTTGAGATATTACATTTTGAAATAATTCTCTTTTCTTTCTACTATTAGATCTTTCATCACTTGTTTTCTTTAACTTTTTCTTTTTATCTCTCCATAGTGAATCATCATGGATAAGCTTAACAGCTTTTGCAAAAGACAATCCATCAATTCCGTCAAGATTTTGCAGGGCTTCGAGACATTTAAAAATTGATTCCTTATCACTGCTCAATTGTGTTCTAAAATTATCCCCTGAATTACCAACCGAGGTGAATGTTGTTCCTGAACCCATTTGCTTCTCAAAAAATTTTATTTTTTTCTTTGAACTTTCACCAATGTTAATCAATGCTTGAGCCATTACATTTTGAAATAATTCTCTTTTCTTTCTACTATTAGATCTTTCATCACTTGTTTTCTTTAGCTTTTTCTTTTTATTCGTATTTTCATCCTCTTCGTCAGAACTATCAAATTCTTTATTATTTTGTTTATCTTTACTAACAGAAAGGCTTTTAGTAGAAGGATGAGAATGAGCTCTGGTAGCAATTATATCACCGTAAATAATTCACAACTTCTCGCATTCCTTACAACCTTCTTTTCTAAATTTTCTTGCCATCTTATTCACCTATTGACAAATAATATTCACATATATTATTCAAAAAATCCTAATATTCATTGTACACTACTTATAATAATTAATAAATAAATTCATTAATATAAATATATACCTTGTACAATTTTTGCCACACATCGTCACTTGCAATAACTTGACCAGTTATTGAATTGTATCCGATTTCTGTCTCTTTCAATAAATTATTGAAATGCTTCCATCGGCTTCTGAGACTATTAAACTTATTTTTGAATTGAATTGGACTATATTTTCGGTTGGTCTTCTTTTTCATACGATCTCTAATTCGTGCCCTTGCACTTTTAGTTAGAGTTGTTGTTTTTCGATTTCCATGATTTACTTCCTCAACCATTAATGTTATAAAATAATTTTCAATATGTGGAGACCAAATTGCTCCATCATGTTCAACCTCAATAACATTGTTACCATTTGCATTCAACCCTTGATCTAATATTTCCATCTAAATAAAATAAAGTTACTATCATTAAAAAAAACAATTAATTACTTGTAACCAGTTGTTTCATTGCATTTTCAATTACACCATTATGCAATATGACAAAATTTTCATATCAATATATGAGGTAAGCTTTAAAAAAATAGACGTAATGCAAGAAAAGTCCAAAAGAGAATAATAAAGGAAGTAAAAATAAAGAATTGATTTTTAAATTTCAAATTGTTAAATATATGTATATTTAATGAACAGGCTGGATAGTTTTGGCCATAAATTGCTATCCATAACTTAGATTGCACTAATTTTTGGTGCCAAATAAAAGTTAAGACCTTAAGATTAAATTCATAAGAACACTTTGCCAAATTCTGTATCTAATTTACTGTAATTAATATAAGCTACAAATATTAATTTTATATGATTTAAAACACGGAAGTGCTGCTTGCCTCTACACTGTGTCGTGTTTGACACTATTATTGTTAGCTACTGTATGTTAAATTATTACTGTTAACTTTTTAACTTTATTTATAAAGTTGTCTATGCCATTTGTCATCTGTTCTCAGTATCAAATGAGATTTATGTACATATATTTAACAATTTGAAACTTAGATATGAAACTTCATGCAAAGGCAAATGGAATCTGTTACTTATATTTCTATTTTAACAATAATATGGCAGCCATTTTCTTTTAGCACACGGGTCTTGTTATGTTTTACTTTTAATTGACATCAAATAATGAAAGTCATTATTCATAAAAGATTTTAGTTCAGTAAACTAATAACCTTTTTATCAAAGCAATTTCGTTAATATTTAAAAGTATTTAGCACTACAACAGTTATTACAATCCCATAAACGAAATACAACACTAACTTATATACCTCTATAGCTAAGTAATAACAGTTATTACAATCCCATTTATTCCTTTTTTCTTCTCTATTCATGGTTGTTTTTTTTTTTACTAAAGAGAGGAGGAAAAAGCTGCAGATTAAGATGGATTAATTATCTAATTTCTATATCTATGTTTTTTTGTGAATTTAGTAATATGGATTTTATACATGCATGAAATTCTTTGGTTCACTTTTTCTGCATACCACCTGTTTGATAAAAGTTCTAAGTAAATTATGTGTTTCTTTTTGACAGGCTTTATCCAATTCTCACAAAAAATAAAAGCCCTACGGAATGAGCTAGCTAAAGCAAGCCACTCAAAGTTAAAGCAAAGGTCAGATTTCCTCTTACTATAATCAACCGACACTCTCGACGTGAATTCAAGAAGAAGAATAAATTGCAGATTGTCAAGAAACATAGAAATTGCAGCAATTGCATATTGCCAAAAACACACAGAAATTGCAGCAGGGAAAACGTCCAGAGCAGAGTGAAGAAAATAAAAAAAAATGATACTTCACCTGAGTTAATGGAAATCGACGGTGATTGATGACACAATCATGGCAGCAGTCACCGATGGCAATGTTCACTGTCGGCAGTCACGGCACCGGTAGCAATTTTTCCACAGTATGTATCTTTTAGTATGTATTTGTTAAGAAGTGGTATTTAAACCTAAAATCCATCTTTTATAGATTTTCCTTTTCCTTTTTGGTTTAGAAAAACACTTATGTAAAATTTTACAAAAACCAAAATTGCATGATCCTTTCCAAACACGTTTTTGTTTTCTTTTTTTTTAAAAAAGCGGAAACCGTGAAACTGCAACGATACCGAACAGACCCTTAATTATCCTCTCTTTTAATCAGCAGAAATTCTGGACACTATATATTGGCTACAAATAAAGGATATTGTGAGCATTAAAGAGGATTAAAAAATTTTGGAGAAAAAAGTAAAAGAGGAGAGAAGGGAGCAGAAATAGAGGAGTTTCAGATTCAAATTTCTGCTTGTTCCAGGTATAATATTTCAAATTCAGTTCTTCCTACTCTATTTAGTCTAATAATAAAATAATAAAAAAATAATTTAAATTAAAAAAAATTTCATCCAATTTCATACTTTTATACATGTTGTATGGATATACAATACGGGCAGAAGCTTTCGTTGAAATATCTCAAAGACATTCATTCAGAGTTTATTTGTTGCAATTTAAATAATATAGTAGAATTTTTATTATGAATTGACCAAAACTTTATAAATATTTTTCTAATGTTATATAAGTATATGTATGTAATTAACAATTATTTTTTTTCAATCGCTATTGTTATATCTCTATCATGCAAGTCTTGCAAGACGACGACGCCAACTAAATCAAGCAAAACATAAATTGAAGTTGGCCGGCAACAGTTTAACCGGCGCACGTTAGCCCTACCCTCTTCCCCTCTCTTCATTTCAAATTCTCTATAACGTGACTCCTTTATCCATCCGGGGCCCATTTTCAAAATTTTAAAACTCCAACCTATCCTTCGAATTTCGCAAAATAACAAAACGGCACCATTCCGAATGCAATTCCTGGGTCCGTTTCGCAATTAAGACATTCTTCAAGGACCTTCATTTTTAAAAAAAATTTCGATCGGAATAAAGAAATAAGAAAAAAAGAAAAAAACCACCCAGAATCAGAAGAAGCAAAGCAGAAAGGAGAGAGAAAGAAAGAGCACAAGGAGAAATCTAGAGCGAGAGAGGCGAAGAGCCAAATTTAGATGATGATGGACAGAGAAAAGGAGAGGGAGATGGAGCTCGAAAGTGCAATGTACACCAACTGTTTGCTTTTAGGTCTGGATCCGAACATAATTGGACTCGGAGCCTCCAACGGCACTCCTCGGGTCGGTCTCTTCCGCCACTCCAACCCTAAATTGGGCGAGCAGCTCCTCTACTTCATCCTCTCCTCCCTTCGTGGCCCCGTTCAATCCGCTAAAGTAAACATTTCCCAAAAAGGAATGTTTGTGTTAGTTTTGCCCGTGTATGCTTAGTAGAATCTAATTCCTTCGGTTTTGTTTTGCTAATGTTCGATCTCCAGGATTTCGATAAGGTGTGGCCGATATTCGATTCAGCACAGTCGCGTGATTTTCGTAAGGTAAGGTTGATGTCTTACTGATTAATTTGGTTCGGTTGAAATGTGTTTCTGTTGATACTGCGAGTCTTGGATTTGTTTATCCTCTTTTGCCTCGATTTGGATTTTCTTTGGAGTTGGTATTTTGTTTTGAATTTGAGTTGGATTTTTATTTCTTCTTCTGTTCCTTTTTTTTTTCCTTTTCTTTTGGGTGTGTGTGTAGGCTGTCCAAGGGATTATTAGTGAGCTTGAGTCCCAAGGGGCGCTTCCAAGGAGCAATTCGAGGGTTTCATCGCTCGCTACCTGTTGTGGTCCGAGGTAGAGTGAAATTTGTTTTTAAATTTTTTTTTTCTTTGCTGTTTCCCATTTACTGGTGTTTGTAAGTTAATTTGCTTTTGGCTTTTGGGGATTGTAAATATGAATGCGGATATGATTTCTATTCTTCTTGCTTGTTCATGTCTACTCCTAAGGAAATAGCTGTGTTAGGTCCAACTTGATGGAGGTTTTAGTCCTCATAACGTGAAATGAAAAGTTTTGTAGTCAAGCTAGTTAACGAAGCTGGCCTTGGGAGGTTTTTTGACTTTAGAGGGAACAGACAGTCAACCCCAAGTATAGAAATCCTCTTTAGTTATCAATTGATGAAGGTATAAAACTATTTTTAAAAAATGAAATCCCCTGATAAAAGTCGTGTCTAGAATATCCACAAGTACTTGCACCATGTGCCTATTCTTTATTGGTTTAGCTGATAGACAATTGAGAAACCTGCTTGCAATAATTCAGATGCTGGTTATTAAAATGATTCCTAAGGTCACATGTTGCCTTCATTAAAAATTCGGATGATGGTAAAGTTAGTCTTTCACTTATCTGTTGAAGCTTCTGATGTCATTGCAGATTTGTTGAACTTCTGTGGCAACTTTCATTGCATGCTCTGCGGGAGGTTCACAGACGGACTTTTGCTGCTGATGTTGCTTCTAATCCATTGCCTGCTTCACTAACTGATGTAGCCTTTCAGCATGCAGCTACACTGCTTCCTGTAACAAAGGTATAATTAATCATATAGTTTTTTTAGCTATAAGAGAATAGCAGACAAGCATGGACCAATGCTATTCAATTCTGCAAAATTTTAAAAAGATGTTATTCATATTATTAAGATTACAAGATGAAGTAATTTTTAATTAGATAATGGACAGTTAAAATGATTTTGAACTAAATGGAATGTGAAAAGTATCAACACAGGATGAATTACTTATGAATAAGTATTGCCATTGTATTCCACTGTAATTATGTTGCCTGCCAATCACAATGTTAATGGGATTGCTAGGTAGCTTTCTTGGATCCATAGTGTTTCTCAAGAGTAAATGGGTATTGGGTAGAGTTGAGGTCCTGATACATGTGATGGTATGGGATTCACCTCCTTATCGTTTTCCACGAACATGTTATTCAGAAAAGGGGAGAATGACAGAATACATGCGATGTTGATCCCTAATGTGGATGTGAATTAAAAGACGTGGAGCTTCCAAGGTTATGTGATATAATGATACGTGTCTTTTGTTTATGCAAATGTCAAGATCATCTTTTGTGCAGCTTCATATCTGATTGGTGAGCAAATTGCTAGTAGTACAAGTTTTTGTGTTATCGTCCATATCATTGCAATTGCTTTTTACAGTGCATAATCTAGGGTTGGAAACTGTTTGGGGAAAGGGTTTCTGTTTGTTGTACTCTTCTGGCTTGTTCATGATAGAGTTTACTGCATGTTTCCTTTTGGTATTATATCTAGAAGTTATCTGGTGGAATTTCAATGACAGTGATTTGAAAATCTTATCTTGAACAGGCTAGAATAGCACTTGAACGAAGGAGGTTTCTGAAAAATGCTGAGACTGCAGTACAAAGGCAGGCAATGTGGTCCAATCTGGCTCATGAAATGACTGCTGAATTTCGTGGACTCTGTGCTGAAGAGGTTAAGGGGAAACTGATTTGCAGTTTTGTTAGAGTTTCGGTGGATAGCAGTTGAGTTGTCGCTTACATTTTCTCTATGTGAAACCTGGATGTCAGGCTTATTTGCAGCAAGAGCTGGAAAAACTGCATGATCTGAGGAACAAAGTGAAGTTGGAAGGGGAATTGTGGGACGATCTCGTATCAAGCTCTAGTCAGAATTCCCATTTAGTTTCAAAGGCTACTCGCTTGTGGGAGTCTATATTAGCTCGTAAAAGTGAGTTGAAATATCATTGTACTCTCCTTTTCTGGTTCTTTATGATTTTTTAATGTCAGTCTGTTGTGGTTGATTTTTTTTTCTTTTGTACAAAAATCTCCTTTTGGATGTCATTGCAACAAAAAGTTAAACTTTTTAGAAACCATTTTATTTTTTAGAAACCATTTTATTATTCCTTTTCACCAAAATATGTCAAATCCACCTTCAAAAATTAACCTGGATTTCATTTAATGAACACATTCAAGATTTTTATTTATGTTTGAGGATGCTAAACAGATCCATATCGTGATGTCCTTGGTTTCTTGAATCAATGAGCAATATTGCGTAGGTATTGGGTAATGTTTGAGCAGATTAATGCCTTTCTGTTTCAAAAGGGTTTCCTTCAAGGAAGCTCATTTATGTTTATTAACATTTTAATATCTTATCATTTCTATTTTTTCTCAAGATATGAAATATATCTGTTTATTAAAGCCCTTCCTTTAAAAAGTCTGTCTGTAACCTTTGGATATGATGCTGCTAATATGTGTTTTATTCTCATTACTTTTGATAAGATTCCACTTTTATTGTCTCCTTTAGGTCAGCATGAAGTTCTTGCTTCAGGACCAATTGAGGACTTAATAGCTCATCGTGAACATAGGTGATTACTACTCTAGGCCATTCTGGGTTCTGTTCTTGCTATTTAATCACACTGCGATGTTCATGTGTAATATTCTTTTTTCAGATATCGCATTTCTGGATCATCTTTGCTTGCAGCTATGGATCAGAGTGCTCAGGTTCCTTATTCAGATTCACATTTGGATGACAAAGAACCAAATGATGGATCATATATAAATGTAAACAGGGAACAGATGAAGCATAATCTGGATTCCTCTCATCTGCAAGTGAATGATGAGACACATTCTCGTGTTGATGATAGAAGTGGAAGAGTTCACCCCACTGTTGATGTAGCAGAAATTATTAGGCGTTGGACACATGCATTGCAACGTATTCACAAACAATCACTTCATCTGGTGTGCTATCTTCTTCTTCTTCTTCTTCTTTTTTTTCAAGAAACTGTGTTATTATGTTATAAACACTTATTCCTTTTGCATAGTATTTCTTAATTTTCATGAAATAAATGTATGGCTTCTTTTCTATAAATGCCTGCCCATTTTTACCCTTTTTGCTTTATGAAACAAACTCTCTGCTTTTGTTTCAATGCAATTGTTTCAACGTATGGCTGTTTTATGTAATTTTGATGTTATGGTCTTACAATCATTATTATCTCTTTTGCTATAAGGAGTCTCCTATATGCAAGACAGGTTGTTTTGTAGGATCTTCTCCCCATGCCCTGTTTTCTGTATTTTACTTTTCAATTTTCTGAAATCAAGGTTTCTCCAGTTTGTAGACATACTAATAAGAACAATGTTCATTTACTTTAAACCTTTATCATATTGTATATATATTTGAAAGCTAGCTGGTGTTTAATATATATTGTTTAGTATTCCCCATGTCTCCCTTGTCATTTTTTTTTTCCAGACTATAAATATGATAGTTTGACAAAACTGTCATTAGTAAGAGTTGTTGCAAGATGAAAACAAGTAGGGTGTATGCACCCTCTTGCAGAACAATTATAGAATCAACACTTGTCTCATTAAAATAAAAAAACAGAGGGAGGAAAATTGCAGTCAGAGGGAGTAAGCCAGTAGAGAGTCCTTGTTTATTTAAGAATTACTTGAATCTCTGTTTGGATTTTTTTTTCATCAGATGGTATAATTAGGTGCTATTGTGCAATTATTGTTTTGTAGGCCAAAGCAAATGAGGGAGAGGGTCCAGATTTATTACGAAGTGCGCATGATGGTGGTACAAGTGGGCATGCCGAGTCTTTGGCTGCGACGCTTGCAGAACATCAGCAACACCTGGCTAGTTTTCAGGTAATAAGATATGCTTTATGAAATTGGCCCGGAACTTCCATCAAAGCTTCCAACTTGAGTTTGCATTTGGATGATTTCAATCTTTTTATTGCACTTGATGTTGGAGTAAACTATTAGATCAAAATCTCACTTTTCTGTTTTCCTTTTTTTCTTTTTAAATGTTGATAACATGATAGAACAGCATTCATTGTTGAGATTCTGCCTGGAATTTTTTCTAGGAAGCATGCCGATGATAACTGCTCTATATACATGTGAGGATACTTGATAGTAGCTGCATGTTGATTTGTCCCTGGACAGTGCTTGGAATTTTAACTGCCATTATATCTTGAACATACATTGGTGAATTAATTCGTATTTGTATTGTTTGTTTCTTAATTGTATGATTCTTTGAGCACTTAGAATTCGTGTGTAGAAACTAAGAGAAGGTCCACTCTTGCATTTTTTCAAGAATTGGATCATTTTTATGGTTAGTGGTTAAGGTTATTGTGTGCGTACATTTTGAGTATGCCTTTGTTTCTGCTGAATCATGAAAGCTGGCCAGACATTTTTGTTAATGAGTGATAAGGGCACATGCTTTCCAATTATGTAATGCCTTTTTTGATCAATTAGTTTTAGGTTATGATTTAGATTGCTCTAGTTTTTCTTCTGATCACTATACCTCCTCCTTGATGCTATGTTGAGTATACTTTTGTGAACAGGTTCTTATTAACCAACTCAAGGAAGTTGCTCCTACTATACAAAAGTCAATATCTGAGTGTACGGAGAAAGTAAATAATATATCTTCCAACATTCCAATGCCCAAACATCATGCTCGAGCAACCTCACCCATGCAGGCTCAGATTAGTGGAAGAACCTTGGTAATAGTTTGCAAATGATTGTTTCATATATAGCATTGTACCTGACAGTGCAGAACTACTCAAGCTGAGCTGACTTTTTCTCTTATAAATTATTAGGAAAGCAGCTCGCATGATGTCACTGAGGTGACTTCAAAAATGTCCACTATTCAACTTGACAAAGTGTCAGCCAGCCCCCCTGCTTTAAAACTACCGCACTTATTCACTTTGACCCCAAATTCATCAGGAAAAGGTGGAAATTTGCAAAAGAGACAAACTTTACCCCCCCAAGCCAACCAGATGGAAAATATGTCAGACAGAAATTCTTTGGATCAGCCTTTATCAAGTAGTAGCCTAGATAATGCGTCACAAGGTTTGATCTATTTCTTTGCCATCTTCACGTCCTGCCACACATGATTTTAGTGGCATGCTGCAGGCATCTACTTTAATAGTTGCAGATAAATTTGTTGTTCAATTGCTTCATGTGGAGAATTTGATTGTCAGTTTTGTGTAAATGTAGATGGAGATAATTCATATGTTCAAGACTTGAAGAGATCTGTAAGAGAAGCAGCTCTTTCTGCACAATCCTTGAATTCTGAATCATCTCATGACAGCCACCCTCATGAAATTTCTGAGCACTTCTTTTTGCCTCTATCAGCTACTGGGTTTTCTGGGCTGGGTCTAGAAAACAAAGTGACTTCGAGAAAGAGTAAGAGATTGTATACATCCCATAACAGCACTACCTTGCTAGAGAATCATGCCACTGATGGTCAAGTTGGGAGTGATCTGCCAGAAATATTAAATAATTTGGATTCTCTAACTGATTATGACCACATAAATGGCTTTCTTTCGTCAGCTGTCTCAAATGGTGCAATGTCTGATTCACAGAAGTCTTTTTTTGAAATTGAGGAACCTCATGATCAGGTCTTCTCACCTCCTTTGCTAATGGATGCATCCCTGTTAGCAGATTCATATGAGGATTTACTTGGTATGTCGATTTGTCCACAAACTCTTAGCCGCCATACACCATTGTCCCTTTGTGTTTTGTGTATAATTTGCAATGCTGATACTAAAGCTTAAGAAAAGGAATGACTTTGGTGTAAATTAGAATGGTCCACAGTTATGTATTGGAGTGTCAGATTATTTACTCTGAGGCTTAATTATGTTTGTATCTTTTGTTATTTGTTGTGTCTGTTTTTAACTTCTTCTTTTGCCCAGTTTCTTTTTCTCAGTAAATGAGTTTCTTTAATTTTCTTGCAGCTCCACTGTCTGAGACTGAAAGTGCTTTAATTGATACGGCGCGCTAAGTCTGCAGTGCTCATGGTCATGGCCCCAGGTAACTGTTAAGATTGATTGTTGGTGAACTGATCCTCATGTATTTGATAGATGTGTATAACAGGAGATTTGATTGTGTATTTAAGGTAATTTGATGAGAAGAAAGAAATTAATCCATTCTTTCCTTTTCATTTTTGGCTTATACTTTCATAAATGAATAAACTTTTTTCCCCTTCTCTCCTTCAATTTTTGATTCATGTAGGAGTTATTACAGGCTGCTGATTTTGAATCCTTGACGTGATATTTTAGACTTTTACCTGTTTTCGACAAACTATGATACTTCATTTTGGCATTCAAAGTTGCCCTTGGTGCAAACCTTTTGTCAAGGTTATCAAAGACAGCATAAAGACCGATGCTGTTTTGTAGCTGTGTCAGATTATCTAAGTCTGAATTCGGTTTCTGGAAATTGTTAAATAGTTTTCTTGTTTGGTTAGGAAATTCGGATTGATCATTTGGTTAAGAAATGCAGCATAGTTCAATCACTTTGTAAGTTTAGTTAGGAAATGCAGGCTCAGTCAGCCTAATGCAAAAAAAAAAAAAAAAAAAAAAAAATCAGCTTCTTGTGGATGTGGTCATGAGGTGAAATTGGTTTAGCAGCCATGGAATAATAAATCTGAGGATTTTATTATTGTAGTTACAATGGCAGTATCAATATTTGATTCAAAGTTCATATAACACTTGTCCTTGAATCTGTATCCTTGTAACAATTTGGGGTTTGGATTTCGTTTTAGAACATTAATCTAATGACTGTGCAAATGATCATTTATATTCAAAATCGAACTAAACCAATTCGAGAATTGAACTTTGACCTTTTTAGTTTTTTTAAGATCCAAAGCGAATCAAACTTTGAAGGATAACTAAAGCTGAAATGAATTGAATTACTCTAGTAAATTTGGTTTGGTTTACTCAGTTTTATATTTTGTGTTTTATATATACACACGCACTGAATGGCATTGTTTCAATAGTTGGTTCGTTTTCTTGTTTATGCCCTTCGAGAAGCTATTAATGTCTGTTTCTTTTTTGAAAAAACATTGATTAAATCGATGAATGAGCAATTCAAAGTGAATTGATCAAATTATTTGATTTTTGGTTTAGATTATCTGTGTTTGGATGAAGTTGTAAAGAGGGTATATTTTCCAGTGTTTTGAAAGAATGTGAGGTCCTTTTACTGTTTATTGACTCTCCAAAACTGGGTGGTGCGATCTTTATGATTCATTTCAGAATCAAAACTTAAAACTTATAAAATAAACTGAAAAAGGTATGGATGTGCTCGGAACGGAACGTTGGGTGGAAATTGCTAATTTATTGAAAAAAAAAAGTCTTTAAACGTTACGGAAATAGTACCTTTTTTTGTCCTTCCATTTTTGTTGATGACGTTACAAAATTGAATGAATGGATGGAGTACTATTCCCACAACATTTTGAGTATTTTTCGGACAATTATTTTTTAGGGAAAATAACTATTTACGTTGAGGGCTTATTTGGATCACAGTTACTACATGTGATGGCATAATAGGGGGAGGCAAGCAAGGCAATGGCCTAAGGCCCCCATGAAACTAAGGGTTATGCGTGTGAAAAATGGCGAAATTGATTTCTGAATTATGCAAAATAGTAAAGATTTACTCTTGATTTTTTTTTTTTTGTTAAAAAATGCACATACTACTATCAAATTAGATCATGTTTATCCATATTACTACTAAATTTGCTCACCTTACCTTGTTTATAATCGTAAAGGCAAATATGAACATTTTTTTCGTATTTTTAGTTAAGAAAATTATTCATATTTGTAAAGGTAAATATAAGTCATTTTAATAACGGTATAGACTTTAAAAAAAAGAGTTCAAAGATATATATATTCTATTTCGCATAATTTAAGGATAAATTTATTGCTATATATATATATATATGTATATATATATATTACAATAATAAAAACACATTTTATTGTAGTTTTTAAATATCTCTCTCTCTCTCTCTCTCTTTCTATATATATATATATATATATTTTACATATTAGATTTTTCTTTTACTTAACAATCTCATTTATTTATTTATTTTTGTCTAAAGCCTCTCACAAGTTTGAACCAGCCCTGGCATGATATAGAACAGATTAATGCAAATATAGTATTTGAAAAAATTTTAAAAAAATCTAATGTCGAGATAAAATAAACACCATGAGATCCAATATACTACATACAATGTATAGAACCAGACACAATTCACCACTAGATTTGTATAATATAGTAAAAATTAGGCCTATTAATTTTTAAATCTGGTCCAAAATTTGATTCGAATTCGTCTGAAAAAAGTGATCTAAATAAAAACTCAATTTAAAAATTAAATGTCAGATAAGAGTTGACTCGAAAACAACTTGAATGGCTTTTTTTCGTTGTTGTAATATCATATATCATATTATTATTATTATTATTCTCAAAAACATATTATATTTTTAAATATTTTTTAAATTACGTATTTATATATAATTTTATCATTTATAAATATATTATATATAATCTAAATATATTTTTGTATACATGGTTGTGCAAAATCGAACCAAAACCAAAAACTGAACTAAACCACATACATTTCAATCTATTTAGTTCGGTTTTTTGGTTTTTGGTTCATTCAATTCGGTTTTAAATATGAAGTTGAATTTAATTGGTTCAATTCAATTTTTAAAAATCACAAATTGAATCTGACTCGAAATTTGAAGTGATTCGGTTTGAAATGAATGACCCAAAATTGATCTAATAATTTAATTTTATTTTTTT
The DNA here is from genome assembly GCA_947683425.1 of Excoecaria cochinchinensis. Lineage (NCBI taxonomy): Eukaryota > Viridiplantae > Streptophyta > Magnoliopsida > Malpighiales > Euphorbiaceae > Excoecaria > Excoecaria cochinchinensis. The sequence goes on from CANTUQ010000073.1 coordinate 1,457,250, forward strand.
TTAAAATTCATACGGTACGACATTGTGCAGCAATTACAACATAAAATATTTCAGACTTATCTAATTTTACACTGAACATTGTATATAATAATACAGACTAAATTGAGGGTACCATATATGATAGAGTTGGGATGCGCCCATGACTCTATAATGGATTGAGTTCCAATCCAGATTAAATTGAGTAATTTAATCTGATAAAGTTTACCAAATCCTATCTCAGGAAGGATTCTAAGTTAAATTAGGAATAAGTCTCTACCTTTTAAGATCTCTATAAATAGAGGTGAGATCTCATTATTTGGTAATGAAAAAACGTATACGCCGCAAGTCTGTTCGTTCTCACTCACGATTTATTGTGTTAATCTTACAGGGGCTCTTAAATTGTGATCTAGCTGCACTTATCCCGAGTGGGTAAAAGTCAGACCGGTGACAAAATAAAAGGAGATCCTTGTATCGCTTCTGCAACGAGATTTCAGCGCTACAACAAGTAGGTATTAATCTTTTATTATTACCTCTTTTTTTTTTCTATTATTTTCCCTTCATTGGTATCAGAGCCTCGTTTTTTGCGTCCAGGCATACGGCTTAAAAATGATTTAAAATTTTATGAATAAAATTTGTAAATCTAGGAAGCATGAAACGCAACAAAAATTTGTTTTTTATATGTGAAAAATATATGTGCGTGTATATTTTGGCTCAATTTCGTGTATGTGTATACCGAAACCCGAGGGATAAAATTGAATATTCGAAACGCTAGTTTAGAAATTGGGATTTTTTATTTTTGACCTTATCATTGTATTCACAGACCCTAAGAACCCCTGACCGGCTGAAATCTGGAGACCTAATTCCGTCGGGAAGGTGGCGCGTGGCTTGCACGCGCCACCACATGTTGGGCGCGTGCGCGTGGGCGGTGGCCCACATGCACGCAAACACGTGTCAATAACGTGACGCGTTATTGACACGTGGCCTAATGGCGGAGAGCCACGTGGAAGACCGCGGTCATGCCACGTGGATTCGACGTGTCCCCTGAGCGTCACGTGGGTGCCAGGTGGACCAATCAGGGGTGGACACGTGGCAAGGCTGAGGCCTGCCACGTGTCATGATGACATGTCAATGACAGACACGTGTACCAATCAGAGTCCGCCACATGTCAAGCCACGTCATTGCCACGTGGCAATAACGTGTCCACATGGTGCCACGTGGACCCGTATATGTCGGACACATGTTACATTGTGGTGTTGACACATGTCTGACCAAGAGGGAGGTCGTGCATGTGGCGCATGAAGGCGCGTGAGTGCGTCTTCCTCCCTCCCGTCGGCGCGTGCGGCTTTTTCCGGCCTCCAAATCAGCTCTGTTTTTAATCAAATGTGTTTTTCAAAATATTTCTGATTTATTGGTCTATTTTTCAAAATTTTGTGATGACCATAAAATATTTTTTGTTTATTTTTGAAATAAATATTATAAAATAATTATGGAAAATGTATTTTCTGTTTTTAAAATATTTTGAAAATTTTTTTATGTGTTTTTATCTTTATTTGTTGATTGAAATGTGTTTTAATCATATGTGTTTACACATGAGTGCATTAACCATTTAAATTTCTATAATGTGTTTCAGAAATGATGATAAGGACACCTATGATATCTAAAATCCCGCATGAGATTGCTTTAAAAAATGAAAGAGTGCGTTCAGTAAACAACATGAGAATGCGGAGGAATATTCGAGCTGATGATATTGATGCTATAGTGCGTCATATATTGACTTTGCATGAATAAATGTAGTAGTGCATTTGGATAGGAGGTTTAAGCCTAGGAAGGGATGATAGGGATCTAATCAAAGTATTAGTTAACTCTTTTGAATATCATCTAGTTCTGAGAGAGGTTTTGCAAACTACTTGGTACATAGGAGATAGAGGTTATAGGAAATCTATCATCCATTTTTTAGCTAGAGTTGCCAAAAGAGGAGTGTTGAGGAGCGTTGAGGAGCAACATTCCATCTGCGATGAAATAAAGAAGTGGACATAGAGTGCATCGTCCATGGTTTCATCAGCGAACTTATGAGTTGCCTTGTGAGTTAATTAATTTGGTCAAAGAATCAGTCACAGTGTCAGTGAAGATCTTGAGAAGATCTAGTTTTCTAAAGTAGTTGACATGACTGTCAATTATAGTTAGCGTTTGTTTTTATAGGATTTATGTTTCCTATTATTATTATTTGAAATGTGTATCTTATTTGAGGATTATTGGATTTATTTATTGGTTGAATGAATGAGTTTATTTCTTATGGCATTTAATTATTTTTTAATAAATTTGTTTATTTTAAAATGTTAATTGGCTTGCAATATTTTATGAGTAAAATATTTGCATGTTTATTAAGTAGAGACTTAATAAAATAATAAAAACCAATAATATTTCCCTCATAAGTATAAGAACTTAATAATCCAATAATTCTGATTTACTATGCATGAAATCTTAACTTATAAAGTTGGACATTAGAACTTAGAAGGTAATTGGTACTTTTAGTAACCTTTTCGAATTTGAGTCTAATAGAAAACTTTATTAGGTTATTATTTCAGGTGTATAGTAAATTGCATGTATTGCCTAATTTCCTATAATAACGTGCAACTTTGATCCATTTGAATCAGAGGATACAAATGGCTTCTGCTTCCAAATCAATTATCGCTGAATTAAATAAAGACTTGAAATTGAATGGCGACAATTATGAAATCTGGAGTATGAGGATCCAGTATGTGCTTGAGGAGCAAGAGCCTCTCGAAACCTTAAGTTCGGTTATGGATGAACCTGAAAATGCCAATACGGGCCAGCATAGGCGGGACTGAGATGTCTATTTGGCATGGAAGAAGAAGAATTCCACTGCTCGTATCATTCTGCTGAGTGCTATGGAGGATGATATAACTAAGCAATTCCGCAAGTATCAAAATGCAATGGATCTGTGGATTGCTTTGCGGGAGAAGTTTGGAGGAGTGACTCTAACTAAACTCCGATCTTTGACGATAAAATTTGATACTTATCAGAAGAGACTTGATCATTCAATGAGAAAACATCTCAGGGAGATGGAAAACATGATGAGTGAGCTTAGTGAATATGGTCATAAGTTGATCGACGAGCAGCAGGTCCAAGCTGTTATCCGTTCCTTACCCAAGAGTTGGGAGCATATGAAAATGCAACTGACTCATATGGATAGTGTTAAGACATTTGAGGATGTCGCTCGTCATTTGGAGCTTGAAGAGGACATATTGGCATCGATTAAGGTCAATACCGAGGTGCATGTGGCATAGTCCCGTTCTGGTGGAACGAGTTCAAACCAGAACAAAAGGAAGGGCTTCAAAGGTTGGGATAAGGAACTTGCCAAAAGGAATAAAAGGCAGAAGAAAGAACAGAATTCTAAAAGGTCCAAAGGCAAAAAAAAGATAAACATTTCAAAAGTGAAATATTTTAACTGCCAACAGAAAGGACACTATGCAAGAGACTGCACTGTGCCCAATTAGGTACACTATTTTAACTCAAGAGTGAGTGAAATTTGTGTATCTAGTTCTGTATTACTAACTGAATTTCATCATTTGTGGGTGGTTGATTCAGGAGCAACGAACCATAGAGCAAAGGATCGAATGCCTTTGTAGAATTTCAGCGAATACCAAATGGAGCAAAATATATATATGTGGGAAACGACGCAAGAGTGCCAGTTCGAGGGATTAGCACGTGTAAATTAGTCTTACGCAAAGGCCGAACCCTGATCCTACATGATGTGTTTTATGCTCCAGATATTCGTAGGAGTTTAGTTTTTGTTCTTGTGTTATTAAAACTTGGTTTTGATTTACACTTTAAAGATGACAGTATGCGCTTATTTTTGGATGATGTTTATTATGGTTCTGGTTTTATTTCGAATAATTTCATTGTTTTGGATATTGATCCTAACTTTATGAATAAAAACAGTTTTTCTTTAATCTCTTCTATTTCACATAATAATGAGAATCATATGAAATTATGGCATGCTAGATTAAACCATATTGGGCAAGATCGAATGAGTCCGTTAGCCAAAGCTGGTTTACTAGGTGATTTGAATGAGGTCGAATTACCTACCTGTGAGCATTGTCTAAAAGAAAAATTGGTTAGAAAACCGTTCGAAAAAGGAACTAGAGATGAATTTCCATTGTAATTAATTCATTCTGACATTTGTGGTCCAATGAATGTGAGGGCTAGGCATGGAGCCTACTATTTCATTACATTTATAGATGACTATACAAGGTATGGTCATGTCTACTTGATTTCTCACAAGTCAGAAGCATTGAGTTGCTTCAAAAATTTTATGAACTTAGTTGAGAATCAATTAGATAAAAAGATCAAAGTTTTAAGAACTGACCGAGGTCGAAAATATCTATTAGATGAATTTAAAGTTTTATGTGATGAAAAAGGGATTGAACATCAGTTGTCCATTCCTAGAACTCCACAACAAAATGGTGTTGCGAAAAAGAGAAATAGAACTCTCCTTGATATGGTTAGATCTATGATGACAGAGGTAAATTTGCCTATCTCCTATTGGGGAGATGCTTTATTGACTGTCACATATGTTCTAAACCGTGTGCCCTCAAAATCTGTCACATCCACACCTTATGAGTTGTAGACTGGTCGGCAACCTGACCTAAACCATCTACGACCTTGGGGTTGTGCTGCTTACGTCCATGATACCTCTAGCAAGTTTGGTAAATTGAGACCAAGAGGTTAAAAGAGTATCTTTGTGAGATATTCTGAAGCATCAAAAGGATACGTATTCATGGGTGAGTAAGAGAATGGTTCTGTGACTGAATTTGAATCACGAGACGTTATATTCTTGGAAAATGAGTTTCCAAAGTTGGGCAAAGTGAATCAAGATTTTACTTTCTATGAAACTTAGGAAAATGAACCATCAGGATCACTCCATCCGAGTGGGAAGGAGTTAGAGGAAGAAGGTTTTGACCTTCTTCCTCCACAAGATCCGGATGTTCGAGACCCTGATTTAAGTGGAAGTATTTCTGACTCCAGTGGGAGTATAGAACATGGTCCCAGTGGGAGCATTCCGAATTACGACGAATATATGAGACATGTTTATCAAGATTCGGAACTGCGTAAGTCTAAAAGATAAGTGTTTCTCGCCGACGATTTGAGATCGAAGGCTTGAACGAAGCCCTTTTAGTCACCCCACAAGACGAGGAAGAGCCTAAAAACATAAAAGAGGCCTTCTCATGCCCAGCTAAAGAAAAATGGATCAATGCAATGGAGTAAGAAATGGCTTCTATGAGATCAAATCGTGTTTGGGAACTGGTTGATCTACCGGAAGGACGTAAATCGATTGGGAATAAATGAATTCTCAAGGTAAAGTGAAAAGCTGATGGAAGTATCGAAAGATATAAAGCTCGGCTAGTGACTAAGGGGTTCACACAACAGGAAGGGATTGACTATGAGGAGACTTTCTCCCCTGTTATGAGATTTACGTCTATAAGGTTAATTCTTGCCGTAGTGGCGAGTTTAGACCTAGAGTTACATCAAATGGATGTAAAGACTGCTTTTCTCAATGGAGAACTGAATGAAGAAATCTACATGGAACAACCTGAAGGTTTCATCGAAAAAGGCAGCGAACATAAGGTTTGCCGATTGAAAAGATCAATCTATGGCCTTAAACAGTCTTTTAGACAATGGTATTTGAGATTTTATGAAACAATCATATTGAATGGGTTCAACATGATTGATAAAGACCATTGTGTATATAACAAAAGTTCTAAAAATAAATTTGTCATTTTGACATTTTATGTAGACGACATACTAATAGCTGGAAATGACAAAGAATACGTAAATCAAATAAAAAATTAGTTATCGTCCAACTTTGAAATGAAGGATATGGGTCATGCTGTAGACACCGGGTCCGGAGTCAGTCTAAATCGAAGTTACCCAATGATGATAATTGCCTTCATAGGCTAAAAAAGTTAAAAGTGATGATTTCCTCGTTAAAAGTAATGATTTCCTCGTCAAATTTGCATTTTAAAGTGAAAAATTAAAAAATATTTTAAAAATTAATTTTGAAAAATGGGGGGCTTAAAATTATAGTGTTTTTAGTCAATTTAAGATTAAAAAAAAAAGTCGGATCGCGAGTGTCGGGCGCGTTGGGGCGACACGCAGCGTTGCCAATGCTGCGCGTCGCTAAAAGCGCGCGCGCAGCATTGCGCGCACTGCCAGCCGCAGCACGCGGTTTCCGCGCCCCGTCGCTCTATAGTGACGGGCGTCCCTTCCCCCTAGCGCCGCTAAAGGGTCTGAATCAGCCCCTTTTCCGATTTTTTCACAATTTTTTTCACCAAAAATCAAGTTTTTTTAGTCCAAATTAAATTCTAAAATATTCTTTTAGATAATTAATTAATAAAACTTGATTTTATCCCAAAAAAATAAAGGAATTTGTATTAAAATAAAATTTTTTTGCTTAATTAAATAAGGTCAATTTTTTTTTTCATCCTTTAAATACTTTAGGATGAAAACCTAAAGGGAGCCACCATTGTTTTCACACCAAAATTTCAGATTTTTCTTCCTTGGATTTTTCTCCAAGAATTTCATTATTCTTCCGATTATTCTTCCATTAATCTCATGGTTTTGGCTCCAAAAATTAATCATTCATCTCCAAATTAATTCCTTTTCATCTTTGGGCATCCAAATTAATTTCTTTGTTTCCTCCATAAACAAAGCTAATTAATTTTATTGCTAAATTAATTCATTCTTCAAGCAATTTTTTGGAAAATCATCACTTTTTTTTTCATCAAATCCAATACTCTGAGGGTAAATATTTTAGGCTTAATTTCTATTTTCTTTTATCTTATTTATATTTAATTTATTCATGTATATTTTATTGTTTTTATTGATTTATTTATTGTTTTCATTTATTCATTTGTTGTATTGATTTTCTATTGGTTCTATTTAATTGTTTATATATGATTTTATTTTTATTCATGTGAATATTGTTTTCTTTTAATTCCTAACATGTAAATAATTTATTTCATTTTGATTCCTCATTATTTTTAACATGTAAATAATTAATTAACTTAAATTAATCTTTTTGCCATGTAAATAGTTTGTTTTAATTATGAACACATCAATTAATCATGTCATTGTTTTAATTATTTTATCATTCTCTTGTTTACTAACTTTTATTATTCTTTTTATCATTGTTACATGATTTATTCATTATTATTTATTTATTTAGTCATTTATCATTTTTCACTTTTTACCATTATTTTCATCATGTGTATATTTTCATGTATTAATTAATTAACATGTTTTATTTTATTTTCATCACCTCATTTAATCATTTGTCATTCATCATACATTTTTCTCATCTTTTAGTTTGTTAACATTTGATTCAATTATCATTCTTTTCATGTCATGTCATCTCATTTTATTTTAATTTGTTATTCATTATTTTGTATATTTAATTGATTTGATTACTAACATTATTTTTATTTATATTTTGTTTTTATGTCTAAACTTATTTCTTTGCTTGGGTGTTTTTGCGAGCACATCGGGAGTTCCAAGAGGATCGTTTGGATTATATATTTATTTTATTTGTTTGTAATATTTGTTTATTTGTTTTGTTATTTATTTTTGTCATATATATTTTCTTATAAAATCGTTTTCCTTAGGATCGCTAGAAAGAAAATCATCAAAGCTTTTTTATTAATTAAATTGGCATTTTTCCTAATAAAATGAGACCAATGTCCTAGTTTTTCATAACCATCATCACCAAATGCTTTTCTTAAAATATGCATGCGAGGACCAATGTCCTCATCATTAATGAATATCCCGATTTATGCATGATCTGTATTTTATTTACAATGAGGGTTGTATTCCGCCCCTAGTTTTATTGTATTTATTTTCATGTATTCTGTTTTATTTATTGCTTTCCTTAAGTGGACAACCTGCGCTTTAATAAACTGCATTAAAATGAATGATAAATAGGATGAAAATCTAAATTCAAAACTCAATTATAAACTTAACTAAGGTATGAATAAATGGGAAGTCCCGAACACCTTCTCTGGTTTAAGACCCCGAGGTTAGATGACCTTTCCCAATTTCTTGTAAATTGGGTGGTGACTCCAAAATGTCTCAAAGGTGCCTAAAGGTTTCGTGGGATTAGATGAACCTCCCAATGTTCTATTGGGTAGGGGATTCCAAAATGTCTCGTGTAACCCAAGATCAAAAAGACGCGAACCAATCCCTCGAATCCTAAAAGCGGGTTCAATGAGGGCCTTGCTGGTCCGGCGCGCGTCACACATGCAGACTACATTCTTGGAGTTAAGATTTCAAGAGATCGTTCGAGAAGGTTGTTGTCTCTTTCACAAGAGACATATATCAACAAAGTCCTTAAACGATTCAATATGAAGAACTGCAAACCCATAGACTGCCCCATTGCCAAGAATCAGTTTCTTAGCAAAGAGATGTGTCCTAAGACTCCAAACGAAGTGGAACGTATAAGAAACGTTCCTTATATCAGTGCCGTGGGTAGTCTTATGTATGCAATATTGTGTACAATACTTGATATTTACTATGCAGTGGGCATGGCAAGTAGATATCAATCTAACCCGGGCGAAGCACATTGAAAAGCAGTTAAGAGGATACTTAGATACCTCGAAGGTGCAGCAGATTATTTTCTCTGTTATCAAGGCAAGGATCTGCAATTGAGAGGATATACTGATGCTGATTGGGCTGGAGATGTGGACGAGAGGAAATTCACTTCAGGTTTCATATTCTTGCTTGACAAGGGTGCTATCTCATGGAGTAGCAAGAAATAAACCTGTGTAGCCTTATCAACAATGAAAGCTAAATTTGTAGCTTCTGCAGCTGCAGTACAAGAGACAGCTTGGCTGAAATGGTTAATGGACCATTTAAGAGTAACAACCTCAGAGGGACAAGTGACAGTCTATAGTGATAGTCAATCGTCGATAGTTTACATAAAAGATCTGAAATTTCATAGTAGGACTACGCATATCGACATTAAGTATCATTTTATTAGAGATGTAGTTGCACGGGAAGATGTAAACTTACAGTACATATCTACGCATGATATGATTGCAGATCCATTGACTAAACCTGTAACGAAAGATGTGTTTGAGAGACACATTAGATTTCAGGGTTTGCGTAAAATTTGATGTGTACTAACTTTATTGTAATCCCTTAACATTATTATTTGTGAATAATAATAAAGTTCATTGTTGGCAATACATGAGTGTAAATGTTTAATGTGTGAACACTTACTGTTAATAGTTTGAGTTTGAGAATGTCAGACAGAGAAGTAGCCCACTCACAAGGGTGTTTACCTTAGTTTTGTCAATGAGTTGGCAAAGACTAAGATGGGGCAATTTTTGAACAAATGAATTTGCTCGAGAGCCTGTTCAAAATAAATGTGCCGCCTTGCAGAAATTACAAGATATATCTTGTTAAGGTGCGAGATAAAGTCATACATGAGGTCATATGCTTTGGATTGAGATCCAAATAAGGATCGTATGGTATCCGATGGTTAGTTATATGTAACTACTATGTTCTGTCTTAAAAGCCAGAAGTAGTTCTTAAGTAGGCGAACTAAAGTTGGGTGTTTCGAAATATCGCAACCTTACGCTTCTGTATGGTGTTTTATATACACATTATTTTAGTGTGAGACATGCGCTCCTTTTAAGGGAAGGAAAGAACACCATAACACATATTTTATACCGTGTGTGCTTAAGTGACCAAAGGGATGGGAATTTACTACTGTTGATCTCAACTTTCCCTATTGTGAGACCCTATTTATACTTTCGACCCTTAGAACCCTTAACTTATTCCTAAAATATGATTCAATGTGGCTAGTTTAGCTAGTCTCCAAAAGGTCTGGGAAAAAATATAGGCCTAGTGGATTTAACTAGAAAAGTGAGTTGAATCATGATGGATGGCATATAATAAGAGGGAAAGATAACCTTTTGATCACATTCATAAGAATTAGTGGTTCACTGACATGTCTATTATCGTTTCTATAAGTAGAAACATAATAGTGAACACGAATGATGTTTTATGAGATCATGAGTTAAGACAGTGATTCTGAGAAGGTCGTCTAGGGTTAGGCATACGTGAAATAAAAGGATCGCCTTTTTCGAGAAGCTATATATCCCTAACAGGTGTATAGCAATAGTACTTTCGAGGTATACTGGTTACACAATCTATTAGCCTGTATAACTGAAGATTATAAATGGAATGTGTTCCGTCATGTACGAGTGGGAGATAATAGAGTTGGGATGCGCCCATGACTCTATAATGGATTGAGCTCCAATACAGATTAAATTGAGTAATTTAATCTGATAAAGTTTACCAAATCCTATCTCAGGAAAGATTCTGAGTGAGACTAGGGATAAGTCTCTAGCTTTTAGGATCTTTATAAATAGAGGTGAGATCTCATTATTTGGTAACGAGAAAATGTATACACCGCAAGGTTGCTCGTTCCCACTCACGATTTATTATGTTAATCTTACAGGGGCTCTTAGATTGTGATCTACCTGCTCTTATCCCGAGTGGGTAAAAGCCAGATTGGTGACTAAATAAAGGAGATCCTTGTATCGCTTCCGCAAGTAGGTATCAATCTTTTATTATTACCTCTTTTTTTTCTATTATTTTCCCTTCAATATAGAAAAAACAAACAAAACTTTGGTTTAATTGTATGATGTTGTTATACTAATAAATAATAAATGGGCAGAAGGATAATCATTATAAAAACGTTAAATGCAACCATACTTAATCTATTTAATTCGAGTATTAAACACTAACAACGTTACAAAAATATATGGATGGAGTACTATTTTCGTAACATTGAAGGCATTTTTCGGTGATTAAATAAAAATAGGAAAACTCAATTATTTTCTCCAAATATTAAGGTTATATTAGTACATTTTCCTAGATAGAAAAAACAACAAACGTTTTGCTTAGGGTACATCGGCATTGTTTTGTTTTACGTTTTCTGCTTTTCTTTTTCTTAAAAATAAAACAAAACATGTTCTGTTGTTGAAATGATGGATTATGTGAGCAATGTGGGTAGTTAAACAAAGACACGATCACGAACAAAACTGAGGAAGGAAGATAGAATCGAAAGACAACTCATTCTACAGCACACAAGGAAAATGACTTTTTTTTGGTTTCTCTTAGATTTTTTTTTCAGTTTTTAAATCAAATTAGCCTTGTAATTCAGTCTTTGTATCAAAGTGGTGTAACCCAATTTCATTCAATATAATTGCAATTTTGTTTTACTGCATTTTGCAGAATTTCTTGAGCTTTATGTCGAAGCAATATTTTTAGGAGACCCCAACTTAGATAAAAGTTAGATTGCCGCACACTAATTAGTTTGAGAAAAATTGAATTCTCTTACACGCTTGCGTTCGTATACTTGTATTGTTTGATTTACAAAAATGAATGAGTAGTATTTTTGGCATGCTCTGTGGGACCTATTTTGAAGATGCCGCCAAGAACTAGGAGTTTATCGGGAAAGGACATTATGTCTAAGTCTCCAGACTTGGAAGGAGTCACTGCTGCTGTAGAATACACAGGTACTTTATGCCGTGCGTGTCACTAGGGAAGTTTCTGTTCCTTAAAATGTGCAGAATGTGAAAATTGTTTTGTTGCAGGTGGTGAAAGTTGACATCAAAGCGTTAACACAAATTTTCTACAAAATGGTTGGAGAGTTATCTAAGACTCTGGAAAGTACTTGTAAAGTAGTTACAATGAGCATGCCTACAAGGAATGATGAAGCTGACTTTCAAGAGATCAGCGTCCTCAGAAAGAACTCGGGGGGCAACAAATGGAGCATTCCCAAGAAAGTGCAACTGTAATGGTAGATTGGAGGCTTACCAACCACCTAACAAGCGGGAGAAAGTTCCTTCTACCGTGAGAGGTAACACTTGTGCAAGTTGCCATTTTAATGGCAGGCCTGTGAATCATTTTCATATAGCCATTAACCCTATTATTAATCATTTTGTGTATGATATAGATGGTTTTAATACTGCTTCATCCCTGAGGGGCAATTTTGGCAAAAGAGGTTTTGCTTCTCCGATTTCCCAGAATATACCGGTCAATGTGGAGGCTGTTAGGGAGGTAGTGTAAGAGCTTTATGAACCTGGTCTTAGACAAATAGGCCGTTTAGAGTTCAAAAGCCTTATCTTAACATGGTGGATAGAGAAAATTCTTACCCTAGAGGATATAGAATTCTAGACTTTTCGTTATTTTTTAAGGAGTATAGCCAATCCACTGTTGAATATGTTGCTAGGTTCACCATACAATATAGAGAGTTGGCTAACTATAAGAATTTTAACTTTTTCAAACTTAAAGTTTCCCTAATTCTCTCACAGGTGCTGCATTCACTTGGTTTTCTACACTGCCTAGGAATTCAATTCTTACTTGGCAGGAAATGGAAAGACAATTTCATACTCAATTTTTCATGGCAGAATCGGAGATATGTGTAGCAGAGTTGTTAATGGTGACCCAAAGGGTTGGAGAAATAACAGATACCTTCATCACCAGGTTTAAGAAGATAAGGAACCTGTGTAAGGTTTTTCTGTGTGAGATAGATTTTATAAAGATGGCATAGAGAGGACTAGATATTGAACTGAGGAAAAAGTTCAACGAGGATGGAGTGCAAAGACTTCTACAAAATGGCTATAAAAGTTTATGAATATGAGAAACTTTTGAAAGAAGACAGTCAGAGAATGAGAACTTATTTCTAGGACATTCATAATTTGAAGGTATCTGTGGCTGATTTGGTATCTAGTGTATCTGTTATATGTCCTGTGTTAGTGAGAGCAGTGGATGAGAAAAAGAGAAATTAGCCCAATAATATTTAGTATTCCTTTAAGGAGACAGTTGACTTTCTCCTCAAGGAGAAATTTATTTCTTTGCATGCAAATAACATGATTCCCACTAAGGAGGAACTTAAAGTAAAGTCCTATTGCAAGTACCACCACTCGTGGAGTCATTCAACCAACTCATGCTGGGGATTCAAGAATGTGATCTAGGATAAAATTGATAAAGGAACTTTAAAGTTCCTAAAGAAAAATGAGACCATGATATTAGATGAGGACCTATTTCCACCAATGGCGATAGTTAATGTAGCCACTGTGGATTTAAAGTTTGTGATTATCAAGAAAAAATTGCAAAGAGCTAAAGATGTCCATGCCATGATAGATCAACATAAAAAATAGCTGTCTCAAAGGAATTTGGACAAATGGAGAGATAGATTGGAGCATATGAATATTAGAGGTTGGAAGAGGCCACCTTCTAGGAATTAAAGAACTCAACTGAGGTTCATTGTTCCTCTTGTAATTACAGCAAAGAAGAAATGGCACATCCTCTATCATAAGAAGTTTCCTTAATCGTTGTCTTGTACTAAAAAAATGAGACTGTAGACACCGAGTTCCGAGACAGTCCAGATCAGGGTTATCCAATGATGAAATTAAATGCCTGTTTACAGGCAAAAAAGTTGGAAGTGATGGTTTCAATATCAAAATTGCTTTTTAAAAATAAAAAATTATTAAAAAATAAAACTAAAAAAGAAGGTTGGAAGTGATAGTGTTCTTGTCAAAAATGCTTTTAAAGAAAAAAAATCGGAGGTTTGTAGCTGCCAGCGAGCAAGGGCAGGTGCCCCTTAAGCTGCAGGCGCGAGGTGGGGCAAGAGCCCTTAGCGTTGCTCTCAGGGAGCGCGAGCGCGCCTCACATGGCGCAGCGCACACGCTCTGACGTGCGCCCACCCAGGTCGCCCCTCTCCCATTTTGGCCCCCAGACGCATTTTTGGCACGATTTTTGGCCCCAAATTATTTTTTTATCCCTTTTTTTGGGATTTTACAGACGCATTTTTGGCATGATTTTTAGGCCCAAATTATTTTTTTTATCCCTTTTTTCGGAATTTTACAGACATGAGTCAATCTCTGAGGTAATCAACAGGTATATGAAACTTACTAATGAAATTAAAGCTTTTGGTAAAAAACTTGATGAGCATGATAAAATTGCAAAGCTTGTTAGAGGTCTTACACCCAGGTAGGAAGCAAATGCTTCAATTTTGTTAGATAAAGATCTTAGTACTCTTAATTTTGATAATATTTGTGGATCTCTTATTTCACATGAACCTTACATTAAGTCTCAATATGCAGAGAAAGAAAAAGATAGGAAATTGAAAGCTATTGCTCTCAAAGCAGAATTCAAAAGTGACTATTTTACTGGTGATGATGAAATGGCATTGATCACTAAGAAATTCAGAAAGCTGTACAAAAAAAGGAAAGAAGTCCTACAGAAAATAACATCAAAAATTTCCTCATCACAAGGCAGAAAATTCCTCAAAATCTACTATAGATGTTATCTGCTACGAATGCAACAAACCTAGTCATATAAAATCCAAGTGTCTGAATTTAAAAAGAAAGGAGAAAAGATTCAAAAAGAAGGCTATGAAAGCTACATGGAGTCATAGTGAAGAATCGAGCATAAGTGAACCAGAATCTGTAAATTCTGATGACATTGGTCTGATGGCAATTTTTGACCGTGAAGAGTAGAATTCATCTTCTGATGTAGAGTAGAAAGATTCAGCTGATGACTCAGAAAAATCTAAGGTAAGTGATTCTGACTCGAATTCTGATTCAATTGAAAAAGGTAATGAATATGAAAAAAATGCTTGATTGTTTTGAAGAATTGTATCATAAATATTGAATGCTTAAAAAGACGCATATTGAAATGGAAATGAATTTTGATGCATTAAATTTGGAATATGAAAATATTAAGCAATCAAAAATTAAGTTGAAAAATGAATATTCTGACTGGAAAGAAAATATACATCTTTATATGAAAAATGCAATGTTAAAGGAAAACAAATCTGTGTGTGTAATGGCAATGGTGTTGATAATACAATATCTGTTCATGTAAGTACATCAAAGAGTTATCACAAGAAAAATTACACCCAGAAAAAGGCTGATAAAGTTTTATCTTATGGTAAATTGGCAAATAACTCTTCTGCTACATGTTTTTATTACTGTAGAAAATGACATATATCAAAATTTTGTTATTATATAAAAAATGCTAATTCTGTCAAACAGAAATGGGTGATTAAAAATACTGGAATTGTTGTTTCTAACCGTGAAGGACCCAAGAAGGATTGGGTACCTAAAAATAATTTACTTCATTGCAGGTATGCCTAAGGAGCACCAAAATAGAAAAGTTGTATATGGACAGTGGCTGCTCTAGGCATATGACGTAGGACAGAATAAAGTTTTCTAAACTGGTAAAATCTGAAAGTGGTTCTGTCAGTTTTGGTGATAACAGAAAAGGAAAAATTATTGGTATTGGATCTATCGGTTCTAATCCAATCATTAATGTCTGTCTTGTTGAAGGATTGAAATATAATTTATTAAGCATAAGTCAACTTTGTGATAAGAAGAAAAGAGTAATTTTTGAAGTAGATCACTGTAGAGTTGAAGATGTTGAAACAGAAAAATTTGTTCTAAAGGGTCAAAAATCTGGAAATATTTATTTAGTTAGCTTAGAAGATATCAAGAAAAGTGAGGCTAAATGTCTTATTTCGAA
Organism: Excoecaria cochinchinensis; assembly: GCA_947683425.1. Classification (NCBI taxonomy): domain Eukaryota; kingdom Viridiplantae; phylum Streptophyta; class Magnoliopsida; order Malpighiales; family Euphorbiaceae; genus Excoecaria; species Excoecaria cochinchinensis. The sequence continues at coordinate 1,472,847 of CANTUQ010000073.1, forward strand.
GGAAGATCTAAGTATTTTATGGCATAGAAAATTGGGTCATGCTAGATTTTATGCAATAGAAAAGCTAGCCAGAAAACATTTAGTAAATGGAATGCCAGAAATGAAGATTGATAAAGATTATGTGTGCAAAGCATGTCAACTTAGGAAGCAAACTAGAAATTTCCATAAATCTAAGAGTGCTGTTTCCACCAAGAAGGCTTTAGAGCTTCTTCTTATGTATTTATTTGGTCCAATAAATCATTAAAGTATTAGTGGAAAATCTTATGTGTTAAATGAGGTGGATAACTATACTAGATATACTTGGGTATTGTTTCTTGCTCATAAGGATGAAGCATTTGAGGCATTTAAGAAATTGAGTTAGAAGATTCAAAATGAAAAAGGATACAAGATCACAAGTATAAGAAGTGATCATGGTGGAGAGTTTGAGAATAAGAAGTCTGAAGATTTTTGTAGCAATTCTGGAATCAAGCACACATTTTCTGCTCCAAGGACACTTCAACAGAATGGTGTAGTAGAAAAGAAGAACAGAACTCTTCAAGAAATGGCCAGAACAATGCTGAACGAAAATAATCTACCTAATGATTTCTAGATAGGAGCGATCAACACTGCATGCTATATTCTGAACAGAATTCTAATAAGACCAGTGTTAGAAAAGACTCTATATGTGCTGTGGAAGGGCAAAAAACCGAACATCAGTTACTTTTAACCTTTTGGCTGTAAGTGTTTCATTTTTAATGATAAGAATAACTTAGCTAAATTTGATGCAAAATCTGATAAAGGTATATGTGACGCGCGCCGGAGGTACCCAGCAAGGGCCCTCGCTTTGAATCCGCCTTTGGGATTCGAGAAATTGGTTTACGTCTTTTGATCATGGGCGCCATGTGACATCATCGGTGTATTCCTCCCAATAGAACATTGGGGAGAACAACCTAGTCTAATGACACCTAAAGGCACCTTTGAGGCATTTGGAGTCGCCACCCAATTTGCAAGAAATTGGGAAAGGGTTTCTCACCTCTAACAGTCTAAACCAGAGATATGGTGTCCGAAACTTCCCTCTTATTTATGCTTTGGTTAATTATAAATGGATTTTTAATTTCTTAAAATTATATCTCTCATCTCACACGATTAATGCATTTAAATTAAATCGCGCATATCAATCATTTGAAAGCAATAAAATAAGAGCGATAAATAAAGCGATAAATGAAAGCGATAAACACCCAAACACACAATTACAAGAGGAATAGGGGCGGAATACAACCGCAATGAAAGGGAAATTAAAGACATAAGTGGGACGGAATACAATCCCCAAAAATAAATAAAGTTGCCCCAAAGTTAATTACAAGGGCCCAAAATGAAAGAACATAAATTTAAAACACTCACCCAAAAATGAAATAAAAAGACATACATAAATCGGGACATTATTTTAGGAACATTGGTTCATTCGCACTCATTGAAGGTTTGGGGACATTGGTCCCCTCGCATTTACTTAAAGAGTGATCCCATTTTTGAAGAAAATTGACTTTTCGTTTTAATTGTAATATATTTATTGTTAAGCTAAAACAAGGGACATTGGTCCCAATTTTATTAGTGAAAAAAACTCAATTTAATTGTAAAAGTATTTTTGTGACTTTTTATCTCACGCGTGTACAAATAAAATAATTATTTACAAATAAACACAACAAAAGGATAGAGAATTAGAGAGATCTCACCGAAGCCATGTGACCCTCCACGTGTCGCGACCCACCCGGGGGAATCGCGGGGACACTCACATGATGCGACCCAAATTAAATTTCAGACAGAAAATAATATCAAAAACATTAGTAATGGTTTTAAAAATTAATCAAGTAAAAACGAAATAAATATTAGGCAAGTCAATTCACAAATGATAATAGTAATAATGATAAGACAAACACAACAAAATAATATTAATGACGATGATAATAGGCAATAGTAATGAACAATAATGAATATAGTATAAATAATAATAATAATAATAATAATAATAATAATAATAATAATAATAATAATAATAAAAAATAAAATAATGGTAATGATGATAATAACATAATAGTGAACATAATAATAATAATAATAATGATAACATGGTATTAATAACTATAATAGAGATGAACACAAATATAGCAACAATATAATAACGATAAAAACTAATGATAATAATAATAATAATAACAATAATGAAAACAGAATATCAAATAAACACCAAATAAATAATAATAATAATAATAATAATAATAATAATAATAATAATAATAATAATAATAATAATAATAATAATAATAATATAAAGGAGGAGAAAAAGGTGGTAGCAAACTTAACCAAAAGGAAACCACACAAAACAAATTAATGATTAAATGGAGATATTAACAGTGGCCAAACAAGGGAAATACTAGAAGAAGAACATAAAATTAATTGTGAAAAGCAAGAAAAATTAACAACAAATAATATACAGATGAAGATTAACAAGTAAAAAATGGTCCAAGTGTTTACTCTCAGAATTTTAGATCGGAAATAGGATGTCTCAATCCGTTCCCCTTGTCGATTTTTGATGATAATAATATTCAAAACAAGTGTAAAAATATGTGCTTTAAACAAATTAGTTTAAAAAAATGTTTTTGGTGGGTTGAATAAGCCAAGAAAATTAATTTATCTTACTCAAATCAACCCAAGATTAAATATTTTGTAGTAGCAAAAACTAAAACTTGAGAAGAAAAACTTAAAGATTTTTGAAGAAGAATTTTAGAAGGAGAAAGTGGTTCCTGGAAAATGAGAGAAAAGCTAGAGAAAACCAAAAAAAATCCCCCTTTGTAAAAATCTGCCGTCCCCTTGCCAATGAAGATTGAATCCCATTTGACTGTGTGCTTTTGCTCAAAATGGAAAGAGACAGAGGAGCTTTATTTTAGTTTATCTAAATTAACAAAAAATGGTGAAAGAAAACTGGTAAACGCGGTCTGAAAAACAGACTGCACACCAAAAAAAAGCTGGTCAACCGCTTTGGCAATTAAAAAGAATGGCCACGTGATGGCCATTTTGCCATCACGCGGCCATTATCATGGTAAATGGCCACAATGTGGCCATTTACCACGTTTTTCATATTTTTATTTTTTTTATTTATTTATTTTAACTTTTCAAATTTCTTTTATTCTTAAATTAAATTAATTAAATAATTTGATTCCTCTTTTCCCATTAATTCAATTAATTAATTTAATTTAATTCAATTAAATTAATTACTTGATTTAATTCCTCTTTTCCAATCAATCAATTAATTTAATTTAATTCAATTAAACTAATTAACTAAATTAATTCTTTTTTTTAAATATCAAAAATAACATTTTCCAATAATAGTAATTTAATTGATTAATTAATTTTTTTTGTGATAATATATTTATATATATATGTGTTTATTTCTTATTAAAAAAAACGGGGGTCTCGACAAGAGAAATATCATTTCTGACGCCTCTGCCTGTAAGCCGGTATCATTTTTATCATCGGGTAATTCTGATCTTGGACCGTCTCGGGACCCGTTGTCTACAGTATATTCTTAGGATATTCCTTAAATTCTAAAGCATATAAAGTCTTTAATAGAATAATACGTAAAGTAGATGAGTCAATAAATGTTAAATTTTCTTTTACTAACGTAAATTCTGGGGAAAAGAGTTTTTCTGATGATGAAACAGGTTTTGAGAAAGATAAAGATAAAGATCAACAGAATGCTAAAACAGAAAAGTCACCAGATCAGCAACTAGATCCAGGTGACAGAATTTTGGAACAACATGAGGATGCAGAAAATAATTTAGAAGTTCGGACAGAAAATAAACCAGAAAATCAGACAGAACAACAATATGAGCAACCAACAGAATTGCCTAAAGATTGGAGATTCCACAGGTACCACCCTAAAGATAATCTATTAACTAATCCATATCAGAAAATGATGACAAGAAGAGCCATGCGTGAATATTGTGGTAATGTTGTCTTTGTCTCTCAACTTGAACCTAAAAATTATACTGATGCTCAAAATGATAAAAATTAGATTATTACTATGCAAGAAGAGTTAAGTCAGTTTGAAAGAAACAAAGTTTGGAATTTGGTTCCTAGACCTTCAAAATGTTCTATTAATTGAACAAAATGGGTGTTTAGAAATAAGTTGGATGAACAAGGTAATGTTGTTAGAAATAAGGCCAGATTAGTGGCACAAGGCTACAATCAAGAAATAAGGCCAGATTAGTGGCACAAGGCTACAATCAAGAGGAAGGTATAGATTTTGATGAAACTTTTGCACCTGTTGCTAGACTAGAAGCAATTAGAATTTTGTGTGCCTTTGCATGTTTCAAAAATTTCAAATTATATCAAATGGATGTTAAAAGTGCTTTTCTAAATGGTTTATTCAATGAGGAAGTTTATGTTGAATAACCTCCAGGTTTTGAAAATTCTGAGCATCCAGATTTTGTTTATAAGCTTAAAAAAGCTTTATATGGTTTGAAACAAACTCCTAGACCTTGTTATGAAAGATTAAATTATTTTTTGTTTGCTCATGGTTTTAATAGAGGAAAAGTATATACTACTTTTTTTATAAAGCATAAATCATCTCATATTCCAATTGTTCAAATATATGTTGATGATATTGTCTTTGGATCTACTAACGTTTCCTTGTGCAAAAGAATTTGAAGCTATTATGAGAAAGGAATTTGAAATGAGCATGATGGGTGAGTTAATGTTCTTTTTGGGACTCCAAATTAAGCAATGTGTAGATGATATTTTCATAAATCAAGCGAAGTACACAAAGGAATTGCTGAAGACATTCAAGATGTCTGATGCAAAATCTGCTAGCACTCCTATGAGCTCAACCATAAAGATTGATAAAGATAAAAAGGACAGAAATGTTAAAGAAAATTTATATAAAGGCATGATCGGGTCACTGCTATACTTAACAGCAAGTAGACCAGATATTCATTTCAGTGTATGTCTATGTGTGCATTTTCAATCAGCTCCAAAGGAATCACACTTGTCTGCAGTTAAAAGAATTCTGAGATATCTACATGGAACTCAAGAATTGGGACTTTGGTATCCAAAGAACACATCTTTAGATTTTATTGGGTATTCAGATGCTGATTACGTTGGCTGTAGAATTGATACAAAAAGTACTTCAAGTACATATCATTTTCTGGAAAGTTCGCTTATCACGTGGTCAAGTAGAGAACAAAATTCTGTGGCATTTTCTACAGTAGAGGCAGAATATATAGCAGCTGGTGGATGTGTAGCTCAAATTCTGTGGATTAGACAGTAATTGAAGGATTATGGGATAGAATTTGACAATATTTCAATATTCTGTGATAATACAAGCGCTATAAATATAACCAAAAACCCTATTTTGCATTCAAGAACAAAGCACATTGAAATTAGGCATCACTTCATTAAAGATCATGTCCAAAGGGGAGATATTTTGCTAGAATGTGTTCGTACTGAAAATCAGATAGTTGATATCTTCACCAAGCCTCTCAAAGAGGATCGATTCTGTCAACTAAGAAGAAAGTTAGGAATGGGTACATCAGAAATTTGATTTTCTGTCAAGGTATGTTTCTAGCTAAATTCTGATAAGAAAATTTGCTGGTTAATTTCGAAATCTATGTGATTGTGTATTTTAATATTTTCTTTTATTATCTGACATAAAAATTAATATAATTTGATGGATTGAGTGTTATAGTTAACAATATGTTGAAGTTCCCTTAGTTAACCCTATTGTCTATTTGAATGGATTCAAAATTATTAAGGGTAATCTTGTCTTTTTATCTTTCTTGCTTCTCGATAACTACAAAATTGCAGTTTCCCTATAGAAGCCTATTTCTCTGCACACGATCAACCTCATGTCTCCACAATCATTTATGTTCTCAAGCTTATATTAAGGGATTTTATATCATCTCCTAAAAACCACTATCTCTATTTTTCTTTTGTGCCTTTTATACTCTCAGTTTCCCCATTTCTTTCAAAATCCCTAGCACCGCTTAAATGGGCCGATCTAAATCAATCGCGAGAAGAGGTCCCCGGCAATCTCCATTGCTGTCAGGCTCCTGTTGTGGCTCCCGATGTGCCTTCTCCTCTTGCTACCAAGCTTCCTGTTCTTCCTTGGCGTAAGTCAACTAGGAATGCTATACTTCATATTAAAAATCCTCCTCAGCCAGGACAACCTGGTAGCAGCTCTCTTCCTTCTCAAACTGCTTTTGTTATGCTTTTGTTATACTTGACTTCCATCTTTTATTATGGATTTGATTGTGTTAGGACTTTTGGTTGTGTTTTTATGTAGGACAGTAGTTTTTCCTTCTTTTTGGTTGATGACAAAAAGGGGGAGAAAAATGTTGACAGCAGTCTTTTAATGTGCCTATGCTTTTGAGTTTTTACTGATTCGGTGCTTGGATATGCTTGGATATAATTGTGCCTATGCTTAATTAGTTTATACATTATATGTTTATACTTTATGCTAACTGTTATAAGCTGATTTATCTTTAAAAATACCCCCATGCATATATTCAGGGGGAGCACTTTTACACTAACCTAGATAGACTTCTAAGTGGAGTTTATTAAAGTTTTGTGATCATCGAAAAGGGGGAGATTGTTGGCTAAAGGCCACATCCAAATTTTGGTGATAATCAAACCTTAAATAAACTCTATTGTGAATTATTTTTTACAGGTATTTTCTACACAATTTCTGATGCAAAATCCTTCATGCATGGACATTAGAAGACAAATTTGTAAATTGCTTTAGTTTATTAGAAATTAGGATACTAAATTGTAAGATCAAATTGAGGCATATTATTTCCATTCATGCATACACATTATAACTTTAAAATTGTATAAAAAAAATTTTAAGTCAGAAAATGAGTTTTTGAACAAAACTGGTTTTCGCCAGAAAATGATTCTTTAGAAAATGAATTTATGATCTGCGTCAATTTTCTAAATGCATTTCTGCAAGTATTAGAATTCTGAACAAAAATTTGGATTTCACTACAGGACAAGAAAAACGACTAGTTAACGGCTAGTTTTTTCCATATTTCTTTCCAACGGCTAAAAACGACTAGTTTTGATTTCAAACACCTAAAATTGAATTTTTTAGTATAAATATATGTTATTTCACTTATTAGAAGGTTAGAAAAAGTTGGAAAGAAATTTTGTCTCTTAAGAGAAAAGCTTAACTTTGTTCATCTCACTTTCCAAATCTTTTGCATTTCAGTTTTTACATATTGTCCTCAATTTGATTATAACTTTTGTTGTAATTGTTTGTGAGGAAATTTATTTTGTAAAAAATTATGAGTTGGGTTGGCTAGAACCTAGGAGAAAAATTCTAGTAAGTGTTTTCTATCTTTTACTTTGGAAAAAAATTGTGGATAGATATATCTAAGATTGTATATTGACTTTGACTCTTACCCTTAAAAGAGTTAAGAGTGGAGAGATAAACTCAAGAGGTGAATCTTGAGGAGTGGATGTAGGCAAGTTGGCTGAATCACTATAAATTCGTTGTGTTTGCTTTTCTGCTTCCTTTTCTGAAACTCTGCATTTCTATTACTCTGTTTTGATATTCTGGAATTTTGGGTTTTCAAAAGTGTTCTTAAAACAATTCTTGAAATATACACAATAAATTTTACACTCACATTTTTCAGAATTATTTTTGAAATTTTGATTGAAAAAAAACTTGCAAAAATCTGAACATTATTTGCATTGCATTTCTATGTTCATATTCAGAATTCCGTATTTCCATACATTTGTGTTCCATTAGAAAAATAGTTAGAAAAGTTTGAGACACATAATTTACCTTCCCTCTTGTGTGTTTTTGGGACCTACAATATTTTGATTTAATTAAGGTTTCTTTCCCTAAATTAACTAAATTTTCCTTTTTTAGTGATATAAATAGGAAAATTTAAGAGAAAAAAGGAGAGATTTTTAGTTGCAATTTTTTTTTTTGTTGAGGAAAAATTATGATTTTTTTAATTATTCTTCTTCTTTAATAAATTTTTTTCTAAAATTTCAGATTGATTTTCTTGATGAAAAATTGATTTTGAGAAAAATAAAATAATTTTTTGCTCTTGAGATCCAAATTTTTTTATTTGTTATTTTTTTAAAAAAAAAATAAGCTTTTTTGCAATTATTTCTCTAGAGAGAAAATTTAGATTTTTCTTACATTTTTTATTTAATTCTTGCTGTTGTCGATAAGGAAATCGTTCATTTTCTTCCTTCGATTGAATTCGAATTCCGAGAGCAAATATTTTGGGCTTGATCTTATATTTTTATTTTTGTTTATTATATTATTAATTATTTTTTATTTACAATTAATTAATCATCATGTAGATTCTTAAATCTCTTGATTATTTATTTTTTGTTTGTTTATTTACTTGTTAAATTTATTTATCTTGATTATTATTATTATTATTATTATTATTATTATTTGTTAAATTACTTTTGCATGTTTTTCATGTCCCAATTTTAATTGTTAGTAATGATCATTACTAACAATGTATTTTATTTGGCCTAAAACACCTTCATTTTTTAGTAATTATCTTCAATGCCTAATCATCATGTTTTTCATTGTTAGTAATGATCCATATTAAAATTAGATGAACTTTTCCAATTTTAAAATTGGGTGGTGACTCAAAAATACTTCAAAAGTGCCTAAAAATTTCATGAAATTAGATGAACTTTCCCAATGTTCTATTGGGTAGGAATTACATAATATTTTATGTTACCCAAAATCTAGACGCGAACTCTCTCGGACCATAAAAGTAGGTCCTCCGGGAAATAAAGAGGGTTTGGCGCGCATCACATAGACTGTAGAGAAAACGGTTGGCTGAGAAACTCAAAGGTGGTGAAAAACACACTAAGGAGGTATATAAAAAGAAGAATGAGAGTTTTAGAGAGAAAAGCAAATTTCGAAGAAAATCCATAGAGGATGATGAGTCTATTGGTAGTAACGATACTAAAGACATTGAAGATAATTACTTTTTGGTCGGTAAGATTTCTATACCTTTCAATTGTAATGCAACTATAGTCGTATTACCTTTTTATTTTTAGAAAGAGCAGAAAGAGGTTAAGGAGGCTATATCACTAGGAGTGAACAATCAGACTTCTGACAGAACCAAGGTGTGTAGTGGCATTACTATTTAGGCTAAAGGAGTTGGGGAACCAAAACAAGTAGTGTTTAAAAAGCCTATTGAACATATGACCAAACATATCAAGCTCCTATACATTAAAGCTCACTTAAATGGGAGGCTTACTTCTAGAATCCTTATGGATAATGGATCAATCGTCAATATTTTACCTCAAAAATGTTACATGCTCTGGGAAAGACAGAGGATGATTTAATTTCAACTGATGTATCGATGTCAACTTTTATAGGGGAGGTGACCAGAATAGTGGGAGTATTAGCAGTGGAGATCACTGTTGGTAGCAAAATCTCATTATCTGCATGCTTTACTTTGAACTCCAATGCAAACTATCAAGCTCCACTGGGATGTAATTCAATTGACGCCAACTAGTGTGTGCCATCTTCTCTTCATCAATTCTTGCTATTCTGGAAAGGAAATGATGTGGAAGTAGTTTGGACAGACAATAAACATTTGGAAAAGATACTAAAATGCTTCTAAAATTATCTTTAGGATATCAAAATGCCTCTATAGTTAATTTTGGAAAAAAATATTCCTAATGTTAATAAAAGGTACTAAAATACCTATGAATTAAACTTTCGTTAGCTTTGAGTTAATGGCACTAACGTGAAATTGACACGTGGCAAAATATGCTATGTCATCGACACGTCGGCGCCATATGTATTTTCAATTTAAAATAAAGTCAGGAGCATTTTAATACTTTAAGAAAAACTTTAAGGGCATTTTATTACTCTAAAAAACCTTTAAGGGAATTTTAGTATTTTGAGTAAGACATTAATGCCCTTAACGTCTAAGGGTATATTTATACTCTAAAGAAAACATTAAGTCCATTTTTTCTAAATTCTCAAATAATGTAGTAATTATTTTTTATTTTTAGTTTTTGATTCACTAAATAATTTTTTAATAGGTGAAATTAGAAAAAAAAAATCTAAGAAGCGTAATAAGTTTTTTTTTTAACAAATTTACTCGATTGCTAATAAATTTGCTACATCCTGTAACCACACTTTTAAATTTCAATATCATATTCATTAAGAAAAATTAATTAATAAATATTCTTGAACTATATAATTTATTTATAATTTCTTTTCTTATTCCTATATTTATTAGAGACATATGTAAATAGTATGAGATATTAATCAATGTTTGTTAGTAACAAAAAAAATTAAATAAGTATATAATAAAAAAAATTAATCATTAATTTTAATTTTCAACAGATTTATAATGTGAAACAAATATAAATAAAAGAGAGATATACCTATCAAATTGAAATAGAATAGGTAATAATATGATGTAATGTTAAATAATATGTTAAATTTATATTTATTAAATATTTAAACTAAATTAAATACTATTACATAGCTAAAATATTCTAATTAATAAATATTTATGTTTGTAAGAAAAAAATATAAATAAAATAAAATTAATTGAATATTCAAAATATAACACTCCTTACTCGTACGTAGTAAACTATACTCTCGTGAGGTAAATTACCACGACAGGTGGGGAATGTCACACAACAATCACACTATCTTGTTCATATACCTTACATTTAGGTTTAGAATTATAAAATTTCTTTTCAATATAGTAAAGGCCTACATACCCATACAACCATACACATACAATTCATGATTACCACATTTAATTTACATCATATCACATATTCTTATACATATACATAAACTTGTCCTTTCATTCTACATATTACAAATTCTATTATAACCTTCAAAAGATTACAATTACAATACTATAAGAGATATTAACCTACACAAAATGCTTGCCCCTAGTGTGTTGGCCTTTAGGGATACGGGTTGTCCTTCAAAATCGACTTATCTTCGAAACCTGCATGGATGAAACACCCGTACTAAGCAGAGAGGCTTAGTGGGGAAAAATATGAAATGGATGACCACTCTCAGCGAGCATCAATATATAAACACATACACATGAAACATTCTTATAACATTATAAATAACAGGTATAAACAAATGCACATGCAATACACTTAAGATTCATCTACATAACATGTACATTTGTTAGCATTTCTCACATTATTCATTTAGCATTCTTCTCATTCACGTGTCGCCTGCACTTTCACAGTGGTGGATAACAAGAAATGAAACGCATAGGTGCCCGTGGGTATAACTATACACATAGGGATCTAAACGGGATCCAATAACACATAAGGACCCAAACGGGGTCCAATAATGCATAAGGATCCAATAAGACATAAGGATCCAAACGAAATCCAAGAACACATAGGCTGCAGCAACAAAGCTCCCTATAGTCATGCCTATCTATCCATGACTCGGTCATAGTAGGCTATTGAATCAATCATAACCAAATTATTCAAATTGGGATCCAAATAAAAATTACCAATTAATACGTTCAAGTTAACACATTTCATACTTTGATAAATTCCATACATAATTACCAATTCGAAGTTGTTATTCAAGTTTCTTACCAGTTATACTTAGCCAATAATAAAAATCATTTCAAATTAAGAAAAGAAACTCGCTTTTCAAATTGAAAACGGCAGGCAGGAATCCTTGCCAGCCGTGTAAGCCAAAGCATATGCAATAATTGAAAACATAATGCATTTATACGATGGGCACAAAACATCATACGGCGGGCAGACTAGGTTACACGGCGAGCAGGAATTCCTGCTAACCGTGTAAACCGAGAAATTTGAAAGATTCCCAAAAGTTGCTTTTTAGAACCGTTTTACTCGGCGGGCAAAGCATTCCACACGGCGGGCATGGATAATTAAACAGCGGGCAGGAATCCTTGATCATAACTCAATTTTTAAGCTAAATTAAAAATTCAGAACCATTTTACACGGTGGGCAAGGAATCCTGACCGCCGTGTAGCTCTTTTAATTGCCTTAAAACTTAGAATTCAATAGGGCTACTTCCATGGGTTCACTTGTCTAGCCCAAATAAACGTATAAATATTATTTTTAGACAAAATGGTCTTCTTAAAAATTGATCCCCATAATCTTAACTTTTTAATAGCCCCAATTACACATCATTTAGACAACTATAACTCCAAATAAAATCAAAATAACCCAAACTGCTCCCATTAAGGTGGTATAACTCCTATGTCAAATTTAAGCTCTTTTTTAAGCATTTTAGAGCCAAAATTAGCTCTAGGTTCCTGCTAAACAAATTTAGGCATGTGTCTTAAATTTCCAACCCAATTAAAATCGTGCAATTTAAATCTCTAAAACTCAAATTATAACTAAAACAACTACCAAAGGTCAGACGAGATTTGGACAGAGTTTCCCCTTAAAACTCTATATGCCCAAATCAACCATTTCTACACCAACAACCAACACAACTCAACTCAAATTAACATATATCATGGAAACACAATTCAAAATATAACAATTCATCAACATATGCACAATAACACAAATTCCCAAGCCTTTCTCTTCTTGCTTCCTTTCTTTGTTTTACTAGGCTCTTCCTTCACCTTCTTTCTCTTTCCCTTTAGCTCCAACAAGTTTCTCCTCCACAAATCACCATAAATTCATTAATTAAATAAAAAAAAGACTCTCACTCTTTAAGAGCCACGAGTAGGAGAAAAAGAAAATCTAACAACTCTCTTACCTCTTTGAAACTTATAAAATATTAGAATTAACTTGCTTAATTTAAGAGACACTTGGGAAGAATTTTAGATGGAATTAATTGTGAATTATATGAAGAGGAAATGGCTGAAATGAGGGAAAGAGGAGGCCGGATTTCTTGGCTCTCCCAACTGACTTTCATGGCTTATAAAGCCATGAAATTTCTTCCTTATTTTAGACCAAAATTTGTCAAGTTGTGATCGGCTCCTTTTTCTAAGTTCCCTTTTAATCCTTTGACTTTTTCCAATTCATGAATCCTTCTTTTAACTACTTTAATTCATATTTTGGAATACAAAATAACATATATAATGCAATTTAGTCCATAGGTATTAAATGACCATTTTAACCCTGACTTTTTAATTAATACCGATTACATCCCTAACACATACATTTAACCCAAAACTTTTATTGTTGTATACATTAACTAACATTCTAAATTATATATTTTTATGCAAATGTATTTTAAACAAATCAAGAAAATATTTCCTATATAGGAATTTTATTTAATTTTTTTCAAATACAATGTATTTTTAAAAAATGTCCTTAGCGTTTTTCATTTGGTGCTAACATACCCCTAAAATTTTCCTTAAAGTACTAAAATACCCTTAATATTTTCCTTAGAGTACTAAAATACTCCTGAATTTATTTTGAATTAAAAATATACGTGGTGCTAACGTGACATATTCTGCCACGTGTCAATCATGTCAGTACCATTAACTCAGAGTTGACAAAAATTTGATATAGGGGCATTTTAGTTCCATTTTAATAACATCAAAGGCATTTTTGTTTCAAAATTAACTACAAAGGCATTTTAACACCCGGAGACAACATCAAGGTCATTTTACTACCTTTTTCCATAAACCTTTTAGGGTATAGATAGATGCAGTAGAGGGAGCGCATTATGATGCAAACTTAGGTCCAATTCAATTTATGGGGAGGAACAAGAAGGGACACCTGAAGTCAATTGTGGTTGCTTCTAGTTCTGGAGAAAGATTACAGAAGTCCAGTGTTACAGTGAAAAGTATGTACATCGTGCCTTATAAGAGGCCGATTCCTGATATAACCATTGAGGAAATTTAGGATTAGTTTCTCTAAAGCGAAACTGGCGGTAGCTGAAGCCAGTATCAGCAAAGCTGAAGGGTAGTAAGTTGTGGATAAGATAGTTTCATCTGAGGAAATTTCTCATGTTTATGGATTAGAGATCATGCATGAGGAATTACCTAAGGAAAAAAAATACGGAAATTAAGGTTATATATTTAGAGACAGAACCGACGAGGTTGGGTGATTTGAAGGCTGATGTGCAGGATCCATTGGAGGAAGTCAATCTAGGTACATCTGAGGAACCAAAAGTTACATTTTTCGGTAGCTGATAAGTTCAAAGTATATGTTGTTTTTATATGAATTTCCAGCTTACTTTTGAGTTTAAAAGTTCCTATTTCAGTATATTTTTGTTAAAGTTTTATTAGATATTGTCTGATATACTAAATTTCATCTTCTCATTTTCTTGTAATTCGAAATTTTTTCATGGGAAATAACTAAGTCTTGGCAACTTTGGTTAATTTGGAAGTAGGTTATGGAAAAATGTTATTAGGTAGCGGTAATAGTCGGTAGAGTGGCTGAATTTTTGTTGATTTTCTAAACTCTTCTTGTTAGCCATCACCGGTCGAACCTTGCATTACAAACTGTTTAAGTTATGTCTTGATTTGTTCAGTGGAGATGACCTTCGGGTTCCGGTACCAAAGGAGAGGCCTATGGTGTTTCTAGTGTTTCAATTGAGAAACCAGATGTGCATTCGTGCACTAACTTATTTGGTCATTGATCGATTGGTGCTGGAATTTTAATTTTGAAAATTATTAAAACTTTGGTTTTGGCCTTTGCACACACACACTGGAAATTTAATTGTATTTTCTTCTTTTGAGTTTTGTTTAAGTAAGAATTGCTCTCAAGTGGAATTTACTAAGTGTTTTCTTGGTGTTTTGAATTTCCGTTTTCTTGCTTGAAAATTGAGAAAGTTGGAATTGAAGAGGTACTTTACTCGAGGGCGAGCAAAAGCTAAGTGTGGGGTATTTTGATAAGTTCAAAGTATATGTTGTTTTTATATGAATTTCTAGCTTACTTTTGAGTTTAAAAGTTCCTATTTCAGTATATTTTTGTTAAAGTTTTATTAGATATTGTCTGATATACTAAAGTGAGATTTTATGTTATTTTTGGAGCTTTTAGGAAGCTTACACGGCGGTAAGGAATATCCATACCGCCGTGTACCACGAAAATGTCACAATGCAGATGAAGGGACTTACACGGCGGTAAGGAACATCCATACCGCCGTGTACCACGAAAATGTCACAATGATTGATGAGTTTGAGTATTTACATGGCACTATTAGGGATGATGGGTATTCCTTGGCAAGATCTTTTAGTTATTTCATCAAATCTGTATTGGTATTAAGTCTGTTAATATTCTTTAATTAGTTATTTTATCAATTACAGTACTTAATTTTCACCTTAAATAATTCATCACATCAAACAATTGGGAATTCTTTAGCATACATTTAATTGCTGAAATTTACGCAACTCAGTCCCTTGGGTTCGATAACTTGTGGTCTTAATTATACATCACTATATTACTTACCGATTCAGTACACTTGCTGAGGTCGCGTCAGTAGCTTTTTAAAACTAAAATTAAACTCTAGGATTTTGGAGTTACTTAAAGAGTTCAAAGATCGCTTTGCTTAGGAATATAAAGGCATGCGTAGATTAATAGAAATCTAGTGAAGCATCACCTACCGATTAAATCTAGATATTTGCCTTTTAGTAAACCACCTAGAAGGATGTCGAAAGAAGTAAAATTGAAGGTCAAAGTGGAAAATGAAAGGTTGCTCAAAGATAGTTTTATTAGACCAATTAAATATGCACAATGGTTGGCAAACGTTGTGCATGTAGTAAAAAAAAAAGGAAAACTCCATGTCTGTATTAACTTCAGGGACCTGAATGCTATCGCTTCTAAAGATGTATATGTTATGCATGTCAGTGACATCTTAGTTGATGCTGCTACTAGTCATGAAATTCTAACCTTCTGGGATTATTTTGCTACATTTAATCAGATTCTTATAGCCAAGGAAGACATATCTAAGATTACCTTTAGGTGCCCAGCCGCCATGGGGACATTTGAATGGCTTGTCATATGATTTGGTCTTAAGAATGCTGGTGCTACCTATCAGAGAGCTGTGAATGCAATTTTTCATGATTTGATTGGTTATTCCATGGAAGTATACATTGATGACATAGTAGTGAAGTCGAAGAAGGAATCAAAACATGTTGATCATCTGAGGAAGGATTTGAAAGATTGAGGAAGCATAAATTGAAACTGAATCCACTTAAATATGCCTTTGGTGTTAGAGCTGGAAACTTTCTTAGTTTCTTTTTTCATCAAAAAGGAGTAGAGGTGGACAAAAAAAAGGTAAGGGCAATTACAGAAGCCAAACTGCCACAAAATAAGAAAGAACTGCAACAATTCATGGGGAAATTTAATTACTTGAGGACATTCTATAACACCTCCATACCTCCTGGAAGAATATGAGAGTGTTCGACTGACAGGAAATAAGATTATCTTACTTAATCAATTCAATGCAAATTAAAGTTTTTTAAACCTAAATTAATTCATTTATCTTGCAACATAGCAAAATTTATTTTGCTATCAATATAATTCACATGTTGGGTCCGAAAATACATACATGTCCAAAACATAATATCATAATAATTACATAAGTTTTGAACTTATATTTACAAGCCAAACCATAAATATTACAGAAGTTATTACATTACAAAATTCTTGTGTCAAAGTTTAGTGCAACATCTTCAAAATGACAACACAAATAATCTTTCATCTTTAGCCTTGTGGTTGTCCCAAACTCTAATTCTTAGCTTCATAACATACACGAAGAAAACCATAGTGCTAAGCAATAATGCTTAATGGGGAAAATAATACATGATGATGACTCCTCACAGAGGTCGTCCAACAAGCACACACATGCAATGCATAATCCAAAGAATAAGTTATTCAAGTAAAGAACATAATCATTATTTATATTCAATTTCCTTTCCTTCCAGAATAATAAAATCATTATCTAGCAGAAAGTTATAATTAGCAAATAGGATTCAAACAAAACTGAACAAAACAGAAATACAAAATAGTTACTGAATTGCCTACTATTTTCTGCAGATGTGGATAATGGGTACAAGAGATACACATATTGCATATCAATAGGAGATACCAATTAGGTATTGATAGAAGAGATGCAAGCCTCAAATACATATCACAATCAGGAAGTGCCGGAGCACTAATAAGAAATAAGAGAGATATAAGTCTCTATATCAGGAGACACCATAGTGTCACTGGAGCAGCTGCAAAATCCTTTTAGACATGCCTATTTATCCACGATTGAGACTCTAGCAGGCTTTATTTTTAACATCAAAATATATCAGATAATTTTCAAAGTTCACATTGCAGAAATAAACATGCACATATGTTCATAGTTATCATAAATACATAAAAATAGATTACATGCTGTATTTGCTCTTATTTAAATCAATATCTCAATGTGTATAACATGTCATATGTATTTTTTAGTTCTTATTCATTAGTATTTATGTGTTGGACAAGTTCCATAAACATCTAGAAAAGTTCAGGTATAATTCATATTCATTTTAGTAATAAGGGGCCAAGTTTAAGCTAAAAACAGTGCAAACATTTAAGTCACATTAACTCTGAAATTTACTCAATGTAAATGACTTTTTAATCTAATATCCCTTCTTAAAAACTATTCAACTATGTCTTAAATTTCATATGGATCAAAAATCACGTCACTTGGACTTGTAAAATGAGAGATATGTCTGAAATGCCACAGATTGTTCCTAGGTACCTACTAAGGACATAATTGGTGTTTTGTGTTTATAAATGAGAATGTTTAGGGAACAATTGGGATATATTCTCTTCATCAAAATTAGTCTATTTTTATATCATTTTGATTTATGTCATTAGGACTTTTATAGAGGGAGTTACTCTCAAAAAAGTAAAGACTGCTCCAAACAAAGGGCAGAATTCGGTCTTCGTTTTCAAACTGAATTTTGAGGGTCTTAAAGGTAGAATAAGGTTTAGATTTCTAAATAAAAGTTATAGATCTATGTCTTAAGTTTTATTCCCACTGTAATTACTCAATTGAAATGTCTATAGGCCAAGATATGGCTAAAACACTGAAGGTTGTTTAGAAGTTCCTGCAATAGCTCAAAATTACTTTCCACCAAAATTCATCTATAACTAAGTAATTTGACCTTAAATCAACACACCAACATCAATTTTAGGTCTTGGACCATTCATATATCAATTTCATACACAAACATGAGTTTAAGAATTCTTCTACCTTATTTTGAGCTTTTTGGCTTTAAATTCTCTCTTTGCCTTTCTTTTTCACTTGTTCTTCAACTTAAACACAAAATACACACAATCAAACACAAATAAACATATAAAATGTTCATTCTAATGTATTGAATGAGGAAGAGATGGAGGAGCTTCACTTTCCTACTTAAAACACATAAATTTCTACCTTTTATTAATTAAATTTTGCTTGTTTGCTCCTCTTCTCTTAGCATTAAATTTGATGCAAATTGTATGTGTATTTTGGTGAGAAAATGGAGAGAAAAATTTTGCAATTAGGTTCCCATTTGGTCGGCCATCTTTCTTAAATTCATGAATTTTTCTTGTAATTTCTAGAATAACAAGTTTTTGAATTTCATTGGCCAATACTTTTTAACTTTATGTAACTATACATTGACCCTATTCTATTCTCACATTGGCATATAATTTAAATGTATTTTCATATTAATCCATGTCCTACTTTCATTCTTGCATATATGTCTCAATTAAAAATAATTACTTAATTGTTCGTTAACATTTTAGATAATACGTTTTATGTCCCAAACTAGTCATTAACCTACTTAACCTTTAATATTCACTTATTAATTCACCCTATATATGCCATAATACTTCTAAGGTATGTTTTGGAGCTTTTCAGATTCATTTTTAACTTGGCAGGAAAGGTGAAAGAATTTTCTGGCTTACTAAATTTGAAAAAAGAGGACACGTTTGAATGGGAGGATCAATATCAGATTGCTTTTGATAAAATCAAATATTATCTCAGCAAACCTCCTATTCTTATGCCTCCTAGGTAAGGTATTCCTTTTAGATTATACATTTCTGCTTCATTCAATTCTATTGGTTGTTTACTTGCACAAAATAATACACAAAGGCATGAATAGGTAATTTATTATCTAAGTAGAATATTAAGTGACCGTGAAAGTAGATACTCACTTATTGAGAAACTATGTTTGGCTTTATATTTTACATGCACTAAATTGAGGCATTATTTAATTAGATCTAGAGTGTATATTGTAAGGATCCAAAATACACCCTAACAGTAATAAGGTATGATTAGGGTGAATTAAAAACTGAATGTGCATGATTAAGAGACGGAAGTGCCGAAAGGACATAATTGTCAATGGGTCAAAAGATTCGGCGAAGTGCGACAACTTGGTAATTTGGTAAGTTATAGCAAATTTGTATAATTGGAATACTTTAATGGGCCAATTTATGAAATGAGAGTTTAGTATATACCAATGTCTAATTAAAGGATACATTAAGGACTTAAATGGAAATTAAAGGAATTAGCCAATAGGAGCATGACTTGTGTTGATTTAATAGCCACAAAAGATGAGTATATATATAGTGTGAAAGAGGGAGAGAGGGACGCCATTCTCTTGGCTAGAAATTCCAACAAACATTATTCTCTTTTTCTCCTCATTTCATGCATCAATATGGCATAATAAGGGCTTTAATAGATTAAGCTAAATTTATGAGCAAATAAGTGAGAAAATGGATCCAAGCAAAGGATAAGAGGAATTAAAGGCAAAGAGAAGAAGAAAGAAAGTGAAAGTAAAATAAAGTGAAGCGAAGCGAAGCATGAAGGACAAGGGAAGAGGTTTGGGAACTCTTGCCTTCTTTGTTTATTATTTTGAATGGTTTGAAATGTTATGATGATATTATAAGTATGGTTGATGTTGGGATTGTGTTGTGGCTGATTATGTGTTGAAAACATGAAAGTTGGGTATATAGAAAAATAAAGGGGAGATATTGTCCAAATTCACCCTGACCCCGGTTCGATTTTTAAGACATATCTCAGTATAAAAATCTCCAAATGAGGTTATTCTAGTTGTATTTGAATCGTGACTTCCATACCTAAATATGTCCTAGAAATTATCATGAGTTAATTTTGGTTGTAAGTGCCTCAAAATTGGCCAAAACAGAAGGGGTTCTATTCTGGCTGGGTCAAGGGTGCAGTGTGTGTGTGACGCGCGCCGGACCCCGCGGCCGCTCCTTTGACCGCCCGCTTGAGGGCGATCGGGCAATTAAGGATCCGTTGGCAACTTGTAAAGATATTTACAAGTGCGTCTATTTTGGGTAACAAGGAGGTTTCATGGAGTCGCCACCCAATAAAATATTGAAAAAGTTTCTCTCGCCTCGGAGAGCCTAAGACAACGCATGTATCCATTTTGGGCCAACCAAAAGGGGTCTTGGAGGGTGAACCTCTCTCCCTTGGAGCCTAGGATTCATTGATTAAGTTTTTGAAAAGGACACAAGAGGTGTCTTGCAGGTTCCAATGAGTGATCGGAAAGACTTCTCGCCTCGTTGAGCCCAAAGACCAGAGCTGGGTTCGGGACTTCTCATCTATTTCTACCTCGATCATTTTATGATTAAATTTTGAACTCATTAATTCACTCCCTTTTCACATGATGAAATTGAATTAAAAGCGCATTTTATTCACGTGTTAAAGCGATAGATAAATAAAGGGATATTAAATCAAAAAATTACAATAACACTAGAAGCGAAATACAACTCCCATTTATAAATGTGCAATACATACATAAGACGGGAGATTATTTATTTTGAGGACTTTGGTCCTCGCATGCATTTATTATAAAAATGATGTTTTTATTGTGGAAATTTTTTATTGGATGAAAAATAGGACATTGGGTCCTTAATTTTATGAAAATCTCCCTTTATTGAATATAAAACATTCATCAATTTTTATATTTAGCGAGATACAAAAAGGTATATTCATGTACATAAAATAATTAATAAATAAACAAATGAGTGAAATAACTAAGAAGGTTAGAAAACTAAACCGAACGGAATCCTCCGAGCATGGTAGATTGCCCCTCGAGCTTAGGACAGTCCAAGAAAATCATATATGCTCACAAAAGGTTAATGGGTGTTAATATACAAAAAGCGCAATATAAATAAGGCTCTAAGACTTGAGAGAGATAGAAAAAGGAAAAGAAAAGGGGGTTTGAAAATATGGAGACAGAACCTAGGGACGGCCACTGCTGAGTGACCGACGGGCGTCAGTCAAGGTGACCAACGTGTCCCGTCGCTCACTCGAGAGAGGGCGTCTGTGGGAGGGGTGACCGATGGACGTCGGTGAAACAGATGACCCGTTGGTCACCGCTGTCTCCAAAAAAGACAGCGAAACTATTTTTTCAAGGCAAACACAAATTTTTACCACAAAAACGAGATGAAAAGGATCAAAATAAAGAAAGATAAAAGCAAAAAAGGCGAAAAAAGCAAGAATAAGAATAAAGATGAAATAATACGGAGAAAAAGTCTGGAATATTTACCATTTGATAATATTTTGGTTGGATTTTTGGTGTTGATTAAAGTCCCACACGCTCCACGAGAAGACAAAATGAGAGGTCAAGAATGAGGAAAATAGATTATTTCCTTCTTGATACTTCAAAAGACTGAATTTTGGAATCAAAGCCTTAGGAAAATTAATTAGATTTAACTCCTTTTTAATGGTTTGATTCTTAAACTAAAAGAGATTTCTTAAGATTTGTGTTTGTTAGAAGAGAGAGAAACAAGTGTTAATTTTGACAGAGTTTTTCCCTTTAGAAATTTCTCCAACCCCTTTCTAGGTGGGAAATGAAAGTTTTTATAAGCCAGGGGTGACCGACGGGCGTCGGTTCAATCCTACTGACACAAGGATTCAACCGACGGGCATCGGAAAGGTCGCGTGTTCTGAAAAATCAGGTTGCATGCTCTGAAAAATCAGGTCCCTCCGACGGGCGTCGAAAAATCACATAGGCCGTTGGTGACCCGCAGCGAGCGACGATCTTGCCTTTGACAGACGAGCAGACTGCCGGTGGAGAAAAATACACCTTTTGACCCAAAAAAGATCCCCGTTTCCTCCCTCTTTCCTACGAAGACTGAAAGAACACATTTCTCATGAAGCAGGGGACCAAAATCTCCGAATCTCAACCGTTTGTACGGACTCGGACGTTGATTCCTCATCGGGTAATCTCTAATCCAGACCGCCTCGAGACACGGTGCTTACAGTGTGCTTATAAAGCCATAACTCCTAGGATGTAACTCCAATTGACCTCAAATTTTACCAGTAGAAATTTAAGACATAGGGGAACAAAATTATGAAGATCATTTTTGATAAAAAGACCATTTACCAGTCCAAAATCGCAACACAAAATGAGGTTGGAAACTATCTGGGGAGTAGCATTCTGCCTGAGTCAGCGCAGCCGTCACAACTCGGCACAAATGCTCTCTGTCATGAGTCGGCACCACTGTCACAACTCGTGAAAGTTCCATACTTGTTCTCCTTTTTTCTTTAGGCATCATTTTTCATTTTATAACACTTAAATGCACTTCTAAGGTATGGATTAGCTAAAAGTGACCCTATTAAACACTAAAGCTTTAATAAAGCGAGGTAAAAAAATTATTAAAGGGAAGTGATTACAGTGTAAATACCTTAGGAGTTTATATGTAAATGTTACATGAAACGAATATGGCATGGGTGAGGTATACTTACTACAGAGCTACCGATAATAATCGAAGATGACATGACTTATTATATGGATTGTGTACAATGAATGTATAATTATGGTTATTGTCCAAACTCCATTCTAATGAATATTAATGCAATTTTAAGGCATGGATAAGACAAATGTGAACCCACAGAATGTTAAATCAAGGAATATGTAATTAAAATAAAATAATTATAGTATGAATTCTTTGGAATATAATAAGTGCACGGCATAGATATTATGAGTATGTTATTAAAATGGTATAGTTTCAAGATATGTATAATTATTAGATAAGTTTTGTTAAATATTATTCTTGTTATTTTTATATGAACTTGACATGCAAAATCAAGCATGATTAAGATGATATTTGTTTGTATATACTTAATATGAAAGCAAGCTCAAGTTTATATGCATAATTATATATATTATTAATAATACTTGGGAATAGCAAATATGTATGTGAATTATTAAATGTGATATATTTGTACGTAGATGAGGTAAAGTGTATGTGTATAAGCTAATGTCATGATATTATATTATATCAATGTTAGATATACAAGTTGACATGGTATGAAAATACTTGAGAAATAGATTAATATTTAAATAAATGATTAGATGACTTATTACTATTGCTTTTTAACAACTAATTGATGTTGAGCGAGATATGTAGATATTAAGAATTAATAAATATAGTGTGACAATTGTCTAATGAATTAATACAAAGGTATATTCTATAATAATGTAAAGTACACGAAATATTGGGAAAAAACATAGGGGAAAATTATAAAGGAGTTTACATGTGGACGTTATAAGTTATTGATAGATTATAATAGGAGCATGACCTGAATTTGGAATTATGTATAAATGGATACAATTGCATTTAAAGTACACTGTTATACATGGAATATGATATGATGTGTACATATGTGTATGTGATATATATATATAAGTGTATATAGGAAAAGTGTAACACCCCAATACCCCTTGGGAGGATATCGGGTCGCTACGCACTCACATATGCATACATGTACATACAATCATACTTTAAAGCGGGAAAATATCCATTAGGCAAAAACATACTTGTATTAATAAACTTTAAAATATACATTATCGTTCAACTATTACAAAATATCATTATCCATATTATATGTTTATAATTACAGATAATAATTACACTTCATTTACTCTATTTCTCTTTTTACACATAATGATGTTACTCAAAACAACAGAAACTCTATCTTATACTTAGACTTCATTCCAGCTCCTAGTGGCTAGCAGATGAACAAAACTCTATACCGGTCCGAACCTGTACACCTACACGGGAAAACACCCGTGCTAAGCGATAACGCTTAGTGGGGATAAACGGAAGCAAAAGAGACTTCGAAGGAAGTCACAATATAACACAACACTGCATATCCTTAGTCATGAAATCATCTTATACAAAAAGTGATAACACTTCACTTATATTACATATGTTCATATACATGTACATGTAACATGCTATTGCTTTTCATATAAAGATATAAACAAATAATAGTTTTCGCTACATCTTATATACAATACTGAACATTTAATAGCCTGAATTCACAACACTGGTGGTTACGGGTACTCTGGATACTGATTAACAGTATCAAACATTTAGAGACTTAACTCAAAGTCATTTGAATACTCAAGGTATTCAACCTCTAGGCACAAATGGTGCCACTTTAGCAGCTGCACTCTAACCCTTTATAAGTATACTTATCTATCCACTACCTTGATTCTTCAGACTTAACATAAAGACTCTATTCACTATATCATATACATTCTAATTCTCAATTAATGATTATTAAGCATATTAAATTCCATTAAGAATACATATATAACATTTGGTAACATTTGACTAAGAAATCTGCAAGTTGAAGGTACCTCACGGTGGTAACCTTTTAGTTGTCACCGTGACATAAGAAAATACAAAACAAAATTGGAAATAGGTATACCTCACGGTGGTAACCATTTGGTTGTGACCGTGAGGTCCAAAAATATGCAATTCTACCTTCCCTCAGAATTGGTTGTACCGTAACATACCAAAAATAGGCAAAATAGAAGCAGAATCGTAGGACTGCTTCACTACTCCATTTTTCTTAGCCTAAACCGACATCTAAACCTCAATTTTTGGCAAAAATTCCTTCTTAACAATAGTTCCCTAGGATGTTAAGTTTCAAATGGAACAAATTTAGGTCAATTAGACATCTAAAACTCTAGATATCATCTAAACAATCTATACTGCTCCCATGAACCTTCCAAGGTAGAGACACTTCTTTTTTGGCCATTTTTAAGGGTCTTAGAGCAGGAATTTACTCATGATCGTTGTGGGACTTTTATAGGTATAGAAGTCGTGGTTCTAATGGCTTAATAATCACTTAATTTGGAGTTCGTAAACTCCACTTATGACCAAAATACCACACAGAGGTCTGGTGAAATATGAACAGAGTTTTCCAATAATTTAGGGTTTCTACTTTAGAGTCATAAACTATATGGAAATTCATATAACATCATCAACACACATATATACACATGTTAAACTATGACATCTATCAATTTGCACTTAATCACATATAATTTCTCAATTATACAATCATGTATCAATCAAACAATCAAGTATAATAACAACTCAAACATGCATCTAACAAAACCACACACGATCCCAACCTTAAAACGCAGCTTGAATCACTTCTCTTCTTTCACTAAGATCTTCTCCTTGCCCTTATCTTTCCTCCTGCCAATTGCTTTTTGCACAAAATCATCCAAAGATAAACACTTAATCCAAACTCAAATCACTTTAAATTAAAAACAGAAATGAGGAACAAAGGAGATAACACTAGAAACCAACCATACTTACCTTGCCAAGCTCTATCTCTCTTTCTCACGTGAACACTTCTACCAAGAGCAAAAAATGGTGACTTAACAAAATGAAATTCAACAACTAATTGGGGTAATTGTGGCCTAAGGTGGCCGGCCAGCTGTTCCCCAAAAAGTCCAACTTCATCTCACTTAAATGCATGCATATCTTAAGCAAACTAGGTATCAACTCCCTATTGGTCCAATTTATTAAGTCCTTCATTAAATACAATTTACTCCCTCTCTCAAAATTCTATCTTTTACTAACTCATTCTCTTTTCAATTACATCCCTACAACTCATAATATTACACTTGTACGAATGCTTTTGTATCCTTCACTATACAATTAACGCTGCAATTCTTCTAGGGTACTATTTGGGTCCTTACAAAAAGTTTAATGAAATAGTGGTACGGTTGGAACCCAATAAAAGTTTAACGTGTTAGTAAATGAATGCGTGTTTGACAATATTATTCCGAACTGGTTGATGTGAATGCTAGATTTCTTACACAAGATTATGTGACTGTATGTGCGAGCACATAACGATAATGATATGAGTTATAGATACATATATTACAAATGACTGGAAATGTTAAGTGCGCCATAAATAAAAGTATGATGAGTATGAATGTGTATACAACCAAAGCCTGCTATGACCGGGTAGTGGATACATAGGCATGCCTATAGGGACCTTTGAGTGCTGAAGCCTATGTTCTGTTCTGCCAGCCCCATTTGGGTCGTGATTAGGCTTTGTTTGGGTCCTTATGCGTATGTGTTATTAATATGATACCATGTGACATGTAAAAATACTTTTAAGCGTGTGAACGTTTGGTATGTAAGTTTGTTTATATTTATAGATGTGTGTAAGTATTGAGTCATAATGTGAATACGTAAATTAGTTATTCCATAATAATTATATGATATATATATGTATGAGAAGGAATTGAATAAATGTTATGAAAAAGGATTTCTTTAAAATGAATATTTAAATGTACATATGAACATTACTTTTGTGATTTTCATTAATATACAAATATTTTATGTGTGTATAAACAACGATAACTGGTATAGATATATATATTGATATATGTATGCTTTATGATTTTGACTAGTTATTTATATTTTCCTATTTATTAAAATAATCTCTAACTTGTATTAATATAAAGTATGGTTTTAATAATGTATGTTAAATAATTAGGTCCTCATAAAATGTGTTAAGGAAAGTATACGCTTGCATGTTTAACTATATTCCCTGAGAATAAATGTTTGACTATGTAAATATATGTATGACCATTTGTGTGTGCTTTTGATGACTTCTTTGGGAGGTTGTCCATATTATGTTGTTCCCTACTAAGCTACATGCTTAGCACGGGTGTTTCATCCGAGAATGTATCAAAGTTAGAAGGGTTGACAAGGACATCCTACAACTGTAAAGGCCAACACATCAGTAAGAGTTCCTTATGTCAGATTTGTACCATGTTATATTGAGATGAATGAAATCTTCTGTTGTAACCTTATGTATCATGAATGTATTATGACTCTGATATGAAAAAGACAATTTAGCTGTGTAATATTAACTATGTAATTTGTTATATGTATTAAGAATGGAATGTGCATGGCTTAGTATAATTGTAAAAGAAATTTTAGAACTCCGATTTTTGATATTTGTTACTATTACAAATGGGCTTGATTGGTGACATCCTTCATTTGTTGTCATAAACCGGCTATGTTATGAAGCGGTTTACTGCATATGGGTAAGGGGTGTTACATATATCATATCACAAACGAATCTAGTTAAATATATGTTAACTAGGCCACTTATCATTGGGAGTATAGGGAAATGGGCTCTCGTCTTGGCTAAATTTACTTTAGCCTATCTTTCCTAAAAATTTGTGAAGGGCAATCCTTGGTTGATTTTCTTACTGATCACCCTTGTGTTGAAATAGTAAAAGAGAAAGAAGCAAATTTGGGAGTTTTCCAGTTGGAGAAATCCTCATGGATTTTGAAATTTGATACCTTTATTACAGAGAAAGTTGTTGGAATAGGTGTTGTTATAATTTCTCCCACAAGTATCAAAACAACTTTGTCATTGAACTTAGGTTTTAACTACACCAACAACCAAGTAAATCATGAGGCTTTGGTGATCGGTTTGGAAATCCTCAGAGAATTAGGAGTTAAGGAGATTATCATTATTGGGGATTCTCAATTAGTACTTAGGCAACTGTCTAGTGAATATAGGTGCAATAGTTTGTTGTTGGTCTTGTATTTTGTTGTTGCCATTCAAATGTTAGAGGGGGGTTCAAAAAAGTTTCATTCTGTCATGTCCTCTAAGAAGCTAAATGAGAGGCTGATGAATTGGCCTAGATTGCTTCTAGTTTGAAAATGTTTAAGGAACTAACACATTACCTTATCCTAATGGAGAAATAAATCACCTTCTAGCATGGAGAAAGGCATTGAACTAGAAACATTCAATATAGATGTTGGGACATTTACAAATTAGAGAGAAGTGTTGAAGAAATACCTAAACTGTCCTTCCATTAAGGTACCTTATGTAGTAAGAGTTCATACTTTACAGTATGTGCTCAATGAAGGGGATTTTTACAAGAAAGGTTTTGATGGCCTACTCCTCGAATGTCTAAATTTTCTAAATGGTTTAGAAGTTATGAAATAGTTACGTGAAGGTGTATGTGAAGCCCATCAGTTTGGTGTGAAAATGAGGTGGCTGATAAGAAAACATGGCTATTACTAACCATCTATCTTGAAAGACTGCATCAATTATGCTAAGGGTTGCCAACAATGTCAGAGATATAGGGCTATTCAAAGGATTCCTGCTAGTGAATTACATCTTATTATAAAGCCATGGCCATTTAGAGGTTGGGCAATTGATCTTATTGGGAAAATATATCCCTTTTCCTCAAATGGCCATAGTTTTATAATAGTAGCTACTGACTACTTTATTAAGTGGGTTGAAGCAGTTCCATTGAAGAAAGTAGAGCAGAAGCATGTGTGCAATTCATAGAGGAGAATTTGATTCACAGATTTAGCATACTTAGTCCATTACCACTGATCAAGGCACCATATTTACTGAGGATGAGGTGAAAGCCTTTGTTGAGTATTATGGAATCAAGCTAATCTATTCCACTCCACATTATCCTCAGGCAAATGGGTAGGCAAAAACGTTAAACAAGGTGCTCATCAATATCTTGAAGAAAATGTTGGATAATAACCCCAAAGATTAACATAGTATATTATCAGAAACATTATAGGCATACAAGACCTCTAAAAGAGAAGCTACTGGGATAAGTCCATTTATATTCACCTATGGTCATGATGTACTTCCAATGGAAGTGGTGGTTCCTTCTTTGAGAATAGCCAAACAACATGATTTGACATTTAAGAATTTCACATAAGCAATGGTCATAGAGCATGAAGATCTGGATGATGTGAGGATGCAAGCACTTAACAAGATGATCATTCAAAAACACAGAGTGTCCAATGCATACAACAAAAGGTTAAGGAGAAAGAACTTTGAGGAAGGTGAATTAGAGTGGAAATTGATTTTACCTGTTGGTAGTAAAGATCGAACATTAGGCAAGTGAAGGACCATTCAAAGGACACAAAGTCCTCAAAGGCAATGCTTACTAGTTATTTAGCCTTGAAGGTGAATCTCACAAGCGTTTCACTAATGGGAGATATCTAAAGAAATACTTTCGTAGCTTCTGGGAAAGTATTAAACAAAAATCTTAGAAATTTTCCTGTTGTAAAGCCACCTATTTTTAATAGCAAATATATTGCCGTAACAATATCATAAGTAGACCTCTGGCCACTTTTTAATAAAATAGAGCCGAATGATAGCTTTTATCATTTTACCTGTGCATTTCTATGATTAAATCAACTAGGCCTCATGCCATAACAATCAAATATGCCGTACAGTAAGCAGGCCTCAGGCCACTTAAATGAAATTCAAAGTCGAAGCACAACTTACCAAAGTTTCCTATGCAATTTCATATTTAATACAAGTAATAAGCCTCGGGCCATTTTCAAAAACACGTGAGCAAATGAACTAACAAAATTGGCCTCAGGCCATCACATTAACACAATCAAATATATAGGGCAGTTGGCCTCAGGTCACTAAGCTGAAATAGAGAAGTCAACATAGGTCTCAGACCATCAAAAAGCAAAAAATCAATAACAGTCCTAGTTAAATAAATCAAAGAGACGGAGGCTTTAGAGTCTACCCACTTTTTATTTCCACATAAGCATCACTATTCAAATTCAACAATAACATGCCCTACAACAACTGCATGAACTCTTCCCCTCAAAAGTGCTTCCAGTATTGAGGAATCTAGCGGCCGAAAGGATGCCAAAGCTGCCCTTAACATATATCATATGCAAGTAACCAAGAGATAAAGCCTCTTCCATTTCTTGCAGTAACAGCCAATTTTTGCATAGTTCACTGGCTCAGCTCGATATTCCTCTTCGGCTTCTTGGTGATTTCTTGTTCCTAGTCATACACTATAATTGGAGGATGGCCAAAATGAGGCAAGGCTTTACTCATAATATGAATTGAAGACCCACAAGTTTCTTCTGCTATGCACCATATATAGACTATCAACTCCCTCATCAGAAAGCCTACAAGAAGAAAACAATAAATTAGAGCTCTGTTGCATGTATAGAACAAACATAGACTAAGAATTACACCAGCTGCGGGCTTTAAATATGTGATTATCTCAAGTCTTTGGAGTTCACTGACTGTCTGCCTACAATCCAAGGCGTGCATATCTAGGTACAAGAAATGCCCTTTATTTAGAACTTTTAAAATTGGACCTTATCTGCATTGGATTGAAATGTTTTGCCTAACACCCTCAACCTTAAAAGATTCCACAAAATGTAAGTTTCTCAATGTTTGTTGGGGGGAGAGAGAGAGAGAGAGAGAGATAGAGAAAGAGAGATTCATTATATAACCGTTCGTGAGCTAGACATTTTAATACACAGGAAAGAATTCCATTGAGAATAGCCTAATGTGGCTCAAACTCAAACTGGAGTAATTTCATCTCATAAGATGCTGACCTAATCTCAGAAAAGTACTATATCTTACAAAAAAGAGAACTCAACAGGAGAAGATGTAGACAACAAAAAAAGAGGAACAACCCAGCAGCTATGCTACCCAGGAACAATCAATGAAATAATTATCAAATCTCACATAATTGTTCAGCCCATTGCTCTCTTTCTGTGGGACGTAATGTAGGCAAAATGATGTTCTTGCTCCAACCTAATCTCTTGTTTTGCTATTCCTTCAATATGAAAACTCATGGCCTCGCAATGAAATGTACTTCTTGACCCAGATCGCAATGTCCTCAGCACAGGCCTGAGCCTGAGGGGTCTTCAAAAGCATGTCAAGAGTAGCAAATTCATGAACAGCATCCTTGTACTCCAGAACAGGTGCATCAACATTCACCTTCCTCAGCTCCTCAGAGTATGCAATGGCTCGATCTCTCATCCAGTCGTGCTCTGCCACCACTGTCAGTGTTGGGGGCATGAGCTTTAAAGGAGGTCCCCTGCCTGGTACCAAGGGGTTTGCAGCTGGATGATCAAGGCTGAATTCTTCCTCTGGTAAGAAGAGCTTCCAAGAAAGCATGCACATTGGCTTATCATAGAAATAGGAATTTGCCAACTTTATCTCAGAATGCGTCGGGACACTCCCTATAAAGAATGGATACATCAACACCTGCGCTACAACCTTAACAGGGTCCAAACGCTTGCCTGCTTCTACAGCTTTTCGAGCCACATAATCTGCTATATTTGCACCACAACTCACACCAAGTAGGACACATCTGCTTTTGAAACATAAAAAGTTAGAAACATCAAATTGCAACATTCTCATGGTCAATTAGCAGAGAAGGAAAAAACACAAAATTAAACATTGGTGAAAACCATATTTACATAGAGTGACTTCCAAATCTATCATGCCCAATTGGGACATCCTAAACTCTTTTTCCCGTAACCTTTACATTGTCAGACTTGACAACTAGATAACAACTGGGCCTATGAGTTCAAAACTTCTATTTAGCCCAATAGCAGCAACTTGTTAAAATTTGTCACCTGTACATTTATCTGGAGAAAATTGTTACTTAGCTACAAAGATTCCCTACTATAGTTCACCCATTTTGAAGGACCCTAGCCATGGGACCACAAGAATACAACTTATAAGTTAAAAAAAAAAGGAATAATTAAAAGATATCAAAGTTGCAAGCAACAGAGGCTACAGAAGCCATTTCAATGTCAATACTTTCAAGATCGCTTATTCCTTTAATCAATATTTAAATCTCCTTAATTTATTCCAATTTCCAGATTCTACTAAATTTTTTATCATAACATAAATCTGTAAATTAGTGTATGCAGATTGTAACATCATCTTAAAATCACAGTAGCTTTTACAATCTTCTTTCTTCATAAGTAGCTAAGAAACTTTCCAACTCAACTATTTTCAGGACAATCAAACTCCACACAAGGCATCTATTTCAAGAACATGTAACTAATATAAGACTCCCAATTTGCTCACATCCACCAAGTGCTCATCTAAACTTCCAAAATCAACCATCCACCAACTTCAACCATCCACAGCTGCATATAAGTAGAAAACATGAATAAAAAGTCTAAAAATGACTCTACATCATGCCAATGCTTAAATATGGAAAAAGAAAGCCTTTCATTGAGATCTCTAAAAACACTTTTAAGTGGCACTCATATGAACTCAATATACAAAAACCAGTAGACATATGAGAATATGAATAAGGAGAGGGAGGGGTGACTTCTTCCTGACTTCATCTCATAATCATGAGAATCAAATAATATTAGGTGCTACATTTATTAAATGAAAAATTAACAGTATCCCTTTGTTTACATATTTGTACTTTCCTTGCATTAATTGAAATAACGGAGCTTCTAACCATGCATATGTATGCTAAAAAATGAACATTTAGAAACATAGCTAATATTGTTTTAATAGTAACCAATTATTAGCACAAGGAAGCACAGTATGATTTTTGAGCAAATATCTGAGCAAAAGGGAATAAGAATTAGCAGTCATGTATGTGCCAAAATAAAGGCTTCCAAATATTTATAGAGGAGATTCCAATTAATGCCCTCTCAGCTAACCAAGTGATTAACATATAAACTGCCCTGCTGAGGTCAAAAGAGTTGCACACAGATATTATTAGACAAATGATACATCACTAGTCATTCCACTTGTACGAATGACACCCAAGTTCCTATGCTCCCTAACTGACTCAATTAACACAGAATGTCTAATTCTTTGAACCTAATAATTCACGAGATACATCAAATTCAAAACATAAAGAGACAATAAAAAATATATTTCTGTTATGGTGCACTAGTTCACACATTTCTAAAGTAGTGCTTGTTAACACCAGTGAAACAAAATTTGATTTGCCCATCTTTCAAGTTGAAACAAGACCAATTAATAAATGGTTTATAATTTCAGCTAATATTATTCACCACTTTTAAAATGGTAAAAAAAACCATGTTACACATGATTTATACTTTGCTGTATGCAGCATAGAACCTAATCTTCAAGCCTTCCTTTACCATAAACACACAAGACAGATGAATTTAGAGTATATATTGCCATCTGATCATCAAAGATTTACTTCTAATTCCTTTATCGCAGGACTGATGGAAATTTAGGAATAGATAAACTTCTCTAGCTTGCAAGTAATAAGTATGGCTTCCAAAGCAATGTGGGTAAAATTTGATTTCGCCATCTTTAATGGCAAAGTAAAATTACATGCTGAAGGAATTGTTTTAGACATGTCTATTATTATAAAACACTGCGCGAGGATTGATGTCCTTTCACAGAAGTTCTAGAGTTTCACTATATGTTGAAGACTTAAACCATTCAATATTAAGATTTACATAAGAAAAAAGATGCAAACATAACTTCAGTACTGATGCATTTCATGCCCAAGAATCCAAAAGTAAATTTTCTCAAACGTAAACAGCATTCCCTTTCATAAACTAATTGTGGAATGCTTGTCAAAAGTAAGTTTTGCTAGGGATTAACGCATTTGGTAATTTAACAGCATCAATCTTCACTAATTTCCTAATGTCTTCCCAATTCACCAAATCAGTAAAACAGCAGTGGATTACTCAAGAAATGAAGATCAGATAGTAACTTAGTATTTTTTGGTGAATGAAAAAATATTTCAGAAAACGTACTAACCTGGATGGATCACCGTGAGCCGCCAGCCAAGGCTCCACCATTGAAGCCCCGAATGCATCTACAACATGCCTCTGAAGATCAGACTTCTTGAACTCAGCACTACCTCTGGCATTCCCCATAGATTTACTGCACTCAGCCAAATTCGCCTGCTTTCCCAACCAATTCAAAACCTTTAAGCCATCCTCAAAAGCTGCAGGGTACTTATTCTCCGGCGCCAATCTATAACCGACCGCCACCACAATCACATCGCAGAGCTTCGCGATCCTTCTACAGAAGAAATCATTCGACACCGAATCATTGCTCCCACTCACCCATCCACCGCCGTGGAACTGCAACATTATAGGCAATTTCCGCGATTTATCGACGGACGGTGCGTATCCTCTATACCCTCCAGCCACACTTTCCGATCTCATATTCAAGCTCTCGATATCATTGCTGCAACCATAGCTGTTCCTTCTAGTCTCTTCCCTGGGCGATGATCCCCCACTGCTGTGAGTAGAAATCGGGCCAAGGCTATTTCGGCGTACAACTTGGAGCTGTAGATTGGAAGAGGGGGAAGAGAGGGGATCACTTTGATCGGAATCTAGTCTTCTATTGTTAGGCTTGAATTTAGGCTTGGAGAGCTTGGGGTCGTTATCAGGCGGGTTAAGAGCGGACTCGGGTAGAAAGATCCGAATAGAAAGACAGGTAAAAGGGTCTATGTGAATATCCTTAGTGGCAACGCCATCGGTGAAGGAAGGGTTAGGAGCGGAGACGGATTCTTCGGGTCGGGTTGTAACGCCGAAATCATTGGAATCATGAAGCGGAGTTTGGATCCGGTTCTGCAATCGGTGCTTGAGGAGGAACTTGAAGAAGACGCTATACAACTTGACAGCCACGCTTGGCATTTCCTCAAAAATCCCTTTCTCAGTCACTCTGCTTCAGTGAAATGAAGTTGATTTTGAGAATGAATACAAATGCATAATGGAATCGAATTGGAGATTTAAATGAAGCTAGGGTTTTCGTAAATCTGAAAAAAGGAAGAGTTTTGATTTGGAAATTTGAATTTTATAGCGATGGAGAGAAGGGGAGAGAGTGGAGGAGGGAAGGAAGATGCCTTAGGTGGATGATGATGATGGTGATGGTGATCTTGGCTTGGCTCTCTTTTTATTTTTTATTTTTTTATAAAATTAAGGAAAAATGAATTTTGGATCCACAATTTTAACTTATTTTTACATTAAACCATATCATATTTTAATGGAATTGACAATTTAAATAAGTGATTCACGTAAAATTAATTTAAAATAATATTAAAATATTTATAATTATTTTAAATATATAAAAAGTGACAATTCGATTTTTATTTTAATTTTTAATATTTTTTATTATTATTTTAAATTAATATATTATTAAATTAATAGAGATTACGTGAAATTTTTTAAAAATATAGAAATTTAATATAAAAAATTATTAAATTCAGGCATTTGAGATTTAATTTTCCTAAAATAATTTTGTTTGGAGGTTTTTTAGTTTTTTTTCAAGAAAAAAATTAATGCCAGGTGTGTGACGTGGCAACTATAAAGCTTGAGTATTAATCATGCGTGGAGCGCTTTGCTTTGCCTTGCCTGCTGGATTTGTCTTACAATAATACATACTTTCCTAGACGGTGGTAAAACAACTTTTATTTAAAATAAATTATTAAAATTGTTTTTATTTATTTCAAATTTTTATATTTCACTTATTTTGTTAAAACAAAAATTCATAAATTACATTTGGGTGACTCTTTTTTCTTGTTCCTTCTATTTTTTATATTATTTTTATTATTTAAGAAATAATTAAATTATATATATATTCTAGTTAAGTGTGTACATATTTCGCACGTGATAAATTCTTTTTAGTATATATTATAATTATATATATTTTTATGACTTTAAAAAATTAAATTATAGTAAAAAATATGGAACAAATATAAAATAAAAGCATGAATAAAAAATATTTAGACTTTCTTGACATAAAACTAACTATATTTTTTATTTTATTATTTCTCCGATTCCATGTAAAATTGTCACATTAAAAAAATAAAAAAAACTTAAAATGACACTTAAAAACAAGATAACATTTATTTTATTTATTTCGGTTTTACTTGTGTTATTAGTATCAATATTGTGTTAATATATTCATTAATCTTTTTTTTTTTTACACATTTTTCTCAATTATGTTTATCTTCATTAAATATAAAGGTTTTATTTTAGTTTCTTCAAATATTACTTTTTAATAAGATTAAAAAATTTCAATAATTATCTTAATATTATTGAAAAAGCAAAATAGTAATCAGATTTGATATTGAACAGATAAAATAATATTTTGTTTAATGAACATAGTATCGATATTAGCGTATTATTACATAAATTTACTACTGAAAGTATTTTTTAAAAAATTTTTTAATGAAAGAAATAATTTAAAATTAATTAAAGTTATTAAATTTGATATCAATGTAATTGAAAAAATATATATATACACATAGATATAAATACATGATAAAAAATAATGTTGGATAAGGTAAACAATTAATGATTTAATCCACATGTTTATTTTGTATTCTATTTATTATTTATAATTAGACTACTAATATTATATGAACTACAACTATGTCTATTTTATTATGAAACATGAGTCATAGTTGCTTCCTTGCTTGATTCTCAACATACCCAAATGCTGCTGATATTTGAAGAGACAATAAAATTTGCAATTTGTATGATATACTAATTTTATTTTAATTAGTTCGCATAAATTGTTTTTGATTAGTTTGCATAAATTGTTTTTGATGGAGTCTAAATACGCCCATAACTCCTGATATGGACCCGAATCCATATATATATATAAATTACACAGGTATGAAAAATATTTCATATTAGGTTTTTTAATTAAGGGTTCTTTCCTTTAATTAAATAGATTAAATAAGAGAAGTTATATATTAATTCCGTAATTAATAGTTGTAACTGCACATTTAATTCCCATTAATTTTGTGAGTGTCATTTCTTATTAATTATCTTAATTAATAGCCCTCCTAATTAAGATTATAAACCTCTCTATAAATAGGGTTAAGGTAAAGATAAGAAATAAGAAGAAAAATTTTTTATACTGAAACTCTACTGGATTATCCCCTCACCTACTTTTAACTCCAAGTGGCTTTTAGACTGTGGTTTAGTTGTCGTTATCCCGCTCGTGAATATCAATCAGACTAGTGACGCCAGAAGGGATCTTTGTAATCGCTTCCGCCAAAATATCTGCGCTACAAGAGGCAGGTAGCATATTACCCGATTATGTTACCTCCAAATATGCATATGGCATGTTATTTTCCCTTCATTAGTATCAGAGCCTAAATTTTTGGTATCCTGACATGTGACTAAAATTGAATCTAAAATTTTGTATGTAAAATTGGTAGACCCAGGATGTATGAACACAATATATTTATTTTTGTGTTAAAATATATATTTGTATATATTTTTCGGGTATAAAATCGTGTATATGTACACCTTAAATCTAGGAGATGAACAAGGGTGTTCAAAACGCTATACTAGATATTGGAATTTGTAAAATTTGACCATACCATTGAAATCACAGACCCCAAAAATCCCCCATTGGCAGAAATTCAGAGCTCAGAATCCGTCGGGCCAGACGTGGGGCACGTGGGTGTGGGCGGTGGACCACACGCGCACAAATACGGGTCCACAGTGACGTGTCACTGTGGACAAATAGGCCAATCGGATTCCACCACGTGGCTGACCTAGATCAAGTCACGTGGCGATGATGTGTCCACAAAGTGCCACGTAGACTAGTCGGGGTGACATGTGGACGAATGAAGTCGTGCCACGTGTCGGGCCATATCAGCACAATGACGTGTCATTGATGCCACGTGGCCTAATAAGTTGATGCCATGGTGTCAGGCCACATGGCAATGACGTGTCCACGGTTGCCATGTTGGCGACAGGTGGACTAACCATAATCCGACACGTGGCACACTGTGGTTGTGACACGTGGCAGGACAGTGGGAGGCGCGCGTGATGGCGCGTAGGTACATCATTCCTCCCTCTAGTGGCGTGTGTGGGCGCGTGCAGCCTTCTTCGACCACCGAATCAGCTCCGATTTTTTATAGAACCATTTTCAAAATATTTCTGATTTTTTGGTTATTCTTTCAAAATTTTTTGATGACCAGAAAATAAATTCTTATTTTTAAATTATTAAAAATATTATAAAATTGTGGAAAATGCATTTTTTGCCTAATTTTGAAAAATATTTTTTTAAATTTTTTTAAGGATATATCCTTATTATTGATTGAAATGTGTTTCAATCATATATGTTTATACATGAGTATATTAACTACATTTTATTTCTGTGATGTGTTACAAAAATAGTGATGATAAGGACTCCTGTGGTTCCTCGCACTCCGTTTGGAATTGTTTTAAAAAATGTAAAAGTGCGTTTAGTAAGTAACATAAGAATGCAAAGAAAAATCCGAGCGGATGACATTAATGCAATAGTACATCCCATAATGTTTATGCATGAAGAAATGCAGGAGCGCATTTGGTTAGGTGGTTTATGTAACATTCTAAAAAAGACCCTAGTAGAATTGGAAGTATTTTAGATAATTAAGGGTATAATTGTAATTGGACAAGTTTAGATTAAATCAATTGAGGACTAAATTAAAAAGGAATTAAAGTATTAAAAGAAAAAAATTGATTAAGTGAGTGATTGGTAATTGGACAAGGATATAAGTGATAAAAGCCAAGGATTTTATAAGTTGGACCAATTGGAGATTGACACATGGCAAGAGTAGTTGGGGGGAATTAAATGAGGAATTGAAAGGAGGAGAGAAGGAAAGTAGATTTTTGCTTGGCTTCCCGTTGCTCTCTCTTCCTGCGTGAGCATATTCCTTTCCTCTTCTTCATTTCATTTCTTCTCATTCATCCGACCTTCTTGGTTGATCTTCAAGGTTTGAGCTTGGGTTACTTGAGATTAAGAGTTGGTTTTGAAGAGGTAAGTTGGTCTAAAAAGGTTTCTACTTATTTCTTTCGGTTTAATATAAGTTTTGAGTTTATGAGTTTTTGATTCAAGTAGTTTTGGTTGGTTTGATTGCAAGAATCGGAAGATAAGAGGAAGAGCAAGGGTAAAGAGAAGGTTGGGTCTTGAAGAAGAGTTGGTTTTGAGCATCTCGAGAGGTTTGAGAGTTGTGTTTTGTTTGATTTTATCTTTATACTTTGATGTAAATTCTGGAATTTTGAGATAAAAAGCATTTGTATTGCGTGATTTTGGTTGGATCTCTACCTATATTGTGTGTATTGAGGGTAGTGATAATGGTAATTATTTAGGGGTTTAGTTCTATGTGTTTTGAGTTCCTTGAGTATGAGTTGAGCTAAATCGATTGTTTTTGTTTTGCTATATTTTTATCGATTGTTATAAAATTAAAATGTTTTGGCATGATTTGAAGTAAGTCTTGGATGCATATGTTGATCGATTTGGCATTTAGTGTTTAATTGCATGAGTTTTAAATTGTCTTGGTTGAGGGAGATGTGAGTAGATCGGCAGCAGGGGTGAGGAGCTCGTCTTTGTCGCGAGCACGATAGAGCTCAGTCATCCGAACTCCTGCCAAAGCATCCTATGTGGTGAGCGCGATAGAGAGCTCGGTAGCCGAGCTCCTGCCTGGCCGAGCTTCCTCGCGAGCGCACCTACATGAGTGAGCGCGAGGGCGACCTGCCGCGAGCTCGATAGAGACCGATTTTTGTGCCTTTCGCGAGCATAATGCTTGTCGTGGGCGCGACTTAGGGGCGAGCTTCGCCTCTGTCGCGCTCGCGACGGGTCTTCGCGAGCGCGACCCTCCCCTGTACTTCGAAAATGTTTTATTTTATTATGCCTTGCAAGGTTTCTCACTCATGTTTACTTATGATTATTATTACCATGAGCTAATATTTGTATTATATGCATGCTTATAGTGATATTTAATTATGATTAGTGACATAATTCTTCAGTATTGTAAAGTTTGAGTGATATGATAGAGTGGGTTGCGTAAGACTGAATGGTCATAGTAGTGGATAAATAAGCATGCTTATAAAAGGCTAGTGATTGCAACTGCTAGTGTTTAACCCTATTTGGGTCTAGTGTTTGATACCTTCGGGTATCCAAAAGTTTTTAAAATGTTTTGAGACTTCAGTCTCCAGTGTTTGATACTGTTCGCAGTATCCAGTGTACCCGTATCCACCACCCATGTCAGTTCAGGCTAGTGTATTGAGATTGTATTGGTTTTACGTTCTGAGTTGTATATATGGGTATGAGTATTACCTGTAGTAGTGTTTGGCCTTTGTCATATTCTCTGCAAATCTTTTGATTTAGTGAATATGTTTATAATGTTACTTGCTTTATTGCTGGAGTGATTATTGCATGTTTATGTATATGAGCTTCGCATATTCTACTTATGCTTATGCTTGAGTGAATGTTATTATGTATATATATATATATACATACATATATATATATATATATATATATATATATATATATATATATATATATATACATATACATATACATATATATACATATACATATACATATATACATATACATATATATATACATATATATATATATATGTGTATATATATATATATATATATATATATGTATATATATATATATATCTATATATATATATATATATATATATATATATATATATATATATATATATATATGTTTATGTTCCTCCCTATTAAGTGTTATCGCTTAAAGCGGGTATTTTCCTGTGTAGATGGCAGGTTCGTTTGGTATGGAGCATCTGCAGGTCGGCCATTAGGAGTTAGAGTTGATTTCTTTCAGTACTTTTCTTTTGTATTTCTTTTTGTATAAGCTTTTGTATAGGCTTTTGTATAGAATATTATTTTTGTATATGTAAAGGATTGGTATAGGTATTTGTATAAGGATATTTTTGTAATTTGTGGTTTATATGCATATTTATGATTAGTTGATCTTTTCATTGTATGTGTTATACGTTTTCGTTTTCGTATGTATGTATGTATATATGTTTTTGTTCTGTGTGTGTGTGTTTGTGGTGCCTCGATATCTTCCCAAGGGGTATTGGGGTGTTACATTTTTTGGTATCAGAGGGTAGGTTTAGGCGGTTCTGGTCTATTAGTTGTCTTAGTATAGAGTCTTTGTATGTGAGTCTATTTAAAGTCATGGCCTAATGCAGATGCTATGTTATGTAGTGTTATGGAGTCTGATCCGAGTGAGGATGTGGGTGAGACGACTGATAGTGTGAACCCGGTAAGAGTTGATTAGCTTGCTCCTGAGTGTCCTCAAGCTAAAGGTCCCGATCATGTATATGAGAATCCGGCTTTAGCGTAAGGGTTACTGCATTTGGTTGATCAACTGACCGCTTCTAAGGCTCCCACGGAACTTTTAAGAAAGAGGCGAGTGAAAGAGTTATGTGGAACTTCTTTAGACCAATCGGACATGGCTGAGTTCTGGTTAGAGAAGGTCGATAGGATTCTGCAAGAGATAGTTGTCCTCCGAATTAGAGAGTAGCCTGGCAAAAGAATATGTCGGTTAGTGATTATGAGAAGGAGTTTAGCTGTTTGAGTAAGTATGTGCCAAGTGTATTACTGACTGAGGATTTCAAGTGTCGACATTTTGAAGATGGATTGAGAGAGGTGATTAGGGGTCCATTATCGACAATAGCGGTAATGCACCAAGTGGGTTATTATCAGCTAGTGGCAGCGGCCATGAAGTTAGAGGAGTCAGAGATGGTAAAGCAGAGAATAGAGCAAAAAAGGAAAGCACCTAATAGCGCAGTTGTCGGTAGCAAGAGAGCTCGGGGAGTTCCTACCGGGCAAGTGGCTAGAGAGTCAGTTCAAGCGCAATTAGAGATCGGGAGTATAGCACCACCTTCTAGCAAGGGAAGTAGGATACCTGAGTGTGAGCATTGTCAGAAGCGTCATTAGGGAGAATGCCAAAAGCTGACAGGAGCATGATTTAAGTGTGGCAACATGGATCACATATTTACCAATTGCCCGGAAAGGAAAGAGAGTAAGGAACAGCCCGGGAGTAGAGTGAGTGGAGAAAGATCCGGAACAACGAGAAGTGGTAGAGGTAGGAATAGAGCTCCTCAGGCGCCATCAAAAACTGTGGAGCAGCCAGCGGCTGCAGGTGGTTATGCTCTGGTATATGCGATGATATGATAAGATGCAAATGAACCCACAGGTCCTTTCGGTAAGTGGTATTTCATTTTAAGTTGGTATAAGTTATTGTTTTGGTATTTGGATTGTATGGTTCTAGCGTGAAAATTTCGAGGACGAAATTTCTTAAGGGAGAGAGATTTGTAACATCCCAAAAAAGACGCTAGTAGAATTGGAAGTATTTTGGATAATTAAGGGTATAATTGTAATTAGACAAGTTTTATCACACCCCGATTACCCCCGTTGGAAGGATACCGGGGTGCCACGCGCACAAACTCATATAAAAACTCGAATACATAAACATATACTCAAATAAGTTAAGAAAAATAATACATTTAATCAAAAGATAACAAATTCATATATATAACCATATAGTTTTTTTACAAGAGGGATTTGTAAAAGATAAACCTACAAAATAAATCCTTTACAAAAATTACATTTCCAAAATCATACTCCATAAACAAAATATAGCGGAAGACAAAATAACTCCAACTACAGACTTCTAGTGGCCGACCTGCAAATGTCCGACTCCCAAAACGAACCTGACTCCTACACGGAAAAAGAGCCCGTGCTTAGCGATAACGCTTAGTGGAGAGGAATAACACATGCATGTACATATAATTGCAATAACATATAAATAAGCTTAATAATAACAAAAGCATATAAACATATACTACTCATGCTTATAACAAGTATTCATCATACATGTATTTCAGAAAGTAACCATTCATATCCAAGTAGTCATTATTCAGGTGCATCTACACAATACAACAATTAGCTGTTCGTATCCGAATACAAATATTACACTTCATCTTGTCATAACGCATATACATATACATGTAACATATATTCATATTATATAACTAATAGCTTCATATATCAATCTCATGTAGCAACCTCAAGTAATAGCCTGGATACTCGCTAACTAGTGGATACGAGTATCAATGATACTGATAGAACACAGTATCCCAAGCATATGGAGACATGGATCTCAACACATTTTATAATCATGTATACCTGAAAGTATACCGGAGACCGAGGCCTCAAACATCTTATATGACCCAAACGGGGTCCACATGTAACAAATAACATATAGCAGCTGCACTCACACCCTAACCCTTAATAAGCGCTTATCCATCCACTAACTATGACTATCAGGCTCAAATAACAACTTAATCATATTCTAAAATAACTATCATATAATAGAGAATATATCAAGTATAATTATACAATTCATGTATACATGTATATTTATCAAATTAAGGACATATGCATCATATACAAACCTTATTTACTAATTACTAATACACAAATAAAGGTTACAAACCCAAATTACGATAAAAAGGATCAAAAAGAAACAACAGAGAACATTTACAGAAATATGGGACAGTAGCGTTTTACACGGCGGTATGACATTGTTTTACCGCCGTGTAGGACACTTCACACGTGGGTAAGGCAAAGCCATACCGCCGTGTGGCTTGACGAACCATCAATCCAAAGAGAGGTTACACGGCGGTATGGTCTATCCTTACCGCCGTGTAGCTGTTACACGGCAGTATGGGGATGGTCTTACCGCCGTGTAAACACCCCTTGTCCCAGATTTTCCAGAAAACACAAGTAATTTCAGCTCAACATGCTATCATTTCACACAACCTTAACAATTATACATCAACTCTCATTCCAAAGATCATATTTAGCATAAACCAATATGAAACACATATCCAAAATTACATTTATCATGCTTAACATATATTCAAAACCAAACTCATATCCATGCTAAAACACATTCAAAATAGCCTTTACAGAGATTCTCAACTCAGAATTTCCTCTCACATCCATATATATACACTTCTAAATCAACATGCAAACCACTGTAACTATCTCATCACAAATCATGTACACAAATCCATTTTACTCATGCATTTTCATATACCAAAACACCTAAGTAGCAGAAACATTTGAACGCAAAACAGGATCCAAAACAAGGATGGACAGAGCATTCTCAAACAACTCCCAAACCTGGAAATGGAGCTTCAAAAATCCACTGTCTTTAAGCTACAACTTTTCCTTATCCTTTAT
Source organism: Excoecaria cochinchinensis (assembly GCA_947683425.1). Lineage (NCBI taxonomy): Eukaryota > Viridiplantae > Streptophyta > Magnoliopsida > Malpighiales > Euphorbiaceae > Excoecaria > Excoecaria cochinchinensis. The sequence goes on from CANTUQ010000073.1 coordinate 1,516,965, forward strand.
CCTTCCTCCTCTCTTCAGATTCTTGCACAAATCCAATCTAAAAAAACATTAAGTTAACCCATGCAATTCAAACTTAAACCAAGAACAAACCATATAACTAGAAGACCCAAATGGAGAAGAAGATGGAGAATCAAGCCACTAAATAACAGCCACTTACCTCTTGGACAACTCTTGATCACAAACCCTAGCTCAACTCTTGAAGAACAATGACATGCAAAGCTTGAGAGCAGAAATGGAGAAGTGAGGAAGTAAGAGAGAGAAAATGTGAGAGTGGAAGGAAGAGGAGGTGAGGATGGCTTTCACATGAGGCAATCCATTTTCCTGCCCTCCCTCTCTCTTCTTCCTTTCAAATCCCCATTAATGCACTCACCCACCACCCACATGTCACAATTCTATTGGACCCTTATATTCTTCCTTTAACTTTCTTGCTCGTTGTTTTCTAGTGACACACAAATACCATAATACCCTCTACTAACTCCTATAATTCCTAATATAAATCCCACTTCATTTGCCAATTACCAAAATACCCCTCTCTTATAATCCAATAATACATGCAATTCTACTAAGCCACGTTTGGGATATGACAAGTTTAGATTAAATTAATTGAGGACTAAATTAAAAAGGAATTAAAGTATTAAAAAAAAGAAATTGATTAAGTGAGTGATTGGTAATTGGACAAGGATAAAAGTGATAAAAGCCAAGGATTTTATAAGTTGAACTAATTGGAGATTGACACATGGTAAGAGTAGTTGGGAGGAATTAAATGAGGAAGTGAAAGGAGGAGAGAGGGAAAGCAGATTTTTGCTTGGCTTCCCGTTGCTATCTCTTCCTGCGTGAGCCTCTTCCTTTCCTCTTCTTCATTTTATTTCTTCTCATTCATCGAAAATTCTTGGTTGATATTCAAGGTTTGATCTTGGGTTACTTGAGATTAAGAGTTGGTTTTGAAGAGGTAAGTTGGTCTAAAAAGGTTTCTGCTTCTTTCTTTCAGTTTAATATGCGTTTTGAGTTTATGGATTTTTGATTCAAGTGGTTTTGGTTGGTTTGATTGCAAGAATCGGAAGATAATAGAAAGAGCAAGGGTAAAGAGAAGGTTGGGTCTTGAAGAAAAGTTGGTTTTGAGCATCTTGAGAGGTTTGAGAGTTGTGTTTTGTTTGATTTTGTCTTTATGCTTTGATGTAAATTATGGAATTTTGAGATAAAAAGCATGTGTATTGCGTGATTTTGGTTGGATCTCTACCTATATTGTGTGTATTGAAGGTAGTGATAATGGTAATTATTTAGGGGTTTAGATCTATGTGTTTGAGTTCCTTGAGTATGAGTTGAGCTAAATCGATTGTTTTTATTTTGCTATATTTTTATCGATTGTTATAAAAGTAAAATGTTTTGGTGTGATTCGAAGTAAGTCTTGGATGCATATGTTGATCAATTTGGCATTTAGTGTTTAATTGTATGAGTTTTAAATGGTATTGGTTGAGGGAGATGTGAGTAGATCGACAGCAGGGGTGAGGATGTTACGATCGTGATAGAGCTCGGTCATCCGAACTCCTGCCGAAGCGTCCTCTATAGCGGGTGCGACCTTGGTCGCGAGCATGATAGAGAGCTCGATAGCCGAGCTCCTGCCTGGCCGGGCTTCCTCGCGAGCGCACCTACATGCATGAGCGTGAGGGCGACCTGCCGTGCTCTGTCGCGAGCGCGACAGAGATCGGTTTTTGTGGCTTTTGCGAGCGTAATGCTTATCGTGGGTGCGACTTAGGGGTGAGCTTCGCCTCTGTCGCGGGAGCGATGAGTCGTCGCGCACACGACCCTACCCTGTACTTCGAAAATGTTTTATTTTATTATGCTTTGCATGGTTTCTCACTCATGTTTACTTATGATTATTATTACCATGAGCTAATATTTGTATTATATGGATGCTTATAGTGATATTTAATTATGATTAGTGACATAATTATTCGGTATTGTAAAGTTTGAGTGATATGATAGAGTGGGTTGCGTAAACCTAAATGGTCATAGTAGTGGATAGATAAGCATGATTATAAAGGGCTAATGATTGCAGCTGCTAGTGTTTGACCCCGTTTGGGTCTAGTGTTTGATACCTTCGGGTATCCAAAATTTTTAAAATGTTTTGAGACTTCGGTTTCTAGTGTTTGATACTGTTCGCACTATCCAGTGTACCCGTATCCACTTTAGGCTAGTGTATTGAGATTATATTTGGGTTTTACGTTCTGAGTTGTATACATGGGTATGAGTATTACCTGCAGTAGTGTTTGCTTTTGTCATATTCTCTGCAAATCTTTTGATTTAGTGAATATGTTTATAATGTTACTTGCTTTATTCCTGGAGTGGTTATTGCATGTTTATGTATATGAGCTTCGCATACCCTACTTATGCTTATGCTTGAGTGAATGTTAATATATATATATATATATATATATATATATATATATATATATATATATATATATATATATATATATGTTTCTATTCCTCCCCACTAAGCATTATCACTTAGCACGGGTGTTTTCCCGTATAGGTGGCAGGTTCGTTCGGTGTGGAGTATCTGTAGGTCGGCTACTAAGAGTTAGAGTTGATTTCTTTCAGTACTTTGCTATTGTATTTCTTTTTGTATAGAATATTATTTTTGTATATGTAAAGGATTGGTATAGGTATTTGTATAAGGATATTTTTGTAATTTGTGGTTTATATGTATATTTATGATTAGTTGATCTTTTTATTGTATGTGTTATACGTTTTCATTTCTGTATGTATGTATGTATGTTCTTGTTCCGTGTTTGTGTGTGTGTGGCACCTCGATATCCTCTCAAAGGGTGTTGGGGTGTACAGTTTATGTATGGGAAAAGATGATAGAGTCCTGATCAAAGCATTGATTGACTCATTTTTATATCATCCAGAACTCAGGGAGTTATTGGAAACTACCTGGTACATTGGAGATAGAATTTATAGAAAATCCATCATCCAGTTTTTGGCTAGAGTTGCCAAAAGAGGAGTGTTGAGGAGCAACACTATATTTGTGATGAACTTGAGAAGTGGGCGTAGTTTGCATCGTCTATGACTTCATCAACGAACTTATGAGTTACCTGATGAATCGATGAATATGGTCAAAAAATCAGTCCCAGTGTCAAGAAAGATTTTGCAAAAAATCTAGATTTTTAGATTAGTTGACATGAGTGTCAATTTTGGTTAGCGTTTAATTTTATTTAATAGAATTTATGTTTTCTATTGTTATTTGACATGAGTGTCTTATTTTGAGTTATTAGATTTTATTTATTGGATGAATAAATATGTTTATTATTATGATGGCATTTAACTTTATAATAAATGTGTTTATTTTATTGTTAATTGTCCTGCAATATTTTATGAGTAAAATAATTGCTTGTTTATTAAGTAGAGGCTTAATAAATTTAAACGAATATTATTTCCCTCTTAAGTTTGAGAATTTAATAATCCAATAATTCAGATTTATTATGCATAAAATTTTGACTTGTAAGGTTATACATTAGGAATTAGAGGGTAATTGGATACTATTAGTAGCCTTTTCAAATTGAAGCCTGATAGAAAACTTTACTGGGTTATTATTTCAGATACATAGTAAATAACATGCATTGTCTTATCTCCTTTAAAATTATACAATATTGTTCCATTTGAGATCGGCGAATTCTAATGGATACTGCTTTCAAAGTCAATTGTTGCCAAACTTAATAAAGATATTAAGATGAATTGTGACAATTATGAAATCTGGAGTATGAGAATCAAGTATGTGCTTGAAGAGCAAGAGGCTTTTGAACCCTTAAAGTTTGGTTATGGTTGAAACTGAGAATGGCACTACATCCCAGTATAGGCCGGACTGAAATGCCTATGTGGCATGGAAAAAGAAGAATTCCACTGCTCGTATCATCTTACTAAGTGCAATAGATGATAATATCACTAAGCAGTTTCACAAGTATCAAAATGCAATGGATATGTGGATCATTTTGCGAGAAAAGTTCAGAGTTGTGTCTCTAACTAAGTTTTTTGATCATTAGTGATCAAATTTGATACTTATCAGAAGAAGTCTGATTATTCGATGCAAAAATATCTATGAGAGATGAATAGGATTAGTAAACTTAGTAAGGTTGGTCATAAATTGACTGATGAGTAGCAGGTCCAAACTGTTATCCATTTCTTATCCAAGAGTTAGAAGCATGTGAGATGTAACTAACTCATATGGACAAGCATTAAGACATTTGATGATGTTGCTTGTCATTTGGAGCTTAGAGTGGACTAATTGACAGCGATTAAGGTCAATATCGAAGTGCATATGGCATAATCCCATTCTGATAGAATGAGTTCTAATAAGAATAATAAACAAAGCTTTAAAAGTGGGATAAGAAAAAGGTTCGTGAGCCTAAAAGAAAAAAGAACAAGATAAAATAGAATCACTATAGATCCAAAGGCAAAAAGAAAGTAAACATTTCAAAAGTGAAATGTTTTAATTTCCTACAGAAAAGATAATATGCAAAAGGCTGCAATGTGCCCGAACAAATACACTATTCTGACTTAAAAGTGAGTGAAATTTATATATCTAGTTCTGAATTTTATTCTTTGTGGGTGATAGATTCAAAATCAATGGACCATGTAATAAGGGATCGAGATACTTTTGTTAAGAGTTCTGTTTCTATTCTTACTTTATTGAAATTATTTTCAATTTACATTTTGAGGATAACAGTACATGCTTATGCTTAAATGATGATTATTATGGTTCTAGTAAAGTGCTGAATGATTTTATTGTTATAGATGTGCACTATAACTATTTGAAAAAAAATAAGTTTTTTCTTTAATTCCTTTCTCTTCACATAGTTGTGAGAACAATGTGAAAATATAGCATACTAGAATTAAACCAAAGCCGGTTAGACCGAAGGAGGTTTAATAGGCAGTTCAAATGAGGTTGAATTACTTACATGCAAGCATTGCCTAAAAAGGAAAAATAGTTAGAAAATCGTTCGAAAAAGGAACTAGAGCCAAATTTCCATTGCAGTTAGTTCATTCTGATGAACATGATTAAATAAAAGTGAGGGCAAGGCATGGGGCCTATTATTTCATCACATTTATAGATGACTATACTAGGTAAGGTCATGTCAATTTGATTTCTCACTAGTCAGAAGCATTGTGTTGCTTCAAGTTTTTTATGAATTGTGTTGAAAATCAATTAGACAAAAGGATTAAAACTTTGAGAACCGACCGAGGTCGAGAATATTTTTCTGATAAATTTAAAGCTTTATGTGATGAAAAAGGGATTGAGCATCAGTTATCCATTCCTAATCCACAACAAAACAGTGTTGCGAAAAGGAGAAATAAGACTCTCCTATATATGGTTAGATCTATAATGGCGGAGGCAGATTTGCCAATCTTCTATTGAGAAGACAATTTATTGACTGCCGCATATTTTTTAAACCACGTGCCCTCCAAATCTGTTACATCCACTCCTTATGAGATGTGAACTGATCGATAAGCCGACCTAAGCCATTTACAACCTTAGGGTTGTGCTGCTTACATCCATGATATCTCATGAAAAATTGGTTAATTAGGACCAAGAGGTAAAAAGAGTATCTATGTGAGATATTCTGAAGTATCAAAAGGATATATTTTCATGGGTGAGCAAGAAAATGGCAGTATAATAGAATTCGGATCACGAGATGTCATATTCTTAGAGAATGAATTTCCAAATTTGGGCAAAGTGAATCAAGTTTTCACTTTATATGAAACTCAGGAAAAAAGAACTATCAGGATCATTCCATCCGAGTGGAAGAGAGTTAGAGGGAGAAGGTTAAGACCCTTATCCTCCAAATGATCCGAATGTTTGAGATCCTAATTTGAGCCGGAGTATTCTTGACTCCAGTAGAAGTAAAGAATATGATATTCCTAACTCCAGTGGGAGTAAGCAACATGGTCCCAGTGGGAGTATTCTGAATTATGATGAATATATGAGACATATTTATCATGATTTAGAGCTATAAAAATCTAAAAGGATAAATGTTTCATGCCGACGATTTTAGATCGAAGGCTCGAACGAAGCCCTTTTGGTTATACTACAAAATGAGGAAGAGCCTAAAAACATTCAAAAGGCTCTTTCATGCCCATGTAAAGGAAAATGGATTAAAGCAATGGAAGAATAAATGGCATCCATGAGATCAAATCATGTTTGAGAACTAGTTGATCTACTGGAAGGACACAAATTGAGAACAAATGGATTCTCAAAGTTAAGCAATAAGCTGAAAGAAGTATCAAAAGATACAAGACTCGGCTAGTCGCTAAGGGGTTTGCACAACAGGAAGGGATTGACTACGAGAAAACTTTCTTACAAGTTGTAAAATTTACGTCCATAAGGTTAATTCTAGCCATAGTGGCAAGTTTAGACCTAGAGCTACATCAAATGGATGTAAAGATTATTTTTCTCAATGGAGAATTGTATGAAGAAATCTACATGGATCAACCTATAGGTTTTATAAGAAAAGGAAGCGAACATAATGTTTGCCGACTGATGAATTCAATCTATAGCCTTAAACAGTCTTTAAGACAATGATACTTGAGATTTCACCATATAATCATGTCGAATGTGTTCAACATGATTGATGAAGACCATTATGTTTATAACAAAAGCTCTAAAAGTGATTTTGTCATTTTAATATTGTATGTGGACGACATACTCATAGCTGAAAATGACAAAGGGTACATAAATATAATCAAAGATTGGTTATTGTCCAACTTTGAGATAAAGGACATGGGTCAAGCATATTACATTCTTAAAGTTAAGATTTCAAGATATCATTTGAGAAGGTTGTTGTTGTTTTCTTGAGAGAAATATATCAACAAAGTCATTGAATGATTTAATATGCAAAACTGCAAGCCCATTGATACCCCTATTGCTAAAAATCAGTTTCTCACCAAAGAGATGTGTCCTAAGATGCCGAAAGAGATGGAACATATGAAGAATGTTCTATATGCTAGTGCCATGGGTAGTCTTATGTATGCAATATTGCATATAAGATATGATATATGCTACGTAGTGAGCATAGTAAGTAGATATCAATTTAATACAGACAAAGCACATTGGAAAGCAGTTGAGAGGATTCTTATGTTGGGTTTCATCGCAATAATTCAAATTAACGCAGCGGAATAAAATCAAAACCCAAAACAGGATCCATGTATTTTCAATTGATTCAAAAGGAAGAGATTAAGATTTACCAACATTTAGAACGAAATTAACTCCTTATCTCGGACTACAGGTGCTGCCTCAATCACGAACACCCTCTACCGGTATCCACATGCATGAACCGACGAACAAAATTCACAGGGGTGTTAGCTCCCATATGTCGCGACTGGATTTTATGTTTTTCTTTCTCAAAGAAAAATATGGCGGCTAGGTTTTTCTCTCTTAAAACAATTAGCTACTCTCTATCGTCTTCTCTCTAGGAAAAACGTGATTAGGGTTAATCACTTATTAGCCTATATCCAATTATATATCTGTATATATTTTAAACCCTAAAGAGATAAATAAGGATATTATCTCTTATTCAAAATTAAGATATATATATATATATATATATATATATATATATATATATATATATATATTTATTTATTTATTTATTTCTTATTCAAAATAATAAGAAATATTATATTAATACATATTATTATCTCATATAAAAAATACGAGATTTATTTATATATATATATATATATATATATATGATTTCGAAATTAAATAAAATTCACATTATAATTTCGAAATACCCTAATTAAAATCTATTTTGTTCATTTTGGTTTTGGTGTGTGACCTAATAGGTTTATATTAAGTTGGTAGTGGGCCTAATCTCATAATAAGCCCACAAGTCATAATTGGTCTCTAGCAAGACATTAAGACTACCCAAATAATATAAATATCGTTAGTCCGATTTTAACTTGACAATAGAACATGCCATTATCTTTTTGTCACACGATATCTTGTTTGAACATAAGTCATGGTACATGTCAAACTTATATTATTTAAACATATAATTTTCCTATCACTAAGTAAACTGATAAATTCAAATGACATTGATTACACTATCAATTCATTCGAGCGCGGCCATGCATTTTACAATCCTACTTATCGAGGGGCCCAACAGATATCTCTCTCATAGGAGAGGGACAAATTCCATATTGATTCTTCACTTTTTTCTGCATAATTCCATTCGATTAAAGATAACGTTTGATTATGTCAAAATATAATATTCCTTATGTAGGAAACCGTGCTAACCTCAGGTCAAAAGATTCAATAACATATCTATTATAAGATCACTTATGACACTATCCCATATAGTGATCTTACAGTGGGTCTATCCAGTACTTTGTTCTCTAACAAATACCTATAGATTTGATTTATATCATCATATATAATCATCCCATGATTATCAATGCAAATCTATACTAGTCTTAATTTATCTTTATGTCCTTTTGTGATAAATGACTAGGGACGACATGAATAACATTGTTATTCATAAACATTACAATAATGTAACATGCTAATAATATTAATGTGAAGAAAACCATTATATATAAATGAAAATGTAATGATTACATCAAGGTCCAAATGTTTAGCCTAGGGCATAACCAGTAACAATCTCCCACTTGCACTAGGCTCTATCATACATATATCTAATATTCATTGACTGAGTATGTCCATCATGTTTGGCTTGTGGAAAAGCCTTGGTAAGTGGATCAGCAATGTTATCATCAGTAGGTACTCTGCAAATCTTGACGTCTCCCCTCTTAATTATTTCTCTAATAAGATGAAAACGCCTGAATATATGTTTTGATCTCTGATGAGATCTGGGCTCCTTAGCCTGTGCAATAGCACCATTGTTGTTCCAATAAAGATCCACAGGGTTGCTGATACTAGGTTCTACTCCTAATTCAGCAATGAATTTCTTGATCCATACTGTTTTTTTAACTGCATCTGATGCTATTAAATACTTAGCTTCTATTGTAGAATCAGTGACAATGCTTTATTTAGAACTTTTCCAGCTTACAGTACCTCCATTTAATACAAATACATATCCTAACTGCGATCTAAAGTCATCTTTGTCATATTGGAAGCTGTTGATCAAGTCCATTTATTTACATGTAGGATTGACCTTTAATCTTCATATTGGCTTATGAGGATCAAAATAGATTTGGCCATGTTATGACACGGTTTTATATATATTATGCATATTTTCTTTGTATATGATGCGATAAATGATTATATATGTTTATGAGATGGCATGTATGAATTGACGTATGATTGTGACGCGCGCCGAACCCCGTGGGCTCCCCTTGACCGCCCGCTTGAGGGTGATCGGGCAAGTGAGGTTCGTTGACAACTTGCGACAAATTGCAAGTGCGTCTATTTTGGGCAACAAGGAGGTTTCATGGAGTCGCCACCCAATAAAACATTGGGAAAGTTCTTCTCACCTCGGAGAGCCTAAGACAGTGCATGTATCCATTTTGGGCCAACCAAAAGGGGTATTGGAGGATGAACCTCTCTCTCTTGGAGTCTAGGATTTATTGAGTCATTTGGCAGGACGCAAGAGGGGTCTTGGAGGTCTTATTCCAATGAGTGATCGGATAAACCTCACGCCTCGTTGAGCCCAAATATCAGAGATGGGTTCGGGACTTCTCATCTATTTCTACCTTGATTAATTTTACAATTAAGTTTTGAATTTATTAATTCTCTCTCTCTCCACACGATGCAATTTAATTAAGGCGCAATAATCCATTTGCTGAAAGCGATAAATAAATAGTATAAAGAAAAACATTTAAAATGAAATACAATAACACTAGGAGCGGAATACAACTCCCATTTTAGAAGTGCAAACCATACATAAAACCGAGGAATTAATTATGAGAACATTGGTCCTTGACTTTGATTATTATAAAAACAATTCTCGATGATAAATTCATTGGACAAGAAAAATAGGACATTAGTCCTTGGCTTTGTTAAAAAAAAGCCCAATTAATTACTATAAAATGTTTGATTATTTTTATTTGCGCGAGATAAAATAATTTGTATATAATGAAAACTAAGAATAAACAAATAAATAAGTAAACAAACGAAAGAATAAAGTTACAAAATTAAACCAAAAGGGGTTCTCCCGGGGTGTGAACGGCGACCGTTGTCTCAAGTTCAACTCGCCAAAAAATAAGAAAATGGCATTTAACAAAAATAATAAAAATGTTAGTATAAAAAAAAATTCAAAATTAACCAAAAACCAAGATAAAGTTATAAGAATAATAAACAATAAAATCAAGTAAGGTTAAGAAAAATATGAAAATAACTAAATAAATTAAACAGAACGCGTGTCCAGAATATTTACCCTCAGATTTTACCTTTGAATGAAAATTTGGTTGGATTTGGTCCCACGCGTTTCACGAGAAGATAACAAAACCAATGAGATTTGTTCAACCTTTTGGAGTGAAAATCGGATTCTTCTTTATAGGGGTAAAATGAGAATTTTTCCAACCTCAAAAAAGTGTGAAATTTTCCTTTTTATAGAAAAACACGACCGACGGGCGTCGGAGGCTAACCGACGGGCGCCTGACCTACTGACGGGCACATGCCAGCGGACACGTGTTCATTAGTTCGGACACGTGGCCGTCGGTAAACTCACAGACGGCCCGTCCCTCGTGACGAGTGAGACGGGCTGCCCCTACGACCGACGGATGCCCCACGACCGACGGTCTGACCGTCCATGGAAGAAAACTCAAAAATTAAGTCAAAATTCTCCCAATTTTCCACTTCTTTCTACCGCAAATAAAAACCTTTAATTCTCGCGAGCTCAAAGGACCGAAATCTCCAAATTTTATCCATCTATTCGGAACCAGGCATTGATTTCTTCATTGGGTAATCTCTGATCCTGACCGCTTCGGGACACGGTACTTACAGTTGCCCCCAATTTTGGGGAGGCTAGTGCACAAGTGCCTAGGTGAGCCAAAATTTAGAGAAGAAGGAAAGAAAAGCGTACCTGGAGCAATCTTTACCTTCGGGGTGTTCATCTGGCAGGTCTCGACTCGATCTGCTCGTTGATGAACGAAAGTAGGTGCCCTTACCGCTCTCGTCTCGACCTGTACGGGGCGAGGTGAAGTGTCTCTAACTCCATCCTCTGTTTGCGATCTGTTCTATTGCTAGTGCCCCGCTAACTTCGTCTCGGTCTGCACGGTGGCTGGTCTGTCCCGCTAGCCTCAACTCGGCCTGCGCGGTGTGAGGTGTAGTGTCTCTAACTCCATCCTTTGTTGCGATATGTTCTATCGCTGGTGCCCCGCTAACCTCGTCTCGGTCTGTACGGTGGCTGGCTTGTCCCGCTAGCCTCATCTCGGCCTACGCGGTGTGAGGTGTAGTGTCTTTAACTCCATCCTCTGTTGCGATCTGTTTTATCGCTGGTGCCCCGCTAACCTCGTCTCGGTCTGCACGGTGGCTCTGATCTTGAAGGTTGTAGCGTTCGATTCGCTTATCCTTCATTGTAGTTGATGTCCGTTTTTGAATCATCGTTAGACAGTGTTCTTGTGTGCAAAGAAACTCTTTGGTTAATTTATATGTCAATTTGACTTGCTTAACAAATTTATGAATGTTTTTATGATGTCATTTATTACTTTATCACTTCGTTATTCATTTTTTTTTTTTTGATTTCATTATGCAATCATTCAGCTTTAACAAGAAATGAAGCAAAGATGACAGTTATGGAAAAATAACACATAAATCTGACAATAAATGTTTCTCTACTAAAGGAAAATAATTTTTGTACAATGTATATGCAAATATAATAATAACAAAAACGAATACAAGAGATATGACAGTCAAGCTCCCTGAAAATTAAAGAGGAGGATAGTCTGAGGGCTCCTCTTCTGGATCCTCATCATCTGATATATGGATCGCCTGGAGCTGCACTGGAGGTATCGAGGGCCCGGCCTCTGAGGCGTATGGCTGACTAGAGGGATCTGTCGATCCAGGCGGCTGAGATGCCTGAGCTCTGACCTGTGACTGGAACTGCACCCGAGCATGCCCATCTAAGAAGGGCTGCGCACATATGGTCATGAACCGCAGGCTATCTCTGACAACCTCTCCCAACTCTCTGAAAGCTCTGCTCAGCTTATGAGTCTGATCACTGGAGGCGGTCCTCATACGGTCCAACCTCTGCTCTGTCTACTGACGGAACTCCCTGATGTACTGGGTTATAGGATGGATGGCTCCATCTACTCCCTGTACTGTGGATCTGAGAGCATCCAATGACTCCTGTATCATCTAGAGCATCGTATCTATCCCCTAGGCTGCCTCATTCTGAGAGGTCCTCAACTCTTGTCTCAACTGATCCATCAGCCTCTCCTGCTGCTGTGCCATCTGCTCAAGGAGTCCCGTATGCTCCTGTCTCAACTGGTCTATGACCCTGGCCTGCTCCTGGATCACACCCTGCTGCTGCTCAAGCCTCTCCATCATAGCTCTATCCCGCTCTTCAACCTAAGCAAGGAGGGCCCTATCCCTCTCCTCTTGCCTACGCTCAAAAGACGCAAGCATGGAGGTAACGATCTCTGATATGTCTGGCTGTGGTGCTGCTGGAGGTGGAACTGACTCAGGCATCGGCTCTAGTGGGGGAGCTGTAGAAGTAGATGCCCCCGGGTCTCCCCTGACATAGGGATGAAATCTCTCTGAAGGTCGGGGAGTAGTCCGCTGTACTATCGAAGATGGAGGGGGAGTCTGTGCCCTCGGCGCCGGAGGAGTCTCTAGCAACTCGTCCATAGTAAACTCCATCTCAAAATCGGAGGGCGTCCTGAGCTCCTCCTGTTCTGGCTGTGGCTGCAGCGGCAAATCCTCCTGATGCTGGTGCTGGGGAGGCTGGCCCTCCTGAAACTGGTGCTGAGGAGGCTGACCATCCTGATATTGGTGCTGAGGAGGCTGACCCTCCTGAAACTGGTGCTGAGGAGGCACATCATCCCCGGGCTGATCCTGCTCATGCTCTAAAGAGGGGAGTCCAAAGGCACGTCTAGTCTCATGTATAGTGCGAAGCCTATATGCCTCGGCCTGTCCTTGTAGCGGCGATATCATGCCCATCGGAATAGCTGCTGAAGCGTCTACATATATCCTCTCGTCCAAGGCATCCCTAAGCCTGTCTGGAGTAACTCCTAATCTCAGCAGCAGTCTGGTGATGACCCCTCCAATGGTCACCACCGTGGTAGTCCCTCGGGAAACCCTCATCATGTTAGCCAGTATCTCATGGCTAACGTTAAGGTGCTGACCTGTCACCATAGCCCATAGGCTCCATATCTCTGCGTCATTGAGCGACCTTGGATTACCAGCCCATCCAAGGTATGAGTTGGATAATACCCTGTGTAGGTATCGGAGCGCCTGTGAGATCAGCATAGTACTCTTCGCTGTATCGTGGTTATATAGCACTCCCGGTAGGGCTATGGTAGCCCAATGGTCACGTCGGACCGCTCGCTGGGGAACTATCATCCCATCACCTAATGGAAGACCCATAGCCTCTGCGAACCGCTGGTGGGTGATGCTGAAGTGATGTCTGTCAAACCAAAACTGTATCACCCCGGGCTCTATGTCTGATCTCTGGAACCCTCCATACTGCAGCGTAGCCAAAACCTGCCGCACCACCTTAGGGTAAGTCGGGAAGGCATCCGATAGAAACTCCGTCCATCCGGCTCTCGCTATCAACACGTCGACCTCATCTGCCATCCCTAAGGCTTCTAGGAACGGCCTGGAGATGAAGCGGCTGGCTCGGAACTCCACTTGAGCCAATGCTCTGTATCTCTCTTGAGCCTCAGGGCTCATCCACTCAGGAGCCTGTAGCTTAGGCTGACCCTGCGGAACACGTCGATAAGGAGGCATCCTGAAATAATAATAAATAAGAAAAACGTAATTAGTTATAAAATAAATTGTATCCCGACAGGGACATGTCCCAGCCCCTTGTATAAGGAGGCAAGAAAACTTGCGTGGGATAGATTTTAAGTCCCTTCAGGCATAAAAACGAAATAATAAAGTCAAATTAGAGTCAGATTAGATCAATTAATTAATTAACAAATTTGGGCAGCACCCCGGCAAGGGTGTGCCCAACCTTCTGCGTAAAAAACAAGAGAACAGGCCTCAGGCCCCAACAAGAGCATACACATTTATCTTCAAATGTTTCAGAGCTAAGCATGTGAAAATCCTATCCTAGGCATATAAAAACTAATCGCAAATCATATCTAGTTCATTTAAAGATCATGCCTTGTCTAAAATATTCAAATTAAACTAATCTTAATCTAGTCAATAGTGCACTTCAATATTCATGCAAAACTGGCTAACAATTATATTAAAAATGACTATTAAAGCAATGTATATAATAAAAATAATAAGAATAATTAAATAAAGAACAAGCAGCATTTAGGCATTATAAAAGTAAACAAATAACGCATTATAACTCATTTGTTGTTTATAAAAACTAAAAGAAGTAGAAATAAAAAAAAAAATTATTTACCAACCTGTAGTGTGCAAAAAACGGAAACTGGATAAAAAGGAAAACCCCGGTAGATGCACGGCAACATGAGGATCACGAAAATATAAATAAAAATGTAAAAAAGTGAAGAAATAAGAGAGAAAAAGCCAAAAAACTACAAAAAACCGTCGGTTAAGAAGAGAAGAAGAGGAAAAGAAACCGCTACCCCGTCGGTTATAGCCCCTTATATAATTTTTGTGACCGACGGGCTAGCCGTCTCCAGGAGCAAGCGACGGGCTGACCGTCTATCGCTCCAGATTCCCGCATTTAATGCGTAATAAATGCGCGTGATAAATATAATGATGATGCATGCATTCTGCCAGGTGTCATCTAGGGACGGGCAGGCCGTCTTGATATGAGAAACGGGCTGGCTGTCGGTGGAGCTTTTCTTCAAATTCCACCATTTTCTTGAGCTTTTCGACTTCTTCATCATTTCTTTGCTTGCTTTTTCCAATTTTTAACTTTCAAGAATGACTCCTCCCTCTTTTCCAAGGATGTACCGCATTCTAGACGATACACACACTTGGGAATACAATGCTCTCACCCCACTGTCTGGGCTGAAATTCTTACGCAGGGTCAAAATAGACCACAACCTCCTCTCGGCTGCGGCTCACTTCTGGAACCCCCACTTTCACGTCTTCAAATTTACTTATCAGGAACTCTGCCCCTTGCCTAAAGAATTCGCTGTCATCACTGTAGCATGGCATCCTCCCAATGCTCTACTCTGCATTCCTAGCTGCGGTCTGATTCTAACCCAGGACGTTGCCCTCTCTCTTGGCATAACTCCCTCCGAAGCTGCTCGGTTAGTCCCACTGGACTCTACAATTTCCTTGGAACCGCTGATTGAGGCTTTGGACAGATTCTCTGATGTCCCCACATATCGAGCAAGCATTGTATTTTTATTCTGCATGATGAGATTCTTGTCCGTAACCTCAGAGGATTTGGTTGGTGATCCTCGCCTGTTCAAGGTTTTGGATGATTTTCATCGCGGAGTGAATGCTTTTCCCCTCATCTTAGCTGAGATCATTCTGGGCTTGGACTCCGTCTACTCTGGATTCGTTACTTTGCCTACTGGGAGCCCCTTATTACTCCAGGTACGTCATTATTTTAAAAGGTAGTGCGTCCCTTATGGATTTTCACACTAGCTTTTCTTAACGGGAGGTATGTCCTTTCGGATTTTTGCACAACCCAGTGCCTAACTTTTGCCTGAAGTAAACCCAACTTACTCCAGCGGCTTTTTTTTTTTTAGATTTGGCTGCAGGAGAGGCTGAACTTACTGTCGGAACCTCCTCCTCGAGTCATCCCTCAATACTCGCCAAGTCATTTTCTCCCACGTCAATGACTATATTCATTTGCCACTCCTGACGACGGCATTGCTAGACTCAGTGAGATAGCAGATGAGGGCGTCGGTTTCACTCATGCTTGTCTTCCCTTACCTCACACAATCATCGACGGACCTTCAGGATGCGTTCCCCTATGCGGGCTTCATCAAGCTACCTTTTATGTCGCTGCCCGGTGTGCTCGTCAACTCGGGATAACTCAAGATGTGGTGAAAGTCCCCTTATCCTTCCAAGGAGGGAATCTTTCTGCTGCTTTTGTTTCTCGCTACCACGAGTTATAGGGCTGCCTATCGACGAAGACTGTCATGCCTTCTTTCGGGATTCATTATGTGATTTCTACCAGTGAGTATAAGAGGTGGATACTTAGTCCAGAGTCTGACAACAGAACACGACAACTCAAGCATTTGGCTAGCGAGAGTAGTAGTAGGGCGTAGTTTAGCTTAAATCTATATGTTTTCCAAGCAATATGTATCTTTTCAAAGCAGAACTGGAAAACGATGAGAATGAAAATAATAATTCTACATTTTTCACAAAATTGTGTACATTTCCATGCAATTTTGGCATGCATGATCACTATTTATCACTAATTCAACTGCGTAAACCATATTAATTCATGAAACCAAATATTAATAACACCAGACTCCTGTTACCAATCGGCCCTCTCGGGTTTTCTCGATTGGACATTTTCTCTTATACCTCTAATTTTTGCACAGGATGCCGTTTTTCGGTTTTCACCCTGTCGAGGAGCCCGATTTGAGTAAGGCCGCCTTTTTTCGGTTTTCGACCTGCGAGGCATTTATTTCTCTTCTTTTGATTTTTGGTCTTAGCCATGGAACCTTTTCAGCCTGTCAATGTTGACCGGCTCTTTGAACTCATTGCCATCGTCGTCTGCCAAAATTGCTGCTCCTTTCGACAATAACTTCTGAAGGATAAAAGGTCCTTCCCATGTCGGTCTGAACTTTCCTCGGATGTCTGGCGCACCTCGTCTCATTTGTTTGAATACCAAATCTCCCTCCTTTAGTGGGTGCTTCCTGACCTTCTTTCCGAACGTCCTGGCAAGTCTTTTCTGGTAGACCTAGTTATGGTAATAGGCTCTTAGTCTACCTTCATCCAGCGTGTTCAAATGCAACAACCGATGCTGCATCCACTCAGCTTCCAGGATTTGAGCTTCCATAACTACCCTTAACAACTTGAGCTTTATTTCAACTGGCAGGATCGCTTCTGTCCCATACACCAAGGAATACGGCGTAGCTCCCGTAGACGTTCTGACTGCCGTCCTATAACCCCAAAGCGCGAAAGGCAATTTCTCCGCCCAATCTTTATAACTCTGCACCATCTTAGCCAGAATCTTTTGACATTCTTGTTAGTAGCTTCGACTGCGCCATTAGCCTGAGGGCGATATGGAGATGACTTATGATGCTCGATACCGTACTTCTGAAGTATCTTTTTCATTTCTCCCATGAACTGGACCCCGTTATCGGACACCACGTGATGCGGAAGGCCATATCTGCAAATCAAGTTTCTCTCAATGAATTTTTCCATATCCCCGTGCATCTACCTTTCTGAAGGATTCTGCTTCTACCCACTTGGTGAAGTAATCAATTGCAACTACAATGTATCTGTGTCCGTTGGAGGCTGTAGGTTGGATCTCTCCAATAATATCAATCCCCCAAGCCGTAAATGGCCACAGCGATGTTAAACTGTGTAATTCTGATATAGGCAGGTGTCTCAAATCTGCGTACTGCTGACACAACTGGCAGTTCTTCACATACTTCGAGCAATCATTGTACATAGTGAGCCAGTAAAATCCCTGCCTCATGATTTTCTTGGCTAACATCAAGCCATTCATATGGGCTCCACAAACACCGGCATGGGTTTCTTCCATTACCTTCTTAGCCTCTTTTTCGCCCAGACATCTCAGTTGTATCCCATCAGCCTGTCGCTTGTACAACACTCCGTTTATGGATATGAACTGAGTAGACAACCTGCGAATCAATCTCTGGTCTTTTTCTGTAGCTTCCTCTGGAAAGGTCGCATTTTCTTGATATCGTAATACCACGGCTTCCCATCCGCTACATCTATTTCTGTTACTGATTGTGCCTCGAAACTAGGTCTATCCGAGCTAGAAATCAAAATCGGCCTCATGATTACCCCTTCCGGATTGTCCCATATTGATACCAAACTAGCGAGCGCGTCAGCCAGCTAGTTTTCGTCCCTCGGGATGAAATAAAATGCGCACATTTCAAATTGATCGCCCAGATTCTTCAAATGCTTGACATAAGGCATCAGTCTTTCTTCTTTACCAACCCATTCGCCTCGAATTTGATTAATTACCAGGGCAGAATCCCCGAACACCTCAACGCTCCCAAAAACACATGCTTCATATTCGGCCTCATTATTGGTAGCCTTAAACCTCAGTTTCTTGGCCAGGGGGAGTTTCTCATTTTCTGGGGTTGTCAGAATAATTCCTACTCCTGCTCCCTTGTTGTTCACGGCTCCATCAAAGTGCAACTGCCACCCCTAAACCGCAATCGCCCCGACGTCCTCATCTGGGAAGTTGAACTCACATGAGTCTCCTTGAATCGGGTGTTCTGCCAGAAATTCAGCCACTGCACGTCCCTTGATGGTTTTTCGAGTGATATACTCCACATCAAATTCTTGCAACAACAACAACCATCTTCCCATTTTCCCAAGCAATAACGACGCTTCCTGCAAATACCTTAGGGGATTCTGCTTTGCCATCGCTTGAACCTTATAAGAATGAAAGTAATACCTCAACTTCTTAGATGCCCAAATGACAGCGAGACAGATCTTTTCCACTTCTGCATATTTGATCTCATAGGTGAGGAACTTTTTGCTGAAATAATAAATCACAAACTCCACTCCGAGCTCATCCTCCTGAGCCATCATGGCACCTATAGAGCTATATTCTACGACTAAATACAGAATCAAAGGCTTGTTTGGCTGCGGCGGCCTTAGCACGGGTGGATTCAGCAAGTATTCCCTAATGGTATCAAAGGCCTTTTGACAATCTTCATTCCATATCACAGGGTGATCTTTCTTAAGGAGCTTGAAGATTGGTTCACAAATCGAAGTCAACTTGGCAATGAATCTACTGACATACTGTAATTTGCCCAAGAAACTCCTTATGTCTTTCTCCTTCTGAGGCACTGGCATTTCTCTGATGGCTTTCACTTTGTCCAGGTCAATCTCAATCCCTCTCTGGCTGACTACATGTCCCAACAGCTTTCCTGATGTGACCCCGAAAATACACTTCTTAGCACTGGAAGAACTTTTCCAAGGCTTCGAAATGACCTTCTTTAGTGGCCGACTTGATCATCATTTCATCCACGTATACCTCCACTTCTTTATGGATTAAGTCACTTAAAATCTTCGTTGCCATCCTTTGGTAGGTAGCCCCTGCATTCTTTAAACCGAAAGGCATCACCCTGTAAGCATATGTCCCCCACTCTGTGATAAAAGCCGTTTTGATCCTGTCAATTATCTTACTGAGGATCTGATTATAACCAACATAGCCATCTACAAAACTGTACATTGCACAAGTGGCAGCACTGTCTATTAGTACATCAATATGGGGTAACAGTAAGTCATCCTTTGGACAGGCTTTGTTCAAATCCCGGTAGTCCACGCATACTCTCACCTTTCCATTCTTCTTGGCTACAGGGACAACATTGGCTAACCACGTGGAATACTGCACCTCAATCAGAAACTTGGCTTCGATCTGTTGCCGGATCTCTTCCTTCACCTTATCTACCCATTTTGGTCTGAGCCTTCTTAGCTTCTGTTTCATAGGTTTATGATCTGGGTATGTCGGAATGGCATGTTCTACAATATTTCGATCGATCCCTGGCATGTCTTCGTAGGTCCAGGCAAAGACTTTTTCATATTTTTTTAACATTTTCTCAAATTTTTCTCTTTCCTCAGGAGTCACATATGATGCTATCAAAATTTCTTTCGGGTTTTTCGAGGTTCCAAGATTAAATGGATTTGCATCAGAAGAATCAATATCAAATATAGATGGAATATGATCATGATTATGCATATCGAAATTATCAGAAACATCACACAAGTAAGCAAAATCATTCATTTCATTAATAAAATTAAAACTGTCATTTACAACATCAAAAAGTTCAGGAATAAAAAGACAATCTAAACCAGCTTCCTCCTCTTCCCTTGCCGGATCTGCCTTTGTCGACAGTCCTGCATCAGCAAGGTTGAACGGAGACTCTTCGTCCACCCCTTGAACTGCTTCTTCTATCTTTGCCTTTCCCTTGAAGTGAGCGGCTACCATGGCCTCAGTCACAACCTCCTCGGGCTCTTCTCTGTCCCAGATAGCTTTGTTGGTCAAGACCTCCTCATCCCAAAAGTCCTTAGCTGACTTGATCATCCCAACATCCCAATCATAGACGTCGTTGAATACTTCAAAACCTGGCACAAACTTTCCATCGACCCACTGAGGTTCGATTTCTCCGGTGTACGCACAGACTGCTGCCGCAAGCACAAAACTTTCCCAAATATGAGGAATCTTCTTCGTTGGCTTCGCCCCTCTCTTTATTTCACCTTCATATCCTAGCCCTCTTCTATCTTTCTGACCCTTAGTATCAATGACTCCTGGCAATTCTTGGGAATTCCTGCCTAACCCAACACCTGGAAGGAAGGACATTTTCTTCATCATGGCTAACACCTGAGGGCTACCATCTATTGACTCTTCCTCATTGATCATAGCTACATGGAACCCATTAAAAGGCTGTCTTGCTATCTCGAGTATAGACACCTGATTCTCCCTCGTAGCCTTGATGGTCACCACTTGCCCTTCCTGTGGTATCTTGACCATTTGGTGAAGTGTAGAAGAAACACCTCCTAGTTTATGAAACCACGGCCTTCCCAACAAAACTGAAAAATTGGCGAGGATAGGCAAAACAACAAACTCCACCTCAGTTTCTATTGGCCCCGTTCTGACCATCGCTTTGAAAGTTCCCGAAGCATACCTGCGAGAATTGTCATATACTGTGATGGTCAAATTAGACTTAGCTAATATATCTTCCGTTACGCCAAAAGCTGCTATTGCCACCTGTGGGCATACATTGATTGATGAGCCATCATCTACCATCACGCAAGATGTGTGCTTCTGGTTGACCTGAGCCTGAATATACAAAGGGCAATTATGGTTGCGACCCTCTATTGGCAAATCTGCATTTGTAAACACCACATCTTCTTCGGCCCCTCCTTTCACTACCTCCAGCAGCTCGGTGGGCGAAATTGTTGTAGCCACAATCGTCTGGCATAAGGCCTCTACCAATCTCTGCTTATGGGATGGTGACTACCTCAAAAGATCCCAGATAGAAATTTGTGCTGGTGTCTTCTGCAGTTGTTTCACTATCTGATCCCCCACTAGCTCCTTCTCTTTTCCTTCTCGGCCTTCCAATGGCTCTTGAGGCCAGGCTACTTCCGGCACTACCCTTCCACTGCGAGTTACGGCTCCCACTTTCTTCTTGCCTTTCTTCTCTTCTGATCCTTCCTCATCTGAACCCCACAGATTAGGAAACTCAACGCCCTTTTCATCATCACTTCCACTCTCACTAGTGGACCAGCAATCAATTGCTGCAGCAGGCATCACTTTTTCACTCCCCTGACAGAGGTTTGTGGTAACAGTGTTTGCATTGCTTCCGTATAACTCTTTCAGAACAACCCTTCCGGCAGGCTAGATCCTATCATGAACACAGGCGGGGGCACCTTGTTATACCCGGCTTTCTTCTGGCCCTCCCTTTTCTCAGGGTCTGTAATCTGCTTTGAATCGATTAAATCCTGAATGGCATGCCTCAAAGCTTTGCAATCATCAGTCAAATGTCCCCTATGCTGATGGTAAACACAATATTCATTATCTTTGCGACCCGGCATCCCCTGAGTCCTGGCAGGTCTAGGCGATAACGACTGCAATTTACCTTCTTTCATCAACCTCCTCAACACTTATGATAGGGATCTCCCCAAATTCAAAAAATGGCTTGTGGTTGCATTAGCAGCTGACACCTCGACTGTGTTCCTCACGCTACCACTGGAACCCGCTAGCCTACTTGCCCCCTGAGGGTGGCTCCCTTTCCTAGCATAATTCTCGTCACTCGCCTTTCGAGCCAGATACTCTCCTTCTGCCTCGATGGGTATATCCTTCAAGGACTCCCAATCTCTCAACCCTTTCATCTTCAATCTGTCTCTCAGATACGGGCTCACGTTTTTAATGAATAGATGAATCTGGTCCTGAGTGTCGGGCTTCCTCTTCATCTCCATTACCCGGTTCCTCCAATGGGTCAAATATTTATGAAATGACTCACCCGCCTTCTGTTGCAACAACTCTAAATCCTTCATGGTCACTTCTATCCTCGTACTGCAATAATACTGTCTCAGGAATTCTTCCGTCAACAAGTCCCAATCCTCCTTAGTCCAGCGATCTAAACCATGGTACCAATCCATCGCTGGACTAGTCAAGCTCAAACAAAAATATTCGACCTTCTGTCTCCTTGTCAAAGTGGTACCCTTTATTACTAACGAGTACTGCTTAATATGTGATGCGGGATCAGAAGTACCACCAAACTTCAGAACATCTGGCATCTTGAAGTTCATTGGGATAGGGTCATCTCCATCCAACTCTTTATCTTTTGGGCTCATCCCTTGACCCTTCGTCAGAGTCCTAGCCATTGCCTCGAATCTCTCTTCCAGCTCTTTCCATATAGGCTCCTCGGTTTGGGGGGCCGTTCCTTTCTGAGACATGCGCTCTTCACGATCTTCATCTGAATCCTCATCCAAACCCAGAACTTGCTTTCCTCTCTGAACCCCCGAAGTTGTAGCTCTAATGTGAACTGGTGGAGGGTGGCTTTCTTCTGTTGGATTTACTTTGACCTCTTCCATCTCATTGCTTCTTACCGGAGGAGGTGGTGGATTCTGGGGGACCATCCGCTGGGCCATAGCAGCCATCATATTCATCATGCGATTCTCAAAATCCTCAAACCGACATCCCACTTCTTCTGCAATCATTGCCCGTGTGGCATCACTCCCCTTTGGTGAATTCGACATCTCTGAAGTAGTACGACTGCTTTCTGAAGGAATCTTTGAAAGGCTTCCCCTTTCTGGCAGCTCAAATACATGATTCTAGATCAACTGTCCCCCGGGACCTCTTACCCACCTAGGCAGATCTATAATGGTTGGAAATAAAAAAGAGTTAGAATGATGCATGAACGCAATGAAATGCATGATCGTGATATGCAACACCCACAAATCACATGCAAGCACATAAGTCCTTTCAACCTTATTGCTCCCACACACGCGGTCATGCGGTCTCTTTCTTAGGTGGGATTAGCCCATGGGTCAACAGGGAACCCAATGGACGCGCATGGTGCACAGTGAAAACCGGCAGCATAACCCTCCTATACTAATGTACAAGCGCATGAATAATGATCTTTACATATTTAGGTAATCCAAATACATTGACATGGCCCTACCGGGGCATAAAAGCCTTTAGCTAGGTAACCAAACAAGATATTTGGGCTCATCCCATACATAAGGATCCATACAGCAGGCACAGTATCACGGTTCATATCACCTAAGGGAAGTATCTATGGTCATTACATGAGCTTTAGTCAAGGGTGGTGTTACTTTAGGGCTACCCAAACATGGTCCCTACCAACGGGTCTAGCTCATCACGAGCGTAACGACCGATCGGGTCACCACTTGATATACCATATGGTACGAGGCTTGGGCTGGTGGTTATCCTTAACACTTTCCTACATTGAGTGAACATAGGGTCGTGCTTCGGGAATACACCGGGGCTGATAGAGGGATCAAACTAACATAATCTAAAGCTCTAATGAGATGCAATGCAAATTTGAGAGAAAGCGAATTTATAAACTAAAACTTAATTATAAATTTTAATCAAGGTATTTTCAAATCAAAGTCTCGAATAGTCCCCAGTGGAGTCGCCACTGTAATGCGTGACGATCCCCGTGGGTGCCCCTTGACCGCCCGCTTGAGGGCGATCGGGCAAGTGAGGTTCGTTGACAACTTGCAACGAATTGCAAGTGCATCTATTTTGGGCAACAAGGAGGTTTCATGGAGTTGCCACCCAATAAAATATGGAGAAAGTTCCTCTCGCCTCAGAGAGCCTAAGACAGCGCATGTATCCATTTTAGGCTAACCAAAAGGGGTATTGGAGGATAAACCTCTCTCCCTTGGAGCCTAGGATTTATTGAGTCATTTGGCAGGACGCATGAGGGGTCTTGGAGGTCTTATTCCAATGAGCGATCGGATAGACCTCTTGCCTCGTTGAGCCCAAATACCAGAGATGGGTTCGAGACTTCTCATCTATTTCTACCTTGATTAATTTTACAATTAAGTTTTGAATTTATTAATTCTCTCTCTCTCCACACGATGCAATTTAATTAAGGCGCAATTATCTATTTGCTGAAAGCGATAAATAAATAGAATAAAAAAAACATTTAAAATGAAATACAATAACACTAGGAGCGGAATACAACTCCCATTTTAGAAGTGCAAACCATAAATAAAACCGGGGAATTAATTATGAGGACATTGGTCCTTGACTTTGATTATTATAAAAATAATTCTCGATGATAAATTCATTGGATAAAAAAAATAGGACATTGGTCCTTGGCTTTGTTAAAAAAAAATTCCAATTAATTACTATAAAACGTTTGATTATTTTTATTTACGCGAGATAAAATAATTTATATATAATGAAAACTAAGAATAAACAAATAAATAAATAAACAAACGAAAGAATAAAGTTACAGAATTAAACCAAAAGGGGTTCTCCCGAGGTGTGAACGGCGACCGTTGTCTCAAGTTCAACTTGCCAAAAAACAAGAAAATGGCATTTCAAAAAATAATAAAAATGTTAGTATAAAAAAAAAATTCAAAATTAACCAAAAACCAAGATAAAGTTATAAGAATAATAAACAATAAAATCAAGTAAGGTTAAGAAAAATATGAAAATAACTAAATAAATTAAACAGAACGTGTGTCCAGAATATTTGCCCTCAGATTTTACCTTTGAATGAAAATTTGGTTGGATTTGGTCCCACATGTTTCACGAGAAGACAACAAAACCAATGAGATTTGTTCAACCTTTTGGAGTGAAAATCGAATTCTTCTTTATAGAGGTAAAATGAGAATTTTTTCAATCTCAAAAAAGTGTGAAATTTCCCTTTTTATAGAAAAACACGACCGACGGGCATAGGAGGCTAACCGACGGGCATCAGTTAAATCCTATTTCCACCAGGAAATAGGATTTAATCGACGGGTGCCTGACCTACCGACGGGCACATGCCAGCGGACACGTGTTCGTTAGTTTGGACACGTGGCCGTCGGTAAACTCACAGACGGCCCGTCCCTCATGACAAGTGAGACGGGCTGCCGCTACGACCGACGGATGCCCCGCGACCGACGGTCTGACCGTCCATGGAAGAAAACTCAAAAATTAAGTCAAAATTCTCCCGATTTTTCGCTTCTTTCTACCGCAAATAAAAACCTTTAATTCTTGTGAACTCAAAGGACCGAAATCTCTAAATTTTATCCATCTATTCGGAACCAGGCATTGATTTCTTCATTGGGTAATCTCTGATCTAGACCGCCTCGGGACACGGTGCTTACAATGATGTATATAAATAATTAGACATCATAAGTTAAAATTAAATCCCTCACCATAATTTTAAGTCATATGCCACCCATTATTAAAAACACTTGTCAAGACTAAGATCACCAAAATGTGGGTTCTGCTAAAGCGAAGTACATTAGGTTATCCTAGTAAGGCAGGATGGGTAATGGTGCTACTCATATGTTTAAAATGGTTAGATTTAATTAGGCTATCAAAACGGTTTTGGGCCTAAGGGCATAAGATGGGATTATAACATGCCGGGACATATGATGTCAAAATCACATAAATGATCTAAGAGTTATATAAGATATAATTGGTAAATGGGTTACCTACCTAAATAACTTAAATATAAGCGTCATGCCAAAGCTGACTTAGAGTTAGGTGAAATATGGATCTTAGCCCACAAAATTATTATAATTATTATAATTATTATTGAGGGTTATTATTTTAGTGGGAGTTTATAAGAAAACCTATAATGAAATGGTACTAATATTATTTATCTTGCATGTTTGTAGATTAATGGCATCAAATAATACTTCTACTATGTCAATGCGATCAGTCCTTGAGAAGGACAAACTTAAGGAAACTGGCATCAACTTCCTTGACTGGTTCAGAAACTTGAGAATTGTCCTCAAGCAAGAAAGGAAGCTATATGTGCTAGATGAGCCTATTCCCAATGACCCACTTGTTGATGCTATAAGAGCGGTCAAAGAGAAACACAAGAAACATATTGATGATTCTGTGGATGTTGGCTGTCTTATGTTAGCTACCATGGCTCCAGAGCTTCAGAAGCATCTAAAAAATATGGAGGTTTATGAGTTGAGTACTCATCTCAAGCAAACCTTCCAACAGCAGGCAATGCAAGAAAGGTATGAGACTACCAAAGCTTTGCATTCTTGCAAAATGGCTAAAGGTGCTTCAATTAGCTCTCATATTTTAAAAATGAAGGGCTATATTGATTACCTTGAGAGGCTTGGATTTCCCCTCAATTTAGAATTGGTAACGGATTTGATCTTTAATTCATTGCCTGATAGTTATGACCATTTTGTCATGAACAACAACATGAATAATATGGAGAAATCTATAGTTGAGCTGCATGCCATGCTTAAAACAGCTGAGCAAAGCATCAATAAGAAGCCTGGACATGTTCTGATGGTTAATTAAGTGAAAGGCATGAAAGTTAAGGGTAAGGGTAAGGCTAAGGCTAAGGCAAAAGTTGGTGGTAACAAACCCAAGCCCAAGGCTAAACCTCCAAAGGAGGGAGTTTGCTTTCACTGCAATGAACCTGGTCATTAGAAGAGGAACTGCAAGCTCTACTTGGAAGAGTTGAAGAAGAAGAAGAGTGGTGAGACTACATTTTCGGGTATTTATGTTATAGAAATTAATTTATCTACTTCTACTTCTTGGGTATTAGATACTGAATGTGGATCTCACATTTGTACAAATGTGTAGGGCTCAAAAGGAGTAGGCAACTGAGAAAGGGCGAAGTGGACCTACGAGTGGGAAATAGAGCAAAAGTTGTTGCTCTAGCTGTAGGATCTTATGAATTAACTTTGCCCAATGGGCTTTTGTTAGTTTTGAACAATTACTATTATGTTCCTAGTTTGAATAGGAATATTATTTCAGTTTCAAGTTTGGATGATAAAGGTTTTTCTTTTCTTATTAAGAATAAGAAATGTTCTATTTATTATGATGACATGCTTTATGGTATTGCTGATTCATATTGTGGGCTTTATGTCCTAAATCTAGAAACATCCAAAAATCATGATATATACAACATAAATACAAAGAAATCCAAACCAAATGATTTAAATACAACATATTTATGGCATTGTCGTCTTGGTCATATAAATGAGAAACGCATAGCTAAACTCCATTCAGATGCACTTTTGCAATCATTTGATGTGGATGGGAGAAAATTCACTTCAGGTTTTTTACTCTTGCATGGCAAGAGTGCCATCTCATATGAGTAGCAAGAAGTAAACTTGTGTAGCCCTATTAACAATGGAAGTTAAATTTGACGCTTCTTTAACTGCAGTATAAAAGATAGTTTGGCTAAAATGGTTTGTGAGTCATTTAAGAGTAAATGCCTTAGAGGTACTAGTGACAGTTTACAGTGGCAGTCAGTTGTTGATAGCTTATAGCAGAGCTAAGCATATCGACACTAAGTATCAATATACTTGAGATATTGTTGCACGAGGAGAAGTGAACTTAGAGTATGATTCTATGGATGGAGATCCGTTGAGTAAACCTGTAACGAGAGATGTGTTTTGAGAAACACATTAGATCTCGAGATTTGCTTATAATTTAATTAGTACTGTTATATTTTTTTATAATCCTTAATGTTATTATTTGTGAATAATAACCAAAGTTTATTGCTGGCAATATATGAGTGTGAATGTTTATGTGTAAACATTTACTGTTATTTTATGTGATTGAGCATGTTGGACAGAAAAGTAGCCCAATCACAAGGGTGTTTACCTTAATTTTTTCATTGAGTCGACAAAAATTAAGATGATGTGAATTTTGAACATATAAAATTGCTTGAGAGCTTCTTCAAAATAAAAGTGCCGTCTTGCAAAAATTACAAGATTTATCTTGTTAAGGTGCGAGATAAAGACATACATAAAGTTGTACGCTTTGGATTGAGATGCAAATAAGGATTGTACGAAATCCAATGGTAAGTTATATGTAACTACCATGTTATGTCTAAAAAGGCCAAAAGTAGCTCTCAAATAAGTGAACTAAAGTTGGATGCTTCGATGCATCGCAACCTTACGCTTCTGTATGGTGCTATATATATACATTTTAAATGTAAGACATGCGCTCCTTTAAGGAAAGGAAAGAACACCATAATACATGTTTTATACCGTGTGTGCTTAAGTGACCAAGAGATGGGAAGTCAACATTATTGATCTCAACTTTCCCTATTGTGAGACCCTACTATTTTTCGACCCTTAGAACCCTTAACTTATTCCTGAAGTATGGTTTAGTGTGGTTAGCTTAGTTAGTCTCCAAGAGTCTATGGGATAATTTGGGCCTGGCAGACCTGACTAAAAAAGCGAGCTCAATCTTGATGGATGGCATATGGTAAGAGGGGAAGATAGCCTTTTGATCACATTCAATTGTTTCGTGATTCACCGGCATGCCTATTGTAGTTTTTATGAGTAGAGACATAATAGTAAATACGAAAATTATTTTATGAGATCATGAGTTAAAACAGTGAATGTGAGAAGGCAATTTAAGGTTTGGCATACGTGAATAAGAGGTTCTCGTTTTTTCGAGCCGCTATATATCTCTAACAGGTGTATAGCACTAGTGCTCTCGATGTATACTGGTCACATGGTCTATCTACTTGTATAACTGGAGAACTTGACTGAAAATCGTTCTGTCATGTGCGAGTGGGAGATGATGGAGTTTGGATACGCCCATAACTCCTGATATGGACCCGAATCCATATCTATATGGGAATTACACAGGTATGAAAATGTTACATATTAGATCTTTTAATTAAGGGTTCTTTCCCTTAATTAAATGGATTAAATAAGGGAAGTTACATATTAATTCCTTAATTAATAGTTGTAACTGCCCATTTAATACCCGTTAATTTTGTAACTGCCATTTCTTATTAATTACCTTAATTAATAGCCCTCCTAATTAAGAGCATAAGACTCTCTATAAATAAGGTTAAGGTAAAGATAAGAAATAAGAGGAAAAAGTTCTTATGCTGAAACTCTGTTGGATTCTCCTCTCACCTGCTTTTCACTCCAAGTGGCTTTTAAACTATGGTTTAGTTGCCGTTATCCCGCTCGTGGATATCAGTCAGACTAGTGTCGCCAGAAGGAATTCTTGTAATCGTTTTTGCCAAAATATCTGCACTACAAGAGGTAAGTAGCATATTATCCGATTATGTTACCTCCAAATATACATATGGCATGTTATTTTCCTTTCAGTTTTATCTGTATATAATGTACTAATTTTACTAATAGATATTAATAGTTTTTAATCTCTAATAAATTCTTACTAATATTATTTTTATTAATCAAACGCAAATATAAGGATATTTCAATATAACTTAACAAAAGGTTATTTTAGATTAATATTGAATTAATAAAGGGTTATTTAGGCTTACAAAAGTTTTCGGCCTACTTTATACTTTTATATATAGTATAAATATATATCAATTATTTCTTAAATAATAAAAATATGCACAAATAGAAGGAGCAAGAAAAAAGGAAAGTAATTTTATTTTTATACGTATGAAAATCTCAACATGCATATTAGATATCATGTAGAATTACAAACTTTTTAATTAATACTTTACCCCAATACTTTGATCAAAGAAAATGTGTTTCGAAATCGGATTTTTATGAATTTAATTTTGTTCTTAATCATTTAATTAAGGTTAAAACAAAAATTTACAGGTGCCTCCAAAGAAATCAAAATTTTTTGTATTGGCTACTTTTTTTTTTTATTTATTTCAAACTATAGCAAACTTTATTTTTTTTAATAATGTAATCTATTTGTTAATTTTCTAGAATAACTTCATACGTATAAATTAGGGATGGGCAAAACCCGAACCGACCCGAACAACCCAATCCGAAATATTAATTCGCGTAAAGTTATTTGGAGTATTCGGTTCGGGTCTATGAATTTGAGATATTTCGGGTTCGGTTCGGGTCGGGTTAGAACTACCAAACCCGAACCGACCCGAATTTTTATATATAAAGTTTTTCTTTTTATCTTTCTCTTTCCACTCACCCACTCCCTCCCCTTCATCTTCTTCGTCCCTCACCCACTGTCTCTCACACACACAGTAGCTATTTGTTAATTTTTCTAGAAATCAAAAATTTTTGTATTGGCTACTTTTTTTTTTTTTTTATTTCAAACTATCGCAAACTTTATTTTTTTTAATAATGTAATATATTTGTTAATTTTCTAGAATAACTTCATACGTATAAATTAGGGGTTGGCAAAACCCGAACCGATCCGAACAATTCGAATAACCCAATCCGAAATATTAATTCGGGTAAAGTTATTTGGAGTATTCAGTTCGGTTCAGGTCTATGAATTTGAGATATTTCGGGTTCGGGTTAAAACCATCAAACCCGAACCGACCCGAATATTTATATATAAAGTTTTTCTTTTTATCTTTCTCTTTCCACTCACCCACTCCCTCCCCTTCATCTTCTTCGTCCCTCACCCACTGTCTCTCACACACACACACACAGTAGCCCCCCCTCTCTCTCTCACACCCCATCTCCTTCTCCTTGTCTCCTCCCTCTCCTTCACCCACCTTCTCTCTCTCTTTAACGTACACACACACACCCCATTTCCTTTTCCTCCCTCTCCTCCTCTCTCACACACACACCATCAAGGAAGACCAAAAAAAAAAGAAAAACAAAAAAAAAACCCAGATCTAGAGATGTTCCAGATTTTTGTTATTTTTTGTTTTTTAATTTTTTTCTTTGCTTTGATAATTGATATGGTTGAGATCTGGTGATATTGTTGAGATCTAATTTTTTTTGTTTAAATTTTTTTTCTCCAGATTGTTGAATTTTTTTTTTTTCCGTGAGATAATTTTAGTTTAATTGAAATTTTGTCTTTTTGATTTGCATTTTTTGCTTTGATTTTCCTTCTTTGATTTTCATTTTTTCGTGGGAGGTTTTGTTTGGCTGGAAACTGAATTTTTGTTGACTTTCATTTTATTTTTTTCAAATGGTTGAATTTTCAGGTTGGTCGGGTTATTCAGTTCGGGGCCCGAAAATTTTCGGGTTATTCGGTTTGGGACCCTAATATAATTTAGGGTCGGTTCGGATGGCAATTTTAATGAAATTTTGGGTTATTCGGGTTTGGTTCGAGTTGACCCGAACCCGACCGATGCCCACCCCTAGTATAAATAGTCCACTTAATTTTTGGAGGGAGTATAATTTAATGTTTACAATTAAAATTTTTTAATATTTTTCGTAATTTATAAATATTATAATATATGACTTTTTAAAATATTATTATAATACATATTTTTAGGTAAATGAATATTGAAATTAACTTTTTATTACAATTATTTATTTATTATATGTGTATAATTAACTCTATTTGTTAGTTTCATATTTAGTTTCATATTGAATATATTCAATTTTTATAATTAATTATGAAAATTGTATTTTTATTTTATTTTTTAATGAACATTATATTTGATTTGTATTTTTCATTTTTGAATAATTTTTAACTATTAAAAATAACATTACAAATTTCATAATTTATTAAATTTACATGTTAAATTTTTTAATAGTTAATGAATAAATCGATTCGAAAAAATTAATTAAAAACTGAAAATGATATAACGATTAACCAAAATTAATAAATTGATTAATAAAATTATTAATAAATCGCCTCTACTCCCAACTAATTGAGAGCTAAATTAAGGAAATTATTAATAGTATATTAACTAGATTTTGTTAACTTACATATAAATTAATAGCACACTCGAGCAGTGTGCGAGCTCTTGTATTAAAGAAAAAACATTACCCAATCCAATAAATGGATGGGGTGGTATAAAATATTTAGTACATCCGTTTATGATTTGATAATGATATATACTTCCTAATTAGAAACAGAACTCAAATCAATATAAAACTCTTCGTCTCTCTACAGATGAGTTTATTTTTGTGTTAGGAAAAGATTCACAGTCGGAATTCTGTTAATTTCTTTTTTTTTTTCAAAATTTAGTTGCATCCAAATTTGGGACTTTGACGGAGAAGAGCACGGAAAGCCCTGCCCTTGGGAAATGTTATTATACCCAAATGTCTTGATTTGGGACATTTCATATTAATATTTATTTCATCAATTTTAGATTAATTTTTTAATTTTATAATATATGTTTGAATGTAAAGTAAAAAGTTTTGAAATTCAAATTCTAATCAATTAAAAAATATTTAAATTTTTATTATTTTATTAGATTAATTCTCCGATATTTTTAAATTTTATTTTGAAACTGATAAATACACCGTGGATATAAATTTAAATTTTAAATAATTTTATTTCGAACCTCATAAATACAAAACTAGGACACAATAAAGTATAATGACTATAATGCCTTTAATGGTTTTTGGCTTCAAAAATACCTTCTCTTCCCTCCACATTTTAATTGCTCAAATGGAGAGAGAGAGAGAAAGTAACATGAACAAGTGGAGGTTCATAACAATCAAAATGATTACTAGAAGCAAAATAAAAACAATAATATTTGTAATGTTCTTCGTACTATTTAACCATATACATATCAATTATCTGGTCTCATAATATTCAAAATAAATTCCAAAAAAAACAAAAATCCATTAACAATCATTGATTTGCTTGTAAATTGGGAATGCAAGAGAATTCTGGGAGAAATTACTATACTGTGTGAAATTTCTTAAACGATGATTAATCAAATGTCTGGTTGAAATTCATTTAGTTCTACCTTGTAGTTTTTTCAGACCCAAATATAAATTGCAACCCGGATGATGATAGTATGATACAAATTCAACACAATTCCATGGATTAAATGAATTCTTGTATGATCTTGTTGAAAATCTATACACAAACCCCTTTGTTGCACTTCTTAAAGGGAAACAAAGGAAGAGGATTACAAGAAATAAACAGGTTACAAACATTAGCTAAACAAACAAAGGATTCTTTTCTGTACTTTGTTAAAAGAAGCTAAAGTAAAAGCTATGAAACTAACTACCTCTCATGTATCTAGGACTGCTTCTCTCCTAAACCATGAGATGCTTTCATTCCTAACAACTATACTGTTGACTATCATGATATGTTTCCTTAGTTTATTAATTTTATAATTAATGATTGATTATAAGCTAGCTGTATACTTTCTAATCAGTTGTAGGATTTCTGTATAAAATTCCTTGATTATACACAGGCGAAATAATAAGAAAATCTCCATTCACAAAATTCTTCATATACTAATCTAAACAAAGAAGCTTTGCCACATTCTTTTCACAGCAATTCTCCGCCTAGCGGACCAGAAATTGAACGCAGGTCCGTAGCTCGCACCACCCTGCTTTGGCTTTTCTAATTCCCAACATATGTACACCGAAACTTGGGTGAGAAGAAATGATAATTCTCTTTCATCACTTGAACTGAAAATAAAAACATTTCCTTGCCCCTAGGCTGATGTTTGAGCCTCAGATGTTTGTTCGGATGTTAATGGACTACTTGTGACTACTGGCCATAGTGAAGCATCTGTAGACCAATTGTTTTCTCCGGAACAAGGAAGGGAAATGATGTCCCTGAATTTGAAACTGTTTCGAACCATCTCCGAAAACACTTGCATTGGATGATTCGGTGCTACAGAAACTTCTAACTGATTACTACACTCTATGTTGTTGAAGTTCAGCCGCATTTCTGGTGCATCTGCAAAATTATATTGGTTGCGGAGTATTGAGAAATAAACTTCTGAGAGTATTTATCACGCAAAGAATTTGGTTATTTCGAGGATAAATCAAAGCATATATATCAAGGCTACTGTTAGCACTTCGATTGATCACAGTGAAACTTATTAGAAAATAATTTAATCTCATACTCACAAACTACGAGCTCAATTACCTTGCTGTACAATTGGGAATTCAAGTTGCTGCAGACTGAGATTTTGACAATGAAATGACTCTGTTTGTGGACATGTCAAGGGCCTTGGCAGTCCAAGAATTGCACGAGAATCAATTGGGCTGAATTCATGTACATTCTTATAAGCTTGTCTCTTTAAAGTTTCCACCACGACCTGTAATTCAGGCACAAAAGTTGAACAATCAAAACCAATTAGAATTTTGGATCCATTACTAAAGATTATATTGATGGATCAACATGAACTCCATGATTTTAAGTGCCCACCTTCTGAGCAGGAACTAGTTTATCCAAGGGTTCATAGATTTGGCCATCAAATGCCACTCCTATGACTTTGTATACAGAATTGAAAAGAAAGGCAACAATTTGTCCAGCTTCAAAGTAAGTGTACAACTTATCATCCAGAACACAAGTATTCGCATGATCTATGATAGTATCCAACATCTTGTTTGATATTCCAACTCCAAGAACCTGCAGTCTTGCAAGTTCTTAGTTTTTATGAATTCACTAATATTTAGTTTAACTGATGAGGAATATTACTAAAGAACATGCAATTAAAGGAAATTTCTTACCTTTCGCAGGTTCAAGGGATCGATTGAGTGAAATTGCAAGAAGTCCCTTACGGTGTGAATTCCCACCTTGGTTAACTTTTTATGGTATGTTCCATCTTTTGCTATTTTTTTCAAACGCCATACATCATCGTCCAATTGTGGAGGATAATGTTTCTTATATACTGAATTAACGAACCAATTATGTCAGTCTTTTAGTTAAAGAGTTTGCAAACTAGCTAATAATCTACCAAAAGATTAAATAATATAGTTGTAATTATGTTCTGAACTTACATTCTCCACGATGATCCTTGACAGTGAAAGCATCACTGCTTGCTTCTCTAATCCTTGCTTCGCTACAATTTCTTGATACAGGTCTAGCTCCCAACCGAAACTTTCGACTTCGTTGCCAACTAGAATTATCAGTGAAAACAACATCATTTATCAGAACAAAGCCACCCGTTAGCGTAACATTCAGATCTCCTCCAGTCACTAGTGGCCTTCTCCCCTCTCTTTCACGGATAATGCTAGAATTGAACTCGTTCTCACTCCAATCTTCCCGGTCATTAGAACAGAAATCACCATCAATAACAAGAATCTCAATTTTCATAGAAGATGAAACGCCAGAACTAACAAGATTCTTGCTATTAGCATCCACCAGTGCAATTTTGATGGGGTTACCATCCTCGGCTTCTATTCTGCTACCAGTAAAAATGGTAGAGGGTGGTTTGTTAACAAACTGTAAGAGCAAGGCTCTTCCTCCTGATGTTTCAGTCCGATTGAATGAGGGTCTGAAAACACAGCGTATGAAAATGACTATCAGGCTGTGGACAGATGCAATTTTAAATAGCAAAAATTATAAAATTTGGATGATAACTAAAAATTTTAACATAGGGATAAATCAATTATCGGAATGCTTAATCATATCAAATCAACTGCTGTAACAAGTCATGCTCAAATCATTAGAAGAAAGAATCTTTGTGAAAGATCTCTAAACATTATAGACACAGGATCTAACCTGAAGGAGGGTTGAAGAAAGCGGAGAACAGTCCTTTCGACCTCATCTCTCACCTAACCAACAAATGAAGCAGAATAACTGAAGTTAGATATTGAGAAGCAAATTTGAGCCTTTTCAAGTCACAGATTAACTTCTGCCATGTGCACAGAGACAAATATCCAAATTAGTCCCATACATAACTGGGAGAAAAGAAGAAAGGATAATAAACCAAATTACTGAATTTGAAAATCTTAGAACATAAAGTTGCTGTGAACTTTAGAACTTAGTTCCCTAGCTTTAGACTCAATAAAGTTGCTATAAATGCAAATTAAACAGAATAAATTTGAAAAGATTCATAATATCCTACCAATACGCGAAGAAAAGGTTCCATCTTTGCCGCCATATCCTGCATAGTAAGCTTTCCAAGCACATTTCTAATAGCACTGCAAAAGAAAGAAAAAGAAAAACTAATTAACAACTTCCAAGAAAACAACTAAAGACACGATGTCAAAATCAAGAACTCCGTTAACACTTAATCCTAACAAGCACATACTTCTTAAAACGTTTTGGGTCTTGAGCTGAATCTGCAGTCTCACCCCCATCATCACAATTAAAAGGTCTCTTTGTCCTCATTACAGGACACAAACAAAAGCAAAATGCAGTTGAAAAAGAAATCCCAACCTCAAGTTCTGATATAAGGAGCAAAACTAATCAACACGAAACAATATAAATAACCCAACTCAAGATTGACTTATAAAACTAAGTAGAAGAAGAAGCAACTTAGAAGTTTCAGTTGACAACGCCAAAAATCTCAAAAGCTACGCGCAAATAAAAACAGCTGAAAAAAAGAGTCAATGATCATACTCGAATATAAGTTGAAAAATGAAATAACAACAAGAAACTCAACAGGGAATTACTTTTTTTTTTTTTTTCTTGTAACAAAATTTAGATACTCAAATAAACCAAGAGAAAGAACATATTCCTCCATTCCGTTCCACTAAGCAATTTAATTTTCTTTTCCATTTCCATTCCCATGCAATTCAACCGAAGTTGACTTGTCAACTTATCCAAAATCAATTAAATTTAAATTTATAAATTAAATCATTCTATTTTTATCTTAAATTTTAGACTAATTAATAATTTTTTTTAATGTTGATCAAAACTACAAAAGTGACACAATGGAGGAGTAGTACTTACCAACTGATAATAAGAAAATAGAAAATACCAACCTCAGCTTGTAATAGAAAAAGACTTTGAAAGCTCGAAATTCTAGGTAACGAACTATCCGCGTAACGATTGAAAAGTACATACGAGTATAAATCAAATGCTTAATGACAATTAATAATGACGTGATTTTAGAGAGAGTGAGGAAAAGAAAAAAGCGAGAAGACACGTAGCTGGGTGGATCGATGGAGAAGGAAGGTTAATAGAAGTTGCAAACAAAATTTCTGTGTAACCGCGTTTCGGGTTTAAAGTGACGGCATTGAAATAGACCCAGAGAGATTACATTACAAGAATGTAATTTTCTGAATTTTAGTTTGAATCTTGAATTTAATTCAAATGAATCAATTCAAATCTCTTTTTTTTTTTGGGTTTGGTTCGGTTAAAACATTAAGCATTATAATTTATTAAAATGTGATTCTATTAATGTCTATAATTATATATTTTATCCTATTAATTATTTTTTTATACCATTGCATGAAGATAAAATCAAAAAATATACACATTTGTATGTAGATAAAATAAAATAAAATAAATATATAATTCATATTTATTAAAATTTAAAAATTATAACGTCAAGTGTAATAAAAAATAAAATAAAATAAAAAATTGTTGCAATGAATGCAGCAAATAAAGTACTCCCTCTGTGTCAAAATAAATGACGTTTGAGAAGAATGCACAGTAATTAAAAAATATAATTACTCCCCTATTAAAAGACTTTGCTATCCTTATTATATTAATTGCATCGACTACTAAAAAAGTCTTGTCTTTTCCAAAATAAAAAAAATTGCGCTAATCTAGCATTCTTTCCGCCAAAAAAAAAAAAGATATGACCTTTGATTGCCCTTTAAAAGTTATTATTACTATACATGAATTTTCAACTTATGCTTAAGCACAGTAATATTTTTTTTTTTGAAATATGGCTAGAAGGATGCCTTTATTAGAAATTGATTTAAATGTCCAATACAATGATGTTGGGCAACCAATAAATTCTGAAGTTCAAGAAAAGTTTAGTTTCAGTTTGCCAGACCTCAATATCAGTCCATATTCTCCATTATTAGACATAAACAATGAAAGAGATTGTGGTTCAGCTCATGTGCAGGAATTAGAAGAAAATTTGAATTTTGGTATTTTCTACTCCATGATAAAATGCTTTAAGCATAAGTTGTATTTATTTCATGTACATTTCATGAGAAAATGCTTTAAATATAAGTTGTGTTTGTAGATTTTCAATTACTGTCAAAGGATATATAACTAGGGAAATTCTTGGCTAATGATTTCATGTTTTTTTTGTTAAACAGATGTCAATCAAGGTGATGAAAATGTGGAAACACCATCAACGCATGAGTGCAGGAAAAAAATGACAGTAAGTAATGGAAAAACGCCAAGCTATTTATGAAATGTTATTACAAAAAAGTGTTGATGGAAAATTGAGCAGATGGGTGACAACAATGGTGGCATCATCATTTTCTGTTCCAATACGTTCTGTTCAGCGTATTTGGAAACAAGCAAAAGATTGTGGTACAAATGTTGAGGTCTCGCATAAAAAGACAAAAAATTGTGGTCGGAAAAAAATATCAATTGATTTTGATCAAATTCGTAATGTTCTTTGCATAGACGAACAACGCTCCGATCTTTATCTTCATCTATAAATATAAGCACAGGTACATTACTTAGGCGTCTACAATCCGGAGAAATACGACGTCACTCAAATGCCATAAAGCCTTTTCTTAAGGAAGAAAATAAAATATCAAGATTACGTTTCTGTTTGTCGATGCTCGATGCAAGTACCATACCACATGATCCAAGTTTTAATGGTATGTATAATATGGTTCATATAGATGAAAAATGGTTTTATATGACCAAAAAAATCAGAAAATTACTACTTACTTCCGACTGAAGAAGATCCATTGCGTACATGTAAAAGTAAAAACTTCATCGGGAAAGTTATGTTTTTGGTTGCTTTAGCCCGGCCAAGGTTTGATACAGAAAAAATGAGATTTTCTCTGGAAAAGTTGGAGTGTTCCCTTTTGTCACTCAAGAACCCTGCTAAAAGAAGTAGTATTAACAGAGCTGCATGGGACTATGGAAACAAAGCCATTAACTTCAGTTATCAGGGAAGTTATAAAGTTCTACTTGATTGAAAAGGTACTACCTGCCATTAAGGAAAAATGGCCAAAGGAGGAGTTGAATTATCCAATCTTTATTCAATAAGATAATGCGAAAACACACATTAGTAATGATGATTCTGATTTTCGTCAAGCAGCTACAAAAGATGGATTTGATATCCGTTTGATTAGTCAACCTGCAAATTCTCCTGATTTGAATGTCTTAGATCTTGGATTTTTTGCTGCTATTCAGTCATTGCAATACAAAGAGGCACCAAAAACTGTTGATGAGCTGATTAGTGTTGTTGTGAAGTCATTTGAAGCTTTTTCTACAGTCAAATCAGATACATATTTTTGACCTTGCAGCTATGCATGGTAGAAATCATGAAGGCAAAAGGTTCCCAACAGTATAAAATTCCACATATAAACAAATCAGTGTTGGAACGTAGAGGTGCACTTCCTTCTCAAATCAAATGCAATGCTGCCTTGGTACAAGAAATTATTAATTATTTAGATCAATAAGTTTTAGCTGGATGATGAAACAGGTGATATGTGATTTTTTACTGCTTTATCTATCTCTTAGTTAAGTGTACTTTATTTGTATTATTTCAATTATTGATGCATTTTATTATTACTTTTTAGATTTACTACTGATATTTAAATTATATTATGATGTGTTTGTGTTATTTCAGTGTGTAGCTTTTCTCTTTGTGCGCGGCCATGTCATGCCTTTCTTCTTCAGTGCACTGCCGTGCATAATCTTAAATAGTCATCACGCGGCCATGTAATATTTTAACCTTGGAGTTGCACTGCCGTGCATCACTCAAAATTTGGTTCTTCAACTTTGGTTATTTTCAACTTAAAGACTAAAAATAATACCCTCAAAATGTTTTCATAGCCTACTGAAGCATCCACATGATTATATCATTTGTACATTTAAAAGCTTAAAGAACAGAACCCAAAGATAAGTTCTTCAACTTTGGTTATTTTCAACTTAAAGATCAAAAATAAATTCTTGGTTATTTTCAACTTAAAGATCATAAATACTGGAGTATTTGATTTTGTCTTGTAGTATGGTTAACATATTGCAGTATTTCATACATTGAGCATTTAAAAGCTAGGTTCATTTGCTTATAACTGAGAAATTAAAAAGTCTTGCTTGCTGCAGAAAATAGAAAACAAAAGAAAGAAAGAAAACTTATCAATAAAATGCATACCCAAACATACAATCATGTGAGTTTTGGAGTTACATGCAAATTCCAACATTGAAAAATAAATATATTTACTGGTTTTTCCTTTCTTTTTTTTAATATAAATTAGGAAGATAAATTTTCAACATTGCTCGAAGTGTTTTCTGGAGTTCTTTTTCTTCATAAACTTCACCTCCTTCTTCTGGAAACTTGTTCAAATCGAAACACCAATCATCAACAGGAGATTCAAATCAAAATCATTAACTTTTCTCTTTTTCTTACCCGATATTTCACCAATATTGTTAAGAGAAGGCTTAAAATTGAAGTAATATTTTCAGATGCATCCATTATTTGTTTAGATTTTTAGAGATGATAAGATTTTCTAGAAAAGAAGTTGAATAGCCATATTAATCTTTGCATAAATATATTCCTGAAGTTGAAGATTACTGTGAATTAGAAAACCGTGTAGTGTAATTAATAAAGTTGAAAATCACTAAAGGGTATACTTGGTAAAAATTAATTAATGTTTATTGATTATATCAAAACGTCATGTATTATGAAACAAAATTTTATTCCTTAAACGTCATTTATTTTGACACAGAGGGAGTAATTAATATCCTATAATGATGTTATACGGTTTACTTGATATGACTAGTTTAGTTCTAAATGATTGTAAAGATATCCTTGAAAAATTGTCTAATGTGAAAGATGGATTAAGAGGCTAGATATGGCTAAAGCGTGAAGTGGCCCTTTTCCAAAGGCAATAATGTTGAAATTAAGTTTCTCTTCAGATTGGGTTACTTCATTTATGAGGTTTGTCTCATAAATAGGGGGGCTTCGACAAAGAGATCCATTGTCCCCTTACTTATTTCTGCTATGTACTGAGGGGATGACTAATCTGATTAATGAAGCTGTTTGTAATAAAGGTTTGCATGGTATATGGATTTGCCGTAGGGCACCATTGTTTTCTCATCTCCGTTTCGCTGATGATTGCATTAATTATTTTTTCCGGTCATTTTTGAAGGATTCAAATGCCATTAAAAATGTTCTATGGAGGTAGTGACCAATTGTCTGGACAAAATGTAAATCTTCATAAGACTGAGATTATCTTTAGTACAAATGTTTCAACGGATTCGATGACTTTGATTGCGAATTTTTTGGGGTCAATTTGGCAACCATCATGCTTTGTATTTGGGCCTTCCTACAGCGGTTGTAATACCCTTTGCCCGTACGTAGCAAACCATAATAATATATGGCCAGTTTACAACTACGAGTCAAGGATGCTCTTCCCACTAAGCACGCTTGAAAAGATAACAAATAACAAAAGACAAAATTATAAATTTCTTTCATTTTCAAAACAATTTTCGCATAACACATTTAACAAAATTCACAATTTCACTATACATAGGGCCAGTTTGGCCAAAACTTATGAAAATAAATTTTTTAATTGAAAAAATTGTATTTCAAAAACTGTAATGTCGAAAAATACATAACTGTTTGGTAAATAAAATTCAAAATAACTTATAAAATCAAAAATAGTTGTCAACTGTTTGATAAATAATATGATTTAAAAATAGTTTTTTAGAATAAAAGACAAAAAAGGACATATATAAATTTTAACATACTATAATTAAAATTTTACAAAATATAATAATTACTTCCACTTATTTGTACTTTTTTATTTTACTAAACTATTAAAATCATATATTTTTATATATAATTAAATAAGAATAAATATAACATAAAAAAATTTAAAAATATATATATTGTCTTCACTAATCGTGAATATATATTGCTATTTATATATATATGTGATAGTGAATGTGATTCACGACTAGTGAATGTGATTCACGAGTGAATCACATTATATATATATAATGTGATTCACGTGATTCACGACTAATGCGATTCACGACTATAATGTGATTCACGTGATTCACGACTAATGTGATTCACGACTAGTGAATGTGATTCACTAATCGTGAATCACATTCACTATCACATATATATATATATAAATAGCAATATATATTCACGATTAGTGAATGTGATTCACTAGTCATGAATCACATTCACTATCACATATATATATAAATAGCAATATATATATATATATACCAGAATAAATTTTTCTTTTTTCCTAATTTTTAATTGGTATATATAGATAGTTTAATTGTAATTATAAAAAAAATAAGGAACATTTTTGTCTAAATGATAAAAAAAACTAGTTTCCCGGAAAAGTTAAAAATCAGCTTCCTAGAAAGTATCAATTTTTAACTTTTTCAATACGTGGTTTTTTCACTTTTTTGAGAAATTGATTTTTTAAAAATTACTTTTTACCAAACATATATTTTCATCATATAATCAGTTTTTTAACCTCTCATAAGCAATACCAAACAAGCACATAATACATTCATATAAGTGATTTTGCAAATTCAAAACTGATTCTTTTACACAATATTCATTTAATATACCTAAGTTATTCATTTACATCACCAATTACATAATACAAAGACTGTTCAAATAACTTCTACATACTCATTGGCCTTGACGGATGCGGGATATTCTTGACAAAACAACTATTTTCAATACTTGCACGGGTGTTTAACTTATAGCTTAGTGAGTAAATAACATGAAATAGACGGCTACTCACAGCAATCGTAAACAATATATATAAACGTTTGCATTTATCAAAGTCACACATATATTTATTACTTAATCATTACATATACAAATATTAAATACATACACAACTGGCATAGTGTGATTACATTTAAAGAAACCACAACAAAACATTTGATCATGCTAATTATGCATATCAAACACATACTTAAACTTATATATATTCTAATATCCCTTTCTTATTTAACATACTAAAATTTAAGTTAGTTTCCTATGTTTATCTTAATTTACTCTTCATACTCATATAATCAAGCATATACATATATGCATATATTCAATGTACATGAGTTTACCTTTAAGACATATTCATACTAGCAAATGCATGTCTATACTTATCACATTATAAGACATATGGTTATAAATACAATCTACAAGTTCATTCTTTATAAATGGTGCACCTTAAAATCAATACACACATCGTTTGTCTTATTATCAAATTAGAATACTTACTTAATTCTTAAACCAATTTTAACATATTAGAGATACATTAATACGCGTATAGTTGCTCATGAATCAATTTTTAACATATTGAACACAA
Organism: Excoecaria cochinchinensis; assembly: GCA_947683425.1. NCBI lineage: Eukaryota > Viridiplantae > Streptophyta > Magnoliopsida > Malpighiales > Euphorbiaceae > Excoecaria > Excoecaria cochinchinensis. The sequence continues at coordinate 1,560,442 of CANTUQ010000073.1, forward strand.
CTATATTTCATTACTTGTTATCGTAAATAATACCTTGGGTTCATATATCACATTTATAGAATAATCCAATTGCTTATTACTGGACCATACTCATAGATTGAATAATTTCATATTAAATTTCAAAACATAAATTATACAATCAATAAAAAGTCATTCATGTATAGCAAATTATTTAAACGTTTATCGTAGTACGTAATTAAGGTTCATATGTGTAATTACATTCATTATTCATTTATACTCCATGATACTCACAAGTTACACAAACATTTATCACAATATGTAATCAAATTTCCACATATGAATATATCTATTTAAATATATATATATATATATATATATATATATATATATATATATATAGTCATTCATGTATAGCAAATTATTTAAACGTTTATCGTAGTACGTAATTAAGGTTCATATGTGTAATTACATTCATTATTCATTTATCCTCCATGATACTCACAAGTTACACAAACATTTATCACAATATGTAATCAAATTTTCACATATGAATATATCTATTTAAATATATATATATATATATATATATATATATATATATATGTTTCATATTACTTTTCTTTTGTCCAATTATCGTTTGCATATCCAAGTTGGTGGATAACGAGAAATGAAACGCATAGGTACCTGTGGGTACAATTATCATATCAATGACACATACACATAGGGATCCAAACATGATCCAAAACACATAGGGACCCAAACGGGATCCAAGAATGCATATGGATCGAAACAGGATCCAAACACATAGGCTACAGCAACAGAGGTCCCTATAGGTATGCCTATCTATCCATGAATCGGTTAACGTAGGCTATACACATACTTATATCTCGTTCGTATAATTTTCGTATCATTGTTATATTCGTCAAGTTCACGTCAATTCATTTTGATCATGCATCGATCATGAACACTTATAATTCAGCATACACGATTAACATGTAGTATTGTCAATATTCTATATTTCAAGTCACTTAGTTATCTCATTACATTCTTTGATACTTAATACTTCTATAGTAACCATCCTCATATAATGTAAATGCATAAACGCATAAAATATCGTTTATCACTGATATCAATTCCCAAAGTCATTGCTACCATAAACATGCACATATTAACCATGTTAATGCCAAAAGACTCATTTAGCAATCATGTATTTATTTAATATACACATTCCTGGCCTTATAGTATGCATAAAAATTCATTGTATTATTTTATGTGCCATGACATGTAACACCCCGATTTGACCCTAGAAGTTTTGGTTAAATTTTTAGTCTGATTGTATCAAGTTTAAGAGTGATTGTGTGTGAGAGAGTGATGTCGCGAGCGCAACAGAACCCTCCAGCGGACAGTCAACTAAATTGAGTTGGATTATTTATTGTGTTATGGACATGTGGCATCGTAGGAGTTTGACATGTGGCAAGAAGAAAGATGGACACTTGGCAAGAGACTTAAGTGTATTGCTTATATTAGTGTGACAAGTGGTTTTGTAGGGAAGAGACACTTGGCATGGAATATTTGTTTTGAATTAATTAATAGTAGTTAGTGGCATTAAGTGGGTTTGTTGGCTTTGGATTAGCATTGACCAGCTGCTCCATTTTTCCTTCTTGTGTCCCACATTGCTTTTGCTTTTGGTTTTGTTCTTCTTTCCTTCTTTCTTGGTTTGTCGTTCTCTCTTGCTTTGCCATTTCTTTTCTTTTTCTTCTCCATTTGCTTTGTTCTTTGAGATAACCTCTTGGATTAGTTTGAAGAGTAAGAGAAGAGGTAAGTGGTTTGATTTCTAATTAGTATTGGTCTTCTTCTTCTGGGTTCTGTTTTTGATTTAAAGTGAAAACAAGTGTAAACACCGGGTCCCGAGTCAAGGCTAAAAAAAAAAAAGAAGAAAAGATTTGATTTTGGCTCTTCGGGTTTCTTGATAATTTCTCCGTAAAAAAAATAAAATAAAAATAAAATAAAATAAAATAAAATATAAAAAATTAAAAATAAATATATATATATATATATGTGTGTATAAAATTAAAAAAATATATACATATTAGTTAATATTGTAGGATGATTAAAGTTGGAAAAGAAAATAAATATAGAGTCTGATTTAAGTAAAGTAATTAAATTAAAAAAATTAAAAATATAGGGGAAATGAATTAAGGGCCAACTCCGGCGACTTTCAGGCGAGTGGCCACCGGCGGCAGACTCCTGGCGTACCAATCTGTCTTCCGGTGAGGGAGGTGTCAACCACCCCCCACCTCCGGCGGCTCCGGCGAGGCAAAACCGGTAAGTGTTTTGTTTTTTTTTTTTTATTATTTTTATCATTATTTTGTATTTTATATTAATTAATTCATTATTATTATTTTATTATTATTATTATTATTCTGTCTTATTATTATTATTATTATTATTATTATTATTATTATTATTATTATTATTATTATTGTGTTATATTAATATTATTGTTATTAGCTATTATTATTATTATTATTATTTATGTTATTTTTATTTTATTAATTGTTTGTATTATTATCATTATTATTATCTTTATTATTATTGTGGTATTATTGTTATTATTATGGTTATTATTATGATTATTATATTTATCATTATGGTTATGTCATTAATTTATTGTTAGTATTGTTATTATCATTTTATTTATTTATTATTATTATGTTATGTTTATTTATTTTATACTATTAGTGTTATTATTATTGTTATTATTTGTTTATTATTATTGTTATATTACTATTATTATTATTATTATTATTATTCATTGTCATTATTACTATTATTATTGTTATTATCATTTTATTCACTTATTATTATTTCATGTTTATTCATTTTATATCATTATATTATCATTATTATTATTCTTATGTTACATTTATTTATTTTATATTATTATTATTATTATTATTATTATTATTATTATTATTATTATTATTATTATTGTCATTATTATTATTATTATTTTTATTTTATGATATCATTATTATTAGCATTATTATTTTTATTTGTCAGCGATCATTATAATTGTCATTTGTGTTTTTATATTCATTAACTCTCAATTTATTTTATTCAATTATCTATTTAATTAATTATATATTTATTCATTTATTTATCATTTAATTTAATTTAATTCATTACTGAATAATATTTATTTTCTGTCTTGACCGCAATGCGAGTGGCATGTGGCTCGTTCAAGGAGCACGGTCGAGGCGAATAGTTTAGAGTTTATTTATTAATTTAAAAATATGTAATTATTATTTTATTCTTTTTCATTCGCTTGTGGTCTGTAATAATAAAAGATTTTCGACCGCGTTTAAAAAGAACCACCACACAAATATTTTCTACTAAATTGAAAATCTGTTAATAAAACTGGATCAAGGTCCTCGTTTTCATCCTAAAAGTAAAAGGTTTATGTTTTTATTAAAACAAGATCAATTTGTCATTTTTTCTAAAATCGGTTTGAGAACTATTTACCTTTTTTATAAAGTAAGTGGTTGGGAACCAATGTTCCCGTTTAAATGAATAGTCCGATTTATGTATGTATTTTCATTTTAACGCTATTATGAATTTTGCATTTATTTTTGGATAATTGTAATTATATTTTATTTATTGTTTTATTAATTACTTTTTTATGTGCTTGTAATGCGCTTTATATTTATTGTATGAACCGTGTGAGAAGAGAGATAAAATAATCAGTTAGGTCTCTAGAGTTTGATACTGTTTATCAGTATTTAAAGTAAAGTACCCGTATCCACAATTGTTGAAAGTTCAGGCTAATGTATATTTTGTAGTTTATAAGAGGTGAAGTAGAGATGTGTAAATGTATATGAATATAATACAGTATGACATGTTGCTGATATCGTTTGCCATATATGGATCTCTGCATTATAAATGAGTTAAAGCATGATGATATTTGCTTACAAGATTGTGTGCATGACTATTTGTATATGACATGACTATCAATATGCCTGTGTCATATATGTGACTTCATTCAAAGTCTATTATGTCTGTTTATCCCCACTAAGCGTTATCGCTTAGCATGGGTGTTTTCCCGTGTAGGTTTTCAGGATTAAATCAGAGGTGCACATTTGCAGGTCAAGGCCACTAGAAGCTTTAATAAAAATCCTTTTGTACTAGATAGAGTTTCTTACATTTTGAGTAACATTATTATGTAGATAAGTAGTCTAATGTCGACATGTTAATGTTAACTGTTTTGTATATGTACCGAAAATGAATATGTAATAAGTATAAAGCTTTTGTCTATGTACAGTTTATATATTATTAATAGTTTATATTTAGCCCAAAAGAATGTTCTTATATTTATTTATTGTTATCGCTTCCGCCTTTGTGTATGCATGTGTACGCGTATGTGTGTGTTTGGCTTGTGGCACCCCGATATTCCTTCCCGGGGGTATGGGGGTGTTACATTTGGTGGTATTAGAGCATAGGTTAGAGGTTCTGGTCTATAAGATATAGAGTATAGATTAAATGTCAGAGTCTGTTTAGAGTTGTGGCCTAATGCAGATGTTGTTTTTGTTTTATATAGTATAGATGGAGTCCGACCCGAGTGAGAATGTTAGAGAGACCACGGGTAGTGTAAATCCAGCTCATGGGGATCCTCGTATGCATGAGCATGATAGAGATGGAAGAGTTGGTCCTATTCAGGACAATCCGGCGTTGATGCAAGGGTTAGTACAGATTATAGATAGATTGATAGCTCCTAAGGCACCCACGGACCTCATAAGAAAGAGAGAGGCTGAAGAATTCCATGGGACATTGTTGGATCAATCTGACATAGCAGAGTTCTGGCTTAAAAGAGCTGGAAGGATCCTACAAGAGATTAATTGCCCACAGAATCAGAGGGTGGTTTGTGCTGTATCATTGTTGCAGGGTGCAGCTTATGATTGGTGGGAATTAGTGTTGAGAAATCCCTAGAGATCAGTGGAATTGTCATGGGATTTCTTTGTTCATGAGTTCAAGGAAAAATATGTGACTAAAGCATATAGAGAGGCAATGTGGAAAGAGTTTGTGAGCCTCAAGCAACGGGAGTATGAAAAAGAATTTACCCGTTTGAGTAAATACGTGCCCAACATTCTGTTGACTGAGGATTTCAGGTGCCGACAGTTTGAAGATAGGTTGAGAGAGAGCATTCGAGGACCTCTATCTACTATGGTTGCTTTGTAACCGGTGAACTACTATCGATTAGTACTGGCAGTCATTAAATTAGAGGAGTCAGAGTTATTGAAGCAGAAGAGAGAGCAAAAGAGAAAGTTCCCAAAAGGAAATGAAAGTTCTGGTAAAAGAGTTAGAGAAGTGATGAGAGGAAGAGATGAACAAGAATCAGTGCAAGTGCTATTGTCAGTGGGGAGTATAGTGCCACCTGCCAATAGAGGAAGTGTAACACCTAAGTGTGTTCATTGCAAGAGACACCACTGGGGTGAGTGTAGGAAACTCACCGGAGCCTATTTTAAGTGTGGCAGCATGGAGCACATACTTGCCAAGTGCCCCAAGTTGAGGGAGAATGTAGCCTCGCAAGCGAGTAAAGATAGAGTGATTGCCTCTGGAACCGGTAGAAGTGGAAGGGGTAAAAGTGGAGCAAATAGACCGCCATCGGAAACGGTGGAAAAGCCATTTCCTACCGAGGAACAACCACGAGCCTATGCGATGACTACAGAAGCTGTAGCGGCACTGGTCGATTCTTTCGGTAAGTCCTTTTAAAGATTATGCAGAATATAGTTTGGTTAATTGTTGGGTATCGGGGGAAATTTCGAGGGCAAAATTTCTTAAAGCGGAGAGATTTGTAACACCTCGACTTGACCCTAGAAGTTTTGGTTAAATTTTTAGTCGGATTGTATTAACTTTAAGAGTGATTGTGTGTGAGAGAGAGTGCTGTCGCGAGCACGACAGAACCCTCCAGCGGACAGTCAGCTAAATTGAGTTGGACTATTTGTTGTGTTATGGACATGTGGCATCTTAGGAGTTTGACATGTGACAAGAAGAGAGATGGACACTTGGCAAGAGACTTAAGTGTGTTGCTTATATTAGTGTGACAAGTGGCTTTGTAGGGAAGAGACACTTGGCATGGAATATTTGTTTTGAGTTAATTAATAGTAATTAGTGGCATTAAGTGGGTTTGTTGGCTTTGGAGTAGCATTGGCCAGCTGTTCCATTTTTCCTTCTTGTGTCCCACATTGCTTTTGCTTTTGGTTTTGTTCTTCTTCCCTTCTTTCTTGGTTTGCCTTTCTCTCTTGCTTTGCCATTTCTTTTCTTTTTCTTCTTCATTTGCTTTGTTCTTTGAGAGAACCTCTTGGATTGGTTTGAAGTAGGGGTGTGCAAATGGTCGGTTCAGTTCGGTTTTGGACCGAACCGAATAAACCGAAAACCGAAATATGAAATTTTTTAGAACCGAACCGCGGACCGAACTTTTTAGGACCGAAATCGAATAAACCGAAATAATTTCGGTCGGTTCGGTTCGGTCCAATCGGTTCTCACAGAAATATAAGCTTTTTTTTATTATTTTTAACTTATATGAACTCATAAATTAAATTAACTTATATTTGACAAAATAAAAGGGTTAATTATTTCGATGGTCACTGAACTTTAAGGGTTGTAACGATTTGGTCACTAAACTTTAATTTGTAACAATAAAATAATACGTCTATTATTTTGTAACGAAAAAATCAAAATAATCGGAAATCCGGCTTCGGGGGCAAACGGGAGCTGCTTGAAAACAGTGAAAATTGATTTTTTTTAACCATAAAACCACGTCGGATCCATGTCAGATCCGACGTGGCAAAAAATCTAACGTTCATTCTGCTAATAGGTCAAGTGCCGGTTGACATTTCCGACCATTTTGATTTTTTCGTTACAAAATAATAGTTGTATTATTTTATTGTTACAAATTAAAGTTCAGTGACCAAATCGTTACAACCCTTAAAGTTCAGTGACCACCGAAGTAATTAACCCCAAAATAAAAGCATTTAAAATAGCTAAAACGAAAAAAGATACATAAAATTTTCATATTATGTTCCTAATACATACCAAAAAAACAAACACTAAAAATAAATACAACATAAATTCTAATTAATAATACATTCATTGTCCTTTAATTAAAAAAATTACATGTAAATAAATATAACATAACTTATTATGCATAACACAACAACTCCAATCAAGCTCTCTTAAACCTGCATTCCATACAAACAAATAATAATTAAATAAATTCAACTAAATAGTCAAAAAGACAATAAAAAAACAATTGAAAAGTATAAAAATATTTTACTGTATCAACAGTGGACTCCATATGCATTTTTTGAAAATCTGCAAATAAAAAAATAAATAATTATTTTTATAAGAACTAGCTTAATGGGGAACACCATATGATATGGATAACTCGTCACAGTAATTGTCAATGCATACACACACATGAATAAATACATAACATAATAATAATAATACAAATCAATAAGTAACTTAAATTCATAGTTTATAATTAGTAAAATAAAACCTCAGAGGATAATTACCAATTTATATACTTATTTAGAATTCACTTATATAAAAAAGTCATCAAATGAACACATTTCTAATACTACTGTAGAGCCAAATAATTCAATACAAACAATTTATTACATAATTACATATATATATATATGTACCATTCTAAGATCGGAGCTGAAATGGTGGCCATAAAAAACCATATGGTGGAAAATAAGGTACAAAAAACTTTGAAGAATTGATGGAACTTGGTACCTCTTCTTTGCCATTTCTACACAAACTTTCATTTCTTTTCGCTGCCCTATAGCTCAAGCCATTCAAGCAGTAAATGCAGTGATTATCTTGCTTCGATTTCACCGAAATCTGATCAGTTGTAGTCTTCAAGCCAGGCACATCACACCCTGAATATGAGCTCTTTATCAAACTTCCCTGGCACGAAAATTCAATTCCTGAACCATCCACACAATCAACTCCATCTACTTCAGGTATTTCAAGCTTGAATGTGCCATATTTATCTGTTGTTCTGTTCACTGAAAAGCTTATCTGCTCTGCTATTCTCGGTGAACTTGCCTTGAATTTGCATTGGATATTCACATCCACACCAGAAAAATAATAAATAATTCGGATTTTTTTTCACGAAAAAAACATAATTTTGAAGCAAAATTGAGAGCTGGACATACCTGGTAAGAAGTAACTGTGTTTAGAGAAGGTGTTGGTTGAGCAAGTATCACAGTAAACAACGCCAACAACACTAATCCTTGAGAAAATATGTGGTTTATGAGCAAAGATAGAAAATGGGTAACTAAGAAGAAGGAGGAAAAGAATTAGAGCCATGGCAAGAAACTTGAGAGATAATTGATGAATGATATTCTCTATAAGAATGCATAGGTCTTACTGACCGGCTTCTAGCTGGAGTTCGAACTTGAAATTATACACTGTTTGCTATCTACGATTATATAACGCTGTCTTGAAATAATTTGAATATTAATATCGACCTGTGGATAACTTGCAATTGTATAACACGGGCTAGAGATTGAATGTGTGATTATGGGACACCAACTCGGAAAATTATATGCATAAACATAGTTTAAGCCATGAATTTCCGATTGCTAAAACAATAGAGAATAAGACCTCTAATTAGATTTCATTTTTAATCATCTAAACTCTATTTCTAAATTTCATTATCTCAACTTACATGAACAAGTGTTAGAACTAGAGATCAAACATCAAAGAAATTCCTCATTTTAATAGCCATTGAGAAAATTGTAGCCTCAAATAGTTAGATTCACAATCAAAGAAATCGAAATCATGGCAGCTGGAGTTGAAACCAAGAATAATTTCTGATTAATCTTAAGTGCAAAGCAATTACTCAATATACATGAGGAATATAAACACCATAACCCAAAGGCAGAGCAAATATACACAGCAGGAACAGAGCATTAAATTAAAAATCATAAATTGGATCCCTTAATCTGCCCAAGCAGTGACGCAACCCCCTCCCAAATAGATTAAACCACCAAAAAAATAAATAATTAACAAGCTACTTACCATGGTTGCGAGAAGATCAGATCGATATGAAGATGGAGAAAGGCTCGGACTGATACGGAGATGGAGAATCGATCGAAGCAAAAGGAGAAGAAGATAAATCCGCTGGGGGCTGGCGAAGGAAGAGGATAAGAAGATAACAACACAGGAGGCTGGCGAAGGAAGAGGAGAAGAAGAGGAACCTACTGGGTGTTGGCGAAGGAGGAGAAGAGGAGGAGAGGATAAATCGAGTCGAGTGGCTGCGTGCAGAAGGTAAGGAAGGAAAAGAAAGAACTTTAGCCTTTAGGTTTACATATATTGCAAAACGGTGTGTTTTATAAACTTCGGTCGGTTTAGTTCCTTCGGTTTTTCAATTTACAGAACCGAACCGAAATACCCGAACTTTAATTTTGGTTTAGAACCGAAAACCGATAAAACAGAACCAAACAGACCAAAATCTATTCGGTTCGGTTTTCGGTTCCGGTTCGGTTTTGCACACCCCTAGTTTGAAGAGTAAGAGAAGAGGTAAGTGGTTTGATTTCTGATTAGTATTGGCCTTCTTCTTCTGGGTTCTGTTTTTGATTTAAAGTGAAAACAAGGTTTGATTCTTGGATTGTATTTGTATGATTTTGTTGAAGCTGTGGATAAAAGACTGAACAAAGGCAAAGAGAAGAGTGGAATCGAGTAAAGAGCATTGTTCAAGCTACCTAAGGTCGGGATCGTGTGTGATTTTAACTTTGGTTCATTTTGATTGCTGTAACACCCCAAAACGGCCCTAGAAGAATTACGGAGTTTTGGTTTAAAAAGGGTTGAGTTTTCTGTGAGAGCGTTCTGTCGCGAGCGCGATAGGACCCTCTCGTGGAATGTGTGCACAAGTGGGATTGAGAGATGTGGGGTTGTAGGGAGTTGACACATGGCATTGTTGGAGGGTGGCAAGTGGCAAGAGATGGTGAAGTTTTACATGAACTAAAATGAATAATTGACCAATGGATAAAAGAATGTTTGACTTGGGTAAAAGTTAAGGGAATTAATTTGGTTTAAAAGATATGTATGTAATTAATAGAAGTAATTGACTTTGGTGATAGTAGTAAATAGGAGATAGAAATTGATCACCTGCCCTTCTTTTCCACGTGAATTGCCCTTGGTTCTTTGCTTTCCTTTGGCTTTCTATCATTTTCCTCTCTTCTTTCCATTTTCTTTGTTCTTCTTTCCTTTTGGACTGTTTTGAGTGATTCATTTGGATTGGTTTGAAGAGTTTGGGTAAAGAAATAGATTGGTCTCCTAAGAAGGTAAGTGACTTAATTTGTTAGTATTAGTTTTCGGTTTCTATATACATATTCTTGTTTCTGATTTAAAGTGAGAAGAAGAGTAATTCAAGTGTTTTGCGTGATTTTGGTTCAAGCTACGGCCAAGCGAGCGGATAAAGGCAAGGAGAAGGTCGGAATCGAGTAGAGAGCACAAGATCGAGCTTTCTAGAGGTAGGGATCGCGTGCGATCTTTATTTGTTCATTTTGATTGCTTGCAGTGTTTTATGGTGTATGGATATGGATATGTTATGATTATATGTGTGTTAAATAGTCTACATACAACTTTCATGTGTAAAGTGTGTTTGTGGGTGAATTATGTTCAGATTGTCATCAGACCTCTGTGTATTGTATTTTACATAAGTAGAGTTATAGGGCTTCAATTGAGTTGATTCAAATTTCATCTGAAACCTAAGATTCGTAGCTAAAAATTTCTAAGAGTGTGCTTGAGCTAATTCTGGCTCTACGTATCTCAAAAAGTAGTTAAAATGTAGGTGACCCTGTTCTGGCGGGTTCACTGGAATAGTATAGGTCGTTTAGATCATATCTTAAGTTTTAGATGTAGAAATGACCTGAAATTTGTCCCATTTGAAAGATAACATCCTAGGGAACAATTGTTATGAATACCACTTTGCCTAAAAATGTGGTCTAGATGGTGGTTTTTGCGATTCAAGTTTAGGGTAAAAAGCAGTCTCGTGAGGCACCAGAGGCGAGCCTCTGTCGCGAGCGCGACACATGTCGCGACCTCGTGACAGAACAACTCATATTAAGCTTTTTCTCTTCATTTTTGAGCTCATAGTTGGCATGGGTAAACCCCTTACCCTTCCCCTTAACTTATTATACATGATTAGAGTCCTTAAATGACTATAAAGTTGGTAGCTATGAGAAAATACATTTGAGTATGTTTAAGATTTGTAATTTAACTAATAAAGTAACAATGTACAGTTGTATGAGGGATGGAAAATGGCATCATATATATGGGTGAACTTGTGAGTGCATGTATGTTATGATGTGATATAAGAGTTTATACATGGAATTTAAATGTTACATGCTTTTAATTGTTGAGCATGATTAATAAAGACTGTATATGAATTAAATGCCTCTGAAGTTGATGAGTGCACTTGAGTTATAATCTATGCTTCGGCATTAGAGTAGCGTACAAGTGAGTTGTTGTTGAGCCTGATTACCGTTATAGTGGATAGATAAGCATACTTATAAAGGGCTAGAGTGCAGCTGCTAGAGTTGGTCTTAATTGTGCCCAGAGTTCGGAATACCTCGTGTATTCCATATAGTTTGAGTTAATTCTCCACATGTAAGATACTGTAAACAGTATCTAGAATTACCCGTATCCACCATGAAAGAAATTCAGGCTTATTAATGTTGTGTAGTGAACTTGAGACATTTAAAAGTATTGCTCTGATTAAATGTTATAGCATGTTAGAGAAATGTTTAAATACATGAAAGTTCTACATACAAGTACATGATTGCTATATTTGATTACATGCCCTGTACATGTGTGTGAAAGTTATATGCATGAGATATGAGAAATGTGTTATTTATGTGTGACTTCGGAAAGAAGTCCTTTGTATTATTTTCATCCCCACTAAGCGTTATCGCTTAGTACGGGTGTTTATCCGTGTAGGTTTTTAGGCTTGGATCAGAGAACGTGCATCTGCAGGTTAAGGCCACTAGGAGCTTTTGTTACATCTTTTTTTGTATAAGATAGAGATAGGGTTCTACATTTTGAGTAACATTATTATGTAAGAAAAGTAAAAGAATCACATGTAAATGTATATGTAAAGTTAAATGGAAACAGATTGTAATACGAATATGTAAAAGATAAATATGTATGCGTACATGTAGTTAATATGAATTGCATGTTGGGCCCTAGTGTAGTATTATTTTGTTATTCTTAAATGGATGTGTGTACTGTTATCGCTTCCGCTAGTGTATATAATTGTATATGTATATGTATGTGTCCGCGTAGCATCCCGATATTCCTTACCGGGGGTATGGGGGTGTTACAATTGCTTGCAGTGTTTTTATGATATATGTGTATATATGTTTATGATATATGCATATATATATTTATAAGTATGCGACTTGATCATTTGAGTGTGGGTTGATAATAAAGTTTGGTTTTGGCAAATTCTGTTCATTTTGCATCTGACCTCTGTGAAATATTTTTGTCATAAGTAGAGTTCCAGACCTCTAAATTGAGTGATTCTTGATCCATTAGAACCGGGACTTCTATGTCTATAAAAGTCTTAGAAATGAGCTTGAGCAAATTCTTGCTCTAGAACCCTGAAAATTTACCAAAACTGTAGTGTTCTATTTGGGTCAGGTTACTAGAATAGTATAGGTTGTTTAATTCATATCTAAAGTTATAGATATCCAATTGACCTAAAACTTGTCCCATTTGAAATTTAACATCTTAGGGAACAATTGTTAAGAATGATGTTTTGTACAAAAATGTTGTTAGCTATGTGTAAAATGCATTGCAAGTATAGACCTGTAGTCTGCCCAGAACCTGTCTCATGTTTTGAGGCAGAATAGGTGTACACGGCAATAAGGCTTATCCATACCGCCGTGTAACTCGGTTTACACGGTGGTAAGGAAGAGGCATACCGCCGTATAACTTGGTTCTATCTATTTGTTTTGTTAGTGCGTTACACGGTGGTAAGGGCCTTTCCTTACCCCCGTGTGGGGTGCCTTACATGGCGGTAAGGCTTACCCATACCGCCATGTAACTCCCTCCTGTTTTGAGATTTTTGGTTTTGAAATGCTTTTCGATTGTGGGGGATTTGCATACTACTGTGTAAGTTCTGTTTTCTCCCAATTATTTTCTTTAAATTGCTTGCATGATTTATATGTTTATGCAATGAATTGATAATATGTATACTTAAATAAGTGATTATGGATAGTATTATGTTCTGAATGTGTGAGTTAAGCCTGAATGGTCAAAGTAGTGAATAGATAAACATGCTTATAAAGGGTTAGAGTGCGGCTGCCACAGTGACCTTAATTGGTTTAACGACGAATACCCAGAGTATTCATTTTGAGTTAGGTCTCTAGAGTTTAATACTGTTTATCAGTATTTGAAGTAAAGTACCCGTATCCACAATTGTTGAAAGTTCAGGCTAATGTATATTTTGTAGTGTACAAGAGGTGAAGTAGAGATGTGTAAATGTATATGAATATAATATAGTATGACATGTTGCTGATATCGTTTGCCATATATGGATCTCTGCATTATGAATGAGTTAAAGCATGATGGTATTTGCTTATAAGATTGTGTACATGACTATTTGTATATGACATGACTATCAATATGCCTGTGTTATATCTATGACTTCATTCGAAGTCTATTATGTCTGTTTATCCCCACTAAGCGTTATCGCTTAGCACGAGTGTTTTTCCCGTGTAGGTTTTCAGGATTTGATTAGAGGGTGCACATCTGCAGGTCAAGGCCACTAGGAGCTTTTATAGAAATCCTTTTGTACTAGATAGAGTTTCTTACATTTTGAGTAACATCATTATGTAGATAGGTAGTCTAATGTCGACATGTAAATGCTAACTGTTTTGTATATGTACCAAAAATGAATATGTAATAGGTATAAAGCTTTTGTATATGTACAGTTTATATATTATTAATAGTTTATGTTTAGCCCAAAAGAATGATCTTATATTTATTTATTGTTATCGCTTCCGTCTTTGTGTATGCATGTGTACGCGTATGTGTGTGTTTGGCTTGTGGCACCCCGATATTCCTTCCCGGGGGTATGGGGGTGTTACATGACATATCCACATACAATACATACATACACATATATTCATAATACAAACACAATTATATATATATATATATATATATATATATATATATAGACACACACACATACCACTGCAAGAAATTCATTTATTACCGACGAAAAAATAGCGACAAAAAAATTTTCATCGATATTTAGCGATGAAATACTGGTTTCCGTCGCTGAAATCCAATTTTCTCGGTAATTAGCAACGGAAAGAAATTTCCATCGCTCAAAAATGAGGAAAACTTTTCCTCCTTTATTAACGACCGATTTTAGCGGCGAAAAGTTTATTCTGCTGCTAATTAGCGACGAAATTAGATTTCTATCGCTAAAAGGTAATTTAACGAATTTAGCGACGGAATTTTCTTACCATCGCTAAATAGCGACAGTATACAAATTTCGCCGCTATTTAGCAACAAAAAATAAATTATGTCGCTAATTAGCGGCGAAATTTCAAGCCATCGCTATTTAGCGACTGAATTGACTTTTTGTCTTTAAATTGCGGCGAAATAGTACATAGTGACGGAAAAGAATATTCATCGCTAAAAAGTTATGTATTTAAACCCCCCTATTCCTTCTCTCTCATCTCTCCTTTCTCCTCCCTCCTCTCTCTCTCTCTCTCATGTCCTCCCAGTCGCAGTCTCTCTTTCCCTCCGCAGCTCTGGCTCTGCCCCACCTAGGCGGTCCTCCTCCTGTTACATGGGACATCGTCGGTTCTTACCAAAAAATCATAATTGGAGAAAGATTAGGAAGTTTAATGGTGATAGAGAAGGTAGAGAGGCACCTATTGAATTAAATGGAGATAAAGTGTTAAGACAGTTAGAAAAATTGACTATTGTGGCACTCGGGAAACTTCTAACTAATAGAAAGAGAAAGCGCACTTTACAAGAATTAAATTGGATGAGACGTAGCATATTCTATGAGTTGCCTTATTGGAGTAAGTTGAAGTTAAGGCACAACTTAGATGTAATGCATATAGAAAAGAACATTTGTGAGAGTATTTTAGGAACCATGTTGAATATTAATGGAAAAATAAAAGATACTATAAAAGCAAGGCAAGATTTAGAAGACATGGGAATCCGTAAAGAGCTACACTTGGTGAGAAGGGATGATTGAAAATATGAAATGCCTGTTGCATGCTATGTCATGAAAAAGAAAGAAAGGCAAATTTTTTGTGAATTCTTGCAATCTGTGAAATTTCCTGATGGGTATGCCTCTAATATCTCTCGATGTGTTAGTTCAAGTGATAACAAGATATCGGGATTGAAAAGTCATGATTGTCATGTACTTTTACAACGTATACTTTCTGTTGGCATTCGTGGAAGTTTAAGAAAGGAAGTATATAGTGTATTAGCCGAATTGGGTGATTTTTTCCAATGTCTGTATTGTAAGAAGTTGGATAGAAATGAATTGAAAAAAATGAAAGATGACATTTGTCTAATTTTATGCAAGTTAGAAATGATATACCCACCTGCTTTTTTTGATATCATGGTTCATTTACCAATTTATTTACCAAATGAGGCATTACTTGGTGGATCAGTTCAATTTCGTTGGACGTATCCTACTGAAAGGTAATATAAAAAGTCAAAAAATATTGATATTATTTATTTCTTAGTTGTCATGGATAATTAGATTTTATTTTTTCTTTTTTTTTCCTTACAAGATCATTATGTGAATTAAAGGAAAGTGTACATAACAGAGCTCATCCAGAAGGGTCGATTACAGAAGCTTCTATTGCCAAAGAGTGTATAAGTTTTTGCTCTATGTATTTGAAGGGTATTGAAACTCGTTTTAATCGTAATGAGCGAAATTATGACATTTGCAATGATGGTGGTCTATCAATTTTCTCACAAAAGTGTCGACCTTATGGTGCAACAAAATATATCGAGTTATCAAATGAAACATTCAATACGGCACAGTGGTTTGTCTTGCAAAATTGTGATGAACTTGAGCAATATTTTGAGTAAGCACATACATGAACGTATGACTATGATATTAAGATGAATGCAAAACTTACAGTCTTTTTTTCTCTTTATTAGAAAGCACAAAGAAGAACTACAGTTAGATGGGTGTAAAAACATTGAACAAAGCCACAAAGAGAAATTTCCCATATGGTTTCGTCAACATGTAAGCTTTGTATTTAGCATAATATGGATTTAAAATTTAAATATAATCAAACAAGCTCTCTAAATTATTTTGTTTGCTTTGTCTAGATGTCACAGTTATACAGCGAGGAACAATCAAATGTATTTGAAGCTTTGTATGCACTTTCATGTGCACCCCGTAGGTGTGTTAAGAAGTACATTGGGTGCATAGTGAATGGAGTGAGGTTTCTCACTAAGGAACGTGATAGCAAGCGTAGAAGTCAAAATAGTGTCATTTCTGTTAAGGGAAATCATGGTGATGAAATTATAGATTTTTATGGGGTATTAGATGATATTATTCAACTAGACTATGTAAATGACAAACATGTTATACTTTTCAAGTGTGAATGGTTTGACCTTGGTAGGAAAAAAAAAGGGATTCAAAAGGAAGGGAGTATAACTAGTGTCAAAGTAAATGGGAGGTGGTACGAAAATGATTCTTATATTTTAGCAGACCAAGCAAAATAAGTTTTCTATATTAATGTTCCTAAGTTAGGGAGTGAATGGCAAGTGGTACAACCATTTCAACATAGACATATTTATGACATTGATGAGATCCAAGATAAAGCTTTAAATATAGATGAAGTTATTGAAGATGAAGTGTACCAGGAGAATAGGATTGATGAAGAATTTGAAGTGGATACCCATGAAATCCCTTTGTTAAATAGATTGGATATGGACACTGAGGACCTGAATTCATTGATAATCCCAAGTCTCCCTAAAGTGGATGGAAATGAAAATATCATTAATGACAATCAAGATGATGATGAGGTTGTCTTAGATGATACTTTGGTTGATTATTGAAATAGTGATGAAGATATTGGCAACTTAACTGATCATGATGTAGATGATGATGAAGATGATGAAGATAATGAAGATGAAGAAGAAGAAGATGATGGCATCATATGATTAGCTTTCAGTTGTGATAATTTAGGAGCTCCTACATTGTTACAGTTTTAAATGTTCTGGCTTTTTTTTGCATCAATTTTAGTTATCAATTGAATTATTTTCTGCATACCTGCATTTTAAATAAGGATGTCAATGTTTTTTTTTTAAATCTGCCATTAATATAGTGTATTTTATATGATAAAACCTATCATTATTAAAAATCTAATTTAGGTCTCAGTGATGATAAAGCAATACCTGTTAAATTTGTATATTACCTTTTGATAATTAAAATATAGAATTTTGTGTCAAGAATTTTTAAATCATATAATTAAAAATAATTAGGTATTTGACGGCCGTAAGTTTTGTTAGAAGAATTCCATAATTTAAGAGGTAATTGTTTTAGTTAATATTATTTTTTTTACCACAAATTGTTCATTCATTTATATTGATGAAATCCATACAGGTTAAATAATAGCTCCTGGTAAGACAATTGCTCCTGGTACCCTCAAGAGACATGCTGAGTCATCCAATCATTCAAGCATCAGAGGACTCTTGGATAGGATGAATCATGCACGTACTAGGAAAATATCTTCATTAGCAAATGAAAAATCCTCAAAGACACGTAGTCAAGTTTCAACAGAAGAATCGCTAGTAGATTCCTCACCTGACCAAGGAAATTCAAGTGCTCCTGTTCCATCAGAAGAATCACCACATGGTTCCTCACTGGACATAGGTTTTGAATTCTAAATTTTGAATTAGCTATATATGTTAGGCTATTTGCATTATTTTAAGGTACCCTACATGTTTGACTTTGATTATTTCATTTTATAGGAACTAACTCTAAAAAGAGGGTTCGAGGACAAACTATGGGAAAAAATCTTATGAAGGCCGCGGCTACTATAAGAAGTAAAATGAAGATTAATGTGGATACCGATATAGGAAGGCCAGTAACGACAGATGCATCAGCAAAATTTGCAAGTCAGATCGAAGTTGTGACTCGATATGTCATTTCAGTACCTGTTAAATGGTCGGAATTGAAGAAAGATGATTTAGATCCAGCCTTTCACCACTTGGATGTAAATAAAAATATTAATCTCTATAAGACATTATTATTTATCTTATTTTTCTTCCATATTTAAGATGTAAAATTTGAATAAATGCAAATGTACATGGATGTGAATATGGATGATCCAGGTGTGAAAGATTGCTTGATAGAAAAGTTCAAAAGTAGTACTTGACAAGAGCGTTATAGGTTGCACCAGTATTTCAAAAAATTTAATTCTGTAGAAGAGGCTAAGATGAACAAGCCTGAGAAGTATGCTGATGCTGAAAAATGGAAAGAACTTTGTGATCATTTTGCATCAGAGAAATTCAAGGTATATATTTTTAAGTTAGTGTTATTGTCTTGAATTGTAAAGATGAGATGGTGTATATGCAGTTGAATGAAGATGTAAATATATATTTCGATAACTTTTTTTTATTTCTCTCGACAAATTCTCACATTTTCATAATTTTATAAGGTCAAAAGTGTGAAAAATTCTTCAAACAGAAATAAGGTCAAAGCTCCTCATATATCTGGTAGAAAGCCTTTTACTGTTTGCAGACATGAAATTGTAAGTATTTTGTTAACTTATCTTTGCAAATTTCACCTTAATTGAATTAATTATGATTCTAATTATTATGTTTTTTTTTCTTCTTAATAGTCTCAAAATGAATTAAATGGAGAACCATGTGGTAGGATTGATCTTTATATGCAAGCCCATTATTCAATTCGAAAAGGTTGGTCATCTCAACAAGCATCTGAAAATTGGGTAAGTAATTAATATACAAGTTTTGTAATGTAATTAGATTATTTTGAGACTTACATAAATTCTATTTTCTTTTAATTCTTTGTGATAGAATTTAATGATAGAAAAGTGAAATCAATATAATGAGCAAGATATTCAAAAGACAGGAGATGAAATTGTTCAAGAAGTCCTTGGCCTTGGTACAAGTTATATAAAAGGCCTTGGATATGGTCCAAAACCTCCTTTAAGACGTTTATCATCAGACTACATTGCTACACAAAAGCTTCAAAATGAACTTTCTAATACTCAAGAAAAGTTAAGTGAGTCTCACTCAGAAGTGAACATACTTAAGAGTCAGGTGACTGATTGTGAGACAAAAGTAAGCGAGTTGAATTCCACTATCCATAAACTGCTTGACATTTTAAAAGCAAACGGGACGAATGTCAATTGAATTCTCCAATATAAGTTTTATATACTGGTGCATTTATTTTTGCTATGTTCAATGACATGAAAATAGTTAAAAATATTTGAAAATATTTGAAAGTGGATGATATAAGTATATTATAATATATGGTGTGTGTGAGATTGGACCTAAATTGGAGGATGGGCAAACTTGTGTTGGACTTTGAATTGAAGCGGGGTGAATGAATATATGATTATTTGAAGTGTAAAGATTTTATTGTTTACAGGGGAGTAGGCAATATTACAGAGGAAACGCTGTCGAAATTTCGGTAGAATTAAGTGATATATTTGTATTTTGATTGAATGAATAGTAAAACTAAATAGCTATATATAGGGTAGATGGGTATAGTGAAAGGATAAAAAAAAATAATTGCCCGGATTTCGCAACAATCTTAAGAGTAGTTTAAGACAATCAAGTAATCGTGCAGTATCGTTGGAACCGTAGTGTGTGTATAGATTAAAGGTGTTACATGATTGAGTTTTTTTTATCTAATATATGATTTTTTTTTTTGTAGGAACAGCAAATTTTGAAGTTTCAACAGATTTTATTTCTGGATTAGGATGCAAATTTAATTTCTTGCATTAGGTAGTATGTTTTTATTTAACCTTTTATTTGAATAAATACATTATATTAGATTTTCTTTAGAAATTTAATTGATTGTATAACATTAAATTTAAAATGTGTCATTTTTAATACAACGCATATATGACAAGTATATTTGTCATATTTTGTTGACTTGTTAGTTCATAAATTACGATATAATGTTTACAATTACGATATTAATATTGTAATAAAAAATATAATTTAATGACAATAAAAAATTATCACTAAAACTATTTTTTGTGACAATTATTTTTGTCCGTATTTATGTCACTAATTTGTAAAATAATATGACGATTTATATTCATCATTAATATACATTAATTTAATGATGAAATCATTTTTCGTCACTTAAAGTATTAAATTTAATGACGACATTAAATATTTTATAACGAAAATTATATTTATTTGTGACGATAATTACGTAACCAATACGTAATTGTTTTAACTAGAAGCAGAGTTTCGTCATTAAAAATATTTAATTTCGTGACAAATTTTAAATTTATCATAAAAAATGCCAATTTTTTGTAACGATAAACAATATAATGTGACGAAATATAATTTTTTTTGTAACATAATTTTTGTCATGAAAAGTAAGAAATAAAGATGACGGTAATTATTTTCATCACAAAAAATATACTTATGATGGCAAACAACTAAATTGTCACGTAAACTTTTATTATACGCGTACCGTTACGTTGTCTGTGACGATAAAAATTCGTCACCTTATTTTTTCAGCGACGAAAAATGAATTTTTCATGACAATTTTTTGCGTCATAAAAGATGTAATTTGTTGTAGTGTTTGGGCAAATTCGGTAATCTTATATTTGGGAATGGGGCGGCCAAAATCTCCCTGGCCAGTGGCGATCGAAAATTGCTCTGGTATTGGAGAGTATTTCTATTTTGATATTTCTGCATTCGTTTTTCAAAGAGTTTCTCAAACTGCTCTGCAGTGAGGGTTATGGTGGAGCCTGGGACCATAGCGGGTGGAAAAACTGGTAAGGTAGGTGTGGAGGCTTGGGGAGCTGGAGGGAAGTATTGTGTGGGAGCTGGGGGGAGAGGCGTTTGTGTGGGTGGTTGAATGGGAGGTGCCTGAGCCGCCATCGCCGTTAGAGTGGCTAGGAAAGCTTGTGCTATTTGGGGAGTTAAATTAGGAATTGCGAGATAGGAAACAGGTTGCGGAGGTTGTATTTGTTGGCAAAATAATTGGATGGGGGGTTGCTGATTCTGAGTGAACAGAGGCTGAGTTTGCGGGGGTAAAGCTTGTGGCTGGCTGACTGGAGCTGCAGTAGCGGTTAGATCAGGGAAGAGATCTATCGCAAATCTTATTCAAATCCACGCTCACCGCACCAAATGATGACAAAGAATATATTAAAGAACGCCTTCTCGATTGAGTCACTTGTGAATACAATCAAATCGACGGATTTCCGACAGTGGATACTCCGACGATCAAGTTATTGATCTGAATTAGATGAATCAAAATGTCGAAAAGAGAGAGATTGAAACGCACCTCTCCTCCTTTTTATAGCCTTTCTCTTGAGCCATAACAGCTGCCCTCTTAATGGATTTTTATTGAGTAACGGCCGTCTTCATGATAAGTATTTATTGAGTAATGGCTGTTTTCATGATGAGCCTTTATTGAGTAACGGCTACTTTTATAACGGAAGTCGAGGTATCTCATACTGTTGAACTACTCCCCGTATACCAAGCTAGCAACATTTTTCGGGCCGGTGTTAAGAGATTTCCGGACATCTTAGTAACCGGACTCAAGAGTATGGTGATAACTAAACTTTCTGGAAGGTTGCTCAGCTATCAAAAAATAATAAATGATGTAATTGGTTAAGAGATGTGAAAATTAATTTTGGTTGTTAAAAAATTAAATAATGTAATTGGTTAAGAGATGTGAAAATTAATTTTAGTTGTTAAAAAATTAAATGATGTGATAAAAAGTAAAAGTTATAAGATTTTTTTTTTAAAAAAAAATAAAAATTATAAGGTTAGAAAAGTAAAAGTAATTTTAGACAATCATAAAAAAAAAATTACTAAATTGTTGATTTTAAAAATTAGATATTTTCACGATTCTTAAATCATGAATAAAAATTGTGGATTACAATAGCATGTAAAAAATCATCCTCCCAAATATAACTCTTTAAAGAACAATATATTAATGGATCATAGCCATCCAACAAGGCCTTTAGAATCTGGTTCTCTAATCTTATGGAACTGTTGTCTCCTGAGGAGACGATAAGGGCAATTCTGATTTGTTATTTTGCGTGGTTATGGAGGAATAAGGTGAAATTCGAGTCCACAATTTTTAACAAAACAACATATATCTCCATAGTGGATAATTGGTTATTGGAATGGAGAACTAGTCAGACAGTTAGAACAGCTAATGGGAAAGTTGCTTCAAGTTCCTCTGTAGTTCATTGGTCAGCTCCTGTGAAGATGAATTCTGATGCCGGGTTGGTGGAAGAAGGTTTACATGACTTTGGTATTATCTTTAGAGGCCATCTAAGGAGTGTCTTAATTAGCTGGTGCCACGAAGAGGATTCAAAGAGATTAGGATTCCACAACAGCAGAGGCTCTTGCACTGGTGATTGGTTTACAGCTGGCTCGTGACCTTTCGTTTTCATCACTTATAGTTGAAACTGATTGTAAGTGGATATTTGACAAACTTAATGAGAAAATTGCTCATAGAACGGGGTAGGCTTACTTTTACAGGATTGTCTCATTCTCCAACGGGACTTTCAGAGATGCTCTCGGTCTGGGTCTCCTCGCTCGTACAACTGTTCTACACATTTGCTAACAAAATGCAAGGATTTATCTTTAGATTTTCAAGTTTGGATTGAATATTGGCCTTTGTTTATTTCTAGCTCTATTGAATCTGATGTAGCTTTGCTTCTTTCTTAATGAGATTGGCCATCATTTATCAAAAGAGAAAGAAAAGAGGCTAGATAATGTTGTACATCTTTCATTTCTTTCCCTAACCTCTTCGTATGGGACAATTTTCCTCTTGTTGCTTCTTGAGTTAACGAAATCCTTTATTAAAATTCCTCCACTGGAATTCTACTAGTGATATAAATCAGCTTTATTTAAAAAAAACCTTTTTATCAAATTACAGTTAACTTTCTCTTTTATTTTAATTTACCTTATTTAATATTTATTATTATCAATAACATTAAATATTATTCTATACTTCTCATATATACATTTAATAAATATATAAATAAATTAGTAAAAAATTAAATAAATTTGTAATTAAAAAAATTAAATTTGTTAGTTTTGTTTATATAAAATGTTGAGATTGTAAATCCATGCACCGAGCACTTCGGTGCATAATGCTCTATATATGGAATGTATGGAGCATAGAATGGTCGCACCAAAATTTGGATAATAATCATATATTATATATAATTCACTTTCCACTAGGTGTGAGCATGGTCGGTTAACCGGTCCATAAGTTATAGTCCATTAATATCGATTTTTTGAAATTTCAGTACATTAATTAGTCTATTACCATCGGTTAATCAGTCTATCGGTTTCGGATTTTCGGATCGGTTAACCAATATAATTATAAATATATTCATAAATAAAATTAAAATGTTCAAGATACTTAAAAATTAAAATTTTTTCACTATAATATAACATTATTGTTGTTAAAATAAAAATATTTAGTGAATATAAGCAAATTTATTTTTAAAAATTAATATTTAATAAGTAAATATATTAACCGGTCCATAATCACTTTTAATTAGATAAATTGTTATATTTACTAATATTCAATTAAAAAAACTTAAAAACTTTAAAATAATTAGTATAATGAAAAAAAAGTACATGATCACATTTAATTAGAATAAATTGTTATAAATTATTAAAAAATTAGTAAATTAACTAAAAATTCAGTTTCGGTTCGGTTAACTAGTCACATGAGTCAAAAATCATTAACCAGTCCATTAATATCGGTTTTTCAAAACACTGACCATTAACCAATCCATTACAATCGGTTAATCAGTCAATCGGTTCGGTTTCGGATTTTTTTTCGGTTAACCGAGTCCATCGGTTTTTTTGCTCACCCCTGCTTTCCACATTTACTTCACTATTAGATAAATTTTTTGCCCGTCAACTTTTCTTTTACTTTCACATAAAATAGTTAATTGGGGAGTATAAGGTAGCATAGTGTGGTGTGGTATGTTTTTATTTAGAGATGAACATGGAGTTTGAAGATACTGAACCGGAATAAAATACAGAGTAAAAATAATCAGAATCGAATAGCATTGTTTGACTTATTGACTAAAACCGATTTGACCTGAACTGTTGATTTTTATTTGATATGATTATAGATCTTAGTTATAACTGAACCGAAAATTAAACTGAATTGTACCAAATTGTACTGAACTGAATTGAACTAAAAGAACTAAAAATAAAAATATATTTTGTTTTGAATAATATGATCAGTAGATTAATACCTATATAATTTTTTATATCATGTGTTTTATAATTATATTATAGTTTAATTTTCTAGTTGTATTTAATTCACATATAGTTATATTTAGCTATTTTATGAATAAATTAATTATACTTCTTAATTAATTTTATTATTTTTTAATCATTATTAAAAACTTGAATTTGTAAATTGTTTACCATAATTTTTTTTACTGATTTTGTGGTCTTCATTTGCTTTGCTATAGGAACATTGTATTGTATGACTTGGATATAAATGTCACATAGCATATATTTTTTTAAAAGTGTTTATATAGGAGTTAATTAATCTGACTACTTTTTCCATTTTACTTTTACATGTTTAACATGAAGTCAAAACATATATATAAAGTATAAACCATGAAATACAAGCTAAGTTTAATTTTTTTTTTTTTATTGACAAGCAAACATGTTAAATTTTGTTAATATATATGCTTTTACGTAGAAAATTGTAATTAATTTTAAAATTATTGTATTTACTATTTGAATTTTTTTTATATTATTTGAATTTAGTATATATTTTTTATTTTTATTTTTTTGTATGTCTTAAAATTGTTCTTTTCTATTGTACAAATGCCAAATGCCAAAATTAGACTGTATGAAATTAAATTATCACAAAAGAACTGAAATATCATATTGAATTGAACTGATTTTTCAATACAATTCGATACATAAATTTTACTTTTTAATATGATTATGGTCCTTCAATTTTTTTAAAAATCAAAATTCAATACAATTCAGGAGATTTTGCGGTCCTTGGATTGAATCGGACTGTTCTCACTGCTAATTTTTTTTGCTAGTATATTTAGGAAAATGATGCGTTATAGTATGGTTTAATAGGTTTTTATTTGATGAAAAACTCAAAAAAATAATGAACAAAAATAATTTTGATAAATTACATAAAAGATTAGAATTATATTAGAATATACAATGAGTTATCAAGATTAAATAAAGGTCATAGAAAACCATACAAAATTATCAATTTGGTGATTTAAAAATTTGGGCAAAATGAAATCATAAATTAATTATGAAAAATCATAACCGTAGAAAATCTATCTTTTCAAAGAACACGTTAAACCAGATCACCTATATAATTCCGTTGCAAATCATGGTTCAAATAAGGTCTCATATTAAATTAAGGCTTAATTTATATTAAATATCGACCATAAAAAAATATTAGTTATGGAATCACTATAGTTTAAATGATTAAAAATTTGGTTATTTTTTCAATTGATAGGTCCAAATCCTACTTTTCCTGGCCTCAAATATATATTATCAAAAATAAAAGTTTGTTAATTCAGTAGATTATATCAAATATGCATTGAAAAAAAAATAGATTATATCAAATATATAAACATTTTGCTTTTAGATCTAATTACATAATTTTATTTCTCGAAGTTTTATATAAATATGTCAAAATTCTAAATTGATAGCTAAAATCAAAATCTATAAACTTTGTCAAAAAATTTAAAAATAAAAAATTTTAATTTGATTTGATTCTGTATTACATAACTTGTTAATCACAAACTTTAATTAGCTTTTAGATCATTAATCGATTTTTCCTAGCCTATCAACATTCAACTCTTTTCTGTCCGACCCGGAAAGAGAATCGCTTGCCCGAAACCCATTTCTTACTCAGGCTTTTCTCTCCGTACACCAAAAATATTTCGGTACACCTCACTGTAGCCAATTCGTCTCTGCTAGTTCGATTTCACTGTCATTTCAGGCAACTTTCCGATGCGTCTCCGATCAGGATTTCATTGAACTCTCACATTCTCTGTTTCCCATTTTAGCTTATATTGCCAAATCAAATCTCCCATTTTCTTGCTAAATATGGACTATCCTTTAATTAAGTCTACTTTTCATTCTCATTCTTTCTAAATCAACTTCATTAAAGTAAGGTTCGCTAAATTCTGTTCAATTTTGGTATCTTGAAGTTGCTGAGCTGTTTGTTAATTTTTTTCTTTTTCTTTTTTTTTTTTTTTTTTTTTTATGCTTTTCTTGAAGGTTTTAGTTTAAACTTTTTGTAACTGTTATGCATTTATTGAAGTTGTTTGTTCTTGATTGTTTTTTGTTCCTTGATTATATAAATCTCTAACTTACTAATCGTTTTATTTTTTCTCGAAAATTTTGAGTTGCCAGAGAAGATATGCGAAGTGAATCGGAGGTGGGGAAATAAGAAGACTGATCTGGAAAATGGAAGGTGCTAGAGCTAAGATTCGAGTAGCAATTATTGTTATAGTAACCCTATGGATTGGTCTACTTGCTTTGTATGGATTGTTAAAGCCAATTTCAAATGGCTGTATAATGACTTATATGTATCCTACTTATATTCCAATTTCTACTAATGATGGTGGGTCGTCTGCCAAGTATGGATTATACTTGTACCATGAAGGATGGAAAAAAATTGATTTCAATGAGCATCTAAGGCAACTCAGCGGGATTCCAGTTCTTTTTATTCCCGGCAATGGGGGTAGCTACAAACAGGCAAGGTCTTCCTTGTTCTTGTTGTTTCATTTTATTTTACTTCAGAGATAATTCATGTTAACTACTGAGCCAACTAGTCACCTTTGAGTTTGTTGCACTAAGGAATGCAAAGAATGCTGCGAAGATTTTTGTTTCCAGCATAACTTATAAACTAATTAGAAATGCAGTAAAACTAATAATACTCCATAAAGAATATTGAGTTACCAATTAGCATTAGCTTCTTTTGGTTGCACTTTGAATAGAGATACAATACACTTTCAGATTTGCTCATGAGCAAAATAGATGTTTTAGATGCAAAATTTAGATAACAAGATTAAGATGCTTGACATTTTATTGTGATCTTAAATGTGTAAAAGAAAAAAAAAAGAAAAAAAAAGAAAGCTCCTTTCTCAACTATGATTCTCTTTGTTGCACACTTATAGGTAAGATCCTTAGCTGCAGAATCTGACAGGGCATATCAAGGAGGCCCAATTGAACAGAATTTTTATCAAGAGGCTTACCTGATTCCTGAGGAGGGAGCGGTAGATATGAGTATGCCTGGCTTTGAATCACCAAATCAATATGCAAGCAGGCTGGATTGGTTTGCTGTAGATCTCGAAGGAGAACATTCGGCTATGGATGGTCAGATACTTGAAGAGCATACAGAATATGTTGTTTATGCCATTCACCAGGTATTGCTTTTAGTTATATATGCATTGTTATCTTTAAAATTGTGACCAAATGATACTTATTAAGGGGAATAGCATTATCCTTTACTTTTTAGTGCCCGGGATATTTTATAAGCATGATTTTTTATATTCACTATTAAGAAATTGTTTTTAGTTGAACAGTTTTTTGATTGAGAAATAATCAAGAAGCTATAGTGGCAATTATCCACCATAGATGAATGTTCTTTCCTTTTTTTAAAAAATAAAAAAAATTAGGGATGCATTTGTTGAGACTCTTTTTTTCTATCAGAAGTTTTGGTTTCTGCCTCATACTTATGAAGGTTGTTTACATGAATTTCTTTTTTCCTCTCTCAAATTGATTGATTATTGCATGGGTTTAGCTTTTGGAACTCTTTAATGACTTTTAAGTGCTCAGTCGAAGTCACTAAGTTAAACAATTTCATAGATTGAGTTAGGTTCACCTTCTGGTTTCTTATTGTCACGACTTGTTGAACTTTCATGAAATTACACCCTAGTTTGGCAATGCCCTAACAATATTTGCCCTTGGCTGGTGATAGTTTTACAGTCTCTTGAACTCATTTAAGCTTGAAGAGTTTTTGTTTGCAATAGTCTAGGTTTCTTTGCTTGCATGTTTTAGTTTCAGCAAGTACCACCTTATCATGCCTGCAGATCTTGGATCAGTACAAACAATCTCGTGAAGCACGTGAAAGGGAAGGTGCTGCAGCTTCTGGCAACCTGCCAAAAAGTGTGATATTGGTTGGTCATTCTATGGGTGGTTTTGTTGCAAGAGCTGCAATTATCCATCCTCATTTAAGGAAGTCAGCTGTGGAGACTGTTCTTACGCTTTCAACCCCTCACCAGTGAGCTCAATAGCTACTTAATGTCCTTGGTTGTTGCAGATATTGATCTATTTTTTGTGAGACTCACCAAATTTTCCAGGTCCCCTCCTGTTGCATTGCAGCCATCATTGGGTCATTATTTTGCCCGTGTGAATCAGGAATGGAGGCGGAGATATGAGGTTCAAACCTCTCGGACAGGGCATGTGTCAGATTCATTGCTCTCTAAAGTTATTGTTGTCTCCATCTCTGGTGGTTTTAATGATTATCAGGTCATTTTAAATATTCATTCCAGTGGAAAGATTTACAGCTTTGACCAATCGCTGTGGAAATGATGGAATCTCTTAAGACTGTTTGATACTCTTAAAAAAGAATGACCTTTATCTATATGAATATTTAATGCTTAAAATTTGGGAGTTTCAGTGTGAAAGTTTTGTCTCTTGTTTCTTACATATAGAATATAGTACAAGTGCTTTGTACTATATTCTACTTGCCCTAGCACCTGAGAGTAATTGCTAAAATAGTCTTTTTTGGTACTAATTTTTGCATTATGCTACCGTTGGAGCATGCAGTTTTTATATGTTCTTTTTAAATAGTCATTATTATTGTGTTGTTGATTTATTTATTTATGAATCCGTGTTACTGTTACATGGTTATCAGGAGTTGGGAGTTTTCTTGTTACAGGCCTGAAATAATTGAAATTTTAGGTTGTCATACTTTATCAGCTGGATGTGGAAAGTGGCAATTTAGTTTTTTCATGCATACACTAACTCTATTTTGTATTTCCAGGTGCGTACGAAATTGGAGACCCTGGATGACATTGTGCCTTCCACTCATGGCTTTATGATAAGTAGTACAGGCATGAAAAATGTATGGTTGTCGATGGAACATCAAGCTATTTTATGGTGTAATCAAGTAGTTGTGCAAGTAAGTGTATTTTAACCAACACTTAGGACTAAGACTACTTCAGCTGCTCTGACTGCATATTGGATGTAGGTAGCACATACTCTCCTCAGTCTCATAGACTCGAAAACTGGTCAGCCATTTCCTGACACTACGAAGAGACTCACAGTGTTTTCAAGAATGCTTCGTAGTGGGATACCGCAGGCTTTCAATTGGATAAGGGAATCACCCTCATCTCGACAGTCAACTCATGCTTCCATTAAGGATGTAAAAAATGCACTTGGTAATTATTAATCCTCAACACATTATTGTATCTGCTGTCTCCTGATGAATATTTAGGGTCTGTTTTAGTAACTCAGAAAGCAGAGTTGTGAAAAAGAAATCGTTCATAATGGTGTCATGTATTCCTTCTCAACCTTACAAAAGTAGGGAAGTCATTTGCACGTCTTAGACAATTTTGGAATCTAGTTGGGGGAAATTTTTCTATGATATTGTAGAAAATAGGATTGACATATCAAAGGAGGCTAATGTAGAATTTGGATAGCTTAGAGGTTGGTCCCCTGCTTCCCCATAAGCAAGAACTAAAGTCCACAAATTTGGCCAGTGCATATTTTTTATTTCAAAGACAAATGGTTGCTTAATTTAAAAGAAAAAAGAAGTAAAAAATCACTGCAGCTGAGAGAGAGAGAGAGAGAGCTTGTGAAATCATGAATTTGATCTATGTCTGATGCTAGCACTATAGTTACGGGAAGTGGAACAGACTATGCTTTTTGCTGTGATTGTTAGATCAGGGCCAACTTCAACCGCTCATTTCTTTGCCAAATGTCTGTCACATTTGTGTGCTTTTTGGAAAAGGTTTTAGATGTTCACTGTAGTGTTCACAGCTGCTTAGTGTGAACATGAATCAGCATAGCTACAAATTACAATAAGTGGAGCCGCTCTTTAGACAAAAGCAAAAAAGCCAGAGAAATAAAAATTCTTTTGACTTCCCTTGTTTTATTTATTTTATTTTATATTTTTGAATATTTACTTGCAAACACTAAATGTAGCCTATGTGGCATATAATAAATCATACATGACTGAATTGTGAATCTATTGAGTGCTGATTGGCCAATTGGTCGTTCTAGTTCTGTTTGACCTTTAGATAATAAGATAATGATTCGATAGTTACTGTGTGAAACACAGCTCTCAGTGCAGAATAATCTGAGATCTTGGCACTAGTTTCAAACAATTTTACCATGCTGGATTTAACATCATACCTTGCAGAACTCTTTGTTATATTTTGGAGGCTCCTTTGAATATTTACTTGCAAACACTAAATGTAGCCTATGTGGCATATAATAAATCATACATGACTGAATTGTGAATCTATTGAGTGCTGATTGGCCAATTGGTCGTTCTAGTTCTGTTTGACCTTTAGATAATAAGATAATGATTCGATAGTTACTGTGTGAAACACAGCTCTCAGTGCAGAATAATCTGAGATCTTGGCACTAGTTTCAAACAATTTTACCATGCTGGATTTAACATCATACCTTGCAGAACTCTTTGTTATATTTTGGAGGCTCCACAAACAAAAGATTTTTTTATAGAATTTTATTTTGAATTTCGTGCTCCCTTATTTATCACCATGATGAATTACATTATAAGAATATTATTGTTTCATACTTGCAGGTTCTCAAGTGCATGTTTTATCCAGTTGTCCTAGCAACATTAATTGGAATGATGATGGTCTTGAGAGGGATCTGCACATCCAGAGCACCAGTATGACTGTTTTGGCCATGGATGGCAGGAGGCGATGGATGGACATACAAAAATTGGTTAGCAATGCCAAAGTTTCTCATTTGTACTAGTGAAAAATCTTAACTTTTGTTATGTAGCTTTGATCTTTTTGGTGCTATATATGTTTAGATTGTTGATTCTTGAGAATTCATTTCCACATGTTATTTCTCATTTTCAGCATCTGGTTTCCAGTCCAGCTTTTAGAATTGCTGCTGAATAAATTAAATTTTGCATATAAAAGTTGGAATCTTTTTTAGGTGAAATTTTGGTTCTCTTGTACTTGATCAAGTATATTGAAGTTTTAGATTTGTAGTGAGAGTTTAATCAAGCTTCCACCATTATGGATGGTCAGTTTTTCAAATTTTTTTTTTTTTTTACTTATGCTACTTTTACCTTGTAAATTTCTGATCCATCATAAAGGTAAAATTGCTTAGAGTTTAACTTTTGTCCGTAGGGTTCTAATGGGAAAAGCCATTTCATCTTTGTGACAAATCTTGCTCCTTGTTTTGGAGTTAGACTTCATCTGTGGCCTGAAAAGGCAAAGTCAACTTCAAATGGGGCTGCCAGTCAAAGGGTTGTGGAGGTGACATCAAAATTGGTGCAGATTCCTTCACGACCAGCACCAAGACAGGTATTAAATACTTTGTTATTATATTCTGATAAGGAACTCTGTAATACCATTTACAAGGTCAAAAAAGTTGCTTATTGCTCCATATGTTGTTTCTGGTGTCTTATGAACTGTAATGGTAATCATATATATGCTAATCAAGTGGAGGTCAAAAGTTTTATGCTATCAGAGTTTTGATAGACTACAATGGTCTAAATGCGGATGATGGATGCGCTGTGTTTTCTGAATTTTCCATTTGCTTATCAGATTGAACCTGGAAGTCAGACTGAACAAGCACCTCCATCTGCTGTACTTCAGTTGATCCCGGAGGATATGCGTGGTTTTAGATTCCTGACTATCTCAGTTGCCCCTCGTCCAGTATTATTTCCTTTACTCTTTTTCATGATCTTTCCTTTTGCTAAACATCATATGAGTCTGCTTGACTGGCTGAATCTGTGCAAAATGAAATCCCTTCATTTTTTGTAAATTTTTGCACCTCTAAACATAGGCTTAGTTGTGCCTTAATATTTTGAAATTGCGAGTAATTTATGTTTGCAAATTTCTATGTCAGAGTGTTTCAGGCAGACCTCCACCAGCGGCTTCCATGGCAGTTGGGCAGTTCTTTAACCCAGAGGATGGAAAGAGAGATTTGTCGCCTCTGTTGATGCTTTTATCTACCTATTCTCAACAGGTTAAAGATTTAATTAAAGAGCGGAAAAATTTTCTGGCTTTTAATCACAGAATTATTCCAATATTTGTTAGACAAAATGAGAGAATTGGAGGGATGAAAAATAAGAGGAAAAGAAAAAAGAGGTGAATTTTCTTTCAATATTCCTGTGTGGGTTGAAGAGAAAAATGGGAGGACTACAAGTGAAACAAATATGTTTCTCAATGGTAATATGACTATTCTGTTCGTCGTTTTCTTAAGTGTTATCCGGGGAAATTGAGTATTGTCATGAATTTTCGCCCCAGTTTCCTCTCAGATATGGTAGAATTTTCTTCCCTTTTGTTCCACCCTCCCAGTTTCATTTTCTCCCAAAGGAAAGCAGGAATCTCTTGATAGTTTTCCCCTTCTTAATTTTCTTTAATCTAATCTCTTTCTTCCTTGCTAAATTGTGTATATTTTGTGAACTGGGTTAATCAATTTTGTTTGTCGGACAACTGAATTTTGACCTGCATGACTCATATTGCACAGGAAATATTTCTGAAAGAGGATCATCCCCTTGCTTTCAATTTATCATTCTCTATTAGCTTAGGCCTTTTGCCTGTTGCTTTATATATGAAAACTGTGGGCTGTGGAATAAGAAGGTCTGGGCTTCCTGCTGAAGAGGCTGGAGAGATGGAAACCAGCAGTAAGGAATTGACTTTATTACTATTGTCAAGTCTAATAATTTATTTCCACTGGCTATACTGAATCTTCTGACTATCCTATGTACATTTCTGTAATTCTGGGCATTGCAACGAATGTGTCAGCGTGCAAAATGATATAGCGCGTGCATGTCTCGTGTGCTTACTATAATCTGTATGTGTTGGATAAAAATGGTGGAAGGCAAAAAAAAGGTTCTATTCTAGCTAATATGGTGACAAAATTTACATGACAAGAAATAGTATGTCGAGCACTTATTTTTAACTGCACAGTTGGTGGTAGACATTCCTTTCAAATTCCCAACAGTGATCTTTTTAGACATCATGGATACCATGCTCCTTAAATCTCTTAAGTTAGTTTCCCCGATGCACTGAACTATTCTTAAGGTGTCAAGTTTCATGAAGTCCTGGATGTATTTTTCCCTTTCTGTTCAAAGCTTAAATTCCCATGATTCAAGCTGGAGCTTTTGGAACTTCCGATAACTTTTTACATGGAAAAAAATATTTGTTTTGATTTGATTGGTTTTAAAATCTCTCCATGGAAATTCTAAATCCTTAAATGTGTCTAATTTCTAAAATCCCTTATGAATTGCCTTTATGATCATGTCTTTTATTTTTTGTACCAAGTCTTTTCTTGTTCTGCTGAACTAGCTTTCTTGTTAACTCAGGGCTTTGCAAATTGCGTTGTTTCCCACCAGTAGCACTTGCATGGGATCCAACATCAGGACTTCACACTTTTCCTAATTTGGATGGTGAAACAATTATTGTTGATTCATCGCCAGCCTTATGGAGTTCCACTGGGGGATCTGAAAAAACCACTGTTCTTTTACTGGTGAATTTAACAAGTGTTACATATAAACATTATGAATAATTATTTACTGCTATGTTCATCAACTTTTGAGCAAAAAAAATGTGCATATTTTTTATTTCTTTACAGGTGGATCCTCATTGTTCATATAAAATGAGTACTGCTGTTTCTGAAACTGCAGCTGCCAGGAGGTTTTTGCTTTTGTATAACTCACAAGTGAGTGAAGGATTCTGATGTAGATGCATGTGTCCTATTGTGTAATGGTTGCAATTTTTCTTTCTGTGTTTCATTCTCATTTTGGAAATACTTTGTTTGCTTGAAGTTTCCTCACCATACTTTCTGTTATTTTTTAGTGGTTCATTTTTAATTAACTTTTATGATAGCAATTATGCAAGTTCAATTACAGCTGAAAGTTGTATGATATATTGGGTGTGATTCAGCTCTAAAGAGAATTTAACTTGTGGTATCATGGTATAATCTTGGGCATCTCAATGTTGCAAGAACATTATTTTGCCATTTGCAATACAATACCAAACTTAAGGATTGTAATTCACGTAGGGATTATGTGGAACAGATTTAAGAACATGGAAGATTGGATGCCTTTTAGCAACCACATTGGATTTTTAGATCACTCAATCAGTTGAGGTTCACTAGAATACCTTTTTCCTGTGGAATATTATGGTGTTTGGGTGGGTAATTACCTGACCAAGGACATGAAAAAAGGAATATTAGTCTGAAGTAGAAAAAGTAAAAAAAGGTGAAACTTCTTGCAATGAACATATGAATTCATGTAAATCAATATGCATATAAACTGCAAAATTATCTTTATTTAATTTTAATATGTGATAGAAGTATTAGATTTTAAGTTTGGATTGAGAAGTCATTGTACTGAATACTTGTGAGAGAACCAGGAATTTGATAGTTTCAAGAAATACGCCGTTGTGAAATTGCTTTAGATTAATAGCTGAAGATTTGTATGAATGCCCTAATGCTTTTTGTTTTCTGCCCTTGTTCAACACTTTAGTTTATCGATCAAGAAGTATTTTCTAAAGTACATCCTTAATAGGAAGCGTGCTTTGTTGGAGCCATTTCTTTAATATGCATCTTTACTAGAGGTGAATGAGTAGAGTTGAAGCTCTTAGTATGGTTGAATAATGGATGATTTATTATATGAGATATCCTGTAGATGTGAACATTTTGCTGTTAGTGTTGAAATCCCTTGTATTGAGACTAAGCTATTTCTTGTTGTGGGACTTCTCTCTTGCAGATAGTTGGTTGCTCCATTGCAGTTATCTTTTTTGCTCTAATGCGTCAAGCACATTCATGGGATCTTGATCAGCCTATTCCTTCAGTACTGACAGCTGTGGAATCCAATTTGAGAATGCCATTGCTATTCTTGATTCTAGGCGTGATGCCCATTTTTGTTGCCTTGTTCATTTCCTTGCTAATGTCTCAACCTCTTCCTCCATTTGCAAGCTTCATCATTGTTTCAATCATTTGCTATATTCTTGCAAATGGATCCATAATTCTATTGATATTTGTTTCCCAATTGGTCTTCTATGCAGCTGCGATCATGCATGTTTTCTTCAAAACAAGGTTGGTCAGCTAGTGCTCTTTATGTTTTATGTGGTGTCCATAATTGGAATAGATGTATCTGTTACACTAAAAGTTGGTATTTTAAGACAGTAAAAAGGTGTTGAATGACAAAAATTAAAAATAAAAAGAAGGGCATGCAGCCACACATCCAAATCTCGTTTACACAGTTTTCAGATTAAGCAAATATATGTGTGTGTGTGTGTGTGTGTATAATTTGTTGAAGTAAAAATGTATGGGACAATGTGAGGCAGCCCAAGGACATGGGCGTGCTACTAGAGTTAGTACTTCTGCAGGGAAGATCATATCTACGCATCATCTTTGTTAGACATATTCTTTTTCCTACCAGAAAACTCACCATCATTATTTCTAATATAGTTTTATAAAAAATGTATGGCTTCTATTTGATATATGTCTTATCTACTTGGCTAAAATGAAAAAAGAGGGAAAAAATGAGACAGCAGATGGTATGCAAGTGATTGCTGGTTTCTTACAATGTAACATATGGTTGTAAGAATCAGTAAATACCTGTAAGCTAGAATTCTATAACAATACCATGCATATGTTTCAGATGAGTAAACTTACCATTTCAACTCCTGCCGAGTCTTCCATTTTACTTGGCATCTTTCTCTTAATGGATCTTACTTATTAGTCTTTCCTGTATATTTGAGATTATGTTATTATCTAGAGGTTTTCCATGCTTTGATGTAGCTGGTTATTTGATTTTCAGTTTGTATTATTAGTTCTTTTGATTTATTCACTTGTTTCTTATCGGTATGCATGCTGTAGATGGCAAGGATGGGATGTTTGCTTTGGATTTCTCCATTGGTTTATTAATCTTTCCTCCAGTTTCTTTTCATTAAAGGTGAGTTCTTACCTCTCACACATACACTGACTAGAGTGGCAATAATTGGCTATCTAACCACTATTGAGTAGCTATTCTTTAGATAGTTATTGGGTTCTTGGGCTCAACTCTTAATCCTAAAAGCCGAGGGAGAGGCGACAAGACAACTAGAAATGTGATTAACTGAATGTCTGTTTTGACTGATGTTTCTTTGTCCTTCTTGTGGCACTTAATCTCTTTCCATGCTCATTTTCCTCTGCCACCATGTGACAAGCTGTTGATGCTTTGACTTGTTTATTTAATTGGACTTCTTTATGAAACAGGTGGTAAGGGTCATAAGAGTAAATCCATTACTTGTAACAGCATTAACTGCAATTACCTTGGGATGCCTTGTTCATCCAGCGTTGGGTTTATTCATACTCCTATTGTCTCATGCTTTCTGCTGT
Organism: Excoecaria cochinchinensis; assembly: GCA_947683425.1. Classification (NCBI taxonomy): domain Eukaryota; kingdom Viridiplantae; phylum Streptophyta; class Magnoliopsida; order Malpighiales; family Euphorbiaceae; genus Excoecaria; species Excoecaria cochinchinensis. Next base: position 1,597,288 of record CANTUQ010000073.1, read on the forward strand.
CATAATGCATTGTGCAGGTAATTTTGTAGTTTAAGCCTCTATATCCAGTCGTTATTTTTTTTCTTTCTTTTAGTGCTTTTAGTGGATAGACATCCTAAGAGCCTTTCAATGTTTTTGTATCAGTGTTTTGACAGCTTCCTTTCGCAGCCATGCACGAAGAAACGAATTGTTTGATTATAGAGATAAAGGAAATGAAAGATCTCAGGAACTTGTAATCAAACATGAAGGAGTGTTCAACCTTATTTCCCCAGTAGAAGAAAGCAACTCTGGTAGCCCAAACACTCCAAAAAGTTTTGGTGACACGCAGTTGGAGATCTTCCATCACCAACATGGCTTATTGATCCTTCATCTTCTTGCAGCCCTGATGTTTGCCCCCTCTCTAATGGCTTGGTTCCAGGTATCAATAACTCATCTGTTTACTTTAAAAAGATTAAGTACTGCAGTTTGTCACTTCTGTAGATTTTTGAATGTGTTTCAAAAGATCACTAAATTTGCTTTTTTGGATCGCCACTAACCAAATTAATTCCTAAACCTGATACACTTAGATGATACATGATATTGCTGCTATAAGATGCACTCAGTTGCCAACTATGGGAACGAACATAATAAGTTAATTTGTCTTGAAGACAGCTGTGATCTACCTCCTCTATGCCCCTTCTCTAGAGTGGGTTCCATTTCACATGGTATTATTGCTTTGTTTACATTGGAACATATCAATGCGCTTTGTATTCTTATATATATATATGTATTTCTTTTAATTCCAAATGATTTATCATGAATGACGAATCCTCCTTTATATTAAAATAAAATATTTTGAAGATATATAATCAATAAAACATAGTAATCTGTATCAAAGTGCTACAACATAAAAAAATATTATAATTATTAAAGTTATCAAATTTAAAAATGTCTAATCGTATTTATTATTACTTTGTAACATATGCCTAACAATTTGCATATTTTTAGAAAATATTTCGCTTTTATGCAATATATAATATATTTTTTCATCACAAATACGTATACATATATTTTTGAAATAATATATAAATTTTAATAGACAAATTAACTTTTACAAATATGGATGAAGCAAATCACATTCAAGGTGTTGGCTACTAAATTATAGCAGTTCCAGCACTATAGACATAGGACTGAAACTAGAGGCATACTACAACAATCGTCATGTCTATAAAGATGCTCAGGAAAAAAGAAAGATATTTAGAGACTAATTCTAGGAATCTAGTGAGCTTGCATTTTAGCAAACACGCACCTTATTCATCTTGCAAAGTGCCTCTAACATTTCCACATATCTATTAGAGCTCCATGCAATCTCAAAATCCAGTGAATGAATTCTCGAAGGAACATATGACTTTAAATAAAAAGAAGGAACATAACTCCATTTAGATAGAAAATTGTGATAGAAAATTATATAGAAAAAACTAAAATCTAACAATTACGTAAAAGACTATAACAAAATGATTTGTCATTTTCATCATATACCAATCACATATGCCTTGTGTCACATCTATTTATAGGTTTTTAATCATAAATGTCTTGTCATGAATTACAAAAATAGAATTGGAGAGACTAATCTATGTAATTAAACAATTTAAATATTTTGAGAGGTGTGAAATATATGTCATTGAATTAGAGAATAAATTTTTTGAGGTTATGAACATCCACATAACTATATTATTTATAACACTCCTCTAAATGTCTATCAATAAATAATTTTATAGAGTGATCCATTTTATTTATTTATTTATTATTATTGACCCAGAAAAATATTTAGCCAAATAAATAATAATGAAAAAGTAGCATTTTTTTTGTAAAGAATGCAAGATTAGAGTATCTTTTTACAATATCTTGTCACTTTCTTGTGGAATAGCATTCTACTTTATATATTATATATACTCTTTCCGCCCTTCAGTCAGTTCATATTGCTGTGTGATTGCAGAGAATAGGATTGGGTCATAGCTTTCCATGGTTCCTGGATTCAGCTCTCTGCATAGGTGTCATTCTTCATGGTATCTTCAATGCTAAACCAGAGTGCAATTCCCTGTTTTCCTTCCCAGCAATACTGGGGAAGGAATTGAGATTGGATTTTCTTTACCTGCTTGCTGGCTATTATTCCTACCTTTCTGGATTGGGCTTGGAGCCATACAAAGTATTTAATGCCATGGCTGCGTTAGGGTTCATATCCTTAGCTTTGAAAGTATTACAGAGGCACAGGGAGAAAGGAGAACCGCGTTTGGGAAGAAAGAAGCATTCACATAAACATTGAGCTGGCTTCTTAAAACCATACAAAAATATATATCGAAGATTGTTGTACACTCATTATCATACTTCCGATGCCATGACAAGCTTGCTGTGACTGGAGACTTGGCCGCTGTTTTGCAGGCAGGCAATGTGATTTTTGACTACATGTGAAAGTTATAGAATAGTGAAGAGACGAGGAATTTGTTGTTGTGATGATAAATTAGTCAGGCAATTTTTACGCAGCAATGCATTTTTGTATATGAGCGTTTTATTTTCATTTTTTGGAGAGAACTTGATTGGCATTTCAAATGAGATTTTATTGTAACATAACACTTGGCAGAAAACAATATCATTTGTCACAGTTGCTCTGTAATACTTTGATAATTTATTTATTTTTTCCTATTTTGCTTCCATTGTTTGAAAGAAAGCAAGCATATTTGTAATATGCTCCCCAAATTGGTATTATTTGGGATTAATTGGTAGCCAAATTGGACAATTCCCTGTTCCAATTTTGAGAACATAGTCATAATATATCAGAGATTAATTGGTGTTATTCTTTCTCTGCATTGATTGCAGTAGACAGGAGAATAATAAATAAATGTAATAGTCTGAGATACGTGTTTTTTTTTTTTGACCTTTTATGCAAGTAAAATCTTACCTTTGTGGCTTTTCTTTCATTAACAGAAGATGGGGATTAAAAAAAAAAAGACTATTTTCCTAGAGAATCTTTGAACAACTTAGGACTAGCAAAATCAGAATCACTTACACCACTAAAAGCGTATCTATATCTAACATGCAACAAAACTATGAATGCTAGCTTCTGGTTCGAACATTAACAGCTCTTGATGCCATTGCTCTCAAATTTTCTCTAGCTATGGAAACAGAGTTTCCTGACTGTTCATGATTTCCCCCAAAAGCCTCCATGAACTCTTCTCTTTGCAGCCGAAGAGCTAATGCAGCATCCTCATCTTGGCTTGGTCTGCACACCCTTGATACAATTCTTCTTTGCTCTGGAAGACTTAATGTTTGAAACCTCCTTCCATTCAATAATCGTGAAAGATCTTCTCCTCTTCTACTCCTTCCACGCGAATCTCTACTCGTTAACCGGGAAAGATCTTCTCTCTGCAGCCTACGAGCCAAAGCAGAATCCCCCTCTTGCCCATCTCTGCTTGATGAAGGGCGAAAACTCAGTGTTTTTACGTTTGCATTAATTCTTGTTTCCATGGTTTGATTTGATGCTTCTCGGCCATTCAAGGCTGCTGCCTTCCTAGCTTCAACTTCTTGAGGAAACAGAAGTTGAATTGTGTTCCAAAGAACTGTATTCACAGTGCAGGATCTTCCATTGCTGTAAAATTCAGTAATATAATATGGCAAATGCCAAAATTGATCAACTACATAATTCGAAATGAGATTGCTGATGAGCTTAATTTTAGTAGAATTCACACCTTATTAGCTGCCTGCACTTTGGGCATTTCTTCCCACATTTATCAGCAGCTGATCTTAAGCACTTCTTACAAAAACTACAAACAAAAACAGCTTCTTCAATCTCTTGATCAAATCAAAATATTAATTACTTTGGTAGAAAATTTGGGTTACCTGTGTCCACAAGAAGTGGTACTTGGTTCAAAACAAATCTCTAAACAAATCTGCCAAAGTATCATGAACATTAATTTGATTCTTAGTTTGTCTACGTCAATTCATAACAACACATAAATCAAACAACTCTTACTGCACAAGAGAGCTCTTCTCTTAGTTTATCCATGCAAGGAAGAACTGAATTTGAACAAGAAACATCATAATTCTCTTTCTGCAATTCCTTCCCTTCTGCTTTACCTTCTTCTTTCACTATAGTTTTTGCATCTGTCTTCCCTTTCTGATTATCTGCCCATTAAATGTCAATTAGAGGGAAAAAAAAAAGAAGAATCAATTTCCCCCATTTTCAAAGGCCAATTTCCTTAAAATTAATTAAGGGTACAAAAGAACAAAAAAAGAAAAAAAAAAAGACCTCGTTTTTCAGGTTCTTCTTCGTCAAGACTGATGACAGGAATCGGAATCGGACTCTTTCTCTGAACCCTGCGTTTTCTGATATACAAAGAAAATGACCTAATTAAAATATCATTTCAATTTCCAAGAAAACAATTTTCTGATTAACCAAACACAATTAGGGCAAATGGGTATACAAATACCTTCTTGAACTGTTGGAAGGCGGAGTCTTAAAGTCCGAATCGGATCGTTTCTTGTACTTAGTATCTCGATCTGGAGTATCTTCCACAATAAGACTGGCCATAAGGATGGATTCTTCATCCCAACCAGCCATTGCAGCCAGAGATTTCAATCTGGGACTGAACAAAGTCGCCATATTTTGGCTGCTTTCAACTAGGTTTGATTGCCTTTGGGCCATTGGACTCTGTTTCGGTTCTTCGGTCAGCATATTTCTGGAATTTTGTGTTTGGAGACAAGGAAAGGGAAAAGGGAAATCTTTTCTATCATTTATCTTCGGACTGAGAAAGCTTGAAAATAGAGGACAAAGGTTTCTAACGGTCGAATTCATTTTTAAAAATTAAAATTGAATTTTGATTGATTTAATATTCCTTTCTTTCTAACGGCTATAATTGAGGGATTCTGAAGCCATCTTATCGTTTCCAAGGAGGAAATAAAAAAACTGTTTTTAATTTCCTTATAGGTATAGTAAGTGCGTACATGTTTAAATGGTTCGATCGCATATATATATATATATATATATATATGTGTGTGTGTGTGTGTGTGACTTAAATGGAGACAAATATATGAATAATGTGTTTTTAAAAATTATTTATAAAACTTGTATCTTTTTCAAGCTAATTTCAGGATTGGGGTGAATAGAGCCAATACCACAGGAGAGACCTGTAATGTTGCAACACGTGGACAGAAAACAGGCTTTGTTCCTGATACCGCAGTTGTCAAGTCCACACTTTTTTTGAAGTGTAGAGCAGCAATTGCTGTGCACTTTTTTCTTTTTTATTTTTCAAATAAGGGTTGTGCACAAAATATTTCTCAAACTATTATATAGATACAGATATAACAGGGACAAGTATTTTTTTTTTAATATTTTCGTTATAAATTATTTTATTTTATTTTTCTTCTTTTAAAATGAGCACGGAAATCGCAATCAAGCTGCTCACCCATTCTCATTTTTGTTCTTTATTTTTAGGTTATTATCTTGACTATCGCAATAAAAATTTATTATAAATTAAAATTTTACAAAAAAAATTAAATAAGTTTATTTTTAGAAATAAAATCGGAAAAATCATCACTATTTGAAAGGGGTGCACTAATTTGGTTCAAAACTTAAATTTGTGATATTTCGGAAAAAAAAAGAGAGACATCTCACATTTTTGTATTTTTGGCTCTCAAAAAAATAATTTTGTGGCTATGCCCTTATTTATTATATAGATTTTGGTTGGGTTATAAATTATAAAAAGAAAGGATAAGTTCTAAATTGGCACATAAGCTTTTTGAAAAATAAAATATTTGTAATATTTATGTTAAAGAATATTTTGGTTATATTTATAAAAGGAAATAAAGTAATATTTCATTTTGGAAGAGGAAAAAGAAAAGAAAATAATTTATAACGAAAACATTAAAAAAATATTTGTCCCAAAAATAGTGTTATATATGTATCTATATAATAGTTTGAGAAACACTATTTGCACAATCCTTATTTTGAAAAAAAAAACAAAAAAAAAAAGAAAAAAGAAATGCTGAGCATCAGCAGCTAAAGCTGTTGCTCTGCACTTCAAAAAAATTGTGGCCCTGATACCACAGCTGACGGTAGAGGTGAGCATGGTCGGTTAACCGGTCCATGAGTTTCAGTCAATTACCATCGGTTAACCAGTCCATCGGTTTCGGATTTTCGGATCGGTTACTCAATATTTTTCGGTTAACCACTATAATTATAAATATATTCATAAATAAAATTAAAATATTCAAAATACTTAAAAATTAAAATTTTTTCACTATAATATAACATTATTGTTGTCAAAATAAAAATATTTGGTGGATATAAGCAAATTTGTTTTTAAAAATTAATATTTAATAAGTAAATATATTAGCCGGTTCATAATCACTTTTAATTAGATAAATTGTTATACTTACTAATAGCCAATTAAAAAAACTTAAAAACTTTAAAATAATTAGTATAATGAAAAAAAAGTACATGATCACTTTTAATTAGGATAAATTATTATATAAATTGTTATAAATTATTAAAAAATTAATAAATTAACTAAAAATTCGATTTCGGTTCAGTTAACCAGTCACATGAGTTAAAAACCATTAACCAGTTCATTAATATCGGTTTTTTCAAAACACTAACCATTAACCAGTCCATTACAATCGGTTAACCAGTCTATCGGTTCGGTTTCGAATTTTTTTTCGGTTAACCGAGTCCATCGGTTTTTTTCTCACCTCTAGCTGACGGGCAGGGTAAGACCAAAGCCTGTCCCTGTCCACGTGTTGTAATACCGTAGATCTCTCCTCCACTATTAACCCTATTTACTGTAATCTAGGAATTAATTTGAAAAGAAATTCAGTTTCTTAAATAGTTTTAGAAAACACATTATTCATATCTTTGTTCCACTTAAATGCATGCATATCACATGCATGTAATATATTTTTTCATTAATTATAACATTTTTGAAGAAAGGCATTCTAATTCCTGAATATTAAAATGATTTCTAGCGTGGCATAAATCCGCCCATGGACGTTTGAGAAAGGAAAAAAGATTGTATTAAACTAATTAAATGTATGCAGCACCGGGGCGGATCCAAAATTTTCAATAAATCAATATATTTTTTGAAAAATAAAATATTATGTAGTGCATCTACAAAATATTTTAATAAAATAACAACATAATACTTAATATACAGAGATAAGATTAAGGACTAAATTTACCTATAAAGTATTAAAAATGATATAAATTTGATTTTAAAGTTTATTTTTTAAAAAAGCTCCTAAAATATTAAAAATGTTATGAATTTGTGCTTGTTTAATACTTTGAATGGCAAATAGGAATCATTTTAATACTTTGAGAATAAATATGAACAGTTTTACTATCAATAAAAATAGACCTGTAAAAATTTACCCAAACCCGCCCAAAAAAACCTTGACCCAAACCCAACTTAATTAAAAAATAACTCATATCAACCCGCCCAAAAATAACCCCCCAACCATTCAACCCGTTCGGGTCTCAGGCTTATGCCCAACGGGTTACCTTCATTCATCTCTCAGTTTCTCTGTTTGCCCCCTTCTCTCTCTCTCACACTCTCCTCTCGAGATCGATCGATCTATCGAAATCAGCCGCCGGTCATCGTATCGCCGGTCATCTTCTGCCTCTCGCCGGTTTGGGTGATTATGTAAGTAAATCTTCCTTACTTGTTCTCATCACATTCAGATTTATCTGGGCATTTGATGTATCTGGGCATAGGGGATTAGGGGATTAGGTTTGCTTTTATTTGTTCTCATCACAATCAAATAATATAAAAATGATTAGCGAATTACATAACAATGGTATCTTGAGTCGTAATTAGGAGTTGATGGTGGGTATTTGAACAGTGATAAGAACAGGGAACATAGAAATGTATAATCTTCTGTCTCTATTTGCTACATGTTTATAATGGGTTAAAATAGTTGATTTTGTAGTGTTCGATAGTGGAGTTATCAGTATAAATGTATTTGATCTACCAGTGTGCACAGTTTGACCTTTTTGATTTTGATTGAATATTACAATAGTGGTTTGCTAATTAAGCTTTTACTTGCCTGTATAATGCTTTATGTTTGCAAAAAATTCTATTTAACCCCTTTCTTAGACATATTTGGAACTTACAGTTAGAAGCATACATGCATGCTATGTCTAGTTCTGGCAATCCAAGATTTTCAACCAAATTGTTGATTAATTCTCTCTTTCAAAACTGAAACTTAGAATCTAATTGTTGTAAATCCTAACAATAAGTTGAAATCCGTGTCATGAAGATTATAAATAACAGCTATACATAAAAAAAGCGGGTAATGATAGTGTTTACAAGGCATGATGATGATCTGGACCACTCTCTTTATTGCAATCCTGATTAAAAGTTGTAATCTTTAAATGACTTTTCTTTTTAAATAGAATGTTCTGATTAAACTGTTACTGTTTGAATGGAGCTGGAGTGATGGTCCAGATACTTACAGGTCTACAAGCAATCATTATTAATTTTTTTTTATAAAAATATTTAACAGAGATGCATGATTAGCTGAAGAGAAACTAAAATCGGATTTCTTTCTTCTCTTGATCTCCACTTGCTCTACCTGACTTAATCAATAAGCACTATTTTATTGCAAATGAAGGAATGTTTAATTAAGTCCCCACACATAATAATAGTATTAACATCAAAATCCCATAGTTATCATTCTAGGATGCTCCGTCCCATACTGTCTTTTTCTAATGTTTTATTCAAAATAAATAAATTGGTGCCCCACATCCTTTTCTTTAGATGATTTTACAGTGGCACTGAAACTCCAGATATGCAGAGGGGGGCTATATATAAATTTTATGATCAAGTGTGTGTTTGGTGACTGGAGATTTTGGACGGTGGTGATAATCATTCATGAATTGAAAGAAGTGTATGTTCTGAAATAGGTCTTTCTGGAAGGACTTCATTTGGTCTCTTTATTTCTTTAGGTTTTTATGCTTTCACAATAATGAGTATTCTTGTCACCTTACACTTTCTTTGTTATTGTTTGCAGAATGGATCCCAGTGTTGGTAGTGTAAATGAAAGCATTGACACTTCTACAGAAACCACTTCCAAAAGACGACGAGTGTCTTCTATTTGGAATGAATTTGATTTCGTACCAACAAGTCAGTATAATGATGAAAAATCAAGAGGAAAGTGTAAGCATTGCTCGAAAGAATATATTGCTGATTCCACACATGGAACTTCTAATTTAATACGTCACTTGAAGGTATGTCCTAAATTTAATGTTGTGTCTGATGAAATAAACTACAAGATAGATCAAGATTCATACAAAGAGCGTGTAGCTTTAGCTATAATTAGGCATGGGTATACTTTTACTTTTGACGAACATGAAGAAAATAGAAATCTTCATATATACTTGAACCAGGGAGTAAAGCCGATATGTAGGAATACAGCAAAATCATATTGCTTAAAGATACATAAGAGGGAATTAGATGCTCTTAAGAATACTTTAAGTGAAGTACCTAGTAGGATTTGTTTGACTTGTGATGTATGGACCTCATGCATTTCTGAGGGTTACCTCTGCCTAACTGCTCATTATGTGGATAAAGATTGGAAATTATGCTGTAAAATATTGAACTTTTGTCATTTTCCTCCTCCGCACACTGCTTCTCTATTATATGAAAAAGTTTATGATAAGTTAAAATTTTGGGGAATAGAGAAGAAGATTTTTACCATTACTTGCAAGAAATAATGACAACATGCAAGAGTTATTAAGATATCAACTTAGTTTGCATGGTTATTTGTATTGTAATGGTGATTTTTTCCATGTGCGTTGTGGAGCTCATATTCTGAATCTTATTGTTCAAAAGGGTTTGAAATTGATTGATAAATCGATTATATCTATCAGGGAGGGGGTGAAATATGTGAATGGATCAGAAGCTAGGAAAATTAAGTTTATTGAATGTGTTGATCGAGTAGGTCTTGAGTTTTCTAAAGGATTGTGGTTGGATTGTCCCACGAGGTGGAATTCTACCTATGTGATGCTCGATAGAGCCCTCTTTTATCGGAAAGTTTTTTCACATTTAGCCATTGTTGGCTCAACATATGTTTAGAATCCAACTGATGATCAGTGGAGTTTAGTTGAAAAAATATGTAATATATTGAAACCTTTTCAAGATATTACAGATCTTTTTTCAGGAACGCGTTATCCCACCTCAAATTTGTACTTTTATAACGTTTTGAGAATTCATTTGTTGTTGTTGGAAGGGAAAAGAAGTGAAGATCGGTGTATTAAGGATATGACTACATTGATGTTTGATAAGTTCGAGAAATACTGGGACAGTTACAACACTATTCTTTCCTTTGCTGTTATTCTAGATCCTCGTTATAAGTTGGATTTCATAACGTTTTCTTATAGAAAGTTATTCGGAGATGAGATTGTGGTTCAATATGAATGCAGAGAAATTAAGGATAAATTGTATGATCTTTTTGCATCATATGCAATTAATAATTCAACTTCAGAGGTATCAACAGAAAGGAGACCAAGTTTGGATGATGATCTCATGCAAGTGCGTCCCTTTTCCTTAATTTTTATTTTTTTAGAATAAAATATTTGCATTTTTGCAGCAATATTTTGTATAACTTGTATAATAATTTCTATGTAGGAATTCGAAAGTCTTGGCAGTAGTTTTGAAGATAAATCCGAGTTAGATATATATTTGAATGATCCAAGACTGAGTAGAACTCCACAATTTGATGTGTTATCTTGGTGAAAGGACAATGAACCAAAATATCACATTCTTTCTATAATGGCTAGAGATATTATGACAATTCCCATTACTACCGTTGCTTCAGAGTCAGCATTTAGTATGGGAGGAAGAATTCTCAATAAATGGAGGGCATCTATGTTACCTGAAAATGCAGAGGCTTTGATTACCACTCGCAGTTGGTTATTTGGATTTGAAGGTAAAATAAATGTATTTATTTCTTTAAACATGTGTATATAGATTATTTTACATATTCTTATAATATTCTTATATAAATATTTATTATTATTGCAGGTGAGGAGGAGTCTGAAAATCACATGGGAAAAGATATTAAATTTTCAAAATCAGATCAAAGTGTGGAGTGATCATTAGTTAAAGTCGAAAAATAAATTAATATATTATTTACTATTTATATATTTAATATTTTTGTAAAACTAATTTTTGGAAATGGACATTTATTTATTATCTCTATATCCAATACTTTTGTTAGATTTATTTTTTAAAATGAACAAGTGGTCATAAATGGGTCAAATGGGTCGACCCAAACCCACCCAATCCATTTGAGTATTGACCAATTTATGACCCATATGTCTTTGACCCATTTATGACCCAATCCATTTATGATCCACCCATTTATGACCCAACCCAAACCCGTCCAACCCGCCCATTTTGCCACCTCTAAATAAAAAGGTTTATATTTGCTCTTAACATATTAAAAATGTTCCATTTCAAAAAAAACATATTAAAAATGTTCCATATTTATCAAATCGTAAGGATAAATTTGTATCATTTTTAATATTTTAAAGATATTTTTTTAAAAAATAAACCTTAAGGATAAATTTGTATAATTTTCAATACTTTAAAAGCATATTGGACTCTTATCCTTAATATATATTATTTTTAGTGTATTTTAAACAAACGAAAACTAAAAAAAAAAATTACATCCTAAAAAAAGAAAAAAATTACAATTGCTTTTTTCAAGTTTTCATGACTTGATAAAAAATCACACATATTTGTTCTAAAATAATTATTAGCCTAAAACAAATGTTAATTACAGAAATAAAATAGCAGCCATAATGAAAAAAAATACAGAGAATGGTGTTTAGATTTTTACAATTGTTTTTTTTTATTTAGAATAAAATTTTTAAAATCTTACAAAGTGAGGAAACATATTAGTAATTTGATTTTATTTGTAAGGATTAAGGGTGGCAATTGGCCTCTTCTCTTGTAAGTGGATGGGCATCGGCTCCTGCGTAGAACTATTATTATTTCAATGGTCAATTGGTGGAGTTGTACCTATCTAACCACAATCAAAAGTTGGTCTTTCCTATGATATTATATTTCTCCATTTTCTATCTTTTAGAAATTTCATATTCAAAATAGAATTCATTATGCCGAAGAAAAAGTTGGACAACGTTTTTGCAGTCAATTTATTAATAAGCTATTTCTCTTTTTTTCTCTTTCACTTTTTTATAGTGGAAAATAAAAGGTTAAATTCTTTTCTCTTATACAGAGGAAAAAAATTGTAATTTAAAATTTTTCAATACATTGAAATCAATATCTATTATCGGAATTTATCTTTACAAACGAAAGCGAAAGCTCTAAAATGTATCAAAAATGGTATTTTTGTAAGCCATTCTTATAATTTTCCTTCCTTAATTTAATCATTATCTACTACTCTTATAATTTGGGGGTACAGCCCAATTCATATCAATTTTGCTTGTTCAAAAAGTGTTAAATAAATTAATTAATTAAAAAATAAAAAGTTTAATGACTCAATTGCATCAAATAAAGTGCTCACTCTTAAAATAAAATAAAAATTGAAGACTTAAATATAATTTTACTAAATATTTACCTAATTTTCAAGTTAGGAATTATAGGATTAATTTCACTTATAGTCACTGAACTTATATTCAAATAACACTAATGTAATGAAAAAATTTTTGTTCTCATCAAAATTATCGAACTTAAAACATATTTATAAAAAAATCACTTTAATAATTCTCTAACGATTCTTTCGCCGAAAACTCTAACCAGAGCGTACAATTAGCACTCCTATGCACACATGGTTTGACACGTGGAATACCACATGAAAAAAATTGACATATGAGCATGCCACATGAATATTTCGATAAGTCAGTTTAGCATATGGTATACTTACACGTCATTTTTTTCACAAGACATGCCACACATCAAGTCATTTATGCATGGGGTGCTGAGTGTATGCGTCACATGTAATTTTTAGCAGTTTTTTTCGTCAAAAAATGATTAGAGTTATTTTTCTGTAAATATGTTCTAAGTTCAGTAATTTTTATGAAAACAAAATTTTTTTTCATTATATTAGTGTTATTTGAGTATAAGTTCAGTGATTATGTGTGAAATTAACCTGAATTATGTAGCTTGGACCACAAAATTTAGGAAGCAAAATGGAATAATTGTGTGGAATGCACGTGGCATCTTGTTCATTTCTATGTATTTAAAACCTACATATACATTATACATATACACATAATTGGCTAGCCATCGATACATGGCATTTCACATTATATAAAACAAAAATTCAAAATTCCCACAAATTATCTGAACGCTTTTCGTTTTCTACTACTCCATGCTCTTCCCTTCACTTCTTGCCAAGGAAAAAGATTGGTTAAAGGGTCCATGAAACTGTTCATTACTCTATCTCTAAGCCCAGTATCTGTGACCTCACAAAATCTATTAGGCCAATCTGGTGGCTCCACAGCTTTAGTCCCTAACCCAGGTGTTCGATCCTTAGACCCAACATTTTCCTCATTCTGCCAATCTACCACATATGTGGCTACTCTCCTATAAAATTTCTCCTTAAACACTTCCCACACTTGATACTTATAGTGATTTATAACCATCAAACTCCTATCAACATTTATATGCCTAAACTCATTTTTTAAATCAAAATGATGCACTACATTGATCAATGTGGAATTCAACGCCTCTGGTTTCACTATACTCTTGTGCCTTTCTGGCATTGCCATTCGACATGTATAACTTACCGTAACTCCTTGAATCGACACGTTTTTTAGTCCTGATGGTCCAAAACTATGGCATGATACCCGCAATTCGCCCACATTAATCAAATTTTGGGATTGATTTTCTATTATCTCCGGTAAATTTGATCCGATTGGCAAATGAAAAAATTCGTCCACATCTATGAACCCGACCCAATCACACCATTCTCGAGCCCTTAGTGCACAATGAGCGAAACCTGCCTCTTGTGTCTTGACCCAAGGCCACACATGTCTAGAAATGTTATAATTGGATTCAACTAAGTAATTAATCACACTTTCAATCTCATCATCACTATTGTTGTCATAAATGAACCAACGTTCAACTCCAATTTTGGCATGGTACATCACCCATTCCTGCAAGAACCTGGCTTGGTTTCGCAACATTGTGCATATGCACAAATTATGTGGCTTTGTCTCTGTTGGGTCAACTTTGATCTCGGATCCAAGCCTTGGACGGGCTATAGAGTGAAATGTTCCTCTACCTTTAACTCTAAGAGAAACTTTGATAGAATTGTTTACCTTTATCTGATTACTCAATACGCTCAAAGGTGTTTGACACCGTACGATCTCTTGAGCTATAGATATGACGTTTGATTTTAATAGAAATTTTGATTTCCTTAAATCCCAGCCATATACACACTGAAATCTCGATGGATCGTAGAGCTTATCTGGCCGTAAATTGAGCCCCTTTACAAATATAAGGGTGGTGTTATCACGATCGATCTTAGCTTCATACACGAGTGAGTCCCACCTATGGGTGGGCCCAGGTTGAATATACCTACCAGATGATCTAAGGACTAAGGAAACGCTGAAGCCACGTGGAGTCAAAGGGCACCTTACAATCTGATCAGTAACATCCTCAGCATCTATGTGACTAGGCTGCTCCTTGAGCTGCGGTTGAGATGATGATAAGTTGGCCAAGAAATACACGCAATACAAGTCCTCTTTGGTAAATAACCGAGCTGATTGAGGGTATTTTAGGAATAGAAGAGCATGATCAGGCAGGATAACTGTATCTCGAATTGATATTCCCGAATTCGTCGGAGAATCACTGGACATGGCCTCCATAGCCGGTTGCCGCCAGCCGGAGACGATTTCCGGACGGAGCTTCTCTGCTTCGGAATCAATATTAACAGAAATTAGTAAATAATCACAAATATTAAATAATTAATTATTCACTGATCAATCATAATTAGCTTAAGAAAAAAATTAGAACAAAACTGAGCAAGATTAGAGAAGATGATCGCTATCAATCAACAACACAGAATAAAGGAAAAGCAATAGGTTATCAGAAAAATAAAGGTAAAACATATAGAAACAAATTAATCACCTCCAAATAAGAGACGGAAAGTGGAGAAACTGGAACCAGTGAAGATAACGCAAGAGAAAACGACGATGAGAGTACACCAAAAGAACCTACTCCATGAAACGACGTCGCGCTTCCTACTACGATCCTTCATCGCTGCTGCTGGTGCATACGGCGGCTAGCGTGGCGGTCTTCAACACCACCACGACGAATTACTCAATAAATGAAACCGAATCGACGCTATAAAAAAACAGAGCCGTTTCTTCTCGTACAATTAGAACCACCAGGACGATTACAGAATAACCGATTATAGGAGAGAGTGAGTTTTTATAATAATATGGGCATGGTGGAATGAGAAATGAAAGTGTTTTTGATTGTAGTAAGCAGTTGAAACGTCTAATGGAAGAATGCAGAAAGAGGGAGAGGGGAAATCGGAGTGGGAAAGCGAAAGAGAAAGAGACGGAAATTACCTCTCATCAACTGATTTTGGTGTTTCGACCGTTCATGTCGGTTTTATGCGGTCGTATTACATTTCCAATTGGTTTCAATGTTCTGTTCTCATAAAAAGTAAAAACTTATATATGCACCGGTTAATATTGTTGCCACTTCATTCCAAAATAAAATGGGTATTTTTATTTATCTTTTTTTTTTTTAAAATGGAATGAGAATTCATTAACAAGGATAAAAAGTTATAGATCCGAAATGAATAGCTTTAGATTGATTCGAATTTGGTCATGATGCAAATTGGATTGCATTAATAGCGAGTTGAATTATAAATGGATCGAATCTTAATTATATTAAGTTTTATGGTTTTATTTTTAATTTTTTTATTAAAAATAAAACAAATATACATTTATAATCTATAAAAAAATAATTACTTTGTATCTCCTTTGCATAAAAAAAAAGTTATAAAAGTTTTAAAAAAATATAAATGAATCTGGTTAAACGGATCAAATTTAATCGAATCACGAGATATTGACGGATTGAATAAAATTTAAATTCTTTATTATGTGTGAATAAAAAATCACATTTAAAGAGCGATGACCTTAGAAAAAATATAATTAAAAGTAGAAGGTCTAATAAAAGTAATTTAAGAAGTAAAATTGCTTAGAGAACACATATAAGAAATTAAGAGATTGAGAAATTTCACTTCCGTTTAATTTACTCAAAAATCATAATTTATTTTACTATCAAAGTGAAAATAAAGAATTTAATAGAACAAAAATTCAATTGAGAGTCTTAATAAAAACAAGTTTTATTATTTTGAGAGCTAAAACTTACAATTTTTCTATATTTGATCTGAAAAATCACGCCTTTATCAAGAAAATACATTCTTAAAATCTATTACTTCGCTGCCAAAAAAAGTTTTTTTTTTTTATTTTATTTCATATGCATTAGAAAAACCTAATCAGCACGATTGCAATGCAATCATATTTTTATATAATGTTTCTGCATTAATTGAACGTATTTTGATTAAAAAAAAGTTCAAATTTGCTTCCGCTACAACTATAATATAGTTCATCTATTTTATTTTAGGGCAATATTATCTCTAATCTTTTAAAGTAATGTTACATTTTCATTAATATATAGTTTGTTAAAGTTGATCGATTTCTATCCGTTGGCCTTATTACTTATTTTTGCTAAAAGTACAATGTAACATTTCAATTTCTATTTATTTTGGTGCAATGTTATTTTGAATTTTTAAAATTGGAGTAATGTTACAATTTTATATGCTAACCTTAACACTTAACATTGAATCGTTAATAAATGACACATAGACCCTATATATGTATAATACATGTTAGAAAAAGAAGTAAATGGCAAAAAATACTTATCCAAATTAAAAAAAAAAAAAGAATACAATTTGTTTTATTAAAATCACATTTCTATAATTCTCTGTGTTCTATTTTCATACAAAGAAGAATAAAATATTACGGAAATTGAGATTTTGCATCCTTAAGATTATTTTATTGAACATATAAGTGTTTTCCCAAAATCAATCATCCGATTCGAACGAACTGATCAAATAAATAGTCATTTGAAGCCCAAGTTCTATTGATATCTTGAAGATTTTGAAAAAATTATAATCATAACTACAATAATCACCACCATGAATCACAATCTCGTTATAAAGAAGACGATAATTTTGTATGACGAAAAGTCTGTTGATTCTAGTATCAAGAATAGAGGATTTTCAGTAAAAAGTTTGATATTTATATGTGAGATTTTCTACTAGATTGGATTTTATGGATTTGAGATTTTCAAAAGAGAAATAAAATTTTAATTTATTTCTTTTATTTTAATTTTTTGAGTGATGGTGCAAAATTGAAGTCAAGTCAAGTCACAATTTACTAGCAATTAAATAATGAATTAAATGTCACATGTTAAGATCAATTGATGAAAATTGGTATACTTTAGCAGAACATTAATATTGGAATGACAACATTAACATATTAATATTTTACTACTCTTCTTAAAAATAAATTATCTGATTTTAACCTCTTAATGTGAAATTCTAACTCCAGCTCTAATGGTCAATAAGACATATTAATAGGTACATATTAAACAGAATATCCTTTAAGTTTAAACATAACATTATTTAAAGTTAAGAGCTGGTTTTGATCTGATTTCCTATTTTGATTCAATCATTTTATAAATATGCTATACATTTTTAACTCGATCTATCAATAATCCATTTATAATAGGATTTATTTTATTAGTAAAATGATTCAATTCAATCTAAAACAACCCATTACATGATTCATATGATCTATTTATATAATTTATAATTTATAATTTTATAATTTTATTTTTATATAATGTGAATATAAAAATAATTATTTTTTATAGATTATATATATATATATATATATATATATATATATATATTGAATTTTTTTTAAAAAGATAAAAAATGATATTATAAAATTTGTTTAATATATTTATAATTTAATCCGTTTATAGTCCATAAATTATAATATATTTATAATTAGACTTCTTTTATCCAACTAAAATTGAGACCAAACATATATGCCATCTATATTTAAAATATATCCAATTGAATATTAATAATAAAATGTTTGTGACCGAATTAGAAAAATCGTGCACGGAAGATGCAAAATTTAAGAGTAAATATTACCATACAGATTTTGGGAAAAAAGAAAAATAGAATGGGCAATGGTGACGGAAGATATATAAAACATTAAGAGTGAGAAAAAACAAAAACAAAATTTTGGTTAATCAAAAATCAATTTGAAATTTAATCGAATTTTTCAATTAACTAATAGGATAGACTCAATTTTAATTTTAATTTTTTTTTTATTAGTTTTAGTTTTTAAATAGTAGGTAATTGTTAGTTCACGATTAATCTATTTATATATATTATATTTTTTTATTTTTATATCTTTAAAATGTTTTCTTTTTTTTTTTCTTTAATACTTACATAGCATAATATCTTAAAATTTTATTTAAATTATATATTATTTTCTTTAACTATATAGAGAAATTTTTATATAAAGTAACCAATTAATTTTTATATATGTTATTTTTATTATATATATTGATTCTTATATCTTACTCCAAAATCTTTAGTAATATTATTTTATATTTTATATTCTATATCTTAATATTATTTATTTTAATTTAAAATTAAACATACTAAATTTTAATAAATATTATATTTATTTTATAATATTAACTATTAATTTATTAAAACGATTCCGAATCAAAAGTACAAAATCATAGAAATGGAATATAATTTTTTACTAATATTATGTTTATTTCTTAATTTTTATATGGAATTATCAATTAGGTAAGTTCAAGTTGCGTAGGATACTATCATATGATAAAATGTCTTTCGGATCAATTAATGCTTATCTTGCGATAAAATGCCACTGACGGAAAGGAACAAAGTGGGTCCCATGAAACATTACAATTTGGTGCTTGCCACGTCACTATGGTTGATTATAGTCCAATTTCCAGTCTTCACAAGGACTCCTGCCGTGTATGGTTGGAAAACATTGAAAAATCGTTATAGTGATGGTTGAAATTTAGTTTAAATCGATATGTACAATTAATTAGTTTGATGGAATGTAAATATAAATTTTAATTTTTAAAAATTATTATAGTTAATTAATTTAAATTTAAATTGAACGTTTAGTTAACAGTTAATTAAATCTTATAAATAATTTTTTCTATATCTATGGTTTATAGCAACAAATTCACATTTTAATTAAAATTATTATTATTTTTATATTAAGTGGTTATTTTATATCATCAAAAATCATCTACTTATTAAAATGGGGTGATAAATTAGATCCTTTATTTAATTCTTTTATTGTATTGATGTGAAATTTTTATAGCTTCTACTTTCTTTCTTTTTTTATGATTTGTATTTTTTTATTTGAAACTTTTAAAATATATATATATATATATATGGATATTGTTTTAATGCTATATTTGATTTTTTTTTTTTTGCTACACTGAGTTTTTTAATAGTTAATAGTTAACCGATCGAATTTACTGATTAAATGATTAGCTATTAAATAATTGTTAATGGAATGAATTCGATTTGAATATTAATTTTAAATAATAAATATAATGGACTGAAATTAAAAAGTAAGAAAAGGAATAGTTAATACTTCAATACCCATCCAATCTCCATTTCCATAGTCACAAAATCAAATAAAATACTAATCAATTAAAAGAAAAAAAAAAGTCAAAAAAAATACGAGAAAAAATTATGAGCTATCATTTTCAAAATTTTATTTTATTTCTCTTTATGTATTTTTTTCAAAAAAGTAATTTTCTTTTTGTCCTAATTTAGAAGCCACAATTTTATATTTTTCTCAAATTATAAACCATTTTCTTTGAAACAAAACCACTAATTGATTATCTAATATTTAATACTCTCTCCGTTCTATAATATCTATTTTTTTTAGTAAAATTTAAATTTTATTTATATGTCGTTTTTAAATTTTTAATAAAATTTATTTTTTTCAATAAAAATTGATCAATTTATGTATTGACTCACTCAATTTTATCTTAAATTTAAGTCTATTTAATATTTTTTAATTTTAGTAAAAAAATCTAAATAATACTTTTTAATTCTAATTAAAATAATAAAAATAATATATATTATCAAACGAAAAGAATAGTATTCGTTAAGGTATTCATCGCGCCGTTTTGGATCAAATTCGATTTGAACAATTCCATTTCTAACTTGAATCAAGCCGATTATTTCGAGACCCGACCGATTAACCCCCTAAAACCCAAAATTCTTATTTTAGAATCAAACGTAATTTTTTCTCTTATTAGTAATTGTTAAGTTTGGTGGATCAAAACTCCACTGCAATCCACCTACCCAATATTTGGGCACTCTTTTATTATCCAAAATATTCAAACACCAAGAATACAGATGACTGAAAGAAGAATAGCAGATACTGGAAAATGGAATCAATAATCAACAATAAAACTTGAGTTCCATAGTAAAACATGAGGTCCAAAAACGAATAACTGACAGATAGTGAAGCAGTAAACAATTTTTCAATTAACAAACTATTAATTTCAAAGAAGTGAGAAGACGATGAATTGAAATCAAATTAAGAAATCGAAATCAAATTACAAGTTACTTTCACTTGCATATTTTTCCTTTGAGGATGCCGACGACTGGGGGTGGCGACACGTAGAGGTCGTCAGCTACTGTGGGTGTCGACAATCGGAGGGAGAAAAGAGATCGATTTTTGGGTGGCTTTTACCCTTTGTTTGAATGAGAGTAAGTTGAATTTATTTTAATGAAGGGAAATGGGAGGAAATGAGAGTAAAGTAAATTTAATTTTCTCTACTTTCATTTCCATTATTTGGTTAACCTAAAATAAATATAAAGTAAATTAGATTTCCTTTTGAACAGTAGATGGAACTTTGACATTTATACCCTTATGATATTATTTTATAGTAATAATATTAATTATTACAATTTTCTTTCTCAATACTAAAATCAATACTAATATTTCAAAACTATAATAATATCATTCTAAAATATAAATAGACAGTACAACTAATTAATTCTATATTAATCAATATAATTATATTAAAATCATTTAATGACTGCATTTATATAATATGATATATAAATATTTATAAAAATAATTAACAAACTTTTATACTTAATAATAATATTTGACAGAATGGATTATAACATTAATCCACTGGAGGGTTAATGTTATAATTAAATATTTCAGTTTTTTAATATAACCCAACATGTCCAATAACTATTTTACTTTTGAATGGATTATAACATTAACCCGCTGGTGGGTTAATGTTATAATTAAATATTTCAACCTTCTTACTGTATAATTTCACTTTTGAATGAATTATAACATTAACCCGCTGGTGGGTTAATGTTATAATTAAATATCTTAACTTTCTCACTGTATAATTTCACTTTTGAATGAATTATAACATTAACCCACTGGTGGGTTAATGTAATAAATAAACATCTCAAACTTCTCACTGCATACTATTTTCTATTTTGGACTGTAGAAGGTGACAACAAAATAATTAGATGAAGTTAAATGTAAAAGGTGAAGCAGAGTCACGCTCATGTGCGTGAGTCACGCAGATGAGCATGACTCACGCACGAAAAAATATAAAAATTATGTAAATGACAAAAAAAAATAAAAGAAAGAAGAAAGAAAGAAGAAGAATGCAATGTGTGAAAAATAAAATATAAACGTGAAATGCAGGTGGCGAAGAAACTGCAGGAAGAATACAGGAGAAAAATGGCTAGAAGATGATAAATAATTAAGGTCAATTTTGTCAATTCACGGTGTAGTACTCATTTCTACTCTTATTTACTCTGCTTTCTCTCCAAATCGGGAGGAAATAAAATGCTTCATGTAGAGTAAATTGGAAAATCCAATTTCCTTTCATTTTTTACGTTATTTTCAGTCCAAACGATGGAAAGTAAAGTAAATTGAATTTACTCTACTCTCAATTCCTCCCATTTCCCCCGATCCAAACAAAGCATTAGGTTCAGGGATTTGTCGATTTGAATGTGAAATACAAAAATAGAAAGAAAGTGAGCGGTTTGGGTGAAATCATGAAAAGCCTGTTTTTTCAGCTCAGCTGTCCTCATTTTTTCGGTCGGGTTTGGTTTACGGGTTTTGACCCAATTGGACCTGAAATTTTTAAAATTTTTTTAACCTATTCGATCCAAATAATCATATCCAAATACTAATTTTAGGTTGGGTTGTTCAAATTTTTCGGATAGAATTTTACACATTTCTAATATTATTTCTTGTTATCAACTAATAAATATTTTTTATTTGAAAAAAAACTAATAAATATTTATTTATTTATTTTTTATTTTTATAATATAAGTCCTGTATAAAGGATCAGCTCATCAATTTATCAGTTAGGAATGAAAAATCTTAACAGATTTTCCGTATTGTAAGGAAAGTAAACATTTAGATGTTAACCCTCAAAATTTAAAGGTTGGATGTCCAATTATTAACAAAATGAAATTGCTAATAATTTTTCTAATATATATATATATTTGGTAGATAAGGAAAGGGAACTTTTTTTTTTTGAAAGAAATGACTAATTCATTAAAACAACTTTAGAATATAAAGTGGAGGAGTATAATAACTAACTTCAGAAGAAATAACAGCGGTCCTAACTAAAAAATGATTAAAATCATTACCAGATCTTCTAATAAACGAAAAACGACAATTATCAAAAGACAGACTAACATTTAACCAATCTTTAACAATGCAACCAAAAGGAGAAATAGAAGAATGAGGATTAGAAAGGCTATGAAACAAAATAAGGTTGTCTGTTTCCATGATTAAGTTCTTGAACCAGCTGCCTTCATCCAACCCAAAGCCTCCTAAGGAAAAGGGAACTTTAAATCACTTTAAAATCAAATTGAAATATGAACCTATTAACTAATGAAATATAAACCTTAAAATTTAAAGGTTAGGTGTCCAATTACTAATAAAATAAAATTTTGTAAATATTTTTTTTGAAAAAAGAATAATTTTAAGTCTCTTAAAAAAATCAAATTAATTAAAATTATATTTAAAATGAATCAAAGTGAGTTCTGATTTAATGATACCATCAATCAAACAATGGTTTTAAGAGAGTGATGAGGTTGAAGGATTATTGTCTTGATTTGAGATAAATACCAAAAAGAAAATAAAATAAAAAACTTGTATGATTTTTGATTCTTAGCTAAATAATAAATTAATAAATGACCAATGGGTATTGAAAATGATATTTGTAGTGGGGAACAAAGGGCGGCCATGGATCTTTACCTTTGGGCTTAGGCTGCAATTTTCTTCAGGATAATGATAGGATTAGGATTTTGGCCCATTACTAGCAATAGCATTTCTTAATTTATTCAGACATCTCGTCTTTTTTTCCCAAATCAACACTTATCTTAAGTAGAAAGAAGACCTCTTTTTGATTTCCATATAATTTACTTTTAAGTTATTTTTCTAAAGGGAAAAGCAATTTAATTATGAAAAATTATTTGTGTACAAATTTTTTTTTTTTTACAAATTAAGTATAAGAATTTACCAAAAAATATATGGTAAAAATATCTGTTTTTAATAATTTTTTATCAAATTTACAAGATTAATATTTATGTACATATAATGATATATCATTCATGTAAATATCAAATGGAAAAATTGAATTTGATTCTGTATGGACTCTGAAACATATATTTGTGGATGAGCATAAACTGATTAACTAGTGCATAATTTTTTTTTCAAATTTCGTCCATTAAAGTCAATTTTTCAAATTAAAATAAAAATTTTCCAAATTTTAACTATAAAATATAAGTTATTCAAATTTAATAACAATACACTAAAATAAAGTTATATAAACATTAATTTATCAATAATTTATTTTCTAATATTAGATAGAATATGGATACATGTAAAAGTTATCCCATGTCCATATATAAGTAAAATTACATATAAATTGATTAACCAGATATTTAAGTTCAAATTCAAGTCCATTAATTATAAATTTAAAAATTAAAGTGCATGTTTAATTGTATTGATTAACCATTATAGTCGCTTTGGATTTGATTTTTTAAATCGATTTAACAGTTTTTTGATTTTTTTTTCCTATGTCTATATAAATTTAAGATGATTTTTTTTGAATTTTACGTAAGATTATTTTTTTTAAAAGAAAAAAAAATTACTTCGTCCACCTCCAAAAGCTACTTAAAGTACTGCACCTTCTTCTTAAATTATTGCATATTTTGTTTTCAAATTTTAGAATAAATAACCATCCACATGTCTTTTTAATAATCTTTTATATCTTTAAAATGTAAGACAAAATACTTTTTCAATTATTTGCCAAATTTTGAAGAAAATTGTTATTTGGCTACCCATATCATTATTGATAATTCATGGAATGTCAGAACTTATAATATGAAGCCGATCTTCGATGGGCAATGTCGGTTTGATAAGATAGTTGGGAATTGATCTGCATGACAAATAGGACCAACCCCTGGTGTATAGGGGATTAACACTCCGATATTTTAGTCAGTAAAGACTTGGAGAGAAAAAAATGTCCCTTGTATTGGGTATATATGTTGTGTTACCTGAGCTCGAAATGTTTTGGTATTTATGTGAACGAAATAGCTTACTTGAGTGTCAGAGTAGGTTTCTGGCGATGTGATGGGGATAAGGCAGATGAGATGGTGGCAACATGTGTTAGTAGGACATTGAGGAAAGAGCTTGAGCAGTTTGATCAGGCGGCACGCTGACGTCACCTTCATGGTCTCCTTGCCCAAGCTCCCTATCAATCATCATGCCTTCGAGATACTGGGCTTAAGTTTTGTCGGGCCTTCGATCAGGCTCAAGCGCTGATGGGCCTTAGGATGGGCTTTATGTCAGCCTAATAGGTGATAATATTTGGTGTATTATCATTTGTCCCCCCTTTGAATGGATACGATCGGATTTACGCGTGAGATGATAATCGGGGGTTGTTAACAACTCATTTGTCCTGAGTCTCTTCGTTTGGATATGCCATTTTAGACTTTTCGTCTAGAGTAACTGTTGCGATTAAAGTGCTAGCAAAAAGACGTTTCGTCTTTCGCTCATATTAATGATGACACTTCATTTCCAGATACATCAACGACAGATGTTTCGCTGGTCGTGCTCATTTATGGCGGATTCTTGTTAACTGCATCCCTCTTTATAGCTTCCCCTATCACGTATTGCCACGTGGGTTTAGTCGTTTCAATTTCTTATTTTGGAGAGGAAATTTTCTTTTATAAATAAACAACCTTTTCTGTTTGTTTTTATGAATTATCTTGAGGGCCTCTATTTCTTCCTTATATCCTTGCTGTAACCGATTTCTATGGGGTTGTTTAAGCACCTTAAAATTTTTTCGCCTGTTCTTTTCCTTGAATTCTCCCCATTTTAGGAAGATGAATGAATTTTATTTCTCTGATCCAGGGAAATCTTCTCTTGACTGAGGAAAGTACGGCTTCTTTTTGTTGACGTCTCCCTTTACTCTTGAAAATGGAGACATCAACAGGATGCTATTTGCTCCCCTTCAACAAGGGGCTCTTCGAGTTTGTATTTTCCTTTCCATTTTCTCGATTTCCCTCTTCACTTCCCCTTCTTTCTCTTCCACTTTCCATTTTGCACTGCTTCTTTCTCTTTCCATTTACACCAATTGGAAAGTCTGAAGTGGTCATGGCTTGAACATGAAAAGCGTATTGATAGGGGAGGCCGAAGGAGTTGAAAGTTGCAGTACTGTCTAAATTAATGAGAGGTGTTCTCATAACGTCGGATCGGCCCTTTGAAGAAGAATAGATAGGAATTTCTTGATCAATGTATTTTTTCCTTCAATGTATCAATAAATTGATGTATTTTGAAGACATTTAATAAAACTTTATGTTTTATCATTTTCTGTTTGCCTTTGCACTGATAGATCTGCTTAAGATACCTCTAAAAGCTTTTGTATTTCTAATATGATTAGACTAATGAATCGATTGGAGAGTGTAATCAATTCATTATCTAATAAGTATCGAACAAAGCAAATAACTATGTTTTAAATGATTTCTGAAGTGTCTCTTTAAATAAGGGAGTATCTCGATCGAGCGGTCATTATTAGATAGTGGTTGGATAATCGTGACCACTTTTTTTTTTTATCGTTTCCACCATTCATGAATAAGCATCGAATGCATTAATGGTGCTGAGAGTGGCTTCCACACTTTATTTAGAAGATACTCAATCTCCAACGGGTATGTTCTCAATCTTTCGATCAAGATACCATATTGAGTTTAAAGAACTTTTGATCCTCATAATGATTTTGATTTCCAAGAGTTTACTCCCATAAATGTATGATAGTGTCTGAAATTTTGTTTCTCAATATGCATCCATCTTTTAGGTGTTTTCTCAATTTCTCTAGAGAGGGATAATTTCTTGACTGAGTGTGTTTTTAACTTGTATATTCGTGATCATTGCGATTAGAATATAAGGTTCATGCTTGTTTATACATGATCATTTCGATTAGAGTGCGAGGCTCTGTGCTCGTCTATACTCTTTCTTATCGTGTGACCTTGAGAATTCATTAAGGGTTTTCGTAGTGAACGAGCTGATCATGACTTGTGGCTTGTGTATGTTTGATCGTTTAGATCGAGATGTGACATTGGGAGTTCATCTAGGTGCACTTTGTGAGGGGACCGCTTGCGTTTGTGGCCTGTATATGTTTGATCGTTTAGATCGGGATGCAACCTTAGGAGTTATGCACTTTGTGAGGGGGGCCAATCATGTTCGTGACTTGTATATGTTTAATCGTTTAGATTGGGATGCGACCTTGGGAGTTCGTCAAGGTGCACTTTGTGAGGGGGCTGATTGCGTTCGTGGCCTATATATGTTTGATCGTTTAGATCGGGATGCGACCTTGAGAGTTTGTCAAGGTGCACTTTGCAAGGGCCGATCGCGTTCATGGCCTGTATATGTTTGATCGTTTAGATTGGGATGCGACCTTGGGAGTTCGTCAAGGTGCATTTTGTGAGGGGGATCGCGTTCATGGTCTGTATATGTTTGATCGTTTAGATTGGCATGCGACCTTGTGAGTTCGTTAAGGTGCACTTTGTGAGGGCGCTAATCGTGTTTGTGGCCTATATATGTTTGATCATTTAGATCGGGATGCGACCTTGGGAGTTTGTGAAGGTGCACTTTGTGGTGTTTCCATCTTTCAAGAGTCAATGACTTCTCTGAAGTGGATCGTCTTTCTCTCATGGTTCATCAGCCTCTCAAGAGTTCTGTTGTGAAGTCATTCACTAAAAGACAAGTAAAATAATTTCCCCCTTCTAATTTAAGGGTATCATTAAGATGTATTAACAATTCAAAGATTTATTGTCATTGCAGAATTTTAAAGGAAAAGTTACAAAAGTACCTTTTAGTTGTTACGTCCATGATTCGATCGAGAGTCACAGCTGTCATGTTGTCTTTTGAAGTTTACCTGACTTTCGAACTTTATGTTCTTCTTGAAATATGATTTTAGGGACTTTCTCCTGTCAGGTGATTATTTTGTTTGCAGCTTTGCAAATGACTTTCTTAGATGATCAACTCATGGTTCTTACATGTGCGAATATCGGGCTAATGGTTTTCTAGTAGGCGATGCTTTAGATCAACTTATTAGTCTAGTCTAGGAATTAATCTTTTATTTCAGCTGATTCGTAATTGCTTCATGAGTCATCATTGAGGTTTATTGATAAGGGTTTGGAGGTCGATGTCTAGGATATTTCTTGATTTTTCCTTCATCCCTCAAGGCCTTGTGGGTTGTCTCTAGGACATTTCTTATTTTTTGAGAGATGGTCTGTAAGGCTTTTCTTGGTCATTTTCACTTCGAATGGGAATGCCTCTTTAGCGCTTTTCTCCTTTTTGGAGATAGTCCGTCAGTCTTGGCAAGTTTCGTTGCCCTTATTATCGAACAAAGTTTCTTATTGAACTTGAACAGTGTAGGAATACAGAGCTTCTGAAATCTTTTAAAGCGATGCTTCATGGAGAAGCTTAAGATCAGGGTTGAAATTTTCTTTTACCCATGTTTTCGCAGAAGCTTTCCCCTGGAACAGTCGTGCCCTAATTAGATATTCTTTTATTCTTCGAGAATCATCCTTTTTCTTATTGGCTACTCTGCTTTAACTCTGCCCTTCATTATGTTGTCATTGCTAAAAGATTGCTTCCACTGTAAGTAGGGTTGACTTTCTCGTTATTCCTATGCTTTTGTTCGGGGAGCTCTTCCTCAGCACCCAACACTGCTCCTTTTGTTTTGACTTCGAACGAATGCGAGCATTTTCGTTCTATCTTGGAATGAGAGAGAAATATGTTCTTATGTCATTTTTTCTCTTTGACTTTGCTAGAGTAGAATGTTGTAGACACCGGGTCCTGAGGCAGCCCAGATCAGAGTTACCCAATGATGATAAGATGTCTTGTTACAGGCGAAAAGGTTAAAAGTGGTGATTTTCTTGTAAAATCTGCATTTTAGAGTGAAAAATAAAAAATAATATTTTAAAAAATTAGATTTGAAAAATGGGGGCTTGAAATTACAATATTTTTAGTCAAATTAGAAATTAAAAAAAAAAAATTTCAGAACGTCGGTCGCGCGGAGATGTGCGCTGGGCGAGCGCGCCTGGCACGTTATCGACGCCCGTCGCGCGCCCCCGACGGGTGTCGGTCGCCTAATCTCGCTTGCTGCTGCCGATCCGAAATCGTTTTTTTTTTTTCGATTTTTTCACCTAAAATCCATTTTTTATCCCTTTTTTTCCAGGTTTTTTAAGGATTTATTCAATTTTTAAAATTCAAAATAGATAATATCTGATTTATTAAGTTTTATCCCTTTAATTAATATTATTTTCCTATTTTCTTAATATAAAAAGAAAGAAATGAAAACTTAAGGGGGGTGGGAGATTTTTTCTAGGGTTTTTTCTCTTCATCTTTTTCTCTTGTTCTTCCTTTCAAACTCTCTCAAAAAAAAGATTTTCAGATTTTTTCCCCAACCAAAGATCAAAAAGGAAAATCAATCTTTCATTCTTTTTCCAATACAATTTCTTCTAAATATATTTTTGGACGGAATTTTGTTGATGGATTTAATTTTGAGACAAATAAATTGATGATTTGCTCTCAAAATTCAGTTTTCTTGTTTTCTCATTTGTTTTCCATTAAACTTTTTCAAGGTTTTTTTTGTTTAATCAACAAAAATAATTCATTTGAACAAAGAAATTAATTCTTTGTTCTCAAAGAGTTTTTTTGATTAGTTTTTTTTTCAAGCTTATTTTTCTTGGAATGAAATTCCAACATTTATCGTATTGAACTCTAAATTTTTGCAAGTTACAAACGAGGAAATCAATCATCCTTTTTACCTTCATCGAATCCGAAACTTTGAGGGTAAACATTCCGGGCTTGTTTTTCTTATTCTTTTTATTCATATTTAATTTATTCATGTTTATTTTTATTATTTTCAGTTATTTATTTATTTTATTGTTTATATTTATTTTATTTATTTCGTTTATATATGATTTTATTCTTATTCATGCATATTTTATTGTTTTCATTAATTTATTTATTTATTCTATTGTTGTTATATTTATTTTGCTATGTATATATATTATTACATTTTTATTCATGTGAATATTGATCTCTTTTAATTCCTAACATGTAAATAATTTATTTTGATTTGATTTCTCATCATTTTTAACATGTAATTAATAAATTCATTTTAATCGATATTTTTACCATGTAAAGGTTTTACATTAATTGTGATACATCAATTAACCATGTCATTTATTTAATCATTTTTTTTATTCTTTTCCATTGTCATTATCATATATGTAATATTTTGTTCACTTATTTATTTTCATTATTATCATGTTCATATTTTTATATATTAATTAATTAACAATGTTGTATTTTATTCCAATTACATCTTTTAATCCATTTGTTATTCATAATACATTTTTCTAATTTATTTTAAATTGTTAACATTTTAATTCATTTGTTATTTTGATATCATTTCATTTTATCTCATTTTTTATCTTATCATTTATTTTATATTTAATTGATTTAATTACTAACATTATTTCATTTATATTTTATTTTTTTGTCAAAACTTATTTTATTTACTTGGGCATTTTTTGCGAGCACACGAGGAGATCCAGAAGGCTTGTTTAGGTTAGATATTTAATTGCTTTATTTGTAATATTTCATTTATTTGGCTTTTTCATTTATTTTGCCATGTAATCTTTAACAAAATTATTTATTTTAGGCACGCTAAAAAGAAAATCACAAAAATATTTTTATTAATTAATTTGGCATTTTTTTCTAAATAAAAATGGGACCAATGTCTCAATTTTCTCCATCCAAAATCATCACATAAAAATTATTTTATAATAAATATGCATGCGAAGACCAATGTCCTCACCATTAATAAATATCCCGATTTATGCATGATTCGTATTTCATTTATAACGGAGGTTGTATTCCGCCTCTAGTTTTGTTGTAATATATTTGCATATACTTTACTTTGCGCTTTTATTTATTGCTTTCCCTTGAATGGATGACAGGCGCTTTAATTAATTGCATTAAAATGAATGAAAAACAGGATGAATTCTAAATTCAAAACTCGACTATAAAATTAACCAAGGTATGAATAAATGGGAAGTACCAAGCCCACTCTGGTCTTAGACTCAATGAGGTTAGAGGACCATCTCAATGTTTCATTGGGATGAGTCCTCCAAAATATCTCTTGTGGCCCACCAAAAGGCCCAACTCGAATAATTCTAGGCTTCACGGGGTTAGAGGATCATTTCAATGTTTTATTGGGATGAGGTCTCCAAGATCCATTTGGCTTGCCCAAAATAGATATATATGTGCCGTCTTAGGCTCACTGAAACTAGACAACCTGTCCCAATGTTCTATTGGGTGGCGACTCCAAGAAACCTCCTTGTTGCCCAACATAGACGCAGTTGTAATTCGTTATAAGTTTTAATGAATCTCATCCTGATCGCCCAAAAAGCGGGCCTTCAGGGTGCCCCGGGGTTCGGCGCGCGTCACAGTGGCGACTCCACTGGGAACAAATACTCGAGACTTCGCTTCGAAAGTTCCTTGGTTAAAATTTACAATTTGGTTTTAATTTAGACATTTTCTCCTTTTTTCGAAACTGCATTGCATCTCATTAGAGTCGTAGATCTATGCTAGTTTGGTCCTTTTATTAGCCCCGGTGCATTCCCGAAGCACAAACCTACGTTCACTCAATGTAGGAAAATATTAAGGATAATCACCAGCCCAAATCTCGTACCATCATGGTATATTAAATGGAGACCTGATCGGTCGTTACGCTCGTGATGAGCTAGACCTATTGGCAGGGATCATGCTGGGTAGCCCTAAAGTAACATCACCTTTGACCAAAGCTCATGTAATGGCAATAGATACTTCCTCTAGGTGGTATGAACCATAATACCTTGCTTGCTATATGGATCATTTTGTATTAGACAAACCCAAATAATCTGATTATCACCTAATCAAAGGCTTTTATGTCCAGATAGGCCCATGTTAATTTATTCAGATTGCCTAAATACACAATGATCACAACTCATGCGCCTGTGCATTAGTTAAGAGAGGTTATGTTGTCGGTTTTCCACCGTACACCATGTGCATCCATCGGGTTCCCTGTTAACCCATGCGCTAAGCCCGTCTAGGACAGAGACTGCACGACCTCATGTGTGGGAGTAACAAGGTTGGAAGGACCAATGTGCTTGCATGTGATTTGTGGATGTTGCATAGCACGATCATGCATCTTATATGTCATTCATGCATCATCCTAATAGGTATTTTTTACAGCCATCATAGATCTGTCCAGGTGGTATGAAGGTCCTGACAGGTGACTAATCAGTAATTTATTTGTCTTTCCTTTCTGAGGAGCAGAACATATGGGCTCAGAGAACGGCAAGTCGTCTCCTTTTATAATATTTGATAGAAAGTAACATGGCCAATCTATCAGGAAGACCGGGTGCAACCCATGCCCTCATTATTGATGAAATGAATAGGAAAGCACGAGACTTAGAGAGCAGGCTGAAAGAATTTGAAGCCAGGATGAAGACTATAAAGGAAGACTTTGTTGCCATGATGACACCGTCTACCAAGGCACAACATACTGGTTTTGCCATGCCACAAAGCAAACAGGGCTTAGTTACAATAGCATACATGCCAAAAATAGGGTTCAGAGGAAAGATGCCTTGTGTTCTGCAGTCAAGGCAAAAAGGCAAAGGACATGTTTGTAATGAGGGGTTTAAGATGATGACGATGGGTGGCCCCAAGAGAAGAATGGACGTCCTCGAGGAGGCAATTCAGCGATCCAAACGTACTACTGCCCAAGCTGCCAATAAGAAGCTCGCCTTTGGTACTACGGACTCGGAGAGGAAAAGTGGTCTATACAGAAGTGACAGTTCCGTCGGCATTCAGAAGATAAAAAAAGTGCCGGTGGCTGGAGTGGCCCAGAAATATTGCTTTGGTTTTGGCGAGTCTTTCCCTTATATGAGGTCAACTAAGCCAACTATGGTTTATGGGATAATGGATCCTCATCAGTATGCCACAGGTCTATTTGATGACTAAAAAATCCCGAGGAAGCAAGTTCAAGATCTTGAGCCGTCTAGAATTACTGAAGGGTGCCCAAGTCATTGCAATAGCAGCAGAATAAGTGGTAGAGACATGAAGATGCCGGGTAGGGAGGTGACCTGAAGTGACCGCATCATCTTAGAAAAGCCTCTGTCGAAGCATTTTGCCTATTTTGTTAAGCAAGTGAAGTTGCAATCAAAATGAGCTAGACCCTCTAAAAGCCAAGGGCATCCAGGACATCGGGCAGATCAATATTGCGTCTATCATCAGCAGGCTAGACATGACACTGATGAATGCCGAGCTTTGAGGGAACGGTTTCAAGGCCTCATCGACAAGGAGCTCAAAGGAAGGAAAGATGGGCCTTGAAGTTGATTATGGACCATTGGCA
Source organism: Excoecaria cochinchinensis (assembly GCA_947683425.1). NCBI lineage: Eukaryota > Viridiplantae > Streptophyta > Magnoliopsida > Malpighiales > Euphorbiaceae > Excoecaria > Excoecaria cochinchinensis. The sequence goes on from CANTUQ010000073.1 coordinate 1,630,407, forward strand.
ACAACACCTGCGTCGGCAGAGAGAGAAAGATGATAGTTTAGACTTTCCTTCTTAGTTCTGAACTTTTTTTAATAATGTTAATAACGTTTTTTAGTTTTATTAATAAATCGAACAATTTCCTTCACCTGTGTGATGTTTTTTTTAACAATTTCATTATGCATGATCATAATCCATTTATATTTGATATTAGCTCGATTGATGCTACTCTATTTATTCTTGGAACCTTGAAAATCTTGATGACATCTGACATAACTCTTGAAGAGTGAGAAAATTTGAGAGAATTAAAATAAAATACGAAAAGGTCTTTGCCTGGACCCATGAAGACATGCCAGAAGATGATTATGAAGCCGCCGAGCATGCTATGCCAAATATATCCTAATCATGGACAGATGACACAGAAGCTCAGAAGATTTAAGCTGAAATGTGTAAAAATGATTGAAAGGGGAGATCCATGAGTAGGAACGAGACCAAAATTCATACTGAAATGCAATGCCCGATAAGATTGAACAACAATGGTCCCAATGGTTAAGACAAAAAGTGCGCGCATGTGTAAACTTCAGGATTTGAGCAGAGCTTATTAAAAGAAAGAAAATTGGGGAGCAAAAAAAAAATAAAAAACAACAAAAAATAAAAAAAAAATAAAAAAAAAGAGAGAGAAGAAAAGAGAGAATTGATCAGGGGGTAAGGGAATGCTATTTGGAGGCAAGGTTTGTTCAAATCCCGTCGATTTACACATGCCCGTATTTTGCCATCTTTCTTGATTTCCAAAAAGGACCACAAAGATTATATCGACTTGCAATAGATACAGGTTGCTCGAGCTTGGAAATAGACATCATAGGAGAGGTGCGCCCTACAGTCCCAACGGACAGGGTCATGCCAAGGTGGTCTCCTATTCTACGCATAGTTCAAGGGCGAAAGGGCAATTTATGGTTAAGGCTAGAAAACTGCTCCAGAGGTGTGACATTAAAGACCACATGCCCTCTCTGTGTTTCCCTCAAGCTAATGCGGCAGGAGAGGCTGCTAACAAGGAGATATCAGCCAAGATGATCCAAAACTACAAAGGTTGGGCAGAGAAGCTGCCTTTCCCACTCCAAGGCTAGAGAATCACCATTGTAACCTCTATAAGATTCACCTTTTATAAGGGGGGCAGAGGCAGTATGATCGGGCGAGATAGAGATCAAATCTTTAAGGACAGCCATGGAAGCCCAAATTTTTAAAAGCCAACTAGTGCAGCAATGGCATCAGCAGTTAAACACATCAGACAAGGATAGGTCACGAGATTACTGCCACAGTTTGATCCATGAGAAAATACTCTGCTCGATCATCCAGGAAGGAAGCCAAAAAGCAACCGTGAAAAGAGGGAGATTCAGTCTTTTAGCAAATAAGTCCAATGTTCCAAACGAATGAGGCAAGTTCAGGCCGATATGAGAAGGTCCCGTTGTTCTTCAGAGATCGTTATCCGAGATAGCAGCAGCAGAAGTGGTGAAGATGATGTCCGTGAACTGATCAACATCAACAGACTTAAAAAGGGTCCATGGCTAAAGACTTAAAAATCAAAAGAAGGGAATAAAAGCCCCGCGGGTCGAAAACCGAAAAAAGACGGCCTTGCTAAAATTGGGCGCCTCGTCAGGGTGAAAACTGAAAAAAGGCATCCTGGTCAAAAATTAGAGGCTTGAGAGAAAATGTCCAACCAAGAAAACTCGAGAGGGCTGATTGGTAACAGGTGTTGATGCTATCAAGATTTGGCTCTGTGAATGAATGTAGTTTGGCATTTTTGAATTAGTATTAAATGGTGATCATGTATATTGAAATCGTACTGAAACAGGCACAATGTTGTGAAATGAAATAAAACTAAATTCATTCATTGATATTATTTCCTAGTTTTGTTCTAAAAAGGAACATATTGCTTAAAATGCATACAAATCTGAACTAGACCTTACTATTGCTCTCGCCGGCCGAGTGCCTTAGTCGCCAGGTCCTGTTATCAATTGCGGGGCTAGGTGTCCATCGTCTATATGTGCTTGTAGAAGTTACAGAATGATTCCTCAAAAGGGTATAGTAGTTTTCTCTGGTAGTCCAGTCCAAAGATCATGATACAGAGAAGCAAAGGCTGAAAACAAGAGCCCGCCTCGAAAGGATAGGGAATGTCTCACTACATCGTTAATCCCTCTGAATTATCAAGCACAATAGGTGGTAGTGTAAAAGGCAGCCTCATGAGGCCTTCAAGAACCAGATCCTTATCTGCTACCTTACCCAAATCTCGTAACACATTCATTAAGATAGGCCATAGAATGCAACCGATGCTAAGGAGAAAATGTCTCAGAGAATAACTGCTGATTACCCTAGGAAGGGGCTTTGGTAGCAGCTTCAACGTTTCTTATAGCCATACCAGAAAGGAGGGAAACTCAAAAAAAAAAAAAAGAAGGGCCATTAGAGATGAAAACCATGACTGGCTCTCTAAGCAAAAGTTAGGCCAAAGGGCGGGGTGAAAACCTGGGAACAGGCAGTCTCTCCTTCAAAAAAAAAAATAAATAAAAAAAAGCCGCTGGACTGGGTTGGGTCCATTCCAGGCAAAAATTAAGCACAGGTTTATGTGAAAATCCCCAAAGGGACGCATTTTCCGCTAAGAAAAGCTAGTGTGAAAATTCACAAGGGACGCACTACCTTTAAAACAATGACCTTTGACGCCTGGAGCTATAAGGCGGTATTACTCTGAATGACTTTCCTTTAGGCAGAACTTGATTCAGAGTCTTGGGGCGCAATGCTCGTTGACCGGGGGGCAAAGATACGTACGGGTCAGTTCTCTCTGAAAAGATTCTGGGTTAGAGCCCGTAAAGCAAAGACAATGCTTTTCTGCATCCTTGGGAGCATCGAACAATGTGAGCAGCCGAGTAATACCCTCAATGAATCCTTTAGCCACCTGGGATGTGGTCTTTCCATTTTTGCATATCACATGCATATCACATGCATATCCTGTGTATTCAATCTTTTACACTTATTGTTGTGCACACACACTTCTTATACATGTGTCTTCTTTATCTAATTTTGTCTGTATATTTCACACCCATGATTCCATAAACACACACGGTCTATTGTATATGTTATTATGTACATGACTCAGAAGGAGAGGTCCGAGTAGACCTCATGAGCAAGGATGATCCAAGAGATGGGTTCGACTCAACATTATCAGCCACTGAACCCAACATTAAATCAAGTGTGTACGCGCAGAGGTGGAATGCCCACAAGGACAAGCTTATCAGGACACACCATGCTTATGCTCAGGGCAATCCGGAGTCACACAAATCTATAGAAAATAAGATCCTTTGAGAAGCCGAACTATCCACACATACTTTAATCGGAGGCAATCAAATGTAGAAATGGGCTGAGGTACAATTTCAGCTCTACATCGGTGTTCATCCACGCCGAACAATCGGATCAAGATAAAGCCCTCACGAGAATAGAATCTCAATGACCCACTCCTAAGAAGACATTTAAGAGAGCAAGCCGACTCATACACACCAAGTCAGGGGCAATAAGGTAAGTTTCTCTACCGTAAGATGTATGCTTGTACACATCACACAATAGTTAAGATAAAGTCCTCACGAGAGAAGAATCTCAAGGACCTGCTCCCAAGAGGGAAAAGAATAAGTCTCTCCATGCACACCATGCCGGGAGAAAATAGGTAAGTTTCTCTGTCATAAGATGTATGCTCACACACCTCACAAAATCCGAATTCAAATGTATGTATATTGCACACACAATCTTTTGTATGTACTTTTGTGCCAATAACTTAACAGGAAAAAGGCCGAACCAAAGGATAGCTTCGGCAAGATGAATTCAGGAAAAGTCCACACAAGTCGAAATCATGTAAGCCCATGAGGGCATTATCTTTAAGTCCTAGTTCAAAAGGCATTTCCAGTCTCTTCGGAGCATTATCTTTAAATTCCTGTTCAAAAGGCATTTTCAATCTTTTTGGAGCATTATCTTTAAGACCTTTTTCACAGGCATTCTCAGTCTTTTCGGAGCATTATTTTTAAGACCTTATTCACAGGCATTCTCAGTCTCTTTGGAGCATTATCTATAAGACCTTGTTCACAAGCATTCTCAGTCTCTTCGGAGCATTATCTTTAAGACCTTGTCCACAAGCATTCTCAGTCTCTTCGAAGCATTATCTTTAAGACCTTGTTCACAGGCATTCTCAGTCTTTCGGAGCATTATCTTTAAGATCTTGTTCACAGGCATTCTCAGTATTTTCGGAGCATTATCTTTAAGACCTTGTTCACAGGCATTCTCAGTCTTTTCGGAGCATTATCTTTAAGACCTTGTTCACAGGCATTCTCAGTCTTTTCGGAGCATTATCTTTAAGACCTTGTTCACAGGCATTCTCAGTCTCTTCGGAGCATTATTTTTAAGACCTTTTCACAGGTATTCTCAGTCTCTTCGGAGCATTATCTTTAAGACCTTTTTCACAGGCATTGTCAGTCTCTTCGGAGAATTATCTTTAAGACCTTTTCACAGGCATTCTCAGTCTCTTCGGAGCATTATCTTTAAGACCTTTTTCACAGGCATTCTCAGTCTTTTCGAAGCATTATCTTTAAGACCTTTTTCACAGGCATTCTCAATCTCTTCGGAGCATTATTTTTAAGACCTTTTTCACAGGCATTCTCAGTCTCTTCGGAGCATTATCTTTAAGACCTTTTTCACAGGCATTCTCAGTCTCTTCGAAGCATTATTTTTAAGACCTTTTTTTTATGGCATTTTCAGTCTCTTTGGAGCATTATCTTTAAGGCTTTTTTCACAGGCTTTCTTAGTCTCTTCGGGACATCAAATTATTTTTAAAAATATTCCAAATCCCTTCAACCTGAGATGATCCGAGAGGCCAGGATGAGGCTAACAGATCACAAGCGATAGAACATATTGCAAACCGAGATCGTAGTCAGAGAGTACTGCATCTCACAGACTCCGTGCAGGCCGGGACGAGGCCAGCGGATCACCAACAATAAAACAGATCGCAATAGAGGTTGGAGTTAGAGACACTATACCTCACACCGTGTAGGGCGAGATGAGGCCAACAGGACAGATCAGCTACCGTACAGACCGAGATGAGGTTAGCGGGGCACTCGCGATAGAACAGATCGCAAATGAGATTATGGTTAGAAAACACCGCATCTCGCAAACGCCGTGCAAGCCGACCAAAGGCGAGCTGGACAATGCGAAATGCAAGATTGCTAACGAACCACAGTCGGATAACACTGTAGCTCAGCAGCAACAAGTCGCAAAATTCCACACGGCAAAAGGTAAGGGCTGCCTCAGGTACGTATCTCTTTCCTTTCTTCTCTGAATTTTGGCTCATCTAGACACTGGTGCACTAGTTTCCCCAAAATTGGGGGCAACTGTAGACACCGGATCCTGAGGCAGCCCAGATCAGAGTTACCCAAGTATGATAAGATGCCTTGTTACAGGCGAAAAGGTTAAAAGTGGTGATTTCCTTGTAAAATCTGCATTTTAGAGTGAAAAATAAAAAATAATATTTTAAAAAATTAGATTTGAAAAATGGGGGCCTGAAATTACAATATTTTAAGTCAAATTAGAAATTAAAAAAAAAATTTGCTCTCAAAATTCAGTTTTCTTGTTTTCTCATTTGTTTTCTATTAAACTTTTTCAAGGTTGTTTTATTTTATCAACAAAAATAATTCCTTTGAGCAAAGAATTAATTCTTTGTTCTCAAAGAGTTTTTTTTGATTAGTTTTTTTTTCAAGCCTATTTTTCTTGGAATGAAATTCCAACATTTATCGTATTGAACTCTAAATTTTTGCAAGTCACAAACGAGGAAATCAATCATCCTTTTTACTTTCATCGAATCCAAAACTCTGAGGGTAAATATTCCGGGCTTGTTTTTCTTATCCTTTTTGTTCATATTTAATTTATTCATGTTTATTTTTATGATTTTCAGTTATTTATTTATTTCATTGTTTATATTTATTTCATTTATATATGATTTTATTCTTATTCATGCATATTTTATCGTTTTCATTAATTAATTAATTTATTCTATTGTTATTATATTTGTTTTGCTATGTATATATATTATTACATTTTTATTCATGTGAATATTGATCTCTTTTAATTCCTAACATGTAAATAATTTATTTTGATTTGATTTCTCATCATTTTTAACATGTAATTAATAAATTCATTTTAATTGATATTTTTACCATATAAAGGTTTTATATTAATTGTGATACATCAATTAACCATGTCATTTATTTAATCATTTTTTTATTCCTTTCCATTGTCATTATCATTAGGGGTGTACACGGTTCGGTACAATTCGGAGATTTCCAAATCTCCGTATTGTATTGAAATTTCGGTTCCTAAAAATTTCGGTACAATTCGGTTCTTATAAATTTCGGTACAATTCGGTACGGTTTTTTTAATTTTCGGTACAGTTCAGTTCGGTTTTTCGGTTCTTTCGGTACAAAACAAAACAATACAATACAATACGGTATTTCGGATAATTTTAATAATTTGTTTTTTTAAATATTTTAAAAATTATCAATTCTTTAAATTTAAATTTTAATTCACTCCAAAAACTCAAAATAAAATTTTCAAATTTTATTCTTAATAATATTGCTTTACAACTAAAATATTATTGACATTATTTTTAATAATCCTTGATGATGATTGGTGTGTTAATCATATATTAATTAAGTTTCTGATAATAAAAATTATATATATTATTATCTTCAATAATATATGAATTTATAAAAATAAATTGGTTTTGTTTGCAATTTATATAGAAACACTTGAGGTAGATTATTTATACATTTCATTATGTCAACCAAAAAGTGCGTAGTAAAATAAAATAAAAATTTAATAGTAATGGCAAAAGTTTTGACATATATTAATTCATATTATAGTAGTAGAAGTAAATTCTAGTTATTTTTTTGGATATATAGAGACTTTAAACTATATATAAAATGTGTACTATGTTTATAATTTTGACATATATATTAAATATAAGAGTTTTTGACTAAATATAATATTTTATCCGTGTTCAATTACTCATATAGATAATTAGATGTTGTGCTAGATATAAATGGGTATTAGTTGAGTGATATTAAATATAAATCAAATTAATTAATAAGAAAATTACATACTCATATAATTAGTTATATATATAGCTTTAGCTAGTTATATTTAGAGAATAGAAGATGGCTTTATGAACTATGATTATGTTTAGGATTTATTCACATTTATTATCTTGACTCAATTATTATATTCAATTTTATTAAATTTGGCTTAACAGTTAAGAGATTGTTAATTGCTATTATAGTCAATAGTTATATTATAAGGGTGAATGTGAAATGCAGCCATCTTTTTATAGGTTTTGTAGTTTAATATAATATATAATTAATAATACATATTGAAAATTGAACAATTACTTTACTTCTTAATTTTCTTTTATTAAATTATCCATATATAGAACAATTTTCATAAAAAATAAAATATTGTGATAATGAAAAACCAACATTTTTATAGTACTAATTACTAAGCTAATTAAATTATTCGTAAGATTATTATATTCTTATATATTTATATTAATTGGTAAAATTTCATTGATACAATAATTGTATATAATTATACTATTAAAATACATAATCAATTACTCATATAAATATTATCCCAAAAATAGATGAGTATTGGTTGAGTGATGCTAAAAATAAATTGAATTATTGATAAGGTGATTAATATTATATACCCATACATTTACATCAATTGGTAAAATTTCATTTTTAATACATGCTTATTTATAAATAGATTTTTAATTTACATACACATAGAAAAATTGTGACGAAAATAGATAAATATTAGTTGAGTGACACTAAAAGTAAATAAAATTAATTGCATATTCATATATATATAGTAATTAAATTTATCAAATTAATAATTAAAATATCTATTTTAATTTATTAACTATTTATTATATTAATTTAATGCATTAAAATATTTAATACAAATAATTATGAAACAAAATTTATATAATAAATATATAATATAAATTATAAATAATATTTATATATAAATTGCTAGTATTATATATAATAAGTAATAAATATCGGTTCTTTCGGTCCAATTCGGTTCCAAAACAGTTCGGTACTGTTCAATACGGTTCTCAGTCCGGTTCCAGTACAATTCGGTTCGGTCCTAGTCAAAAAGTCAACGGTACAATTCGGTTCGGTTCTAGTCAAAAAAGTCAACGGTACAATTCGGTTCTGGATCTTTTTCTTCGGAATTTCGGTTCGGTACAGAAAGATCCAGACCCGTGTACACCCCTAATTATCATATATGTAATATTTTGTTCACTTATTTATTTTTATTATTATCATGTTCATATTTTTACATATTAATTAATTAACATGTTGTATTTTATCCCAATTATCTTTTAATCCATTTGTTATTCATAACACATTTTTCTAATTTACTTTAAATTGTTAACATTTTAATTCATTTGTTATTTCGATATCATTTCATTTTATCTCATTTTTTATCTTATCATTTATTTTATATTTAATTGATTTAATTACTAACATTATTTCATTTGTATTTTATTTTTTTGTCAAAACTTATTTTATTTACTTGGGCATTTTTTACGAGCACACGAGGAGATCCAGAAGGCTTGTTTGGGTTAGACATTTAATTGCTTTATTTGTAATATTTCATTTATTTGGCTTTTTCATTTATTTTGCCATGTAATCTTTAATAAAATTGTTTATTTTAGCATGCTAAAAAGAAAATCACAAAAACATTTCTATTAATTAATTTTGCATTTTTTCTAAATAAAAATGAGACCAATGTCTCAAATTTTTCCATCTAAAATCATCACATAAAAATTGTTTTATAATAAATATCCCGATTTATGCATGATTCATATTTTATTTATAACGGAGGTTGTATTCTGCCTCTAGTTTTGTTGTAATATATTTGCATATACTTTACTTTGCGCTTTTATTTATCGCTTTCCCTTGAATGGATGACATGCGCTTTAATTAACTGCATTAAAATGAATGAGAAACGGGATGAAATTCTAAATTCAAAACTCGACTATAAAATTAACCAAGGTATGAATAAATGGGAAGTCCCGAACCCACTTTGGTCTTAGGCTCAACGAGGTTAGAGGACCATCTCAATGTTTCATTGGGATGGGTCCTCCAAAATATCTCTTGTGGCCCACCAAAAGGCCCAACTTGAATAATCCTAGGCTCCACGGGGTTAAAAGATCATTCCAATGTTCTATTGGGATGAGGTCTCCAAGATCCCTTTAGCTTGCCCAAAATGGATATATATGCGCCGTCTTAGGCTCACTGAGGCTAGACGACCTGTCCCAATATTCTATTGGGTGGCGACTCCAAGAAACCTCTTTGTTGTCCAACATAAACGCACTTGTAATTCGTTACAAGTTTTAATGAACCTCATCCCGATCGCCCTAAAAGCGGACCTTCGGGGCGCTACGGGGTTCGGCGCGCGTCATAAATGTCTTAGTGGAGTATTCATTCAATTAGACCGCTTTTTTGTCGGGGTGTATTGTTGACGATCGATTTGGTGGGGCAGATATTCCTATCCCCTTTTCAATCGAAAAACATGATCTTTTCTCCACTTATCTTGGATTGTCCTTAATGATTTCATGAGAGGAGCTTTGAGGTTGATGCCTGGGATATAAGGTGAAGAAAGCCTAAAAGTCTGAAAATGTTTGCAGCATCTCCCTGTATGAAGTCTCTTTTTTCTTAAGGCATTTTGCTCATTCTTTAAAGTCATTTCTCAGGCCAAAAGCAAATAACCGGTCCCACTATTCGAACATCATTGTCTGACATATCTGATTGGTGTGGCAGTATTGGTGTTGCTACTCTTCGTTTACCTTTTTTTACAATACATTTTCCTTTGTAGGTGGGCTCAACTGGCCTTATAGTGTGTCTGGAAGTAATATTCGCTAAGATGATCGATTTCACAGGGTGCGATTCATTTCATCTTAGCTTATAATGAGCACATGCCTTTTCGTATTAACTTAGGATGAGAGTGTGCCCTCTTTCCTATTGCCTGCCCCTTTTTTTCTAATAGTCAACTTTGAATGCAAAGGAGTCAGTAACCTTTATAACCTTCTCCGGTGTTTCTCCTGTGGTCTGTTAGTTGCTAGACCACCAATCCCTTCATGACTTAGGCAGTGGAATTCTTCTTATAAGAAGGGATGTTTCATCTCCTATTTTGACTGGTCGAGTTGTTTGGCAAAATTTCCAAAAAAACTCTTTCGCTAGAGTTTCTTTATTTTATCATTCAGGGAGTTACATTCATCTGTTAGATGGCCAACGTCCCTGTGAAACTCATAATACTTGCTTTTGCCTCTAAGAGTATATGTTCGATTCGGCAGTTTCTTTGCCCAACCGAGTACGCATCTATTTTTTGCCCATCGAAAGATTTTGGTGGGGCTGGTGCTGGTGTTGAGGGAAGTGTATGTTTTGGCCAGATCATTGTCCTGACCTTCGAGTCTTCCTCTTTTATACCTCACTTGCTGCCCCTTTTTGAACCGATGGCTTGGGCACTGAACCTTGCTGTCAAGTCAAGAGGAGATCGCGACCGGTCTCTGCCTGAGGGAAATTATAGCCTATTAAATATGCTCACAGCTTTCATTGCTCGAGATTGTGCGAATTTTTTTATGAAGAGACCGCAGATTTACTTGAAGGTAGAGATTGAGTAAGGAAGAAGACTGTTAAACTAATCCAAAATGTCCCTCATCAAAGTTGTAGGAAAAATACTAAAAAAAATCCGATCATCATAAGAGTACAGTTGGATTTGCGACAAATACTTGGAGATGAGGATTTTTGGGCCGGATTTGCCTATAAACTTTAGCATTTGTATTTTCTTAAAATTGCGTGGTAATTCAGCAGCTCTAATTTTTTTACAAAGGGGTGAAGTGACCCCTTTACCAGATGAGGGCCCCTAAACCAAGTTACATTCGTAAGGGGTGATATCTCCTGAAGAGAACATTTTTGCTTTGCCTTGCTTCTTTTGCTCGATTCATGAGAGCGAGACTAGGTGCCGAATTCTTTGTGGCATCTGCTCCCCTGTTCCTGGGTTATGATTCCTTGATTTCTTGTTTCCTTTCTTTTCTCCTATCATCACTGATCTCGGAACCTCTAGTTGAGGTCCAAGATTATTTAGCTCCCTGATAGACTGCATTATATTCCTACCAAAGTCATCAAGGATGGTTTTTATGTTATCCACATCGACTGAAGGGTGATTTGACTATGTCATGAACTCATCATTGAGTCCGAAAATTGAGCTGCCAGAGATGGGGGATTTCTTATGTTTATCCTGCCTATTAGTGGGCCTTGGTTTGCCGTGGCCACCATCAAGTTGGTTGTCTCTTCGCTATTTGAAGTGTCTGGGAGGTATAAATTATATTGATTCTGCCATCGTGTAAGCACCATGTCCCGAGGCAGTCCAGATCAGAGATTACCCGATGAAGAAACCAATTCCTGGTTCTAAATAGATGGATGGAATTCAGAGATGTCGGTCCTTTGAGTTCACGAGAATTAAAGGTTTTTTGTTTGCGGTAGAAAGAAGCGGAAAATCGGGAGACTTTTCACTTAAATTTTAAGTTTTCTTCCACAGACGGTTAGACCGTCGGTCGTGGGGGCATCCGTCAGTCATAGCGGCAGCCCGTCTCACTCGTTACGAGGGACGTGCCGTCTGTGAGTGTACCGATGGCCACGTGTCCGAACTAGCGAACACGTGTCCATTGGCATGTGCTCGTCGGTAGGTCAGGCACCCGTCAGTTAAATCCTATTTCCTGGTGGAAATAGAATTTAACCGACGCTCGTCGGTTAACCTCCGACGCCTGTCGGTCGTGTTTTTCTATAAAAAGGAAAATTTTACACTTTTGAGAGGTTGGAAAAATTCTCATTTACCCATATATAGAAGAATCCGATTTTCACTCCAAAAAGGGTTCAATAAATCTCTTTCTTTAGTTCTATTTTCTTCTCGTGAAACGCGTGGGACCAAATCCAATTGAATTTTCATCCAAAAAGGTAAAATATGAGGGTAAATATTCTGGACATGTGTTCTATTTAATTTATTTAGTTATTCTTTCATATTTTTTTAACCTTGCTTGATTTTATTATTTATTATTCTCATAACTTTATCTTGATTTTTGGTTAATTTTGGACCCTTCTCTCACTAACATATTTATTATTTTGTGAAATGTCATTTCCTTGTTTTTTTCTTTGGTGAGTTGAACTTGAGACAACGGTCGCCGTTCACACCCTGGGAGAATCCCTTTTGGTTTAATTCTGTAAATTTATTCTTTTATTTTGTTTATTTATTTGTTTATTCTTAGTCTTCATTATGTATAGATTATTTTATCTCGCGCGAATAAAAATAAACAAACGTTTTATAGTAATTAATTGGGATTTTTTTTAAACAAAGTCAAGGACCAATGTCATTTTTTTATCCAATGAATTCATCACTAAAAAATTATTTTCATAATAAATCAAAGTGAAGGACCAATGTCCTCATAATTAATTCCCCGGGTTTATGTATGGTTTGCATTTCTAAAATGGGAGTTGTATTCCGCTCCTAGTGTTATTGTATTTCATTTTAAATATTTTTCTTTATTTTATCTATTTATCGCTTTCAAACATGGATAATTGCGCCTTTGATTAAATTGCATCGTGTGGAGAGAAAGCGAATTAATAAGCTCAAAATTTAATAGTAAAATTAATCAAGGTAGAAATAGATGAGAAGTCCCGAACCCATCTCTGGTCTTTGGGCTCAATGAGGCGAGAGACCCATTCTAATGGGATCTCCAAGACACCTCTTGTGTCCTATCAAAGGACCTAATTAAAAATCTTAGGCTCCAAGGGAGAGAGGTTCATCCTCCAAGACCCCTTTTGGTTTGCCCAAAATGGATACATACGCTGTCTTAGGCTCTCCGAGATGAGAGGAACTTTCCAAATGTTTTATTGGGTGGCGACTCCATGAAATCTCTTTGTTGCCCAAAATAGATGCACTTGCAATTCGTCGCAAGTTATCAACGAACCTCACTTCCCCGATCGCCCTCAAGCGGGGGGTCAAGGGGCGTCCACGGGGTTCGGTGCGCGTCACAGTAGCGACTCCACTGAGGATGATTCGAGACTTTGATTTGAAAATACCTTGATTAAAATTTATAATTAAGTTTTAGTTTATAAATTCGCTTTCTCTCAAATTTGCATTGCATCTCATTAGAGCCTTAGATTATGTTAGTTTGATCCCTCTGTCAGCCCCGGTGCATTCCCGAAGCACGACCCTATGTTCACTCAATGTAGGGAAGTGTTAAGGATAACCACCAGCCCAAGTCTCGTACCGTATGGTATATCAAATAGTGACCCGATCGGTCGTTACGCTCGTGATGAGCTAGACCCGTTGGCAGGTACCATGCTTGGGTAGCCCTAAAGTAACACCACCTTTGACTAAAGCTCATGTAATGGCCATAAATACTTCCCTTAGGTGAGATGAACCGTAATACGGTGCCTGTTGTATGGATTCTTATGTATAGGATGAGCCCAAATATCTTGTTTGGTCACCTAGCCAAAGGCTTTCATGCCCCGGTAGGGCCATGTCAATGTATTTGGATTACCAAAATATGTAAAGATCATTATTCGTACGCTTGTGCATTAGTATAGGAGCGTTATGCTGCCGGTTTTTTGCCATGCACCATGCGCATCCATTGGGTTCCCTGTTGATCCGTGGGCTAATCCCACATAGGAAAGAGACCGCATGACCGCGTGTGTGGGAGCAACAAGGTTGGAAGGACCTATGTGCCTGCATGTGATTTATGGGTGTTGCATATCATGATCATGCATTTCATTGCATTCATGCATCATTCTAACTTTTTTATATTTCCAGTCATTATAGATCTGCCTAGGTGGGTAAGAGGTCCCGGGGGACGGTTGATTCGGAATACTATGCTTGAGTTGCCAGAAAGGGGAAGCCTTTCAAAGATTCCTTCAGAAAGCAGTAGAACTACTTCAGAGATGTCGAATTCACCAAAGGGGAATGATGCCACACGGGCAATGATTATGGAAGAAGTGGGACACCGGTTTGAGGATTTTGAGAATCGCATGATGAATATGATGGCTGCTATGGCCTAGCGGATGGCCCCACAGAATCCACCACCTCCTCTGGTAAGAAGCAATGAGACGAAAGAGGTCAAAGTAAATCCAACAGAAGAAAGCGACCCTCCACCAGTTCACATTAGAGCTACAACTTCGGGGGTTCAGAGAGGAAAGCAAGTTCTAGGTTTGGATGAGGATTCAGATGAAGATCGCAAAAAGCGCATGTCTCAGAAAGGAACGGCCCCCCAAACTGAGGAGCTTGTATGGAAAAAGCTGGAAGAGAGATTTGAGGCAATGGCTAGGACTCTGACGAAGGGTCAAGGGATGAGCCCGGAAGATAAAGAGTTGGATGGAGATGACCCTATCCCAATAAACTTCAAGATGCCATATGTTCTGAAGTTCGGTGGTACTTCTGATCCCGCAGCACATATTAAGCAGTACTCGTTAGTAATGAAGGGTACCACTTTGACAAGAGAAGGTCGAATATTTTTGTTTGAGCTTGACTGGTCCAGCAATGGATTGGTACCATGGTTTAGATCGCCGGACTAAAGAGGATTGGGACTTATTGACGAAAGAATTTTTGAGGCAGTATGACTGTAGTACGAGGATGGAAGTGACCCTGAAGGACTTAGAGTTACTGCAACAAAAGGCGGGTGAGTCCTTTCATGAATATTTGACCCGTTGGAGGAACCGGGTAATTGAGATGAAGAGGAAGCCCGACACTCAGGACCAGATTCGTCTATTCATTAAAAACGTGAGCCCATATCTGAGAGATGGATTGAAGATGAAAGGGTTAAGAGATTGGGAGTCCTTGAAGGATATAGCCATCGAGGCAGAAGGAGAGTATCTGGCTCGAAAGGCAAGTGGCGAGAATTATACTAAGAAAGGGAGCCACCCTCAGGGGGCAAGTAGGCCAGCGGGTTCCAGTGGTAGCGTGAGGAACACAGTCGAGGTGTCAGCCGCTAATGCAACCACAAGGCATTTTTTAAATTTGGGGAAATCCTTATCATGGGTATTGAGGAGGTTAATGAAAGAAGGGAAATTGCAGCCGTTACCGCCTAGACCTGCCAGGACTCAAGGGATGTTGGGTCACAAAGATAATGAATATTATGATTACCATCAGCACATGGGACATTTGACTGATAATTGTAAAGTTTTGAGGCATGCCATTCAGGATTTAATCGATTCAAAACAAATTACAGACCCTGAGAAGAGGGAGGGCCAGAAGAAAGCCGGGTATAATAATGTACCCCCGCCAGTGTTCATGATAGGGTCTAGCCTGCCGGAAGGGTTTGTTCTGAAGGAGTTATATGGAAGCAATGCAAACACTGTTATCACAAACCTCCGTGAGGGGAGTGAAAAAGTGATACCTACTGCAGCAATTGATTGTTGGTCCACTAGTGAGAGTGGAAGTGATGATGAAAAGGGCGTTGAGTTTTCGGACCTGTGGGGTTCAGATGAGGAAGGGTCAAAAAAGAAGAAAGACAAGAAGAAAGTGGGAGCTGTAACCCGCAGTGGAAGGGTAGTGCTAGAAGTAGCCAGGCCTCAAGAGCCATTGGAAGGCCAAGAAGAAAGAGAGAAGGAGCCAGTGAGGGATCAGATAATGAAACAACTACAGAAGACGCCAGCACAAATTTCTATTTGGGATCTCTTAAGGCAGTTCCCATCCCATAGGCAGAGATTGGTAGAGGCCTTATGCCAGATGACTGTGGCTACAATAATTTCGCCCACCGAGCTGCTGGAGGTAGTGAAAGGAGGGGCCGAAGAAGATGTGGTGTTTACAAATGCGGATCTGCCAGTAGAGGGTCGTAATCATAATCGACCTTTGTATATTCGAGCTCAGGTCAACCAGAAGCACACATCTTGTGTGATGGTGGATGATGGCTCATCAATCAATGTTTGCCCACAGGTGGCAATGGCAGCTTTTAGCGTAACGAAAGATATGTTAGCTAAGTCTGATTTAACCATCACAGCATATGACAATTCTCGCAGGCATGCTTCAGGAACTTTTAAAGCGATGGTCAGAACAGGGCCAATAGAAACCGAGGTGGAGTTTGTTGTTTTGCCTATCCCCGCCAATTTTTCAGTTTTATTGGGAAGGCCATGGTTTCATAAACTGGGAGGTGTTCCTTCTACACTTCACCAAATGGTCAAGATACCACAGGAAGGGCAAATGGTGACCATCAAGGCTGCGAGAGAGAATCAGGTGTCTATAGTTGAGATAACAAGACAGCCTTTTAATGGGTTCCATGTGGCTGTGATCAATGAGGATGAGTCGATAGATGGTAGCCCTCAGGTGTTAGCCATGATGAAGAAATTTCCTTCCTTCCAGGGGGCTGGGTTAGGCAGGAATTCCCAAGGATTGCCAGGAGTCATTGCTACTAAGGGTCAGAAAGATAGAAGAGGGCTAGGATATGAAGGTGAAATAAAGAGAGGGGCAAAGCCAACAAAGAAGATTCCTCATATTTGGGAAAGTTTTGTACCTGCGGCAGCAGTCTGTGCGTACACCGGAGAAGCCGAACCTCAGTGGGTCAATGGAAAGTTTGTGCCAGGTTTTGAAGTATTCAACGACGTCTATGATTGTGATGTTGGGATGATCAGGTCAACTGAGGACTTTTGGGATGAGGAAGTCTTGACCAACAAAACTATCTGGGACAGAGAAGAGCCCGAGGAGGTTGTGACTGAGGCCATGGTAGCTGCTCACTTTAAGGGAAAAGCGAAGATAAAAGAAACAGTTCAAGGGGTGGACGAAGAACCTCCGTTCTACTCGATTGATGCAGGACCGTCTGTAAAAGCAGATCCGGTGAGGGAAGAGGAGGAAGCTGGTTTAGATTGTCATTTCATTCCCGAACTTTTTGATGATGTAAATGATAGTTTTAATTTTATCAATGAAATGAATGATTTTGCTTACTTGTGTGATGTTTCTGACAATTTCGACATGCATAATCATGATCATATTCCATCTATATTTGATATTGATTCTACTGATGCAAATCCATTTAATCTTGGAACCTCAGAAAACCCGAAGGAAATTTTAATAGCATCAAATGTGACTCATGAGGAAAGAGAAACATTTGAGAGAATGTTAAAAAAATATGAAAAAGTTTTTGCCTGGACCTACGAAGACATGCCAGGGATCGATCGAAACATCGCAGAGTATGCCATTCTGACATATTCAGATCATAAACCTGTGAAACAAAAGTTAAGAAGGCTCAGACCAGAATGAGCAGATAAGGTAAAAGAGGAGATTCGGCAACAGATTGAAGCCAAGTTTCTGATTGAGGTGCAGTATCCCACGTGGTTAGCCAATGTTGTCCCTGTGGTTAAGAAGAATGGAAAGGTGAGAGTATGCGTGGACTACCGGGATTTGAACAAGGCCCGTCTAAAGGATGACTTCCCGCAACCCCATATTGATGTGCTGATAGACAGTGCCGCCAATTGCGCGATGTATAGCTTTGGGGACGGTTATGCTGGTTATAATCAGATCCTCAACAATATAATTGATCAGATCAAAACGGCTTTCATCACAGAGTGGGGAACATATGCTTACAGGGTGATGCCTTTTGGTTTGAAGAATGTAGGGGCTACTTACCAAAGGATGGCAATGAAGATTTTAAGTGACTTGATCCATAAAGAAGTAGAGATATACGTGGATGACATGATGATCAAGTCAGCCACCAGGGAGAGCCATTTTGAAGCATTGGAAAAGTTCTTCACCAGAATAGATAAATACAACCTGAGGTTAAATCCTAAGAAGTGTATTTTCGGGGTCACATCAGGAAAGCTGTTGGGACATGTAGTCAGCCAGAGAGGGATTGAGATTGACCCGGACAAAGTGAAAGCCATCAGAGAAATGCCAGCGCCTCAGAAGGAGAAAGACGTAAGGAGTTTCTTAGGCAAATTACAGTATGTCAGTAGATTAATTGCCAAGTTGACTTCGATTTGTGAGCCGATCTTCAAGCTCCTTAAGAAGAAGCAGCCTGTGATATGGAATGAAGATTGTCAAAAGGCCTTTGATACCATCAGAGAATACCTGTTGAATCCACCCGTACTAAGGCCGCCGTAGCCAAACAAGCCTTTGATTCTATATTTAGCTGTAGAAGATAGCTCTGTAGGTGCCATGATGGCTCAGGAGGATGAATTCGGAGTGGAGTTCGCGATTTATTATCTCAGCAAAAAGTTCCTCGCCTATGAGATCAAATATGCAGAAGTAGAAAAGATCTGTCTCGCTGTCATTTGGGCATTTAAGAAATTGAGGCATTACTTTCATTCTTATATGGTTCAAGCGGTGGCAAAGTAGAATCCCCTAAGGTATTTGCAAGAAGCGCCATCATTGCTCGGGAAAATGGGAAGATGGTTGTTGTTATTGCAAGAATTTGATGTAGAGTATATCACTCGAAAAACCATCAAGGGGCGTGCAGTGGCTGAATTTCTGGTAGAGCACCCGATTCAAGGAGACTCATGTGAGTTAAACTTCCTAGATGAGGACGTCGGGGCGATTGCAGTTCAGGGATGGTAGTTGCACTTTGATGGAGCTGTGAACAGCAAGGAAGTAGGAGTAGGAATTATTCTGATAACCCTAGAAAATGAGAAACTCCCTCTGGCCAAGAAGTTGAGGTTTAAGGCTACCAATAACGAGGTTAAATATGAAGCATGCTTGTTTGGATTGGAAGCACTGTTAGCCTTAGGGGCAAAAAACGTTGAGGTGTTCGGGGACTCTGCCCTGGTAATTAATCAAATTTGAGGCGAATGGGCTGTTAAAGAAGAAAGACCGATGCCTTATGTCAAGCACTTGAAGAATCTGAGTGATCAATTTGAAATGTGCGCATTTCATTTCATCCCGAGGGACGAAAACCAGCTGGCTGACGCGCTCGCTACTTTGGTATCAATATGGGACAATCCGGAAGGAGTAATCATGAGGCCAATTTTAATTTCTAGCTCGGATAGACCTAGTTTTGAGGCACAATCAGTAACAGAAATAGATGTGGCAGACGAGAAGCCATGGTATTACGATATCATGAACTATCTAAAAAATGCGACCTTTCCAGAGGAAGCCACAGAGAAAGACCAGAGATTGATTCGCAGGTTGTTTACTCAATTCATATCCATAAACAGAGTGTTGTACAAATGACAGGCTGATGGGATACAATTGAGATGTCTGGGCAAAAAAAAGGCTAAGAAATTAATGGAAGAAACCCATACCGGTGTCTATGGAGCCCATATGAATGGCTTGATGCTAGCCAAGAAAATACTAGTCAAGAAAATCATGAGGCAGGGATTTTACTGGCTCACTATGGACAATAATTGTTCGAAGTATGTGAAGAAGTGCCAGCTGTGCCAGCAGTACGCAGATTTGAGACACTTGCCTGTGTCAGAATTACACAGTTTAACATCGTCGTGGCCATTTGCGGCTTGGGGGATTGATATTATTGGGGAGATTCGACCTACGGCCTCCAATGGACATAAGTACATTATAGTCGCAATTGACTACTTCACCAAGTGGGTAGAAGCAGAGTCCTTCAGAAAGGTGGATGCACTGGATATGGCAAAATTCATTGAGAAAAACTTGATCTGCAGATATGGCCTTCCGTATCACATGGTGTCCGATAACGGGGTCCAATTCATGGGAGAAACGAAGAAGTTGCTTCAGAAGTACGATATCGAGCATAACAAATCGTCTCCATATTGCCCTCAGGCTAATGGTGCAGTCGAAGCCGCTAATAAGAATGTCAAAAAGATTCTGGCTAAGATGGTGCAGAGTTATAAAGACTGGGCGGAGAAATTGCCTTTCGCGCTTTGGGGTTATAGGACGGCAGTCAGAACGTCTACGGGAGCTACGCTGTATTCCTTGGGTTATGGGACGGAAGCGATCCTGCCAGTTGAAATAGAGCTTAAGTCGTTAAGGGTAGTTATGGAAGCTCAAATCCCGGAAGCTGAGTGGATATAGCATCGGTTGTTGCATTTGAACACGCTGGACGAAGGTAAACTAAGAGCCTATTACCATAACCAGGTCTACCAGAAAAGACTTGCCAGGATGTTTGGGAGGAAGGTGAGGAAGCACCCACTAAAGGAGGGAGATTTGGTATTCAAACAAATGAGACCTGGTGCGCCAGACATCCGAGGGAAGTTCAGACCGACATGGGAAGGACCTTTTATCCTCAAGAAGTTGTTGTCGAAAGGAGCAGCGATTTTAGCAGACGGCGATGGCCATGAGTTCAAAGAGCCGGTCAAGATTGACAGGCTGAAAAGGTTCCATGGTTAAGACCAAAATCAAAAGAAGAGAATAAATGCCACGCGGGTCGAAAATCGAAAAAAGACGGCCTTGCTAAAATCGGGTGCCTCGACAGGGTGAAAACCGAAAAATGGCATCCTGTGCAAAAATTAGAGGCATGAGAGAAAATATCCAATCGAGAAAATCCAAGTGGGCCGATTGGTAACAGGAGCCCGATGCTATTAATATTTGGTTTCATGAATTAATATGGTATACGCAGTTGAATTAGTAACAATTAGCGATCATGTATGCCGAAATTGCATGGAAATGTACACAATTTTGTGAAAAATGTAGAATTATTATTTTTATTCTCAACGTTTTCCATTTCTGCTTTGAAAAGATACATATTGCTTGGAAAACATACAGATTTAAGCTAAACTACATCCTACTGCTACTCTCGCCAGCCAAACGCTTGAGTTGTCGTGTTCTGTTGTTAGACTCTAGACTAAGTATCCACCTCTTATACTCACTGGTAGAAATCACAGAATGAGTCCCAAAAGAAGGCATGACAGTTTTCGCCGACAGGCAGCCCCATAACTCGTGATAGCGAGAAACAAAAGCAGCAGAAAGATTCCCTCCTTGGAAGGATAAAGTAACTTTCATCACATCTTGAGTTATCTCGAGTTGACGAGTACACCGGGCAGCAACATAAAAAGTAGCTCGACGAAGCCCACATAGGGGAACGCATCCTGAAGGTCCGTCGATGACTGTGTGAGGTAAGGGAAGACAAGCATGAGTGAAACTGATGCTCTCATCTGCTATCTCACTGAGTCTAGCAATGCCGTCGTCAGGAATGGCAAATGAATATAGTCGTTGACGTGGGAGAAAATGCCTTGGCGAGTATTGAGGGATGACTCGAGGAGGAGGTTCCAACAGCAAGTTCAGCTTCTCTTGCAACCAAATCTAAAATAAAAACAAATAAAATAAAATAATAAAAAAAAGGGGAAAAGCCGCTGGAGTAAGTTGGGTTTACTTCAAGCAAAATTTAGGCACTAGGTTGTGTGAAAATCCGAAAGGACGCACCTCCCGTTAAGAAAAGCTAGTGTGAAAATCCATAAGGGACGCACTACCTTTTAAAATAATGACGTAGCTGGAGCAACAAAGGGCTCCCAGTAGGTAAAGCAGCGGATCCAGAGCAGACAGAGTCCAAGCCCAGAATGGTCTCGGCTAAGATGAGGGAAAAAGGGTTCAGTCCACGATGAAAACCATCCAAAACCTTGAACAGGCGAAGATCACCAACCAAATCCTCTGAGGTGACGGACAAGAATCTCATCATGCAGAATAAAAATAAAATGCTTGCTCGATATGTGGGGGCATCAGAGAATCTGTCCAAAGCCTCAATCAGCGATTCCAAGGAAAATATAGAGTCTAGTGCGACTAGCCGAGCAGCTTCGGGGGGAGTTATGCCAAGAAAGAGGGCAACTCCTGAGTTAGAATCAGACCACAGCTAGGAGTACAGGGTAGAGCATTGGGAGGATACATTGCTCTAGTGATGATAGCGAGTTCTTCGGGCAAGGGACAAAGTTCCTGATAAGTAAATTTAAAGACGTGAAAGTGGGGGTTCCAGAAATGAGCTACAGATGAGAGGAGGTTGTGGTCTATTTTGACCCTGCGTAGGAATTTCAGCCCGGACAGTGGGGTGAGAGCGCTATATTCCCAAGTGTGTGTATCGTCTAGAAATTGGTACATCCTTTGAAAAGAGGGAGGAGTCATTCTTGAAAGTTAAAAATTGGAAAAAGCAAACAAGATATGATGAAGAAGTCGAAAAGCTCAAGAAAATGGTGGAATTTGAAGGAAGGCTCCACAGACGGCCTGCCCGTTCCTCATAATAGACGGCATGCCCGTCCCTCGGTCACACCTGGTAGAATGCATGCATCATCATTACATTTGTCACGAGCATTTATTGCCCATTTAATGCGGAAATCTGGAGCGACAGACGGGTAGCCCATCGCTTGCTCCTGGAGACGCCTAGTCCGTCGGTCACGAAAATTATATAAGGGGCTGTAACCGACAGGGTAGCGGTTTCTTTTCCTCTTCTCCTCTTCTTAACCGATGGTTTTTGCGGTTTTTTGGCATTTTCTCTCTTATTTCTTCACTTTTTTTGCATTTTTATTTGCATTTTTGTGATCCTCGTGTTGCCGTGCATCTATCGGGGTTTTTCTTTTTTTCCAGTTTCCGTTTTCTGCATACTACAGGTTAGTAGATAACTTCTTTATTTATTTTCTACTTCTTCTAGTTTTTATAAAAATAACAAATAAGTTACAATGCCTAAATGCTGCTTGTTCTTTAATTATTCTTATCATTATTATTTTCATGTATATATACATTGCTTTAATAGTCATTTCTAATATGATTATTAGCCAGTTTTGCATGAATGTTGGATTGCGCTGCTGACTAGATTAGGTGCACTCTTGACTAGATTAAGATTAGTTAAATTTGAATCTTTTGGACAATACATGATGCTTAAATGAATTAGATATGAGTTGCGGTTAGTGAGCATATGCTTGAAATAGGATTTTTTGCATGCTTAGCTCTAAAACATTTGAAGATAAATGTTTATGCTCTTGTTGGGGCCTGAGGCCTGTTCTCTTGTTTTTTTTTTTTATTTATTTTTGCGTAGGAGGTTGGGCACACCCTTGCCGGGGTGCTGCCCAAATTTTTGTTTTTTTTAATCGATTTAATTTGACTTTATTTCATTTTTTTTATGCCCGAAGGGACTTGAAATCTATCCCACGCTAATTTTCTCGCCTCCTTATACAAGGGGCTGGGACATGTCCCTATCAGGGTACAATTTGTTTTATAACTAATTACGTTTTTTTATTTATTATTATTATCTCAGGATGCCTCCTCGTCGAAGTGTTCCGCAGGGTCAGCCTGAGCTGCAGGCTCCTGAGTGGATGAGCCCTGAGGCTCAAAAGAGATACAGAGCAGTGGCTCAAGTGGAGTTCCGAGCTAGCCGCTTCGTCTCTAGGCCATTCCTGGAAGCCTTAGGGATGGTAGATGAGGTTGATGCATTGATAGCCAGCGCTGGATGGACGGAGTTTCTATCGGATGCCTTCTCGACTTACCCTGACGCGGTGCGGCAGGTTTTAGCTACGCTGCATTATGGAGGATTCCAGAGATCAGACACAGAGCCTGGGGTGGTACAGTTTTGGTTCGATAGAAATCACTTCAGCATCACCCACCAGCAGTTCGCAGAGGCTACGGGCCTTCCATTAGGCGATGGGATGATAGTTCCCCAGCGAGCGGTCTGACGTGACCATTGGGCTACCATAGCCCTACCGGGAGTGTTGTATGACCACGATACAGCGAAGAGTACTATGCTGATCTCATAGGCGCTCCGATACCTACACAGGGTGTTATCCAACTCATACCTTGGACGGGCTAGTAATCCAGGGTCGCTCAATGTTGCAGAGATATGGAGCCTATGGGCTATGGTGGCGGGTCAGCGCCTCAACGTTAGCCATGAGATACTGGCAAACATAATGAGGGTTTATAGAGAGACTAAACTGGTAGTGATCATTGGAGGGGTCATCACCAGACTGCTACTCAGATTAGGAGTTGCTCCAGATAGGCTTAGGGATTCCTTGGACGAGAGTATATATGTAGACGCTCCGGCAGCTATTCAGATGGGCATGATATCGCCGCTGCAGGGACAGGCCGAGGCATATAGGCTTCGCACTATACATGAGACTAGACGTGCCTTTGGCCTCCCCTCTTTAGAGCCTGAGCAGGATCAGCCCGGGGATGATGTGCCTCCTCAGCACCAGTTTCAGCAGGGTCAGCGTCCTCAGCACCAGTTCCAGGAGGGTCAGCCTCCCCAGCACCAGCATAAGGAGGTTTTGCTGCCGCGGCCACAGCCAGACCAGGAGGAGCTCAGGACGCGCTCCGATTTTGAGATGGAGTTTACCATGGATGAGTTGTTAGCGACTCCTCCGGGACTGAGGGCACAGACTCCCCCTCCATCTTCGAGAGTACAGCGGACTACTCCCCGATTTTCAGAGAGGTTTCATCCCTATGTCAAAGGAGACCCGGGGACATCTACTTCTATAGCTCCCCCACAAAAGCCGATGCCTGAGTCGGTTCCACCTCCAGCAGCACCACAGCCGGACATATCAGAGATCATTACCTCCATATTTGCATCTTTCGAGCATAAGCAAGAGGAGAGGGATAGGGCCCTCCTTGCTCAGGTTAGAGAGCGGGATAGAGCTATGATGGAGAGGCTTGAGCAGCAGCAGGGTGTGATCCAAGAGCAGGCCAGGGTCATAGATCAGTTGAGGCAGGAGCATACAGGGCTCCTTGAGCAGATAGCACAGCAGCAGGAGAGGCTGATGGATCAGTTGAGACGGGAGGTGAGGACCTCTCAAGATGAGGCAGCCCAGGGGATAGATACGACGCTCCAGATGATGTAGGAGTCGTTGGATGCCCTCAGATTCACGGTACAGGGAGTAGATAGAGCCGTCCATCCTATGACCTAGTACATCAGAGAGTTTCATCAGCAGACGGAGCAGAGGTTGGACCGTATGGGGACCGCCTCTAGTGATCAGACTTATCAGCTGAGTAGAGCTTTTAGAGAGTTGGGAGAGGTTGTCAGAGATAGCCTGCGGTTCATGACCACGTGTGCACAGCCCTTCTTAGATGGGCATGCTCGAGTGCAGTTCCAGTCACAGGTCAGAGCTCAGGCATCTCAGCCGCCTGGACCGACAGATCCCGCTAGTCAGCCATCTGCCTTAGAGGCCAGGCCTTTGGCACCTCCAGCGTAGCCCTAGGCAATCCATATATCAGATGACGAGGATCCAGAAGAAGAGCCCTCAGACTATCCACCTCTTTAGTTTTTAGGGAGCTTGACTGTCATCTCTCTTGTATTCATTTTTGTTATTATCATATTTGCATATACATTGTACAAAAATTATTTTCCTGTAGTAGAGAAACACTTATTATTAAATTTATGTGTTATTTTATCCGTATCTGTCATCTTTACTTCATTTCTTGTTAAAGCCAAATGACTGCATAATGAAATCAAAAACAAAACAATAAAAGAATAAAAAATAAGGAAATAATAGAAAGTAATAAATGACATCATAAAGACATTTACAAATTTATTAAGCAAGTCAAATTGACATATAAGTTAACCAAAGAGATTCTTGCACACAGGGACACTGTTTAACGATAATTGAAGAACAGACATAAACTACAATGAAGGGTAAGCGAATCGGACGCTACAACCTTCAAGATCAGAAATAGACCAGCCACTGTGCAAACCGAGATGAGATTAGCGGGGCACCAGCGATAAAACAGATCGCAATAGAGGATGGAGTTAGAGACACTTCACCTCACACCGCACAGGCCGAGATAAGGCTAGCGGGACAGACCAGCCACTGTACAGACCGAGACGAGGTTAGCGAGGTACCAGCGATAAAACAGATTGCAACAGAGGATGGAGTTAGAGACACTTCACCTCACACCGCGCAGGCCGAGATGAGGCTAGCGGGACAGACCAGCCACAGTGCAGACCGAGACGAGGTTAGCGGGGTGCCAGCAATAGAACAGATCGCAAACGGAGGATGTAGAGACACTTCACCTCGCTCCGTGCAGGTCGAGACGAGACGAGACCGGTAAGGGCACCTACATTTGTTCATCAACAAGCAGATCGAGTCGAGACCTGCCAGATGAACACACCGAAGGTAAGGATTGCTCCAGGTACGCTTTTCTTCCCTTCTTTCTCTGAATTTTGGCTCACCTAGGCACTTGTGCACTAGCCTCCCCAAAATTGGGGACAACTGTAAGCACCGTGTCCCGAGGCAGTCCAGATCAGAGATTACCCGATGAAGAAACCAATGCCTGGTTCCGAATAGATGGATGGAATTCGGAGATGTCGGTCCTTTGAGTTCACGAGAATTAAAGGTTTTTTGTTTGTGGTAAAAAGAAGCGGAAAATCGGGGGACTTTTTACTTAAATTTTGAGTTTTCTTCCACAGACGGTTAGATCGTAGGTCGCGGGGGCATTCATCGGTCATAGCGGCAACCCATCTCACTTGTCACGAGGGATGGGCCGTCTGTGAGTGTACCGACGGCCATGTGTCCGAACTAGCGAACACGTGTCCGTTGGCATGTGCCCGTCGGTAGGTCAGGCGCCCGTCGGTTAACCTCCGACGCCCGTCGGTCGTGTTTTTCTATAGAAAGGAAAATTTTACACTTTTGAGAGGTTGAAAAAATTCTCATTTACCCATTTATAGCAGAATCCGATTTTCACTCCAAAAAGGTTCAATAAATCTCTTTCTTTGGTTCTGTTTTCTTCTCGTGAAATGCGTGGGACCAAATCCAATCGAATTTTCATTCAAAAAGGTAAAATCTGAGAGTAAATATTCTGGACATGTGTTCTGTTTAATTTATTTAGTTATTCTTTCATATTTTTTTAACCTTGCTTGATTTTATTATTTATTATTCTCATAACTTTATCTTGATTTTTGGTTAATTTTGGACCTTTCTCTCACTAACATATTTATTATTTTGTGAAATGTCATTTCCTTGTTTTTTTCTTTAGCGAGTTGAACTTGAGACAATGGTCGCCGTTCACACCATGGGAGAATCCCTTTTGGTTTAATTCTGTAACTTTATTCTTTCATTTTGTTTATGTATTTGTTTATTCATAGTCTTCATTATGTATAGATTATTTTATCTCGCGCGAATAAAAAAAAACAAACGTTTTATAGTAATTAATTGGGATTTTTTTTAAACAAAGTCAAGGACCGATGTCCTTTTTTTTATCCAATGAATTCATCACTAAAAAATTATTTTCATAATAAATCAAAGTCAAGGACCAATGTCCTCATAATTAATTCCCCGGGTTTATGTATGGTTTGCATTTCTAAAATGGGAGTTGTATTCCGCTCCTAGTGTTATTGTATTTCATTTTAAATGTTTTTCTTTATTTTATCTATTTATCGCTTTCAAACATGGATAATTATGCCTTTAATTAAATTGCATCGTGTGAAGAGAAAGCGAATTAATAAGCTCAAAATTTAATTGTAAAATTAATCAAGGTAGAAATAGATGAGAAGTTCCGAACCCATCTCTGGTCTTTGGGCTCAACGAGGCGAGAGACCCATTCCAATGGGATCTCCAAGGCACCTCTTGTGTCCCGCCAAAAGACCTAATTAAAAATTCTAGGCTCCAAGGGAGAGAGGTTCATCCTCCAAGACCCCTTTTGGTTTGCCCAAAATGGATACATGCGCTGTCTTAGGCTCTCCGAGGCGAAAGGAACTTTTCCAATGTTTTATTAGGTGGCGACTCCATGAAACCTCTTTGTTGCCCAAAATAGATGCACTTGCAATTCGTCGCAAGTTGTCAACGAACCTCACTTGCCCGATCGCCCTCAAGCGGGCGGTCAAGGGGCGCCCACGGGGTTTGGCGCGTGTCACACATCGACTCTTAACGAAAGAACAAAATGAAAATCTTGGAATGTCAGAACTTATAATAAACGGAGTCGATCTTCGATTGGCAATGTCGGTTTAATAGGATAGTTGGGAACTGATTTGCAAGACAAATAGGACTAACCCCTGGTGTGTAGGGGATTAACACTTCGATGTTTTAGTCAGTAAAAACTTGGAGAGAAAAAATGTCCCTTGAATTGGGTAATATGCTGTGTTACCTGAGCTCAAAGTGTCTTGATATTTTTGTGAACGAAATAACTTACTTGAGTGGCCTACTTGAGTGTCAGAGTAGGTTTTCGGTGATATGACAGGGATAAGGCAGAGGAAATGGTGGCAGCGTGTGTCAGTAGGATGTTGAGGGAAGAGCCTAAGTAGTTTGATCACGTCACCTTCATGGTTTCCTTACTGAAGCTCCCTATCAATCATCACGCCTTCAAGATATTGGGCTTAAGTTTTACTGGACTTTCGGCTGGGCTCAGGCACTGATGGGCCTTAGGCTGGGCTTCATGTCGGGCCCAATAGGTGATAATATTTGGTGTATTATCAGTTGTCCCCTCTTTAAATGGATTCAATTGGATCTAAGCGTGAGACAATGATCAGGGGGCTATTGACAACTCATTTGCCTCGAGTCTCTCCGTTTGGATGCGCCATTTTAGACTTTTCGTCTATAATAACTGTTGCAATTAAAGCGTTTCTAAAAGGACAAAATGCTTTTTCAATTATTTGCCAAATTTTGAAAAAAAATTGTTATTTGGTTACCGATATCAATTTTCAAACTAAGGTTTTTTAATAATAAATGATTTACAAAGTGAAATTTACAATTTAATTAAGTTATTTAAACTTAAACTATTCTAAAAAAACTCGGATTATTATAATTAAACTGTGAAATCTCTTTAAAAGAACAATTAACTTTTACGAACGAAGCACTTTCACGTTAAAATTCAATAGAAAAAATATAAATACAACTTCTATAAATATAATCCAATGAAATAAAAATTCTATTCATGAAATTAAAATGTTCTCATATTACTAATATGATATTAGGTTATTAATTATTACTTTCAAGAGAAAAACATAAATTAAAATTTCGGTGTATATTTGAAAACCATCAATTTCATTAGTTAAGGCTAAATTAATTTTTTTTACTTCAATTGACACGCTTTCGCACTAATTAGTATAATTTTTTTGGGAGATAATTGATAATACAGAAATTGTATTCTTTTCTAAAGTAGGATAATGTAGTAATCCTATTCTTAATGGGAAAATTTCTAGTAAAAAAAGAATTTTTTTATGAAGAAATCAGTCTGAATTCTAATCTTTACAGGACATTAATTTATATATATAATCAAGATCCCATATTCAAAGGTATATTTATTATTTATATATAAAATATTGGTAACTGGACTCTCTGAACAGGAGATCGGTAGTGCCACTTCGAGCATGTGTTGCAAACCTGACTCTCGTTCAAAGAGTTGGGTAACCAGGCTCATTCGGATATCTGTCATATCAGTAGTTCGGTTACCATAAAAGTTCGGTATCAGAATATGGAAAGTCATCATTCATGGGTATTTTCCAGATATTGTGCAGATTCTGATCCCATAATGATAAAAAGTACCAAGAATCACTCAACGAATCACTCACAAATTAGGAATTAAGCACCAATCAAGAAATTAGGATGATTTCCTCCTATTCAGGATCCTACTTCCTATTTGGCTTAGAAAAAGAGCTCTATATAAAAAAAAGTAATAGATATATTCATCTCTCTCTAAACTTTTACATAGAATACTCATTCTTGTCAATTTACTGACTTGATCGTCGAAGCTTCCATCGTCGGACCGTCGGTCTTCTTGAGTTTTTAAGGTGACTTGCTTAAGAGGATCTTTCAAGAAGTCCCGTTGTTATCATTTGGTGCAGTGAGCGTGGATCGAATACGCGACCTTCAGATAACAAGTCATTCTTGCTTATAATGTGATCATTGGGCGACCTCTTTTAGTAGGAGTGGATGCTTACATTTCCATGCGTAAGCTGCTTATGAAGATACCTATTTCAGGAGGTGTAGCCGTACTTCGGGGAAATCAGAAGACAGCCCGAAAAACCTATGTCACGATACTGAAAGAGGCTGATCAGGCTCTGCTACTGGACACACTGGATATCCCAACAACCCGAAGTGTCAAGACTTTAGACTCACTTTAGGATGTGGAGCTCTCACCAGGGAAAGTGGTCAAGATGAGAGCTAACAAGAAGGGAAAAGAAAAAGAGTGACTGGTGGATGTACTCTCCGAGTTCACAGATGTGTTCGCTTGGGAACCTTCGAATATTAAAGGGGTATCTTCAGAGGTAATGAGCTACTCGCTCAATGTGCAACCTAACTGCAAGCCTGTTAAGCAGAAGAAGTGGAATCATGCTTCTGAGCGACAATTGGCAATATCTGAAGAGATCCACACACTGCTGAAGAATGGGTTTATTAGGGAAGTACTATACCCGGACTGGCTATCAAATGTTGTGCTAGTTAAAAAATCAAACGAAAAATGGAGAATGTGCGTCGACTTCACGGATTTTAACAAGGCTTGCCCTAAGGATAGGTACCCACTGCCGAACATAGATCTCCTGGTTGACTCCACTTCGGGATTTGAGGAATATGCCTTTCTGGATGCCTCGGCAGGATATCACCAGATCCCCATGAACAAGGCCGATGAAGAGAAATCTGTCTTTATCACACATCGAGCTACCTATTGTTACCGGGTCATGTCGTTCGGTCTGAAGAGTGCTGGTGCTACTTATCAAAGATTGATGAACAGAATGTTTGCTAGTCAGCTCAAAAGAAACGTGGAGATCTATGATTGTAAAGAGCAAGACAGTAGAAAACTTACCAATCAAGTTGGTTGAAACTCTCACGGTCTTGAGGAAGTTCGATCTGAAGCTCAACCCGGAGAAGTGTACTTTCGAGGTGCAGTCTGGCAAATTCATAGGATTTATGATCTCGAAAAGGGGAATAGAAGCTAACCCGGTAAAAATTCAAGCTATCATGGAGATGGAATCCCCCAAGTCAATAAGGGAGATAGAGAAACTCAACGGGAAGGTAACGGCTTTGGGAAGATTCATTTCTTGTTCGACTAAAAGATGTCTACCCTTTTACAATGCCCTCAAAAGAGTGAAGAATTTTAAATGGACTCCAGACTACCAAAAAGCATTTGAAGAGTTGAAACTTTTTCTCAGCACTCCACCCCTGTTAAGTCGGCCACAACCGGAAGAAACCCTTTACATGTATCTCGCTGTTTCAACCGGAGCCTTAGGTTCGGCTTTGATAAGAGAAGAAGGTAGCCAACATTTCCCAATCTATTACACCAGCAAGGTTTTGAGGGGCGCCGAGCTGAGGTACCCAATATTAGAACAGCTTGCCTTCGTGTTGGTGACGTTAGCTATCAACCTGAGGCTTACTTCCAGGCACACACTGTGGTTGTCCGGACAAATTCAAACCTAAGAAAGGTGCTACAGAAGCCGGAGGCATCTAGGAGAATTATTGAATGGGCAGCTCGGTTGGGAGAGTTTGATGTCCGGTATAAAGCACGTCCATCAATGGCAGAGTTACATGCACCCCCATAGAAGCCAAACCCATGTTAATGGAAGTTGTACATAGACGGAGCATCTTTATCCTCAGGTACGGAAGCCGAGGTAATCTTAATTGGACCTGGAAGGATAATAATCCGTGGAATGACCCACCTAGCAATCCAGGCAACCAGTAATGTTGCAGAGTATGAAGCTCTGAGCTTTGGACTACAGCTCGCCATTGAGGTAAAACCGAACTCATTAACTATTTTGTCTGACTCACAGTTGGTTGTTAGCCAAATACTTGGAAAGTTTAAAGCAAAGGACCAGTCGATGATCAGATACAAAGAGTTAACAGTCGCACTCCTCTCCCAACTAGAGAAACTGGGATGTGCATGGTCTATCGAGCAAATACCCCAGGCAGAGAATGAGGAGGCAGATGCTTTAGCTAAGCAGGCATGCCTCCAGAACCAGGCATCTGCTTCAGACATCATCTGGTCTATCCTATCGGCCCCAAGTCACGAAACATATAAGGTTCACTTGCAAGAACCGATAGACGGATGGCGGCTCCCAATTTACCAGTACTTAAGCACTGGATCTCTTCCAGAGGATTAGGTTCAAGCCTGAAAAATAGTTCAACGGTCCAGCCATTATGCAATTCTAGATGATCAATTATATAGACGATCTTTTTCAGCTCCTTGGGCAAGATGCTTGAGCATGGAAGAGGGTGATTATGTATTGAGAGAAATCCATGAAGGTATCTGTGGGGCACATGAGGGGCATAGGCTGTAGCTCGAAAAGCATTGCTACAGGGGTATTATTGGCCAAGCATGGAGAAGGATGCAAAAGAACTCGTCCAGAAGTGTGATAAGTGTCAAAAGTTTGGCAATCTGAGCCATTAGAAGCCTACCTCTCAGGTTCTAATATACAGCCCTTGGCTATTCGCTTAGTGGGGCATCGACATCATAGGCCCTTTTCCTTTGGCAACTGGACAACGAAAGTTCTTAGTTGTGGTAGTTGACCACTTCACAAAGTGGGTAGTAGCAGAACCTTTAGCTACAATCACTCCGGCAAACATTATCAAGTTTATTCAGAAGTTCATCATCACAAGGTTTGGGATCCCGCACTCAATTATAATGGACAATGGCAAACAGTTTGATTGCACGTCATTTAGAGGATATTGCTCGGAGTTGAGGATCCAGCTCTGCTTTACTTCAGTGTACCACCCGCAGTCAAACAGGATAACCAAGGTAACTAACCGAACTATACTTGCAGGACTGTAGAAAAGACTTGATGCATCGAAAGGCCTCTAGATAGATGAACTTTACAATGTTCTGTGGACCTACCAAACATCACCAAGATCGGCAACGGGAGAGACACCTTTCTCACTCACATATGGGACATAAGCTGTTATTCCTTGCGAGATCGGTATGCTAAATATCCAGACTTTGAGCTTTGATAAATGATGCAAACCTGCTATATCAGCTAGACAGATTGGAGGAATAGAGAGAGTCTGTTCAGATACAATCTGCCGCCTATAAACAAAGGATGTCATCCTGCCACGATCGAAACATAAAACCGAGGACATTCAAAATCGTGCAGCTTGTTCTCAAGAAAGTGGTTGCATCCCAAACATTTGTGGGGGTGGGAAAGCTAAACCCTAACTAGGAAGGTCCTTACATAGTGCATGAAGTCAGGGGTGGAGCATACAGGCTGAAGGACTTCTCTGGAAAGATACTTCTTCATGCATGGAACATTTCAAACTTGAAGATATATTATCAGTAATGCCGAATCTGTAGCTCGGCTTTACACTCTTAATGCTCACTCAGCTATTACGCCATCGAGCATTTTTGTCTAGTATTGTATTCCACTTAGCTCGACTTTATCGCCATTAAAGCAATTGTACTAGCAAAAATATCAATAAAAGAGGAATATTCATGGAAAAACTGTCTTCTATTATGTTATCTACAATATGGTTGCTCTAACTCGGCAATTTCGCCATTGAGCAACCGAATGCTATTCCAACAACTTCAATTCAATTATACCGCCGTCATGGCACATATTCTCATATGCAACAATAAGATCATCTATATCACTCACTCGGCTATAACGCCATCGAGCATGTTTTGCTAAATGTTGTTTTTCGCTAAGCTCGGCTACAATGCCATAAAAGCCCTCAATTTCTATAACTTATCACAAAGCTCGGTTATATCGATATCACAGTATGTGCTCTAGCATTTACCGAAGAGCTCGCTCGGCATTATCGCTATGAGAGCATCGGTTCAATTGATTACTACATAATGCGGCTATACATCATTTTGAGCATTATCTAACAGCTCATCTATCAGTTGATTATGTCATCACTTAGATGGCAATTTCATCAATTATCTTATTAGCAATAATAACGTTATCAAAACCAAAGTACTTTATAACAGCTCGGTTGTGATCATCATTCGTTCCGCGTTATCATTCGGATAAACATTCAGTTTGCTATTTCATTTGCGCAGGAATGCTAAATTGAATGTGTAGTACTATTGTTAACAATAACAGTTCAAAGATCTCAAAAATAACAAGTAAAAGAAAATTCAAATTTTATTAAGTTGGGCGCAATACAAATTAGCCTATTCATCTGGATACACTTCGTTCGACCAAGACCAATCCATATCGGGATATCGCTCTTTGACAGCGTCGATAAGTTTCTGACTATACGTAAGACACTTGTCAACAGCTAACTCCAACGACTTATAATTAAGCTTGGAATATTTTTCTTCCAGCTCGTTTTTGCCTTCTTAACCTCCTCGAGCTTTGTTTGTACTTTCTTCAGCTCGGCCTCCACTTAAGTTTTTCCTCGCTCGTTCATAGCAGCTTTTTCCTCAGCTTCTGCAACCTTTTGCAACGCATTGGTGGCTTTAACCTCAGCCTCCATAGCCCTCTTCTCGCTATCTTTCCACTTAGCCTCCGCGGTATTAGCTCGGAATCTCTGACCGGCCACAGCTTGCATTTCCTTCTTCTAGGCCATAATCAGCTTATTCATCTTAGCGATGGTAGCTTCGCCAATCATTGACCCTTGTGAAGGAACAATTGAGGACTCAGAACATATGGTAATCAAAACAGGTCGAAACATGATTTGAGATCGGAAGCTTACCTCAATCTGATGCCTCTTGATAGCAGTTCTTAACTCCTCGGCATTATAGCGCATATAAGGGGCAATCCCCTTCGGAGGACAGGAAATTTGGTGCACAAAATCGCAATAGACAGGGTTGTCATGCGAGTAATCATCCCCTTCTTCTGCCCATATGTCGCAAACCTCATCGGCGAGGGCTCTTATGTCCCTTATTTCGGGCTTATCACGGGATGTCCCTGCTCTTGCATTGTCCTCAGGGGATAAGGGCCTGAAAGTTGTCGGGGGTTCGGCTAAAGGAGCAGCCATTATTTGGTTTGGGCTCGGAGTATCGCCAGGCACGTCAATCGGGACAAAGCTGGAGGCCGAGGCTATGGGGGGAGGCCGCTGTGGGGGTCTCCTGTGAAATCTCAATAGGCGTTGGGCGAGCATGCATTTTTTGCCTTTTGGCCCTCATCATCTCCGTCATGCTCGGCATATCAGTTCTCTTCATTTTTGCAAAAAACCAAACAATGAGAAAGTATTAGAACAGAAGAGTTGTTAAAAGAAAATACATCTTCTATGACGCCGAGATGATTCTATCCGTTCTAAACCGGACATGAGCTAATCCCTTATATCAATTTTGGTCTGAGCCAAAGCTCTCCATTGGGTCAGAGTTCGCTCTTCCTCATCAGTAAGAAGAAGGGGGTTATCGTTCTTATTGATATACCGACCCCATGTTGTCTGGAAGTTGAAGTTATTGTTGCTCTCGACAATGAAGAATCGGTTTTTCCAATTCTTTAGAGATTTCGGGTTCCCTGTGAATACCCCATAACCAGATCGGGCCTGAACATAGTTGTGTTGTGACCCAGAGTCCGACCACATGAGTAGCCTAGAACAACTGAACTGTCAAGTCAATGTCATTATTGGCTGCCCACATTTGCAAGGCGGATATAGTTTGCCAAGCATTGGGATGAATTTGGCCCATGGTTAAACCATAGTGATTTATCAGTTCGATTTCAAAGGCTGTTGGGGGAAGGCTCATTCCAGCATCGAAATTAGCCTCGTAAACTGCTATGGTTTTTCTGCCCGAGAACTTTGTGTTAGCTTGGACGCTGGCCCCAGGTGCTCGAATCCTATAGCTTTTAGGAATCCCCAAACTCTCGTGCAGTTCCAACATCTCGCTGCTCTTCACGACCGAGCTTATGCTCCCTACTAGGGGATTCCTCCTGGGCTCTTTCTTCCTTGGTGGCTCTGGTTGGCTGGTACCAGGAGGCTCTGGTATATCATCGTGTAAAAGGCCCTCCTCTACTCTCACCCTCTCAGATGAACTCTCAGAAGCATTCATTGTAAGAAAGAAAAAGGAAGGTAAAATACTAACTTGAAATCGAAAGGGAATAGTGGAAGCTTCAGAAGAAGAACGATCAGAGACGAAGAATCAGGCCAGATGAAGTCAAAATCGCACAAGAGAGAAGTGAAGAGAATAAAGCAAGAAAAATCGAAATCCCTAAGAAAAACGAAAGTGGAAGAGAGGAGAAGGGACTGATATTTATAGGAAAACTGAGCCACTCAGACGCGGACAGATGGCAAGCGCTGATTGGATGATTTAGCAGTAATTACCACTTGCGCGATTGCCGAAGAGACGCCATCACTTCAGTGCCTGACATAGCCGTCAGATCACAGTGAACGAAGCGCCTATCCACGCTTTTTAAGGGCCACGCATACAGCTATCTTCGAAGCGTTATAAGCTATTACCCACGCGCTCTCTTTGAGTGTCAGATCAATGCTCTAATGACATGAATGTCATCACCTGAGCGGGGGACTTATGGTAACCGGACTCTCTGAACAAGAGATCGGTAGCGCCACTCTAAGCACGTGTTGCAAACCGGACTCTCGTTCGAAGAGTTGGGTAACCAGGCTCATTCGGATATCTGTCATATCAGTAGTTCGGTTACCATAACAGCTCGGTATCAAAATATGAAAAGTTATCATTCATGGGTATTTTCCAGATATTGTGCAGATTCTGATCCCATAATGATGAAAAGTACCAAGAATTACTCAACAAATCCTCACAAATTAGGAATCAAGCACCAATCAAGAAATTAGGATGATTTCCTCCTATTCAGGATCCTACTTCCTATTTGGCTTAGGAAAAGAGCTCTCTATAAATGAAAGTAACAGATATATTCATCCCTCTCTGAACTTTTTACACAGAATACTCAGTCTTGTCAATTTACTGACTTGATCGTCGGAGCTTCCATCGTTGGAACCTCGTCGGTCTTCTTGAGTTTTTCAGGTGACTTGCTTAAGAGGATCCTTCAAGAAGTCCCGTTGTTATCAAATATTAAATTTAAAATAATTAGAGGATAAAGAGGACATTTCAATTTATTTGTACTTTTTTTTATATATATTTAGTCGAGTAATTATGGTCCCCAAAATTTGTCTAATTTCAGCAAAGTGTCATTTTTATTCTTGTGATAAATACTTTAAAAAAATTTCCTCCAAAATGGAATTTTCTCTCCATATAATAATATAATTAATTACATATAATTATAAATTAGGAAAATTTTTACCCAAACCGAATTTGATTTTTTAATGAAAAAAATCAATAATGAATTGTCACGTGTGATTGTTGACTATTTTTTCACTATTTTTTTTTTAATTTCTCTATTCATTGTTGCATTTTGCTATTAACTTAATTTATGATTTTTTTATTTATGATTTTTTTCTTTAGTTTTTGGTCCTATTAAATGAAATATTTGAGGAAAAAGAGAGAATACTTCATGGATTAATGGTACCTCTTCAAGCACAAAATTAATATATATATATATATATATAATTAATAGTTAATTAGAAAAAAATTTATTGATTTTTTAACTTAATTTTTTCTAATTATATATATATATATATATATATATATTATTCTTCTTTTCATTTAATTTTATTGATTTTTTAACGTAATTTTTTCTAATTAACTATTAATTATCATTTGATGACCTTCGGCATCTAAAGAACAAGTAAAATGAATAGAGGAAATTACACCAAATATCATGTTTTTAGATTTTTTTTCAAAAATATAATTTTTTTTATACTCTTTCATAAATATCACTTTTTAAATTTCTATTTTCAAAAATATAACTTTTTTTTCTTCACTCACCCGGCTCTCCCAACAGTTCTCAGTCTCCTTCTACTCTGTCTCTTTATGCTTCTACCTCTCTGGCATATTTCTCTTTCCTTTTCTAGCATTCATATTTTTATTTCCTTCCCCATCATTCTCTTTCTCCTTCTCTGGCTGGATTGTAGTCCGGTGAGATTATTTTCCTCAATTTTTGTGCTATAAATTGATTTTATTATACTTCAATCAATTTTCTTTTTTGCTGCCACGAGAATTGCATGCATAGAAAATCGATATGAAGGCCAATAATTTTGTGAGGGATTTTTCGATTTTTTTCTCATTTAGGTTGTTACTCATAATTTTACCGAATTTTATATTATTGATTCACATTTTTCTATTTTTTGTGTAAATCCCTCCTGGGTTAGTGGAACTGACTGGAATTTTTTGTACAATTTATTTTTCGTAGTTTCATTTGGTTAATGTGATTGAAGATTTAGGTTGCTCAATTCAAGAACCTGAAGGAAAGATTTTCTTGTTTAATTGGTGATGTTATGATTTTCTTGTTCTTAATTTGTTGAATAATTGATTTTTCATGTTTATCCACATTTTTATCCTTTATTTCTGACTTAGTGCTAATGTGAATTTAATTTTTTTAGTTGAAAAGTTTGATGAAGCAAACAATGCAGAAGCGGATTTCATTAGTAGAGAGGACTTGATAGCACAAATAAAAGGAGGATTCATGGACTTCGACAAATTAATTGCATCTCCAGATATAATGCCTTAGGTGTTGCTCTGCTTATCTGTTTGTATTTTAAAGCACATATTAACCAACTTCAGTACAGAGCAAGATTCATTATTCTTTAGATTTCCGGATAATATTCAATTTGAGAAGTTTGCTTAACTTTCATTGGAACATACAGATGTGTTTTTGCGATTAAGAAAAAGTATCTGATGCTTTCTTATATGCAAATCACCAAGTTGTAAATTCTCCTTTTACTTTCATTGTTTTTATTCAAGTAATACAATGATAAACGGTCTAGTTTTGATATATCTTTGGATTGTACATCTTGCATTTTAACTTTAACGATAATATAAACTTTCAAATTCTCAGTATCTTTAGTAACTTGCTATGTATTTTGACTCTCGCTTCATCCAGATTTGTAAAACATCCATGCTTAAATACCAATCTGTTTTTTTTACTGATGCAGATCTATCTACCCATTCTGTTCATGGGATAATTAAAGTAGTTTTATTTCTTGCTTCTGCTGGATCTAGTGAAGATGATGAGTTTGCTATTTTGAGGCTAAGGAATTTTTGAAGGGAAGAGGGCTTGATGTCTGTTCAGATTGACAAGTGCTCATATTTATATATTAGATAGTCAATGGCGAAGTCTATTGAAGTCTTTTGCAATCTGTCAGCTGGATGTGCAACAGAATGCCATGTTTTGCAACCTTATCAAAATTTTATTGACAGTGACAATAGAAAAGCTAATTAAATTCTTGGACTGTGTAGGGGAACATTGTTCTATTTTCATTTCTTTTTACCAATTTTGCTTTTGCTGTACTTTTGGTTTCAGGAACAAACAACTGTTTTCTTCCCTATTACTTTTGGGCGTTGAATGGCTAATGGCCTTGCACCATTACATTCAAATTATACAAAGATTAGTGCAAGTGATGATTGTTGTTGCCATTGCACTTTGCTATTTCTCAAAGACTAATGTAAATGATGATTATTGCTGCCAATGTACTTTATTATTTCTGGAATCATTTTTAACGAAATGTTTAAACTTTTACTGTTTCTCAGTCTTACAAATTGGCGATAGTTTTAAAGACCAAAGTCAGGTGTTATTCAAAATTATATAATACTTTCTTTAGACAAAACCCGCTCATTCGCATGCAGAGTGGGAGATGTTCATGAAAATCACTGGCACATTGTAATTTCTCTTATTAACTGAAAGCTGATAGGGAGATGATATATGGCAAGTATATCAAATTCGGCAACATATAAAATATCTGAATTCTCCCCGTGTTCTTTGAACACGGGTGATTTTTAAATTATGGAGTCTTAAGTAATGACACAATTATGTGCCATATATATATATATATATATATATATATATATATATATATATATATATATATATATAGCTAGTTATATAGCTAGCCTGTAATTTATAGAACTCAGTATCTGGATATTTATCATTTAACTTCATAATTGATAAGGTTTTACAAGTATATATTACTCAAGTTTTCATCTTTTCTAATCCGCCTGCCATTAGTGCCAAAATTTTCCTTTCTGTAGCAACAATTGGAGTGCCAGACTATTAAATCCTCGGTAAATAACTTTCTTGGTTATGACCCTTATCTCTTTATAACATATTTAGATTTTGTTTCAAAAATACAGCTCTTTTTTTTTTTAACTCTTTCATAAATTTCACTTTTTAAATACTATGTCGGATGTTAAACTTTTCATAAAATTGCACGAAATAAAAAAATAGGTATTATACATAAAAAAATAGGAACTATTATAAATCAAACAGCCCGACTCTCCATTAGATGCATTCTCGTCAATAGCTGTTCTGGTCTCTACAGTCGAATATACATTAGACATTATAAATACAACTACAAAGGCTTCTGATTAACCAGATAAAGTTTCATTAAACACACAAACATCCTACAGTGCATGTGAGCACACTAGTAATCAGTTGAGTAATTGAAGAAATATACAAGTCGAAAGAGAAAGGGTGAACCTGGGTTGCCAGATAAATATTATTCAAATGAGGAGGATAAATTTAAACAATAGCTCGATAAGCATTTCTCCTCCCGTCAGTACTCTAAAAACAATTAGTTTAACCACCGAAAGGTTTTTGATCAGAATTTAATTTACATAAATGAAAAGCAGGAAGTTAGCTAAGAATGAGTCAAACTATATGCCAAAATCAAAGAAGTAGTTTGACCGATCAACCATACAAAGTTCAAGAGCACTTCTTCTAAGCAGATATCTGTAGAAAAGATAATCCAGTACAAGAAGTAAGAAAAATAAATGACAAAATACAACATAGAGATCTGCACAAAGACAATGCCATAAAATAACAGCTATTCGAAAGAAGGGAAAGTAATTTATCAATATAAAGATGAAAATTAAGCATATGATCCTTCAGAAGGCAGATTTAGATAGCCACCTCCATGCCGACTCATGACAGAAGCTTAGCGTTACGAGTCGTTACCATGGTGCCGACTCGTGACGGAGAATAAAGAGTACGAGTCATCACCTCCATGCCAACTCATGACAGAGGATAAAGAGCACGAGTCGTCACCTCCATGCTGACTCGTGACAGAGAATAAAGAGTATAAGTCGTTACCTCCGTGCCAACTCATGATGGAGACTAAAAAGTACGAGACATTACCTTCGTGCCGCTCGTGAAAGAGACTAGATGTATATTGTGCGTATGCTAGAAGTGTACTATATGTATATTGTTGGTATACTGAAAGGGTACTAGATATATATTGTTCATCTACTAAATGTATATAGTGTATATACTAGATGTGTACTAGATGTATATAGTATGTATACTAGATGTGTACTAGATGTATATTATGCGTATACTAGTTGTGTACTATATGTATATTATTGGTATACTAAATGTGTACTATATGTATATTATGTGTATACTAGATGTATATTGTACGTATACTAGATGTATTTAGTGCGTATGCTAGATGTATATCATGTGTATACTAGATGTATATAGTGCATATACTATATGTGTACTATATATATATTGTGCGTATACTAGATGTATATAGTGCATATACTATATGTATATTATGCGTATACTAGATGTGTACTAGATGTATATTGTTCGTATACTAGATATATATAGTGCATATAATAGATGTGTACTAGATGTATATTATTCATATACTAGATATATATAGTGCGTATACTAGATGTGTACTAGATGTACATTATATATATACTAGATGTATATAGTGCGTATAATAGATGTGTACTAGATGTATATTGTTCATATACTAGATGTATATAGTGCATATACTAGATGTGTACTAGATGCATACAGTACGTATACTAGATGTGTACTAGATGTATATATATGTGTAATAGATGTATATTATGTGTATACTAGATGTATATTGTTGGTATATTAGATGTGTACTACATGTATATAGTGCGTATACTAGATGTATATTATGCGTATACTAGATGTATATAGTGCGTATACTATATGTGTACTAGATGTATATTATGCGTATACTAGATGTATATAGTACAATACTAGATGTATATTATGCATATACTAGATATATATAGTGCATATATTAGATGTGTACTAGATGTATATTATTCGTATACTAGATGTATATAGTGCATATAATAGATGTGTACTAGATGTATATTGTTTATATACTA
Organism: Excoecaria cochinchinensis; assembly: GCA_947683425.1. Classification (NCBI taxonomy): domain Eukaryota; kingdom Viridiplantae; phylum Streptophyta; class Magnoliopsida; order Malpighiales; family Euphorbiaceae; genus Excoecaria; species Excoecaria cochinchinensis. The sequence continues at coordinate 1,672,449 of CANTUQ010000073.1, forward strand.
GATGTATATAGTACGTATATTAAATGTGTACTATATGTATATTATATGTATACTAGATGTATATAGATCGTATACTAGATATGTACTATATGTATATTGTGCGTATACTAGATGTGTACTTGATGTAAATTGTTAGTAAATTAGATGTATATTGTGCGTATACAAATATTAAAAATAAATTGATTGCCACAAATAAGTGAAAACAAAAACACTTAAACAACAAATCGAAAAAAAAAATGAAAAAAAGGTAGAAAAATGAAACTAAATGTTATATATTTTAGTTAATCAACTAACTATACAAGCAAGTAATTAAGCATCGTAAGATAAGCTAGCTAACCTATCCACAACGAGTTTTATTGTTCCTTGCTATATATTTGTTGTCTCAATGTTTCTTGTAATTGAATAATTAAAACCATTAATGAATTAAATATCTTCCTAAAATTATTTAATTAATGTAAATTGGTAGGGTATTGAGAAATAGAGAATAGCTAGCAAGAAATGTATAATAATGAAGAAAACAAACAAATATTTCCCTCATATCCTTATATATATATATATATATAATGTAATCAATCAATTATCAATTTGACAATTTATCATGCCTGTCACTTTACGTATATAGCATATACCTGCATTTAACATTAGAGATTGGGTTATCACTATGTTCTTCATAATATTATTTAGCAATGATATTTTAACAATTAGTGGGAAGGATTATTCTCTCTAAATAAGAATTTTCTTATAGTGCCACGCTCCATTCATGGGCTGAGCAAATAATAAGAAAAAGGGAAATTACTCGCAAAAGTTGAAGATATTGCCAAGAGTGGCAAAACCATTTGTTTCTGCTGCAACTCTATCAATTTCAGACCATGGCTACTTTATGGTGTTGTAGCAACTCTCACTAACACTCTGCATTATCAAGATTAATAACATCATATATAAAGATTTAAAGAATCAATTCATGTGATTGAATGGTGTTAAACTGATGATTATACTAATTGAATGATTTTGTTACCTTAAAATCATTGCTGATAACTACATAAAATGCATTTTGTGGTGTGATATCATCAAAGTAAAGAACTGGAGCAGATGATGTTAAGGCCCCGACGACAATGTGAGGATATTTTAGACAAAACCACAAAGCAAGCACTATATATAATAGACACAGCAAAATAATATCAGTAAAAATTAAATGAAATAAAAAAGATATGAAGTTATTTTTTCGTTGCAAAAATATGGTTTTCGTTTAGGTACAAAATAATCCTTTGCTAAATTTAGCTACGGATAGAAAATCTGTAGCAAATTTCTACCTATGGCAATATAGCTACCAATTTATTTTGGTAGCAATTGTTTTTCATTTAACTACAGATTTATCGGTTGTTAAGCTGTGATTTTCACTTTTGCCAGGCATCTTCATGTATACACAAATCTGATTTCAAACTTATTTGATAAATTACCTGATAGTTCACTATGAAACATCCTAAGAGACTGACAATATTCATGACAATTATCGTGATCAGCAAGACTTAATTTCCAGTCCACCCATAATCAGTGATTGAGAAACCAAATAAACATAAAAAAAGGCAGATATGCACACAAACACATACTTGTACAAGTATACAGTAGTTGGAGAACCTTCAATAAGTATAAAAAGAATTCTGTGAAGACCCAATGCCACTTTCGATAAGAGTAGAATAGTGGCTATGATGTAAACATTAAATGTTAACACATCTCATTTATATCTTGGCAAAAAGAATATTACACATTAAGCTTGCGATGAATAATATATCACAACCACATGACATAACAGACGCATAGAGTTTTTCTTATATATATGAAGATAATTTTTCTTATATATATTAATAATATATCCATATATGAAGATAATTCTTCTTATCATACATAAGTTTTATGTTTCTTTAGTATTAACTGCAGTCTGGAGATTAAACAGGTTGAAGTTCTATCAATTTTGAACTAGGTTTTGGCAAAACATAAACCTTCAATCTAAGAGAGCAATCTTAGAGATAAAGCAGTCCCAGGCCGTCCAAGAAATTATCAAACAAACACAGAATACAAAGTATAAACCAATATAGCAACTCTTGCATCAAGTTCTCACTTTTACTCATTTTGTAGGGATAAGCAAAGAAATTTAAACATAATATGAAGTAAAATGCAAGATAAATAAAACATAATTAAAGATTAATTAGGCCTCCTTTTCTAAAATGCTTAATAATACAACTTTTGCTTTTTACTTAACAAATAAAAAATCTTCATCTTTCTATGGAAGCAAAGTAAGCTACTCAACAAATTTTGGAAAATACTAATCGAAAACATTTATCTTAATTTTGCTTACCAATAACTAAATAAAGAAGCACACTGTGAAAATCATTTGAATCCAGTAAAAAATCCTAGTTCAATAAATTCCTAGTAAACCCACATTGAATCAAAATGATTAGTGTAAAAGTAGCTCGGAGGCTTATCAGGTCTCAAAAATGACAGCAAACATAAAAGAAAAGAAACCATCTAGCAATTAGAAAAAAAGGGAAAAAATATAAACCGAAAGAGAAAATAGCAAAGTAGAACATACCATCTTCTCCTAGAATAGCAGAAGCAAATAGAGCAAAATAAATGATAAATGAAGCGAACCATTTGGTTCTGGTTGAGCTATGAACAGTCTTCTTTGATGTCGTTGGCGAAGTAGTCTCTCTCTGTTTTGTGTGTGTGGGTATGAATGGGCAAAACAGTCTAGTTTATAGAGAAAGTAGGAAGAAAAAGAATCAACAACGCATCTGAAATCAAAAAACAGCAGGCAATGGCCACTAGAGAATGGAGTCGACCAGCGTCGACAGGGGTAACAGGAATGTGAGAAACATGAAAGGAAAGTGAGAAAGAGGAAAGTGAGAAAAAGAAACGTTAAAATGGTTTTTTTTTTGGTTTTAGGTTATATAAAGTGTTATTTTTGAAAAAAAAAATTGTATTAATGAAATTTAGATTTTAAAATGTTGTATTTTGGAAATATTTTAAAAAGTGTGTTTTTTTTTTTGTAATTTTTTTTTGTATATAATTATGTAAAGATCCCAAATGAATATCACTAGTAAGATAATAGGAGATAACAAAATCCATGAATTTGAGTTATAATTATACTTGTCAATTTTAATCCGAATTTTAGTTTTGATTAAAATCCATCCAAAAAAGTAATTTAAATTCAACCCAAATCCAAAAGGCACATAACAGATTCGAAATCCAAATGGATTGATTTAAAAGGATCGAGTCACGAACCATCTAATGAATTTTTGTTTATAAATGTTATTTTTATTTTTTTCAATCATTAGGATTAATTCAATTTTTTGTTTAAAAAATAATTCTCTCTGTTAGTGCTTGAAACACATTAATTTCATAAAATTTTATAAAATTCATTTGTAATTTTTATTTTTTATACTTGGAATGCAAAAAAAAAAAAGAAAAAAAAAGGAATTGAATTAATTCCATGGAATTCATCATTTTTCACCAAATTTCACCAAAATAGCTAGAATTTGCAAATGAATTTAATATTTTTAAGAGCTATATTTGAAAAGACTATAATACTCTTTTAATCATTTATTAAAAATAAATTATTTTTGTGCAGTTAACGCAGTGTGTTCTTTCTCTTCCGCCACTGTTGTTCTCTTTTTGCTACTACTGTTCTTCTCTCACCCAAAGCCACCATCACCGGATTTTGACTCACCTCTGTTGGACTTTCACCAACCATTTTCATTGGTTGTCAGTATATATGGCTTTTTTTTTGTTTTATTTTCTATTTTTTCTAAATTATGACTGAAGAAGGAGTCATATCAACCTTTATAAAATGCAGTTAATTGATCTGTTTAAGTTTTAATAGTATATTTTTAGAGACAGATTAATCATCAATATTGCTTGTAGGCACTAGTCATCATATTCAATTAAAAATCGAATTATTAAATTTAAGGAGTAAGATGGCATAATAACATCGTTTTTCTCTTTTAGATGTCGTTATTAAAAAATTATTCAATTTAATTGTTTTAATAAATATTAAATATAAATATATTACATATATATATATGTGATATTTTTTTAATTATATTATCATTGATTCAGTGTTTGTCGAAAATTTTAAAATAATGATTAATGATTGATAATTTTTTTTATGAGTAATTGGAAGAAAGTATCAAAATTGGCATTGATGATATTTTAGGAAATAAAATAAAAATGAATTCCTTTATTCATTTATTACAAGCATAAAAGTAATGAATTCATTTTCAATTCTATGTTTTAGTAATTTTATTACAAGTATAAGAGTTCATTTACAAACGAAAGAAATTGTGGAATTCATTTGTAAATGAATTCCACAATATCTATGTTGTATCATTTTGCTAATGTATATAAAATTTGTATTGCTCTAAATTATTTAATTTTCATTTTCCAATTCTTTCAAAATTTAGCTAACAAAAGTTTGTAAAACAATATATATATATATATATATATATATATATATATATATATAAATTGTGGAATTCATTTGTAAATGAATTCCACAATATCTATGTTGTATCATTTTGCTAATGTATATAAAATTTGTATTGCTCTAAATTATTTAATTTTCATTTTCCAATTCTTTCAAAATTTAGCTAACAAAAGTTTGTAAAACAATATATATATATATATATATATATATATATATATATATATATATATATATATATATATATATATATATATATATATATATATATATAATGTAAATTATTTGATCTTCTGTTTCCTCTTTTTTTAAACTGAGTTGACTAAATTTTATGAAATAATATTGTTAATATTGTTTTTGGTACACACACACACACATATATATATGCAGGTAATGTATGTATACATTCAAATATACTTATGTATGTAGGAACCTACTTATACAAACATATGTAGGGTAAACCAATAAATAAGCACCTGAACTTATCAATAAAAATTATTTGAGCACTTAAATTCTTAATGTGACCATATAAGCACTTGAATTTGTTTATTATGCAAAAATAAACACAAATTTGTAGTTGCCTGAAATTTGAGATGCTTGTGAGTTACAAATGCATTGATGTGGCAAATAAATCTATGACATTATGACATAACATCTTGTCCCGTGGCTTGATTATAAGAGGCATCAATATTGATCTTATGAAAAGAAGGCAAAGGACAATTCCAACCAACCAAAATATGAGCTTTAGAAACCTTACTCTAATGCAACAAATCAGTGAAGGCATTAGTAATTAAATAAGTATAAGAAATAGCATCCTGACTAAGAACAAAAATTGGCTTAAAAGTCTAGTTGAACACAACATCATTACATCTCTTTCACATTATCCAGCAACCAACTCCAAAGAGGATAGGCAAGGCACTCTATGCATCTTCACCTTATTAATCAAACCGCAAATTAGTAGAAATTTAGTCACCTATACTCAAAGAATCATTAAAGGACCAGTCCCAATCATTGGAATTAAGAACAAAAATCCAAAAATTATATGCTGGGAAGTAATTGCGAAGCACACATGAAAGTTAGATTTAGGAGCAAAGGTACAGACACCACAAACATTAGAAGGGCCAAAATGTCTGAGAACCCTTTCTACATTAGTAAGGATACTGCTATTAAAAACTTGCCAAAAGAACACGTTTATCCTATGAGGAATAGCCCATTTCCACAAAAGAATCCCCGGAGTACCAAGACCATGATTAGATTCACTAGCAAGAAAAAGGTAAGCAGACTTAATACTAAAACAACTTGGAAAGAACATTATCCAAAAGACCTGAGCATTAGCTTTCAAATTTGAAAGAGGACAACACACAACTACATGCATAAATACACTGTAAGGGAGGTATTACCCTATTCATAAATAAAAAAAATTCACCGGTTTGTTAATTAAACTCTCTTCCACTTGCATAATATAGACACCGGATCCTGAGACTGTCCAGATCAGAGCTAGTCAGTGATGAAATTAACGCATGTTCACAAGTAAAAATATTAAAAGTAATGGTTTACTTGTCAAAATTGCATTTTAAAAATAATAAAAAATTGCATTTTAAAATATACAAATAATAAAAAATAAAAAAAGAAGGTTGAAAGTGTTAGTGTTTTTGTCAAAATTACTTTAAAAAAAATTCGAAAGTTTAAGACTACCATCGCGCGAGGACAGGGGTGCAGCATGCGCGGGGGCGTCCCTGAGGCAGCGCTCGCTGACACCGCCCCTCGCCTGCACGCAGCGCGCACGCTGATGCACGTCTTGCCCACCCCTCATCTCGCCTCTCCAGGCCATTCCTAGCTTTTTGGCTGCCGGAAATGCATTTTTCTACCAAAAATCGGATTTTTTGGGCAAAATTTGATTTTTAATCCTTTTTTTAGGGATTTTCAAGGTTTTTTTTTTTATTTTTAAAATTTAAATAAGAATTTGATGTAAATGTAATTTCTTCTCCTAAATTAGCTAAGTTTTTTTTCTTAAAGTGATATAAATAGAAAATAAAGAAAGAGAAAAGGGAGAGACATTTGGTGGCATTTTTCTTTTCTTCTTCAAAAGAACTTTTTGGTTGCATTTTTTCAATTTTTTTCTTGTTCAAGAGAATTTTTCTAAGGTTTCAAGTTGATTTTTCTTAACCAAAAATTATTCTTGAGACAAAAAAAAATTTGTTCTCGAAAATTTTAATTTTCTTCCATTATTTTTAAAGCAAATTTTCTTGAGTTTTCTTTTTTGAAATAAACCTCCAATTTTTATTTTATTAATTCTAATTTTGTGGATTTAGACAAGTAAATCAATCATTTTTTTTTCTTCCATTAAATTCAAATTCCGAGAGTAAATATTCTGAATTCGATTTTATATTTTTTATTATTTTATTTATTTATAATCAATTAATCACCATGTATATCTTTGAATCCATTGATTATTTATTTTTTTTATGTGATTTTAGTCATAGATTTAATATTATGTAGCATTTTTTTCATTTTATTTTTTATTCTATTATTTACTTGATTGTTCATCTTTTATTATTATTATTATTATTATTATTATTATTATTATTATTTATGTTCTTATGTGTGTAATTTATTAATCTATTAATTTATATATTTTATTATGTTATTTAATTTATTTATCATTCATAATGCATTTTATTTCATTTTATTTATTTTAATTCAATTTTTTATTTATTTTATGTGTGTTTAATTGATTTTTTTGACTTAATTACTAACATTAATTTTATTTGTATTTGTTTTTTATTTCAATACTTTTTTTCCATGTTTGAGCAGTCCTACAACTGAAGGAGGGGATCTAGGAGATTTATTTTGGTTGATTTATTATTTTTATCAAATTTCCTTTATTTTGCCTTTTATTTATTTGTCATGTGATTTGTAATAAAATTATTTATTTTATGTATGTTTAATTAAAAATTACAAAAATATTTATATTAATAAATTTAAAATTTTTTCTAATAAAATGATACCAATATCCTAATTTTAACCAATAAAATATTACTTTCAACAGGAGAGTTAGTTTTCATAAAATAAGACCACCCCCCCGTTTTTTTAATAATACCCAAAAATAACTTTTCAATTTTTAAGTGAGTATGAATGAACTAACATTCCTATTCCAAATAAATGTACCGATTTATGTATGTTATTTATTTAATTTTCTATTTTGGGAGATTGTATTTTTTGTCCCAATTGTCATCTTGTAATTTATTTATTATTTTATCGCTTTCTTTCATGTTTGATGTGCGCTTAAATTAAATTGCATGATGTATGAGAAAAGGGATGGTAAATTAATTGTTAAAAGCTCACTTATAATTTAACCAAGGTATTAATAAGATTGAAATTTCGAACCACTCTCTGGTTTAGACGTCCGACGTTAGATGAATTTTTTTAATTTTTTGTAAATTGGGTGGCGACTCCAAAATATCTCAAAGGGGACTAAAGGTTTCATGTGATTAGATGAACTTTCCCAATATTCTATTGGGTAAGAATTCCAAAATATCTCATGTTACCTAAAATCTAGATGTAAACCCACTCGAACCCTAAAAGCGGGTTCGATGCGCGTCACAATGGTGACTTCACTGGGAATTTTGAGACTTTGTTTCGAAAGTGTCTTGGTTAATAAATATACTTTAGCTTTTAACATTAAAATTCTATCTCTTTCTAAAAATTATATTGCATCCATGCTAAAGCCTTAGAACTATGCTAGATGGTCCCTATTCTTACCCCGGTGCGTTCCTGAAACACGACTCTACGTTCACTCAATGTAGGAAAGTATTAAGGATAATCACCAGCCCAAGCTTATTACCTCTTGTATATCAAATGGAGACCCGATTGGTTGTTATGCTCTTGATGAGCTAGACCCGTTGGTAGGGACCATGCTTGGGTAGCCCAAAAGTATTATTACCTTTGACTAAAGCTCATGCAATGACAATAGATACTTTTCCAAGGTCAAATGTACCGTAATACTGTTCTTGCTATATGGGCCATTATATATTAAAAAAAATTAGCTAAATTAAATAGACATTCATCAAAGGCTTTCATGCCCGATAAGTCTATCTTAATTTGACTGAAGTACTCAAACACATAATGGCCAAAACTCATACGTATGCACTTTAAGTTAAGAGATGTTACGCTCTCCATTTTCCACCATGTACCATACGCCCATTGGGTTTCTTGTTAATTCATGGATCAAGCCCACTTAGGAAAGAGATTGCACGATGTCTTGTGTGGCAGCAATAAGGTTGGAAGGATCTATCAGTTTGCATGTGGTTATGGATGCTACACAGCATACTCATACATTACGTGTCAGCTATGCATAAAAAGAAATGGAAAAAGTCCTTCGTGTGTGCACATCCTATTTTGTGCATATAATTTTCACATGTACATATAATCCTGTACATAAATTTTTTCCATGCATTGCATACATCATTTTAACCCCTCGGCTTTTTAACCATCGTAAACCATTTTCCTAGGTGGTGTAGGGATCCTAATAGTTGTCTAAAGAGTAATTAGAGTTTGAGTTGGTTGATAGAGATCTGCCATCCTTACCAAGACATTCGCATGCACTAGAAATGGTTGATCCTTTACAACAGACTGATGAGACTCTAGCCCTAATTGCCCAAGAGATGGATAGAAGGTTCGTAGAATTTGAAAGAAAAATGATGACCATAATTAGTAAAAAGGTGGCCGCCATGGTGACTGCTCTTAACCAAGTTGAATCGGCCATGGTCGAGAAGGCTCCGATAGTAATGACCGCAGTACTTCCATTTACTTTCAAGCCCATGGTCGAGATACCCTTTGTTTTCCCAATCGAATAAGGGAGAGGTAAGAAGCCTGCTGTAGAGTATGACTTTATTCCTGAAAAGGAAAAAGATTCAGCAGTGATGCAAGCTCAGAAGGGCAAAGTATCAGGGGCAGAATATGATTTAGAGTCAGGCTCAGTTCTGTGCTTAAGTGACACATCAGACTGGTCTTTGATATGGTTACAAGAGCAAGTAGGAAAGGTAGAAGGACTAATTGATCTTGAAAAAGAAAATGTGAAAGTCAAGATTGCAGCCACCCTAATTACTTTTAACTATAGAGATCTAGGTAAGACAGTACTAGAACGGAAGTCATTCTTGATTCTACAAGTTTAAGGGATGATTGCTACAATGATAAAAAAAAGTGCAAAAACTCAAGATACAGTGGTAGCGGTGGCACCGAAAGGACAAGGGAAGTATCAGCTACAGAAGCATCTTAAAGGCACTATTCTAACCTAGGTAGATCTTTGTTGTGGGGGCTTAGGAGGCTGACTAAAGAAGGGATATTGAAAACTACCAACTAGGCTCGCCAGAACTAGGGACACCCGAGTCATCGCGCAGATCGGTATTATGCTTACCATTAGCACACAAGCTACTCAACTGATGATTATCAAATTTTAAGTAGCCAGATCCAAAATCTCATTGACAAGAAGCAGATGTCTGACCCAAAGAAGCGTGGGAAGGAAAATAAGATCGATTAAGGAAGATATAGTATGAGCCATTTTCTTTTTCGTAACACGTGTTCCTGAAATATGCATATGTTTCTCTAACTACGTTAATAATATGGGTTTATCTCATGTATGCAATGTCATATCTTATCGCATCATGCATGGCAATAATCATGATTAAAACATTGGTTCAATAACACTGTTTCATTCAATCTAAAAAACAAGAATTAAATATATATATATATATATATATATATATATATATATATATATATATATATATCTTGGTTGCATCCAACCTGACTCTTGAAGTAAGATAAAATTTGAGAGATAATGCAAAGCAATAAAATAAAATAAAAGGAAAAGCCTTTGCTTGGGCTTGGAATGACATGCTGAAAATTGACAAAGGCATCGTGAAGACAACACTGCTTCCATATACCAGCATGACGAGGAGTAAAATTTCAAAAGTCATTCTTTTGATTCCTCAACATCTAAGATGTATATGATGCAATCATTAAGGGGTCGTATCAGAAGCTGGACTATCAAGTTCACAGCAAATAAAAGGGAAGAAAAAATCACAGTTTTGTCTTAAATCACCTGAGGCTAACCTATAATTCAATCTCAACCATTAAAGGATACTTCAGAAATCGAGCTAATTTCCACAAGAGCTAAGGTGAAACTTTCGGTGTTTAAAAAAAAGCACTATAAGAAGGAATAGCCGTCCCAGCTAACAATGATGAAAGAGAATTTAAAGGAACCGGCAGATGCCAACAGACTAAAGAAGGTTTCGTGGCAAAGGCAAAGGCAAAGGCAAAAGAAAAAAAAAGGAAAAAGAAAAAGAGAAAAATAAATAAAAGAAAAAAGAAGAGAATAAATACCTTGCAGGTCGAAATACGAAAAAATAACCTTGTTAAAACTGGGCACCCCGTTTGGACAAAAATTGAAAAAAGGCACCCTAGGCAAAAATTATGGGTTGAGAGAAAATATTCAATCAAAAAAACTTGAAAGGGCTTATTGATAACAAGTGTCGGATGCATACAAATCTTGTTGCCTAAGATTGAATGAATTATGTGTTCTTGCATTACATGTCTAGTTATGATCACTGCTATTGCTATGGTGCATATAGATAGGAACGCATGCATAAATTAGGCATAGACATATGATTAACCGATCAAGAGAAACCTATGACATGCATACAGACACATATTAGAATAAGGTTCATTCCAAGGAAGTAATGACAACACATCATTTGACAAATGCTCCTCCTCCTAAAAAAAAAGGTCGTTAGAGATTAAAACCGTAACTGACTCTCTAAGCAAAAGTTAAGTTAAAGGATAGGGTGAAAAACTAAAAACAGGCAATTTTTCCTTCAAAAAAAAGAAAAAAGTCATTGGAGTAGGTTGGGTCCATTCCAGACAAAAATAAGGCACAAAATTATGTAAAAATTTCTAAAGGGACGCATCTCCCTCAAAAAAAGCTAGTGTGAAAATTTACAAGAGACACACTAATTCATAGTTCAAAACACAAGTCAGAGTCCTGGCAACAAAAATGCCATACAGCTCTTAGTAAATGGCGCATGCTCGTTGACCAGAGGGCAAAGATGCACACGAGTCAGTGCTTAGAAAGATTATGGGTCAGAGTTTCAAAGCCAAGACAACGTTTGTCTAAGTTCTTGGGGGGTATCAGATAGCCTGTACAGTCTATGGAGTGCCAGATTCGAGCTGCACCGACAGCTGCATCCCATAACCATCTAGGACATGGTCTTTGCATCTCTGCATGTAATAAACTTTCCTGCACATATTTTTTTCATGCACAATGCATGTGTCCTGCATCCATATTTCTTTTTGCATGACAAAACACTCCTGCACATTTCATGTGTCCCGCGTCCAACAATACTTTTTGCATGATAAATCTGCGCATATTTCATGAACATAATCCTTTGCATGTGTTTCGTGTATATAGTTTTGTGTACATAATTCCATATGCACCCACCATCTTTGTACATATTCTTGTACCAATAACTTTATAGGAAAAGGCCGAACCAAGGGACAACTTCATCCAAACATTAATACTCCCTCATACCAGGTCAAGATGAAGTCCAAACAAATTCAAATCATGCAAACCCATAAGGAGTGGGAAATCGTTCCTCAAGGAACAACCAGTCCGTTCTTCAAGGGGCAATTGTTCTCCAGGGAACAACCAATCGTCCATCAAGGGACACCCATCCGACATTAACCCAATAGGAACGTGCTGCTATAGGTAAGCGTCTATTTTCTATGCCCTACATATTTATTTTGCCCATTTTTGTAGGAAAAGAGATTCGGGATAAGCGCCAGAGTGGCTCAGTGGAGTTAATGATAAGCCACACCGATGGCAGTTTTTAGAGCGACTCAGTAGCGTTAATGATAAGCCACACCGATGGCAGTCTTCAAAGTGACTCAGTGGCGTTAATGATAAGCCACACCGCTGGCAGTCTTCAGAGCGACTCAGTGTCATTAATGATAAGCCACACTTGCAGCAGTCTTCAAAATGGCTCGATGACGTTAATGATAAGCCACACCGACAACAGCCTTCAGAGTGACTCAGTGGCGTTAATGATAAGCCACACCGATGGCAATCTTTAGAGTGACTCAGTGTCATTAATGATAAGCTACATCGACGGCAGTCTTCAGAGAGACTCAGTGACGTTAATGATAAGCCACATCAGTGGCAGTTTTCAGAACAACTCAGTAGCGTTAATGATAAGTCACACCGATGTCAGTCTTCAGAACAACTTAGTGGCATTAATGATAAGCCACACCGACAGCAGTCTTCAAAATGACTCAATGGCATTAATGATAAGCCACACCGAGGGCAGTCTTCAGAACGATTCAGTGGCATTAATAGTAAGTCACACCGAAAACAATACTCAAAATGACTCAGTGGCATTAATGATAAGCCACACTGACTCCTCCAGTCTGGAAAGATAGCTGCCTTAGGTATGTATCTCTTACTTTATTTCTCTGAATTTTGGCTCATGTAGTCACCCATGCACTGGTTTTTCTAAAACTGGGGGCAATTATTAACACCGGGTCCCGACAGCCCAAATCAAGGTTACCCAGTGATGAAATTAACGCATCATCATAGGAATAAAGGTTGAAAGTCATGGTTTATTTGTCAAAATTGCATTAAAAAAATTGGAGGTTTGCGGTTGCCAGTGGGCGAGTGCCCCCAGCGCTGCGCGTAGCAAGCAGCACTCGCGGGGGCGTCCCTCACACAGCGCGTGCGCTGACGTGGCCTGCCCGCCCCTCGCCAGGGGCAAGCACGCGCACCTTTCCTGCCTTTTGCCTTGCCAGGCCGTTCGTCACCTCCAGGCTGCCGAAAACGCATATTTTAGCCAAAAATCGATTTGTTTTTTTTGGCAAAATTTGATTTTTTATCCTTTTTTTAAGGAATTTTAAAGATTTTTTTTATTTTTAAATTTAAATAAAGAAGAATTTGATTTAAATACAATTTCTTCTCCTAAATTAGCTAGGTTTTTTCTTAAAGTGATATAAATAAAAAATAAAAAAAGAGAAAAGGGAGAGACATTTGGTGGCATTTTTCTTTTCTTTTTTTTTCAAGAGAACATTTTGGCTGCATTTTTTTAATTTTCTTCTCCTTCAAGATAATTTTTCTAAGGTTCAAATTAATATTTCTTAATCAAAAATCATTCTTGAGACAAAAAAAAAATTTATTTTTTTGTTCTTGAAAGTTTTAATTTTTTTCCATTATTTTTTAAGCAAATTTTCTTGAGTTTTCTTTCTTTAAATAAAACTCTAATTTTTATTATTTTAATTCCAATTTTGCGGATCTAGGCAAGAAAATTACTCATTTTTCTTCCTTCCATTGAATCCGAATTCTGAGAATAAATATTCTGCACTCGATTTTATGTTTTATATTTTTTATTATTTTATTTATTTATAGTCATTTAATTACCAGGTAAATTTTTGGATCCATTAATTTTTTTTATTTATTTTATGTGATTTTAGTCATAAATTTAATATTATGTAGCATTTTTTTACGTATGTTTTTTTATTATATTTATTTATTTGATTGTTCATCCTTTAGTTTTGTTTATTATTATTATTATTATTATTATTATTATTATTATTATTATTATTATTATTATCATCATCATCTTTTATGTTCTTATGTGTGTAATTTTTTAATCTATTAATTTATATATTTTTTTATGTCATTTAATTTATTTGTCATTTATAACGCATTTTATTTCAATTTATTTATTTTAATTCAATTTTTTTTATTTATTCTATATGTGTTTAATTAATTTTTTTTTATTTAATTACTAACATTAATTTTATTTGTGTTTATTTTTGGTTTTAATACTTATTTTTTTCATGTTTAAGCACTCTTGCAAGCGAATGAGAGGATCGAGGAGATTTATTTTGGTTGATTTAGTATTTTTATCATTTTTTCTTTATTTTGGCTTTTATTTATTTGTCATGTAATTTGTAATAAAATTATTTATTTTATGCACGTTTTTTTAAAAATCACAAAAATATTTATATTAATAAATTTGGGATTTTTTCTAATAAAATGGGACCAATGTCCTAATTTTAGCCAATAAAATATTACTTCCAAAAGGAGAGTTATTTTTCATAAAATGGGATCACTCATTCATGTTTTCTCAATAATACTAAAAAATAACTCTTTGATTTTTAAGTGAGTATTAAGAAACCAACGTTCCTATTCTAAATAAATGTTCCGATTTATTTATGTTATTTATTTAATTGATTTTGTTTTTTTATTTTGGGGGATTGTATTTTTGTATCAATTTTTATCTTGTAATTTATTTTTATTTTATTTATTTATTATTTTTACCGCTTTCTTCGATGTTTGATGTGTGATTAAATTAAATTACATGACGTGTGAGAAAAGGGATGGAAAATTAATTGTTAAATACTCGCTTATAATTTATCCAAGATATTAATAAGAGCGAAGTTCCGAACCACTCTCTAATTTAAACCTCTGAGTTTAGATGAACTTTTTCAATTTTTTGTAAATTTGGTGACGACTTCAAAATACCTCAAAGGTGTTTAATAGTTTCATGGGATTAGATAAATTTTTTCAATGTTCTATTAGGTAGGAATTTCAAAATATTTAATGTTACCCAAGATCTAGATGCGAACTCACTCGAACCCTAAAAGCGGGCCTTCCGGGACTAAAAGCGGGTTCGATACTTATCACACATAGTAACATGAGAAAATAAATTTCTCACTAGACTAGGGACCCATTAATCAAACTAGAAGCTAACAGAACCTCTATTTCCTAGAGACCAAAAAGAATTGCAAACAATTTTATCCTAGGTAGTACAAATGCTACGCCAGATAGGAGTGCCAGCATTACACACTATAGGAGCAAAATTAAAACCATTAAAATTATCCTTTGATCTGAAAACACTGACCCATAAACTGTTAGGAGAGGTAGACATTTCTTAGGCTAGCTTCTTCAAAAAAGCTGAGTTAACAAGATATAAATTATGCAAACCAAGACTCTCTGCATCTTTAGGACATTGAGCCATGTTCTAACTCACAAATGAAGCTATGAACTACTTTCTCCATATCATTAAACAAAAAGATAGGGAGAGAAGCAATTTGCATAGTATAGTAAGGTAAGAAAAGTAGAACAGATTAAGAAAGAGTCATTCTACTAACAAAAGAAAGGCTATTTGCATTCCAAGCATAAAGCTTAATGTGATGTATGTCACCTAGGTGGACCATTTTATCTAGACCTATCTCGCTTGTAAAGATGGCTAGGTGAAGGTCCTCCGCCCATAAAGGCCAGTTGCTTCGCAATGGCGAAAGAATTTGACCCTATTCGCCGATCCCAAACCTTGAAAAGGCATAAGCTAACATTTTAGCGTACTCGTATACATTATTGGCGATTGACCTAAAAATGCTTCTTTGGACATCACAAGGTACGTATAGTAAAGTCGCCACCTGATAAAATTGTTAGTGGTTATACCCCCAGGTCAAATATTTGGACCTTGATGTAATGATTATATTTTCATTTATAGAATGGTTTTCTCCACATTAATATTATTGCCATGTTACATTATATTAATGTTTATGAATAACTAAGTTATTCGTGTTATCCTTAGTCATATATTACTAAAGAGTATAAAGATAAATTAAGACTATTATAGGTTTGATTGATAATCATGAGATGATTATATATGGTGATATAAATCAAATCTGTAGGTACTTATTAGAGAATAAGGTACTGGATAGACCCGTTTTGAGGTCACTATATGGGTTAGTGTCATAAATGATCTCATAATGGTTATGTTATTGAATCCTTGGACCTGAAGTTATCACAGTTTCCTACATAAGGAACATTATGTCGTGACATAATCAGACATTATCTTTAATCGAAAAATCATAAAGGTTATGATTGGACATGATGAGAATTATGCAAAGGAAAGTGCATAATCAAGATGAAATTTGTTCCTCTCTTATAAGAGAGATATCTACTGGGCCTCTCGATAAGTAGGACTGAGAAATACATGGCCGTACTCAAATGAATTGATTGTGTGATCAATATTATTTGAATTTAACAGTCTACTTAAGAATTAAGAAATTATATTTTGAACAATATAAGTGTGACATGGACCATGAATCATGTTCAAACAAGATATCGTGTGACAAAAAGAACATAACATGTCCTATTAGTTAGGTAAAATTGAATTGACGATATTCATATTATTTGGGTAGTCATAAGGTCTTGTTAGAGGCCAATTATGATTTGTGGGCTTGTGTAGACACTGGGTCCTGAGTAGCCTTGATCAGGATTACCCAATGATGAAATTAAGTATGCCGATTTATAGGCGAAAAGAATGAAAGTTGGAAGTGATAATTTACTTGTCGTTTCGATTTGTTAGGAATAAATAAAAATGTATTTTAAAAAATATTTTAAGTGTTTTAAAAAATTGTTTTGGGATAAAAAAAAGTTAGTTTTTAAATTATTGTGTTTTATAGAAAATTTTTTAAAAATACATATATATATATTTTTCGCGCAGATGTCGGGCTGCGGCAGCGCTGGGCGCGCGTTGGGCAACTCCCAGGGCATCGCGCGCTGACGGGGCGTCCCTCGCCCCTGTCGCCCCTTTGGCTGCCGATTTCGGTTTTTTTGGCCATTTTGGCCCAAAAATTCATTTTTTTTTCATTTTTTTAGTAGAATTTAATGGTAAAACTTTTAAAATTCCAAACCTTTGATTTTCTTTAGTTTTTTGCTTTTATTGAAATTAAGTCAATTTTAATTCTTTAATTAAAAATCTGATTTTTGGGGGAGGAATAAAAAGGATTTTGGAGAGAGAATTAGGGGGGATTTTTCTTTAGAAATTATTTTTTTCTTCTTTCTTCTCTCAAGCAAATTCTCTCAAATTTTCTAAAGGATTTTTTACAAGAAGATTATCAAGGCAAAAAATAATAATTTTTATTCTCGGTGACTTTCTTCTTTTCAATTAACATTTTTTTTACTTTACGACAAATAAACTAATTGTTTGTTCTTGAGTAAAAATTCACTTTTCATATTTTATTTTTCTAATATCTTCCTACAATCAAGACAAGGAATTGGATCTCCTTACCTTCATTTCATCAAGCTAATTTGAGGGTAATTATTCTTGGCACAATTTATTAATTTAATTTTTGATTTAATTTTCTTATTTCCAATTAATTGGTTAACATGTAAATTCTTTTAGATCTTTTTTTGGTTTTCTAAATTCTTCTAGACTTTTTATCATGTAGATTCTATTAGCTCTATTAGTTTCTTCTTATTTTTAAGTTCTTATTTAATTGTTCATGTCATCATGCATGTTATTATTTTTCCATGT
Organism: Excoecaria cochinchinensis; assembly: GCA_947683425.1. NCBI lineage: Eukaryota > Viridiplantae > Streptophyta > Magnoliopsida > Malpighiales > Euphorbiaceae > Excoecaria > Excoecaria cochinchinensis. The sequence continues at coordinate 1,690,305 of CANTUQ010000073.1, forward strand.
CTACTGTCTTCACTTGATTATTATTATTATTATTATTATTATTATTATTATTATTATTATTATTATTATTATTATTATTATTATTATCATGTGCTTATTATTATCATGTGCTTATGTGATTGTCCATATTATTTGCCATGTTTTAACATGTTTTAGTAGTTTGTCATATTTTATTTTATTCTTGCATGCTTAACTTGGGTTGTTCATATTTTTTGATTTCATCATGTTTATTATTATTATTATTATTGCAATTGCTAGTTTTATTATTGTAATTTTTATCATCCTTGTTTATTGCAAGTATTTGGTAATAGTATTATTATTATTATTAATACTATTATTTATATTTCTTATGCATGCTGATTTTTATTATTACTTTTGGTTTTTATGCATGTTGAATTTTATAATTATTATTTTATGTTTGCTTATGCATGTTGATTTTTATCAATATTATTTTGTGCTTTTATGCATGTTGAATTTTATTATTATTATGTTATTTAGATTGTTAATTAATTAAATTACATATTTTTATTATGTCATTTTAATTGGCTTGTCATATATGATGCATTTTTATTTGCTTTATTTTTATAGTATATTTTTAAATTCATTTTTTATTACTAACATGTCTTTTATTTATTTTTTTATTTTTCAATACTTTTTTTTTATGTGTGAGTTTTGCCAAATGGGAGCCCATGGAGATTTGAAGATCTATTTGGGAGTTGTTTATTTTTTTATTGCTTTTTATTATTTTGGATTAATTTATTTTATTATGTAATTTGTAATAATAAACTTTATTCTTATGCACGTTAATTAAAAAGTCACAAAAATATTTCTATTAATTAACTTGGGTTTTTTAAATAAAAATGGGATCTGTCCTAACTTTTTCATCCAAAATAAATTGACACTTTAAAAATTATTTTCTTTAATTATGCATGAGAGGACCAATGTCCTCATTTTTAATAAATAGCCCGATTTAGGTATGATTTATTTTTTTTTTTTTACAAATGGGGGTTGTATTTCGCCCCTAGTTTTTTTGTAATTTATTTTGCTTTCATTTATTTTATTTACCGCTTTATTTATATGATTGATATGCGTTTAATTAAATTATATTAAAATTGAATGAGAAATGGGATGAAATACTAAATTCAAAACTTGATTATAAACTTAGCCAAGGTATGAATAAATAGGAAGTCCCGAACCATCTCTGGTCTTTGGGCTCAAGGAGGCGAGAGGCCCCATTTCGATGTTTCATTGGAATGGGATCTCCAAGAAACCTCTTGTGTCCCAGCAAAAGGCTCAATTTACAATCCTAGACTCCATAGGGTTAGAGGTTCATTCCAATGTTCTATTGGGGTGAATACCTCCAAAACCCCTTTGGTTTGCCCAAAATGGATAAGATGCGCCGTCTTAGGCTCACTGAGGCGAGACAAACTTTTTCAATGTTTTATTGGGTGGCGACACCATGAAACCTCCTTGTTGCCCAAAATAGACACACTTGTAAATACCTTACAAGTTTCCAATGAACCTCTCTTGATTGCCCTAAAGCGGGCCTTCGGGAAGCCTCGGAGTTTGGCGCGCGTCACAGCTTGTAATGGGATTTAACCCACTGCCAACATAATATGAATCTGTTGGGTCGCACATTAAGAATGTAATGAATGGGCTGGACATTTATTTGGACATTTTGAATTTAAAATATGTCATATATTAAATTCAAAATAATATTAAAAAAAGGAAATATTCCTTATTTTGAATAAGGAATATTCCTTACTAAAGTATCTCCACGTTAACCACTATTTAAGATTAAGGTTAACGTGATTTTAAATATATATATAGATATATATATTGCCATATTTTTCACTGAAGAAAAGTGAGCCATCTTTTAGAGAAAAGAGACGAAAAAAGAAAAAATGTTTTCCTCTGCCATTTTGAGAAAAATACAGAGAATACGATAAAACCCTAGCCGCCACAAAGGAGCTAGCACTCCTGTAATCGGTTCATTATCGTTCACGTGTGGATATCGGTGGAGGGTGTTCATTCTTAGAGTAGGACCTGGAGTTCATTTGAACCTAGAAGCAAATCATTTATATTCGTGTAGGAAGGTTCAATCCGATCAGGATCAAGGCAAAATTTAATTGTTTTGCATTTTAACAGGTTAGTATTCATTAATATCTTGGATTGCATAGATCCTGTCTGGTTTTGTTTTTTTTTTATTTCGCAGCATTATTTTAAATTAATCTGCACAAAACCAGTAAAACATTGAGAAATGGTGGTCCGACCTTATGAGGCCAAACCAAGAGAAGGGATCGAAACCTCACTCCTATTGGTACCTTTAGTTAATATGATGTTGCTAGACCTTTAGATTAATGATTTTATCCCTCTTTCCACGCCTATATCATGGCAATAGAAAGTAAAGCGCACAAAATCAATCTAGAAAGCTGTAAAACATAGCATAGACACACATATTGAATTAAATAAGTATCCATAAAGAGGGTTATTTGTTTAACTTAACTGGATGAGGACTTTGGTCTCCTTATTCAATTGTAAAGAATCTTTTATTGTGAGTTTTATTGGTTGAAAATCAAGACATTGGTCCCTTTTTTTTTAAGGAAATTCCAAATTGTTTAATTATGTACTATATCTTTTACATTTTTGAAAGCTTATTATTTACATGTGATTCTTAGGCATAAAATAAGACATTGGTCTAAATTTGAGAATAAAAACTCAATTAATTATTATAAATATTTTTTCATGAGTTTTTCAATTAATCGAATAAAAACTCTTTTTTATTTCACTGAGCATGTATATAAAGTGATAAATAAATATAGGAAATTAATATTATTCTATTCTATCGGCCATATAGCACATAAAAAGGCACATAATAATACATAAAAGGGAATAAGAACACAAAAGAATAAGAGAAAAAAAAGAATGGTTTTAAAAGGGGAAGAACTAGATTTTGGGTCGTGACTTGCGAGTCACGCCCCAAAATCCAAATCACACCCATGACTTCATTTCACAGCCATGAGTCATGAATAGCAACTCACAAGTGTGAGTCAGATAGGCTTATAGTAATGAGGGATAAAAGCCAGAAACGGCGATGAGTCACCTTCAAAATAATGACTTATTCTTTTTCCCTATTTGTTCCCTTTATTGCCCTCTTGTGGGTATCAAACCTAGGAAACTAGGTGAAACAAAAGGATAAAAAGCACCAAAAAACCTTTTAAAACAAACTTTTTTACTACCTTTAAGTTAAAATCAACTCAAAATCAGTCAAAACAAAACTTTTAAACACTTAATCTATAATGCTTCGACCACATGTCAACTACCCACAAGTGGGTTTCACAACCTAAATCTTTTTAAAATGAGAAAATCTACCAGGCGGGCACCTAAAGGATTAGTTTATGGCACTCAAGAGTGTATGTATAAACTCATCCAAAAGAGAAACCATGCCAAAAAGGAGAAAGCTTTATAATATTACCTTCAGTGTGCTTTTCACTTCTAAACAATGGAACTTTGAAGTCCAAAAGTCTCTGTTCACTTAGAAATCCAAAAAACAAGCTTGAAAATTGATTTGTGGAGATTGAGAGCTTCAAAACCGGAAAGAGGAAGGCCAAGGGTCCTTTAAAATGAAGAGTCCAACCTTTTTGCCTTTTTCACTTTATCCTTTGATAGCTTTTTGGACAAAAGGCCATGTTACGACAGTGACTCGTGAGTCATACTTGTGACTTGGCCTTTTCCCCTGTCCTAGGGCACAACCAGCCAATTACAGGCATGAGATAAAGTAATGGCCGTCACTGGAGCCCAATCACCTAAAATTAAGCCTTTTGGTTCCACCAAACAATCCGATGGCCCAGAGACCCAAAATCTTTTAGAATATGATAAAAACATAGAGAGACTCTAGACATTTATACTCATTGTCCTTTTTAAGAGAAATGCTTCCTCATTAGGTAACACTCACAAAAGTTACCTCAAGACTCAGTGTCTACACTTAAGCTTTACTTTATTCAAAGTGTGCCTCGTCACACGAGAATGCAACATAGGTACACCAAGATAGCTCTCCAAATTAGAAGTCTCCTTGAAATCTAACTGAGAACTTAAAGAACGACAACAATGAGTCTTCACATTTTTAGAGAAGTAAACCATAATATTTTGTAAGCTAACTTTTTGTCCTAAACTAGCACAAATTTAGTGAGAATAGAAATGATAACTGTAACACCTCTTACCCGTATATAGTAAACCATACCATAGTATGGCAGGTTCACTATGACAAATGAAGGGTGCCATCAAGCTGGATACATTTACCTTGTTAAAATATATCATTTTTAGTTATAATATTTGTCAAATTCATAATATGGCATATCTAAAATATCATAACCAGAATTATAAAATTTCTTTCTTTCTTTATATCATACTATACATAATAAAGTCCATAACAACTTTTACATGCCATTAACTACTTAATTACATACTTGTCTTACTACATATCTAAGTTATATAATTATAACAAAAAAGAATTATATTTATGTTACTATAGCAAAATACAAAACCTACATTGATAAGCTTTCTATTATTGTGTTGACCTTATCGGATGCATAATGCCCTTGGTGGCAATTTTTGCTTCGGTACTGTGACGCACGCCGAACCTTATCGCTTCACAGGGAGCCCAATAGCTTACCCGAGAAGGTTCGCATCTTTTGATCTTGGGTAACATGAGATATTTGGCAATCCCTACCCAATAGAACATTGAAAAAGTTCATCTAATCCCATGAACCCTTTTGGCACATTTGAGGTATTTTGGAGTCGCCACCCAATTTACAAGAAATTAGAAAAGTTCGTTTAATCTTGGGGTCTAAACCAAAGAAAGATTCAGAATTTTACTCTTATTATGTCTTGCTTAATTATAAATATATTTTTAATTTTAAAATTCCATCTCTCTCCTCACGCGGACATGCATTTAAAATAAAATGCAAATCAAGCACCAAAAGAAAGCAGTAAAATAAAAGCAAACCACAAAAAATAAAAGAAACATAAAATTGGGATAGAATACAATCCCCCAAAATAACAAGATATTAAAATCTAGGACAAAAAATACAATCTCCCAAATAAGATCAAACAAAACATAAATAATAAAATCAAATGAATAAATAAACATTCATAAATCAAGATATTTATTTAGGGTAAAAATATTGGTTAATTCATGTTCACTTTAGAAAATCGAAGAGTTGTTTATATGCATCATTAGAAAAATCGGGATGAATGATCAAATTTTGAGAAAATTAACTCTTGTTTTTAAAAATGAGTTTTATTGGTTGAAATTAGGACATTGTCCTATTTTATTAGGAAAAAAATCAATTTATTAATATTAAAATTTTTTGTGATTTTTAATTAATGTGGATAAAATAAACTAAGTCTATTACATGTTACATAATAAAAACGAATAAAGGCGAAATAAGAAAAAATAATAAAAATTCTAAAAGTGAAAAAAATCCAATCACAATGGTGTTTTCAAATCTCCATGAACTTCCATTTGGTATTGAAAATGCTCACATTAAAAAAAAAGTATTGAAATAAAAAATAAATAAAAGTAATGATAGTAAAATAACACATAAAAAAATAAATATGAATTAAAATAAATAAAATAAAATGCATTATGAGTGACAAACCCAATTAAATGACATAATAAAATAAATAAACATATCAATAATTCAATATACATAATAATAATAATAATAATAATAATAATAATAATAATAGTAAATAGTAATAATAACAACAGTAATAATAATATTAACAATAAACAACAATAACAATAATACTAATAGTAAATAGTAATAATAACAATAATAATAAAAAAATAAGATGAACAATCAAGTAAGTAAGAGGAAAAAGAAATAAAATAAATAAACCATGTTAAAACATATTAAATCTATGAACAAAATCCCACAAAAACAAAGAAAAAAAAAACAATAATAGACCTAAAAAAAATCTACATGAATACTAATTGATTATAAACAAAAATATTAAAAAAATGAAATTCAAAATTGGACCCAGAATATTTATCCTCAAAATTTGATTTGATGAATGAAGCCAAATGATTGATTTTCTTGTCTTAATTTGTAAAAATAAGATTAGAAAAATAAAATTTTTAGAAGAAAATTTTTATCTCAAGAATAAAGTATTAATTTTTTTGTCTCAAGAAAAATTTGTTGAAAAGAAAGAAGAAAATCTCCAAGAACAAAAAATTGTTCTCTTTATCTCAAGAATTAACTTAGAAAAATTCTCTTAGAATGTTCTGAAAAAAAACTCTTGAAGAAGAAAAATAAAATAAAATATTTTGCCTAAGAAAAATTCCTTTTTCTCTCTCAAAAATCAGAATTTCTCCAAAAAAATCCTCAAAAAAAACCTATTTATATATCTCTTTTTTTAAAAAAATTTATTCATTTAATTTCCCATTAAAAAGGCCCAAAAACTAATGAAAGATAATTAAATTGGCCAAAAACAGCCCTAGGGGCACCCAACAGGTGAGGGGCAGGCTAGCAGGCCGCCCCTGCGTGTTGAGGGACGGGTAGCTCGTACCTCAGCGCATGCGCGCGAGCGCGATGGGCAGCCCGCCCATGCGCGCTCCGGCCTACCTGCGCGCGAGGGGCACCTGCAGCCGCAACCGTCCGAATTTTTTTTTTAAAAAAAATAATCTTAACTAGAACACTATAATTTTCAACCTTTTTTTTTAAATCTTAAAATATATATTTTTTATTTATTTTAAAAAACAATTTGAAAAGGAAACTATCACTTTCAATTTTTTTTTGCCTATAAACAAGCATCTAATTTTATCATTAGGTAATCCTGATCTGAACTGTCTCGTAACTCAGTGTCTACAGTTGCCCCCAATTTTGGGGAGGCTAGTGCATGGATGCCTAGGTGAGCCAAAATTCAGAAGAGAGGAAAGAAGCACTAGCTGAGGCGGCAACCTTCCTGTCGTTACGAGAAAGAAATCGTCTCTTTAAGTCACCATCTAGACTGTGGAGCGATTATCATCCTCTTGTATTGCACCGAGTCCTCTCAAAACTTTTGAAGTGTGGGTACCACCCTCAAATGGCAAGGCATTGAGTTTGCTCAAAACTTACAAAGTGCCGAGATTTTTCTCCTGAATTGTACTGAGTCTGCTCCAGACTTACAAAGTGCGGGTGCCATCCTCAAATGGCGATGCACCGAGTTCGCTCTAGACTTACAAAATGCGAAAATTGTTCTCCTGAACTACACCAAGTCTGCTTTAGACTTACAAAGCGTGGAAGCCATCCTAAGTTTGTGATGCGCTGAGTCTACTCCAGACTTACAAAATACAGGAAGTGTTCTCCTGAACTACACCGAGTATGCTCCAGACTTACAAAGTGCGGGGGCCATCCTCAGATGGTGATGCACCGAGTTTGCTCCAGACTTACAAAATGCGAGAAGTGTTATCCTCTTGGGTTGCACCTTTTTGCATGTGAGATTCTTCATTTAGACATTTCCTATAGAATTATGTGCATAGGAATATATGTAAGAGATTGTGTGTATGTGAAAAAAGCAATATGCAGATGCTTGCAAAAGAATTGTATGACATGAAATGCAGATGCTTGTAAAATGGATAGAGCATATCTTGGGTGGTCAAAGGTCCATTGAGGATACAACTTGGCTGCTCAACCATGCCCCCAAGGATTTATAAGAGTTTCATCTTGGCTTAATAACTCTGACCCATAATCTTTTCAAATAAACCGTCCGATGTGCATCTTTGTCGCCCGGTCAACGATCATACGCCCAGGATTCAGACTCTTGTCCTAGATTATGCATTATTTGCTTGAAAGAAGATCATCCGAAGTAATGCAACCTTATCGCTCCAGGCACCCGAAGTCATTGCTTTAAAGATAGTGCATCTCTTGTAGATTTTCACACTAATTTTTCTTTCTAGGAAATCCATCGCTTTGGGGATTTTCACATAACCCTGTGCCTAATTTTTGCTTGAAAAAGACCCAACCTATAACGCCCCTTACCTATACCTAGTAAACCATACCGTGAACCGGTGGTTCACGACGACGGTCAAGGGCATTACCGAACAAACATGTAAAACTTATAAACCTTTAAACTAAAATATGAGTTATAAAATTTCTTTCATTTTCAAAAAGCATGTTATAGTTAACTATAAATTCATTACGCATTTACATTATAAAATAAACTTCTTTAGAATTCACTATAGATAGATCATTTACATAACCAATATCACTTTTACAAACTCATAGTTTAAAATTACAAAACTTGCGTACATTCTGAAGACTATATAAATCCTATTATAATATCTCTTCTTAAGCTTGCATTGGCCTGGACTGCTGCGGAAAGACTCTCGAATGATCCGAGTAATAGTACCTACATGGATTAAAAGAAAATCCGTGCTAAGCATAAAGCTTAGTGGGAAACACATATAAATATGGACAACCACTAAGACTGGCCGTCAATTAAGTTTAAAGAAAAGCATAATATAGAAAATATAATCATATCAAGAATAACAAATTACATATTTTCAAGGAGAGTGTCAAAATAGTCACTTACTTTGCATATCAATGTTAATAAATCAATTATACACATACACACCTTTTTCACATCTTGTACATGTCACTTGTACACTTATTCACTTTCCTTTCGGTTCCACAACTCATTTCACACATCTTGCCTAGCAGTTGCATTATCAGGTAATTTATTCAATCAACAAGGCATTTAAATTACAATAATAAAATACACACTTTCATACAAGTCTTCACATAGATTCATCCCTTCATAATTTACTGTTTGATTCACATACTCTTGTTCATTTAATGCCTGCTAAGTCAAATGGGTGGATAACGAGTAACACATAGATACCCGAAGGTATTAGCACTATTCTCATAACACATAGATACCCGAAGGTATCAACACTATCTTTTCAGTACACAGGGATCACGAAAATCATACACTAGCAGCAGCAACACTAACTCTATTAGGTATGCCTAACTATCCACAACTTGACTAACGTAGGCTAACACATACTTGTTTCCTTTAATATTATTCATGCTATACTTTAATATCTTTTCCAGAAGCACATACTCTTATTATAATCGCATTATAATCCTATGCACAATTTATTCATAAATTAAAGCAATGGTTCATATAAAATATATCAGTCCATAACCTTTAATGACGATCCCATTTTAATTTTAATACATGCTCAACAATTTAATTCAACAATAACTTGCATGGTATAGCATATCTTAATTTATACAGTATGTCATATGTAAATCACAAGTCCAAACTCATGTTCAACAGTTCATCAATATGCATTTATAGCATAGGGGAGAGTCGCGCTCGCGACCTTAGTCGCGATCGCAATAGAAAGCTAAATGGCCTCTGTCGCGCTCGCGATAGAAAACTAAATGGCCTCTGTCACGCTCGCGACACCAGTCGTGCACGCGTCAGAATCAAGCATCCCACTCTTGTTATTCTTAATTACATGAACTTTACATAAAATATATTTATTCATAAATTATCCATAAATAATTTTATAAACATTACTTCTTCAACCACATGTGTTAACCTCAAGAATTCCAACACAAGGAACTCGTACTATTCAATTTATTAAGGATTAATTATTACTTAGTCAATCATATAAAACCGTTTGATATTTGATATACGAAATATTCGTTCAACTTAAGTTAAGACACACCTAAACATTCATTTAATTCCATCTTAATATCACGTGCAAATTTTAAACTATACATCATCTTATTCAAGACTTGAGTCATTAATAACTCCAAAAACTTTTATTAATCGACACCTACATATCACATTTATTTGTAATAAGTATCAAGGTGTCTAACCGAATTCAGTTGAAACACTACCTTTTATATCTGAATAAGTTTGGTGCTTTGGTTCGGACTTGGAAGAATATCCCAAGCTTCCTGCGTATCCCAAAGAGTTGGGAATCAGAACCCCGTAGTTCCGCAAGATCAAAGTACAGTTTATAGAATTTCGCTTCCAATATCTTAATAGAATTTAGATCAGGTTAATGTTGAACGAATTCAAAGGTGTTCGACTCAATAAACTTTGAAATACCTTAGTCATTATTCTTATTTACAACCTTAGTATTTTACATTCCTAAGTGATATCTACTTATTTACTCTTTTACAAACACTAAACATATGACAAATATGTCTCATGAAGTTTCGATGAAGTTCGGGTGTATTCCGAAAGAGAAAACATCATAAAATATACAAACTAGAAGAGGATAAAGGTAGGCAAGGGTTCCTTCCAACCAAAAGGTTCAAAAGAAGGAGAAAACACTTGTTAAGCAGTTTCTGTCGTGCTCGCGACCATGGTCGTACTCGCGACAGAAGCTCGCTTCAGGTTTCTCACAAGAGCAAATCACAAGACTGCTTTCCACTTTGAAATTAAACTGCTTAAACCAACCTCTAAACCTCATTTTTAGACCAAATGTCCTCCTTAACAAATGATCCTTAGGATGTTATCTTTAATATGGAATAAGTCTCATGTCGTTTAGACACCTAGATCATCAGATATGATCAAAACCACCTATACTGCTCCCCTGAACCCGGCTAGAGAAGATACCTCTACTTTATGACCATTTTCGGGACACTTAGAGTTGGAATTAGCTCAAGACTATTTCTAAGACATTTGTAGTAATATGTCTTAACTTTCAAATGGCACTAGTCTCATATCAATTGGTGTTCTAAAACTTAGTCAAGTGTATTCTACCACAGTTTTCACCCAAAATCCTATTCACATGCACGGTTTAGCAATTTAAACCAACACTCACTACCATCATCATATATCATCATCAAAACATTTAAATAACTCATATAACACATAAACATATACAAATTCATATATATAATGAAAGAGTTTCCAAACCTCTTTTCCTTTGCTCCAAAATTGCTCAAATGACTGCTTAATCCCCCTTTGCTCTCTTACTCCCTCTTTAGCTTCTCTTGTTCCCTCCAAACAAAATAACCAAAACTCAAAGTTACACATACCCTTATCTATCTTCAAGGAGAAGAGGAGAGAAAGAGGGAAAAACCAACCACTTACCTTTTTCCTAACCCAAATCTTGCATCTAATTTCTTAGAATTTGAACAAATCCATCAAGGGCTTGAATTACTTGAATTGGTGTGAGAAAGGAGGAGGATAGGCTTTCTCCCTTTCTTTTCCCTTTCATTTCCCGTCCAAGAATGGCCTTAGGGACAGCCAAAGGGCTGACTTAAGGCCATAAGTCCATCCTTATCCTCATTTGCCACATGTCACCTTTTCATTAGTCCCCAAAAGATTTTTTTGTGTCTAACCTATCTTTTAGTCCTTAATCTTACTTCTTTTCCTCCAATTGGCATTCAACCTTTCCATTACATACATTGGCCCACATAACTTAACTTATTCATTCAATTTAATCCATAATTATAAAATGACCAAAATACCCCTACCTTATACAAATAAAACTAGTCACATTTTTTTACTATGATTAATCACTTCCATCATCCAATTACACATTTTTAGTCACTAAAATAATTCTTTTCACGTCATTTAGGGCCCGATGATATAACTGTCCAATTTATCAAAACTTACCGAAACTTTCAAATTAATGACGGTTGCGTCCTTTTTGGACACTTCCGTCCTTATCTCTAGCATATTTGGTTTTCGTTACACCCTAAACTTACCCTAATCCGACTAGGGTATATTCGGGGTGTTACACAACCCATTCCAGCGGCTTTTATTTACTTTATTTTTTTGTAGGGCAGACTGCCTGTTTTCAGATTTTTACCCTGTATTTTGGCCTAACTTTTGCTTAGAGAGCCAGTTACGGTTTGCATCTCTAACGACCTTTTCTTTCTTTCTCTTTTTTTTTTAAAAAAATGTTGCCTCAAGAGAAGTGAAGATTGTTATAAAAAACTCCCTTGAGGGTGATCAACACACATCCGCTTAGACATCTTCTGACAAAAATGATTAGAGAATAGTCATTAAATAAATAAATGAAATATTTCTTTTTAAGACGGAACTAAAAATAATTGAAAATTCAAACTGAATTCTTTTATTCATTGCAAAATTGTGTACATTTTCATATGATTTCATCATACATGATCTTCATTTGACAAGAATTCAAAAACACAAGACTATAATCTTAAAATAGATCTTGTAAGCATCAAACTCTTGTTATCAATTGACCATCTCGAGTGTTCTCGGTTGAACATTTTCTCTCTCAGCCCTTTATTTTTTTCCAGGATGCCTTTTTTCAGTTTTCACCCTGACAGGCGCGCAATTTTAGCAAGACTGCCTTTTTTTCGATTTTCGACCCGTAGGGCTTTCATTCTCTTCTTTTGATTTTTGGTCTTTAGCCATGGAATTTTTTTAGTCTGTCGACATTAACTGGGTCATTAAATTCATTCCCATCACTGTCTGCTAAAATCACAGCTTCCTTTGTTAGCAACTTTTTCAGCACAAAATGACCTTTCCAGGTTGGCCTGGAATTTCCCCGGATGTCTGGCATCCTCGGCCTCATCATCTTGAAAACTAAATCCCCTTCTTTCAACGGGTGCTTTCTCACCTTCTTGCCAAATGACTGAGTTAATCTCTTTTAATAAACCTAATTGTGGTAATAAGCTCGCAACCTATACTCATCCAATAGATTCAACTACAGTAATCACTGTTGTGCCCATTCTACCTCTAGAATCTTAGCTTCCATGACCACCCTTAAATATTTCAGCTCGATTTCCATTGGCAAAATTACTTCAGTTCCATATACTAGAGAGAATGGCGTCACTCCCATCGAGGTTCTGACTATGGTTCTATAACCCAAGAGTGTAAGAGGTAGCTTTTCTGCCCAGCCTTTATAGCTCTGAACCATCTTGGCCAATATTCTCTTAACATTCTTATTGGCCACTTCAACCGTGCCATTAGTTTGAGGTCAGTAAGGAGAAGACTCGTGATGCTGGATTCCATATTTTTGAAGCATCTGTTTAGTTTTCACCAAGAATTGTACTCCATTATCAGATACAATGTGGTGCGGGAGGCCATATCTACATATCAAATTTTGCTCGATGAACCTGGCCATATCCCTGGCATCGACCTTCTTAAAAGATTAAGCTTCGACCCATTTAGTGAAGTAATCGATGGCGACTATGATGAATCTATGCCCATTAGAAGCTATAGGACGTATCTCACCTATGATATCTATTCCCCAAGCTGCAAATGGCCATGGAGATGTCAAGTTATGTAGCTCTAAAATCAGCACATGTCTCAAATTCGCGTATTGCTGGCATAACTGGCATTACCTCACATACTTTGAACAATCCGTATCCATCGTGAGCCAGTAAAATCCTTGACGCATGATCTTCTTTGCCAAAGCTAAGCCATTCATGTGAGCTCCGCAGACACCAGCATGAACCTCCTCCATAACCCTTTCAGCTTTTTTTATCACCAAACATCTCAATTGGATACCATCAGCTTGCCTCTTATACAAAGTGACATATACACTGATGAATTGAGTGGATAACTTTTGAATCATTCTTTGGTCTTTCTCGGTGGCCTCTTATGAAAAAACTGACCTTTCTAAATAATTCTGAATATCATAGTACCAAGGGTTTCCATCGGCAACCTCAATCTCCATCACCTGCTCAGTTTTGAAATAAGGCTTTTCGAACTAGAGATCAGCACGGGTCTCATAGCAACCCTGCCGGATTATCCCACATGGATACTAATGTCGCGAGAGCATTGGCCAACTGATTCTCATCCCTGGGGATGGAGTGAAAAGTGTAAGTCTCGAACTGACTACTTAACATTCTCAAGTACTTCACATAAGGCAACAACCTCTCTTCTTTAACTGACCACTCCCCTCTGATTTGATGGATTACTAAGGATGAATCTCCGAAGACCTCTGCGGTCTTTGCCCCCAGAGCAAGCAGTGCTTCCAATCCAAAGATGCAAGCCTCATATTCAGATTTATTATTGGTAGCCTTATACCTCAACTTTTTGGCTAATGGCAGCTTTTCACTATCCGAGGTCGTAAGAATAACCCCTGCTCCTGCCCCTTTACTGTTAACTACCTCATCAAAAAATATCTTCCACCCTTGTACTGCTATAACCATAACGTCTTCATCTAGGAAATTGTATTCTAACTAATCTCCCTCAATAGGATGTTCAGCCAAAAATTTAGCTACAGCTCTTCCCTTGATGGTTTTCCTGGTGATGTATTCGACATCGAACTCCTATAACAGTAATAACCATCTTTCCATTTTTCTAGTAAAGAGGGAAAGAGGGCGCTTCCTAAGGTACCTGAGTGGATTATGCTTGGCAATTGCATGTACACTGAAGGAGTGAAAGTAGTGTCGCAACTTTTTAAAGGCCTAGATTACTGCTAAGCAAATCTTTTCTACTTCAATATATTTGGCTTTATATGGTAGGAATTTCTTGCTAAGGTAATAAACAACAAACTCCACCCTAAACTCATCCTATTGAGGCATCATAGCACTTACTGAACTGTCTTCTGTTGCTAGATACAAGATTAGCGGTTTGGCATGAAGTAGTGGTCTTAAGACTGGCAAATTTTGGAGATAATCCTTAATAGTATCAAAGGCCACTTGGCAATCACTATTTCACACCACCGGTTGATTCTTCCTAAGAAGCTTGAAGATCGGCTCACATACCGAAGCCAGCTTAGCAATAAACCGGCTGATGTACTGAAGGTTTCCCAGGAAACTTCTAACTTCCTTCTCTTTCTGACGCACTGGCATCTCTCTAATTGCTCTGACCTTATCAGGATCTACTTCGATTCCCCTCTGACTTACCACATGGCCTAACAACTTACCCAAGGTAACTCTAAAAATGCATTTCTTGGGATTAAGGAGCATATTATACTTATCGATCCTTTGAAAGAACATTGCCTCAAAGTGACCTTCTCTGGTAGCTGACTTGATTATCATGTTGTCGATATATACCTCCACTTCCTTGTGGATCAAGTTATTGAGAACCCTGGTGGCCGTTCTTTGATAAGTTATTCCTGCATTCTTTAATCCGAAAGGCATAACTCGGTAGGCAAATGTACCCCATTCAGTGATGAAAGCTGTCTTAATTCAATCTACGATCTTATTGAGGATTTGATTGTACCCTGCATACCCGTCCACAAAGTTGTACATCATGCAAGTAGCCGCACTATCCACTAGCACATCAATATGCAGGAGAGGGAAATTATCTTTCGGACAATGTAGCACCCCAAAGTGGCCCTAGAAGAATTACAAAGTTTTATACTGAAAAGTAAGTGTTGTGTGCGAGAGTTCTGTCGCGAGCGCGATAAGTGTCGAGGGTGCGACAGAGCACTCCACCGGTTTCCCAACTACAGCTGGTTAGTGTGGGTGTGAGCATTCTATCGCTAGCGCGACAGAACCCTCTCGTGAGATGCTTACACAAGTGGGTTTTAAGAGACCTTGAGATGGGTTTTGTGACACATGGCATTGTAGGAGTATGACAAGTTGCAAGAAGTTGGGAGTTTTACATAAGTTGGAAAAAGGAACAATTAACCAATATATGAAAGGCTTTTAACTTGGTCAAAAATTAAAAAGAAGATTGAGTGGGCTAAAGGTTATGTATGTCATTAATTAAAGTAATTGATTTTAATGAAATAGTAAATGCTGGATAGACTTGGACCATCTGCCCTCTTCTTTCTTTTCACGTTGGATTTGCTTGGGATCTTTTGCCTTTCTTTTCTTTCTTTCTTCCTTGGGTTTCTGCCGTTCCTTGCTTTGCCCTTTCTTTGTTCTTCTTTCTTGGACTGTTTTGAGTGATTCATTTGGATTGGTTTGAAGAGATTGGGTAAAGAAATAGATTGGTCTCCAAAGAAGGTAAGTGACTTAATTGTTAGTGTTGGTCTTCTGTTTCTATATACATATTCCTGTTTCTGATTTAAAGTGAGTGAGAAGAAGAGTAACCCAAGTGTTTTTGCATGATTTTGGTTCAAGCAGTGGCCAAGAGAGTGGATAAAGGCAAGGAAAAGATTGGAGTTGAATAAAGAGCAGAGATAAAGCTTCTTAGAGGTAGGGATCGTATGCGATCTTTAGTTCGTTCATTTTAATTGCTTGCAGTGTTTTATGGTATATGTATATGTATATGTAGTGATTATGTGTGTGTGAGATGATCTGCATATAACTTTTATGTGTAAGTGTGCATTTGTGGGTGAATTCTGTTCAGTTGTCATCAGACCTCTGTTTATTGTACTTGTCATAAGTAGAGTTATAGGGCTTCAATTGAGTCAATTAAAATTGTATCTGAAACCTAAGATCCGTAGCTAAAAATGTCTAAGAGGGTTCATGAGCTAATTCTTGTTCTAAGTATCCCAAAAAGTAGTTAAAACGTAGATGACTGTTATGGCGGGTTCACTGGAATAGTATAGATTGTTTGAATCATATCTAGAGTTCTAGATGTCTAACCGACCTGAAATTTGTTCCATTTGAAATCTAACATCCTAGAGAACAATTGTTATGAAGACCACTTTTCCTAAAAATGAGTTTTAGAGGGTGAGTTTTTACGATGCAAGTTTAGGGTAAAAAGCAGTCTCGTAAGGCACCAGAGGCGAGCTTCTGTCGCGAGTGCGACACAGGTCGTGACCTCACGATAGAACGACCCATATTAAGACTTTTATTCATTGGTTAATTATTCCTTTTTCCAACTCATGTAAAACTCCCAACATCTTGCCACTTGTCATACTCCTACAATGCCATGTGTCACAAAACCCATCTCAAGGTCTCTTAAAACCCACTTGTGTAAGCATCTCGCAAGAGGGTTCTGTCGCGCTCGCGATAGAATGCTTACCAGCTGTAGTTGAAAAACTGGTGGAGTGCTCTATCTCACCTATGACACTTGTCGCGCTCACGACAGAACTCTCGCACACAACACTTACTTTTCCGAACAAAACTTCGTAATTCTTCTAGGGCCACTTTGTGGTGTTACAAATCTCTCCCCCTTAAGAAATTTCATCCTCGAAATTTCCTCCGCTAGTCACTCACACAGGTAAATCCTTAAGCAAGTCTCCACATCGCTATCACTTATACCATACAACTATCAAATCGTACACACTTCACACTTTCCTTAACGCACTGCACTCTAATCCATACACGTCTGCTAAACATCAAGCACTCGATGTATATCCTGTCAGCTTTTCTCAAAGAAACACATACAATGATACTTTTTCACATGTAATTGAGGGATGCAGATGAAATGGCCATGTAATGATTTATTTATGCAAGATGATGCGAAAATGCAATGCAAACTACTGTAATGCACTTTTTTCCGTCCCCATGTTTCAATATGCTTATGTCAAATGATTTCAAGGAGATAGCTGATAGGAATACAGAGAGTCACCTCAAACCCTTACTAACCATATCTGACATCTCACTAATCTTTCCACTCGCATCTAACTCCATCTATACACTACACAAAACAACATTTGCGTTAGGCCACAACTCTAGACAAACTCTGACATTTAATCTATACTCTAATCTTATGGACCAGAACCTCTAACCTATGCTCTGATAACACTAAAATGTAACACCCCCATACCCCCGGGAAGGAATATCAGGGCGCCACGCGGACTCTAACGCACACACATACATGTACCGTAGCGGGAACATTAACATTGAAAAGATAAGAAAATAAAATAACGCTTGGGCCCAACATGTAATTACAAATATTCTACATATTACACAACTATTGTCATTTTACTTTACATATTCGTTTCTGTACATATATTACAACACGGTAGACATTTACATATAATACTATACTTCTATTACATAATGATGTTACTCAAACATCCAAAAGAAACTCTATCTTATGCTTAAGGATCAAAACAAAAACTCCTAGTGGCCTTGACCTGCAGATGCCTTCTCACTGGTTCGAACCTGTAAACCTAAACGGAAGCAAACATCCATGCTAAGCGATAACGCTTAGTGGGGATGAAAAAGAATCAACGGACTTCTTTCGAAGTCACACAAATATCACATACATCAAACATGCTCAATACAAATCAATAATCATATAGCCTATCAAGCACACATCCACATGCATATAAACTTTTATTCATCTACGAGTCATATCAACATAATCTCATTCCAAGCAAAAGCATATGCACAGAATAAAACTTATACATCGACTCTTTTACACTTCAAAGCATGACATAGCCTGATTTCCTTTAGTTGTGGATATGGGACGCTATATAATAAAAATATTTTCGATAAACCGAAGTCACAAAACATTTTCATCTATCTTTATTAAATGACCATTCTCGGAGGTCGACACGCTTGGCCCAAACGTGGCCGAATATGGGTAGCTGCACTCGAGAATCCCTTTATAAGCATGCTTATCTATCCATTGCTATTGCCAGTCAGGCTGAACATAAAGACTCTATACTCTATATCATATACACTACATCTCTCAAGCATTATAACAAAACTCAATCATGTATAATCAACATCGCATGGCATGTCATGTTCAACAACTAAAAAGCATGTAACATTTAGATTCCATGCATAAACTCTTATATCACATCATAAGTTCACACATATTTCCCATTCCATTTGCTATCCTTTACAGAATTATGCATTGTTACTTTATTAGTTAAATTACCAATCTTAAACATATTCATATGTATTTCCCCATTGATAACTAGTTTATAATCATTTAATAACCCTAATCACGCATAATAAGTTGAGGGGAAAGGTAAGGGGTTGATCCATGCAAACCATGGGCTCAAAATAAAGAATAAAAGTCTTAATATGGGTCGTTCTATCATGAGGTCGCGACCTGTGTCGCGCTCGCAACAGAAGCTCGCCTCTGGTGCTTTACGAGACTGCTTTTTACCTTAAACTTGCATCGTAAAAACTCACCCTCTAGAACTCGTTTTTAGGCAAAGTGTCTCCATAACACTTGTTCCCTAGGATGTTAGCTTTCAAATGGGATAAATTTCAGGTCGGTTAGACATCTATAACTCTAGATATGATTCAAACTATATATACTGTTCCAGTGAGCCAGAACAAGGTCATCTACGTTTTAACTACTTTTTGGGATACTTAGAGCCAGAATTAGCTCACGAACCCTCTTAGACATTTTTAGCTACGGATCTTAGGTTTCAGATACAATTTTAATTGACTCAATTTAAGCCCTATAACTCTACTTATGACAAGTACATACACAGAGGTCTGATGACAACTGAACAGAATTCACCCATAAATGCACACTTACACATAAAAGTTGTATGCAGATCATCTCACACACACATAATCACTACATATACATATACATATACATATACATATACCATAAAACACTGCAAGCAATCAAAATGAACGAAATAAAGATCGCACACGATCCCTACCTCTAAGAAGCTTTATCTCTGCTCTTTATTAAACTTCAATCTTTTCCTTGCCTTTATCCACTCTCTTGGCCACAGCTTGAACCAAAATCATGCAAAAACACTTGGGTTACTCTTATTCTCACTCACTTTAAATCAGAAACAGGAATATGTATATAGAAATAGAAGACCAATACTAACAATTAAGTCACTTACCTTCTTTGGAGACCAATCTATTTCTTTACCCAATCTCTTCAAACCAATCCAAATGAATCACTCAAAACAGTCCAAGAAAGAAGAACAAAGAAAGGGCAAAGCAAGGAAATGGCAGAAACCTAAGGAAGAAAGAAAGAAAAGAAAGGCAAAAGATCCCAAGCAAATCCAACGTGAAAAGAAAGAAGAGGGCAGATGGTCCAAGTCTATCCAGCATTTACTATTTCATTAAAATCAATTACTTTAATTAATGACATACATATCCTTTAGCCCACTCAATCTTCTTTTTAATTTTTGACCAAGTCAAAAGCCTTTTATCCATTGGTTAATTGTTCCTTTTTCCAACTCATGTAAAACTCCCAACTTCTTGCCACTTGTCATACTCCTACAATGCCATGTGTCACAAAACCCATCTCAAGGTCTCTTAAAACCCACTTGTGTAACCATCTTGCGAGAGGGTTCTATCGCGCTCACGACAGAACGCTCACACCCACACTAACCAGCTGTAGTTGGGAAACCGGTGGAGTGCTCTGTCGTGCCCACGACAGAACTCTCGCACACAACACTTACTTTTCCGAATAAAATTTCGTAATTCTTCTAAGGCCACTTTGAGGTGTTACACACAAGCTTTATTCAGGTCCTAATAATCCACACATACTCGAACCTTTCCGTTCTTTTTAGCCACATGAACTACATTGGCCAACCAGGTCGGGTATTGAACCTCTATTAGAAACTTAGCCTCAATCTGCTTATGTATCTCTCCTTTCACCTTTTATGCCCATTCCAATCTAAGTCTTCTGAACTTTTGCTTGACTGGTTTAGACTCTAGGTAAGTTGAAATGTTATGTTCAGCGACATCTCGGTCAATTCTCGGCATGTCCTTATAGGTCCAGGCAAAGACTTTTTCATATTTTTTCAAAATTCTCTCAAATTTTAACCTCTCCTTAGGAGTTATATCTGATGCTATCAAAATTTCCTTTGGGTTCTCCAAAGTTTCGAAATTAAATGCAGTTATACTAGTTGAGTTAATGTCAAAAATGAATGCATCATGTTTATGATTATGTGAAATGAAATCATCAGAAGTATCACACAAGCAAGTAAAGTTGTTCATCTCATTAATATAATCATAATCAGCATTGTCATTACTAAAAAGTTCTGTCATAAAAAGATTATCTAAATAACTACTGTCTTCATTCTTCGTCGACATCGATGTTGCAGCCGACTGTTCTTTGGCTTCTTGGCTTTATAGAGGCTTATCAATTACCTCTGATGAAATTTTTAGATCTTGGATCCTCAAACTTGGCTCTGTTACTTCAACCACCATCTTCTTTTTTCCCTTCAACCTAGTGGCTAGCAACTTGTCAGTGACAATCTCCTCTGGTCCATCCCTATCCCAGACGCTGCATTAGGTCATGATCTCTTCATCCCAGAAGTCCTCAATGGATTTAATAACTCTAATATCCCAGTCGAAGACATCATTGAAGATTTCAAACCCTGGTATGATCTTTCCATCTACCCACTGAGGCTCTTTCTCTCTAGTGTAAGAACAAACCAAGGATGAGGGAACAAAACTCTCTGAAATATGGGGGATCTTCTCTGACATCTTCTTCCTGCCATGCTCGCCTTTATAGTCCAATCCCTTCCGATCCTTCTGGCTTTTTGTAGTGACGACTAATTATAGCCCCTATAAATTCTTACCTAAACCAGCCCCTGGGAAGAAGTGCATCTTCTTCATCATATTCACCACTTGAGGGCTATCTGCTATCCGCTCTCCTCTAATCACCGATATATGAAAGCCACTGAATGGTTGGTTAGAAATCCCCAAGGCAAACACTTCATTTTCTCTTGCTGCTTTAACAGTTACCACATCCCCTTCATGTGGTATCTTGATCATCTGATGCAGGGTAGACGGCACTCCTCCCAACTTATGGAATCATAGCCTTCCAAGTATAGCTAAAAATTTTGTTGGAATAGGTAAGACCACAAATTCTTCCTCCGTTTCAATAGGCCCAGTCTTGACTAATTCTCTGAAAGTTCCCGACGCTTGTATCTGAGAGTTATCATAGGCTGTAATGGTCAAGTCAAATTTGCTCAGCATACTTTCATCTAGCCCAAAAGCCTAAAGTGCAACTAAAGGGCAGCTTTTATGGATGAGCCATTTTCAACCATGACACAAGCGGTGTGCTTGTCATTAACTTGTACCTTGATATACAGTAGCTAATTGTGATTGCGGCCTTCCGTTAGCAAGTCAGCATCAAAGTATACCAACCTCTCTCCTGATGCCCCCTTAACCAGATTTAGCAACTCAGATGGAGAAATCATGGTGGCCACAGTAGATTCACACAGGGCCTCAACTTACTTTTGCCTGTGTGAAGGAGGCTATCTCAAAAGGTCCCAAATTGATATTTGAGCCGTGGTCTTTTTCAACTTCTTCATTATAAGATTCTCTGCCGGCTCTTTTTCTGCAGGTGCTTACACTGGATCCTATGATTTTTTGACTTCTGGGACCACTCTCCCAGTCCTTATTACAGCCCCAACTTTCTTCCCCTCTTTCTCTGAATCCCATGGGTCCACAAACTTTCCTCCTTCTTCCTCTTCTTTATCTTTTTCTCCACTTTCACTAGTGGACTAACAATCTATCGTCACCACAAGCATCCCTTCTTGACTTGCCTCAAGGCGAGTCATAGCGATATACTCATTACCATATAAGTCTTGCAATATGTACCACTCAGGAAGGCTTAATCCAATCATAAAAATAGGCACAATATTGTAATTGGACTTCTTCTTGCTCTCCCTCTGTTCAGGATCAGTGATCTACTTACTATCAATCAAATACTGAATCTGGTACCTTAATCTCACTCAGTGATCTATCATATGCCCAGTGTGCTGGTGGAATGCACAATACTTATTATTTTTATATCCTGGCTATCCTTGGGTTATGGCTGGCTTGGGTGGTAGGGGTTGCAGATTCCCCACATTTACCAGTCTCTTTAACACCCATGACAAAAGTCGACCCAAATTTGAGAAGTACCTCTGATTCACTCCTGTTATCAAAACCTCAGCCGTATTTTCGACTCTGTTGCCACTGCTAGAGCTTGCTGAATTATTTGCCCCCTAATTACTGTAGCCTTTCTTGGCATAAGCCTCACTGCTTGCCCTCCTTGCCATGTACTCACTCTCTGCCTCTATGGCGATGTCCTTTAAAGACTCCCAATCCTTCAGCCCTTTCATTTTCAATCCATCACTCAGGTATGGGCTGGCATTCCTAATTAATAGGTTTACATTTTATCTCCATAACCTGATTCCTCCACCGAGTGAGATACTCATGAAAAGCCTCTCTAGACTTCTGTTGCAGCAACTCTAGATCCTTCAGCGTGACCTATATTCTGGTACTACAATTATACTGCCTTAAGAACTCTTCAATCAATAAGTTCCAATCTTCTTTGGATCTTATGGCCAACCCGTGGTACCAGTCAACTGTAGCCCCAGTGAGACTCAGGCAGAAGTACTCTATCTTCTACTTCTTGGTTAGAGTTATCCCCTTCATTACCATTGAGTACTATTTAATATGCACCACAGGGTTAGAAGTGCAATCAAACTTAGGGATATCAGGCATCTTGAAGTTCTGAAAGATCAGATCATTACCGTCTAACTCTTGATCTTTAGGGTTTATGCCTCTTCCTAGAGTCAACATTCTCGTCACGGCTTTGAACTTTTCCTCCATCTTTCTCCACATCGCCTCCTCCAGCTTAGGCAACTTCCCCTTTGTTACCACCGGCTCTTCTTATTCCTCTTACCACAAGTCAAGCTTAGATCTAGGAGCTTTTCTATGCTCAACAGGTGTTGGCATTCTAGGCTCAATTGCAGGTGGGTCAATCACCGCAGGGGGATCTTTTTGATAGCCCCTTGTTCATTTTGCCCCCTAATTAGAGCAGCAGCTTGTTGCCCAGCAAGTGGGGCTAGGATAGTAGCCAGGTTTTCCATCATTGCTATCATTCTGGCCTCAAACTCTTTTATTCTCCTCCCCATCTCTTCGATAATCATTGTACAGGTTGCATCAGACCCTCCTGATGGGGCCATACTTGTCTCTACTGATGATTCCGAAGAAAATATTTCACTACCTTCTAAAAGAGAATTTAAACTCTAATCTGACACTAGTTCTGGTAATCCAAAGAGTGGAATCCTTCTCAGCCGACCGTCGGGACCTCTAAACCTCCTGGACGAATCTATAATGGCTACAGAATACACCTCGTTAGGATAATGCATGATCGAAATGCAATGCATGGCCGTGCTGATACAGCATAGACAAAAACATATGAGCATATAGATTTTTCCAACCTTATCTCTCCCACACACGAGGTATTGCAGTTTCTTTCCAAGGTGGGCTTTATCCAAGGGTTAACAGGGAACCCATTAGACACATAAAGGCACACGATAAAAAATCAACAGCATAACATCTCTTGCCAAATGTACATACGTATGAGTTTTGGCCATTATGTATTTAAACACTTCAATTAAATCAAGATGGGCCCACTGGAGTATAAAAGCCTTTGATGAAAGTCCACTCAATTTAGTTGACTTTGTTCAATATATGACGGCTCACACAACAAGCATGGTATTACGGTACATTTTACCTAGTGAAAGTATCTATTGCCATTGTATGAGCTTTGGTCAAAGGTGATGATAGTTTAGGGTTACCCAAGCATGGTTCTTGCCAATAGGTCTAGCTTACCACGAGCATAACGACTAATTAAGTCTCTATTTGATATGCTATAAGGTACGATACTTGGGCTGGTGATTATCTTTAACACTTTCGTACATTGAGTGAACGTAGTGTCGTACTTCGGGAATGTATCGGGGTTAAGAAAGAGACCAAACTAGCATAATTATAAGGCTCTAACATAGATGTAATGCAATTTTTTGAAAAGAGATAGAATTTTAAATTATTAAAACCCAATTATATTATTAACCAAGACAGTTTCGGAGCAAAAGTTCAAAGTTTCCAGTGGAATTACCACTGTGACACGCGTCGAACCCAATCGCTTACCGAAGAGCCCAACGGCTTACCCGAGAGGGTTCACGTCTTTTGATCTTGGACAATATGAGATATTTTAGAATCTCTACCCAATAGAACATTGGGAAAGTTCATCTAATTTCATGAAGCCTTTTGGCACCTTTGAGGTATTTTGGAGTCGCCATCCAATTTATAAGAAATTGTGAAAATTCGTCTAACTTTGGGGTCTAAACCAGAGAAAGATTCGAAACTTTACTCTTATTAATGCCCTAATTAATTATAAATGGGTTTTTAATGTTGAAATTTCATCTCTCTCCTCATGCGGTCATGCATTTAAAATAAAGCGCAAATTAAAAATCGAAAGAAAGCAGTAAAGGAAGCAGTAAAATAAAAGCAAACCATAAAAAATAAAAGAAAGATAAAATTGGGACAGAATACAATCCCTCAAAATAACAAGATATTAAAATCTAGGACAAAAAATACAATCCTCCAAATAAGATCAAACAAAACATAAATAATAAAATCAAATGAATAAATAAACATTCATAAATCGGGATATTTATTTAGGGTAGGAATATTGGTTCCTTTATATTCATTTTATAAAATCGAAGAGTTATTTTTATGCATCATTAGAAAAATCGGGATGAATGATCTCATTTTGAGAAAATTAACTTTTCTTTTTAAAAGTGAGCTTTATTGGTTGAAATTAGGATATTGGTCTCATTTTATTAGGAAAAAACGCAATTTATTAATATAAAACTTTTTTGTGATTTTTAGTTAACGTGTATAAAATAAACTAAATCTATTACATGTTACATAATAAAAAGAAATAAAGGCGAAATAAGAAAAAATAATAAAAATGCTAAAAGTGAAAAAATCCAATCACAATGGCGTCTTCAAATTTTCATGGACTCTCATTTGGTATTGAAAATGTTTACACAAAAAAAGTATTGAAATAAAAACACAAATAAAAGTAATGTTAGTAAATAGCACATAAAATAATAAATATGAATTAAAACAAATAAAATAAAATGCATTATGAATGACAAACCCAATTAAATGACATAATAAAATAAACAAACATATCAATAATTCAACATGCATAAAAACATAGATAAAAATAATAACAATAATAATAATAAACAAATAATAAACAAGCAATAATAATAATAATAATAAACAAAAAATAATAATAATAACAATAGTAATAATAATATTAACAATAAACAACAACAATAATAATAGTATTATTATAATACTAATAGTAAATAATAATAATAACAATAATAATAAAAAAAAAGAAGATGAACAATCAAGTAAGAAAGAGGAAAAAGAAATAAAATAAATAAACCATGTTAAAACATGTTAAATCTATGAATAAAATCACACAAAAACAAAAAAAACAACAACAATAGATCTAAAAAAATCCACATGATTACTAATTGGTTATAAACAAAAATATTAACAAAAATGAAATTCAAAATTGGACCCAAAATACTTATATTTAGATTTTGATTTGATTAATGAAAGAAAATGATTGATTTTCTTGTCTTAATTTGCAAAAATAAAATTAGAAAAATGAAATTTTTAGAAGAAAATTTTGATTTCAAGAACAAATAATTAATTTTTTTATCTCAAGAAAAATTTCTTGAAAAGAAAAAGAAAAAGAAAATCTCCAACAACAAAAAATTGTTCTCTTTGTTTCAAGAATTCACTTAGAAAAATTCACTTAGAACCTTGGAAAAAAAAACCATTGAAGAAAAAGAATAAAAGAAAATATTTTGCCTACGAAAAATTCCTTTTTCCTCTCTTAAAAATCAGAACTTCTCTAAAAAATCATCAAAAAAAACTTATTTTTATTTCTCTTTTTTAAAAAAATATTAATTCTATTAATTTCCCATTAAAAAAGCCCAAAAACTGATGAAAAATAATTAAATTGGCTAAAAACAGCTCCAGGGGCACCCAACAGGTGAGGGGCAGGTTGGCAGGACGTCCCTCAGTGCATGCGCCGCGTGAGGGATGGGCAGCCTGACCCTTAACTCGTTGCGCGCTCTAGCCTACCTGCACGCGAGGGGCGCCTTCCCTCACTCGCCCGTGGCCTCAATCGGCTAAATTTTTTTTTAAAATAATTTTAACTAGAACACTATAATTTCCAACCTCTTTTTTTGTTTTTAAAATCTTAAAATATATATTTTTTATTTATTTTTTTAAAAAATAATTTGACAAGGAAATATCACTTCCAATTTTATTTTTGCCTATAAACAAGTATCTAATTTCATCACTGGTTAATCATAATCTGCTCTGTCTCGAGACTCGGTGTCTACAGGTACCTACATGGATAGAATACATGTGCTAAGTATATAACTTAGTGGAAAACAAACATGTAACACCTCCGTATACCCTAAGAGGAAAACAGGAGTGCCACCAATTACATATAATAAATAAATAATTGATTTGTCGAATATTTTGAACTTTTGAATTATTTATATTAATTCATAAATAACTCTCGTATTATTACTATACGATATCATAGTTCTGTTATTAATACTAAATCTCATTTAGTATTGTCCAACTTGCACTTAATTATAAATATTTTATAGATACTTACTATTACACATAACCATACACTTTTACCGTTTATGCATTTAAACTTATTTACATTTATAAGTTGATTATCACTTAAACTTCTAGCAATGACAGGCATAACCCAATGTCGAATTTCATTCATTATGTTACCTTCAACGTTTGGATACTTGTTAGTTCAGTGTGATTTGGTTCGAACTTGAAATATATATATTCTAAACTTCCTATGTATCCCAAAAATTGGAAATCGAAACAACGTAGTTCTACATGCTCAATTTACCTACACACGAATTTAACATTCATTACTAATGATTAAATGCCCATTTATCAATTTGACTTAGATATCATACCAAATATAGCTAAGAACATAATATAAGAAAATTCCATTACAACTTAATTTATCTAAAAATCACATATAAAAATAATTTTGTTAGAGACATACCATTTAGAATCGAATTCCTACAATTTCTAACTAAATTTTGTCGGGCTCATGTCTAATTTACCGATCACCAGAGCCTTGCCGGAGCTTCGTCGAAGATGCATCGATTCTGCCGACCTGAAGCTTAGGACCCTTGGACTAATTTTTGTTGGTCACGCACCCAATGCCGAGTCATTTGGTTGAAATCGGAGCCAAAATCTCTCGGCACACCCAACTCCAATCTCCTCATTTCCGGTAAGTGGGGAGGAACGAGGGACAACAAAAGACTTATTTAGCCAACAATGACCCTCTGGTGTTATTCGTATTGCCACTAGATGTTGCCAGTGGCTGAAAAGTGGAGGAACAGTGTTCGGTTCAACAAGAGAGAAAAGTCGATTTAGAGAGCCATAAATGGCGGAATAGGGTAGAGATGATGGTGGATGAGAGAGAGAAAGACAGCGTACTGGATCGCCGATGGAGGAGGATGGCTGTGGTGATATCTGTGGTGGAGACGGCATGGAGATCGGCTAAGACAACCTCTTCCCCTACCTACCTCTTCCCTTCATGTGTTAGTGTTTTTTTTTCCTTTTTTTTCTCCTTTTTATCTGCTCTTCCTCTCTTTTTATTTATTTTAATTATTTATCTATTTAATATAGATTCCGAAGAAAATTTCGAGTCTCTAATCCTTTAGCCTAAATAAAATTTTCATTGCTTAAATTTTTTGATTTAAATACTAGCCATAATTGATATTAATCCAACTTAATCACTTTAGTTAACTATAATTTGCGACTTAATTATTTAATCAAAGTCGACTATTAACTATTCTTGAATCAAAAGTTGACTTTCGATAAATTTTTGGTCTACCGAGTTATTATTCACAACAGCGAGATTTTTGGAGTGTTACAAAATATGACATGGACGACCACTCACAGTGATCATCGTTAGACACACACACATGATACATACATATAAATAGGCATTTCATAATAGTCACATACATGTATCTTGCGTCTTTATGCACGCGCGCGCACACACACACACACACGCACGCACACACATATATATATATATATTCTTCAAGGAATTCATATTTCATAACATTTATTTAACATATATCTCTTAATAGTTTGCCTGCATTCCCAAATGAAATTGATAACAAAAAATACAGGACAATGGGTACCCCTTAGGTACATTATAATAATGAACAATAACAGATCAATCTCATATAGTGACCCAAACGAGGTCTATAATAATGACCCAAATAGGGCCTGAATAATGACCTAAATGGGGTCTACAGAACGGTAAGCTATAGCAATAAAAGTTCCTATAGACATGCCTATCTATACACATCCCGGTTATAGCAAGCTAGTAGCTAAGATAACTAATTTTATTCACATTTGATCATACAAATATTGTTTATAATCATATATTTATCAATTCAAACAAATTATATCATTTTCATATCTTGCCACCATATCAACATCATTTCTAATGATATTTCATAATTCAAGTTCATACCTACTATTATTACCAATATGTCATATTTTATTATTTTTCATGCATGCATTTCATCCTCAAATCATTTAAAAAGTGACACTTAAGTTTCAAAAAAGTTTAGACTAAAAATAGGTTCAAAATGGAAAGAAAGTCACAAATTAAAGAATAAAAACTTGCAAGTTACACAGTGTGCAGGAATTCTTGGCTGCCGTGTAAACCAAATGATATGCAAAAATCAAATTCCAGGGCGGCAAAAAATCTACACAATGGGAAGAAATTCCTGACCGCCATGTAAGATGATTTACATACAAATTTAACAATCTAGTAGCCATTTATACAGCAAGCAAGATTTCCTGATTGCCGTTTGACCCTAGGTTGCTTACTAAAACAAGGTATAATAGTGTAGTTTCTATGGTTCATCTTGTCTGGCCTTTTTCACCTATAAAACATCATTTTTAAGCCAAAGTTCCTCTAATAAATTATTCATCTATGAGTTAAGTTTACAATGGCATAAAAATCATGCAAAATGGATTTATACTCTAAGAGATATGGCCTGGGGAACAGAAACTACTCCCTTTGCCCAAATAGAGGGTCAATTTCACTCATGGTCACTCAACTTATCACTTATCGCGCAAAAGTAACCGACTTTTTTTTTCTTACTTAAATGTCACTAAACTTTTAACATTATTACATAAAAGTCATGTTGACCGGAATCCGGCGACGACCTTTGCCGGATTGATGACTTTTTTGCAAAAATGTTAAAAGTTCAGTAACATTTAAGTTGAAAAAAATAAAAGTTAATTACTTTTGCGAGATAAATGATAAGTCTAGTGACCGTGAGTGAAATTAATTTAAATGTAGCATTTGTTGAACTTATCAATCCGGCAAGAGTCGTCGCCGGATTCCGGTCAACATGACTTTTGTGCAATAATGTTAAAAGTTCAGTGACATTTAAGTAAGAAAAAAAAAAGTCGGTTACTTTTGCGCGATAAGTGATAAGTTGAGTGACCATGGGTGAAATCAACCCCCCAAATAGATTCAATACTTTATTTTCAAGCCTAAATTCAAAGATCTTAGGGCTAGATTCAGGTCTCGGTCTCTCTTGACATTTATAGATATGGATTTTAACTTTCACCTCTAATTGGAATCATTTAATTTGGAGCTCAGAAGGCCAACTTATAGCCAAAATACCATCTTGGGGTCAAATGACACCAATGACATATTCTCATATAAACCCAACAAAAGCCATTCCATGCCATTTTTAATTAATTCAACCTTCACAACCAAGTTCAACTCAACACTTATAATTAATATAAACTCAAAAGCATTTCAATTCATCATCAAAATATACACAAAAGAGACAAGTTCCCAAACCTTAAATATTGTTTCCTTTCTCTTCACTTCTGCCCTCTTCTTTCTTCTTCCTCATTTCCTTTAACTCCAGCTGCTTCTCATTCTAAAATCCATCATGAAACTCATTAAAAATCATACAAATCATAACTTGCAACTCTTATGAATTAAAGATACAAGAGAGGAAGAACTTAACATTTTCTTACCTTTTTAACTCATAATTACATTTAGAATTAATCTCCACTTTAAATTTTCCTAGAGCAGATTTTTGGTGAAGTTTTTGTGTGCAATTTAGGTGAAGAAATGGCTATGTTTTTGGTGTAAAAGTGGCCGGATTTTCCTTTATCCCAACAGACTTACATGGCTTAAATAAGCCATGCGAGTTCTCTCTTCACCTTTCTATTGCCTAGATGTTGGCCTCTTATTGGTTCCTCCATTCTCTTTACTTTTTAGTCCTCAATCTTTCATTTATTCATACATTTAACTTGTAATTAATTCTAGATCATAATATTTCTTAACTTGCACATTTAAGTCCTCAATTGTCAAATTACGATTTTACCCTTGACTTGACTTTTACCTTAATTTTGGTTATATCCCTATTTCACATAATTACCCGATTATACACATTTGACCACAATTATGCCTTAATATATTTAAAGACAACTAGGGTATAAGCTGGGGCCTTATAATAACAGCCACCTATAATTCACTTTAGTCAAAAGCGCAAGGTCATCAGCGAAAAACAAATGGGAAAAAAAGGGCCACCACAATTAAGAGCAATAGGCTACTAAGTGCCATTACTAATAGTGTGTTGAATGCCATAGGCCAATCTCTCTATGCATTAGATGAAAAGATAGGGAGATAGAGGTAACCCTGCCTTAAACCTCGAGAAGGAGAAAAGGCATCAGTAAGATCATCATTCCACATAACTTGCATCTGGCTCAAAGAACACAATTCATGATCACTTAAATAAGAGAAATAGGTAAACCCATATCCATAAGTCTATCATGGAGAAAGTGTCAGCTAATACGGTTGTAAGCTTTCTTTAAGTCATGAACTGTTTGTTCTAAACTTTGAAAAGAACTATCAAAAATCATAACCTTTTTTTTTCTATGTGTGTCTAAATAGATTGCAACGGGTAATCACTTAATTCTAAAAGGTTGTAAGGGAAGGAGAGGAAGGCATGCATATCATTGCTAACATTAATAATTTTTTTTAATTATTATTCTTTACAATCATATCAGATTTTTTTTATGGATTTCAATCTATTGGTAAAAATCATTTCTTTTTTTTGCTTGCAATGAGATCAAGTTTTTTTTTTCATAAATTATATATTTTGGAGTAGTGATAAATGATTTTTTCTTATTATCTTCTCTTTTATTTTTTTCATTCATTACTTGACATATATACAAGTGAATTAAAACAAGTAATCCTATAATTTATGAAGTATACACGTGTCAAACAAAGAATGAAAAAGGTAAAAGAGAAGATATTAGTAATTTCCATTATTTTATTGATTTAATTTAACAATTAAGGGTGTGTTCGGAGTGGATTTTATTTTTAGTTTTTTTTTCTTAAAATAAAACAAAAATGCGTTCGTATAAATTTTGATTTTTTGTTTTTGTTAAAAATATATAATGTATTTTAAAATTAAAAAAAAAACTACAAAATGTGGTTTTTAGGGTTTTGTTTACAATTTATTACCTTAATTTTTATATTTTTCTTACTTTCCTTCCTTAATTTTTATATTTTATATTTCTAATCTAAAATTACAATTTTACCCTTATATACTTATTTTAATTAGAAAATTACAGTTTTGCCCTTCTTATTTTCCATTTCCTTCATATTTATATTTTTGCCACTAAAGTTGCATATTTTACTAGATTTACTATTTTACCCCTTTAAAATCTCATCCTTTTGCCAAATTACTATTTTAGTCCTTAAAGTTCCATCTTTATAACAAAATTTCCATTTGGCCCCTAAAATCTCTTTTCTTATTCAAAATTATATTTTTACTAAAGTTCCATATTATGCTCATTTTTTTACGGTTTTGTCCCACCCTTAATTTTACCTTTTTTGATATATAATTTTGTTAGAATGTATGGAAGTATAGACTCTTTATTTGTAGAATATGCAAATAAAAATATTATATTTGGAGATAATCAATAAAATAATGAAGCCAGTATTGCAGAGTCATGTGAAATTGTTGATATAAATGCAAGTCAAATTTGTCAAATGAACAGTGATAGAGTTGGGATACGCCCATAATTCTATAATGGATTGAGTTCCAATCCAGATTAAATTGAGTTATTTAATCTGATTAAAATTACCAAATCTTATCTCAGAAAGAGTCTGAGTTGAATTAGAGTTAGGACTCTAGCTTTTAGGATCTCTATAAATAGAGGTGAGGTTCTCATTATTTGATAACGAGAAAACGTATACGCCGCAAGTCTGCTCGTTCCCACTCACAAGTTTTCTGTCTTAATTTTCAGGGGCATTTAGATTGTGATCTAGTTGCTCTTACTCCGAGTGGGTAAAAGCCGGACCAGTGACCAAAAACAAATGGGATCTTGGTAGACACTTCCGCAACGAGTTTCTGCTCTACAAGAGGTACCATTATTTAATATTACCTCCGTATAAATTATATTTGTTATAATTTTTTCCCATATCCATCAAACAATGTTCGAGATAAAATAACGCAGACATTGTGATTGAATTATAATAATTAACATTTATATTGTTATTTTTTTGTTAAACAATTATTGATTTTTCTTGTTATTATAAATTTTTTTAATGAATTTTGAATTTCATTAAATATTTATTATTCAATATTAATAATTAGATAATATATATATGCATAATATCTATTAATGGATAATGGAAACGTTATAATTAAAAATTGTGATGCCATTTCTACATTTAAAATACAGTTTTTGAATTTTAAAAATTAAAAATTAAAAACATAAAATCTTACCGAATACACCTTAAATTTTAAATCGATTTTGAGATTTCTAATGATTGATTTCACCTAATAATGAAAATGTTTGAAATCTATTCGGATGTACATAAATAAATAAATAAATATATATATATATATATATATATATATATATATATATATATATATATATATATATATATTACAAGCCAATTAGGATTCCATTCCATAGTTTATTAAGAATTTTTTTGAAAACAAGCAACCTTTTAAATATACAATTGACAAAGTCGTCCTTAAAGTTGAATCATAATTATCATTTTTTTCCTTCACTCTCTCTATCTTTTAACATTTATTTTTTAGTGGAAAAATAGAAGTTCTAAACTACTTTATCAATGAATAATTTAAATCTATTTGGATATGAGCCAATATATATATATATATATAT
Organism: Excoecaria cochinchinensis; assembly: GCA_947683425.1. Taxonomy (NCBI): domain Eukaryota; kingdom Viridiplantae; phylum Streptophyta; class Magnoliopsida; order Malpighiales; family Euphorbiaceae; genus Excoecaria; species Excoecaria cochinchinensis. The sequence goes on from CANTUQ010000073.1 coordinate 1,724,165, forward strand.
ATATATATATATATAGTCTTCATTCCTAACTTCTGTGAAAACTTTATTTGGAAGCAATGGAGCCTTCCTTTTAAATATATATGAGATATGAGATATATGATTAAGCAACTTGGATTTTTTAATTACTCAATTAATTAATTAATTAACCTTAATGTGTATATATCAATTTTTTTTTTCCTTTCAATTTTTATTATAATATACTAGCTCAAAGTTGAAGTACTAGATGTCAATTAATAAAGGGGATGCATGTTCCAGAAATACAAAACAAAATAACGCTCTTTAATAAAATAATAATCCATCATTATCTTCCTAATTTTTTTTTTGTTAGTAAGCAAAAAGTTGATTAGTGATAATGGTGACGATAATTGGAAGTATAGGCATGACGCCAGCCCATACGCTTGAGTCCACCAATCAATATTTTTATATTAATTAATTAATTAATGACAAGTTAAGTATAGCAATCAACTCGTACTTGAAAGATGTTAAGTTGGGAGGGTTGGATGTGATTAATTAATTATATACGTCACTATCTTGTGGAATCTCTACAAACTTGTGGCTTTGCTTGGAAATTTTCACATACTCGTAATTACAAAATTTAACAGTAATAACTATGGAGATCATAAAATTTTAATTTGGTCTATAGTTATTAAAGCTTAATTATGTTTAATTGAACACTCTCATATACTCTCAACGAGCTTTGGACAGAATTTTCTTAATTAGAAATACAATGACGTATTATCAACTTTCATAAAATATTTTTTAGTATATTTATGATAATATTTTGGGGAAATGGCGTAATTTTACAAATTTAATTTATTGAATGGATTCGAACATTTAATGATAATATTATCTCTACGATCACTTAAATAATTGTAGACATATTAATTAGTTTTGTGATTAAAGAGATTATAAATGAAATTTATCATTTTCATCACGATTCCCTTTATAAATTAATGGATGTGTGTGTACTATATATATATATATATATATATATATATATATATAAAGAAAATTAAATTCCTAAAGTACTAATCATTCTATGGGTCATAATCACAAGTCAATGCCATCTTTTGGCGAGACATAGGGGCCTGTTTGTTTTCTCTCTGTTGTATTGTTATTATTATTATTATCACAGCTTCTCATCTTTTAATTAATTAAGTAGTGTCACTAATTAATAGGAAATCAAACTTTAATGTTGGAGCATAATACAAGATATTTTAGGTTATTCCATAGTAAAAAGCTGGATAATAATTAATATATCAAGTGGGAATAAATTATAATTATGCATAATTAACAAAATAAACAATTTCTTATATTGTATGATACTAATACATGTGTTAATCTTATGTGTTGAATTTTGGTGAATTTAAATTGCAATCTAATTCGAAAAACTTGTAGTGCAACCACAAATGATCGGATGAAAAATGAAAATTTGCGTTGGTATTGTTATGTTTTATGTGTGAGGTCCATCTCGCTTTGATCTAATTGGTTTGAAAAACACTTATAAGTTATAGAATTGGAAATCTAATATATGTTCGTCTCAGTTCATATGTTTGGTTAGAATGTATTTTTTTTCTTTTTTTGTGTGATTGTAATTTTGATTTATTTCAAATAATATGGTATGATTGTTTTGAGGTTTAATAATTGGGACCAAATACAAAAGAGTTACCTCCCTTTTTTATTTAAAAAAGAAAACAAAATTTATTTTAAATTGTTATAGCAAGCTGTTGGTGATTTTATAATTAAGTCATGAGTATTTTTCTTGTTCCTATATATATATATATATATAATAAGCATAATATATGTGTGGACATTACATATAATATCAATATCATAATAAGGAAATTGTGGAATCATAGCATAGCTAATTAAGTAGTAATTATTAACAATATTTGAGCAGAAGTTTAATAAATGCATTGGTCTACTGTTTATATTAATATGGCTGTTGATTGCTTTGAGAAGACATGTAATAATTTTGTAGCTTAATCTTTTTCTAGCCACTTTTTTAATGGGGTTTTATTAAAATATTAAAAATCGTGTAGTTGCACCAAAATTTCAACAATTGATATAATGTTAACTAGTTAGTGATCAGTCTCACATAAAAACACTACCTTGGAGTGTCTATTTTAAGTTTTATTTTTATTTCTAAATAATTATGCATTTAAAAAAATAAAAGTATTATTATAAATTATTTTTTATATTAATATTATTTTAATAAATAGTTATTGATGTATCAAAAATATATAATATTTTATAACAGACAAATTTAATAAATGATTAAGTAAATTAATAACTTCTTAATTTTGGTAAAAAGCACAAAACGTACACTTAAAAATGAATGAAGTGAATAGTATTTTACTGCTGGTTTGTTTTGTTAAATGAAGGCTTACTTGGCTTAATTAGCTAATTAAAAACTACATAGTTTAATGTTGCCTAGATGAAAAATATTTTGAAATATATATAATTAATTAGATTAATGGGTTTAAAATATTTTAACTTAATAATATTATATTTGTAGATGCATGCACCGAGGATCCACGGATTGCTTTACTGCCTAGCACGACATACCCTACTAATCATTGTGCAGTTCCTTTCCCCGCAGACACGGATTTTATTCTTTCAAAAATATAAAATACATTAATAAAATTTTAAATTCGAATATATAAATAAAAAAAAAATAATGCTGAAAAATTTGTACTTTTTTTTTACCGAAATTATCCAGTTTAAACTGAATTTGGTAAGCATTTATGAACTTCTAAGCACAAGTGACAAAAGAAAAAGAAATTGCGCAACAAAAATGGTCATTGGTATACCTTGGCTGGAGTGGTACTACATGGTAAGTTGGCGGCCACTATCCTTTCCAATTTTCTTTGAAAAACAAATTGAAAAATTTAGCTTCAGCCCCTAAGTTTATGTCTAATATTTTTTTAGTCTATATACTTTATCCTCTCTTAATTTTGTCCCTGCAAGAAATTTTTTTTAATATCATCCCTACTCACTAGATTGGAGTGGCAACGCGGGTGTGCATCCCAATTGTTGAATTGAAAATTTGATTTAAAGGTCTAAATGCACACGCACTATATTTAAATCCGCTAGATTGCGATGCTATTTTTTTATTTTTTAAAAAAGAAAAAAAAGAGATAAATCAAGTATTTCACAAAGTATATGAAATGAGAGTAAATGATGCATACTAATGAAATATGAGAATTTATTGTAATAGATAAAATATATTTTTATACAAAGGCGACCAACATATCAATGGTAGGGGTCATGGAGGCCACCTTGACACTCTCTCATATCATTGCGACAGTGAAAGAACACGAAATTAATTTACAACGAAAAAGAAAAAGAGAAAGTTCAACTCCAAGTGTTGAACTTAGAGCTAGCACTCAGTCACAATCATCAATAATTTGATTAATCTTTAATTTTTCTTAATTAATTAACATTTAAATTGTTCCGTAATTGACGATGAAATTAAGAATACTTAGTAACAGAAGTTGGTATGTTACATTGACTGTTTTGCAGGAAAAAAATATCATCATCTAGATGATTGAAGCTATCCCATGAAAGAATATTAGAATCAACACTAGCGTCAATCCACTGAAATAAATAGTCATTTTGCAGCAACGATGAAGCCTCCCCAATAGAAGAAGGGTTGTTGTTCGATTCTTCGACCGATAACGATGAATTCGTATAAGAAGTATTGGTTTCTAATTCATTAATCAAAGAACCAAAGTCCATGTTTCCACACAAGTTCTCCAGAAGATCAGAATTTTGATTAAACTGTTGTTGTTCTTCATCTTTTAGCAACTGGTTTTCTGGTAGATCATTGGATGAACTATGAATCTCTTTTGCAGACTGAGGTGGAATAAGTTCATTAATAGGTTTATGAGTAGCAGGGTCTAAACCAAGCTGTTTTAGTCTCTTCTTGATTCTAGTATTCCAATGGTTCTTGATCTCATTGTCAGTCCGACCAGGGAAATGCGAAGCTATCTTGGACCATCTACATAGTATTAATTAACATCATTATCAACATCAACTATGCATTAAAAAAAATAGATTTTTAAATAAAAAACATTTGGTTTAATTACCTATTCCCAAGACGAGAATGAAGCTGAATAATCTGGTCCTCTTCCATTTCTGTAAAACCTCCTCTTTTAAGATCAGGCCTGAGGTAATTAATCCATCGAAGCCTACAACTCTTCCCACATCGTAGCAAACCTTTAATGAAAACAAAACAAACGTTACCATTATTTGCGTTATCTAATAAAGATCATTAATTCTTGTAACAGAAAGCTAAGGAAGAAAAAAGAAACCTGCGAGCTTAGGAACCATACGCCAGCAATGGATGCCATTGTTAAGAATGAAATTGACAAGCTTATGATCTTCTTCAATAGTCCATGGACCTCGTTTTAGACCGATCTTATCGCAGCAAGGTTGTCTACCCATGTTTTTGAAAGTGATGAACAGACTTGTATCGAAAAATCGAAGAGCTAAAAAGTAAATGGAAAGAGTGGTGCTTTATAGCAACTTATAATTCAAGCAAAGATGCTTGACAGATCATTTTCAGAGTTTAAGAGGGGAGATAAATTATTGAATTGAAATAAAAAAGAACATTATAGAGTTGATAGATAGAAAAATATAATAAAAATTGTATTAATTAATAAAAAATGGGCACCAGCCTTATAGGAGACAATGGAAATGGTCCTGTTTGATGAACAAGAAAATTTTGTGCAGGAAAGAAGAACCAAACGTGGGTCATCTTCTTCAGTTGACAAGAATTTTTAAATTTTGTGATAAAGTCTTCTCCTTTAACTGTTTTAAATTAAATGTGTTCATACGGGAATGATTAAAGAAATAAAATAAATAGTAAGAGTGGGGGATGATTCTGTTGGCCTCTTAAAAGCTGGCTAGTTTTGTCCTGTGGATGCAACTCTTATTATCTTAAATTTTAATTCAGAAGAGAGAGAGAGAGGGAGAAAGAAGATGCTCTCTCTTTATTACGGGGAAGAGAGGGAAACTCCGATGATAGATTTACTCACTTGAGTTTGGAAAGCTTACGTACTTGGTGATACATCAATTTCTCCTAAAATTTTCCCATTTAATAGATTATTATTATTTTTAAATTAATTAAGTGTTAAATTATTACTTATCTGAACTTATTAAAAATATTAGTTACGAACACTTAAAACTTCACAAAAGACATGTAAAAGTTACAAACCTTAGTACGTGAAAGTTTCACTAAAATATTTGAAGAGCCAACCGGCTAAATAATTTTATAATTGAAATTTAATATATGTATACATTTTTAATAATATAAAAATATTATTATATTTTAAATAAGAATATAGAACTGAAAATTTCATTAATTTAAGGATATAATGTATTAAAAAATGATAATTTAGGGAAACAAAAATGTATTAACCCTTGGAAAATTGACAACTTTTTGGCAGTCAATGTATGCTTAATATTTGAAGAGAATAACACCAAATTAAATTAACCACACATATTAGTTTCAACACCTTTTTTTAACTGTTAGTTTCAACTCATGTTCTACTATAATTATTTTTTATGTCAATTTGAAACTAAATTTATCTTTCCGTCACCAATTCAGCTGAGTCAAAATGTTTATTATTTTCTCATAATTTTAATGGAACTGTAATTAAAGAAAAAGTAAACCCTTCATATATAACTAAACGAAAGATTTTTATTAATTTTTTTTTTTTACTTGATCGGGACTATAAAATTTTTCATGTATCAAGTTAATAGTATCCTCATATTAAAAAAAAAAAGTTATACAAAGTGGTTATATATTATGCAAATGTGGCCTTTTCTTTTATTTTTTTTTTCTAGATGGCAATAATCTTAGGGGGTGAGCATGGACCGGTTAACCGGTTCATGAACCCCAAAAATAAACCAGTTCATTAATATCGGTTTTTTAAAATTCAAGTTCATTAACTAGTCCATTACTATCGATTAACCAGTCCATCGGTTTCGAATTTTTGGATCAGTTAACCAATATTTTTCGGTTAACCACTATAATTATAAAATGCATTCATAAAAAATTAAATTGTTGAAAATACTTAAAATTTAAAATTAAAAAACAAATATAATTCAACATAATAATTAAATATGATATTCAAATAATAAATATAAACTAAAAATATTCAAAAATATTATTTTCACATATATTAAAAATTTATTTTTTTGAAAATTTTAGTTAATATATTAATTTTATTTAATTTTTTGAATATATTTTAAATTTAATTAATAAAAAAATTGATATATTAGGAAATAATAAGAAATATTAAATATGTACATACTGAAAAATTAATAAATTAACTAAAATGACTTTAAAAAAACTAAAATGAAATTGAAATATTTTAAAGTAAATGAAAATTAAAAGGATATAAATAATTAAATATGAAAATAATGAAATAAAAAATTATAATAAAAATAAAGAATGAGTGAAAAAAATTAATAAAATATAGGGATATTCATGTATCGATTTCGGTTCGATTAACCGATTTTTAAGCTAAAAAATAAAAATAAGTCCATTAATATCGATTTTTATAAAATATTAACCGTTAACCATAAAAATCGGTTCGGTTAACCAATTTTTCGGTTCGATTTCTTAGTTAACCAAGTCCAACGGTTTTTTTGCTCATCCTTAGGCAATATGCTATTAATTTAGTTCATAAGCAATCGATGTCATGGTCCTGAATCACTACAAAAAAAAATTGAAAATAAAGACGGAAATTTAGAGACGGAATTTTTTCCGTCTCTAAATATTCCGTCTCTAAATAGAGACAGAAAGATCTATCCGTCTCTATTTAGAGACGAAAAAAATTCCGTATATAAATTTCCGTCTCAAATTATTATATTTAGCAACGGATTTTGCATTCAGTCGCTAAAAATGGCGGGATTGATTTTCTATCATATTTAGAGACGGTTAATATTTACGGTCTTTATTTAGAGACGAAATGCAGTTTTCGTCTCTAAATAGAGACGAAATTTTAATAGATACGAAATTAAAATTTAGTCTCTATTTAGAGATGGAAACATTATTCCGTTTCTAAAAATAGAGACGGAATCTTAATTCCGTCTCTATTTAGAGATGAAAACTGCATTCTATCTTTAAATAGAGACGAAAAACTATTTTCATCTCTAAATAGCAATGGAATAAATTTTTCGTCTCTACGTAGAGATGGAATTGACGGAATTAAAATTTTAGAGATGGAATTAAAATTCCGTCTCTATTTATCGAGGGTATAAAAACCCCCATCTCCTTCTTTCAACCAGAAGCGCGCACACCCCCCCCCCCCCCCCCCCCCCTTTTCTTTTCCCCCTCTTCCAGATCGCCCTGCCCCCTCCCCCTCCGGAGCCAGTTGCTGTCCACCGAAGAGTTTACACCGGCGATCATCTCCGCTCCATCGCCTACTCCGCCGTGGTGCTTTCCCCAGCCACGATTTTCGCGATTGTCTCTCCCTGCCACAGGTCTGGTTGGTCCGTCCAGCCACCCTCTTTCCTCCGGCGAGATCTGCAACAGGTTGGTTTATTTATTTATTTATTTTTGAATTATTAAATATTATATTTTATTTAAATGTAGTGTATTATTTTTGTGTATTTTTTAATTTAGTTTTATTTATCATGTATTTAAATTATTATATAAATTGTTTTAAATTTTGGGTATATTTGTAGACACCGGGTCCTGAAACAGTCCAGATCAGAGTTACCCAATGATAATAAGATGCCTAATCACAGGCAAAAAGCTTAAAAGTGATGGAATTAAAATTTTGTTTCTATTTATCGGGGGTATAAAAACCCCTGTCTCCTTCCCCCCCCCCCCCCCCCCCCCCCCCCCCCCCCTCCTCTTCTAGATCGCCCTGCCCCCTCCCCCTCCGAAGCCAGTTGCTGTCCACCGAAGAGTCTACGCCGGCGATCATCTCCGCTCCGTCGCTTGCTTCGCTGTGGTGCTTTCCCCAGCCGCGATTTCCGCGATTGTCTCTCCCTCCCACGTGGTTGGTCCGTCCGGCTACCCTCCTTCCTCCAACCGCCCGCGCAGCCAGTCCTCCGGCAAGACTGCAACAGGTTGGTTTTTTTTTTAATTTTTTGAATTATTAAATGTTATATTTTATTTAAATGTAGTATATTATTTTTGTGTATTTTTTTAATTTTGTTTTATTTATCCTGTATTTAAATTATTATATAATTTTTAATTGTTTTAAATTTTGGGTATATTTGTATACACCGGATCCTAAAACAGTTCAGATCAGAGTTACCCAATTATGATAACATGCCTATTCACAGGCAAAAAGGTTAAAAGTGATGATTTACTGGTCAAATTTGCATTTTATAGTAAAAATAATAAAAAATATTTTGAAAATTAGATTTGAAAAATGTGGTTTAGAAAATATAATATTTTTTAGTTAAATTTTTAAAAAAAAAAATTTCGCGAATGTCGACACGCGGCAGCGCACCTGCGGGCGTTGCGCGAAGCTCCAGCATGCGTCGCTCACGCGCGAGCGACGCGCAACGTGCATCCGCGCGCTGCTCCGCGCCCAGCGTGCGCGACCGACGCCCGTCGCGCGCGCCGACGGGTGTCGGGCGCCCCTATGCCGCCGATTTCGCCCAATTCCGCCGATTTTCACCCAAAACTGATTTTTTTTCCCATTTTTTCACCCAAATCTGATTTCTTATCCCATTTTTGGTATTTTTATATATTTTTCAGTTTTTAAAATTAATAAATTAATTTTTTAATTTAATTTAATTTAATTTAATTTATCCTTAAGATAAATGTGAATGATTTAATTTTATCTTTTAAATTCTAATTTGAATTCAAAATTATTTGATTTTATCCTTAAATCTAATTTGAATTTAAAAATATTTGATTTTATTTTCTAAAATCAGGTTTGAATTCAAATGGATTTGATATATATCTTTAAAGAATTTAAATTTTAAAAAAGGATTTTGTTTTTAAATTCAAATTTTAAAAAGGATTTTATTTTTTTGTTTTTAAATTCAAATTTTGAAAATATTTGATTTTTAAATTTAAATTTTAAAAAGATTTGTTTTTGAATTTTGAATTTCAAAAAGATTTAAATTTTTTATCTTCATCCTCATTTACCTATAAATAGGAGGATGAGGATCGAGGGAAAGAGGTCGGATTTTTTACTTTTCATTCTTTCTTTTTCAACAGAATTCTTTCTACTTTTTTATGAAATTTCTTCTTCAAATAAATTTTTCAAATCAGTTTTCAATAAAATATTCATTCTTGAGACAAAAAAAATAATTCTTTGTTCTTGACTTGTTATTTTTTTTCATTCTTCATTTTTAAGCAGTTTTCTTTCTTGGAATAAAACTCCGACTTTTTCATTTTCAACTTTAATTTTGCGAATCAAACTAAGGAAATCAATTATATTTTCCCTTCATCGAGCACGGATTCTAAGGGTAAATATTCTGGATCCAATCTTACTTTTCTTTTATTTTCTTATTTTATTTATTCACAATTATTTCATCAACATATAGATATTTATATCTATTGCTTATTTATTTTATTTCTAATATTTTCTTTTATTTCCATTATTTTATTTCGTTATCCCACTCACACGTTGTTTTTTTTTTTTTGTAATAAATATATATGCGAGAACCAGTGTCCTCACCCTTAATGTATATCTCGTTTTATGCATGCTTTGTATTTTATTTACAATGGGGGTTGTATTCCGCCCCTAATTTTGTTGTAATTAGATGCTTTACTTTAATGCTGCTTTTATTTATTGTTTCCCTTGGATTGATAATTTGCGCTTTAATTTAATTGCACCGAATTGAATGAGAAATGGGATGAAACGCTAAATTCAAAACTCAATTATAAACTTAATCAAGGTATGAATAAATGGGAAGTCCCAAACCTACTCTGGTCTTTGGGCTCAACGAGGCGAGAGGGCAATCTCAGTATTCTGTTGGGGTGGAAGCCTCCAAGACATCTCTTGTGTCCTGTAAAAAGGCTTAAACTTGCACTGTTTTAGGCGCCACGAGGCGAGAGGGCCGTCCTAATGTTCTATTAGGGTGAAAACCTCCAAGACACCTCTGGTTTGCCCAAACGCGAGGCGAGAGGACCATCCTATTATTAGGGTGGAAGCCTCCAAGACACCTCCAGGCTTGCCTATGATGGATATAGTAGCACTGTCTTAGGCTCACCGAGGCTAGAAGACCTTTTCCAATATTCTATTGGGTGGCGACTCCATGAAACCTCCTTATTGCCCAAAATGGACGCACTTATAATTTCTTACAAGTTTTTATGAACCTCATCCCGAAAGCCCTAAAAGCGGGCAGTTCGGGGCGCGTCACAGTGGCGACTCCGCTGGGGACAACATTCGAGATTTCGCTTTAAAAGTGCCTTGGTTAAAATTTACAATTGAGTTTTAATTTAAAAATTTCATCCATTTTTAAAACTGCATTGCATCTCATTAGAGCCTTAGATCTATGCTAGTTTGGTCACTCTTTCAATCTCGATGCGTTCCCGAAGCACAACCCTACGCTCACTCAATGTAGGGAAGTGTTAAGGATAATTACCAGCCTAAATCTCGTACCATTATGGTATATTAAATGGAGAGTCAATCGGTCGTTACGCTCATGATGAGCTAGACCCGTTGGTAGGAACCATGCTTGGATAGCCCTAAAGTAACATCACCTTTGATCAAATCTCATGTAATGGTAATAGATACTTCCCCTAGGTAGTATGAACCATAATACCTTGCATACTATATGGATCATTATGTATTGGACAGAACCAGATAATCTGATTAGTCATCTAATCAAAGGCTTTCATGCCCTGATAAGCCCATGTCAATTTATTCGGACTGCCTAAATACGTAATGATGATAATCCATGCGCCTGTGCATTAGTTAGGAGAGGTTATGCTGTCGGTTTTCCACCATGCACCATACGCGCCCATTGGGTCCCCTGTTGACCCATGGGCCAATCCCACGTAGGAAAAAGACTATGACCTCATGTGCGGGAGTAACAAGGTTGGAAGAACCTATGTGCTTGCATGTGATTTGTGGAATGCATTGCATATTCATGTCATTCATGCACAAATATTTTTTTTTATTTCCTCCCTATGTATACATCCTATTTTCTGCATATAATTATTACATGTACACATCATCCTGTGTATAGTTTTTCAAATGTTTTCACATGTATCATTGTAACCTCTTTTAGCCATTGTATACCATTTGTTGCATTACATATTATTCATGCATCATTCTAACTCTTTAATCTTTCAGCCATTAAAGACCACTTTCCTAGTTGGTTAGGGTTCCGACAGCCGCATTATCGGAGGGTTTTGATTGAGCAACCAGAATCAAAGTCAAAGAGCAATTAACATGCATTCAAAAAATCTTTAGAAATGGCCAATTCATCGAGAGATGCAGATACAACACGAGCCATGATTGCCGAAGAAGTGGGCAGACGGCTCGAAGAATTTGAGAACAGAATGATGGTCATGATGGCGACAATGGCCTAACCTACTGTACAGAACCCGACTGCTCCTCCTATGAGTCAAAATGAATAAGAGGAGTCTAGAGAAGACCCACTTAAGGAGATTCGCCCGCCACCGGTGAACTTAAGGGCTACCATACTGGGAGCCCAGAGAAGAGAGATAACCCATGGAGTAGAGGATGATTTGGGAGAGGATGAATATGAAAAACCCCTGTCGATTAGAGGGAAAGTACCCCAAATAGAAGAAGCCATTTGGAGAAAAATGGAAGAGAAGTTCGAGGCGATGTCTCGGATATTAATGATAGAAAAAGGGATAAACCCCGAGGACAAGGAGCTAGATGGGGAGGATGTAATCCCTTTGAATTTCAAAATGCCTGATGTCCCGAAGTTTGATGACACATCGGACACCACCGCACATATTAAGCAATACTCCCTAGTGATGAAGGGGACGATACTGACAAAAAGGCAGAAGATTGAATACTTCTATTTGAGTTTGATAGGTCATGCGGTGGACTGGTATCATGGGTTGGAACGAAGAATAAAGGAAGAGTGGGACCTACTGACGAAGGAGTTCCTCCAGCAATACGACTTTAGTACAAGGATGGAGGCCACTCTGAAAGATCTAGAGCTACTGCAATAAAAACCAGATGAGTCATTTCATGAGTACCTGACCCGATGGAGGAACCGGGTAATAGAGATGAAGAAGAAGGCAGATACTCCAGACCAGATCAGGCTGTTTATTAGGAATGCCAGCCCATATTTGAAGGATGGGTTAAAGATGAAGGGGCTGAAGGACTGGAAGTCCCTAAAAGACATAGCCATCGAAGCTGAGGCTGAGCATATGGATAAAATGGCTAAATCTGCAAACCTGGCCTTGGGTAAGAACAAGGGAAGCAGCAGTGGTAATGGGGGCAATACTGGAGCAGCAGAATTCTCAACCACCGGAACGACTCCCAAACACCTCACTATCTCGGGCAAGCCATTATCTTGGCACTTCACCCGTCTCATCAAGTAAGGGAATTTACAACACTTGCCAGCTGGGCTGCCTCAAGTTAAGGAAAGCCTATGCACAGAACAGACTGGTATTGTGCGTATCACCAGTACACAGGGCATAGAATAGACTATTGTCGTCCTTTAAGGGATCGCATTCAAGAATTGGTGCCTGGCCTAGAGGAAGAAAGAAAGAATTAGAGTTGTTACAATGCCTTTCTTTTTTTTTAAAAGTGTATTCCTGAACTATGCACTTGTTTCTCTTTTCTATTTTAATAATATGGGCTTTTCTTATATATGCATTATCATATCTTATCGCATCAAGCATAAATAATAATCATGATTAAGGCATTGGGTTAAACACTGTTTCATTCAGTTTTAATAAATAGTAATCTTGGTTGCATCCAATTTGACTCCTAAAGCGAGATAAAATTTGAGAGAATAAAAAAAAGGAAAAAAAAAGTCCGAAGAAATCTTTGCCTGGACCTATGAAGACGTGCCAGGAGATGATCATGAAGTCATCAAGCACACCATTCCAACATACCCAAATCATGGACCAGTCAAGCAGAAACTCAGAAGACCCAGGCCGGAAGGGGCAGAAAAGGTCAAAAGGAGGAATCCACAAGCTGAGATGAAGCCGAATTCTTTATACAACACCCGGCTTGGTTAGCGTCATCCTAATAGTCAAGAAGAGAGAAAAAGTACGAGCTATCAGGATTTAAACAAAGCTTATCCAAAAAAAAAAAGAAAGAGAGAGAAAAAAAAGGACAAAAGAAAAAGAATAAAAGGAACGGGAAAAAGAACAAAAGAAAAACGAACAAAAAAAGAGAAAAATAAAATACAAAAAAAAAAGAAAAAAAAAAGAGAGAGAGAAGGAAAGCCATCCTGGGGGCAAGTTTTGTTCAAATCCCGTTGATCTACATATGCCCGTACCTTGCCATTTTTCTTGGCTACGAAAAAAGGACCAAAAGACTAATTAACAAATCGTCTAAGGGGTGTACTATACAAACGGCAAGTCGATGACATTCAGTTGAGATGCGTGGATGAGAAAGGAGCTAAGAGGGTCATGAAAGAAATTCATGCCAGAATTTGTACAGGCTATATGAACGTTTAATACTGACATAAAAGATCAAGAGACAAGGATTGGGCAGAGAAATGACCCTTTTGCACTTCGAGGCTAGAGAGCCACCATTGGGACCTCTACAAGAGTCACCTATTATTTATCGACACAGGGGGCAAAAGCAGTATGGTCGATAGATGTAAAGCTCAAATCTTTAAGGATAATCATGGAAGCCCAAATTTTGAAATTCGACAGGACGCAGCAATGGCAGCAGCAGTTAAGCAAGTCAGACAAGGACAGGTCATGAGATTACTGCCACAGTCAGATCCATCAAAAAATACTCTGCTTGATCATTCGGGAAGGAAGTCAGAAAGCATCCGATGAAAGAGGGAGATTCAGTCTTCAAGCAAATAAGGCCAAATGTTCTAGACGAATGAGGTAAATTTAAGCCGATGTGAGAAGGTCCTTTTGCTCTTTAGAGATTGTTATTCAAGAAAACAACAACGGACAACAATGAAGATAACTTCAAAGAATCGGTCAACATTGACAGACTCAAGAGGGTCCAGCAATAAGGACTAAAAAAATAAAAAGAAGAGAATAAAAGCCCTGCGGGTCGAAAATCGAAAAAAGACAGTCTTGCTAAAAATGGGCATCTCGTCAGGGTGAAAACCGAAAAAAGGCACATTGGACAAAAATTAAAGGCTTGAGAGAAAATGTTCAATCAAGAAAACCCGAGAGGGCTGATTGATAACAAGAGTAGGATGCACCTAAGGTGTTACTCATTGAGATTGAATAAAATTAGTGTTTTTGTATCACATGTCTAGTCATGGTCATTCTTATTGCTATGTGGTGCATAGAGATAGAAATGCATGTATAAGCTACGCGTAAACATGCAATTAAACGGTTAAGAGAAACCTGTTGCAGGCATAAGGACATATGCTGGAGCAATTCTCAAGGCAGTAATAACAATTTGTTTTTGTGACAAATCTTCCTCCTACTCTAAAAAAAAAAAAAAAAAAAAAAAAAAAAAAAAAAAGAGAGAGAGAGAGGCCGTTAGAGATGAAAACCTTGACTGGCTCTCTAAGCAAAAGTTAGGCCAAAGGGCAGGGTAAAAACCTGGAAATAGGCAGTCTGTCATTCAAAAAATAAATAAATAAACGCCGTTGGAGTGGGTTGGGTCCATTCTAGGCAAAAAAAAAAAAAAATTAGGCACAGAAATGTATGAAAATCCCCAAAGGGATGCATTTCTCGCTCAGAAAATCTAGTGTGAAAATCCACAGGGAAGTACTACATTTGAAACAATGACTATTGACGCCTGGAGCGGTAAGGCAGCATTACTCCGAATGACTTTCCTTTAGGCAGAACTTGATTCAGAGTCTTAGGGGCAAAATGCTCATTGACCGGGGGGCAAAGATGCACACGGGTCAGTTCTCTTTAAAAAAATTATGCGTCAGAGTCCGTAAAGCCAAGACAATGCTCTTTTAAATCCTTGGGGCTATCAGACAATGTGAGCAGCTAAGTAGTACCCTCAACGAATCCCTTAACCACCTGGAATGTGGTCTATCCATTTTTGTATTTCACGTGCATTCAATCCTTTATGCGTATAGATATGCACACACAACTCTTGTACATTAATCCTTTGCTCGTGTCTTGTGTATATAGCTTTATGTGTACATTTCACACACATTATGCACAGACAATCTTTTGTACATACTTTTGTGCCAATAACTTTACAGGAAAAAGGCCGAACTAAAGGACAACTTCGGCAAGATGAATTTAAAATAAAGCCCATGCAAATCGAAATCATATAAGCCCATGAAGGCATTATCTTTAAGACCTTTTTTAAGACATTATCAGTCTCTTCGGAGTATTATCTTTAAAACCTTTTTTTAGGCATTATCAGTCTTTTCGAAGCATTATCTTTAAGACTTTTTTTAAGGCATTATCAGTCTTTTCGGAACATTATCTTTAAGACTTTTTTTAAGGCATTCTCAGTCTTTTCGGAGCATTATCTTTAGGTCCTTTTATTAAGGCATTATCAGCCTCTTCGGAGAATTATCTTTAAATCCTTTTCTTAAGGCATTTCAAATCTTTTCCAAGACGTTCTCAGTCTCTTCGGAGCATTAAGTTATTTTCAAAAAATGTCCCAAATCCCTTCAATCAAAGGTGATCCAAGAGATGGGTTTAGCTCAACATTGTCAGGCACTATCCAGAAAAGCAAGCCTATTCATGCATGCCATGCCGGGGGTGATCAAGTAAGTTTCTCTATCATAAGACATATGCTCACACACATCACACAATAAGTGTACAAAATCCAAATTCAAATGTACAAAGAATACAACTCTTCAAACAAAAACAAACAAAACAAAACAAAAAGAAGAAGATATTTTCAAGGCCTTGAAAATCCAATATACTGTAAAAATTCAAATACATCCAAAATGTGAAAATCCTAAAAAGACATTGAAAACTATCCGCCTGCGAGCAAGCAACCAAAACCTCAAATATAATTTCCTCTCTGGAAGTTCAAATATAATTTTCCTCTAAGGAGGCTCAAATCCAATTTTCTCTATGGAGGTTCAAATATAATTTTCCTCTGAGGAGGCTCAAACCTATTTTCCTCTCTGGAGGCTTGAAATCAAAGTCTCTCAGTGAGCATTAAAGACTCACAGTGAGCATAAAAAACTCTCAGTGAGCATTTAAGCCTCTCAGTGAGCACATATTTTTAAAGTCCCTACGAAAACAGAGCCCTCTCGAGAGGTACACAGGTCTTTTCAACAAGGAGGCTACGTTGGAGATGCTAGAGGAATCGATATTTGAGGAAAAACCAACCGTCCTTCAGGGGGCACCTGTCTAACATCAGCCCCAACAGGTATGTACTGCCACAGGTAAGTATCTCTTTTATATACCCTGCATATTTGCTTTGCCCTTTATTGTAGGAAAAAAAAGTTCATGATAAGCGCTAGTAAAGACAATGACGAGCGATTCACCATGCTGACCTAAGGATGGTCGACATTCAGATATTGTACTAGCCGAATGGGGGTTAGCAGATCAGATATTGCACTAGCCGGATGGGGGTTAACGGATCAGATATTGCACTAGCTGAATGGGGGTTAACAGATCAGAATATTATACTAGCCGGATGGGAGTTAGCAGATCAGACATTGCACTAGCCGGATGGGGATTAGCAGATCAGAATATTGTACTAGCCGAGTGGGGGTTAGTAGATCAAACACTGTACTAGCCGGATGGGAGTTAGCAGATCAGATATTGTACTAGCCGGATGAGGGTTAGCAAATCAGATACTGTACTAGCCGGATGATGGTTAGCAGATCAGAGATTATACTGGCCGGATAGTGGTTAGCAGATCAAATATCGTATTAGCCGGATGTTGGTTAGCAGATAAGAGATTGTCCTGGCCGGATAGTGGTTAGCAGAGCACATGCGGTAGAACAGATCGCAACGAGATTGCAGTTAGAGAACACTGCACCTCACGACAAGGTTGTGGTTAGAGAATACTGCATCCCACAGACACCGTTCAGGTCGAGATGAGGCTAACGGGACAAATCAGCTACCGTGCATGCCGAGATGAGGACAGCGGGGCACACGCGATAGAACAGATCGCAACAGAGTTGTGGTTAGAGAACACCGTATCCCACAGTCACCGTGCAAGCCGAGATGAGGCCAGCAGGATAGAACAGCCACCGTGCATGCTGAGATGAGGGCAGCGAGGCACACGCGATAGAACAGATCGCAACAGGGTTAAGGTTAGAGAACACCGCATCCCACAATCACCGTGTAAGCCAAGATGAGGCTAGCGGGACAAATAGCCACTGTGCATGCCGAGATGAGAACAGCGGGGCACACATGATAGAACAGATCGCAACAGAGTTGTGGTTAGAGAACATCGCATCCCACAGTCACCGTGCAAGCCGAGATGAGGCCAGCGGGACAGATTAGCCACCGTGCATGCCGAGATGAGGACAGCGGGGCACATGCGATAGAACAGATTACAACTAGAATGTGGTTAGATAACACTGTATCTCACAGATATCGTGCAAGCCGGAATGAGGCCAGCGGGACACCAGCGATAGAACAGATCGCAACAGAGGTTGTAGTTAGAAAACACTGTATCTCACAGACACCGTGTAAGCCAAGATAAGGCCGGTGGGATAGATCAGCCACTGTGCATACCGAGATAGGACAGCGGGGCACATGCAATAGAACAGATCGCAATTGAGTTGGGTTAGACAACACCGCATCTCACAGACGCCGTGCAAGCCGAGACGAGGCTAGTGGTGCACATGAAATAGAATAAATTGCGATTGGGTTGCAGTTGGGTAATACTGCCTCTCACGATAGTCAGGAATCGTGCTAGCTGAGACGAGGCCAGCAGGATAAAGGTGATTGAATGAATCGTTAAAGGGTTGCGGTAAAATATACTCCAACTCGGCAGCAAGGGGTCACCAGCTCGAACACCCCGCGGAAGGTAAGGGCTGCCTTAGGTACGCATCTCTTTTCTTCTTCTCTGAATTTTGGCTCATCTAAGAACTAGTGCACTAGTTTTCCCAAAATTGGGGGCAACTGTAGACACTGGGTCCTGAGACAGTGCAGATCAGAGTTACCCAATGATGATAAAATGCCTACTCACATGCAAAAGGTTAAAAGTGATGATTTCTTGGTCAAATTTGTATTTTAGAGTAAAAAAATAAAAATAATAAAAAATATTTTGAAAATTAGATTTGAAAAATGGGATTTAGAAATTAGAGTATTTTTTAGTTAAATTTAAAAAAAAATTTGCGAATGTCGACGCGCGACAGCGCACCTGCGGGCGCTGCGCGGAGCGCCAGCGCGCGTCGCTTGCGCAGGGCGTCGCCCGCGCAGTGCTCATCCGCGAGCTGCTCCGCACCCAGCGTGCCCGACCGAAGCCCGTTGGTCGCCCCTGTGCCGCCGATTTCGCCCAATTCTGCCGATTTTCGCCCAAAATTGATTTTTTTTCCCATTTTTTAACCCAAATCTGATTCTCTATCCCATTTTTGGTATTTTTATATATTTTTCAGTTTTTAAAATTAATAAATTAATTTTTTAATTTAATTTTATTTATCCTTAAGATAAATGTCAAGAATTTAATTTTATCTTTTAAATTCTAATTTGAATTCAAAAGGATTCGATTTTATCCTTAAATCTAATTTTAATTTAAAAATATTTGATTTTATTTTCTAAAATCACGTTTGAATTCAAATGGATTTGATATATATCTTTAAAGGATTTAAATTTTAAAAATGATTTTGTTTTCAAATTCAAATTTTAAAAAGATTTTGTTTTTAAATTCAAATTTTGAAAAAGATTTGATTTTTAAATTTAAATTTTTAAAAGATTTGTTTTTGAATTTTGAATTTCAAAAAAATTTAAATTTTTTATTTTCATCCCCATTTACCTATAAATAGGAGGCTGAGAATCGAGAGAATGAGGTCGGATTTTTTACTTTTTATTCTTTCTTTTTCAACAGAATTCTCTCTACTTTTTTATAAAATTTATTTTTCAAATAAATTTCTCAAATCAGTTTTCAACAAAATAATCATTCTTGAGACAAATAAAATAATTCTTTGTTCTTGAGTTGTTATTTTCTTTCATTCTTCATTTTTAAGCAGTTTTCTTTCTTGGAATAAAACTCCGACTTTTTCATTTTCAACTTTAATTTTGCTGATCAAATCAAGGAAATCAATCATATTTTCCCTTCATCGAGTACGAATTATGAGGGTAAATATTATGGGTCCAATCCTACTTTTCTTTTATTTTTTTATTTTATTTATTCACAATTATTTCATCAACATATAGATAATTATATCTATTGCTTATTTATTTTATTTCTAATATTTCCTTTTATTTCCATTATTTTATTTCGTTATCCCACTCACACGTTGTTTGTTTTTTTTTTGTGAGCTTATTTATTTTCATTAAATATGGGGAGCTGAGAAGGGGAGCCCGCTAGGATAATTAGGGGACACCAATTTGGTTCATTTTCTTTACCCTATCTCCTTTTAGTTTATCTTCATTTCCAATTTGTTGTAAATATTATTTTAATCCCGCTAATATAAAAATGGTTAAATGTTTTTTATTAATTAAATTGGGATCTTTTGTAAATTGAGGACCAATGTCCTATTTTTTCAACAAATAAAATCGACACTTCAAAAAAATGTTTTGTAATAAATATATATGCGAGGACCAATGTCCTCACCCTTAATGTATATCCCGTTTTATGCATGCTTTGTATTTTATTTACAATGGGGGTTGTATTCCGCCCCTAATTTTATTGTAATTAGATGCTTTACTTTAATGCTGCTTTTATTTATTGTTTCTCTTGGATGGATAATTTGCGCTTTAATTTAATTGCACCGAATTGAATGAGAAAAGGAATGAAACGCTAAATTCAAAACTCAATTATAAACTTAATCAAGGTATGAATAAATGGAAAGTCTCGAATCTACTCTGGTCTTTGGGCTCAACGAGGCGATAGGGCCATCTCAGCATTCTGTTGGGGTGGAAGCCTTCAAGACACCTCTTGTGTCCCATAAAAATGTTTAAACTTGCACAGTCCTAGGCGTCACGAGGCGAGAGAGCCGTCCTAATGTTCTATTAGGGTGGAAGCCTCCAAGACACCTCTGGTTTGTCCAAACGCGAGGCGAGAGGACCATCCTATTATTAGGGTGGAAGCCTCCAAGACACCTCTAGGCTTGCCTATGATAGACATAGTAGCGCTGTCTTAGACTTACTGAGGCTAAACGACCTTTCTCAATCTTCTATTGGGTGGCGACTTCATGAAACCTCCTTATTGCCCAAAATAGACGCACTTGTAATTTCTTACAAGTTCTTATGAAACTCATCCTAAAAACCCTAAAAACAGGCGGTTCGGGGCGCCGCGGAGTTCGGCGTGCGTCACAATATTGTATGTAAAATGGTTTGAATGTGGTATTTTATTTGTGTATGTAGTTATTTTTTGTGTTATATGTATATATTGAATTATAATTTTTTGAATGTGTATATTTATTGTTTTATTTGTGTGTATTGAATTATAATTTTTGAATGTGTATTTTGTGTTAAATTTGGGGTTTATGTTTATAGTTTTTGTTATGTTTGTATTATTTATAATTTTGTTGTATATTGTATTTGTATTTATAATTTCCGTCTCTAAATTTAGTAACCGACCAAATAGAGACGGTATTTTTCCATCTCTATTTGGAATTAGAGACGGAATTCCGTCTCTACTTTCCGTCTCTATTTTTCGATTTTCTTGTAGTGAATTAAAAAAAAAAATTGCAATTTCTTTGTAATATTATTAAGTTTTAGTCAAATCTATTAACCAGAGATAATTGGATTAGTTATTCAAAATGTTATTTAATTTTGGACCAAATATCTAAATATTAATGAATTATTGAGTCCTTTGGAATAATAAGTTTACATTTTTATTTTAAATAATCTAAATTTAGGCTTACAGAAAGGAAAAAAATATTTCCATCCAAGTATTTAAAAATATTATACATACTTAACATTTAAATTCAAAATCTCCAGTTAAGAGGAAGAGAGAAAGAAATAGATACCATGAAATAAAATAGTTACATTTCCTTGCACAAGCTATTTTTCTTTATTCATGATAGAGTTATTGTTAATTGTCCAATATGTTTATATTTAATGTATCATATTATCGGTGAATATAATTTTTTATTTCTTTATTTTTTTAATATGCCTTTAATTAGTGTAGCAATTTTATGAGAAAAAAATTGTATTGTTTTAACAATATTATCTAAAATTTTTAAATGTAAGTGGAAATTTAAAAGAAAATCAGTCTATTGTTATGAGACTAGTAAAGTATATCAACTATTAAGTTGCTACTTGCATATGAAAAATGAATAGTATATTCTAGGGTGGAGTCAGAAAATTTCTTTGAGGGCCACAAAGAAAATTTTGTTTGAAAGTTAAGAACATGAGATAAATTTTTATAGAACAAATTGTTCAATTTGACTTATCTAAATAGTCCTAAAATTAACTTTTAGACTAAATTAGAACATCTTTTTTAGCAAAGTATAATTTTTTAATTTTCACAAATTTTTTCTGTACTATATATTTCTATTACAAATTATAAATTCTTATTCCTAAGTTCCTAACAATTATGCAATGAATTGTGTAAAAAATTGAAAATGAAAAAAATATATAAAAAATGTTATTTAGATCGATAGCATGAGGCAAATTAACCATACATTAAAAATTGCATTCAAATTTGTTTGAAATTTCCGTTTTCGAAAAAAAAAAAATTGACCTTTACTAAAAAGTTTAAAGATCAAATTAAACATTTAACTATTTTTACAAGATAATAGAATATTAAAAATATGGAAGAAGTAAGATTTCTTTTTATAGGATTAATTGGAATTTTTTAATAATCACCAATTATTTTTATCCTGTAAAATAAACTATTAGTTTGTTAATGATTTGTTCCTTTTTTTATTATTCGTTAAATGACAAATGCATATTTTTGATTTTAAATTAAAATAAAAATGTGATTTTAAGATTTTGAAAAGCAAGTTAGTAAAATTTAGACAATTAAAAGTAAAAAAACATAGCGTAGTTTTAATTTATAAAGTTCTAGACTTTTAACATATACTTTTTCATCAGTACGTACAAAATTTAGAGGGACCAAATTGAAAATACACTTTTAACTTTTGAAATTATAGCATATATTACATATATAATTTTCCAACTTTGCAGGATTAGGATTAATTGAGCTCTAAGTCTCACTATACACACCATTGTACATGGTCTTCGACACTTAGCACTTGCAATAAAACCTGCTCATTGTTTAATAAAACTTCAAAGTATCTCTTATGAAGTTCAAGTTTGCACGGAAGTATGACCTACCCAAATTTCCTCTCTTATTAATGCACTATAGAATTTTTAGAAACGGAATCTGTCGCTAATACTCATTAGTAGCGATGGATATTGTTGGAAATCTAAATCTGTCGTTAAAAGTAATAAAAATGAAATGGATTGAGAAATAACTTTAGTGAGAAAAGAAAGCGCTAACTTTTTGACGGAGGAGAGTTTTATTCTTATATTTAATGTGGTTACCATCCGTCATTAAGAGAAATAACTTTAGTGAGAAAGAACGTCCTTCGCTTTTCCATGGCTACAGATATATCAAGGAGGTGCTTTTGAAATGATAAAATGTTGCTTATTGTATGATTAATTATGAAAATAATATATATATTTTTAATTTTTTATGTTATATTTATTTTTATTTAATTATATATGAAAATATATGGTTTTAATAATTTAGTGAAATAAAAAAATTCAAATAAGTGGAAATTATTATTATTTTTTAGTGAAATTTTGAATATAATATATTAAAATTTATATATATTATTTTTCGTCTTTTTATTCTAAAAAAATATTTTTAATTATATTATTTACCAAACAGTTGACAACTGTTTTTAATTTTATAAGTTATTTTAAATTTTATTTACCAAATAATTATCTATTTTTTGAAATACAGATTTTTGGAATACAACTGTTTTCAATTAAAAAAACTGTTTTCATAAGTTTTTCCAAACTGGTCCTAAATCATTTTGTATATTATTTTAAACATTTTTTTCTTTAAATTAAATATTTTTTTATTAGAACTGTCCAAAAAACCATTATATCAGTAGTTAAAATTGAATGCAAACTAGTCTATACAGTTAATTAACTAGTTCGATTATAAACGGACGCAGATTTTAAATTTTAAAAATTATGATTAATAGATAAACTTGCACTTTGATTTTAATATTTGGTTAACTGGCTTTTATATATAATTTTCCATCTATGTATTTTTTATAAGGATAATTTTTACATTTTAGTTATTACCATTTTACTCTATATAATATGAGTATATTTTATACCTCCATCACTAAAAATCATCAACTTGTCAATATTGATGAGCGATAAATTAGTGTTGAATCATTTTTTTTTTGTCTTGTAGAGCATTTATGTAATTTTTTTATTATATTGACATTAAATTTCATGACTTAATTATATTCTTATTTGTATTTTTATGTTTAAAACTTTTAGAATTTATATTTTAATTTAATAGGTACATTTTTTTATGAACTATACGGTAACTTTATATGTTTAATTTTTCAATTATTAACTGACCGCATTTAACTGTTAGCCAATTAAGTGGTTATTACTAGACCGGACTAAGACTTTAATTTTAAAAAATCGATATTATAAATGAATTTAATTTAGAAAATAGGCTGTGGACTAATTAACTAGTCCATGTTCACCTTTAGTTAGAACATCATCATTATTGTTAATATTATTATTACTAGTATTTATTTAAAATTTTAATTTAATAAAAATTATTAAATTTTATTTTATTTATGTTATTTATTTTAAATATATTATTATTTATTTTCTTTATCTAAATTAGACTAAAAGTCTCTTAATAAAAATTTATCATCATATTTATAATTTGAATAAGTTTACTAATTAAAATTGGATTATTATCATAATCATTTAAATTTTATTTTTATTAAATTTATGAAAGATTTTAGATAAAATAAAGTTAATAAATATTGCTTAATTAGTTAAATTTTTAGATAATACTAAAATAAAAGTTTAAAGACCCAATTCGATCAATGAAAATAAATTTAAAGATCTAACAAGAAAAAAAACATATAAATAAAAATCCGTTTCCCAACATAAAAGTTTAAAAGTGGAAGCTATGAGTCCGAGAAAAAAAGAGTATGACTGAGAATGTATCACTAAACTTTAATTTTGTTGGTATAAATTAATGCTGCGAAATAGAATTTGAGGTTTAGCATATGTTGTATAAATAAATAAATAAAAGAATTGAATACAAAAAAAAAAAAAAAGGAGAAAGCAAAACCGCAATGTGTGGTAAAGTAGGAGACAGAAGGGCTCACATATGATGTTGATTGTTTTAAGCATAAACAATTTCAATATATATAATAAATATTGAATTGCAAAACTTGACAAATTTAAATGTTGTTTTATATATTAATCCTTATTTTTATATTTGGAATTCTAAATCATGATTCCATGTAGTATTAAATAAAAATTTTAGCATATGATTAATTATATCTATATAGTTCGGTCAGATTTTTAACCGAGTAATTTTTTAAATATTTTTTTATTCAAATTCGGGCCATCATCAAATCTAATTACAATGGAAAAATGCAGGGAGCGGACTAATTTAAAATCTGAATATTTCTGTTTAAGCATCAATTTATTTTAGAAAGAGCAAGGGGGTCCATATACAATGTTAGCAATAATTGGATGGCATTAACTGAAAAAGTGTATTTAAATTCGTATAAAGGTATAGCAATATGAACATAAACAACATTGTTCATAAGTGGTTAATTTTCATTTAACATATAAATAATACGAAACAATAATTTGATTCTGAATAAACAAAGGGCAATTCAAGTCTTCTGGTTCATGAATATACAAAGTGAAAGAATATTCCCATTTTGTAATCTTTTTCAAGATTACACATCCATTATATATATAATTTCCAGCCGTTGTGGGGAAACAAAAGAAAACCTTTTTTCTTTTCTTTTTTTTTTTTGTCAATTCATTGATCCAGAAATAAATCAATTGAAATAAATCAATTCCTCACAAGCCAAAATCATGTTTCAAATTTTTAAGTATTTTTACAAGATTCATATAACAAAAATCTAATTAGGTCTAACAAACCAATATATTGCCCAATGACTTAGAGGTAGCAAATTGGGTGGGTTTGGGTTGGATTATAAATGGACAGGTTATAAATGAACCAAAAAGTATGAATCATAAATGAATTAAATGCTCAAATGAGTTGAACGGATTGGGTAGATTTATGGGCTAAAAACGTTGATCTGATTTTGAAAATTTAGTATTTTTTTCCATATAATCTTGAAACTCCTCCTGAACTGCAATAATAATAAATATCTGATAAAAATATTATAAGAATAAGCAAATGGGTCAGATGGCTGAAATGAGTCGGGTGGAAGTCCAAATGGGCCGAGATGTGGGTCGACTCATTTAACCCAATTTTAACACAAATCATTCATGATATAATAATGAAATATTAAAATAACTACTATAAAATTTTTTTTGACCCAAATGGGTCGGATAGCTCAAATAGGTCGGGTGGAGGTCTAAACGGATTGAAATGTGGGTCAACCCATTTGATGTATTTTTTTAATGAAAAATAATTATCGATATAATAATGAAATACTAAAATGACTACTATAAAATTATTAGCCTGAATGAGTTTAGGTCGGATGGAAACCCAAACGGATCGAGATTTGGATTGACTTTTTTTTTAACAAACAATATTTCTCGATATAATAACAAGATAATAAAATAATTACTATAAAATTGTTGGTCCGAATGGTCGGGGTAGCCCAAACGGGGTTGGATGGAGGCCCAAACGAGCAGGGATTTGGATTGACTTATTTTTTTAACGACAAATATTTCTCGATATAATAACAGGATAATAAAATGACTAGATAATAAGACATCCAAGGTTTGATTTTAACTTAAACCAAATTAGACTAATTCATTTGTTTGTTTAGTTATTCTAATAATAGGTTTGGTTAGCAAAAATATTTGAATTTCGATTGATAATTAACAAAATCGAAATGGTTTCGATGCGTACAAAAATTCAGTGATGCGTACAAAAATTCAGTAACGTTTTTGTTTATAATTTTTATCAAGTTTCATTTTTTTAGTTACTTCAATTCGGTTACTAAACCCGTCTCACCCCAAAATCGAGCACCCCCTTGTTAAAAATTTGGTTCACATTTAGGGATAATCATGGGGCGGGGGAATCCCCGAATTTTTCCCCCGCCAGGGAGAAAAAAATCTCCGTCCTTGAATTCGGGGCGGAGACGGGGAATGAGGTCCCCACCCCAGAAAAAAAAATTAACAATTTATTATATATATATATATATATATATAATTCGGTGTGTAAATTGTTCAAGTGATATTATTAATATTTGAATTGTATAAAATATTTACAAATATTTGTATTTTAATTGTATGAAATGTTTATAAATATTTGTATTTAAATTATATGAGATATTTTTAATTTTAAGTTATAAATTATTAAATTTTGCAAGGTGAATATTATGAAATATTTTTTATTTGGGTCGAAATTCTCTATCGAGATCGAAAATTTCCATTAGAATTAGGTAGTTTTATCGGGGACGGGAATCCCCGCGGGGGCGGAGACGGGGGAGATTTTTCCCCCGCATCCCCAGCAGGGACAGGGACAGGGACGGGGAATCCCCGCCCCTGTCCCGCCCTGTGATCATCCCTATTCACATTCAACCTATAATACTTCTCTATGAAGCTTACTGCTCCTACATATCAAATTTTGCCCTGCCTTATCCAAAGAAATTCTCATGCTGAGACACTAACCATGACCTAGAGAAAATATTCAACATTAAACAAAATTTTGAATATAATGTAGTAATTATGCATGTTTAAATTCTAACAACATTAGCAGAGAATTATACACATTTTGTAAGCGCAGAAGACAACTTTTTCTATGTTATTAAAAACGTGGGAAAAAATACAAAATCTCTATATATACTACAGAAAAGAACATGATTCCCTTCTTCATATATACCAATAAAGAAAAAAATAAAAAGAGGAATGAATAGAGTTAGCTACATGAAAGATCGCAACCGAGGCTTTGTCAAAGATTGCCCTCCATCAGCCAGTATAGTTATACCTGTCATGTAGCTATAGACCCATCACTGATTAAGTAAATCACTGATGATGTTAAATCATTTTTCGGGTCGAGCTATCTCTGGAGTGGTGATGCCTCTACAACCAATTTCTTTGCTCTTTCCTTCCCTATTGACATAGTGTACTCATCTTCTAAATGCAAAACGCGTGCAATTGCATTCACCTTGATCGTGTATTTCCCCATTTCCATAGCTGAAAACAATGATCAAAAGCATTAGCCTTTTCATTCCAAACTAGAACATGAGAATGGAAAATATTAAGACATTTTCTTACTCTAACTATTGTTGAATTCCAACAGAATAGGAACCGTATACAGCAGCACTTGGATAAAGTCCTCTCTGAACACCAATTATGGAGGTCAAAAAGATAACTGGACCTCCTGAGTTATTATCGGCCATTCTTCTGCCAACAACTTTTAGCAGAAACCATGAAGCCATGAAGTTTATTTTCACTATCTTTTTGAATTCGTCTCCTACTAATTGCAAAGGGTCTTGCATTTTTCCAGCTTCATAGAAAAAGATTTCATCAATTTGCTATCTTACCTTTAAGTAAAGTAAATCAAAATTATTGTCCTCAAATAATATTTTATTCAAGGAAGAAGCTTCAATTTACTGCAAGTTGAAGGGAAACCAAAAGGCAATTCAGATCCAAACACAACAGTTCTTTGAGATCTACCTTAGTATGGATAGATAAGTGCCAAAGTATTATTTCAAAATCATAAGTAATGTTAAAGTAACATGACTAAAGTAACGAGGTAGCTAAACAGAACATAATCTACAGTAGCAGTGGCATGTTAAAGAAGGACCTTTTGATTCTTAGTATTAGCAGCTCAAATTAAAAAAGAATTTACCAATCAAGAAAATAAAAAAGTGGGGCATTCTAATAAGCAAACGGCAATGTAAAACTGAGGCTTTCTAGGTGTGCTTTCTATCTTGCCTATCTCATTGATCAAGGGATACAAATTAGCAAAAGCAACAACAGCTCTAACAAATCAATAGTATAAATTTAACACAAAACCCAAATCTACAAAACCCAAAAAGCAACAATAACTCTAATAAATCAAAGTAAGAAATTACATAGGAAAAGGAAAGGAAGAGGGAAAAGAACAAAACTCACAGTATTCCTTCTCTGCCCAATAGCAGCAGAGCATAAAAGGAGCTGGAATGTTTGTCTACTCATCATGAACACAGAGCAAAACTAGAAATAAAATCACAAGCTTGAAAATCAATGCTCAGAAAACAAAGAAAGAAAGAACACCAAAAACAACGATTTCGACGAGAGGATGAAAGAACACCATAAGTAAAGAAGATTTACTTACTCAATAACCCAAACTGACGAGAGCAAGAAGAGGACTGGCTGGCGACAGGCGGCTGGCGAGATGACGACCGGCTGTCGATTTCGATCGATCGAGAGAGAGAGGAAGGGAGGGAGGGCGACAGAGATACAAAAATGAAATGAGAAAGTAACATCTTGTTTGGATCAGGGGAAGCGGACGGAAACGGGGGGAAATTAAGTGTAATTAATCTTAATTTTGCTTGTTTGGTTGTTAAAATGGCAAAAATGGGGAAGGAGTGCGAAGGAAATAAGATTTCCATTCAATTTCATTTCCCTTCAATTTGAAAATAAACGAAGATAATTGAGAGGAAAAATACTATAATTGTGCGGAATGACCAAAATATCTTATTATGTAAATACAATTTTTTTGTCATCAATTTAGATAGATCCTCTCTCTCTCTCCCGCCCTCTATTATTCTCTTCCGCCCATCTTTCTTCTCTCCCGCCATCTATTCTTCTCTCCTGCTCATCCTCTTCTCTTCCGCCATCCGTTCATCTCTCTTTGCCATCTGGTATATATATCTCTTTATTTTTTTATTTTTTCTGTTTGTAATTTCCTTTTTTTTTAATTGGTGTTTATTTTTTCTTGGAAAAAATTGATCTCCCAGTTGTATCGCCACTCCTCTCCTTGCCGGCGTCCATCATTGATTGCCCATTTCGGTTAGTCATTTTAAAATCCTTATCTATTATTTAGTTACTACTGCCAAATAAGATGAAGCATTAGTATAGCAAACTGTAATTAACAATGATTGAATTATACATTTTGTGTTTGTTTTGATTAACATTTAATAGCAAATCAAAGCTCGCAGGATATTTTGTGACTTGTTATTAAGATAATTGTGACTTATAATAGACCATCTCTATTTAATTACATAACATAAAATTAAATCAAATTACATCTTAATAATTGTTTGTTTAAGGTTGCAAGCTAATGAATTCCAACAAAAACTGAAACCTTTTATGAATTTTTATTTATGTGGCTAACAGTTGGAAAATTCTTTCAATTCCAATGCTTGTTTATACATTAATTTATAGTTTATCAAATCTGGAATAGATTAAACTATTTACAACTTAAAAAATCATTTTTCATACACAGTGGCGGAGCCAGGACCCAGGGTTAGCGGGGTCCTGCCTCATTAAAAATTTATTATAAAAAATTAAAAATTAAAAATATATATAAATTATACTATACAAAGAAAAACGAAGGGAAATAGCCAAAACGATGACGTTTTGGCCATTTGACATATTAAAATTATATTATAGTCCCTTCTTGTTTACTTTTAAACCCTTAATTTTAATTTTTTTGCACCATATTTTTATTTCATAAAAATTTTAAAGATAATTTATATGTTTAAAAATATTGAAACATTCAAAATTTAAGAGAAAACACTTAAAATAAATTAGGTGGTTCCCATTATAATTTATATATATATATATATTAAAAAAAAATTGAGGGTGTGCCTGTGCACACCCTCAACATTGAGTGGCTCTGCCACTGCTCATACAAGTATTGCATAATGCAAAAATTAATTTATTGTATGCAGTGTTATTTTCACTTACTTTTTAATGCTTGATATTTTAATGAAAACTATTTTTATTTTGGAAATCTATGTGATTTTCTTAGTTTTTTTAGTAGCAATTTACCGATGTGCAGTAATTTGTGTAGGTGAATATTATATTGTTATATGTGATATAAGGGTGAATAACGTGGATAATTTGGCTTCTCAATCCTTTCAAGAAGATGAATCTGATGATGAATTAGAAGAATGGGATAGAACGAGAAAACTAACAGTTGTTCAACTAGTTTGTCATATTGCACATTATTTTTACCTTCGTCCAAATTGTATTTTTATTTATGTAAATTGTTATGTATGGCTCATATATGAATCTAAAGATTTCTAGCTCTAGCTTGAACATATAGATACATACACACATCCACATACACATTACTTTAGTCCTTACTTTTAGGCTAAACCTTATAATATTACTATCTAGTTCCTTATTTTCTTACATATCTGAGTTTACTCTTCAGTTTGCTTTAATTACAATTTGACACTATTTTCTATTTTTCACTCTTAACATCTTATCTTATTTGTCTAGTTCCTCTTCTTCTTATTTGCATTTTTTTCTCATTTCTTATAACTAATCATTTTATTTCTTTACTTTTAAATCTCTACGATTATACCTTTCACTTTTATAATACACTTACTTCAATGCGTTCTTTACTTCCATTTAGATCACTTACTAAATCTTAATCAGTATTATTTTACACTACAGTCCTTGATCTGATTTTATTTTGAGCCATTTATCATTCAATACATAACTTATACAATCTTTACTAGTTTACCCCTTTCACTCAACTAATTGACCATTAAGTAATTTCCTCATATTTACTTACTTAATTAACTTACAATTTACCCTTTTAACTCTCCAATTTTCATTTACTTTCCTTTAACATGGAAATTACAGTTTAGTCCCCAATTTATTGTTTTGATGTTTCTTTTTCATATTAGGCTCTAATAAGCCTTTCCATTACAATAGGATCAATTAATCATTCACCTTGCTCATAAAACTTATTATTTAACATAATTATTCATTTTAATACTTTATTTACGATTTTACCCTTCAATACCCATTTAATTATCTTTGTAGCATCTTTCATTTATTTCACATTTTTACACACTATTATCTCTTCCCTTTTCATTTTATTCTAATAGGTACCATCCAAGTGGTAAAATTTCACTTTGGTCCCTAATCTTTCAATTAATCACAATTTCCCATTTTTTTACATTATAATTGCACTTTGCCACTAGTTCATTTCTCTTTTCATCTTAAATCAGTATTTGGCTTACAAATTACATATTAATCCTCATTTTATCATTTTCATGTCAAATTACATTTTAGTACCTGAACTTTGCATTCTCTCCATAATTGTCGTTTTGACTTCATTTTTCTTCATCATATCACTTATTAACTTACTTTTACACTCAATTACTGTTTTACCCCTAAACTTTTATCAAATTACAATATGGTCCTCCATTTAACTTTTACTTACCATTTTTCCATTTATTAATTATATTTATACATTTATTCGCTTTTTTTTTCTTGTAATTTACCAATTAGTCTTACGACTAATTAATTTTTACAGTAAATTACGCTTTAATTCTTGAACTTTTTATCTTCTTTCTTATGAGTCCTTTTTCACTTAATTTTTCATTTTCACTTCAATCTTTACATTGTTATTTTTCATTATCATTTTACTTTATCACTTTAATTACCATTATGCCCCTAGTATCAAATTACATTTTAGTACCTGAACTTTGCATTCTCTCCATAATTGTCGTTTTGACTTCATTTTTCTTCATCATATCACTTATTAACTTACTTTTACACTCAATTACTGTTTTACCCCTAAACTTTTATCAAATTACAATATGGTCCTCCATTTAACTTTTACTTACCATTTTTCCATTTATTAACTATATTTATACATTTATTCGCTTTTTTTTCTTGTAATTTACCAATTAGTCTTACGACTAATTAATTTTTACAGTAAATTACGCTTTAATTCTTGAACTTTTTATCTTCTTTCTTATGAGTCCTTTTTCACTTAATTTTTCATTTTCACTTCAATCTTTACATTGTTATTTTTCATTATCATTTTACTTTATCACTTTAATTACCATTATGCCCCTAGTATCACTCCGATAGAAATCTGTAAATTGGATAAATAGGGAGTGGATCCCGTGGTTCACAATAGTATAGAGTGACCCCGAAGGACCACTTAATAGTATCATTGAACACTTTATCACTTTATCACTTTTCACTTTGGTAATCCGTCATTAGCCTACCCAGTGGAGTCGTAATGACCCCACAACAGTACAGTATCCCTATGGCTAGTCACTATATCCTGAATTAGATCAACTACCAGACACTACTAAGGGCAATCACTTTTCTAAAAGACTTCAAAACCACTTTTCATGTTTTATCACTTTCACTTACAATTACAGTTCATTTCCATTCCATTTTACCAATTACACAACATTTTCATCAATGTCGTACATTTCATATTATATACTTATTTTACGTAATAAGTATCCTTTGGTCATGAATTTACTTCAAAACCACAATCATTCTTTTCTTATCATTTTACTACAATCGATCATTAAATCAACAGTTATATCAAATACAAATCTAATTTCAATCATCTCAATATTTATCAATATTTTCCACCTTGGACATAGTAGGAAACTAATCTCAATATATTCAATTAAATTCTTATAATTTCAATTAAAGGCGTGTACTTTCGATTTATATACATATGCATTTTTATGTCTGAAATATCATTAAATATAGTAATTACATATTTGGTTCATTGAGTCATTAGGTCAATTATTGGGTTTCATGTAAATCTTTTCATTAAACCTTCTTTTTCACGTCTAATTCATTCATTTGTCTAACTTATCACTCACTTATCAAATATATCATACAATCTAACACATTTTCCTTACTAGTCCATTTGGCCATCACTAATATTTTAGCCTAACATTTTGTTTTTCATTCATTTAACACTTATTCCGCTAAATTAAACCTCAATTCACATATATACACCTTGCAATCACACTTATTCACTAGGTATACCAACAATATACCTACGCATACCATTATGTTTCATTATCACCAAAACCTACAATTAGTTTTCTTTCAAATTAACCATTCTAATTAGCTTATCTAACCTCCTTAATCTCAATTATCACTTCAATTTCAAATATACAAGCATTTTTCACACAATCACTATTTGAACATAATACAAAACCCTAAATTTCATATGGAAATACTTAGATAAAGTAATCACAAACCTTAATTCCATGTTCTAGCCTTCATAACCTCCATAATATTTATCTTCAACATTTGAAAAGCTTTTCCTCTTGATTTCCTCATCCATGGCCGAAAATACAACACAAATAAATACTCATCAATTTCTTTCTTTCATGCAATATAACTTCATAACTACTCTTAATACACCCTAATCTATCATCTAGAACCAATAATTTAAATTTAAATAACTTATTTCTCTTACCCCTATTTGAATACGTAAACTTGAATCCTTATTTTTCTTTGCTTTTAATCCACCAAATGGACACTAGATGTTGCTATAATCTCAAACAGGGCCTGAAATAACTTTAGAATGCTTGAATCTAAAGAGAAATCAAGTAAAGATTGAAGAAAATAGAGAGAAAGAGAGAGGGAGTGACTTCGGCCAAGGGGGAGGAAGAAAAGAGCTGAGGAGATAAGGGTTATTCACCCACCAAATATGCCATTTAATGGCTTTTATAGTGGATAAAAATTGGTTCAACCAATGGTCCAACCTATAAAATCCAAATAGCCAATCTAAGCTCATTTGACAATTTTCTATGGTTTTCTCACTTCCCCACGCCAATTCATTCCAAATTTGATTCCATAATTCATATAATGTAAAAACTAGGTTGTACAAAATAATTTCATCTCAATCAGAGTCCGATTCTGGTCCGATTCAATCAAATTAATCCAGTTAGCAAATTTTTAGTGTTCTCAAAAAATTCCCTTTTCACTACCAAAAATTCCTAAATATCATCTAGAGTTAATCTGAAAATTTTCATCAATTTTGGAAATCATTTACTATTTTTAATGCCTCGATCAAACGTGTGTACTATTTAAACCGAAATCATGTCTTTTTCTTATTTTCGAAGTGTAAATCCTCATAAAAATGACTCCATAACACTTAACATATATTTATTAGACTCTAATAATATTTTTGGACCAATATCGAAAACCATTTCTTGATTCGATAATTACTTATCAGCCCGATAATTTAATTTTTTAGTGCCACCAAAGATAAATTTTTCATTACTATTAAAATTTACTCATCAATACGAGTATGTCCATATTTTTAAATTATTTTTTTGAAATCCGTAGCTTAAGATATAATCTGGTCAATTTCAGGTCAAAATTAGTCAAACCAGATTGGAAAGATCTTCAGACGCCTGTCTGAAGCTTCAGACGGTCTGGCCATCCCTCACCACCGATAGCCTGGCCGTCTATTGCCCAACCGATGCCCGTCTGTCTACAGACGGCCATCGGTCACAACTGATGGCCTAAACCCTATTTTCCACTATTTTGCACTTTTTGGACCCATTTGACCTCCGTTTGACATCAAATTTTTGCCTACAGAATTTTACTGACATTCTCTATCTAATGGTATAATAAAATATTTTTTGACTCTGAAAAGTACTATTCACTCCGATATCACTATTCACTCTAAAAAAATACTATTCACACTAGCTCGATACTGAGGTTGTTATATACATGTTTCTAAC
Source organism: Excoecaria cochinchinensis (assembly GCA_947683425.1). NCBI lineage: Eukaryota > Viridiplantae > Streptophyta > Magnoliopsida > Malpighiales > Euphorbiaceae > Excoecaria > Excoecaria cochinchinensis. Next base: position 1,759,193 of record CANTUQ010000073.1, read on the forward strand.
TATTATTGTACCGCGCCCTAAGAATCCAAAGCAAAAAAAATTGATGTCCATTTACAACTCTTGATTCATGAATTGAACAAATTGTGGGATAGTGGAGTGTCAACATATGATGTGTCAATAAAGCAAAATTTTCAGATAAGAATTGCTCTTATGTGAACAATCAATGACTTTTCACCATATTCCATGATGTCATGTTGGAGTACATCTAGGAATTATGCATGCCCTTATTGCATGGAACATACACAATCATTTAGACTAGATAATAGTGGCAAACAAACATGGTTTGACAATCATATGAAATTTCTTTCTCCTGATCATCCATTTCGGAGAAACAGAAGGAACTTCAGAATTGGACATTTTGAAACAAGACCACCACCACCAATTAGAACTAGGGAAGAAATTCAATGAGAAATTGATCAGTGGAGTCTAGTCAAAGTCATTGAGCTTGATACAGATGAGGTCAATGGTATCATATATTAGTCTTGTGGTTAGAGAAAATAAAACATATTTTGGGATTTACCTTACAGGAAAATAAACATGATTCGACACAATCTTGATGCCACGCATATTGAAAAAATATCTTTGATTATGTGATTAACACAATTTTAAATGTTGAAGGCAAAACCAAAAACAATGCAAAAACACATTCAGATTTTAAAAAATATTATTTCTGTCCAAAGTTGGCAATGGATCCAATCAGTGGCAAATATCCAAAAGCATGTTACACCTTAGATAAGAGATCAGAACAAGTTTTGTTCGAGTGGTTGAAAGAACTTAAGTTTCTAGATGGATATGTTTAAAACTTGGGTCATTGTGTTGACATGACAAAACTCAAATTATTTGGCATGAAAAGCCATGATTGCCATGTATTTATGCAACGTTTGATTCCTATTGCCTTCTATGAGTTACTTCCTGCCAATGTGTGGCAGGTCCTTATAGAGCTAAGCTTATTTTTTAAGAATTTGACATTCACTACTCTCCGTGTTGAAGACCTTGAGGCATTAGAATCAAACATCCCACATATCATTTGCAAGATATAAAAGATATTTCCTTCGGCTTTTTTCACTCAATGGAGCACATAATGATACACTTACCATATGAAGCTAGGGTTGTTGTCCTGTACAATATCGATGGATGTATCCTTTTGAAAGGTAAATCTTAATAAATCTAAAGTTATGCTAGGAAATATTTATGTACAAAGTCATGTTTAAATTAAGTTATATTTATTCGCTTGTATGCAGGTTTTTATAAACTTTTAAGAAAAAAAATTGAAAATAAATCAACAGTAGAGGCATCTATTTGCAATGCATACTTACTATCAGAGTCATCCAATTTTTTCTCACATTACTTTGAACTTCACGTCAGTACTAGACACAGATGTGTACCTCGTAATAATGATGGAGATTGTGGAGAAAACATAGATGAAAATTTAACAATTTTCACTTACCCAGGCCGAGCTAGCTCACAACTTCATGATTGAGCACTAACATCAGAGGATTATAAGGCAACTCACAATTATATTCTTCTAAATTGCAATGAGGTTAATCCATTTTTGAGGTATAGAACAATCATGTATTTGATTGTGTTGCGATATTAACATAGATGTACAAATTAATTTTTTTTAATTCATTGTAATGAAGCATATATTGTGAGAACTTACATGAGAAGTACCTTGATCTTTCACCAAGTCAAATAGATGCAAATATTGACAACTACTTTGCAGACTGGTTCAAATTATATGTAAATCCATCATAATATGCATGTATTACACATAAACTTCCATTTAAGATGTTATTGATGATAACTTGGGTATATTTTATTTTAAAATAGGTCTGTTACAATGGAACTGACAATGAATACTTCTATAGTTTATCACAAAAACCATTACAGAGAGTGAAGTGCTACTCGATGTACTTTGTAAATGGATACAAATTTCACTTTAAAAGTCATAGTTATGGGAGATGTTCAATGAATAGTGGAGTTTGTATAAAAGGCTCCAACACAAGTGATAATGTTGGTGATTACTTTGGATGGATTGAATAGATCATAGAAATATAGTACCCTTCGTTGCCAATAAAACGGACGGTATTATTCAAGTGTCAATGGTGTTATCCCACTGTAGATGTTGGTGTTAAGGTTCACAGCCAATACAGATTGGTTGATGTTAACCAGCATCGTCGGTTCAACAAATATGAACCATTTATCCTAGTAATGTAAGTAACTCAAGTGTATTATGCTAGATATATCTTGCTTTGAGAATTGATAGAGCTAACTGGTTAGCAGTGTTCTCGATTAAACCAAGGGAAATCATTGAGACATCAAATGTTAGAGACGACAGCAATGAAGACGAATTTCAATATTCATCAAATAATGACTAATTAAGTGTAATTTTTTAAATAATTATGTAGTAACCTGTTAAAAATTTTAAAATATTTAATATTTGGTAATCTAATTTATGTTATATATAATGCACTTATGAAAATACAAGTTATATATTGCAAAACATAACCATGTATAGTTTAATGTTTTGTAGGTATGGGTCGTGGTAGAGGACGAGCAATTGGTGGTCGAGTACGTTGGGGAGGTCAATCTACAGTGGAGTCAACAATTTCACCTTATATAGATATGCCAGGTATCCCTAGAAACCCTACACAATCCCCTGCACAATCACCGCATACTGGATCAAGTAATGCAACAACCCTCATATCGAATCTCCCACCACTGGATGTTTTAAATTCTAGTAACACAACAGGATCAACTCCTAGTCCTTACACTGCTAACAGCACTACATCAACCACATGTGAAGAAAGTCATGGAAATAGTAGTAAATTGTACATAACAGTAAACCCACGGGGTATGTGAGTGCCTAATTAAGTGCCAAATGAAGACGATGAAGATGAATTTCAATATTCATCAGATAGTGACTCATTAAGTGTAATTTCTTAAATAATCATGAAGTAACCTATTAAAAATTTTAAAATATTTAATATTTGGCAATCTAATTTATGTTATATATAACGTACTTATGAAAATATATTGCAAAACACAACCATGTATAGTTTACTATTTTGTAGGTATGGGTCGTGGTAGAGGACGAGCAATTGGTGGTCGAGGATGTTGAGGAGGTCAATCTACAGTGGAGTCAATAATTTCACCTTATAGAGATATGTCAGGTATCCCTAGAGACCCTACACAATCCCCTGCATAATCACCGCATACTGGATCAAGTAACACAACAGCCCTTATATCCAATCTCCCACCACTGGATGTTTTAAATTCTGGTAACACTGCACCATCAACTCCTAATCCTCACACTGCCAACAGCACTGCATCAACCACATGTGAAGAAAGTCATGGAAATAGTAGTAAATTGTACATAACAGTAAACCAACAGGGCATGTTAGTGCATTCATCCATACAAATTGTGAATAAGTTAATAAAAACATGTATAAATCCGTTGCTTTTATATAATATTATTTTGTAGGTTGGAACCTTCCTCCTAATACTCTAGGATTATAACCATGAGCTTTCATCAGCGGACAGACTTGAATGGAGTTAGTTGGAAGGAGGTTTCAAAAGAATTCAGGAGGTTTTATTGGGCTGAATTCCAGGTACATGTATATATTTTTATCAAAATTAAAGGTATTTATTCATTAAATTTTTATGTATTTAAGTTATATATATTGAATTAGTGTATAATTATAATTAATACTCCCTCCGTTCCAAAATACCAGTCACTTTTGTTGTTTTCACAATAATTAAGAAATATTAATTAGTTTTGAATTTAGAAAAAAATTGAGTGATTCAATGTAAATTGAGTAATTCAATGCAAAAAAATGAATCTAATTGGTCAATTTTTATTGAAAATGAAAATTAAATTGGAAAGAGAAAATTAAATTGTATTAAAAATCTAAAAATGACAGATAAATGGAATTTGAATTTTTGTCAAAAGTGACAGATATTAAGGAACGGAGGGAGTAATAAACTACGTGTAAAATAATTACAGAAAAAGTGTCATGGGATGCTAAAGTCAATAGGCTTATTAGGATAGGTTGGTAAATAAAGGCCTCACAGAGGTATAAGGATTATATTTACCATATAAAGTTGGCCAAAAAAAACCTAAAGACTTTCCAGAATCTGCGTGGATTAGGTGGAATCAGATTTTCAATCTCTCTACACGCATTGAAGTTTCGAAGCAAAAAAAGCTTAATCGTTATGCAGGATTTAAGGACAAAGCTTCTAGATCATACACTGGTGGTATAATTTCTATTGGTGAGCATATCTCGCAATTGGTAAGTATTTGAATTAGAATGTGAAATTATACTTTAATATTAGTAAAAATGCCTTAATTTTCAAAATGTTTGGCCATTGATATGTTATTGATATTGATAGATATGCGAATTGCCCGAAAATGTGTGAATTGATATATGTAATGGAGGATGGGAAAATTTGGGGCTGGAGTTTGTTAAGGTGATTGGAGTAGATTTGTGATTTTTAAAAGTGTAAAAAATATTTTTCTTTACAGGAGGTTGCCAATAATATGGAGAGATTCTACCAAAATTGATTGATTTGCTGGAAATTTTTCAGTTTATAAATTACAAAAATAAGGATTAAAAAAGAAAATAAAACAAGTGGATGTTTGTTTTTTAATTTATTATTGCATGAAAAATCATTTAAACCAGGGAAACATTTTATCTTTTTTCTTCGATCATTTTATTCAGTTGCTACTTTATGTTGCACATGATATAGGAGAAGGAGTTTGGCCGTTTACCTACAATTCCCAAAGCCTATCTACACACACATACTATAAATCATGATGGGAGGACCTATGTGGCTAATCATAGCAAAGAAGTGCATGTAAGTAACATGGAATTTAGTTGTTTATTTTTCAGTTATTTAAATGGTAAATGAATGTAAATTATGAGTTGTTCTCATATTTATGCTTATTAAAAATTGTTGTCACTTTATATGAGAAATATGAGCAACTCTGATCTGAGCGATCTCAAGATGATTCATCTGTGGATGAGACCGAGTTGTTTTTTGAGGCTGCAAGATGCAATAAAATGAAAAAAAAATATATGGACTCAGCTCATATGTGCTTCCTGGTTCAGGTCTATCATGTGCTGCTGGTACAAATAGTACCTCCCATTCTAATGGGACATGCTTGACAAAGCAAGATGTGGAGAAGATTGTCGCACGGACTATTCGTTCATTACTTCCTTACTTGGGCACTCAACAAACAGCTACTCATCCTAATACTACTACTGCATTAGTCGCACAAGATAATGAAGCTTTTCTTTTCAGGTGCACAAAGTCTTCAACCTCATGATGATTCTCCAATCGGTAGTGGCGATTCTACCTTAAAGTGATATCGCCACTAATACTTTAGTTTTTTATTTAAACTTTATTAGTAATGTTATTTTTTATGATATTACTATTAAGTTGTACTGTTTGTTATTTAGGATGTTAAACTCATTTACTTTTTCAAGAAATTTTAATTATATATACTATGTGTAATGATATTATGTTTTATATTATAAATTCGTAAATTAGATTATAATTTGCATTTATATACATATGCATGTTCATTGTTCAATGTTGTGTAAATAATGAATTAATTTGTTGTTCAATGATATGTAAATAAATTAAAAAAAAAATCTAACATTTAGCAATGGATTAGCGACAACCATAACCATCGCTAAAGATGAACTATAAGGATAATAAAAAATTGTCAGCGACAAAAAATCACCTCCACAATTCGTTGCTAATTTTTTGCGACGCATTTAGTGACTAAAAATTCTATCGCAATTAGATTAATTTTCTTTTTTGAGACTAATTTAGCGACTAAATATTCTGTCGCAAATAATATTTTATATTATTGACGACCATTTTCAGGGGTTAATTAACAACAGTTGGTTATGTTTTAGCGACATTTTTTCGTCGCTAAATATAGCGATGCTTTTGGGTTTTTGTCGCAAATGTGCTTGTGACAACCCAAATTGGGACAAATAATTGCTTCATCGCTAATTGTGATTAGCGACTAAATATTCATTAATAATGATGGGATATGCTGTCGCTAATTTAGTTTTTTTTTGCATTGTTATAAAAAGGCTGTGAAAAAACATATTTTTTGTTTAATTTAAATACAAACAACAACAAATTTAGCTTTATTGTGTTTACGCTCCAATTGGAATTGTTTTCACTAGCCTAAAAATGCATTTTATGTGTTCTTTGGAGCTCATTAATTATAGTAGTTGCTCCATTTAAGTGTCTACCATTTTGAAAGAATTAAACTATAATTTAATATGGAATTATCAATTCGTATAATAGTTAAAGTTTCAAAATTTCTAGCCTTCTGCAGAATTCTTTTTTCTTTTTTGAGTGATAGAGGATTTTCAAGAGTGGCTAGGTCAATCGATCGGTAACTTGTTACTGTCATTATAAACTTCTTTGGAAATTATGAGCAATACATACATGTTTGCTAATTTGTTACTAACAATTTTTCTTTTATATTGCATGCTAATTTGTTACTGACAATTTTTCTTTTATATTGCATTTAATGCAAGCGTAGATGAATAGTAAGATCTTAATAGTAGCAATTGTTTGATTTGATGTTTCAATTTTTTCAGTTCCAAGACTTTTTTTTTGTGTATAGCAAGTTGGTTCTTTCATTTAAAAATGTTTCAATTGCACTAAAGCCAATTGATCATGTATTTCATTCCCAATTTCTACTTTTTTTCTTATCAAAATCCTTTGCACCAAATGCATTAGTGAATGGATTTGTTGCATTTCCCTTTCCATCAACCTTTTGAATTTTGACGTCTTTTATTCAGTGATTTCTCTTATAAGTGATACCTTTGCAAAATATGTTTAGAAATTTTATGTGATCTTGGCTCTTTTGCTTGAGTAATAGCTCTAGCATTGTCATATCATAGTGAAATTGCTTTTTGTATTAAAGAAACTACACCAAGCTCAGTTAAGAACTTCTTGCCTTCTTATCAGCTTCATTAGCTTGTATATATTCTGCTTCAGTCACTTAATCAACTATTATAAATTGTTTGAAACTTTTCTAACTCACTGCACCACCATTTATGGTGAACACATATGCATAAATAAATTTGCTATCATATTTATCTAAAGCAAGACTAGCATCAGTATACCTTCTAGTTTCAATTTAGAATCTCTATAAATAAGGAATTCGTATTTAGTTATTCTTAAGTACTTAAGAATGGTCTTAACCCTTATTCAATGCTCTTTACTAGGATTTGCCTGCTATCGGCTAACCACTCCAAGTGAATAAGCCAGATAATGACGTGTGAATATCATGGTATATATGATAGCTCCCATTGCACTTGCGTATGGGATTTTACTCATATATGGGATTTTACTCCTATATTATCTCCCTTCAGGTGTTTTAGGATAATACTCGCTACTGAGAGTAAATTCAGTGCCTATCAGTAAATAGTCTATTTTGGAATTTTCCATATTATAGCTCTTTAAGATGGTATCAATGTACATAAACTAAGAAAGTCCCAGTTTCTTTGATCTATCTCTATACATCTTTATTCCTAATATATAAGTTATTTCTCCTAAGTCTTGCATGGAGAATTGTTCAATAGTCAAATCTTGGTACTTTGTAATTTTATTATGTCATTTTCAACGAGTAAAATATCATCAACATACAATGCTAACAAAATAATTGCACTCCCACTAATTTTTTTGTACACATAAGGTTCTTATTTACATCTAACAAAATCGAAATTTTCAATTATCTTATTAAAGTGAATGTTCCAACTCTTAGAAACTTGCTTTAATCCATAAATAGACCTTTGAAACTTGCAAACTTTATTATGATCATACGGAGATGTGAAACTTTTAGGTTGTGTCATCTGCATATCCTCTTCCAGCTTACTATTAAGAAAAATTGTTTTCACATCCACTTACCATATGTCATAATCATATTATTCTTATAAAGAAAATAAAATCCGAATTGATTTGAGCATTGCCATATGAGAAAAGGTCTCATCATAATCTATCCCCTCTTTTTTACAGTACCCTTCACCAACAAGATAGGTTTTATAGGTCTCCACATTTCTGGATTGATTTCACTCACGGTCACTCAACTTATTACTTATCGCGCAAAAGTAACCAACTTTTTTTTTCTGACTTAAATGTCACTGAACTTTTAACATTTTTGCAAAAAAGTCATGTTGACCGGAATCCGGCGAGAACCCTCGCCAGATTGATGACATGGCATGCCATGTCAAAAACTATATGTCGTTTAACAATATTGCCAACAAATGCTACATTTAAATCAATTTCACTCACGGTCACTAAATTTATCATTTATCGCGCAAAAGTATCAAATTTTCTTTTTTTTTCCAACTTAAATGTTACTGAACTTCTAATATTTTTGCAAAAAAATCATATATTTACTATTCGTTGCCACGTGTCATATGCCATGTCATCAATCCGGCAAGAGTTCTCGCCGGATTCCGGTCAACATGACTTTTTTGCAAAAATGTAAGCAGTTCAGTAACATTTAAGTCAGAAAAAAAAAGTCGATTATTTTTATGCGATAAGTGATAAGTTGAGTGATCCTAAATGAAATTGACCCCCACATTTCTGTATGCTCCAAACTTTTTCTTGTAAATCCATTTACACCCAATAGGTTTTATATCCTTTGAAGATTCAGTTACTTTGTTGACCTTTATGGATTCCGCTTCAGATTCCATAGCCTTTTGCCATTTCTCATGATCAAAACTATAAATAGCCTTTTTTATATGTCTTAGGATCATCATCATTCTGATCAACCTCATTTGATGTACCATTTTTCACCATTAGATTTAATATATTTGATGCTTAACGTTGTCAATTAGACCTTCTAAGAGGTTCGTGTACAACTTACCTTGAGTTGGATGTGGATATTTTTTAATTAATTATAGAGCTGGTTCATTAATCAACTCCTAGACCACAATTAGTACTTGAACATCAATCGTTAAAGATGGCAGCTTCTTTGTCATTCCAAAACATCCAATAAAAGTTGCTTAAGTTATGTCTCATGTTCTTGATCTTGTGTTGAATCATCAATTTCTTGAACTTAATCAAGTTCTATTTTTTCACCATGATTTCCTTCTAAAAGAAATCCCCTTTCTAAAAATGTTTCTCCTCTAGCCACAAAAAATTTATGGTTAGCAAGGTGACAAAAATAATATCCTATTATTTCTTTAGGATTCCAATGAATCTACACTTATCAACTCTTGAGCCAAGTTTATTTAGTTGCATTCTCTTAAGTTGGACAGCCTCAAACTTTAATATGCTTAAAGATTTGGTTGACATAATTTTCATATCTCGTATGTTGTTTTAAAGACCGTCCTAGTAGAAACTTTATTTAACAAGGATGTTGTTTTTGAAGCATAAGTTTATTACAAGATCAGAGAACCCATCATGGATTCACCATATCTAATAAGATTCTCTTCTTTCTTTCAGTAACACCATTGTATTGTGGTCTTCTTGTAGGAGTCCACTATGAGCGAATCCCATTCTCTCTGAGATATCTAGTAAAATCATGACTAAGATATTCTCCACCTTTATCAGACCTTGATGCTTTTGATACTTTTACAAGTTTGCTTTTCAACTTCACTACGGAATGTTTTGAACATTTCAAAAGACTTAGATTTATTCTTCATAAGATATATAAATCCATATCCTGACATATCATCACTAAAGGTGATGAAGTAAAAATATACGCCTCTAGCTTGAATCTTCATGTGCCCACAAACATCTATATGAATTACTATCAATAATTCAAAGGCTCTTTCTCCACTTCTAGTAAATGGAGATTTGGTTAACTTTCCATCGAAACAAGATTCACAAGTTAGGTATGATTCATAATCACACATGTCAAGGTAACCTTCCTTGTACAACTGGTTAATTATTTTCTCTTCAATATGACCAAGCCTTCAATTCCAAAGGTATTCATGATTTACTTGATCATATCTTTTTCTCTTAAACTAGAAACATGTATAATCGAGTTAGCATTCATGTTAGGTAAGACATATATGTCGTGTTGGAGACAAGCATTCACATGCAAATTGTCACCACTAAAACAATGTGAAAACCACGCTTGTGTAACTTAGAAATTGAAATTATGTTCAAAACAAATTTAGTGTTGTATTAGATTTAAAGAAAAAAAAAAAAGGAGAAGTCAAAAAGCGCTGCCAAAAGAAGTCAAAGAAGGCTGGCAAAGGAATTCAAAAATGAAGGCAATTGCCTGCTAAATTTTTTACTGGTCACACAGAAGCTCCTGCCTATATAAGGCAGGAGATTGTTCTTCAAATTGAAATTGGATTCAAAAGAGAAGGATTCCAATGAAATCTTGTTTGTAAGTTTTGAAACTTAGAAAATTTAATGAAAGCTTGTTTGTAAGCTTTGAAATTTAGAGAATTTATGGAAAATTGTCTTGGATTTGTATTCATTTATTGGATGTGTGAGAAAATATTAGAGTGAGTGAATGTAAAAATTGTTCAAACATTTAGTGAAATTTTCTTGGTTGTTTTCGGGCAACAAGTGGTTTTTCTCCGATTTGAAATTTTTCACTATAATTTCTTGTGTTGTGATTGTTATTTTGATTTCTCCTGATTTATTTCGCATTTATTAGAAGGGTTATTTTCCCAATAAGTGGTATCAGAGTCTTGGTTCGGCTATTTTTTTCACACTGCATCAGGATTGCTGTCTGAAAAAGCAGCGAATTTTGAAAAAATAATTATATTCCAAGGAAGAGAAAAATATAAGAAATTTTTCGGTACGATCCGTTTCGAAAACGGATGTAAAAAGAGAAATTTGGTGAATAGTGATACTGTTCAAAATACAAATTTTGCATTCAAAATTTGCATGCTACTTATGCAGGTACTGTTCATGCTACTGTAGCTGGGTACTGTTCATGGTACAGTAGCTGGGTACTGTTTATGGTACAGTAGCTAGATATTGTTCATGGTACAGTAGCTAGATACTGTTCACATATTCTAAGATGTCGGGCTTAAAGTTTGAGGTGGAGAAATTTGATGGAAGAATTAATTTTGGCTTGTGACAAAGTCAAGTCAAGGATTTGTTAATTTAATCTGGGTTACACAAGACGTTGGATGATAAACGTCCTCTCGTTACCAGCAAAGAAAGAGAAAAATCTATTATGAGCGACGAAACCTGGGAAGATCTCGATTTGAAAGCAGCAAGTACAATCCGCTTATTTTTGGCGAAAAGTTTTCTTACAAATATAAAAGGAATTTCTAATGCTAAAAATTTGTGAGAGAAGTTTAAAGAGATGTATTAAGCAAATGGCGTCTCAAATCGGATGTACCTTAAGGAGAAATTTCATACTTTACGTATGAAAGAAGAAACTACCATTTCGGACCATCTGAGTGTCCTTAATGAAATCATCTCAGAATTAGAGTCTATAGGAGTGAAACTTGATGATGAGTCACTAACAAACTTTTATCGAAAGAAAAAAGGTTGAGTAGTAGAAATGGTGTGTCACCTGAAAACTCAGCATTGGTGGCTGCTGGAAGTTGGAAAAGGAAAAACTCCGGGAATAAGAACCTGGTATGCTGGGGGTGTGGACAATCAGGTCACCTTAAAAGAAATTGTCGGAAAGGTGAAGCTGGCAACTCAAAGTTTAATTCCGTTGGTAAAGCAAACAGTATGTCTACTTCGGGTGAGGTAGATTTTGGGGATGCTCTCTAAAAGAGAATGGACATTCTCTTGGCATGCCGCTAGTCTCCACAAGTTGCCATGATAGAGGATGTGTTACCACTAGCGGGTTTTCCACACGAGCATTGGCTTGATCAAAATGCAAGGTGTGAGGTAGATTTACGTCGATAGTTGAGGAACTCTCGGAAAAATCAAGTATGAGAGTTGCACCATAATTTCAACAATTTTGTTCGACATGTTGCCAGATAATTAATAATTTAAAATTTCTTAATTTTAAGTGAAATATTTTATATGGTAGAGTATGTATTTTTAATTATCCGTTTTACATAATTGTATCGTCAGTATAGGCGATGGTGAATTTTTTTTTTAAAAAAATTTAGGTGGAGATTGTTGTATTAGATTTAAAGGAAAAAAAAAAAAAAAAAAAAAAGAGAAGTCGAAAAGGGCTGGCAAAGGAAGTCAAAGAAAGCTGGCAAAGGAATTCAAAAATGGAGGCAATTGCTAGCTAAATTTTTGACTGGTGGCTAGCAAATCTTTAGCTGGCCACACGGAAGCTACTGCCTATATAAAGCAGGAGATTGTTCTTCAAATTGAAATTGGATTCAAATGAGAAGGATTCCAATGAAAACTTGTTTGTAAACTTTGAAACTTAGAGAATTTGTGGGAAATTTTCTTGAATTTGTATTCATTTATTAGGTGTGTAAGAGAATAGTAGAGTAAGTGAATGTAAAAATTATTCAAATACTTAGTGAAATTTTCTCCGATTTGGAGTTTTTCATTATAATTTCTTGTGTTGTGATTATTATTTTAATTTTTCCTGATTTATTTCGCATTTATTAGAAGGGTTATTTTCCTAACATTCAGTAACATAATAAACAATCCACCAACACTAGTATTTTGCATGTAAGCATTTTTAAAGAAATTGATCCTAAAGTTACGGCTGCGACTTTTACACCATTCCCAACTTGAAGATTAACTTCTCCTTTCTTTAACTTTCTATTTATTTGTAGCCCTTGTAACATATTGCAGATGTTAAAACAATTGTCAATATATAATATCCATGATGAAGAACCGGTAGCAGTCAAAGAAACCATGAAAATATTTTTCATAAAAATCTCTCCATCTTTCTTTTCTTTTAGAGATGCAAGATAGTCCTTATAATTTCACTTCCAATCTCCTTTCTTCTTGCAGAAAAAAACATTTAAGATTAGATTGGTCAGCGTTGTCTTCTTATTCCTTTAGGTTTGGTCACACCCTTAGGCCCAATAGGCTTCGTTTTAGTCCTACCAAACATCTTCCTAATATGATCAATGATGGCAGGTGGATCCATATCCTGATGTTTTCTTTAGAGTTCAGAACTCATAGAATATATTTGATAGCAAGGAAATCTTTCTAGTATTTCTAATAAACCTTGGTAGTATCAGCATCATTCACAAATGGTACTTTTTTGGCTAGCTTATAAATAGGATAACTATACCCTACCATACCTATGGATAGAAAATCTTTCTAAACAATCAAGTGACCAATACTCTATCATACCAACTCTAACCATGATCCAAATAAGGAATTCTTTATATCAGCAAAATTGCCAATTATCTTGCTTATAACTTAGCTCGTAAAGCTCTTTTTGCTTCAAATATTTGTACTCAAAGACACTAGTTGGCTTTCACTTCTTAATGAATTTCTTCCTTGATAATTTTTTTTTTTTTTTTTCAAAAGATTAAGTATTCCATTAACGAACAAAAGATAAGAAGATAGATATAGCCATTGAAAATGGCTATTCATAGAAAAATCATCAGTTAACTCTTTTATAGCAAGGCCTGAGCAATATATAAATACGTTGAACATATAAATTTGCCATACTTGTAAAGAACTTTAATTACACTTCGATTTCATATATACTCCTTTTGCTTAATTTATTTTTTAACTGTAGTGTTGATTGATTCTATATTACCATTTTGTGGTATTAATCTTAACCATTTTAATACGAGATAAATTGTATGTATATTCTTAACTAATTTTTATATTATTCATTTGAGAATTTCAAAAAAGTTTATCTTTTAACTTGAAAGTTTCAAAGTGGATTTTTATTACAAAAAATTCTGAAATATCAATTTTTTTAGATTAGTATTCGAAATTTATTTATTCGCTTAATCTGCATTTCTAATCTTTATCAAATAAGAGAAACAGGAGGCCTAATAAAAGCCCAATTACATCAAAATGGGCCTGAATTTGGGTTTTACTGAGGTGTGAGCTTATCTTGAAGCTGCTTCAACAGCTATCCCTTTTGTATCCCCTGCCCGTGCTGTTTTCATTAGGACACCCTTTAGGAGAAAATTGTTGGGCAGGATTAGAAGAGGAAGAAGAAAGAGGGAAGGAAAGTTTATGGCACAAAGAGGAGGAATCAGAATGATTCAAACAAGCGTTACAGCTCCACGCTTAACCAAATTCACTCTAAAACCTCCTAAAAGTGTAAGATTTGTCTTTCTGTTTCTATTTCTTTCACTTTAATTTATTGCAATCGACCTCCTAGGGCTGTGTTTTAGTCTTTGTTTGATCAATACATCGGAAATGCTTATCTCTCTTGAAAATTTATTTCATTTGGGGCTCATGCCGATTTTTTCGTAATTTTGAAATTACCCTTACACAGAATGTATGGTTTAATGATGGTTCGTGCTTATATGTTTTTATCAAATGCTGAGGTAAACATGAAAGTGGATATTTTATTGATGTGTTACAATTTTTCTTTGGAAATAAAGGGATTAAAGGCTAGCTTTCTGCCCTAACTTGCTTGTTAAATTTATCCTTGAACTTATTAGCCATGTTCAATTTACCACAGAATTAATTTTGTGCTCTAATTAGCTTGTAACTCTTAATTTATGCCTAGTTTTTTTTTCCCATTTTCAGCAATTTAACAAAATTTATCCATTGTAAATGACTGATTTAGTCAAAATCAACTCATGTGAAATTTATTTGGTTTATTTAAAGTTATTAGTATATAAAGTCCATGTTTTTCTTCGTTCTCTCACTAATTTATCAAGTAAGCAAACCAATAATAAATCCATTAGGTGTTAATAATATGATCATAGACTTAATTTTCAGGCTAAAATGAACTGCGTTGATTAATTTAGGGGGTAATTGATAAGCATATTTTAAATAAAGAGAGTGGGTTTTGGCAAGATTTGGTTTGGACATTATACTTCATATTTCGATTCTGATTTGATACTTGGTTTGCTTTACTACGATCAAATTTGGGGTCCATGTATCTGAAGCTGTGGGCTTAGGTATATTGAATGGTCAAGGTTTCACTTATCCTCGTGGTTTATGGGTAGTTGTCTTCAACTTTGTGAACCTTTCTAATTGGCTATGGCTATGGCTAAACCATCCTTATGTATTGGCAGTGTCTTCTGAAATCTAACAAGTTATTAAAAAGCTAGTTTATGATGCAAGTAATTAAATGAGAGAAATTAAATGACAGACTAAGTAGCAACTCTTAGATCTGTATTCTTTTCTCAATGCTAGTTGATATTAGGTTTCTGGTATCTTTTAAGATTGCTTATGATCGCATTAACTTGTAGATTTTTAGTTTCCTTGTTGCTCAGATGTTTATGTCCTTTTTGAACATTTTGCTGTAGGTAGAGGTGGAATATGCTAATGGCAGCAAGTTTAATCTTTCAGCTGAATTTTTGAGAATACATAGTCCAGCTGTTGATGGGAAAGTTAGATCAATTGGGGGTGAGAAGGTGTATTTGTCAACTTTTCTTCATCTTTTCCTTGGAATTTTGAAATTTGGCATGCTTTCATCAATTCCTATATATCATGTGGGTTCTGCTATCCCAATTATTTGTTATTATGGTAGTCTTGTTTTCCTTGATCACTTGACTGGCTTGTAGTTAGAATAAATTAGTTCCTCCCATCACCCTGCATCCAGTGCATTCCTGTTAATCTATGTCTTAAGTCATATAAGTACATATATTATTTTTGAGGGATTGTGCCAGTGTCTATGTACAAGATAAACCAAATATGGTAAAAAATTTGAAAATGTTTGACATTGCTTAGGTGATTTTTGGGCGACGTCAAGTGGGTATCATGTCTGCAGAACCTGTAGGAAACTATGGGGTAAGGTACTTAGGCTTAAGCTTTACGTGTTCATATCTACGTTGCCTATGTAAAATACACTTACAGCAACATACAGTTCGTCTATGTTATTGTTTGCTGTTGACTGGTTATTTCAGGATGTTTTTTGATGATTTGCATAAAACTGGAATCTATACATGGGATTACTTCTATCAACTCGGTAGCAATAAGTTCACCCTGATGAGAAATTATATTAAAACACTAAGGAAGCATGGACTCAGCCGCGATCCACCTAAAAGAAAATGATGGAGATACAAGTTTGATCTCCTACTTATTGATGTTGGATATAACGAACACAGACATGCCTCAAAGTGAAGATTTCCTTTATATGCTGAAAAGTCCAAATGTTACCCCAGGGTTTTATGCATCTCAAAGAAATGGAAACACTGTTCATGACGCAGCTGCAAAGTTCTAGAAAAACAAATGCTTTACTTAATTTCAACTTACTATTCATGAGTCCACCAGTTTACTTGATGAAATGTATACTTGCTATTCGATTATCTGGTTTACAATTTTTGTGCGCTCATCAAACTGAAAACTCAATCAATCAGAAAAAGTTATTGGCTGGTTGTTAAACAATCCTAGGACATCAAGCATTAACTTTACCACAAAATGATATCATTCTGCAGGAGGAGGCAAATTCGTTGGCGTTGCACAAATATTGCCACCCAGCAAGACTAGAAACTGGAATGTGCACGTCGCCGTTATTGGAAGAAAATTAGCAACTCTTCCTTCGGGGTTGCAACTTACAAGCACCATGTATATGTTATCAAATATATCTCTTTGGTTCTTATGCATTAGATTAATATATCACTATTGATTGTTATGATCACAGGTTCTCCCATCCATGTTCCCACCATTAGGTAAGTAGCCTTGTGGTCAGATACCTGGTATTGCAGAAGTCACAGAATTCGAATTTTGGAAACTCATTCCATTACCTTCTATACCAAATAAATATCTCAATAATTCGATATCAGGCTATAAGCAATCAGCAGAATGGTTCATGGTTCACTCTAAAGTGTCATGCCCCTGCCTACGAATGGCCAGAGCTCATGATCTATCTTAGCAAGTAATGATTAGGGTTAGTAGGTCCTATAAAGGCTACAAGGTTATTTATCAAGGATCTGAAAATAGACTCTCCATTGTGGAGCTCTTGACAATGGAGGGCATTATGACTTTCTTTTAATCTGTTGAATGCCAATTTTTACTGGATAAGTTGTTCTCCTTGTAATGCTCGCAAAAGATCTTGTGGCAGTTGTCTGATGCAAAGTTATATATATATTTTTTATATGCTAAATATGAATTCCAAAGATAATATGGATAAAGATTAGCGAAAGAAGTTTTCTTTCTGTTAAACAAGCAACGAGATAATGTTGTAGGCCATGGCTATGGGTTACATGAAAATACAAGTTCAATGGCGTTGACAGTTGACAGTGATAGCTATAGCCCTTACAGGCGAACGAACAGCTTATAGAACTCCAGAATGTTGGAAACTGGTGACAACATACGATCACAGAGAATGCATTAGCCATATTTAACTCCTAAAATGTCAATGCCACCGTATAAATTTCTGGAATGCAACTAACCTATCAAACATAATTCTGATAGTTTTTCTGCTAAATATGGCCACACACATTAGTGTCTCTCTACTTCATCCATAAGTATAACAAAATTTTCATTCTCCATGTTTCCACCATCATTGAGATGTGGTGGAGCCTTTTCCAACCGCATAAAGGCTGTTGCAGTACAACTTGCAGAAGGTAACCAAAAAGGCAACTCCAGCCAAATAGAGTGCCCCAACTTGCACCAGGCAGGAAAACAACATGCCTGTAAAGCAGAGCACTCCTAATATTCTTGTAAGCATCAAAAGCTGGCACATTTTGCTTATCACCAAAGTGCAAATCCAAGTTAATATTAACTTTTCTTTTCAGTATCATGGATAGGCTCCCAACTGCAAGGATAGTACAACAGATGATGGACGCAATGGACTGAATGATGGAGGATCCTATTGCTTATGGTAAAAGCACTTGACCTTCAGTTTATCCAAGTGGAGGAGATGTTTATAGCAGAGGGAGTACACCTTGGGTGATAAAGGAACGAGATAAAGATTACAAGTTGAGATTTAGTATGCTTGGTATGACAAAAAGAGATATTAAGGTATGATTTGGCAAATACAGCTTCAGAATTCTTTGCCTGAGAGCATAGAGTTCAAGAGCATCAAAGTAGAGGTAAATGAAGGTGTCTTTTATATCATCATCCCTAAAGCAAGCAGAACCAGTAAAATCATAGTTGTCGATGTATATACAATGGATTGTGGATTGTATGGTAGAAAATCCAGTAAGAAGATAAAATGTACAAAGAATTTGTATTCAAAAAAGAAGTCATCAGAATGTTCTTTACATCACAACCTAAGCTATACTTTCTGCTGGCCGGTTTCCCTATCTGGTATTTTCTCTATCCCAATATTCATGGTACAGAGAAGTAAATTGAATGATAACTGACATCAAGTAATCTAGAGTACAAGAATGAGTGTCCTTTTTCTGTAAAATTAAAAACTAACTGAATAAAACATCAAAACCAAAAGTTTATGAAAAATTACACCATCTAGAATGGCTTTTTCTTCTGTCCACTTTTTGATATGCGCCTCAGTCCTTGAGAACCCGTTTTTAGTCCCCTACAGTATAATAACCAAACATTGGAAGCCATTTGAAAGGACAAAGAAATGAGACATTCAAAAGGACAGAAAATACATACCTGCTGTACAAGTACATGAAGATATAGAAAAGCAACAGCAGGATCAAAGTCATGACAGAAAAAATAATGTACACTACACTTGTTTTCTTCTGCAAAATGAAGACAGCAAAACACAAAACATAATAAATGAATTATCAAAAACACTTGAACCAAGCACAAAGTTTCAAGTTTGTACATGCTAAATAACATAACCATCTGAATGAGCATGGATAATTCTTACTACAAATAAATGCAGGGCAGGTTGCATGGTGTAACCTTTCAGTTAAACTATAAAAAGAATATTAACTCGTTCCAGTCATTTTACCCAGGGATAAATCATTTGATAGAGATTATCCATAAATAACTAAACCAACTTTAAGCTTGAAAACATAAGGAATTGAACCAATAACTGATCTCTCTAGCACCACCTTCACTTTGGGGATGCCATAAAACTTCTGCAAATAGGTATTAACCCTATTTCTAGCACACTTTAGTTCATTTGAACCAGTTCAGATGAATTTTTTGTATGTTCACCTTGCCTCCTTTTGAAAATGGTTTCTGGTGTCCAGTGCAAGAGTGGGCATCACAAAATTGTCGCAAAAAGAGCTCTGTCATTCCAAAATATCAATTAGCAACATGATAAGCTCCACAAACGATAAATAGGTAGCAACTTGTCAAGTTTCATAAAGAAAATTGTACCATTAAGACGATGAGCTGAAGGACCCTCATTGACTGGAAAACAGCTACCAGCTAGACTCTGCAATCAATCATCATCCCAATAAGATAAAGAATGATGGATTAATAGAAATGCAAGTATCAATCAGAGGTCACCTCACACAGATGTTTATTCCTTGCAGTAGCTGCCGGATTGCACTTAGTCTTGCGTGTTGTTGAATCCATCACAAGGTCACAATGTAATGCACCACACAGATCTGCCAAGCACTTGCTGTCACTCTGGATTCAAGACAAGCATTGCATGTTTCAATTAGTACTGAGAAAGGACATATTGGCAATATGCCCAAAAGATGCAAGTTTTCCCAAAAGAAATTGGAAAAAAAGCAACCTAAGATTTGAGCCACACATGATTTTGGAACTGTCATGATTGTTGGCTTTCCATTAACTAATATAAGAGAGAAAGACCAACAAAAGTTTATATCTAGTCCAAAAATTTCTTAAATTGGAGCATTTTCTAACTCAGGACAGTAAAGATTTGAAAAAGAGAGAGAGAGGGAGAGAAATGGGATGATTTTCTGATCAATTGATGCATGTCATGCAGGATGTCTCTATCTGAATCCAGAAATTCCCCATTTCAGAACATGAATAAACAATAGAGGAGGATTGGTGTTCCACTATCTTTTGGCCTACATTTTCTGAAAAATCACATCCACTAGACAGGCCCATGCTAAAATAGGCCAAATTCAAAGGTAGAGTTGCAAAATTGCATAGTCACAAATTGATTATGTATTAGACATTTCTGCTCTTAGACATGCTAATTCAGACATAATCCAATAAAAGATGAAATTCATAGTTTCCAACGCATTCTTAAGCAGTTTCTGTTACTGTGCCTCTTTTCAGAGAAACAATTTACAACAAGTCATGATGTTATAGGATCCGCATTTTTCTTAAACTCAATAAGTCATTAGCAAATAACCCAAATCAACTAAGCATCCACAAGAAAATCAAATTAGCATTCAATAGCCTAGCATCATGCTGTTCACATAGATTTGCTCAGATGTCAAATTGTTAAGACTGTAAAAATTGTGAAAACCAATTGCCATGGAGTGCGCAACAATAAAAGAGGAACTATTTTACATGAACTTACTACATTCAGCAAATCGTAGTGTCTATTGTCAAAATGCTTATCCAGGTACTTTTCTTCATAGAATGCCTTTCTACAGTACCCACATCTCCATTCATTTACATCTACATGGATCTTATGTCGTTCTTGTTCTCTGTAGAGGTCATCTTCAGGGTGAAGCCTACACCTAGTGGAAATCTGATAACGTTCCTTCTCAACAAAGGGCATCAAATACTGCAGCGATCATCAAAAATTTAACATACTCATAAAAATATAAAAAGGAAGCAATTTATTAGAATTAAAGATCTACTCTCCCAATACCTCCTCTATTATCTTCCATGCTGCCCTGCTCCTTTCCCTTGAACAATGCACTTCATGAGTATACTCCTGGTCTTGCTTCAAAGTTCTAAACATCAATTATACACAAATCAATTTCAGGTGACATTTCTTGAAAAGGAATCATAACTAAGTAAAATCAATCTGATTCATGATACCATCAAAAAGAATTTTCATTTTCGCTCAATCCCATTAAGCTAAAGACCATTTGTCGAATCTCAAATATAAAAAGGAAAAGGAAGAAAAAAAAAAAAAAGAAAAAAACTCTAGGCAGTACCTTGCAGCAGCAAAATCTTTCGAATACTGAAAAAAATCAGAAACCAAACATTAATAACCTGTCTAATTAACTAATGGTAAAAGGAGAAAGTAGGAATTGCAAAAAAAATAAAAATAAAAATAAAAAAAAAAAGATTAGGCTTTATCGTTGAACAAGTATGAGGATTAATGGGAAAGATTGAAGAAGTATAAAAGCAGTACCTGGAGTGAAGTAGAAGAAGAAACTGTCAAGAATTGCAAAGAATTTGTTAGACAGACAAATAAAAAAACGACCAGTCGTTTAGAACATTTCGCCATATCTTCTTGGGCATTCTCAATCAGTCAATCTGCAAAATATGAATACAGTCATTAAATCAATAGCTATGCCCCTAAGGGACAGAGAGGAAGAAAAGGGCGAAATCACCACGCTACTATTAGCCAATGAAGAGGTGCCACGTAGGAGACCGTCTTGGTTAGCTTTATAATTTTTATCAAACTGTAATGCTGATTTGTATCCATAAATTTTTATACAATTAGTTTGTAATTTATATTTTTTTATGTTTATAATGTAAAAAAAAAATAGAAATTCAATTCAATTCTATATAATTTATTATACTTTTATCAAATTTCACCAAAATAGATAAAATTTGTAAATAAATTCTATATTTTTAAGGATTAAAATTAAAAAAGCTATAATATTTTTTTGATAATTTATTAAAAATAAATTATTTTGATACAGTTAACGTAATCTATTTTTTTTTATTTCTCATCACTGTTCTTCTCCCTCTCCTCCCACTGATCTGCAATAAATGTTTATATATATATATATATATATATATATATATATATATATATATATATGTGACTTTTTTTAAAAAAAATATATATTATCATTGATTTACTATTTATCGAAAATTTTAAAATAATTATTAATGGTTCTTAAATATTTTTTTATTGTAAATAATTGGAAGAAAGTATCAAAATTGACATTAAGAATATTTTAAAAAATAAAATAGAAATAAATTTATTTATTTATTTATTACAAGCATAAAAATAAGGAATTCATTTTTAATTTTATATTTTAATAATTTTATTTCAAGTATAGTAATTTATTTACAAATTAATTGCATATGAAATTTATTTGTAAATAAATTATACATTTAAATTTATTTGTTTCAATTAGAATCTAAATAATAAAATAATTATCAATTATTAGGCCTGTAAAACTTGGCCCAAACCCAAAAACCCCGCCCAACCCGCCCAGAAAAAATTAACCCAAACCCAACCCAGCTAAAATTTTACCCATTTGAACCCGCCCAAAACCAACCCAGAAAAAGCATGACCCGTTCGGGTCAGCCCCCAATGCCCAACGGGTTCTGTTTCTATGCCCTCTCCCTCTCTCTGTCTCTCCACCCAGTCCTCCCTCTCTGCCCATTTCTACCCTCGCCGCCTCACTCCCTCTCCACCATCCTCTCATCGCCTGACGTTCAGAAAAACTCTTCTTCTCCTTCACATGATCACTATCCTTCCAGTTCAAACTCAGATTCACACCTTGATTTCCCTTCTGATTCCGAGGATGAAGAACTTGGGGAGAAAGATTTTGATGTTGCTGAGAGAATGAGAACGCAAGGGGAAATTCAGGTGTTTATATGGTATTTTTGCTCTCTTCTTTTCTGTTTCTTTGTGATTATTAATTTTTTTGGGGATTGGACGTTGGTTTTCTGAAATGGTTCTGGTTGATTAGTCTATTTTTTTTTTAAAATTCTTCGATTGTTGGGAATTGCTGGGTTTTTTCTTTTTTGTCTACGGTTTAGGTTTTTTCCTTCATAAAAAGTATTTATCTATCAACGCATTTTATGTTGTTTGTGTGAATTTGGATTTGCTTGCATTTTTCTTTTTTTACTCTTCTTGTATGGTTGGTTTTTTGGATTGGTCTTTATGTACGCCGAATTGGGCTGTTTAGGGTTTTGTCACCAGGTGTATGAATCAATTCCTCAACCAGATTTGATTTGTCAAACGGCGATGGTGAGTGCTTGCAACAAATTAGGCGATGTTGGTTTTGCAAGAGAACTATTTGATTCAATGGCTCAAAGGGACTCCATTGTGTGGAGTGCAATGATTGCTGGGTATGCACAATGTGGGGAGTCAAAGGAGGCATTGCATTTGTTTAATTTAATGCAATTAGAGGGCGTGAAGGTTAATGAAGTATCTATGGTCTCATTTTTATCTGCCTGCGGCCAGTTAGGTGCTTCGGATCATGGGAGATGGGCTCATGCTTATATTGAGAGAAATAAGATTCATGTGACATTAGGGACTGCGACATTAGGGACTGCACTCGTTGATATGTATGCAAAATGCGGAGACATGAATAAAGGAATGGAAGTGTTTTGGGGAATGAAGGAAAGGAATGTTTATACGTGGAGTAGTGCCATGAATGGGCTAGCTATTAATGGGGCTGCTGATAAGTGCCTTGAACTATTCTCCCTTATGAAACATGATGGGGTCTTGCCCAATGAAGTCACTTTTCTTTCCATTTTAAAGGCTTGTTGTGCGGCTGGCATTGTTGAGGAGGGTCGTAAGTATTTTGATTCAATGAGAACAGAGTATGCACTTGAGCCTTCAGTTGAGCATTATGGATGCATGGTTGACTTATATGGTCGGGCTGGGTGCTTGGATGAAGCCTTGAACATCATTAATAGCATGCCAATGATGCCTCATGCTGGTGCTTGGGGTGCTTTGCTAATTAGCAAAGCATGTAATTCAGCAAAGTACCATAAATAAGTTCAAAATGAACTGATTTTTCAGGATCTTGTTTTTGTTAATTTTTTATGTAAATCACATGCAGTAGATAATAAAAACAGTAATACTTCAAATTTTATTTTAAAATATGTAATTTTTTATTTTTTATTATTATTATTTTTTTAAAAAAAATAGATGTGGTGGAGTTTATTATTTTCCCACAAATTTTCAGATCATTATATATTGGGTTAATGTCAATTTTTTCGTATTCGAATGTTATACATGCGGACTGATTTTATATATATATATATATATATATATATATATATATATATATATATATATATATATATAAAGATCAATTAATCTTTAATTATTAGCGAATATTAAAATTTAAATTTTTAATCATAATTTTAAAATTAAAATCTACATTGACATCTAATTGAACTGATTAATTTCATTAAAAATGAATTAAATGTGTCAAATCACATTTCGGCCCGTTTGGGCCTCAAGCAGCCCATTTGGGCCACTCAATTGATTTGGATCAAATTATTTTAAATTAGTCACTTTAATATCCCTTTATTATATAGAAAATAATTTTTTATTAAAAATGAATTAAAAATATCAAATTACATTTCGGCCCGTTTGGGTCTCAAGCAGCCCATTTGTGCCACTCAATCTGTTTGGACCAAAATCAGCCCGTTTGGACCACCCGACTCATTTGCGTATTATTATAAATTTTTTGTATATTCAAAGAGTTTTTAGCCCATGGGTTGACCCAACCCGCCCAACCCATTTGGATATTTGACCCATTTATGACCCATACTTTTTGACCCATTTATGACCCGCCCATTAGTGACCCAACCCAAACCCGCCCAACTTGCCACCAATTATCATCATTTTAAGAAAAAATAAAATTAAAAATTAGCTTTTACTTTTTAGTCACTTTTTTTTTAAAGGCAGCTATTAATGAACAGTTGCTTATTCTGAAGTCAACAAATTTTGATTTAGCAATTTACAAAATATAGCTATAGTTGATTTTAAATTTTTAATATATACTGTTTTGTTTAAATATTTAGATTTTTTTTTTAAGTTTGGCTTTTAAAAAATATATATAATTGATGTAAATCATTTTATTTGTTTTTAAGTTTTAAGAGTTTAATATTTTTAAATCATTTTTGTTATTTATTATATTTGAAATAATTAAATAATATAAAATAATATTATAATTCTGTCTTTTGTAATATATATACAAAAATTGCAATGTTAATTTTTTAAGAAAAATATATATCTATATAAAAAATAGGGGTGAGAAAAAAAAATATTAGATTTGGTTAATCGAAAAATCGATCGGAAAAATAGGTTAACCAAATTGATTTTAATGGTTAACGGTTAGCGTTTTAAAAAAATCGATATTACTTCATGGACCGGTTAACCGAACCGATAACCGATACATAGACACTCCTATATATATATATTACAATTTTTTTATTTCTTTATTTTCATATTTAATTATTTATATTCCTTTAATTTTCATTACTTTAAAATATATTTCAAATTTATTTTAATTTTTTTTTAAAAAATATTTTAGTTAATTTATTAATTGTTTAATAGATCCATATTTAATATTTATTATTTTTTCTTGATTTATCAATTTTCCAATTAATAAAAATCAAAATATATTCAAAAAGTTATTTAATATTAATATATTAACTAAAATTTTCAATAATTTAAAAAAAACTAATTTTTTTTAAATGCAAATTAAACTTTTATTAATATAATAAAAAATACATCTGAAAAGTACAAATAAACTTATAAAAGTTAAAGTACATAAGATGTATGAAATAAATGAAGTTACTGGATTATATTTCTGAATTTTTTCGACGAAAACAGTGGATAATGGTAACATGCGGTGCACAATCTGATTTTCAGCGAGAAACTCAATCAATCTGTTGTTCAAAGGAAAACTTCCATAAAAAAAGACAACCAAACTTTCATAACGGAAGACAACCAAACTTCCATTAAAAAATATAACAACCTTCAAATTTGGAGAACAAATTTTCATTATAAAAATTTAAATTGCATTCAACTTTAATTTAAAAGAAATAAATCTAAACAAAAATTTCAGATTTGATAAAAAGATTCAAACTCGAAAACAAAAATACAGAAAATTTCAGATCTGAGATTATAAAAATAAAAAATACAAAAAATTCAAAAATAAATAATAACTTACTCAGATTTATACAGATCTATATTTATTGAAACAAAAAATACAAAAATAAAACACAAAAGGTTTCAGATCTGACACAAAAATTAAAAAATGAAAGAAAAACACAAAAAATTTAAAATTTGAATTTATTAAACCAAATAACACAATCAAAAGACACAAAAAAATCCAAAAGTAAATAAAAATGCAACGAATAAAATTAAAAATTCAGATCTGTACTGATCCGAAAATTATTATAGAAAAAAATAAGATAAAAGAATAGAGGTAAAGTGCTGCAGCCTGAAAATGAAATGACGGCAGCCCTAAAATTAGGTCAAGAAAATAAACTAGCATTTTATGAGTTTTAAAAAAAATTGTTGGGCATATTCAACACTGATTGCCTTATTTGTATCTAATATTAGTAAACAAATAAACCTAAATTTCACTATTATTGTTTATAATTCTACTAAGCTGTCAATTTCATGGATAAATTTTAGATTATACACATACATTTTACCCAAACATAATATAGATATTCACCCAATTAAGTCTATTAAATCAATGACAAGTTAATTCAAATCCATTCTTCACGTATAACAATCGTTTAGTAAGTATATAATTTATAGGACAACCATTAAATAATACTCAACTATCACCTCAATTTACAATGATAACCTGGCTTATCTAAAATCATGATTTTCTCAAAATTCTAGTAGAGTTTTCAGCTTCATGCTGAGTAATTAACATAAGGAAACATAGGGCTTATTTAAATACTAAATGTTTAACTACTATACATATGCCAACAAGGTACATTTCACATTCCAATATTCTATACTCACCAATTTCATATTCAAAACATTATTTGTCCAAATGCTCAAGTTTAAATGACTCGGCCACCAATATATTTAATTTTCACTAAATTTTTAACTTAAATTAAATTCACATTATTAATCACTGTAGTACACCATTCGGCCTACATAAGAAATCCACTTCCACTAAACCTTTTTTCCACTCAATCAATTCCAATCCACTTATTTTACAATTCTAATATCAATTATGCCATAAATTCATTTAAATATAATATAGTCTACCATTTCTAATACAACATAATACAATATTACACTTTAAAATATTCAAATCACTTCTATAAATTCCAAACAAATTAACATAATATCATCTACATTGAAACCATCCATTTCACTTTTCCTCATAAACACAGCAGACACAGTAGCAGAGTAAAAAACTCTCACATTCTTTAACCATAGACTGATATTAAAGACATCACACAATTCACACAATAAGTATCCCATTTTACAGTCCTAGATAAATAGTTTTAGTTAAAATAATTTACATAATTTAGCTAAAATAACTAACTAAACTCAGCCTTATATTAATTATATTAATTATATAGTAAAATCCAAAACACAAATCACATAATTTATCCTTGACAAATTATTTAGTTTAAAAAAAATCATAGAAAAGTAAATTCGGTAGTGCACATACCAGTTAAAGCGAGATTCCCAAAATTTTAGCTCCATTTTGCCCATCACCATTGCCGGAGCCTCACCAGAGAGACACTGCCACTGTTAACGTGAAGTGCAGGACACCCAAAACCCATTGCCGGTAATCATGCACCCAAACACCATGCCGTTTGGTCGAAATCGCCATCGAAAGGCGTTGCTTTTTCAGTCTCCCATTTTTCGGCGGCTGAGGGTGATTGGTGGATACCGAAAGGAGCGCCCGCTCGCTAGGAGTCCAACGGTGCCGTTTGTGCTGCCATTGGAATCCGGAGTTGGCCGGAATGGGGGAAAGAAGCTTCGGCTTCTCTCTCCTAGAAACGCAGCAGAAACGACAGAGATGAGTGGCAGAACGGAAGGCGAAGGTTGTGGGTTGGCCATTGCAGTGGAGGGCACGGTCGTCGCCAGAGCTGCTCTTCGCCGCTCTCTCTATATCTCTCTCTCTCTCTCGCTTCCCTCCTCTGTATGTATTCCCCGTTTTCCCTTTTCTTTCTTGTCTTAACTCTTCTTCATTAACTCAAAATAGATATAGACTTAAGTTATTTTTATTATTCTTATTATTCTTATTTTTTTTTTTTGTTATTTGGCTCTTTATATATATATATATATATATATATATATATATATATATATATACACACACACACACACACACACGTACTCATATTTAGTTACTTATTTAGCTATGATTAAATATATTTAATTTTATAGATTCCAAAGAAAATTTCAGGTCATTTGGGTCAAAATTGACATTTGGTAAATTTTTAGCCTATCGAATTGCTATTTACAGCATCGAAAATTTTCGGGACATTACATATCTATTGTGGTACTATTCACAACTCGAAAATTGTCGGGGCGTTACAATATAGACATACATATATTGACGCAGCAAAAGTAGCAAAATAGAAAAACTTAGGAAATTCGATAAAAATCTAGAATAATTCTTAATTTTTCAAAAAATAACAAACTTAACCTATAATTTAATTAATTTATTTGTATAATTATTTATTTGTTGGGTCGTTGCAATATATACATACATATATTAATTTATGTATTTTAATTTAATCATTTTGTCAAAGTTATTAATTCAAAACCCAAAAGTTATATCAACATATATTTCTTAATAAATTTCTTTATTAATATTAATTTCAGTTCATCCATATAATATTTTCATTATATTTTTAAACAATTGAATAATAAAAAAATTATTTTAGACAAATTAAAAATAAAATCAATAATATAAAATGATTACAAGCTAAAAAATACAATTAAAAAAATTATCTTAATAAATTTATCTTAATCAATGAAAGTGCTAAAAAAAATTATTAAATTTTGTTTACAATTATTTTAATTATATATTTTCAAGATTAAATGTTAATCTTATCGGAATTAGCAAAGGGAATGAATTTGAATATATTTTCATGTGTAAAGCAAAAATACTAAAAATAATTAATAACTATAAGTATGTATGCATAATTTTATTAATATTATAATCAATTTTACTAAATAGCGACGGATTATTCTGTCGCTAAAGTATCACTTCAATTTCTAAAATATTATTTTAATAATTAACAAATTTGAAAATGTTATTTCGTTGGTAAAATTGAAAATAAAATTGAAATTCTGTATTTTCACGACAATTTTGAAAAATTATCGCTAATTAGCGATGAAAAAATTTTGTCACTAAATTCCATTGCAAAAAAATGCGCCATCCATTATCACCAAAAATTAGCATCTGCTTCTTTATTTCCGTCGCTAAAATTGAAAAAATGGACTTCCACGACTAATTCTAAATTTCGTTGCAAATTTATTGCTAATTAGCGACGGAAATGTGTCCGTCGCTAATTTGGATTTTTTTTGTAGTGATATATATATTATATTTTTTTTTTCTAAAATTTACATAGAGTAATATTTTAAAGTACATTTTAATTATATTTTTATTTTTATACCTTAATTTTTGTATTTTTCTATAAAATTTATATAATAATTTAAACTATATTTAAATTATGTTATTCTTTTTAATTATAGAGAGTAATATTTATATGCAGCAACCGATTAACTTTTTTATACATTATTTTTTATCATATATATTGATACTCATGTTTTAGTTAATAGTATAGGTGGCAAATGGGTGGGTTGGGCGGGTTTGGGTTGGGTCATAAATGGGTTGGGTCGTAAATGGGTGGGTCATAAACGGGTCAAAAATATATGGGTCATAAATGGGTCAATACCCAAATGGGTTGGATGGGTTTGGGTCGACCCATTTGATATTTTTTTAATGAAAAATAATTATCGATATAATAACGGAATACTAAAAAAATTATTATAAAAATGTTGGCTCAAATGGGTCGGTTGAGATTCAAACGGATCGGGATATCGGTTAACTTATAACTGTCCAATTTACTATTCATTTGGTAAAAATTTTGGTAGTATAACGACTATATATATAACATATCCTTCCTGCAATTCAAACAATCCATAGTCACACACAGGGGTACAACAATACAATAATTCATAAACCAAGTGGCCATTTTTCCATTTTTAAGCCAATTACGTAATCCTAAATTATTTCGCTCACTTTCTAAACTCAATTTCTTCAAAAATTTATTTTATAATTGTTAAAATATATAAATTAGTCTCCCTGCAAAATTTCAGCTCAAACAGAGTCCGTTTCTCGATCTGCTACATTTAAATCAGTCAGTTTTGATAATTTTCAGTGTCACAAAAAAATTAATTTTTCGCTATCAAAAATTTCTAAATATTAATCTAAGTCTATATATATAATTAAAATAATTTTTAGAGGTCATTTGCTATTTTTAGAGGTCTAGTCAAATTTTGGTCAAACCGGGTAACCTTTAAAATGAGCCGGACTTTTTTTTTTATTTTTGACTTTTAGAGATCTATTTGAATTCATTTTTTTTTCACATTCTACCCTCGGACTCCTTGTGACTAGTATTTTCCGATGGTCAAATAAAATATTTTTTACTTCCGGGTGTAATTTTTGTCTCCAGTGCACTATTTTCCATCGAAAAATACTATTCACGACTAACCCGATAACTCGGCCATTACAAATCTAACAAAAAAAATACGCATACACATTACACAATAATAATACAGCGGGACAGTTTAAGCAAAAGATTTTGTTCATTAAAGTAAAAGTTTTTAATATTAAAGAAATAATGAAAAAAAAAACACCCATTGGGTCAAGGAAGAATGACCCAAATGGGTTGTATTTTATGTGGGTAGATTTTGGGTGGGTTTAAATGGGTCAATTTTTTAGTTGGGTTGGGTTTGGGTCATTTTTTTTTGGGTGGGTTTGGGTGAGTTGTTGGGTTTGGGTTAATTTTGACACCTCTAGTTAATAGCATTTAATTACATTTGCTTATGTTTTAGAATTTATATTTTAACATTTAATATCGTCCAAAATTTTTTTAACTTAAAATTAAGCATGCTAATTTCTAACAAATATCAAATTTATTTTACAATATTAGCAATTAATTTGTTGAATATGAATTTTGGCTAGTATATTATATTTGTTTTGTAATTTTTAGTAATAGAGTTGAGATATGCCCATAACTCTATATAGGATTGAGTTGCTATCCAGATTAAATTGAGTTATTTAATTTGAATTAAATTACCAAATTCTATCTCAGAAATAATTCTGAATTAGACTAGGGTTAAGACTCTAGCCTTTAGAACCTCTATAAATAGAGGTGAGATCCTCATAATTTGGTAACGAGAAAACGTATACGCCGCAAGGCTGCTCGTTTCTACTCACTTTATTTTGTTTTAATCTTGCAAGAACTTTTAGATTGTGATCTAGCTGCTATTATCCCGAGTGGGTAAAAGTCAGACTGGTGACCAATAAAAGAAAATCCTTGTACCGCTTCCGCAACGTGATTGCCGCGCTACAACAAATATGTATTTACTTTCTTCTTTTATTTATTTTTTCCTTCACTTAGTTTGAATTATTTTGTATATTTGAAATTTAATTGAACATTTTTTTTATAATTATATGTTATAAATTTTATGATTAACCAAAAAATATTAATTAACTAAATCAAAAAACCGAAATCGATTGATTGATTAACCAAATGTAATGAAGTGGTTAACGGTTAATGATTTTGAAAAATTGATGTTAATAGATTGGTTAATTTTTTTGCTAATGGACCGGTTAACCGGTCCATACTCACACCTAATTCAGTGCGAATCCAAATTAGTCGGACAAGTAGACTTCGAATACAGAATGAGATATATCAAAAAATATTAAATAAACAATTAATAATAATAATAATAATAATAATAATAATAATAATATTTTGCAAGAAGCGTGAATAATTCGATTTATTTTTTATGTTAAAAAATTAAATAGACTGAATCTACCAAACTTTATTCTCTTATATTTTTTAATATTTTATCTGCATAATATATAAATATTTTGTTAATTAATTTGGTATGTTACATAAATTAATTAATTATAACTTAATCATAAAATCATTATTTAAATTAATTACATATTTTATATAATTGTACACAATACACATTTACTTATTATAATTTTTGTTTTGTATGTATATTAATTAATGAGTTATTTATAATTAATTAGTTATAATTATAAATATATTGTACAATTACTCTATTATAATTTTTAATATTTAAATTATGGTGTTTTGGACTTTATCATTTAATAATATTCATTTTTATTATAATTTTTTTTGTTTAAAATATATTTAATAGCATAAAAAAAATTAAAAGTCCAAGAAAAAAGTCCAAAGACCTAAAACCAAATAAACCAAAATGAAATAATTTCGATTTTCAAATTCAATTTTGGCTGATTCAATTATTTCTCAACAAAAGTTCAATCTATATCTATTTGATTTGATTATTTTCAAACGGAAGTTCAAGAGATTTATCACTCACTAAATTTGCTAGAGAATAGCAAATGATACATATTTTACAAGAGACTTCCCTCGCAAAAATTTTCTCACCTATAGTGCATGAGATTTTTTTTGCTCATTTTATAAATTAAAATTACTTTTTACTTAAATATTTTTTTGGGATGGTCTGATATTGATCCAACCGCAACCTCTACCTGGTCTAACTTGGTTTAGGCTTGAATAAATCCCTTACCAAATATTTATGCATTTTGCAAAGGCATATCCTTGCTAAATGTTCACTTGTTTTACGAGGGTCAATCCGTCGCAAAATGCATTAATTTGCGAGAGATTTATCCCTTGCTAAATTTGCTAGGATTTTTTGATGATGGTCTAATACTGATCCGAGCGCAATTTGCACTCGATCTTACTTGGTTCAGACTTGAATAAAGGAGAAAAATTTTAGTCTAGTTAGGTCCAGCCCATTACCAAGTATATATAAAGTAGATATCTACATTTTACATTATAGGTGAATCCTTTAGTTGAATTGGTTAAAATTTTTTTAAAGTTAAATGTGCTCAAGCATTAGAGGTTAAAAGATGGGTGATCTCTTGGAAAAGACTTGAATCGATATCTATCATTTTGTTTGATTAAATGGCACACAAAGTGTCCCAGAATTGGAAAATGCTGATTGTGTTCGTCTAGGTGGCACACAAAGTGCATAGGAATTTGGAGATGTCTCGGCGTTCAGCCATATGGCGCAAAAAGTGTTACGAGATCGAAAAATGTAGATTGAGTTTGGTCAAGTAGCACGCTAGCATAATTTACAAATTAAACATGATCGGATATGGCAAATTAGCAATGAAAGAGCAAATTGCGAAGGAAATCTCTATCTGAGTGCAACATGCACATCGTCTAATTTGGTTCGAGCTTTAATATAGGAAAAATTTAAAATCTCAGTTAGGTTCAGCCATGACCAAGTATAGTATAAAGGAAATGTATGTATTTTATATAACAAATAAAGCCATTAGTTTAAATGGTTAAAGTTTTTTGAATTTAAATGTGCTCCAATAATAGAAGTTTAAAGATGGGTGACCTTCTATAAAGTACTTGACTCGGTATTTATCATTATATCAGATGTTGGGAGATACCAATTGTGTTGGAGATACCGATTGTGTTCATCTATATGGCACACAAAATGTCCCATGTTGGGAGATGCTGATTTTTTACCCGACTTGGTATCTATCAAAATGTCTCATGTTGGGAGATGCCGATTGTGTTTGTCCATGCGGCATAAAAAAATGTCTCTTGTTTGGAGATGATGATTGTGTTCGCCTGTATGGCACACAAAATGCCTGGTAGGTATCAAAACGTCTTGTGTTGGGAGATGCCGATTGCATCAGTCCGTATTGTTAGTGGTTATATCTTAGGCCAAATATTTGGATCTTTATGTAATATCATATTTTCATTTTATAAAAAGGTTTTTCTCTACACTAATATATTGTTGGCATGTTACATTATAATAATGTTTATGAATAATTATTTAATATTATTCTAAATTTCCCTAGTCATTTATCACAAAAGGAATAATTATAAATTAAGACTAGTATGGGTTTGATTGATAATCATGAGATGATTATATATATGGTGGCATAAATCAAACTTGTAAGTATTTGTTAGAAAATAAGATACCGAATAGACCCACTATGAGATCACTACATGGGTTAGTGTCATAAGTGATCTCATAATAGTTATGTTATTGAATTCTTATACCTGAGATTATCACAATTTCTTACATAAATAACATCATGCTTTGACATAATCAAACGTTATCTTTAATTGGATAACCATAAAGGTTATGATTGGGTATGATGAGAATTATGCAGAGAAAAATGAATAATCAAGATGGAATTTGTCCATCTCTTATGAAAGAGATATCTATTGGGCCCTGCGATAAGTATGATTAAGAAAAGCACGGCCATGCTCAAATGAATTGATAGAGTGATGAATATCATTTGATTTTATTAGTCTACTTAGTAATCAAAAAATTATATGTTTGAATAATATAAGTGTGACATGTACCATTACTTATGTTCAAACAAGATATCGTGTGGCAAAATGATTATAATATATTCTATTGGTTAGGTTAAAATTGGACTATTGATATTCATTTATTTGGATAGTCATAATATCTTGTTAGAGGCCACTTATGACTTGTGGGCTTATAATGAGATCGGACCCACTGTCAACATAATATGAACCTATTGAGTCGCAAATCTAAAACGTAATGAACGAGGTTAGGGTTTATTTGGGCATTTCGAATTTTAAATATATTAGATATAAAATTCGCAATAATTTTAGAGATAAAATAATATTTTGAATTTTAAATATATTAGATATAAAATTCTAAATAATATTTAGAGAAAAAATAATATTCATTATTATTTAAATAAGGAATATTATCCCTAAATTTTCTCTCTACATGTTAAGGTTAACGTGAATATATATATGTGTATGTGTGTGTGTGTGTATATATATATAATAATACCTTAATTCATTTTTCATCATTCTGCCGCTATCTTTTAGGAAAAGAGAGAGGAGTGAAAAGTTTGTCTTATTCTCTGCTACCATTCTTTGAGAAAGTAAAAGTACATAGAGTAAATTAAACTCTAGTTACACGTGAAAGGAGCTAACACCCTTGCTGTCACATTCGTCGTTCGTGTGTGGATACAAGTAGAGAGTGGTCATTCATTAGAGCAGCACCCGAAGTTTGATTTGAGTTAGAGAAGTCATGCATTCACGCTGAGAAATACAGTAGACCCGATTGAAATTAAGGCGTTAATTCATTGTTTTCTACGCATTAATAGGTTGGTAATTGTTAAACTTTTTTTAAATCAATTGAATCACATGGATCCTGGTGGGTTTTATTTTGCTTTCGTTACATTTATATTTTGAATATATGCCTAAAACCCAACACGCATGGCACACAAAATGTCTTATGTTGGGTGATGCCGATTGTGTTTGCCCATATGGCACACAAAATGTCCTGTGTTGGGAGATGCCGATTGTGTTCGTCCGTATGGCATATAAAATGTTCCATGTTGGGAGATGTTGATTGTGTTCGTCCGTATGGCACAAGTTTTGCAAGTACAAGAGATGTCTCGGTGTTCAGTAATGTGGGACAGGAAGTGTTCTTGGATCAGGAGATATATATTGGACTAGTCAGGTTGTGCACAAAAAAATCCCGAGATTAGAATAGTAACGAAGGAATAAGGCAAATTAATGAAGAAATAGTAAGGGAGGTTTGACCAGATGCTGCGTTAGTGTATTTTCAAGGTTAAACATAATTAGGAAGGAAAAAATTAGTGAAAGAGTAATAGAGGAAAAACAAATTACGAGGGATATCCCTTGCAAGCTAAAAAAAATTGTGAAAAATTGCTAGAAAATCGTAAGGGACACATATTTTACGAGGGACTTCTCTTGCTAATTTACTAGAAAATTGCAAAGGACATATTTTGCAGGCAACTTCCCTCGCTAATTATGAATTCCTCGCCAAATCCCTTGCTAAAAATCAGCGAGAAAAAATCTCCCGCAAAATTTCTACTAGGGTTGATACAGAGATAGAAATTTTTTTTCTCACAATTTTCTTGCTGATTATATTTAGCAAGGGATTTCTAGTAGTATCATGATATGCGGATGTATATGGTAGATCCAGATTCACTCTTGATCTAACTGTCTAAATTTTGCTGCATTGCAAACTTTAGGGCACTGAATTATTTCTCTTTATATTCTTCTTTCTTCCTCTTCTTCTTCTTTTGTGCATTAGACTATTTTCTTTATTATATTCTTCTTCAATTCCTCCTTTTCTAGTCACTAACAATTACTAACCACTACTTTCAAACCTACAACTGCTATTACCAATGTGATCTTCTTTTCTATTCCTCTTCTTCTCCTTTTTGTATTTTTACTCTCCAAACCAAACTTTCAAACTCATTTTTTGGCAACATTATGCAACGGTTGACAATATAAATGTGCCGTTTATGCGTGACTTTATGTTACGTTAAACAAAAGTATAAGGATCTAAAGAATTTTTTTTATAAGGAACTAATGTAAAAAATTATGAAAATTAGGTACCCCAAAATGTATTTTTCCAATTGAACTCTCCATTTAACAGTTATTGAAATGCACATACTAACGTGTCGTGTATGAGGAATTGCATGCTATCTAATATTAAAGTAAAAGAATTTAATCGAGATTTTTTTTTTAAATATGTTTTGCCTAAGAAAAATAAATTGATAGAGTCAGCTCCTAATCCATAAAAGAAAAGCCTTGAGACAAATATCCAAATACGATGTTGTTTCACATGTCTCTGTCAGGTAGGGATGCAGTGGACCGGTAAACCGATCCACTGACAATTTTTATTAACCAGTCCATGAACTTTAATTAACTGCATTAATCGCTATATCGATTTTGATTTTTAGTCGAATTGGTTAAACAATACGTTTTTTTATTAACCAATAAAAACTTTTAACATATAAATTTAATAAATTAAAAAAAATTGCATTACTTTTTTGTGGTTTAAAATACTTCAAAAATTAAAAAAAAAATACAAACCAAATAAAATTAATATCGATTAAAAAATTAAAAAAATTCATAATTAATTGTAAGAATTAAATATATTCAACGTGGAATTAAAAATAGAATGCTTATTATGCATATATAATGAATAAATGATTGTAATAAGGAGATGATTGCAATTGTTATTTATTAAAAATATATTATAATATTATTTTAAAAATGCATATTTCATAGTATTTATAAATTAATAAAAGGTTTAATATGCTAATTACCCCTTCAAGTTGTAACCAATTGCCAAGCCGCCTCTCTAACTTATATGTTTACCATTTAAATACCTTAAATTGATTATTAAATGACTTTTAAATACAAAATTGAACGGGAGAAAGCGCGTGATGGACAATCGCTTGACGTGGATGACATATCATTTTAAACCAATTAAAAACAGACACATGTATTAAAAAATAATCACTTAAATTCCATCTTTTCTCTCTCTTCCTCCTCTCTCTCTCTCATTCCCCTCTCCCTCTTCTGGTTTCTCTTTTCTCTCTCTCTCTTATGGTTTCTCTTTTCCCCACTCTCTCGAGATTCTGCTTTCGCTCTTCCCTCTCTCTCTCCGGTGGTAGTTCCGGCACCCACTAGCCACCGCGCACCAATAGCCGTCCTCTCTCTCTGTTCTCTCCCCTCTCTCTCTCCGACGGCAGCGAAGGACAGTCTACAGGGGATGGTGCTTTGAGGAAACCCCGTGAGAATCAAGTTTGCGAGATCAAAGGTGGAGAAGAGCCAAGGATATGCTCGGTAATCGTTCTTTCATCGCTTTAGGTGAGCTAAACGGTCGAGTTCTAATCGCTAGCAGACACGATGAGAACAAGAACGCATTGAGTTCGGCATAGATATATGATGTGACTCAGGATGAGCGGACCGAGTTACCACAGATGAGTCAGGAGCTAGAGGAGTGCGAAGGAGTTGTGTTTTTGTTGTGTTCTTGTAGAGAGAGAAGAGAGAGAAAGATTTGTTAATTTTCTATTTTCAATTTTGAAGGTTATTGTTTAATGGTCAATTGATTTTCAATTATGTTGCTGCTTCACCAAGATTTGCAATTTTTTTTTTCTAAATAGAAACACCAAAATCTGCAATTTCGTTAGTTATAATTTGGGTTTTTCATTGTTTAAAAGTTTGCAATTAAATCAAACCATACTAATATCCACTTCCTGTTTGATGGCCTTTCCTATTTGCTGGCTTTTCCTATTTGCGATTAGGGATCTGAAAATATCAAATTTGTTTGAAAATATGTAAGCATTTTGGAGAGATTGGGAATTTATTTGTAAGATTTTTAGTTTGGATGATATCAAACTTATCAAGAAACATTTTTTCAATACTTTTTTTTTTTTTTAAATTTGCAGATATAGAAGCAGCAGCAGAAGAAGAAGACAATATATTCAAAGAAGAGAGAAAATATTGATTGTATAGTTGATTCACGCTCTCAATGGCATGTGTAATTCACTTTCCAATCCTAATCAGATTTAATAATGCTATGTCAATATAAGAGTGTTTATTATGTCTTATAAATTTAATTTCATAAGTCAGAGAGGCGGTTTAGCAATTAATTATAACTTGAAGGGGCAATTGGTATATTAAGCCTTAATAAAATATTTAACATTATAAGTATAAAAATTAAAATAAAAAATAAAAAATTATATAAATCAAAACTGTTACCACCTATTTTTAAAAATAAAAACATAATCTAATAATCGATTTGCTTAAAAACGGTTGGATGTTTCAATTACTAATATATATATATATATAATTTTTTTTGTCAGCAGTGTCAGGATCCAGCGGGGGTAGGAAAAAAGAAAAAGAAAAAGAAAAAGAAAAATAATAAACTTTTCTGGCATCAGATTCATCTTCGATGATATGCAGACAATCGATCTAAGACGCATGCAGTTGACTATTTCTCTTAAACCTTAATTAACTTTAATTATATGCCTAAAACTATCAATTATTGTTTTTTTTTATTAACACTTACCTGTCATTACTAATCAGTAAGCATTTCCTGTCCACCATCCTTACCAACTCATTATGGTATGATAAATTTCCAATCTTTGACTTTCTGGGATTTCATTTCTTTTCAATGAAATTTAGATCTTTGATAGGAACCCATTTCGATTCAGGCCTTGAATTGGAGCTACGATGGTTAAATTCATGGTTCTGATCTTGGTTTTGTTTGGGTTATGGATTGATGGTGGATTGGGTGTGGAAAAGGGTCAGCAGGCTCCGTATAGGATCCATACTCTGTTTTCAGTGGAATGCCAGAATTACTTTGATTGGCAAACGGTGGGGCTCATGCATAGCTTCAAGAAATCCGGGCAACCCGGACCCGTTACCCGATTACTGAGCTGTACAGAGGAGGAGAAGAAGAATTACAAAGGGATGCATTTGGCTCCAACTCTTGAAGTTCCCTCCATGAGCAAACACCCAAGAACTGGTGACTGGTGAGTCTCTTTTCTGCTGTAGCTACCCAACTTCCAAGTTAAAGTATTAGTGATCGTTATGTTTGGACTCTCAATTACTATGTTTTTTTATTGTTTTATAGCATGTTGATGGTTATTCAATTACTATTTATTTTTTAAATGGGTAGTGGGTGGTTGAGTTAAAGAAATTGGCTCCAGTATTATATGTTTCAGCATTCAATGCTTAATTGCAGAATCAAACTATCAGCTTTTTTACTTTGGAATTTGGTTTAGGTAGCTAGTGTTACCCTAGGGAATGTTACTGCTGGAATCAAATGCTATTGTTCTATTTTCATTCTTTTCCCTGATACGACTTCTTCGTTGCAAAAACATTTTCTGAGAATTTTTGGATTTGAATTAACATAGATGTCTTTCGATGTCTAATGAATGATATTGCTGCTGTCTCATGTTATATAAAGCATAAATATGCATCATTGGATATTACAAAATTTGGATATAGGAAAAATGTGAAAGAGCTAGCTCTAACCTGAAAGAATGCATAACAGAAGTTCTGTACTAAACACAATCGATTCTTGAATGAAACGGCATAACCTGAGGGTCTGCACACTTAACTGCTTCTTATTTTTAAGTTGACCTGTACCTGAGTTTATTTTCCTTCTTAATCAAGTGCTCAACATTCCTTTAGTTTATTTTCCTTCTTAATCAAGTGCTCAACCTTCCTTTCCCTTTCTCTGACTATCCTAATATTCTGATTAAGAATTAGCTTTTCCTATAATGGATGGAAGTTGGGTGGCTGTTCACTGTTCTAATCTTCTCCTCAACATGAAATTTACTCTATTTCATGACCCTTACACTCTTCTGTTTCACTTTCAATTTCCCTCAATGGCATTTTTATATTATTATTTTTCTAAAGAATCTAACTTTTGTAATTCTTTCATACACTATAAAAAGCAACAGTTAGTTCTTGTCATGCATCTGCCAAGTTATCTATCTGCATTTTTTCTTTCTTTTATCTCTTCATTTTTTCCTTTTTCCCCCCATCTTTTGACTGGCTTGTCTAGATAGATACATCTACTTGCTAATGACTGAAAAGGTATTTCACATATTGAGAAATTTAAAATGAAGTGCTATTTTTGTTATTCTACAGGTACCCTGCAATTAACAAACCTGCAGGAATTATACACTGGCTAAAACATAGTAAAGATGCAGATAATGTTGATTGGGTTGTCATTCTAGATGCAGACATGATCATTCGAGGTCCAATTATACCTTGGGAACTTGGTGCAGAGAAAGGCAGGCCCGTTGCAGCATACTATGGGTACTACCTTTTGTTTTTTTCCTTTTCTTTTGCTAATTGAATTTGTTTTTGTACCGAAATGGACATTCTTTCTTGACAAATTACTAAAATATTAGTACTATGCAATTTTCGGTAGATTGAATTGAACAATATGAATACTTGACCCACCATAGCATTATGGATGTTTCTATTTTGCATTTTGGCTATATTATTTACACTTAACATTGTTTTGGCTTAGAGTAAAGCTCACACTTCAAGGGAACATGTATAGTTTAGAATTTAAGTTTATAGCCTTTGGAACTTGGGGACTAGTAGCAAAGAGAACAAATGGAACCCCAAGAAAGGAGGGCTAATTTGACTATTCTCTACTGCATTTTGAATCCTGCTTTAGAGTTTTATGGATCAAATATTTCTCATTGCCTATTTGGATTGAAAAAATATGACTATCCTGTAATATTGGGGTGTGAGTTTGTTATGGATGCCCTGATTGCAATGTATAATTGATTTTCGGTCAGGTACTTGATTGGATGTGACAATATTCTGGCTCAATTGCACACTAAGCACCCTGAACTCTGTGACAAGGTTGGTGGGCTTTTAGCCATGCATATAGATGATCTTCGAGCATTAGCACCCTTGTGGCTTTCAAAGACAGAAGAAGTACGTGAAGATAAAGCACACTGGGCAACCAATATAACCGGTGACATATATGCACAAGGATGGATAAGCGAGATGTATGGCTACTCATTTGGTGCAGCAGAAGTGAGTATGTTTGTTTGTTCCGTGAACAAAATCATTTTTTCTTTTCTCCGTACTGGGCTCAAATGCTATCTACTTATTTTTGTAATGTTAACAATTTTTAGGTTGGTCTTCGGCACAAGATTAGTGATGACTTAATGATCTACCCAGGCTATACTCCACGAGAAGGTGTTGAGCCTATTCTACTTCACTATGGCTTACCATTTAGGGTGGGAAATTGGTCTTTTTCTAAATTGGATCACCATAAAGATGGCATCGTTTATGATTGTAACAGGCACTTTCCAGAGCCTCCTTACCCTAGAGAGGTACGTGGACAAAGATGCAGAATTTAGTGGTGCATTGAATCACTGAAACTATTCTTGTTCACAATAAACTTGCTTGGTGTTTCCAGAGCATATATTATGCATTTTTTTGTTTTCAAATATCAGCATTAATCTTTTAAATCCACGTATGAGATTGGCTATGAGTCCCTAACTAGATAGTGCACCATCTGTATGTATTCAATTTATTTTAATTAGATTGTGTTACCTTAAGCCAAAATCTTCAAGTTTTTTCATGTCTGAAGGTTCTTCTTCTTCCTTGAGGCATCAATTTTGAATGGCTAATGCCAGTTTTTATTATATCTCATATCCTATGATCTTTCATTTTGTAGGTAAAAGCAATGGAATCTGATACAAACAAAAGGCGAGCCCTGTTTCTGAATATAGAGTGTATAAATACTTTGAATGAAGGTCTCTTATTACAACATGCTGCAAATGGATGCTCTAAGCCAAAATGGTCTAGATACTTGAGCTTTTTAAAGAGCAAAACTTTTACCGAATTAACTAGGCCAAAACTTCTCAATCTTGACACTATAAAATTTGAGGCAGCTGGAAGGGAGCAACAGATCATTGATGAACCTCATAAACCACATCCAAAAATCCACACCATATTTTCCACAGAATGTACCCCTTATTTCGATTGGCAGACTGTAGGCCTTATGCATAGTTTCCACCTAAGTGGCCAGCCTGGAAATATCACACGGCTTCTAAGTTGTACTGATGAAGATTTAAAGAAGTATACAGGCCATGATCTGGCTCCTACCCATTATGTTCCTTCTATGAGCCGGCATCCATTGACAGGCGATTGGTAATTTTGTTATTTTATGTGTGTTTCTTTTCCCTTCATTTGTTAGCACTGATGACCAATTTAGGCTAATTCAAATACTGACCTTTCACTGTTTTGGTACTTATGTTTCCTTAATGTTCCTGCTCTTCATTGATTGGTAAAATCAGCTGATGTTTTAGACAAAGTGTTGAGGACCTGAGGAACCATGATAGGTACTTGTTTGGTTAATAGGGGCCAGTAACACGTTTTTAATTTAATGTGAATATATTTTCAACTTTTTGGGAAAATAAGTCAAACCCTAGATCCAATTCGCAAACAAAAAAGATCAGCCTTTGCCATGCAGGGACTTATGAGGGCTAAATCTAGAATTAGTCTTTCATTTCCTCTTGATATAGCTGGCCTCAAATGTTGTACTGGTCCTTTTTATTTATTTCTGCATAAGATATGGACCAGCCAATACAATCCACCTTGATAAGGGCAAAGGTCCAGTAGTTATTTTAAGACATACAGTTTTGAAACCTTACCTTCATTCATGTCAGGTATCCAGCAATTAATAAACCAGCTGCTGTTCTTCACTGGCTCAATCATGCAAATGTTGATGCCGAGTTTATAGTTATTCTTGATGCTGATATGATCTTGAGAGGTCCAATTACACCATGGGAGTTCAAAGCAGCACGCAACCGTCCAGTTTCAACTCCATATGAGTAAGACACAGGCTTCTTTCCTGTTCCCTTCAGTTTAAATTTGTAATTTTTTATCAATTATTTTTGTTGCACCTGCATCTCGCTCACTATAATTTGTTTACCCTTTTGGATGCTTGTCTGTATGTGCACTTTTAATTATATAAAAGATGATATTTGTGACTGAATTTTATACTCTATGAATGTCAGCTACCTTATTGGCTGTGACAATGAGCTTGCAAAACTCCATACGCGTAATCCTGATGATTGTGACAAGGTTGGAGGTGTAATCATTATGCATATAGAAGATCTACGAAAATTTGCTATGCTGTGGTTGCATAAAACTGAGGAGGTCCATGCGGATAAAGCTCATTATGCCACTAATATTACTGGAGATATATATGCATCTGGATGGATAAGTGAAATGTATGGTTATTCTTTTGGTGCAGCAGAGGTATGTCATTCTCCATCAAATCCTTTCTGTACCTTAATATTGGCGTAACAGCTGATGCAATTGCTGTATCTGCTTTGAGGAACTTGCATGCCTACTTTTATGGCGAATATTTTTCATATGATCCCAAGTGGTGCATGCTCCATTTCCATTGATTCATTTTGCTTTTCTATTGGCATGTGGAAAATGTAATCACTGATACCATTATTCCATAGCACTTCAATGCTTTTTTTTTAAAAAAGAAATTCCATTGCCTTAACAGATTTTCGGTTCATACAGCTGCAACTACGACATCTCATAAGCAGGGAGATATTAATATACCCAGGATACATCCCCGAGCCTGGTGTCAAGTATAGAGTTTTTCACTATGGGTTAGAATTTAAAGTTGGGAATTGGAGCTTTGATAAAGCTAACTGGAGAGAGACTGATGTGGTCAATAAATGCTGGGCTACATTTCCAGACCCACCTGATTCTTCCTCGCTTGATCGAACTAATGAAGACATCTTACAGAGGGATCTACTTAGCATAGAATGTGCAAAGACACTGAATGAAGCGCTGTTCCTGCATCATAAGAGGAGAAATTGTCCTGATCCTAGAGTGTTATCCAACTCGAACTTAGGTGTAACAAATGAAGTTGCAAGTTCAAGGAAATTAGGCAGGATTGATCTTAGTAATGAAGTAAGAAGCAAACCAGTAAAGCAGTCTCAGGAATTATCTCCGCCTGATAAAATAGATAAACCAGACGGTCGCTTCAGTTCTTTGAGGTTCTGGGTTGTTTTATTATGGGTAATATCTGGTTTTGGGTTCTTGGCATTCACATTCAAGGTGTTTCTGGGGGGTAAAAAGGTAGCTAAGGGAAAGGTTTATAGGAACAAAAGAAGATCAACATATTCTTGAATCTTAAATATGAATGGCCGTGAAAGGCTCCTTCACACTGCAGAATCATCTTTGTAACCTTAAGCTGTAGAAGAATAGACAATTATTTATAAAGGACCAAAATGTCGGGGAGAACCAGAAGAGCGTATAAAATTAAAGGATAGAGATTACAACAAAAGAGTGCAGAATATTTTCAAAGAGATGACACAACCAGCTGAGAAATTTTGATTGCTTATAATATTGTTGTCCCTTTTGACTTACCCCTATCTTTCCTTTATGTAACAGAAGAAACTATGAAC
This sequence comes from Excoecaria cochinchinensis, assembly GCA_947683425.1. Classification (NCBI taxonomy): domain Eukaryota; kingdom Viridiplantae; phylum Streptophyta; class Magnoliopsida; order Malpighiales; family Euphorbiaceae; genus Excoecaria; species Excoecaria cochinchinensis. The sequence goes on from CANTUQ010000073.1 coordinate 1,804,006, forward strand.
TCAGAAACATCTCTTTTTTTCCGTAATATACAAAGTTCAGCAAAAGGCTGCCGATGATTTTCCTGGAACATCATGTTTCTATATTCCATAAATTGGTTGCCCAGACCAAACTGATACCATTTTATGTGTCTGAAATTAGGAGAATAAAATAGCATTTTGTATTTATTAACACTGCAAATGCCCGTTCCTGATATAAAATTTTGACTTGTATATAATTTATCACTATATAGTTTCAGACAAAAATAATCATCAATAGCCTATAAACAAAAATTATAACTAATATGGTCCTATGTATACTCTTTGTTGACAACAGAGATCATGATCAGTCATCCAGCACATTCTAAATTAGATTTCTGCATTTTCCAAGTCAGGTTTTACTGGCGATCCTCCTCTTCTTTGACAGCCCCTTTTGCTTCTGATCCCTCTTTCTCTTCTTTGATTGCTTTTGGAATGATTTTCCAACCAAGGAGGGTTGTTGCTTCAAGGCAAAGCTTTTGGCAACATGGCCCAAGTGAAGTTTCTGAACCATAAAAATCCTTTTCAGCTCTCCACGATGTGCAGTGTATGCTCGGACCCAAGAGACAAATGCATTCTGAGCTAGTTTATTCATCTTTGGCTGAGGGATAAATAATAACCAAAACAAAAAAAGCAGCATATCAAGTTGAAGCACACTACGAAATTCAATTTATTCTTAGCAAAGATCTATTTTGGGTTGGTCAGAATTTACCCTAGGCCCTACATACATTGAGAGATGCTGTTTAAAAAGCTTCTCCCGAGTATATTAAGAATCACTTCAAATGTCAATTAATAAGGGAAGTATACAATTCTCAATAATAAGAGGTGCAAACAAAGATCAAAATGATCTTAAACTTCAATAAACTTAAAAAAAAAAAAAGTTGGAGTGCATTTCTTGAGAGGATCCCTGGAAAAGCTGTGCCAAATAAATTTCAGCACTCAACAAAATAGTAGTATCGAAAGTTCGTACCTGTGATGCGATAAAGGATTCAAGTGCCTTTTGCAGAGATAACAACCAAGGATGCAGCTCCAGAGAAACAAATTTCTTGCTGTGGTGCATCTGTCCATACAATGGGAAACTATCCAGCACTTTGAGGATTGGATACTCTGTCAATGACACGCCATGTTTCTCCAGGTCTTGTAGATAATCTACTTCAATTGGCTGTAGAAATAGCAAAGAATCCCCCTTCTCACCCAATCGAGCAGTCCTACCAACCCTGCATCATGATTATATTCAAATCAACCTGCTGTGGACTTTGTCCAAGCATGAATATCTGAGTGTATATAGAAATATCTAAGAATGAAAAAGAAAATCAAACCTGTGAACATATTCAGTAGCCTCTCCTGGAGAATCATACTGTATAATGCATCTCACTTTTGGAAAATCCAAGCCTCTAGCAGCAACATCCGTGGACAAAAGGAGAGCCAGTTTCTCTGTTTTGAAGGCTTGGAATGTGTTTCTCCGATCTTCCTGCTTCATGTTCCCATGCAACCTAAAAGTTTTGCATCTCAAGAAGGTCGCTGCTACCTCTGCTTCTGATTGTGAATTGGGGGACATGCGGAATTCACTTAACAAAGAATAGTGAAAATCTACTGAATCACATGTTGAAAAGAACACCACAATCTGTAAATTGAGCATGTGAGTGGAGTTGGGGAAATAAACAAAGACTAGTATGGAATATTCACAATGCGAATAGTCTGAGAAGCACACGAAGAAAGTTCACACTAAAATGCAAAATGTAAATAGTCTCGGGCCAATCATGTACCATAACAGCCTTGATTATAAATAAATTAACAGCTTCAAAATCCAAAGGCAAAGACAGTTAATAAATTAAGAAATGACACATTTTGAAACTGTACCTTTTGTGATGCTTGTTTCTCATAGAGATGTTTTAAAACAGAAAGAAGGACTGCAAGCCGTGCACCACAGGGCACTGCACAGAAATTCAACCACAATACATGAAGTCAAGTCAAACAAACAGTTACAAAGGTTCAATAGTACAAATTTTCTCTCACCTTTCACATATTTCTGAACCAGCTGAGCTGGAACTTTATAATCTCCCAATGAACAGTTTGTGACTTTGCCGATATGTCCTAGTTCATTGTCCATTTCAGATTCTACAGGCTCACTATTTTCAGGCAATGGATCGAGTTGCATTTTCTTGTCTTCAAGACCAATCATAACTGGGTTTTCCAAACTAATTTTAGCAAGATGATTAACTTTTTCATTTAAGGTTGCTGATAGTAGTAGATTTTGCCTCTGATAATCATAGATGCTTGACACTTGATTTCCCTTCCCAACTGATCCAGTTAGCCTAGAGCCCAGAAGATCCAATATGTCCTCTATTTCCTTGCCAAATCCTAATTCCAAAATCCTGTGAAGATGCTGAGCCAGAGTTAAGAATAGCACTTCTTCGAATATCTTTCGCAAATGATAGCAACTTCACTTTATATTGTAAACCCTACCTATCTGCTTCATCAAAGATTATCCATCGCAGATTTGTGTGCACAAATGACACTGTATTTTTTAAGTGATCCAAAAGGCGCCCAGGAGTTGCAACAAGAATAGATATACCTGAAATTAGCGGTACACAATATTTCTTACTCCATTCAGCAGAGAAAGGTATCAATATTGAGCGCAGTGTAAAGAAGGATTTACTTGCAGATTCTAAAATCAAAGTAAATGGACCTGTTTAGCTAACTAACTTCTGACACATAAATGCTGCAGGAAGCAGACTAGGTTAGGAGTGATAACAGCCACACTCTAAACAATCAAAAGAGGGAAAAAATGCCAAAAATGTAAAATAAAATTTAATCATTCAATGTTCATACTCTTTAGAGCATTGATCAGAACATAAACAAAAACCAAATAAAACTATTCAAAAAGCATTGAGTCATGCACACAAAATCAATATCCTGATTTTTAGGAATAAAGCAAAAGCATTGAAATTCAATTCACTCAGTACTCTGCCTATAAATCTGAAAATTTTATTGATGAACGCTAGTTCCTATTGTATAACCTAAGTATTATATTTAGATTTTATGTTGCGTAAAGAGAAGATGATAGAGCAAAATATCCTACCTTTACGCAGCCTAGCTTTCTCCTTTGACCTGCTCTCACCACCCATTACATACCCCGGAACAATCCAATGGAATCGATGTAATAATTTTTGCAGAATCTCATAAACCTGCAAACACAACTCACGCGTTGGTACAAGAACCAACGCTATCACCAAGATATCAATTAATAAATTAAGAAGAAAAGCAAAAGGCAATAAAAAAAAAAATAACAGCCAGAACAAAACAACTATACAGAAATAAATTTCAGTTAATCCGTTTGAAATAAATATCACCACCAAGAAATAAAAAGGAAAACAATATAATTTGAAATGCACATTCAAGCTCAATTTAGATTTAAACCATTGGTGAAAACTCAAAAAGAGCATGTACCGAAAGTTCCATGAGAGCGCTCAACTTTAGGACTGTAACTCTGCAACTGATGGATAATTGGGGCTAAATAGGCAACAGTTTTGCCTGTACCAGTAGCCGCATTAACAAGTCTAATTTCGTTTCACATTAAAGAATATACAAAAGCAAGCATTTTTATCACCAAAACAAAAATTCAGTAAGAACCCAGAAGCTAAAAAATAATAAGTTACTATGAAAATTCGAAGAAAGTAAAGGATACACATGACGGCCGGCAAGAACAACAGGAATAGCTTGAGCTTGAACCCATGTCGGAGATTCAAATCCCAATCTGTCTGTTTACAAATATAATTAGTTACTCAATTTTAAGCATTCAAATCCCATTTCTCTCTGCTTATACATATAATTTGTCACTCAATTTTAAGTAATTCAAGTTTTTCATAAGCAAGAAACAGAGAGAGACCTAGAAGCTGATCGCAGAGAGTGGGATGCAGGCCGAGACTGGAGAAAGAGCAAGATGCAAATATTTCTGAATTCTTGTTTGTTTCTTTTGCTTCTTGACGCTCGCTTCTCATCTTCTTCTTCGTATCCATGAGTTCTTTGTTATCTCATTCTGATTAATAGCGAGAATGTTTAGGGTTTTGGTTTTTGAAAATTTCTATAATTAGGGTTTATCAGGAACACGACAACATATCGTGCTGTCTAAAGTGAAGTGCAATTACGCAATAACTAACATCATGTTGTTTCAGTTTTATTGAGCGACGTGTCGTATGGAGCAGATAAGTCATGGTAAAACTGAAACTTTTGGAGCACAATAACTAAAATATTTTTCATTTTTTTAATTAATTTGGCAACTATTATATTTTCTTTTTTTATTTGTTAATTTCCATTGGAAGTGCATAATAATTAGGATGGGTTAAGATTATTTTTTGTCATTAAATTTTTTAAACTGGTTAGAAAATACTACTAAATATTTTTTTAAGGCTATTTTTGTTCTTAAAGTTTCAAAAAATAAAGATTTAAACGTGAAAATTTAGACACAAAGTAAAAGATTACACCTTGAAATTTTGGGCAATAAAATTTAGAAAGAAAGCAAAATAGTAACCGTTGAAGTTTTGATAAAAAAAATTTAGACAGAAAGCAAATAGATACCCCTTGAATTTTGGGCAAAAACATTTTAATGAATAACGACGGAGTAACCTTTCGAGTTTTGTGTAAAAATATTTAAAAAAATAACAAAAGGATATCTTTTGAAGATTTTGGCAAAATATTTTTTTTTAAAAAAAAAAAAGCAAAGAGGTATACTTAGAGTTAGGAGTGAGCATAGACCGATTAACCGGTCCATAAATTCCCAAAAAATCAGTTCATTAATATCGATTTTTTAAAATTTCAGTTTATTACTATCGGTTAACCAGTCTATCGGTTTCGGATTTTCGGAACGCTTAACTAATATTTTTCGGTTAACCACTATAATTATAAAATACATTCATAAAAAAATTAAATTGTTGAAAATACTTAAAATTTAAAATTAGAAAACAAACATAATTCAACATAATTTAAATATAATATTCAAACAACAAACATAAACTAAAAATATTCAAAAATATTATTTTCACATATATTAAAAATTTTATTTTTTTTGAAAATTTTAGTTAATATATTAATTTTATATAACTTTTCGAATATATTTTGATTTTGATTAATGAAAAATTGATATTGCAGGAAATAATAAAAAATATTAAATATGTACATATTGAACAATTAATAAATTAAATAAAATAACTTTAAAAAAACTAAAATGAAATTGAAATATTTTAAAGTAAATAAAAATTAAAAGTATATAAATAATAAAATATGAAAATAATGAAATAAAAAATTATAATAAAAATAAAAAAAGAGTGAAATAAAATTAATAAAATATAGGAGTGTTCATGTATCGGCTTCGGTTCGGTTAGCCGATTTATAAGTTAAAAAATAAAAATCAGTTCATTAATATCGATTTTTGTAAAACACTAACCGTTAACCATAAAAATTGGTTCGGGTAACCTATTTTTCGGATCGATTTCAGTTCGGTTTCTCGGTTAACCAAGTCTAACGGTTTTTTTGCTCACCCTTACTTATAGTTTAAGCAAAAAAATTTAGATAAAAAGTGAAGGGGCTTTGGAATTTTGGAAAAAAAAAATTAGACGGAAAAAAAAGGGTTACCCCTTGAAATTTTGGGCGAAAAAACTTAAATATAAATCAATGGGATGTAACGCCCCAAATATTGGAAAATGTTTAAATGGGTTGAAATTTTATAAGAAATTTAATTTAAATGGATATAAAAAAAATAGAGGAGAGGTGGAATAATTAATTGGGAGTTAAAGTGAAATTAATAGGATTGATGGGAAATTGACGCAAATTGCCCTACATTACCTAAAACTACGTCGTTTTGGTATCAAAACACCTTAGGGCCTGTTCACTTACAGAAATCTGGTTCAGTTTTCCAGAAAAATTTTCCACAGAAAACAGAAAATAAAGATCATGTTTATTTTACTCAATTTTCTAAAATAAAAAATAGAAAATAGATTTTCCAGTTTTCTAAAATAAAAAAAAGATTGGACAACTAATAAAAGATATTTTCTAAATTTTCTAAATTATTTTAATACATATATACATGTGTGTGTCTATATTCACACACACATACATATACATATATATGCATACATATATATGTGTATGTATATGTATGTATAGACATGTATGTATGTATGTATGTATGTACATACATATACATATATATACATATACATATACATATACATATACATATACATATATATATATGTATATATATATATATATATATATATGTATATACATATATATATATGTATATATATATATATATATACACACACACATATGTATACATATGTATACATATCTCTATATGTATACATATGTATATATGTATACATATGTGTGTGTATGTATATATATATATATATATATATATGTACTTACACACACACATATATACACATATGTATGTACATACATATACATGCACATACACATACTTATACATATATATATATATATATATATACATATGTATGTATGTATGTGTGTGTATGCGTATACACACACACACATGTATGTATATATATATATATATATATGCATGCACATGCATATGCATATACATATACACATACATACAAATGCACATGCATACGCATATATATATATACACATATGCACATGCACATGCATATATATATATATATATATACACATATGCACATGCACATGCATATATATATACATATACACACACATGTATACATATATATATGTATATATATATATATATATATATATATATATATATATATATATATATATATATATATATATATACACACACACACACATACATACACATATACATAGAATATAAATACTTTAATTTGCCATTTATTGATATGTATGTGCATATGCATATGCATCTATGTGTATGTATGTACATACATACACATATATATAGAAAATAATTAGTCTAATTTTTCATTTATTAATATGTATACGCATATGCATATGTATATATATATACATACACATATATATAGAAAATAAATATTCTAATTTTTCATTTCTTGATAAATAAACGCGTTTTCTAAATTTTTTATAGAAAATAAATACTTCAATTTTCTAAAAAAATAGAATACAGAAAACAGAAAACTGTTTTCTGTAAGTAAACGCATCCTTACTTTTTCTTTTTCTTTTTCTTTTTCCTTTTCTTCTTTCTTTTCCTCCTCCCTTTCCCGATCCCATTTTTAGCCCCCTTCCCTGATCTGCTCCTCCCTTTTCGCCGCCTCTCTGGTCCTCTGCCCCCTGCGGCCAGCCGCCGCTCCGCCGCCTTCTCTTCTTCTTCTCTCCCTTTCGCGCACGACGACAGCCCCATCCTCTCCTCCGTTTTGCTGTGTTTTTGGCTTTGGATTACAGCCCTCACCTCCTCATTCTCTGTCGCCTCCGGCCACCGGAATCTCCTTCTTTGAACGGCGATCATCAAGTAAGAGAAAGGGTGAGTGTTAATCTAAAATTTAAGGGGAGATTTGAGAGGATGGCAGATTTAGAAAGTTAGGGATTTTAAATTTAAGGTTATTGTTCATAGTTTAATAGATTAAATAAACTAAATTAATAGTTAAAGGTCATGAAATTTTCGTTTAAATGGCTTTAATTCTTAATTTCATTGGATATATGTGTGAAATGGTTCCTGTAAATGTAGAAGAAGAGGAAGACTTGAAGAAAAAGGAGAAAGGAAAGGATATAGAAGCTTGAGTTAATTTTCAGTGTGATTCAGGTTGGAAAAGTTGGACCATTTCGCGGAGAATTGAGGTTCGCGACCACTAAATTCACCTTTTCTTATTTTATATATTATGTTTGAGACTGAAATGAGTTTGATATGAGATTTTGATAAATATTAGTTGAGTTTTCAAAATAATTGGGCATAATATAGTTTATTTAAGTGATTGACTTAGTAGAAATATTTTATAAATGTTGAAGTGCTAAATTCATGAGGTATAATTGTGATAATAAAGATGAGATTTTAGTAATTGAAGGGTGAATGAGTCTAAATGATAAAAGTTACAGTGAAGGTATGAATTTATTGATGTCGGTAAACTTAGAATTAATTTAATTATTTAATATGCATAATTGCTAATGTTATTCTAAATATAGGTGAGTATAAATGATGCATTGGTAGAATGTAAATGACAATTAGCTAATCTTAAAAATTCATTCAAGTGAGTTTGGCATTTATACAAAATAAGAATTTAAAGTATAATGTTATAATGTGAATGACTAAATAGTAATGATACTGTAAGGCCATATGGTGCTATAGAGTGAATGGAAAAATTAAAGTACAATTTGTAATTGAGATTTTCGGTTATGAATTGTTATATAAATGAGACTGCAATAAATGAATTTGACTGAGAAATTAGTATTGTACTTGGTAATAGATAGGAAATATAGGTGAGAGTATAGTTGGCTAGCCATAGGGAGTAGAGAACTGCATTGACAAATGGGACGTCTGCAGGTTAATGAGAACCTGTAAAATTTAATACTGTTACTGTTACTACTACTGCTATTTCCACTGTTACTGTACTGCTACTATTGCTCATTCCGCATACTTAACTCTCGTAATCCTATTGGTTTACTTTGGGCAATAGACCATATAATGCACACATACTTGTATATTAATTTTAATTATGTTCAAGGATTCGTTGTGAATGAATTTAATTATTGGCTTGCTTACTTGATATATTTAAGCTGCTAATGTATTTATTGACTCAATTAAGTAAAATCTCTTATAAGAAATATGACGAAAATTACCTTCTTAGAATTTGGTCTCATACACTTATTTGTCTATTATTATTACTACTATCATTATTATTATTACTTTTTAAATGAAATCCAGTTATAATTTTAATTAAGATGATTATTTGTGAAAAGTGAAATTAGTGGTTGCCACTAAGCTATATGCTTAGCGCGTTGGCTTTTATTTCTGCGCGTAAGTGTACAGGTTCTTGAACAATAAGGCAGGCTAGGGATCTATCCGGAAGTATGGAGGAGTTCTTTTACTTCAGAATAGATACTTAGGCTTAGTATTTGTTTTGGCATTTTCTTTTGGGGAATGTAAAATCTGAGCTTGTTATGGCTTGAAGAAAGCTATTTTAGAATGTGAATTGTAATCCATCTTGAAATGATGAATTTTGGATGTTAAGGTTATTGTAAATATATGCATGATGATTGAGGATGGATGTTATATTTTTGTGTTGGATAATGTATGTATTGAAAGGACAAATTCACAACTATTGGTGAATTTGACCATTTAGTTGAATATTGAGGTGGATCGGAGAAATTGATATTGGATTGGCTTGGCTATGGTGTTGGATTGTGTGGATGTCTCATAGAAGTGTAAATTTGAAATTGTTAACAGGGTGATAAGGATCGATTTAGGGGAAACTCTGTCCGTTTTTTTGTAAAATTTTGGGCATTTTAAATTATTACATAAGGGAAGTTATTAAAGTGAGAATTAAATTTTAGATACAAAGAAAGGTCTAGTTGGGGTAACATTCGATACCTGATCCTTGTTGGACCTGGTATGGGTGTTACATGGGGTACCCCTTGAAATTTTGGATGAAAAAAATTTAGGCGAGCAAAGCGGTACCTTTAAGAGTTTTGGGCAAAAAAATTTAAACCAAAAGCAAGTGAGCACCTTTTGGAGTTGTGTAAGAAAAATTAGACAGAAAGTAAAGGGGTACCACTTTGGGTAAAAAATTTTAGACATATAGCAAATAAATACCCCTTAGAGTTTTTGGCAAAAACATTTTGATGAATAGTAATATGGGTATCTTCTGAGTTTTTGATAAAAATATTTAGTGGTATGGCAAAGGAGTACCCTTTGGAGTTTTGGTCGAAAAATTTAGACGAAAAATCCCTTAGAGTTTTTGGCATAAATATTTAAATAAAAAGTAAAAAGGTATCCCTTGGAGTTTTGGACAAAAAAATTTAGACAAAAAGCAAAGTTGTACACTTTGAAGTTTTGAGCAAGAAAATTTAGACAGAAAACAAAGGGATATCCATTTGAGTTTTGACGAAAATATTTAGATGAAAAGTAAAGGGGTAACTTTTAGAGTTTTGAACGAGAAAATTTAGACAAAAAGCAAAAGAGTACCCTTGGAGTTTTGGATAAGAAAATTTAGAAAAAAAGTAAAGAGGTAACTATTGGAATTTTGACTGAAAAAATTTAGGGTAAGAGCAAAGGGTAACCCTTGAAGTTTTGACCAAAAACATTTCAAAAAATAGCAACGAGGGTATACTTTTGAGTTTTGGGCAAAAATATTTAAAGTAATAGCAAAATGGTATCCTTTAGAGTTTTGGGCAAAAAAACTTAGACAAAAAGCAAATGGACCCCTTAAAATTTTGGGCGAGAAAGTTTAAACAAAAACCAAGTGATAGCCCTTAGAGTTTTGGATAAAACATTTTAATGAATAACAATAGGGTAACTCTCTGAGTTTTTAGTGAAAAAATTTAGACAGAAAATAAATGTGTACCCCTTGGAGTTTTGGGCAAAAAAGTTCAGACAAAAAGTAAAAGGATAGCACTTGGAGTTTTAGAAAAACAATATTTTGATGAATAGTAATGGAAGTACACCTTTGAATTTTGAAAGAAAATATTTAAAAGAATAATAAAAGGGTACCTCTTAGAATTTTGGGCCAAAAAAATTAGAAAAAAAGTAAAGGGGTATCATTTGTAGCTTTAGGCAAAATGGGTATTACATGGTGTTTTGGGTGAAAAAATTTAGAAAAAAAGCAATGCAGTACCCTTGGATTATTGCGCAAAAAAATAGACAAAAAATAAATGGGTACCCCAGGAAGTTTTGGGCAAAAAAAATTTAAACGAAAAGCAAAATAGGTACTCCTTGAAGTTTTAAGCAAAAAAATTTAGACAAAAACAAAAGGAAACCTGTTAGAGTTTTGGACGAGAAATTATAGAAATAAAGCAAATGAGTACCCCTTAAAATTTTGGGTGAAAAATATAGATAAAAAATAAATGGTTATTCCTTGGAGTTTTGGATGAAAAAACTTAGACGAAATTTTCTAATTTCTTGTAAATTGGGTGGCGACTCCAAAATAGCTCAAATGTGTCAAAAGGGTTCATGGGATTAGATGATCTTTCCAGAGTTCTATTGGAAGGAGGTGTCCAAAATATCTCATGATTGCCCAAAATCAAAAGACACGAATCCTCTCGGGCCCTAAAGGCGGGCATCATGGGAACTGGCCGGGTCCGGCGCGCGTCACACACAAGGTAAATTAAAATTTCTTGAGAGGATAGGATTAGCTTTTAGGATGAATTTTCTAACATACCTATACCTAATTCTCTCCTTGTCTTGAAAAATTGTTCTTTCTTCAATGGTTTGGTGAAGATATCAGCTAATTGATGTTCTGTTGAGATATAATTTAATGTGATATCTCCTCTTTGAATATGATCTCGTATGAAATGATGTCTTATTTCAATGTGTTTTGTTCTTGAGTGCATCACTAGATTTTTTGTGAGATTTATGGTACTAGTGTTGTCACAGTAGATGAGTATCTCCTTAAACTCAAAACCATAATCAATCAACTATTGTTTGATCTATAGAATATGTGCAGTACAACTTCCTGCAGCTATATATTATGCTTTTGTAGTTGACAAAGCAGCAGAATGTTGTTTTTTGCTAGACCATATAATGAGAGATTATCCTAACAATTAACATATTCTAGAAGTACTTTTTCTCTTAATTCTATAACCTGCAAAGTCAGCATCTAAAAAACCAACAACATCAAAACTTAAGTCTTTGAAATACCATAAACCAACATTTTGGGTTCCCAGTAGGTATCTTAAAATTCGTTTTATTGCTGATAAGTGAGACTCCTTTGGATTTGATTGAAACCGAGCACAAAGACATACACTGAAGTGTATATCCGATCTACTGGCAGTTAAATACAGTAGTGAATCGATCATTCCTTTGTAAAGCTTCTCATCCACACTTTTACCTTTCTCATCAAGATCAAGCTTAATTGATGGACTTATTGGTGTACTGACAACCTTTACTTCCATCATTTTGAATTTCTTCAGTAATTCCTTTGTGTACTTGGCTTGACTAATAAAGATTCCATCTTTATTCTGATTAATTTGTAACCCCAAAAAGAAGGTCAATTCTCCCATCATGCTCATCTCAAATTTTTCTTTCATTAATTTTTCAAATTCCTTGCACATTGAGATGTATTAGCACCAAATACAATATCATCCACATATATTTGCACAAGCATGATATCATTTTCTTTATGCTTTATAAACAATATATTATCGACTTTTCCTCTAGCAAAATCATGCTTTATTAAAAAACTTGAAAGCCTTTCATAACAAGCTCTTGGAGCTTGTTTTAAACCATACGAAGTTTTTGTCAATTTATAAACATGATTTGGAAATTCATTGTTTTCAAAACCAAGTGGCTGTGCAACATAGACTTCCTCATTTAAGTATCCTTTTAAAAATGCACTTTTAAAATCCATTTGATAGAGCTTAATTTTCTTAAAACATGCAAATGTACATAGGATACGAATGGCTTCCAAACGTGCAACTGGTGCAAATGTTTCATCAAAATCAATACATTCTTCTTAATTGTAGCCTTGAGCCGCAAGTCTTGCTTTATTTCTTGTCACATTTCCTTGCTCATTTAGCTTGTTTCTGAAAACACATTTTTTCCCTAAAATTGAATGATTTTTCGGTTTTGGAATAAGAGACTGTACCTTATTTCTTTCAAATTAGTTCAATTCTTCTTGTATTGCAAGAATCTAATTGTTGTCATCTTGAGCTTTTTAAATATTTTTTTGTTCAATTTGAGAAACAAAAGCCACATTACTGCAGAATTCTCTGAGTTGTCTTTTGGTCATCATTTTAGTTGATGGGCTGCTCAGTAAATCCTCTTTTGAATGATTTATATGAACATTCCACTCCTTTGGTAGATTAGTGTTCTGTTTTGGTTCTGCGTGTTCTATTGCATCTGGCAGTTCTTTCTCACCAGCTCTATTTTGATCAGGTTTCAGTTCTGTTTTGGCATGTTCTACTGCATCTGGCAGTTTTGTCTCATCAGTTCTATTTTGATTAGATCTCAGTTCTGTTTGATCTTTCTTCTGAATTTTATCATCTTTATTTTCTGTCTTATCTTCAGAAACACACCTTTCTCTAATGTAGACATCAAAATTTAACATTAATTGACTCTTCAACCATGTGTGTTTTTTTTTATTATAAACTTTATAAGCTTTTCTTTTATTTGAATAACAAAGAAAAATACCTATATCAGATTTAACATCAAATTTTCCTAGATTATTTTTGTCATTTAAAATAAAACACTTATAGCCAAATGTATGAAAATAACTGATGTTTGGCTTCCTCCCTTTCCACAACTCATATGGAGTTTTATTTAAAATTTCTCTAATTAAAATTCTATTGATAATATAGCTCGATGTGTTTACTACTTCATCCCAAAAATATTTTGGCAGACTGTTTTCATTTAACATGGTTCGTGCCATCTCCTGCAATGTTCTATATTTTTGCTCTACTAATCCATTCTGTTGTGGAGTTCTTGGTGCTGAGAAGTTATGCTCTATTCCTTCCCTTGAGCAAAAATGATCAAATTCTTCGTTAATAAATTCACCTCCATTATCACTTCGAATTTTGACAATGTGATACCCCTTCTCATTTTGAATTTTCTTTGCCAGCTTTTTGACGGCCTCAAACGTCTCATATTTATGTGCAAGAAAAACTGTTCAAGTAAAACGTGAGTAATCATCAATAATTATAAATACATAACTCATTCCTTTTAGACTAGATGGAGAAATTGGTCCAAATAAATCCATATGCAACATTTCTAAGCATTTTTCAGTTGAAATTTCTTTCTTGGATTTAAATGAACTTCTAGTTTGCTTACCAAGTTGACATGCTTCACATACATATTTCTTATCAAAATTAATTTTAGGCAAGCCAACAACTAAGTCATTTTCAGATAATTTTTCAATAGCACGTAAACTTACATGACCTAGTCTTTTATGCCATATCCAGTTTTGATCATCATTTGATTACTTGATAAATATTTCTAGTTTTATAGCTAGTTAGAATAATGTTACCTGAGTTTGCATCCTCAACCTTGCTGTTTTTTATTTGAAAGATAACTCTTCTATTTTTATCACATAACTGACTTATACTAAGAAGATTATATTTCAATCCTTTCACTAGTGAGACATCCTTGATACGAGAGTTGGTTCCAATAGTTCTAACTCCAATAATTTTGCCTTTATTTTTGTCACCAAAACTGACAATCCCTCCATCTTTCATAGAGAGTTCAATAGACTTCTTTTTGTCCCATGTCATATGTCTGGAGCAACTGCTATCAAGGTACCATTTGTTATTCACATTACTCTTTAGATAAACCTGCAAGATAATTATTAGGTACCCAATTTATTTTGGGTCCTTAGAGTTTAGTTTTTGCAACAAGTATTTCTATTTCAATCCATTTTACCTTACCTTTCTTTTCGTGAAAGCAATTCTTCATAAAATGACCATTTTTATCATAAAAAGTACAATCAACTTGGGATAAAGATGTAGATGAATGATCAGCTATCTTGATATTTTTCTTTTATTTAACCATTTTCTCATCTCTTATCACAGCCTTGGATGATTCTCTTAATATAATTTATTTTTGCAATTTCAATATTTAAATCAGCAACTTTCATCAAAGCTCCACACAATCATATAATTTAATATTAAGATCATTTTCAAGTTCATTTAAATCTTCAAGCAACTCTAGATATTTTTTAACTTAACCATGAGAATAATGCAACAATTTTTTCACATTTTTTTAAAAAAATAAATTATCACGTGAATCTTGCAAACTTTTATGATCTTATTCTAATGCATGATAGATAACTAAGATATAAAAATTCTTTTTCTTTACTTTATCATATTACATGCAAAGCTCTTTAAAGATATTATTCAGCCCTTCAAGAAAATTAAAATCAGAATCACTTACGACATTTTGGTATTCTTCAGCAATAACAAACTGATTTGTTCCAGCCGCTTTAATATATCTCTCTAGGTGATTAAACTTATAAATAAGGAGACCTACTCTGATTCCAAATGTAAGTTCCAAATATATGATCTAGAAGGGGGTGAATAAATTATTTCATAATTCTGGCCAAATTTAAAACATAAGCAGCTTGATATACTAATCATAACTTGATTTCATGCATTTGATAAATCTTTTCTTAAAATACATATATGAACAAAATATTTAGTTAAAAAAGATTATGAGTTAATTTGATAAATCAATTTGAAAAATTAATATTCAGCATAGTATGATTTATAAATTATTTTCTATTGAATATGAAACAATCAATTTTAATATAAAATTATAGAGCATAAAATAAATAGAGAGTAAGGGGTAGAAAAATTTAACACCGCGAATTATAGAGGTTCGGCCACTGCCTACATCCTCTCCTTAAAACAATCTGTCTTAAAAGTTTCTCTCTTTCTAATGTGACTCTATTTACGGGTAAAAGTCAAATGCATGTTTTATGTAGCTATCCAAGTTTTTCTTCCCAAGTGAAAAACTCAAAAACACTTGATCATTTTTTCCAAGTAAAATGATCAAAATATTTAGCCCTTTTACAAAAAAAAAAGAACTTAAACACTTGCTAGTTTATTTTTCTAGCTTCTAGTAACCTAACCTCACAAATTTATCTCACAAATTTGAATAGCCTCACTAACAAGATTACAATAGAAATTATAATTATATTGAGAATATGTGATCGTTAATGCACATGAAGGAATGAAAAACTTACAAACAAAATGAAGCATAAAGTAAAAATTGTTGTTCACTCACTTGATATAACACACCAACAAAACTCATTTATATAGTTGAAAAATTATACCTGTTAGGTGAGAACAAGTTTTTGAAAATGTTTCCAAACTAGAAGATTTTTAATTTTTTGTTTCCTTAGTTAATAAAGAGCCGTTTGAAAAAATAATTTTTCAAATTTTATATTTTCTTAAATAAGAAAAATCATATTCAATAAAAAGCTCCCTTTCCTTTTTCAAATGACAATAATTGTGCAATTTTAACTTTAGGAAAGAAATGATTTTATTTTAAGTAAATATGTGATTTGAAAAATATTTAAATGCAAAGAATAATGCAATCAGCGTGCTGGTGAGTGTGTGAATACCTCAATAATGATTTTACAACTATATTTCCTAACATGTCGTGATATTGTAAATTTGGTCTGACAGATATAGAACACGTTTGTTTTGTAGTTGATAGAACACTCTTCATCAGAATGTGGACCTTGACCTGCATATTTCAAGCTTAAAGAAAAGCGCAATTTAATTAAGTGCAAATGTTTTGTAATGCATCAAAATCCATTAATTAGCCATTTGGGCCAATATTTTAGACTAAAAAATTTAGACGAAAGGAAAAGGTTACACCTTGAAGTTTTGGATGAGAAAATTTAGACAAAAAGTAAAGGGACACCCTTTGGTGTTTTCGGCGATAAAATTTAGATAGAAAGCAAAGGGTTATTTCTTGGAGTTTTGGCCGATAAAATTTAGACAGAAAGTAAAGGGGTTCCTCTTGGAGTTTTGGGTAAAAGCATTTTCAGCAAAAGGAAATGGTACTTCTTAGAGTTTCGGGCAAAATAAATTTAGACCAAAAGCAAAAGGGTATCCCTTTAAGTTCTGGGTGAGAAAAGTTAGACCGAAAATAAAGGAGTATCCCTTGGAGTTTTGGGTAAAAGCATATTGATGAATAGAAACGTGGGAACCACTCTAAATTTTAGGTGAAAATATTTAGTAGTATAGGGTTAACCCTTGGAGTTTTAGTTAAAAAAATTTAGATGAAAAGTATAGGTGTATTGCTTGGAGTCTTGGGCAAGAAAATTTATACAAAAAGAATATGGGTACCCTATAAAATTTTTAGCAAAAATATTTTGATGAATAGCAATAAGGGTACACTTTGAGTTTTGGGCGAGAATGTTTAGACAGAAAGCAAAAGAGTACTCATTGGAGTTTTGGACGAGAAAAAATTTAAACAAAAAACAAATTGGTACCCTTTAGAGTTTTGGGTGAGAAAATTTAGAAATAAAGCAAAGATATACGTCTTGGAGTTTTGGACGAAAAAATTTAGACATAAAGCAAAAGAGCACCCTTTGGAGTTTTGGACAAGAAAATTTAGATATAAAGTAAAGGTGTACCCCTTAGAATTTTGGGAGATAAAATTTTGACAGAAAGTAAAGGTTTATCCCTTGAAATTTAAAATTTTGACAGAAAGTAAAGGTTTATCCCTTGAAATTTTGGGCAAGAAAATATAAATAGAATGCAAAGGGGTACCCCTTGTATTTTGGGAAAAAAAATTGATGAATAGCAACAAGATATCCCTTCGAATTTTGGGTGAAAAATTTTAATAGAAAGCAAAGGGATAACCCTTGGAGTTTTGAAAATTAAGACAGAAAGCAAAGTAGTACCCATTAAGTTTTAAACAAAAATATTTTGATGAATCGTAATGGGGTACCCCTTTGAGTTTTGGTCAAGAATATTTTTACAGAAAGCCAAGAGGTAATCCTCGGACTTTTGGGCAAAAAATATAGAAAGAAAGCAAAGGGGTAATTCTTGGATTTTTTAGCAAAAACATTGAGGAAAAAAAAACAAAAAGGTACTCTTAAAGTTTTGGGCAAGAAAATTTAGAAAAAAAAAAAGCAAATGGGTAACCTTAGAGTTTTAGGCATGAAAATTTTGATAGAAAGTAAAGGGATACCGCTTGGAGTGTTGAACGAAAAAACTTAGACAGAAAGAGAAAGGGTATCTCTTAGAGTTTTGGGTAAAAATATTTTAATAAATAGCAACAGCGATACCCCTCTGAGTTTTAGGCAAAAATATTCAGTGGCATAGCAAATAGTGTTTTGGACGTGAAAATTTAGATAAAAAGTAAAGGGGTACCACTTAGAGTTTTGGAGGAAAAAATTTAAACAAAAAGTAAAGAGGTGCCCTTGTTGTTTTGGGCAAAAAGATTTAGGGTTAATTACAAATTTAGGTCTAAATTATAAGATGTTTTTCAATATTTGCACGATACTTTGGAAGCTTACAATTTCGGTTCTCATCTTTTAGTTCCTTTCAATTGAGGGACTCCGTTAACAAATCCGTTAAATGCTAACAAAAAAAGTGGGACCCACAACTAAGCTGAAAATAATAAATCTGTTAAAATTTAATGAATTTATTGACGGAGTCCCTCAATTGAAAGGAACTGAAAGATGGGAACCGAAATTGTAAGCTTCCAAATTATGGTGCAAACATTAAAAAACACCCTATAGTTCAAACCTAAATTTGTAATTAACCCAAAAATTTATATAAAAAGTAAAAGGGTACCACTTGAAGTTTTGGGGCAAAAAGTTTAGACAAAAAGTAAAGGGGTACCGCTTGGAGTTTTGAAGAAAAACATATTGATGAATAGCAACGAGGGTACACTTATAAGTTTTGGGCGAAAATAATTAGACAAATAGCAAAGGCCTAACTCTTGGAGTTTTTTGCGAGAAAATTTTGGCAAAAAAAAAAGTACTCATTGATGTTTTGGGCAAAAATATTTTGCTGAATAGCAATAGGAGTGCACCTCTGAGTTTGAGTGAAAATATTTAGATGAATAGCAAAGCGATACCCAATGGAGTTTTAGGCGAGAGAGTTTAGATAAAAAGCAAAAGGGTACCACTTGGAGTTTTTGAGCAAGAGAGTTTAGATAAAAAGTAAAAGGTATCCCTTGGAGTTTTGGACAAGAAAATTGAGACAACAAGCAAAGGATTATCTCTTGGTGTAACACCCCGTTACAGTCAACCTATAACTTATAACACTTATAACTCAGAATTGGTCAAATAGGTGTCACACCACAGAACTTATAACTTGGCTCAAGTAAACTTCCAAGTAAACTTCCTATTTGGGTAATGTTTCAGCAAGTAAACTTCCTATTTGGGGCAAAACCAAGGGGCACATGGTAGGGAGGATTTTCTTCCCCACCTTGTAAACCCATTCTACCTGAACAGTAACCAAAATTACACATCCCTATGGTGGGGAGGGTTTTCTTCCACACCTTGTAAAAGCATTCTGCATGGATTCCACAGGCAGCTCCCTAAGTCCAATTTTAACTGCAATCATAACACAACAAATGAACTTTTTAGGCAAAGTAACCTTCAAAATGTTTCCCTATGTCTTAAGTTTCTAATGGTTCAAGAATTAGGTAAATTTGACCTGTGAATTAGGAGATATGACCAAAAAATTTCGGACCGCTCTTAAGTAGTTTTAAGGGATAGAATTGTGACCTTGAGTTTGAAAAATATTTGGAAATGATGGAGACTGAATTTGGCCATACTCTCTTCATAAAAGTTACTCTTCTAAGTGTCTAGTTGTAGTATAATTTTGATTCATGTCATTTGGAGTCCTATTGAGTGAGTTACACTAAAAAAACTACAAGTTGTTCCCTCAACAGGGATATAATCTAATTCTGTAAATTCAAGTGTAATTTCAGGTGTCTTAGAGACCAAACCAAGTCTCGGTTTCTCATAAGAAGTGTAGGTCCATCTCTTAAGATTCATATCGAACTAGAATCACTCCATTTTAAGGTTTATAGGCCAAAATATGGTCTTCACATCAAAACTAGTTCAAGTGATTCTAATACAGATTTTTGCCTAAATTTAGTTTTATTACTTAATTCACCAAATCCGGGTATTTTGACACCAACACGTCATTTTCACAATAATTTCACATTCAACACAACATAATTTCAGCTCAACTTCTATAACACCCTATACTCATAGATGGTATCGGATGTTACAACATTACACTGTTATGCGATATAATGTACTCGATAGTCCAGTGGGTAAATTTTTTTTTTATGCACAAATAACATCAGCCATACAGTAATCCATATGAAAGTCTGTCAATGTTCCTTACCTATACATACATACATCGAGAAACCTATTCTTGTGTATGTTCTTAACTTCATCCATCTTGACCATATATATGCCATGTCTATGAATCCATTCTCGCCATCCAATACTATCCTCGAACATCGATGGAATCTCGGCCACTTCTAATCTTTCATCTTTCAAAACCTGCGCGTATTAACAATTATATAAGCTGAGCATTAAAATGCCTAGAGGTGGATATATATCCCTAGCTTTCCATCTCTAAAATTACAAGCATGCACACACAAGCATACATTTTTCTATACACTTGATAAACATTAATTCCTTAAAACTTTTACTTAATTTATGACTTAGTTCATAACTTACTAAATTCCTTCTAAATTTAATTATCACTTGTTTATCTCTAATTGCTATTACGATATTTTAGTATTTTAATTTCAGTTATCTAACTATTTACTATTTACACTTTTATCTTTAACGTTTATATTAGTACTTTTACAGACATTATTTATAGTGTTCACTTTCTCATTTCCTATATGTCATTAGTACTTTTATTACTGTTCTTAGTTGCTATTTGTCTTTTCTCATTGATTACTTATTTTTATTAATATTTCACTTAACTAATTCCCTTACGCTTACTTAACATTCCATGGCACCATTCAATCAATTTCCAATGTTTTAGTTCACTTCATATCATAGTTCCTTTTTACTATTTTCGATGACCTACAACAATCTAATTTACTATAAATTTTGGCAATATAACGGTCATATGCTATACCTACCCTCTTGCAAAACAACTAATATCACAGCCTATCATGGGCACAACAATCTTATAATTTTCTTATTTCACAATTCCATACATGTCTATATTTCTTTTACTAGTAACACTATTCTTATTATTACCATTATTATTATTCAATTATTCTTGTTATCATTTTTCTCTTCATTATTCTTATTATCATTTTGCTTACTATTAACATTATTTACGTTACTATTAATTTTAATAACAATCCTATATTCCTATATATATTTAATACTTATATTCTTGCAGAATGCTCTTAATTTAAATCCTTATTTCATTAACAATTCCATAGCACTTCCTATTATTCATCAACTTTATTATTTACTCTTCCTATGTTCAATACTATAATTTCTATTTACATTTCTTTCTCTTTTAACAATGTATTATTATTATTATTATTATTATTATTATTATTATTATTATTATTATTAATCATATTATCATTTGATATTATTTTATTAAATTTACATATATATTACCTTAAAAATAGGGGTCGGTCCATGAGCCAAAAAAAAGTCCATTAATATCGGTTTTTTAAAATTTCAGTCCATTAATTAGTCCATTACTATCAGTTAACCAGTCTATCGTTTCGAATTTTCGGACCGGTTAACCAATATTTTTCGGTTAACCACTATAATTATAAAAAGTATTCATAAAAAATTAAATTGTTGAAGATACTTAAAATTTAAAATTAGAAACAAACATTATTCAACATAATAATTCAATATAATGTTCAAACAACAAACATAAATTAGAAATATTCAAAAATATTATTTTCACATATATTAAAAATTTTATTTTTTAAAAAAATTTTAGTTAATATATTCATTTTAGATAACTTTTCGAATATATTTTGATTTTAATTAATGAAAAATTGATATATCAGGAAATAATAAAAAAATACTAAATATGTACATATTAAACAATTAATAAATTAACTAAAATGACTTTAAAAAAACTAAAATGAAATTGAAATATTTTAAAGTAAATGAAAATTAAAAGGATATAAATAATTAAATATGAAAATAATGAAATAAAAAAAGAGTGAAATAAAATTAATAAAATATTGGAGTGTTCATGTATCGGTTTCGGTCCGGTTAACCGATTCATAAGCTAAAAAATAAAATCAGTCCATTAATATCGATTTTTGTAAAACACTAACCGTTAACTATAAAAATCGGTTCGGTTAACCTATTTCTTGGTTCGATTTCGGTTCGGTTTCTCGGTTAACCAAGTCCAATGGTTTTTTTGCTCACCCCTACTTATGAAAATAGATTTTTCAATTGAAAAAAGTTGTATTGCAAAAATCTGTATTTCAAAAAGTAGGTAACTGTTTGGTAAATAAAATTCAAAATAACTTATAAAATTAAAAACAGTTGTCAATTGTTTGATAAATGATATAATTAAAAATAATTTTTTAGAATAAAAAAATAAAAAATGACATATATAAATTTTAATAAATTACATTCAAAATCTCACGAAAAAATAATAATAATTTTCACTTATTTGTACTTTTTTTTATTTCACTAACCTATTAAGACCATATATTTTCATATATAATTAAATAAAAATAAATATAATATAAAAAATTAAAAATATATATAATATTTTCATAATTCATTATATATATTATTTTGAGTGATAAAAAAAGAGAAGAGAAAAAAAAAGAATTGTTAAGTGCCTAATGTTGCATGTTTTAGCATGTTTTTCTTCACTTTATTGCATTTAATTTTGGCTTAAATTAATACTTTTTACTTGTTTTGTGATTTTGGTCATTGTAGGGTCAAAGTGGTAGAAAAGAAACAAATTGAAGTTAATGGAGTGAATTTGAAACAGCCATGAAAGTTCAAGGAATTTAGAAGCAAAAACCTGATTTTGGGCTTAAACTTACCTAAGGCTAAGGGGCAAGGGTAAAGAGTTACCTTGCCGAAGACTAACAGCCAAGACGTGACAGCAGATGTCAGTTTTTATATTTAAAGCCCGAAGTTGCCCTAGCCGCCAGCTTTTCTCAGTCTGATTTTTAGGGATAATTAGGCTGTAATTAAGGAGATAATAGGCAGTATTTTTAGGAGGATAATATTACATTTAATATTTGTAATTTATTTTCAAAGTTTGGATATGATTTGATCACCATCCTAACTTATTTAGGTTTTATTCCTATTTAGCTAGGGAAAAACATGAATAGTGATATCTTTTCGACTTGTTTTTTATCTGCGTTTTTCTCAAGGCTGTAACAGGAAGTATATTTTATTTTTATTTTATTTTGTGAATTTTCATGGCCATGTGTGGCTAAGTACTCTTGTTCTAGTTAAAGATTAATTCAATGCTAGGTTTTAATTCACCGTGAAATTGCTATGCTTGTTATTGTTCTTAATTTCATATAATGTTCATGTTATTTACTGAAATTTAGAGAAACCATATCTCGATTATTATTTATTTTATGTTCAATGAGGCGCCGTTGTTCATTTAATTAAATAACATACTACTAGTTGAGTTTACTAAATCCGTAATTGTTTAGTAAAGTTAACAATAAGTGGCAATCAGTATAACTTCCTTACAAGGGCTGTTATATTGAGTAAATGCATAATTTGGTTTAAATCGGTCTCGCGTGAGGTCGGTTGGTTTAGGTTAGGTATTTCTATTTTTTAATACTGTCAATAAATTAAATTCTTGCTCGTGTTTAGGGTTATTTATTGGCTAGGAGTTAATTACAGTCTTACATGATTGATTCATTAATACGGAAAGATTAAGTCAGGAGCGCGAAGCCGATGGCCATAACTGGCCCATTATTTGGTTTTTAGATTTATTCTGTCGTCAATGATCGGTTGAATTAATCCTGTGCTAAGAATATCTTTAATTGGAATTTATCATCTATTGGATTTCTTTTAATCAATTTACTGCTTGTTTATTTATTTCTTTAAATTCAGCATTTGATAGCTTTTATTTTATGAAAACCCCCCTTTATATTTTTATTGTTAAAATTCTGGTTATTTGAAATTAATTTTATGCTAGTCTCTGTGGATTCGACCCTTTCTTGCCCTATTTACAATTTAATTGATAGGATAATTGAGGTATTTATTTTTGGTAGTTTCGACACCCATCAAATTTTAGCGCCGTTGCCGGGGACTAGTCTAACTTGATTTAATTTGTTAATGACCAGGTCTGAAATTTTGGAAGAAATTTTGTTCGACTTGGAGATTGAAAAAATAGCCCAGAGACTGAGGAAAGAGACAAGGTTACGCAAGGAACTTGCTGAAACTTCTTTTTGACAGTAGCAAGAAGCAGAGGAAACTGATTTTACTGAATTTTCAGCCAAAATAGAAGAGGAAAGAATGGCGAAACAGACTTTAAGAGAGCTTAATGCACCCCCTTTAAACCAACAGTCCTTGTGCATAACTTATCCAGCCTTGGACACTACTTTTGAACTAAAATGGGGGCTGATTAACTTATTATCCACTTTTCATGGCTTAGAAAATGAAGATCCTCATAAGCATTTAAAGGAATTTCATGTGGTTTGTTCCGGTATGAGGCCACAAGGAGTTGCTGAAGAACAAGTAAAATTGAGGGTCTTCCCATTTTCATTGGCTGATTCAGCAAAAGAATGGTTGTTGAATTTACCATCAGGAACAATCACAACATGGACTGATATGTTGAGAATGTTCTTAGATAAATTTTTTCTAGCCTCCCGAGCTGCTGTAATTCGGAGGGAAATAAGTGAAATCAAACAAAAGGATGTAGAGTCACTTCACGACTATTGGGAAAGATTCAAAAAATTATGTGCAAGCTGACCCCAACATGGAATTACCGATCAGTCCCTTATTTAGTATTTTTATAAAGGTATGTTGAGCATGGAAAGGAGGATGATAGATGCAGCAAGTGGGGGAAGCCTCAACAATAAAACCCCAGCACAAGCACGTGAGTTAATACAAACCATGGCAGCCACTTCTCAACAGTTTGGAAGATATCAAGACTCCCCAAGAAGAGTACATGAGGTAAGTTTTTCTTCCATTGAAGATAAACTTAATGCTTTAACTGTTCTTGTGCAAAATATGGCTTCAGGTACATCTTCATAAGCAAGGGTGTGTGGGATATGTGCATATGCTGGACATCCAACAGATATGTGTCCTACACTTCAAGATGACTCATAAGAGCAAGTAAATGCAATAGGAGAATATTCTGGGCAACCCTATAGGAAATATGATCCATATTTCAACACATATAATCCGGGGTGGCGAGATCATCCCAACTTCAGTTATGGAGCGAGGCAGCAAAATTCACAACAATAATTCCAACCAAGGCAACCACAACAGCCCTCTCAGCCAGCTCCTAAACAAGGTATGAGTCTTGAAGACATTGTTCATTCTTTAGCTAATAATGTGCAAGATATTCAGCAGCAGACAAAGAAATCAGATTCAAGAATTCAGAATTTGGAGACACAAATGAGCTAAATAGCACAATCTTTGAGTAGAATAGAGTTCCAAGGACGTTTGCCCTCACAAATCATAGAAAATTCGAGGTCAAAGACCTGGAACAGCCCCTACCCAAGGGAGAAAATTAGAAAAAGCAAAAGGGAGTAGAGAGAGAAGCAGAAATTGAGCAAAAAGTGCAGCCCACAGGTAAAAATTCAAAGCAGCCCCCTATTTTAGTTGTGCAGCCCCCATTTCCTGAAAAATTAGCTAAATCTAAAAAGGAAAAAGAGGAAAAAGACATATTTGAGACATTTCGTAAGGTTGAGGTAAATATTCCTTTGATCGATGCTATTAAACAAATACCAAAATATGCGAAATTTTTTAAAGATCTTTGTACTAACAAGAAAAAACAGGTTGGCTATGAGAAAATTACTGTGAATGAAAATATTTCAGTTGTTATTCAAAGAAAAATGCCAAAAAAATGCAAGGATAAAGGTATATTTGCTATTTCCTGTAAAATTGGTGATTTTATTGTTAAAAGAGCTATGTGTGATTTGGGTGCATCCATAAATGTCATGCCTAAATCTATATATACCTCTTTAAATGCTGGACCCTTAAAAGAAACAAGAATAGTCATTTAATTGGCAAACAGGTCAATAGTTTATCTTAAGTGATTATTAGAAGATGTGTTAGTTCAGGTGAATAGTTTGATTTTTTCTATTGATTTTTATGTGATCGACATGGATGATGAAGAAAATTCAGGTGACTCGGATGACATTTTATTAGGTAGGCCATTTCTTCAAACAGCTAGAACTAAAATTGATGTATACAAAGGTACTCTTACAATGGAATTTGATGGTGAAATAGTGCAATTCAATAAGTATGATGTTATGAAATATCCATGTGAGATGGCTTCTGTATGTGGAATTGATGTTATTGAACTGTTGACTCAAAAAGTGTTTGAAATGAGTGGGACTGACAAGTTGCAGGTTGCTTTAAATGAAAATGTTCATAGGGACGTGTTTGATGTAGTGGAAGAAGAGCTGAGTATTGAAGAGGAGTTACAGGAAGTAGTGATGGAGTTAGAAGCGTTGAGACCGATGGTATGTGATTCTAATCCTTTGGAATTAATCAGCACTAACAAAACGCTTTTGCCATCTGTGTTGCAGGCACCAGAATTGGAACTTAAGGTGTTACCCGATCATTTGAAGTATGTTTATTTGGGTGAGGAGAAAACACTCCCAGTGATAATTTCCAATAAGCTACAGCCCAAGGAAGAGAAGCTACTGATCCAACCTTTGAGAGAGCATAAAGAGGCAATTGGATGGACCATTGCCGATATAAAAGGCATAAGTCCCTCTACTTGCATGCACATGATCCATTTGGAAGAAGATATTAAGCCCATCAGGCAAGCACAAAGAAGGTTGAACCCACCAATGATGGAAGTGGTGAAGAAGAAAATACAAAAGATGCTGGATGCAGGAGTGATATACTCGATTTCAGACAGTAATTGGGTGAGTCCAGTCCAAGTTGTACCCAAAAAGACAGGAATCACGGTTGTGGAGAATGAGAATGGGGAGATGGTGCCCACCCGCGTCCAAAACGGGTGGAGGGTTTGTATAGACTACCGGAAGTTAAATGCCTCTACTAGAAAAGATCATTTTTCACTTCCTTTTATTGATCAAATGCTAGAAAGACTCGCTGGAAAATCTTTTTACTATTGTCTTGATGGTTATACAGGTTTTTATCAAATACCAGTGGTACCCGAAGACCAGGAGAAAATCACTTTCACCTGCCCCTTTGGCACATTTGCTTATCGTAGGATGCCATTTGGACTTTGCAACGCTCCAGGGACTTTTCAACGATGTATGGTAAGCATCTTTTCAGATTATGTTGAGAAAATAATAGAAGTCTTTATGGATGATTTTACGATCTATGGCAATTCCTTTCATGAATGTCTGTCTAATTTAATCAAGATTTTGAAAAGATGTTTAGAGTCAAATCTGGTCCTTAATTATGAGAAATACCATTTTATGGTAGACCAAGGATTGATTTTGGGTCACATTGTATCTTCAAAAGGCATAGAGGTAGACAAGGCTAAAATAGATGTTATACAATCTCTTCCTTACCCTACAAGTGTGCGGGAGGTTCGTTCTTTTCTTGGACATGCAGGTTTTTATAGACGCTTCATCAAAGATTTCTCAAATTGTTGCAAAAATATGTGGCATTCGAGTTCGATCAAGCCTGCAAGGATGCATTTGATGCACTAAAAGAAGACTGAACTCTGTGCCAATTATCCAGCCCCCTAATTGGGATTTTCCCTTTGAAATAATGTGCGACGCCAGTAATCATGTAGTAGGAGTTGTTCTTAGCCAAAGAATTGACAAAAATCCACATGTGATTTATTATGCTTCAAGAACATTGGATAGTGCCCAAAGCAACTACTCAACAATAGAGAAAGAACTTTTAGCTATTGTTTTTGCTTTAGAAAAATTTTCACAATATTGGTTGGGTACTAAAGTAATTATTTTCTCTGATCATGCAGCTTTAAGATATTTGCTGAAAAAGAAGGAAGCTAAACCCCGTTTAATCTGGTGGATTCTCTTACTACAGGAATTCAATCTTGAAATTAGAGACAAAAAGGGGTCTAAAAATTTAGTGGCTGATCATCTCAGTAGACTGTTGTTAAATGATGACGCATTGCCTATAAATGATGATTTTTCGGATGAACATTTATTTGCCATAGCAACTAACAGCCCCTGGTATGCTGATATCGTGAATTTCTTGGTTACAGGTGTTGTCCCTGAAAACTTTTCCAGATTTGAGAAGGATAAGCTGAAGAGAGATGCCAAATATTATGCTTGGGGATGAACCTTACTTGTGGAAATATTATTCCGACCAAATTATTCGATGGTGTGTCCCTGACAGTGAAGTGCAGTCTATCTTGCAATTCTGTCACTCCGAGACATGTGGAGGTCATTTTGGTCCTGAAAGAACAACTAGAAAGGTGTTAGAATGTGATTTGTTTTGGCCTCATTTATTTAAAGACGCGTATTTATATTGTAAGTCTTGTGACAAATGTCAAAGAACAGATAATCTCGGACACCGAGATCAAATGCCACTCGCACCTATATTAATCTGTGAAATATTTCATGTGTGGGGTATTGATTTCATGGGGCCTTTTCCATCTTATTTTGGAAATACTTATATTTTACTTGCAGTAGATTATATTTTTAAATGGGTTGAAGGTAAGGCCACAAGAACTGATGATGCCAAAACTGTGGTGAATTTTATCAAAAATAATATATTTTGCAGGTTTGGCACCCCAAGAGTGCTCATAAGTGACAGAGGGACACATTTTTTAAAAAAAAAACATGGATGCATTGTTGAAGAAGTATGGAGTTACACATCGATTATCGACTGCCTACCACCCCCAGACCAGTGGACAAGCTAAAATTTCCAACCGAGAAGTAAAATCTATACTGGAGAAGATGGTGAATCCGAATAGAAAGGACTGGAGTTTGAAGCTGGAAGACGCTCTTTGGGCTTACAGGACTGCTTACAAGACACCTATCGGTATGTCCCCCGTATCGACTGGTGTATGGCAAACCATGTCACTTACTGGTAGAGCTAGAACACAGAGCATATTGGGCTATAAAGCGATGCAACATGGATTTGAATGCAGCAGGTGAGAAACGTAAATTAGAGCTCCAGTAACTGGAAGAGTTAAGAAATGAAGGATATGAGAGTTCCAAAGTTTACAAGGAGAAAACAAAGATGTTCCATGATAAAATGATTTCTAGGAAAGAATTTCACATAGGACAGAAAGTTCTATTATTTCATTCACGTTTGAAATTATTTCTAGGGAAATTAAGGTCCAGATGGTTAGGACCTCTTGTTGTTATTAATGTTTTTGCTCATAGTGCAGTTGAAATACAGAGTTTGGAGAATGGAAAATTTTTTAAGATTAATGGTTATCGCCTCAAACCTTTTTATGATTGATTTGTAGCTGAAGGACATGAAGAAACTCAGCTGGCTTTGCCTATGGGAGAGGATTTACCCAGAAACGTCTAGCCAAAGACGTTAAAGAAAGACGCTTTTGGGAGGCAACCCACTTCTTAGCCTTGTTCAAGGCTAAGCTGCTACTATTTAGATTTAGTTTCAGTTTCATTCATTTTATTTTAATTTACAGCCTTCTTCTTCCTGTTTTCTTTCTCGTGGTTAAATTTATCTATCCTTGAATTCACAAATAAGTGTTGGTAAGCAATTGGCAATTTTGAGGATGGTAGCGTTGGACAATTTTTAGGGCATGTAGAATTTACTGGTTAAGGCAATCTAATGTCAATTTCATGAAAAATAAGACATTCATGGTGGTTTCAATGGATGGATCTTGAATTATTTGTTTTCCATGGTAGGCTCTTGTCAATTTATTCTGGGTTTTTAAATGCGTTTATTAGGTTATTTTGTTTGTACTTTATGGGCCTTTAACTTCAAATGAGTTTTCATTTTCACTAAATTGCATTATTTTAATTCACTTGAGTTATTTTCTTTTAACCCATTTTCTGTTTTTCCTTTTAACCTAATAGATTTACTAACTCCTTTTTAATTTTCACTACGCAGACCACAAAAGCAGCCGCCCACCACCGATCACCGCCGACCCCAACCCATCGCCGACCACGATCCGCCACCATCGCGCCAACCTCCGCCCCGCTCCACTAGCCCGTCGCCACGCTTCATCAGCCTGTCGTCGCGCGACCAACGGCCATGATCTCCTCCGTGGCCAGCCACCATCGGGCACCAACCAGTGAGCCGATCTTCTCGCCAGCAGACCCCCATCGTGCATCAGACCTCCCCGCGCGCAGACCCATCTGCCGTCATCGATCTCCACAGCACGCAGATCCCCATCGCTCATCAGATCTCCCTACGCGAATCACCACAACGCACAGTCGAGCCCAACCGCGAAGACACCCACGATCGACGCCCCCGACGGTGCTTCAACACATCCCGCTCCTCACCAGCCTCCACCGCGTGCGTCACACCATCGCGCACCGATCTCCACCGCAAACCCACCAGCAGATCCAGGCCCCCTTCCTCGCGCACGGATCCCTCCACCGACTCGACGATCAGCAACACCATCGAAGTTACCAGTCATCCACCGCCAACCACCAAGTTCCAGTAGTAGCAACCCCAAATAGAGCGACCCCAACACCAAAATAGGGCAGTTTCTTAGCTCCCTCTTTTTGTTTATTTTTTTTGTGCCACCCTTCGCCCTACGTTGTTGTGTCATTATGCATTGGAGACAATGCAAGGAGAAAGTGTGGGGGAGGGGTTTGATTTAAAAGTGTTTATTTTATGACTTTGCGTCGAAATTGTGATAAAAATTGCTTGTTTTGCTTGCTGCTTGATTTGAAGCTGATTTTGACGTTAATTTGAAGTTGATTTTGCTGCTGAAATTTTGCATCTAATTGGTTAGATATGTGTATATTTTAGTTAATGCTGAAAAATAATTATTTTGAAAAAAAATGTGCATATATAGGTTGATTTGCTACTTTGATGGTAATTGGTTGCTAATTATTGTGTAAATCTTGAGTTGTCCTGCTATTTTAGTACTTAATTGTTAGATACTTGTGCTGTAATTCTGTTTATTTGGTTGATTCTATGCAAATTTTTCGTATATCTACTTTTATAAAGTATTTTTGGTAACCGTTTTTAGCAGAATTGTGCATAAGTTTTGGGTTAGGTTTAATTTAGAGTATTCTGACTTTACCTGGAAATGGCTTAAATTGATGTATTGGGCATGATTTTTGTGCATAAATATTGTCTTCATCAAAATTTTATCATTTGTCCCCCTGTTCAATTATGCATCCCTCCTGTTCTTTAATATTTATTAAGCATCATTTACAATTCTAAGGAAAAGTATTTGTTTAAATCAATTTCAAAATCATTTAGTTTTTTATTCATTAATTTGTTAGGCAAATACAATTTATGGTAGTTTTAATTACCTTTTGAATTAGGAATGTCAAGGTTTAATTTTTAAGGTGGAATATAATTTTTGCATGTTTTAAAAATTGTTTTTTTGCATTTTAGAAACTTGTTGCAACCTTGTTGGACACTTGTTTGATATTGCAAAATATTTTAGATTGAAGGAACTAGTTATCAGGAATATATATATCGTGAAAAAAAAAGAGGTGAAATTGCAATAAATTTTACTCCGTTGTCCGCTTAAAAGGTGGTTATGAGTAGAGCTAGTAGCCGCTTTGAATTGTGTGATCTGAGTAACCGGGTGTATGCGGATCAGAACCGGATACTCTCGCGTAAAAAGGATCTCTACATTCATTGTAAGCATTTTGATCTTTCTTAGGCTAGAAAAACCGGGTGTATACGGGTCAGAACCGGGTACTTTCGCGTCCACTACAGTCTGAGTTAAGTTAAAAAAAAAAAACAAAAATATATATATGAAATAAATTTCCTGATTTTTCTAGTCTCTTCATCTAATAAAAAATGTGACTTTTGGTGTCTAATTTGGTTTGATAAGTTCTCTTTTATGCATTGATATTAATATTTAAGTGAGATAATTCTTACATGACTTAATGTTTACAAACCTTGCTGTTTCTAGTTTGAAAAGGTAGTTGAGAAATCCATGTTTTGATATGGTTTTGTGGTAAATTATTTTGGACTTCTATATCTATCTTGCCTTGCATTTTGATTTATTTGGAACTTATGGGATTGGAATTTGACTTTTGGGTGAATGAACTTTTGAAATGATTGTAATTGAAGTTTAATTTATGCTTGAGGACAAGCATGGGATAAGTGTAGGTGAATTTGTTAAGTGCCTAATGTTGCATGTTTTAGCATGTTTTTTCTCACTTTATTGCACTTAATTTTGGCTTAAATTAGTATTTTTTACTTGTTTTGTGATTTTGGTCATTGTAGGGTCAAAGTGGTAGAAAGGAAACAAATTGAAGATAAATGGAGTGAATTTGGAACAGCCATGAAAGTTTAAGGAATTTATAAGCAAAGAGCTGATTTTGAGTTTAGACTTGCCCAAGGCCAAGGGGCAAAGGTAAGGAGCTGCCTTGCCCAAGGCTAATAGCTAAGATGCAACAGCAAATGTCAGTTTTCATATTTAAAGCCCGAAGTTGCTCTAGCCGTCAGCTTTTCTCAGTTTGATTTTTAGGGATAATTAGGTTGTAATTAAGGGGATAATAGGCAGTATTTTTAGGAGGATAATATTACATTTAATATTTGTAATTTATTTTCAAAGTTTGGATATGATTTGATCACCTTTCTAACTTATCTAGGTTTTATTCCTATTTAGCTAGGGAAAAATATGAATAGTGATATCTCTTCGACTTGTTTTTCATTTGCGTTTTTCTCAAGGTTGTAACAGGAAGTATATTTTTTTTATTTTATTTTGTGAATTTTCATGGCTATGTGTGGCTAAGCACTCTTGTTCTAGTTAAAGATTAATTCAAAGCTAGGTTCTAATTCACCGTGAGATTGCTATGCTTGTTTATTGTTCTTAATTTCATATAATGTTCATGTTATTTACTGAAATTTAGAGAAATCATATCTCGATTATTATTTATTTTATGTTCAATGAGACGCTGTTGTTCATTTAATTAAATAACATACTGCTAGTTGAGTTTACTAAATCCGTAATTGTTTAGTAAAGTTAACAATAAGTGGAAATCAGTATTACTTCCTCACAAGGGCTGTTATATTGAGTAAATGCATGATTTGGTTTAAATCGGTCTAGCGTGAGCTCGGTTGGCTTAGTTTAGGTCTTTCTATTTCTTAATACTGTCAATAAATTAAATTCTTGCGCGTGTTTAGGGTTATTTATTGGCTAGGAGTCAATTACAATCTTACTTGATTAATTCATTAATACGAAAATATTAGGTCGGGAGCGCGAAACCGACGACTATAACTGGCCCATTATTTGGTTTTTAGATTTATTCTGTGATCGGTTGAGTTAATCCTGTGCTAGGAATATCTTTAACTGGAATTTATCATCTATTGGATTTCTTTTGATCAATTTACTGCTTGTTTATTTATTTTTTTAAATTCAGCATTTGATAGCTTTTATTTTATGAAAACCCCCCTTTATATTTTTATTGTTAAAATTCTGGTTATTTGAAATTAATTCTGTGCTAATTTCTGTGGATTCGACCCTTTCTTGTCCTATTTACAATTTAATTAATAGGATAATTGAGTTATTTATTTTTAGTGGCTTCGACACCCATCAAGAATTGAGTTGTTTTTAATATTAGATAATTTTGGATGGTAGGATAAGAGAAAAGAGAAAAATAGTTTTTTTTTTTATATATTAGATATAATTATCATTATAAAATAAAATAAGTGATATTTTTGTCTAAAAAAATACTAAATCTGATGCCCTTAAAAGTTAAAAATTACAATTTCTGAAAAGTTTTAATTTCTACTTTTTTCTAATAAAAGATTTTTTCACTTTTTACAAAATTAATTTTTCTAAAATCAGTATTTACCAAATACCTATTTTTATCTTATAATCAAATTTTCATCAAATAAGCAGTTTTTTGGTCTTTTAAAAGTAATGCCAAACATAGCCTTAAAAGCATTCAACCCCCTAATTTACATTTATATAGTTTAGCTCATATTAACATTACTCATATTCATTTATATTATTTAAATAAACTTTATTCATTCTTTCATCTTATCTATATATGCATAAATTTTATATTCATATCTCCTTTAAATAATTTCCAATGCTCTCTTAACCTTATATTAACATTTTCTTATTATTTCACTAACATTATTGATAACACAGCAAATATCATTTGCTCTAAGACTCATTCAGCCGGCCCACTCAACTGGCAAGGCCTAAGGCCTAACAACCAAGAGTAGCAGACACGAGCTCCTAGGCAGCGCACATGCCCGATCGGCTGATGTGACCGCCAGTCCCATCAGCCGCCTGACACAAGGCAGCGCCCATGCCTACCACCTGCTCCCTTTCATGTCACCGAATACCTACTCTGACAACCAGTAATCACTCCCCAGGTATTCAAGTGCCCCTCAATCATCTCATATAAATAACCCAGCCAACGATGGCACCAGGTATTGAATCCCCAACATTCTATCTCTAAAAGCACTTTCTCTCTCTAAGCTACTAACTTAAGCTTCGGAGTGCTTACGTCTGGTCCGACCGGGCACTTCTTATTGCTGGGTTTTCTCATCCGATCGGCTCGCCCTCTCTTCTTCAGATAAATATTTCTTAGGCTTTATCATTTGGTGCTTTCATTGAGAGCATGGCGAACTCACGATCCAACGAGAACACGACCCCCATGGACCTTGATCATGACGATAATGTTCGTGCCAGATCATGCACCTCGAGAAGGAGGGAAGGGCCCATCAGGTCCCCTACGAGGACCAACCTCCTTCCCGAATTCAATGAAGCCACCATGAGGCAACCTGAGGATACCCCTGTCACTGTGAGAGACATGCGCGCTATCCTCAACTATTTCACTAAAAGCATCGTCCAAACGCTCAAGAAGGGTAAGATGCCAGCCACTTCTGAAAAAGCCTAGGAGGAATACCTCGCGGGCGAAGACTTCAGAAGGAATAGAAATAAGGGAATCATCATTAATGAGCCTCGAGTTCAGGGAGCTTGAAGGGGCGCAGTCAGAATCCCGGGAAGGCATGACAAGGGGAAGCAGATGATATCCACAAACAGGGGCTCCCCTTACACCAGCAGGTCCGTCACTCCCTCCATAAGGGATGACTTGTCCTATATGTGTACTCCAAGCCGTAGCCACATGAGAAAGCACAAAGACGAGTCCTCGCTACGACCCTGAGTAAAGAGGATCAATGGCTCAAGCAGAAACTCAAGCAGCTTGGCTTTCTCGCGCCTAAGAGAGGTGCCTTCGAAGAAAACACATGCGGGAATATTGCCTCCCCATTTTGCAGAGAAATCACTGACGCTGAGCTCCCTCCCAAGTGGAGAGATGTGGTCATGAAAAGGTACACGAGTAAGACCGATCCTACCACTCACTTGGCTGAGTATTTGACCAAGGTTCAGGTCTACACCTATGATGAAAGGATAGCCTGCAGGGTTTTCCCCACCACTTTGGGAGGAGATGCATTGACATGGTTCCACGAGCTGCCTCTGGGATCCATTACATCGTTTAGACAGCTAAAGGAGCTGTTCACCACGAGGTTCATCGTACAAACGCGTGCACCTAAGACGGTGAACGACTTGTGTAACCTTAACCAAAGAACCGATGAAAGTCTGCGAGACTACATTGACAGGTTTCAGGCTACCATGTCCGAGGTGAGAAACGTCAATGTAGAGATGGCGACTAACGCCTTAATAGGGGGCATCACTGACCGTCCACTGTTCGAATCACTCACAACAAGACCCCCATCCAGCTTCGCCGAACTCATGGAGAGGGCTAGACAACACATCCAATTGGATGACGCCCTTAGGTCCAACAGGGGAAGAAGGACCAGCGTATTGGACCGGCTGCAACATCCGGACGGTCGCTCTTTCCACAAAGCTTCCGCCCCCGATTAGACAACTAGAAGCCCAGACGGAGCTGCCAGTTCCAGAAATCCAGGCCAGAGGAAAGGGGCGGGACGAGACCGGTCTACGCGTTCAGACGATCGACCCGAAAGAACATACACCACCCTCAATGCTACCCCGACCGCGGTGCTAATGTGGATAAAAGAGAAGCACCGCCAAGTCAACTGGCCCAGGGACCTGTCCAAAAGAAGCAGGGCTGCGAGGGATCAAAATAAGTACTGCGAATTCCACAGAGACGTCGGTCATTTAACCGATAGTGCACTTCGCTCAAAAAGGAGATTGAAAGGCTAATATGCCGCGAAGCCCTCAAAAGGTTTATAGGCCAGGCCAGAGGGGATGATCCCTGTAGACAGCCAAAGCCTCGCAGGGACGATCCTGACTCAGACGACGATGAGTGCAGGAACCTAAGAAACGTCGACCCGAGCAGGCCATATGCCGAGGTAATAAATGTGATCACCGGAGGGTCATCTTACGGAGAGGATCTCTCCAAAAAAAGAAAGGGGAAAGGTGTCTACCTCTCCCACCAGGCCGAGCAGCCTGCCTCAGTCACCATATCCAGTGAAGACGTACGAGACGTCATGTTTCCCTATGAGGATGCTCTCGTTGTAAGAGTTCGGATTAATAACTTCAACGTCAAAAGAATTCTGGTGGACAATGGCAGCGCTGTTAATGTCCTAACTCTCCAGGCTTACCGAACGATGGGACTCCCGATCGAAGAGCTGAAGCCGAATGCCATGCTACTGACTAGGCTGGGCAATGCCACTATCCCGGTAGTGGGATCGGTAGAGCTTTTTGTCGAGCTAGGCCAAAAGGCAATCGCTCACGTATGTAAGGTAATTTTTATGGTTATTGACATGACGTTTGCCTATAATGCCATCTTTGGCAGACCACTGCTCTTCCAGACCGGAGCCGTTAGCTCTATCCGCTACATGGTGATGAAGATCCCAACCACAGGAGGCGTCACCATCTTGAGAGGCGACCAAAAGGCATCCCGAGAGGCTTATATCACCATGATAAAGCAACAGCGAGAAGCAATGGTCGTAGAGCCCGGCCTCGAGCAGCCAGAGCAGGCGGCAAGGCCCAGGATGGACCCTGTCAAGGAGACAAAAATGAGGGCGCTAAATAAAGGGAAACATGTTCAAGTCGGGACCAGCATGGATAAAGAAACGGAAGAAGCCATCATGCAGGTCTTGAAGATAAATCAAGCAACCTTCACTTGGAAGCCAGAAGACATCCCTGGCATAGACCCCAAGGTGATCACCCACAAGTTGAATGTGGACCCAAATTATCCTCCGGTCCGACAAAAGCTAAGGAGGCATGCACCCGACCGGAGGAAGTTCATTTCTGAAGAGGTGGATAGGCTACTTAAGACCGGAACAATCCGAGAGGTATATTATCCCAAGTGGCTGGCTAATGTGGTTCTGGTCAAGAAAAAGTCAGGTAAGCTGCGAATGTGTGTAGACTTTACTGACCTTAATAAGGCATGTCCCAAGGACAGCTATGCCCTGCCCAGCATAGGCCAGTTGGTGGACGGCACCGCAGGCCACGCCATCTACTCTCTTCTCGACGCATACGCCGGCTACCACCAAATCCTGATGTGGCTCTTGGATCAGGAGAAAACCAGCTTTATTACAGATGACGGGACCTTTTGCTACAAGGTGATGCCATTCGGCCTGAAGAATGCTGGGGCCATGTATCAGTGTCTTATGAACAAGATCTTCAAAGACTAGATCAGGCAGACTGTCGAGGTCTACGTAGATGATATGATCATCAAAAGTCGAAGCCCCGAGCAACACCCCGCCGATCTAGAGAAAGTTTTTGACACTTTGAACAAATTCCAGATGAAACTCAATCCCGAGAAGTGTGCCTTTGGGGTACCATCAGGAAAATTTTTAGGATTCCTAGTCTCCCAGAGAGGGATTGAGGCTAATTCAAAAAAAATCAGGGCTATCCTCGAGATGCAACCCCCCAGGAACATAAAAGATGTCCAGAAGCTGAACGGAAGAATAATAGCTTTGGGACGATTCATCTCCTCCTCAGCCAAGCGCTGCACTCCCTTCTTCAAAAAGCTGAGGAAGAGTGAAACCTTCATCTGGGGGGAAGACTGCCAACAAGCCTTTGAAGAACTGAAGGCATTCCTCACCAACCCACCGCTGCTTAGCCGGCCAATACCAGGTGAAAATCTATACCTTTATTTAGCCACCTCTAAGGAAGCTGTTGCAGGTGCCTTGGTCCGAGAGGAAGGAACTCAACAGCTGCCTGTGTACTACGTCAGTGAAGTACTTAGAGGTGCAGATTTAAGGAAGGGGCCGGTTGAGCAGCTCATTATCGCCCTCATGATGTGTGCAAGAAAGCTGAGACCGTACTTTGAGGTGCACACAATTGTCGTCCGATCGGGTCACCCGCTTAGAAGGATTCTCCAGACCCCCGATCTGGAAGGCAAAATAGTGGGATGGGCAATTAAGCTACAGTCCTGGGATGTGAGATACGAGCCCAGAAAGGCAATAAAGGCCCAGGCTTTGGCAGATTTCGTCGCTGAATTTGCAGGTGAGGAACCACAAAGTCAGCCCAAGCTACAAAATTGGGAAATGACGGTGGACGGCGCAGCAAATGACACTCGAGGAGGTGTGGGCATAGTAATAAAAGGTCCCCTGGGCATCACAATAAGGTACGTAATAAAGCTCAATTTTAAAGCTTCCAATAATGTAGCAGAGTACGAGGCGCTCCTTCAAGGGCTGAGACTGCTTCACGCAATCCGACCGGAGTCAGTAGCCATCAGGAGTGACTCCCAACTGGTAACCAGTCAGGTTCTTAGGACCTTCGAAGCCAGAGAAGCCACTATGATCCAGTACCTAGCCAAGGTCAAAGCTGCCTTCGCAAAACTCGAGGAAACTGGGTCAGAATGGGCGCTCCAGAAAGTGCCAAGAGACCAAACATCAGAAGCCGATCGGCTAGTAAAGATGTCTGCCTCTGTCGTTGTCGACCAGACTTTCTCCTCCCTAGACGAGCCGAAAATGATGGAGATCGACCA
This sequence comes from Excoecaria cochinchinensis, assembly GCA_947683425.1. Taxonomy (NCBI): domain Eukaryota; kingdom Viridiplantae; phylum Streptophyta; class Magnoliopsida; order Malpighiales; family Euphorbiaceae; genus Excoecaria; species Excoecaria cochinchinensis. The sequence goes on from CANTUQ010000073.1 coordinate 1,842,800, forward strand.
AGAGGATGAAACCTGGATGAGCCCAATCAAGCGGTACCTCCAAACAGGTCGGCTGCCCGAGGACAGAGATGAAGCTTGAAAGGTATCACGAAAATCCCTTAATTACTCCATCATTAACGGTGATTTGTACAAGAAAGCTTTCAGCCACCCTTGGCTCAAATGCGTGACGGAGGAAGAGGGCGATTACATCCTCAGAGAACTCCACGAAGGTATATGCGGAGCACACGAGGCAAGCAGAGCTATGGCAAGAAAAGCCCTCCAGACGGGATACTACTGGCCCAGCATGCTCAAAGATGCCCAAGAAAAAGTGAGAAGGTGCCCGCACTGCCAGGTACATGGGAGGATCATAAGGCAACACGGGGCAGACCAACAACCGATCGGGATTGCTTGGTCGTTCGATCAATGGGGGCTGGATATCCTAGGACCTTTTCCCCAAGGCAAAAAGCAGATGAAGTTCCTCATAGTAGTGGTAGATCACTTCTCCAAATGGATTGAGGCTGAACCTGTAGCCACTATCACAGCCGAGAGGGTCAAGAGCTTCATTTGGAAAAATATCATCTGCAGGTATGGCTTACCCAATGTTTTTATTGCAGATAATGGCAAGCAGTTCGACAGCTCCACTTTCAGAAACTTTTGCCAAGGCTTAAACATCAAATTAAAGTTCACATCAGTCGCTCATCCCCAAAGCAATGGAATGACCGAGGTCTCCAATCGGACCATCCCGAAAGGGTTAAAAAAGCGACTGGGTGAAGCAAAAGGCAACTGAACTGAAGAACTGGAGAGTGTCCTGTGGACGTACAGAACTTCGCCCAGGACAGGCACTCATTAAACGCCATTCTCCCTCGTCTACGGCTCCGAAGCAATGATACCTGTAGAGGTCGGCCTTCCCTCTTACCGATCGGCGCTCTATTTCGAATAGAAGAATGTTGAAGAAAGACGCCAAGACTTAAATATGATAGAAGGAAAGAGGGAGGATGATTACGCCAAGATCGCTGCCTACAAGCAAAGAATTGCTAGGTACCACAATGCTAAAGTGAGTTCAAGAACTTTCAACGTCGGTGATCTGGTGCTCAGAAAGGTAGACTTAGGGTCGGGAAATGCCGGGGTGGGCAAGCTAATGCCAAATTGGGAGGGACCCTACGAGGTCTCCAAAGTCTTAAGCCCGAGCACTTATAGGCTCCGAACTATAGAAGGGCAAGATGTCCCCAGAAGCTGGAATGTTGAAGTACTCAAAAAGTACCATCTCTAATAATGTATTAGAACTTGGTAATTGCCTGATTAATAAAGAGGTTCTTTCTTTCACCCCTGTTCAAATTATGCATGATATACAATTATGCTGTTTGTCCATTTACAAGATGAAGATCTCTGTTAGGATTGACTAGGATGATCTCACCTCCCTAAATCTGTCATGATGGAGGATCTGACCTCCCCAAGTGTTTGTATTATGGACGATCTCACCTCCCTAGCTCGATTATGCAACCTTTATGCAACTTTACGAGTATTGCCTAGCTCGATTATGCAACTTTTATGCAACTTTATGAGTATTGTCTAACTCGATTATGCAATTTTCATGCAATTCTACGAGTACCACTCAGCCCGATTATGCAATTTTTATGCAACCCGAAGGGCTCATGCACCAGGTTCGACACCCGCTCCGAACCAAAAACGCAAAGGTCGGTTAGCTTATCCGCTAAGTCGGACGCCCCGATCCGAAATTGCGCGGACTGTCCCGATCCGATAGGGTCGACGATGCTCCTAATCCAGATTGAGCCAAGCGGCCACTGGACTTGAAGGTCACTCCAATTCAGGAAGTACCCAGCTTTATTGAATTATTTCACAATACCAAGTTATATGCACTTTAGTGAACTTTGCAAAATTCATGCAATTTTTTCAGAGATTTGCGAATGCCCGGTCAAAATTGCAACTTACGCGAAACAAAGATAAATAGCAAAGAATATATTATTCATTAAAAAACAAAAACAAAAACATCATACAACTTGTACACATATACAACTTCTAATCTAAGTCTCTATATCTACAATCTCTATTGCTTCAGGAGGCTCGGAGGGTGTCTCTACATTTTGATTGGGTAAAGCCTGGGAAAGGTCGGCAGAAGGATAAGAAGGCTTAGCTACCCCTTCGGAGATAGCCTCGGCGGGCGAAGGCACATTGACTTCAGCCTCGGGTGGCGCGTCTCTCTGAGCCTAGGGCAAAGAGACCTGCTCGGAAGCTCCCTCTCTAGGAGCATCCCCTTTATCGTCACTGGATGGCGGATCAGGCAAGGCTGTAGGGTCCTCCATCCAGTTGAGGTCGGCATCAGGGAAGCGTTTCCCAGCTTCATGGATCAGCCGCGATAGCAACTTCACCTGAGCCTCGGCCATTTGATCAAGCAGCTGCTCCTCTCGAGAGGCGAGTCCCTCTTCAAACTTCCTCCCCCAGGTGGCCTCCTTGTTCGCCAGAGTGGCGCAAAGACGATCACACTCTGCCACAGCTTGATCCCTCTCCTCTAGAGCCTTAGCCTTTTCAGCGCTTAGATTTTTACATTCTCCGCCCAACCTGGTCGCCTCTTCCTCAAATTTTTGACACTGAGCACTATCGGCTGTCAGGCGTGCCACTTCACCCTTAAGACGATCGGACTCAGCGAGCCTTGACTTCAGCTCCTCAGCATGGCGACTGGCCTCTCTCCTCACGACCACCACCTCCTCCCGAAGGCCGGAGACCTCCTTTTGAAGACCTGACACCTCCAGGCGAAGTGTGGAGTTTTCTCGATGATCGGAGTCCCATTGAGCGGCCGCCTCTCCCCTCGCCTTCCCAGCCTCCCTCGCCCTGGCCTCAGCAAGGCCACCAATGCTATGTAGGCGCTAGCCCCTTCTAATGAGCTGCAAAAGGGAAAGAACAATCTCAAGCAAGAGAAGAATTTGCCATAAGAGGCAACAACAACCAAGCTGGCCAAATCTTACTTCCAAAGCTTGCTGATTGAACGTACTCCACTCCCGAGCAAGCGAACCAGGGTCCCCCATGGCCTTGTAGTCATCCTCTTGGAGAATACCCCGGCAGAGATAACTGGCAACTGTTTTGTTGCTCGTTGACCAGTCATTACCAAAGTTCTCCTTCAAGAAGTCCTGCAATGGCACAGGTCGCCTATCCGTTCGTCGAGGTGGATCGCTCGGCACGACAGCCTTGCCTTTACTAGCTACAGCAGCTTGTCTCTTTGAGGCCTCTTCAACCTGCCTCCTCTCGGCCTCGGACGATCGGGATTGCCCCTCTTGGGTTGTCTCCCTCAGAACTTGCAGGTCAGGAAGAGGGACGTCTCCAGACCCTTCCTCCTCCTCCTCCGGCTCGTTTCCGAGTATAACTCTCCGTCGGTGGGGGGGGGGGGGGGCTGGTCTACCACTTTAGGACCCACGAACGAAGGAGCTATTTCGACTGGAGCTTAGCGGGTTGATGTCACAGCGACTGTTGAGGGAGGAGCAACAGAGATTGGGACAGCGACGATCGGGATACCAGACGAAACACTCTGCCGCAGTTTCTGCACCTCAGAGGCAGGCAAGAGCTTCCGCCTTTTCCTCTCCTCTTTGGCTTTTCGCTCGGCCTCCCTTTTAGCAACAGCCCAGCCAAGGATGCACTGGGACATGTCATTTTCACCAGCCATTTCAGCTGCAAACAGACAATAAACAAGATAAGTTTCTCAGACCGAAAATTCGCGTCTCACGTAAATCAAATGCAATGCATGACTGATGCATAGTGATAATGTTTTCTCCCCGATCCTAATGCTCATGTTCTGCATTCTCAGCGTCTTCAAAGCTGGAAGAGCCAAACAGCGTGGTCAGGAGAAAGCTGGACTGATAGGGCTCTCCATGCCTGCTCACGGTGTCCATCAGCTTCTTAATATTGCCCTCATACATGGGCTGACCGGCTGCTAGGTCCTTCAAGATCTCGGCTCTAGCCGATCGGGTGAGGCGCACCCCAAATCCGCCCTTCATCCCGACCAGAAAGTATCTCTCCTTGTACCCCTTCATCGAGGTGGGGATGAACATTAGTTTCTTCTTTGGGCGACTGGTGAAGAAGTATTCCGTCCCATCGCTCCGACCCGATATGTAGAAGAAATGGGTGAAAAGGTCCAGAGTTGACGCCACCCCCTCTATTTTGCAGAGGATTTTAAAGCACGCCACCGACCTCCGCCACTTCGGATGCAACTGATTAGGGGCGATCCCATACCCCTCCAATATCGCCATCTCGAAGGCGCCTAGCGAGAACCTCAGGCCTGCATCTAAACTCCAGAGGTGGCAAATGAACCACTCGTTGCCAAAAGGTCCATCTGTCACCGCCATCGATTCTGGGCAGGTCGCCACGGATACGTCATCGAAAAAGCCGTATTTGGAGGGGATTTCAGCCACCTCCCCGGCGGTCAATCGAAAGTGTAGCTCGACGGCTGGTTTGTTCTCATACCCATCCAAAAAACTCTTGTCTAGCACATCACCACTGCTGGAAGCCATCTTCAACAAGCGAGAATGGAGGAAAGGTGCAATTATCTAACTTCTAAATGGAGTGGATGCAGAAAGAAAGTGAAAGGCGAAATGAAGCAGAAAGCAAAGAGGAAAAATTACTTACTTGATAAAAGGGACTTAAGAAATTTGAAGAAGAAGCAAGGGATGATTGCGGAAATCTGGGAGTTGAGAAGGATTTTTGGCAGAGTTTCGCTAGGGATTGCAAAAGTAAAAAGGAAATTCTTTTGAAATCCCCTATTTATAAGCCAGATCTTCCGGAGCACGCCAACCGTCGCGCCACTAGAAGAGCGCCACGTGTCAAAAGGCATTATGACTGTAAGCAGAACGAAGTGTCACCCTTGGAGCACGCGCGACATTAAATGGAAACAGCTGTCCAAGCAGGCGCGACTCTTCAGAAAAAGCGCCTCACAGTTTCAAAAATCCCGCCAACGCGCGTCTTCGGATCGAAAAAATTCAAAAGGCAAATTCATGCTCGATCGGACCTATTGAGGGGGGGACAAGTGAAAACACAGCAAATATCATTTGCTCTAAGGCCCATTCAACCGGCCCACTCAACTGGCAAGGCCCAAGGCCTAACAACCAAGAGTAGCAGACACGAGCTCCTAGGCAGCGCACACGCCCGATCGGCTGATGTGACCGCCAGTCCCATCAGCCGCCTGACACAAGGCAGCGCCCATGCCTACCAACTGCTCCCTTTCATGTCGCCGAATACCTACTCTGATAGCCAGTAATCACTCCCCAGGTACTCAAGTGCCCCTCAATCATCTCATATAAATAGCCCAGCCAACGATGGCACCAGGTATTGAATCCCCAACATTCTATCTCTAAAAGTACTTTCTCTCTCTAAACTACTAACTTAAGCTTCGGAGTGCTTACGCCTGGTCCGACCGGGCACTTCTTATTGCAGGGTTTTCTCATCCGGTCGGCTCACCCTCTCTTCTTCATATAAAGATTTCTTAGACTTTATCAATTATCATTATTTGTTTTCTTACATCAATATTATGATTATTTACAATTTTAATATAAACTTTATTATTACCATTTGTATTCTAATTGCTATTGACACTAATATTTCCATTAATATTACTCTTACTATTTATTATCTTTACATACTTGTTCTATTTTTATTATTTATTAAATACACCTAATTTCTCTAATTTCATTTAACATCATGTAAACTTAAATTTCCTTTTAATCCTTTATTGAACAATAACATTGCCAATTTGCAATTTAATACCTATATTTTCATTTATTTACTGTTATATTCTTTATTTGTCTATTAATTACCACTTATCATTACCTAATTATTTCTTTCACACTTAATTCATTCTTGATAATGTAAAATTTCTATTTAACCTGTATATTTTATTTTACTTTCATGCTTAATTACTTTTTAAACATTTATTTAATTAGTCTCTTTCCCATACTTTACCACAATTATTACTTTTCCTTAACAATTACACTTATTAATTATAATTCCTATTACAATACAATTTAGTCCTTTATTTTCACTATAATTACAATTATGACTATTCTTATTTACTTTCACATTACTTATCACTTATCATGTAAAATTGTCATTTAGTCCCTAAATGTCATTCTTTTATACTAAATTACCTTTTTAGTCTATGTATCACTGTCATTCGCTTAATTTACCATTTTATCCTTATTTCTTATACATATTTACGATTTAACCCCTTTTCATTTCATTTCCCTTATCAATACTTATTTACTCATTTTATTTCATTTTCACTAATTTGCCCTAGTATTAATCCGGTAGAAATCTCCAAATCGAATACACGGGAAGTGCACCCCACAGGTCCATTACACTTTAGGGTGACCATTTCTATGGCTATAATTTTACATTGCTTCATTCATTTTATGGAATGAAACAAATGCAATAAAATAATTTTTGTGACACATATACAACATAATCATATAATAACTATTACAAACGAACGCATTTAGTAATTTAATTCAAACATGTCTACAACAAAACTTAAAAATAAATGAAAATAATAGAATTTTTCAAATAAAAATATATGATTATACAAAGAACTATAATCTTTAAAACAATATGTAATTTTAAGTAACAATTTGACAATTACCTTATAATGCATGATTATATAATACATAAATAGCAATAATATATGATCAAGAAATATGTTGTCTAAGTGACTTTACAACAATTGGGGTATTCAATGGAAAATAATTTATAAACATGTAATTATTTTATCAAAAATTATATTTTCAATGAAATAGTATTCGATCTTCAGGTCGATACAAAATTTTAATTTTCAATATTTGTTAAAATATTTCAAACTCTTCAAGAGTTCCAATAACAATCAAAATCATAAATAAATTATGATAATATGCAACATTATAATACTTCAAAATCATACACATAAAATTTAATACATATTTGTATTAAACAAAAATTTTCAAAAATATTTATATATGCTTCAAGTATGATAAATCATTCAGTATTTTTTATGTAATAATTTCATTATCAAATAGGCAAATAGCATCAATTATTTACATATTAACATATTGCCAGAGTGATAAATATTTTAAAATTATTGCGTGATAAATACTTTAAAATTATTGCATCCATATCTATTATAATAAAATATATCTCTTCATAATAAATGTCAATTCATTACAATAAATGTCATAAAATAAGTCATATTTTATGACTTTATTATACATTGCATGAATATCATGTGTACTCATTGGAATCATATTTTTCAATATTTGAACTACAAGTCCAAAAATTCATATTATAGAATTAAATGCAATTAGCATATGTATTTTTCAACAAATTTAATTTTAAGATCCTCAGTATGTTGAAAATATCAACATCAAAAATATTGTCGACAACTTCATCTATTTCCGTTCCTTTCAATGACATAACTTATTGAGATCTCTTATTTACTTTCAAGTACTTGAACCACTTTCGGGGTTTTGAAATTAGTTACGTCATATGTCTCTTCAGGAGTATATGCCTCCATAATATGACCATATTGATTTATTTGCTCCTTGTTATTCAAAAAATTTATTTTTATTTGCAACCGAATAATTTACCCTATAAAGCAAATTGTCTTACTAAGACATTACTTTGAATTGGAGCATTTGCAGCCGATACACATGAGATTCAATAAATCGTTACACACTAACAAATATATTAGCATCATAATTTGAACTTCAGGTTCATAATATGAGGATCTAAATTACACGTAATGTATTTATTGTTATATTTTTCAGCTGCTTACTTCCCCTGGTATTAGAAAAACTATTGAATCAAAATGCAATTTTTAACTAAAAATTGCAATAGAGGAATTTAATGATATTTATTGGCATAACGCATGTAAGTATTGCTTCAAGCAATAATATCCCTATATAAAAATAGGAATATTGTTGTTCTCTTAAAAATATCTTACAATTAATCAGAGGTATTTAATAAATATTTTTGCTAGACCTTTGAGTATAAATATGTACATCGGGCATATAACAATCATTTACCTGCGATATATGATCACTAACATTATCAAGAAAAATGTCTTGATTTCATTATCTGGAAGTTGTGCACTTAATTTAAATAATCTTACAAACTACAGGTTGTGAGTTGATAATAAACACACATGTTACCATATTATCGATGCATTTCTCAAAAATCATGAAACATTTGAATGGTTAACATGGTGAATAGTGAGTCCACATATATTATCTTTATTTATTCCAGAATGAAGGAAATTCAGTCCCTTTATTAGTTAGTGATACTTTAATAATATTTTTTTCAGAACAAATAGCTTATGAGAATTTATTAAATTGAATTAAAGAAACTTCTGGTTCTTTAATACATATGAATTCTCAATAATTTATGCATTATAATTATTCGGGATGGTCAAGCCGGTCATGCTAAGTAATCATTGTCATTCAATTAGTAAACTTCAGGTTTCAGGTTCACTACTTTTATTATATTAAATATTTATATCAATTGATAAACATCAAATTTTCTAATATTAATATCAATTAGTCAGTAAACTTCGAGTTTACTAATATTTATATTTATCAATAAACTCTGAGTTTACTGATATTAGTATTAATTAATTAGTAAACTTTAGGTTACCAATATTTGTATAAAAGTTAGTAAACTTCGGGTTACTAATATTTCTATTTATTAGTAAAATCAAATAATTTTCAAGAGTATTTTTTCGATACAAATATTGTCATATATATATTTCAATATTCTAATCTCAATCTGAAAATAATATCCATTTCAGCAAATATCTTTTAAAAATCAATAAATTTTTTTGAGAAATATTGAAAAATAATATATTTCATAACAAATGGTATGTGGGTAATGGCATTACAACTCTTTAGCAGCCTTCAAATAATTGTATTACTCATAACAAAAAAATTATACAATTCATTATATCATAGCTCAATGTATAATCAATTTACTTGATTCGTGAAAATTAGAAATAATTCAAAATTTACGGATTAAATTTACGTACCGTCTAATTCTTAAAAATTAAAATCTTGATTCCTTCAAGCCGTATTGTAGTAAACCACCGGCTTCCAATTATCAAAATTTATAGTAGATATTCGATCGTGCTGATAACGTATTATAAATAAAAGTAAAATCAAAACAGAAATAAAAATGAATGAGAAATATATATTTTCTGACAATTTTATTATATCCTTTTAATACCTCACAACTACTATATTTATAGGAATAAATACCTAGTAATAGAATTTGATTAGAAATATAATACTAGTAGACTTAGAGTATAATTAGGACTAAAAATAGTCATCAAATAGAAATATTCCAATATTACACAACAATTTTGTAATATTTTTGTTAATTTAAATTCAACCCCTTGCAAGCTTTAAAACAAAATTATTAATATTAAACTAAAATTTATTAATTATTTTATATTTTTATTTATCTAGTGTCATAATTTATGCCACTTTGTGGATGTAATTTCCAGGTTATCAAACATGACTCATGAAGCGTAAGGATTACTGTAGATAGCACCTTCAAACAATCAGATATTGTACATTACACCCTTGAACTATTTTATTTTTTTGAACTGACCTCAAAAATATTAATTATTTCTCCGGTTGTATTATAATTTTTTTTTGGCTTAACATGCAATTTTGCTTCTAAATTCGGATAAAAAGGGCAATTTTATTTCTTATATATAAATTAATATAATCTTACTTTTTATGTTTTAAAATTTAAAGAAATTTATTCATTTTTATATCGCGTGTCAAGATATAATTAAAAATAAAAATTCTTTTAATTTTAAAATATAAAAAATAATATTACACCAATTAAAATATTAATATTACGAGTAAAATTGCATTTTTTTACGAAAGATTTTGGCCAAATGATAAATTTCCATTGTATTATAATTACAAAATGGTAATAAAACTTTACAATTATTTTATCTAATTATCACGCACGAGTTCTAACAGTAGAAAATTTCAGTTACCACAAGTTTCCCAAATGCCTTTTGAGTATTAGGCATGCCAACATAGAGCCTTGAGCCTCTTTGTTATGTCACGCAATCCCTTTTTTTCAATACATGTTCTTCAAATTCAAACTATATCCAACGGTATAGACATCAAATTGAAGGAATTCACGAAGTGGGTCCCAGAACAAGTTTTGAAATTTTTCGTGTTTACAAATACAAAAATGGGAAGGGGACCCCACAAACATTCAGGCAAAAGAAAGATTACTACAGGCTTCTTTTTCTTATTTATATGCCTGCTTTTCCACGGCATGGGACCAATGGCCAATGCCCTTTCCATTTGAAATTCAAATTCAAAACACACACAACTAACAGAAGAAGAATGTTATCGTTATAAGTATTGAACAAAGACCATAGAGCTCAAAATTTGGCAGATTTTAAGGTGCCAAAACCTATGGGAGAACCAACTTGTCTCATGCAACAGCAACCCTTCTCTTATGTTGCAGGCTTACCTAATGAGTCCAACGAGGTCAGTTCATCATTCAGCATTTCCCACTTCTTCTGACTTTCTAACAATTTGGCCAAATCAATAATTGGGTTCTATGAATTTTCCCTCTTGGTTCATACTTGCATAGTTTCTTTAATAATTCACTAAGTAGCTCACATTTCACACACAAAGAAAAAATGTTCTTTAAAATAACCATGAATCCATCTCCATCTCCATCTCCAACTAGTTTGGAGCTGAGAAAAACTTCTGCTCTGAAAGTAACCATGAATCCGTATCACAGGGCAACCCTCTTCATTCTCTTGGACAGTCCATCTCTTTTGGAAGGTTTGTGTCGGAGACTTTAGCATGGGAGAAATGGTCGACCTTTTCTCATAATCGGTATGTGGAAGAAGCTGAGAGATTCTCTCGCCCTGGCTCAGTTGCACAGAAGAAAGCTTTCTTTGAAGCACATTATAGGAATCTTGCTGCGAGAAAGGCAGCAGCTTTGCTTGAACAAGCAAATGCAGCTGCTGCTAAGAACAATCCTGAACCTGCACTTGAGGGTGAAGCACAAGATAATGTAAGCCAAGAGTCAGGAATAGTCCAAAACTCAACAGTCGTGGCTGACAAGCAAGAAGATGTGAAAGGGATAAATAAGGAGGAAAGATTTGTTGGTGATGAAAACGGAGAAAAACAGCATGCCAAAGCGGACAAATCTGAAAGCCAGAAGGGCGAACTAGTGGAACAATCAAATAAGAACCAAATGGTAGTGGAGGATAGTGTGAAGGTTGAAGATTTAAGCCAGCTAGCTATTCCTGATAATGAGGACCTGAAAGAAGCAGAATTTAGTGGTACAAAAATAATGGAGAAACCTTTGCTAAAGGTAGTGCAGTCATGCCACAGATTATTATTTATTTATCTATTAACTCAAGTGGGGATCTAGTAATTCACCTTGCCACTTTCACAGGATTTTATATCTAATAGAGACAATTTGGCATCAATGAGCAAGAAGAAAACTGCAGCTTCTTCATCAAAATCACTGACTTCGGGTAGAGCATCTAAGCTGCCATGTTCACCAGCTAAACCTGTAGCTTTACTATGTAACAGAAAAGAAAACATTGCCACACCAATCAGCAAGAAGCCTGCTATAGATACCACAGACAGAAGGAAATCAACTCCAAAACCAACCCAGAAGGCAAATAATTTCACTCCTGTCAGAGAAATCAATCGAATAACTTCCACAATTATTCGAAAGATTGACAATTCGAGAGTTACCTCTAGTTCTAAGGCAGCAAAAGATTGCCCGACTCCTCTAGGAACTCCAACCACGGTGCTAATCCCCTTCTGAAGCTTCTTATTGCATGCTTTCAAGTGGCTTCTGTCTAAACATGTGTGCTAAAAGGAAGTTTCATTTTTGAATTGCAGGGATCTGGGCTTAGAGAACCAAAATATACTCTAGCAACGCCTCAATCAGAAAGCAGAAGGTATTCAGTATAATGGAATTTGATTAAGAATGTAAGGAACTCCAAATTATTTCATTTTTTTTAACCAGATGTGTGTTATGTGATACTTACAAATTCCAGGGCAAAAACACCTCTTCACCCTTCAGCATCTGGAAGCAAATCAGTTCGCCCTAAATGGCATTTCCTGCCAACAGAGTAACTTACTTGACACTTCTAAATCATATCAACTAGTGCTTGAATAGTATTTTTCTCTTTCCATGACACACAAGACATAAGCATCAAGGATATGTTGATCCTTTGCTTAAAATTTGCCCAAATAGCATAGAAGAAAGAAAAAAGAACGTGTGATTCTTTATTACTATAGGATCATTGGTTCTTACTGTGGATGAATAGGGAAGCCAAATCCACTAAATTGACAGATTGTGCTTCCCTCCAAAGGCATGCATAATTTTCTTAGAGGGTACTTCGACTTCTAATTATTGTTTTCTCATGACAGTTGCTCTAAGTTTATAAGTGCCTGCCGAAACAAATCTCAATCCCCAAACTTATCTACGCCTTTCAGCTTAAGGACCGAAGGGAGAGCTGCAAGGAGAAAGGAGGTAAGCAACATACCTATGTTTCTTACATATACACTTACGCAGTTCTTATATATACACTTCTACATTTCAGGCTATAATGTACATACATACATTGATATATGAAATTATTTTTCTCAAATTCTGTCCACTTTCTACCTTTATTTCAGAGGCTTGAAGAGAAATTCAATGCCAATCAGGCCCAGAAAGTGCAATTGCAAATGACACTCAAGGTAAATATAGGATTATCAAGCTTCTTTGACAAATGTTCTCAGTTATCACAAAATGCATAGTGAAGAGGATAACATACTCGCAGATCAGATGATTGGTTCAAGTAGTGATCAATAACTCATCTCTCATATGATGATTGTTATTTTGAACAGGAGAAGGCAGAAGCAGAGCTTAAAAAACTGCGTCAAAGCCTTTGCTTCAAGGCCAGGCCACTGCCAAGTTTCTATAAAGAAAGAACACCAAAAAATCAGATGGAAGAGGTATCTTTAGGAATATTGATATGTACTCCACACAAATAAAACTCAAACTTAAATGCCTTCTGTAGTTCTCCATTGTACATAGAATTTTCTTCATTCATAATGTTTCTTCCTCATATATATGTTCACAGGTTCCCTTGAGACACACTCAGTCACCCATCCTTGGACGAACACCCTCTCCCAGCATGGTACAGAGAACTTCTCAACCACCTCATAGGTCTTCTTCATTCAAGAATGGTGGCTCTAAGCATGTCACGGGAAAGAAGAGCAACAACACACAGAATCTGACTTCACGGCTCAGATCAATTACTCATGAGAATACTTCTCCGAATATCCAGTATGAGGGTGCAGCTTAAAGCTTGTAGAGAAGTTTTTGTCAAGAGAAGCAACTGTAGTGGAAGCTTTTGGCTGAGGAAAAACTCGAGCAAGCTTCAAAGGGCAGGGTGAGGCTGCATGCCAGAAATTAATTTACAGAAGTTCCACTAACTGGACATGAAAGCAAATCACCCATATATTTGTGGAGTTGCTTTCCTGTAATCAATTGGAAATGCAATAATGTTGTAAAGCTGATTTGTAGATACTAATTGGATAAATGCAGGCCATTAAGAAACTCAGAAAGTAACCAACTATTTGGTTACAGAAATATAAATGTTTGAGGTAAGTTTCTGCATCAAACTGTCAAATATAAAATGGACTCGAGTAACAGAAAATTTTGAGTTGACTGAGAGTTAGCATGAAGCAATGCAGCATTTACAAGGCCTTTTCAATTGGACAAGTTAAAAACGAGAACCTAAACAATGAAGTTCTTTTTCTACGAAGATCTCACTGTTTTTTTAACAGCAGGTTGCCGAGGTCATCTACCTGTGTTTATAACAGGTGGATGACCTGGGCGACATGGCCAAGGAAATGTTGCGGCCCAGGTGCTATCAATAATGAGTTGAGCCTCAGCCACATATATGTTACAAAATAACTGTAAGAAGAGGAAGATGACCTTGACTGATCTACCACAAACTAGGAGATACGTTGGTTGTAAAATGTATGAAACAACCATCATTGGACCACCAGCATCAAAGCATCATGTCCTGAAGCACACAACTCCCAGTCCCATTAAGCCAGAAGCCAAAATAAACAGCAAATCCCATTGCAACTGACCAAGTCCCAGAAATTGCACATATTGTGCTCTTAACTTTAAAATAATCGAGAAGCCAGTACTTCTTGAACTGGGTCAAAATGAACTCAAAATCTGTAACGCAGCAAGAATGAATTAGTGACCGAAAAATAATAATGTACAAACAAAACTAAAATTATATTGTAGAGCACTAGAAAATTTTTCTGATTAGGCATTTAAAACTAAACTTTAGTACCTGAACTAGCATACTGCAGCAGAAGGTCAAAGGGAAATACATGAGGCAGGATCCCAGCAGTTCAGAGCACCAAGGGATTCAACCAAATTCATAGCTGCCAAATGAAGTCGGAGTGTCATTCCCACCACAGCCATATGATTGAAAGCATCTATATCCAATGACGACAAAGAGAAAACTTCTATTGTATATTGGGAGATTCATCAATTGATTACCCATTTCAAATTGACCATCACTGCATCCATTTTTACCGAATGATCTCATGTGTTACCATCTTACACAGGGATGTGATCCTTTATAAAATGTCTATTCAATGGAGGCCATTCACTTCTTCACAGGAACAAGATCTTTGGGAAAAATATGGGGGTTGAAAAGTGGAGATTAATGGAGAATAAAACAAAATTGAGAGATTTCTTATTTTCTCATGCTTGATACTGTATAAAGTTATAGTCATTGAGGATGATGTACACTGTTGATATGATATTGCTGAACAGAATTGTCTCTATGAACCCAAGCGTTATTGATCTGTAGTAAATAAGAGAATTCGTAACATATATATTATCATTGGCTACTTTCTACTAATCAGCAGTTTGTTGAAATGCACAAAAAATTTCTCAACCCCTTGCATCTCTAGTCCACCTCTTCAAGATGTATTGGCTTGGAAGCATCTTGATGTTCCTATAGTCGAGAACTTTCAATGCATGGCTGCATAAAACTCCCATAAACTCAAACTTCATACAATTACAAGCAACTTTCCCTTCAGTTGAGTTGAAACTTACATGGTATTCTGGTTGTTGCTCGTATATGCTCACTTTGTATTCAAATAGCGATCCACTCTCAGTGCAGTGGTTAATAATAATATTCAAGGAGGTTTCATATTCTTGCTGGAATAATTCAAATATTTCAGGAGTGTAAATATCTCTAGCTTGCTTCAAGAGGATCACATCCCCCATCAGCCTTGGTGCTCGCTGACTCATATCATAATTAGCTTCCAGCTCTTTGTAATGCCAATCTGTCAACATCTTCCCAAAATGCTTAAAAAATGAAATGATATCCACATCGAACTTTAGATATTTTCTCAAGATGGCAGTGAAACCTACACAAAGTTGCACATTATTCATGTCTGCACAAAAAATGTGCCTTTCATATGCTATGGCCCAAGTCTCTCTTTCTTTAAATATCTCATGCAACCATTCATTTTCCCACAAACCATAAGCATCCAAGATACCATTCCATGCAGCAATGAAAGGTCCATTCTCCTCATGCTCAAGAAAGCAACTAGTTAAATCACTTATAAATGAATCTGAGCCAACGAACATGTGGTTCAGCTGTTTAAGTGCATGTTGGTAAACATGCCATACACATATCCGGTGATGTGTCTCAGGTAACACTGAATTAATTGCTTCAGTGATTACAGTATCTTGGTCTGTGAGGACTGTCTTGGGCTTCTTTCCAGCCATTGCCTCTAGAAAAGTTCGAAAGAGCCACTTGTAAGATTCAACAGTTTCATCATACAAAAATGCAGCACCGAAGACCACCATTTGCTTGTGATGATTCACACCAGAGAATGCCACAAATGGACGGCAATCTTTGTACATTCTGCAGGTTGTATCAAAGCAAACTACATCTCCAAAGTCACTATAGTCCACCAGCATTTTTGCATCAGCCCAAAATGTGTTAGTTATACGATTTTCCACATCAAGTTGCATAGAACAAAAGAAAGAAGGATTCTTTAGTTGCTTACTTTGAAAATACTGCTGCAATCTTTCTAATTCTCCTTCTTTCATATCCCTCACTCGCTTAAAAGGGAGCTTATTATCATAATCAATGGGTTGATATCCATGGATATCCTGATCTTGTAATGTGTTGCAGGATACATCAGAGACCAATTTTGGCTGTTTTGTAGAACCATCTAATCCACTGCCATCAGCTTGAGTTGTAGCTAATCTCTTTTGTGAGCGTAATGTGCGAATCCTGTAGGCAGTAACAAGCTCATGATTGTGATTTTCTACAAAATGCGTGACACGATATTTGCCATCTGGTTGTCGAGAAATGACCAGTTGAGCCATACATCCAATTCTTGTTTCCTTACGAGGCCTCTTTACATTCAAATCGCGCTTGTCTTTCTGCCGAAAACCTTCCCTAAAACAAGTAAACCTCCTAGATGCCACAGCACCATCTATCTTACTCCTATTTACATAGTCTTTTCGAACACTAAAACCTACATGTGCAGCATATGCATTGTAAAATTCATATGCACGATCTTCTGAGTCAAAACCCATCCCAAGTTTCGGTACCCGTTCCATTCCAGGACCTTTAGACAGATCAGCTTCAACAGCTTGGGCAAAAGTCAACCTCCTTAGTGATGGTAACATATGAGCTGTAGAAGGGGTTACAAAATCATGATTGTGTTGCATTTCAAAACGAGTAACTCTGAACTTCCCATTAGGTTGGCGTGCAATGGTCATATGTGCCAAGCAACCAGTTCTTGTTTCATGCCGAGGTTTCCTCTCATCTGCAATATGTTTAGTGGGCCGATAACCTTGCCTATAACAAGTATATCTCCTGGAAACCACATCACCATTTGTCCTACTTTTATTTACAAAATCTTTCCTAATGCTGAAACCTTCTAGAACAGCATATCTACTATAACACTGGTACGCTTGATCTTCTGTTTCAAACTCCATACCAACTTTGGGCACCGCATATGCCCCTTCCTCATGTTTTACAGCAGGACCATCCCCTGATACCCCGTCATAGGGAACGCCTGGGCTCTGAGATTCCTGTTTATCTTCAATACTTGTCTCATGCTTGTCAACAGAGGTGAACTTTAGACTCTCACAGTCCTCACCTTCATTTTCCGCACTCCTGTGGTCATTACTAGATGAAACATCCATATGGCTCGGGCAACGATGCTCACTCTCAACAAGCACCATACTCCTTTCAACAGAGGAAGCTTCTGAGCCTTGGTGATCCTGCGCTGCAGCTGTTTCCATTGCAGGTGACGCTTGGAATTAATTCACTACAGCCTCTTTCTGTAGATAACTTAATGTATCGTGATCGCAAATACCCATCGATCTTTACATCAAACATTAAAAAACCACAAAAGAACAAATAAAAACAAAATTCAGTAAGGAACATTCAAACATTAAAAGACCACAAAAGAACAAATAAAAACAAAATTCAGTAAGGAACATACAGTAGGAAAATTAAAAAAAAATTTAAAAAAAAGTCATTTGCCAAACTTGAATAAAAGCAAGCACAGCAAAGAACATTAAAACAAAAAAAAAAAGAGAAAATTTCATACAATGGAGAAAATCTACACAAACTGAAGATTGAATGGAAAGTTGACTTTTATTTTCAATGTCATTATTGATTAATAAGAAAATGCCAAACCCACAAGTGAAAAAGTACGAATGCATTCACTATAAGAAAACCCAAATAAATATATGAAATTCATCAGCAGAACCCAATATAAGAAGCAGGCGAAAGGCCGAATCAAGCACTTACAGGATTAAGAAAAAAGACAGAAGTTAATCTTTCCTTTATTTTCGCAAAGAATGCATTGGATAATACAAGGGGAGGAGAGTTAAAGCTTCAATTTAGGGAGGGAGGGGAGGTCGCGCAGAGAAATGGCGGGTAAATTTTGAGCTGATGGGATAGGGAGTAAAGAAATTAATCGGCAGAATTGCAGGGTTTGGTTCGAGCTGTTCGGTTACAGGAAGAGGAGGGACTATGAGAAATAGGCATTCCTGTGTCTAGGAGTCGCGTGCAGATCACGTGGGTTTTTTTTTTCAGGTTGGTTCTCTCTTATTGGTTACTATATCTTCAGCTTCGGTTTGTAGATTATGGGACGCGCTGTCATTATATATATAAGGTGTATTTTTACCCTCGAACTCTAAAAAATGGAGTAAAAATGCCCTTATACTTTTTTTTTATCGATTTTTGCCCCTAAACTCAATGAAATGGTTGAAAAATATACTCACGATGGACGGAAAGTCCAGTTGGCAAACGGAGTGAACTTCAGCCAATCACATGTCGACACATAAAAAGATATGTGGCAAGATATTTCCTAGACAGTAAAAAAAATAGATAAAATGTAGAAATGACGTGGTAATAACTAAACATCCGAAAATATGCATTTAAACCCAAATACCCAATCATTCAAATTAAAACCCAAACACCCAACATGCATAAAAATCCAAAAAATCTCTCTCCAAATAGTCTTATTCTTCTTTAACGCAAAATCTGAAAATGAAAATGGGAGGGGCAAAGAGCATTAGTTCGCAAAACTCCAATGCCGGTATAAAACGAAAGTTGTGTCGATGTGGTGTGAAGGCCATCAGATTGGTAGCTAAGACAACTGTAAACAGTGGGAAAGCTTTTTACAGATGCCATAAGTATGGAGTATGCTGTAATTTTCTGCATTTTGAACAAAGTAATGGTACGAAACTGTTAGAACTCAACACGACTTAAGTTACATCACATATCCATCACATATATAAACTTGTGTATTTCACCAATTTAGTATATAAGTGCAATGATTTATTATATAAAATATTTGAACACTAACCTGCCAACGGGGTTAATGTGTAAATATAACCCGCCAAAGTGGATTCTTCTCGAACCAATTAATATACATTTGCTCAAATAAAATATTTACACATTAACCCGCTGGTGGGTTAATGTTCACATATTTTACATAATAAATCATTGCACTTATATACTAAGTTGGCGAAATACATAAGTTTTAAGTTTATATCTGTCATTGCAATCACTTTCCTGCATCAAATACTAGACTAATTTTCATGGTAACAATCTCAGCTATCAAGTTATGTACAAGTAATTCAGGAACACATTTTCTAAGAAATAAATAAATTAGTGGTGGTTTATGTTAAAAAACTATTTTGTGTATTACATTTACACATTAACCCGCTGGTGGGTTAATGTTCACATATTTTACATAATAAATCATTGCACTTATATACTAAGTTGTTGAAATACACAAGTTTTAAATTTATATATGTCATTTCAATCACCTTCCTGCATCAAATACTAGACTAATTTTCATGGTAATAATCTCAGCTATCAAATTATGTACAAGTAATTCAGGAACACATTTTCTAATAAATAAATAAATTAGTGGTAGTTTATGTTAAAAAACTGTTTTGTATATTATATTTACACATTAACCCGCTGGCGGGTTAATATTCAAATATTTTACATAATAAATCATTTGAGCAAATGTATATTAATTGGTTCGAGAAGAATCCACTTTTGTGTATTATATTTACACATTAACCCGCTGGCGGGTTAATGTTCAAATATTTTACATAATAAATCATTTGAGCAAATGTATATTAATTGGTTCGAGAAGAATTCACTTTTGTGTATTATGTTTACACATTAACCCACTGGTGGGTTAATGTTCAAATATTTACATAATAAATCATTGCACTTATATACTAAGTTGTTGAAATACACAAGTTTATATCTGTCATGTATATGTGATGTAACTTAACTCGTGTTGAATCCTAACAGTTTCATACCATTACATTGTTCAAATGCAGGAAATTACAACATACTCCATGCTTATGGCATCTGTAGAAATCTTTCCCACTGTTTACAGTTGTCTTAGCTACCAATCTGATGGTCTCCACACCACATCGACACAACTTTCGTTTTATACCGTCATTAGAGTTTTGCGAACCAATGCTCTTTGTCCTTCCCATTTTCATTTTCAGATTCTGTGTTAAAGAAGAAGAAGACTGTTTGGAGAGAGATTTTTTGGATTTTTATGCATGTTGGGTGTTTGGGTTTTAACTTGAATGATTGGGTGTTTGGGTTTAAATGCATATTTTCGGATGTTTGGTTGTTGCCACGTCATTTCTGCATTTTATCCATTTTTTTTTGCTAACTAGGAAATATCTTGCCACGTGTCCGCTTACATGTCGACACGTGATTGGCTGACGTTCACCCCGTTTGCCAACTGGACTTTCGGTCCATCGTGAGGGTATTTTTCAACTATTTCATTGAATTTAGGGGCAAAAACCAACCAAAAAAAAGTATAAGGGCATTTTTACTCTATTTTTGAAAGTTCGAGGGCAAAAATACACCTTATCCCTATATATTTATGCTTTGACAGCAACTAGACCTATCAAATTGTGGTCCAATATGTGAATATGATTCATATGATTATTTCTCTACCAATACGTTTTCTTTTCTTTTCTATTAATTCAGTTTATATTTCCATCTGTATGTATCTGTCTCTTTGTGAAGGAGTATCTTATACTAATACTCTGCATAATTATCCAAGATAAAAAAGATTCTGGTTTGAACAGAATCTACAAATTTATTCCTACATTGCCAAACAATTTAAATAGTTTGGTTCATTAATGATTTTAAACTACTAATATATTAATAAGTCCTCCCAGTTAGAATTGTTGTATCACAATTAATCGAGGCCTTTATAGTTTAAAATTATGTTTATTCATTTGGGTCACAATTGGTGTAGGAAATAGTTTGTAGAAACCATAACCCAGTCCTATTGAAGTAATCAGCGAGTCGATCTATAATTTGTTTGATCCACATGTTATCAAACCCAACCGACCCAATTCATTTCGACCTGACACATTTGCCGAGACTAATAACAATCGCTTAACTTATAAATTTTAATTATAGACAGTAATTCAACTCATTACCACCCCATACTAAAATTACAAAATAAAATTTTATAATAGTATAATATCTGAATTAAATTTTTCTTCAGCAAAAATAACTTCTGTCAAGAAAATGAAAAATAGACATTGGAGTTCTGCCCTAGCAATACACGTAGAGCACAAGCTAACCAATTGTCAGACACAGTAATATATATTAGCATCCAGTCAGAGAAAAAACCATGTCAACAGTACATATGGAGTCTGCTATGCCATAAAAAGACAACAAAAATTCACTTTTCCCAGTCTTATGTGCCAATTTCTAGTAAAATGTCATTTGACTGAATATTGATATAGGTTATTCCGTGTCAATTTATATCTTATATGTATTGTCATGATAGAATTCTGACATCTACTTTTCATTTTTTAGGTGAAAGTTACTTTGGTTAAAAATAAATCTCACTTCAGATATTTTACTATTACAATTTTTTTTATAATTAAAGTGTTAATTGGTCGTAAGTATCTCATGTAAAATCAAACCCCCATTTAGTGTAAAAAGTGTGGCCGGATTAAAAGTTTATTTGCTTCATATATACTTTTATTTACATTTAAACCCATAATAAGTTAGGATTAGAATTTTCCTTTTATTTAATAGTATATTAAATCTTAACCGTTAAATTAATATTTGATGGACGTACTAGATCTAAAGTTAAAAAGGTATATAAACTAGTCATCTCTTTACCCACAAACAAAATAAAATACATATAAATCGTATTTTTGCTTTTCATCAAGCATCTGCTGCATAAAGAGGGTTAAACGAGAAAAACTGGTTTATAAGGTTCGTGATTGTTAATTTTCTTTTCGTCATGTCGAATTCCGCTCAAGGTAAGTGATCTATTCACTTTTCCATGTGATTATTATTATATTCAAGATCTAAATGGAGTATGAATGTTTATGATGATATTTGTATGAAATTAATATCGAAATCTTACATGTGGTATCAGAGACTGTGATTTTGAATAAATAATAATCATTAGATTTATAATTTGATGATTATTTCAATTATGATGTTGATTATGAATATTTTGATGTTCATAAAATTTAGAATTTTGAATTAAATTAATTTTTATTATATAAATATATATATAATATATATATTTACTGGTGTCGCCGTAGCAAAGTTCTATGGCCGCCTGCCATCCTAATGAAGTAAATAATGTTGTTTTAGGATTGAATTTAGGGCCGGCATAATGAAACAAAGGAAATTAATGTTTGCTGCCGCTTAAGTGGAGTTTGGTTGCCACCCAAACACTAATTAATGTATATGGGCAAATCATGTTTTAGGGTTATGGAAAGTAGCATGCATGGGCCATATATTGCCATAAAATAAATAAATAAAGGAAGAAGGTTGCCGCCTAATGCATTTGGACAGTAAGGTTTAGTTATGAAGATTTTAGGGGCAACAATTTATAATAATAATTAATTAATTAATTTTGCTGCCTAATGAAGATGAAATTCAATCATGATTTGATTGAGTAGTATGTTATGTTTCTAATTCCTATAATAGTGTAAGTTGTTTTGTTTGGAATTACTAATTATGGCAAATTACCTTTTGATCCATAAAGTTTAATGATATTGTATAAATTGATTTTAAAGTTTTGATTTTTACGTTTGGTCATATTAATGTTATTTTGACCTATAATCAAAACTTCAATCTTAATTTATCTCATGGGTATATTATTATTATTTTATGATAGTATGATTAAAATTAATTTATTTGTCACCAAAGTGGCTAAATTATAATTTTGAAATGTGGGGTAATATCTATTGTATGACATTATGATTAAAATTAATTTGTTAGTCACCAAAGTGGCCAAATTAATTTGAATGTATAGTCATATGATTTATGTATTTAGCAAATGCTATTATAAATAATTTATTGGTTGATAGAAATTAAGAGATTTACCCAAAAGTAAATCAATGTTCTATAACTAATAAATATTAAGGAGAAAATTGATATACTATTGTCACATATATATAGTTATCCAAAGATGCTATATATATTTGGTAAAGTTTATTTAATTTTCTCATAAAGTTTAAATAGCACCCTAATGATAGTAAAGATATGTATTATTGAGTTTATCCAAAGGAAACCTGCAATATATATTTAATGTATATGCTTCCTATTTGAATCTATTAATAAGTGAGCGTTTATATATTTGCAGCTATTAGCCTTCACTCTCAAGCTTCTTCTGTTACTTTGTTCACTGGTGTGAATTTTTCTGAACGGGGCGAGCAAGTCACTTTCCATTTAGGTGCTGTGGATCTTTACTTAGCCTTATTAGAGAATAAGCCTCCTGACATTAATGATACTAGTACAGAGGCTGAAAAGGCACACCATAAGGCATGGATAAGGTCTAATAGATTATGCTTGAATTTTATGCGAATAACAATTGCCAACAACATTAAATCTACTCTTCCTAGCACTGAAAATCAGAATGCCAAAGATTTTCTTAAGCTAGTGGAAGATAAGTTTCATTCTGCTGACAAAGTACTTGCAGGGATACTTATGGCTAAACTCACGACCATGAAGTTTGATGGGTCAAAGAGTATGCAGCAATATGTTCTTGAAATGACCAATATTGCAGCAAGATTTAAGACAGTAGATATGACTGCGAAAGATTCCTTCTTAGTGCAGTTTATCATGAACTCACTTCCTACTGAATATGGACCGTTCCACATCAATTATAATACATTAAGGGATAAGTGGAACATTGATGAACTGTCCATCAAGTTTATTCAGGAGGAAGCAAGATTAAAGAAACAAAGAGTTCATTCTATTAACCTAGTGGGTCAAGGAGCTGGAAAGAGACTCAAACCAAAGGCCAAGAATTTCAAAAAAAAAGGAACCTGCTAAAGTTCCACGGGTTGCTAATGATGAAAAGAAGGGAAAAAAATTCGATAAATGTCACTTTTGCAAGAAGCAAGGATATTATCAGAAAGATTGCATAAAACGTAAAGCTTGGTTCGAAAAGAAAGGTATACATTATGTTTCTGTATGCTTTGAATCAAACTTATCTGAAGTTCCTCCTACTACTTGGTGGTTTGATTCTGGTGCCACTACTCATGTTTCTAATATTATGTAGGGATTCCTTTCAATCCAAACCATAAGCCCAACTAGCAACTTTTTGTTTATGGGGAACCGAATGAAGGCCCCAATTGAAGGTGTAGGGACTTATCGATTGACATTAGATACTGGGCATCACTTGGATCTAATGAACACTCTCTATGTACCTTCGATTTCTAGAAATTTAATTTCTGTTTCTAGACTTTATGCTAGTAGATATACCTTTAAGGGTGGACATGGTTGTTTCAATTTGTATAATAATAATTCCTTTATTGGTTATGGAATTCTTATGGATAGTTTATATAAATTGAAACTTGATGATATTTTTTCTAAATCCCTATTTAATGTTAATCATAATATTGGAATGAAACGTAGTTTGGCAAATGAACATTCTGCTTACTTGTGGCATAAACATTTGGGTCCCAAAGAAAGATTAGTAAAGAATGAGATTCTACCAAATCTAGATTTTACTGATCTTGGCTTATATGTGGAATGCATTAAAGGCAAGCAAACCAAACATAGCAAGAAAGGAGCCACAAGAAGCAGTCAGCTTCTAGAAATCATACATACCGATATTTGTGGACCTTTTGATACTCCTTCCTTTAATGGAGAAAAATACTTCATTACTTTTATAGATGATTTTTCACGGTATGGATATATCTATTTGCTGCATGAAAAATCTTAAGTTGTAAATGCCCTTGAGGTGTTTGTAAAGGAGGTTGAGAGGCAATTAGATAGAAAAGTGAAAATTATAAGATCAGATAGAGGTGGTGAGTATTATGGAAAGTATGATGAATCTGGACAGTGTCTTGGTCCATTTTCCAAGTTCCTCGATAGTCATGTCATATGTGCACAGTATACTATGCCAGGCACACCGTAATAAAATGATGTGGCAGAAAGGCAAAATAGAACATTAATGGATATGGTTAGGAGTATGATAAGTAATACCTCATTACCTAAAAGTTTGTGGATGTATACATTAAGAACTGTTGTATATTTGTTAAATAGGGTTCCTAGTAAGGCGGTTCCTAAAACTCCTTTTGAGTTATGGACTGAAAGGAAACCCAGTTTAAGACATCTGCATGTTTGGGGTTATCCAGCAGAAACAAGAATTTATAATCCACATGAAAGAAAATTGGATTTTCGAACTGTTAGCGGTTACTTTACTGGTTATCCAGAGAAATCTAAAGGGTACAGGTTTTACTGTCCAAACCACAGTTCTAGAATTGTTGAAACAACCAATGCCAAATTTTTAGAGAATGGTGAGGTTAGTGGGAGTACTGAAAATCAAGTTGTGGATATTAATGAAATAAGGGTTGATGTTCCATTGCCTATAAATGTTCTTAAATCCACAGCCACAACAAATGTTGTTCCTGATTTGGAAGAGCAAAATAATCAAGAACAACATTTGGATAACGAAGAAGCACCCCATGAAGAACCTAACTTACCACCAACTCATACAAATAAACTAGCTAGTATAGCATTAAATAAACCTGTAAGGGTTAGAAGATCGGCTATTCCTAATGATTATGTGGTTTATTTGCAAGAGTCAGATTTTGATTATGGCATTGATAATGATCCTGTTTCATTTTCACAAGCCATAGGTAGTGATAAGTCTGAAAAGTGGATTGATGCTATGAAAGAAGAGTTAGAATCAATGGCTCAAAATAATATCTAGGATCTTATAGACTTGCCAGAAGGTTCTAAAAGGGTTGGCTGTAAATGGGTCTTTAAAATCAAACGCCACACAAATGGAAATGTTGAAAGATATAAAGTTAGACTTGTTGCCAAAGGTTACACTCGGAAAGATGGCATTGATTATAAGAAGACTTTTTTCACCTGTCTCAAAGAAAGATTCTTTGAGAATAATTTTGG
Source organism: Excoecaria cochinchinensis (assembly GCA_947683425.1). Taxonomy (NCBI): domain Eukaryota; kingdom Viridiplantae; phylum Streptophyta; class Magnoliopsida; order Malpighiales; family Euphorbiaceae; genus Excoecaria; species Excoecaria cochinchinensis. The sequence goes on from CANTUQ010000073.1 coordinate 1,868,820, forward strand.
TTTTAATAGCTCATTTTGATTTAGAGTTACATCAAATGGATGTGAAAACAACCTTTCTAAGTGGTGATCTTGAGGAGGAAGTCTATATGGATCAACCTGAAGGTTTTTCCATTGAAGGTAAAGAAAGTATGGTGTGTAAATTAAAGAAGTCAATATATGGACTTAAACAAGCTTCCAGGCAATGGTATATTAAGTTCAATAATACCATTACTTCTTTCGATTTTAAGAAAATCACTGTTGATCAGTATATTTACCGAAAGATCAGTGGGAGTAAGTTTATATTTCTAGTTCTGTATGTTGATGATATTTTGCTTGCTACTAAGGACTTGGGTATATTGCATAAGACTAACGAATTTCTTTCTAAGAGTTTTGAAATGAAAGATATGGGAGAGGCATCCTATGTGATTGAAATTTCAATATTCCGTAAAAGATCAGAATGTCTATTAGGACTGTCTTAGAAAGCCTATATATTGAAAAAATTCTTGAGAAATTTAACATGAGGAAGTGCTCAGCAGGTGTTGTCCCTATTCAAAAGGGAGATAAATTTAGTTTTATGCAATGTCCAAAGAATAATGTAGAATGTAAGGAAATGGAAGCAATTCCATATGCTTATGGTGTGGGCAGTTTGATGTACCTTCAAACCTGTACTAGACCCGACATCAATTTTGACATAGGGATACTGGGTAGATATCAAAGTAATCCTGGTATTGATCATTGGAAAGTTGCAAAGAAAGTGTTGAGATACCTTCAAGGAATAAAGGATTACATACTCACTTATAAGAGGTCTGATCATTTAGATGTGATTGGATATTCAGATTCAGATTTTGCTGGGTGTGTTGAAAGCAGAAAGTCAACGTTTGGCTATTTATTCCTATTAGCTGAATGAGCAATTTCATGAAAAAGTGTCAAACAGTCTATTATTGTTTCATCCACTATGGAAGCAGAATTTGTAGCTTGTTATGAGGCTACAATTCATGCATTATGGCTGCGAAACTTTATTTCAGGGCTTGGGATTGTCGACACCATAAGTAAGCCGCTAAAAATTTATTGCGATAATTCTGCAGCAGTTTTCTTCTCTAAGAATGACAAATATTCCAGAGGCGCAAAACACATAGAATTAAAGTATTTTATTGTCAAAGAGGAGATTCAGAAACAAAGAGTGTATATAGAACATATTAGGACGGATCTTATGATTGCAGATCCTCTAACTAAAGGTTTACAACCAAAGACATTTAAAGAACATGTGCTTAGGATGGGTCTTGGTTGTATTGATAATTGACAATAATGCTTAACACTCTTGAGCTCAATAATGACATGTTTCTGAATTTTATATTTCTTATTTATTATACTTATGTATACATGATTGTTTGAATAAAAAATTTGTATGTATTTTCATAACAAGTATGTGGACGGTATGTTGTTTATATACAACTTATGAGCCTAACATAATAAGTTCTTAATGTAGTGGTATGTGGAAGGGAGTATGCGACTATACTGTGTATGACCGCCATAACCCGCATTATGTAATTTGTTGTGTTGAGGTGTTTATGATGTTAACGGTTTACAAGATTTAATCTTTGCTAGCCTTTTGTTATACTATTAAATATAATGATGAAACATCCGTCCAAGTGGGAGAATGTAAGAAGTGTGGCCGAATTAAAAGTCTATTTGGTTCATACTTTTATTTACATTTAAACCCATATTAAGTTAGGATTAGGATTTTCCTTTTATTTAATAGTATATTAAATCTTAACCGCTAAATTAGTATTTGATGGACGTACTAGATCTAAAGTTAAAAGAGTATATAAACTAGTTCTCTCTCTACCCTAATTAAGTTTTGCAAACAAAAGAAAATACATATAGATCGTATTTTGGTTTTCCATCAAGTATCTGCTGCATGAAGAGGGTTAAGGGAGAGAAACTGGTTTATAAGGTTTGTGATTGTCAATTTTCTTTTCGTCATGTCGAATTCCGCTTAAGGTAAGTGATCTATTCACTTTTCTATGTGATTATTATTATATTCAAGATCTGAATGGGATATGAATGTTTATGATGATATTTGTATGAAATTAATATCGAAATCTTACATTTAACCCCATGACATATCAATTTTTATATCACAATAGCATTATGAAATATGAATTCTAGATTTTACTATACACGTGAAGACAATTGCGCCTACCTGTGTGCCTACATGGAAAGTTGGTACCAATAAAAATGAGACGTGTATAAAAATGCCATATAGATTTAAACAATTGTCATTTACCATTTCATCCCCCATTTCATCCTTCATTTCTGTGATCTCTCAAACTCTTCCAATCAAAAGCTTTTTTTTGCCCTTTTCCATTAAAAATCCAGATATTGAGATTGAAGAACATTCACAAAGGAGCGAGTGATATTTCTTGTTATTCTTTGAAATTAAATTAGTCAAGACTTCAAAATCCTTTTACTGTTTAAAAAAAAAACGATTTGTGTCTAATAGAAATCCCTAACCAGTTATTAAAATTCCTAAGAATTTGACCTAATTTGCCCAACTCGAGTCCTTTGGAGAGACAAGTCTAGCGTCTTGGTGTAGTCTTATCAAATTATTGGCAATCAATTACAAGATGCATCAAGGTAGGTTAAATGGAATTCACTATAAAAAAAATAGGAAATTAGAGACAGCATTTTCCATCGCTAATTATTTTTAGCAATAAAATGACTAACCGTCGCTATTTCGACCGTTGCAAGGAAATTTGCGACCAAAACACAAAACAGTTGCTAAAAATAGCAATGGAATAGCGACGGTAAAATCGTCACTAATTAAACTCTAAAAAGCAGTCGTCACGAGATTTAAACAAATATTAGCGACGGATTTTTTCGTCGCTAAATTCCGTCGCAAAATGATATTTGTAAAATACGAGAGAAAAAAAGAAAATTAGCAACAACAAAATCCATCGCTAATTGTGCAAATTCTGTCGCTAATTTAATTTTAATATTTATTATTATTATTACTACTACTTTCAATTTATTATTATTATTATTATTATTATTATTATTATTATTGTAACATGTAAAATTTAATTTATATAAATAACAATTCTCCAATATTATTAATTAAAAAAATATAACGTCATAAAAGTAAATTAAATTGAAACAGTATTTAAAAAGTACTTAAAAAAAATTAAAAACATCCCATACAATTCAAATTCAAATATTTATAAACATGATATAAAAAATGCTAAGCCCATCTTCCTATTTTTATGATATCAAAATCGTTCTATACTGAAGAACTGAGTCATCGTTTTTTGTTGGAAGTTCCAGAAGAAGATTGATTACTTTCATTTGTCCCTCCAATTGAAGTTGTTGAATCTATTCTGAAAACAAGAAAACCAAAATTTAATAAGTATTATGCTCCATTCAACCAAAGGACTAGTCAATAAAACGCGAGTTACATCACAAGAATTCAACTCCACATATATAGACTGTATAACTTAACCAAATCTTGAAGCTATTAGGACCAAATTTAATCTTTAATAAACAAATCATCAATTAATTCACCATTAAAGCACAAATATTGTCTGGCATAAGTATACCACAAATGTTGTCTGGCATAAGTATTGGAGTGCCACGTATCATCAATCTTAAGCAAAATATGTGAGGAAATATAGCTCAAACCACCTTAACAGTATCCAGAATTGAAGTCTTTACATTTAAATTATGACAGGCCAAAGAATGACATTTAGTCATAACCTCAAGACAACAAATACTGCCAATACAATCCATCAATGATATTCAATTTTTCAGTTCACAAAACAAATATTGTAATAAGGATTAGGAAATCAAATTCCCAGTATCAAACTCAAAATAAACATTATTTTAAGGAAAAAAAAAGAAAGAACCTAAGACAAAAATAAAATCTAAGCAGAGATTTTAATAAATGTCTTATTACCTTTGGTTGAGCTACTGCTGCGAATGAAGGCATAAAGTTTATCCTTTTAGCAGCTCATATTGAACAATCCCTCTTTGCTGCTTATGAAATACCGATGCAGATAACGTGGAAACCAGTCACGGAAGATAAAATAAATTCAAAACAACAAGCATATCACAACTAATAAGGTCTAATAATAATAATAACACCAACTACTACAATTAGATTAGATGCAACCTAACACAAATGAAAAAGTATATCAGATCAACTATGGCCAATAGAAAGAATAGCTTTAAACTGACTAAGCAATAGATACTCAGATCAATGCCAAACATAATTAAAAAATGAAATATCCATTTAAGCAAAGAAATTAAAAGCCCTACCAGTAAGAATAATCAAAAAGAAAAAAGAAATTGAGCCTTATACAGACAAGATTAATCAAAAAGACAAGATTAGAAGCCCTAAAAAGACAAGATTAATTAAAACAAAAACAGAAATTGAGCTTCATTTGCTCAAAAACCCACAGACCCAATACGCAACCCTAGCTGGCATTAAAATTAAATCCACTGCATTTTCGCACACACATAATAGAACATATAATAATCACAATAGCTTCATATTTTCACTTCCATTCTTTCTCCTGCATTTCCTCCACAACCTTGTGTTCCAATTCATATATATAACACACACACACACACACTTGAGATTGGGCACTGGTATAATTCAGAAAAGAAATTCATTCTCCATTTGATAATCTAAAACCAAATCACAAAATAATTTCACAGCCAAACACATATTCATTAATAATCTACAAAAATCAGAAACAAAAATCACAACCAATATTAATTAATAATCTAAAAAAATCAAAGACAAAAATCAAATGCAGAGTTAAGGATACAAACCTATCTTCAATGATGGCGGCAGCAGCTGAGAGGAGGTGCCGGCGAGGCCAGGAGGAATGGCAAGGAGATCCAAGGAGGCGGTGCTGCGAGGAGGCTCGTCGGCGACAGGAGGCTCGACAAGACAGGTCGTGAAGCCCAGGATGCTACGGACCTTCCACTGGTGGTCACGCGCTCTAACACATCGTCGTTTGGCCGAAATCGTCGTCGGAAGCTCGTGGTTTCCTCAGCTTGGATCTCCTCGTCGATGGCAAATGGGGACGAACAGAGGGTGCGCCTCACCTTCAGGAGTTTGATGGTACGGATCGTGTATCCGTTCGAAGCCAGGGCTGGCTGGAGAACAGGAAAGAACCTCCGGACTCTCCTGCTCTCTCTCTCCCTGGTTTCGGTTTCTGCCTCCCCCTTTCACCTACATTAGCGTTTTCCCCTTCTCTTTCTTTCTTGTCTCCCTATTTCTTTTCTTATTTTCTATCATTCATTCTTTCTTATTCTTCATTTTGCTAGAAAAATCTAGGAATTTTTTTTTCTCATATATATTTATATATCTTTTTTCGTATTTGACTATTTACAGCATCAAAATTTTTTATACTTTACATATTTAGTAGAAGTTATTAATTTAAAATCCGAAAATAATATCAACACATCTTCCTTTAAAATTTCTTTATTAATATTAATTTCAGTTCACCCACCTAATATTTTCATTAAATTTTTTAAATAATTAAATAATAAAAAATTTATTTTAGACAAATTAAAAATAAAATCCATAATATAATATGATTACAAGGCAAAAAAAACACAATTAAAAAATTTATCTTAATCAATAAAAGTACTAAAAAATAATTAAATTTTATTTATAATTATTTTAATTGTATAATTTCAAGATTAAATGTTAATCTTATCGAGATTAACAAAGTGACTAAATTTCAATATAATTTTATGTGTAAAGCAAAAATATTAAAAATAATTAATAAAAAAATTAGCGACGGATACTTTGTCACTATTTCGTCGCTAAAATATTATTTCAATTTTTAAAAATTATTTACATAATTAAAAAAAATTCAATATTTTTTAGCGACTAAAAACTCCGACGCAAATTCAAGTTTTTTTTGTAGTGTTTAGCGACAGCAACAATTAGTCGCTAAAATCATCGCATACAATTATGCTAAAAATTGTCTCCAAATTTAGCGACTAATATTGTCGTCGCTAAATTTAAACATAAATTTAGCAACTATAAAACCGTTGCAAAATTATTTTCTAAAATAAATAATTGAATAGTTTTTAGCGACTAAAAATTTCGTCGCTAATTTAGTCGTAAAAAAAGATGCCATCAATTGCCGCCAAAATTTAGTAACGGTTTCTTTTTTTCATCGCTATTCCATCGTTAAAATTGCAACCAAATTAAAAAATCAATTTTCATGACTAAATTTGAAAACCGTCTCTAATTAGCGACGAAAATATGTTCGTCGCTAATTATGATTTTTTTTGTAGTGATTGCTAATTAATAGAACATTGAAAAGTGGTTCGACCTTATGAGTCGAAATCAAGAGAAAGTAATGAAACCTCACTTTTATTCATATCCTTAATTAATGTGAAGTTTGGTTTGAATGTTTAAATTAATAATTTTATCTCTCTTCTCACTCATATAAATCATGGAACAAAACATAAAACTCACTTAACCATCTTAGAAAGCAATTTGAAACATGGTATACAGCATGCTTCTTGACTTTTATTTAAATCTACACTATGGCATAATCATATATATCAAACTGGGTTTATTTATTTATTTCAATTAAGTGAGTATATTGGTCTTTTCATGCAATTGACGAAAAATATTTTTATGGTGAGTTTTATTGGATGAAAACTAAGATATTAGTAATATTTTATTAAAAAAATTTCAATAAATTAATAAAAAATAATTCTTTTGCATTCTATTAAAAATATATTTTTTTTAATTTGAATTTTAGGTTAAAAATAGAATATTGGTCCATTTTATTAGTAAGAAGTCACAATTTAATATTATAAACATTTTTATGTGATTTTTTACCAATAGTGTAAAAACATCTTTATTATATTGAAAACATATATATAGATAAAGATATAAATTAATTCTAATATACTTTAAAAATAACAAATAAATGAGGAAATTAAATACATGTATATTTAAATACAAAATATTAAATAAAGCGATAAATAAATAACTACATTTAGTAAATAAACAGAAAAATTAAATAAACCATAAAACCTAAAATAAAAAACCTAAAAAACAAAAAAAAAAATCAAGTTGCTACGGGTGTGTTCGGGATGGATTTTTTTTTTCAGTTTTTTATTTTTTTTTTCTTAAAATAAAATAAAAACGCTTTCGTATAAATTTTAGGATGTGTTTAGTAAAGTTGTAGGTTTTTAGCTTTTTATTTTTAAAATCTAAAAACTATTTTTAGTTTTTGTTATTTATTTTTTAAAAAACTATTTTATATATTTAAAAACTTTATATTATGTAAATTTTTTAATTGTTCATGTACATTATAATAATAATTTTAGTGGTAGCAGTAGAGGCAGCAGCAGTGTGGTGGTGGAGGCAGTGGTGGCAATATGGTGGTGGAGGCAGCAGTAGTGTGGTTATAGTGGCGACGGTGGTTTGGTGGTGGAGACGGTAGCATTGTGGTGGTGGCAGTAGTGTGGTGGTGGTGGAGGCGATGGTGTGGTGGTGGTGGAGGCGGCAGTTGTGTGGTGGTGGCGGAGGCAGCAGTGGTGTGGTGTGGGGGCGGTGGCGGCATTGTAGTGAAGGAGGCAGCGAGGTGGTGTGGTGGTGGCGACGGTTGTGGTGGTGGCGACGGTTGTGTGGTGGTGGTGGAGGCGACAGTGGTATGGTGGTGGTGGCGGCGTGGTAGTAGAAGAGGCAGTAGCAGTATAGTAATGGTGGTGGTGGTGTGGTGGTGGTAAAGGCGGCGGTGGTGTGGTGGTGGCAACAGCGGCGTGGTGGTGGTGGAGGAGGCAACAGTGTGGTGGTGGAGGTGGTAGAGATGGCGGCGGCGTGGAGGCGACAGCAGCGTGGTAGTGGAGGCGACAACAGTGTGGTTATGGTGGGAGCGGCGGCTTGGTGGTGGAGGCGACAGCATTATGGTGGTGTGTGACGCACCGAAACCAACTTATGTAGGGGTGTGCATCGGTTGGGTTCGGGTCAACCTAAACCAAACTCGAATAACCGAACCCCAAAATTTTACTAAAATAGCCATCCGAACCGATCCTAAATTATACTAGGGTCCCAAACCGAATAACCCAAAAATTTTCAGGTCCCGAACAGAATAACCCGACAAACCTGAAAATTCAACCATTTGGAAAAAAAATAAAAAAAAATAAAACTCAACCAAAAAAACCCAGATCTCAACCACATTAAAGCAAAGAAAGAAAATCAAAGAAGGAAAATCAAAAACACAAAAAATTTCAATTCAACTAAAATTATCTCACGAAAAAAAAAAAAGAAAATTCAACAATTTGGAAAAAAAAAATTAAACCCAAAAACTCAAATCTCAACCACATCAAAGCAAAGAAAAAAATTAAAAAGACAAAATAATAAAAACCTGCAATATCTCACGCAAAAAAAAAAAAAGAAAAAACCTAGATCTTTGCATTCTCATAGCTGGATCTAGGTTTTTTCTTTGTTTTTCTTTTTCTTTTTGGTCCTCCTCGCTAGATGAACAGATTGTGTGTGTGTGAGAGAGAGAGAGAGAGAAGGAGGTGAAAGAGAAGGAGGAAAAGGAGATGGGGTGTGTGTGTGTGTATGCGTGAGAGAGAGAGAGAGAAGGGGGTGAAGGAGAGGGAGGAGAAGGAGAGAGAGAGAGAGAGAGAGAGAGAGAGAGAGAGGGGGTGGGGTTGTGTGTGTGAGACAGTGAGAGAGGGAGAGACAAGAGGGACGAAGAAGAGGAAGGAGAGTGAGTGGGTGAGTGGAAAGAAAAAAAAAAGCTTTATATATCAATTTCGGTCGGGTTCGAGTTTTGACTATTTTAACTCGATCCGACCCGAAATATTCCAAATTCACAGACCCGAACCGAATACACCAAATAACCCTATCCGAATTGATATTTCAGATCGAGTTATTCGGGTCGGTTCGGGTTTTGCACACCCCTACGCTTATGTGTTTCTCGGAGGGCCCGCTTTTAAGGTACAAGAGGGTTCGCTTCTAAATCTTGGGTAATATGTGATATTTTGGAATCCCTTTCCAATAGAACATTGGTAAAGTTCATCTAATTTCATGAAATTTTTAGGCACTTTTGAGATATTTTGGAGTCGTCGCCCAATTTACAAGAAATTGAAAAAATTTATCTAATCTCAGAGGTCTAAACCAGATACTGGTTCGAAACTTCACTCTTATTAATGCTTTGGTTAAATTATAAGTGAGTTTTTAACAATTAAATTTTCATCTCCTTTCTCACACGTCATGCAAATTAATTTAAGCGCAAATCCAACATTGAAAAAACCAGTAAAAAGGCGATAAATAAAATAACAAAATAAAAAAAATAATTTAAAAGATAATATTGGGATAAAAATACAATCCCCAAAATGTAAAACTAAAATAAATAAATAAATGATAAAATCAAATAAATAAACAAGTATACATAAATCAGGATATTTATTTGGAGTAGAAACGTTGGTTCTTTCATTCATACTTAAAAAAAATGAAGAATTATTTTTAGACATTTACTGAGAAAACATAACCCAATTTGTCAATAAAAATATTTTTATGATTTTTAATTAAATGTGCATAAAATAAATGATTTTATTACTAATTACATGACAAAAAAAATAAAAAGACAAATAAAGGAAGAAAATAATAAATACAATGAAAATAATAAATTTGTTAGATCTCCTCTTTCGATCCCAAGTGCGCTCAAACACAAAAAAACAAGTATTAAAACCAAAAATAAATACAAATAAAGTTAATGTTAGTAATTAAATCAAGAAAATCGATTAAATATATAAAATAATAAATAAAAATAAATAAATAATGCATTATGGATGACAAATAAATTAAATAACAAAATGAAACTAATAAATTAACATATTAACAAATTAACACAAATAAAATATAAATAATAATAATAATAATAATAATAATAATAAAACAAAAGATGAAAAATAAAATAAATGAAAAAAGAATAAAAAAAAGAAATAAAAAAGTTAAATCTATGAAGAATATCACATAAAATAAATAAAAATGCAATAAATCTAAAAATCTATATGTTGATTAAATGATTGTAAATAAATAAATAAATAAATATTCACACTCATTACAGAATACAAATCAATTTCAAATAATTGAATACACACAAATTTACGTGAAAAATAAATAGGAATTTAACTTACTTATTTGACTCAATTAGTTTAATAAGCCATTTATTTTCCCCCAACACATTGTATTATTGCTTGCCTTTCTCCCCAAATCCTTCATTCGAGTTCATAATCTTTATAAACTTAATTTCTTTAATGCATATTTGGGCAGAATTCAATGAATCGAGATTATAATCCGTTCCTCCTTTAATTCACCTTTATATATGCACGTAAATATATGTGTTGGCATATCCTTTCCTGGACACATCACATTCTACTCACTTAATCATGCTTTACTTAATTAATCCAAGTTTAATTTAACTAATCTTTCACTTAAAATTAATCATGCAATATTTCATTCTAATCACTTAACTATTTTAATTCATTCAATTAAGTCCCTTCTGAACTTTTAATTTCTTTTCATTGTAGTCCTTTTCCTATCTAAGTGACACATATTTTTCCACTATCCCACAATATAATATAATTAATCCTTATTTATTTAATTAATCACTCTTAATTAATCCTCACCACAACTAAGGTATATTTCAGGTCCATTTTTCTATTTTCGTTTTTCAGTTTTCATTTTTCAGTATTCATTTTCTAATTTTCTGTTTTTCTATTTTCCAAAATGGAAAACTGAAAAATGAAAATCATGTTTACTTCTCTCATTTTATTAGTATTTTTGTAAGGTCCCGAAATAGACCCTAGTAGTAATTTTTTTAATCAGGGTAGTTAAACAATTAAGTTTACATAATTATTATGAGGATTAAATTGAATAAGAGAAGTTTATTATCTTAAATTGAATTAAATAGAAGTTTACGGGATCAAATGGTAAATTAACCTATATATATATTGGCATGCAAAATTTAAGGAGAACTCCTGGCATTGAAATAATAAACGTGGAGGAACCATTTCGGTGGGAGTGGATACAAGAAATTCTGGACAAAATTCTAATCTTTCTCTCCTCATCTTCATTCATATGAATTCCATTTAGAGAAATCAATAAAGGATTTGCATGAAAGTTGTGGAATTTAAAGTTAGAATTAGTAAGTTAAATTCTTTTCTTTCTCATCTTTTTCTTTTATTATTTTCTTGGATGGGTTAGAATTCTGTAAATTTGTTCAAGCAGTTGGTGATATGTAATGCTTGTATGATTTAGCTGAAGAAGAGATTAGTAGAGCAAAGAAAGGAAAGGAGAAGGCTGTCGATTAAGTATCAAGTTTAAGTTTGAAGAAGTGGCTGTACAGGTTTGGGATTTTAATATTATGTTTAAAGCATGTTAGTTTAAATTGGTATGATTTGTGGTTTGCTAGATGAGTTTAATAGTTTATTTTATATGAGTAAAGGTTGAGCTATATTATGTTTTGTGGTTTTTGAAATAGATTATGTAAATTGGTTATAATTTGGTCTCTAATTGTTTCATTGAAGTGATTTTAGTTGTTAGAGAATTAGAAATAAATGTATGAGTATCTGATATCAAAGGATCTTAACCTAATGAGGTCGTTATGAGTTTAAAGATGGGCAAAGTTTGGTTAGTATTCTGCAGATTTTCGCAGAATTGAGGGTCACACAGTGGACAGACAATCCTGATCGTGTAATCGAACTCTGAGAAGGAAATTCTAGGTTTTTGATGATCCATACGGTGGTCAGATTTTTCTAACCACTGTGTGCATACTCTCACGGCTAGCAACATGCTTTACCGCTGTGTAAAATGCTTATGTTTTTCTTGTATTCTGATTATGTTATGCCACACGGTAGTCAGGATTTCCTAACCACCATGTGACTTCTAAAAATCAGGATTTAAATGGATGCAAACATTGAGTAATTGGATTCTAAATTTAACCAAAATGATTTTGTTATTTGTCTATTATTATTAATTGAAATACATTGAATTTAATTTATTGATATTATAAAAGTTTATGATTTACGATTAATTATATAATTCAATCTCCTTTGAAATTGTATGTTAAGGCTATGTTTGGCATTACTTTTAGAAAGACAAAAAACTGCTTATTGTATAAAAAACTGATTATGAGATAAAAACAAGTGTTTGGTAAATACTGATTTTAGAAAAATCAATTTTATGAAAAGTGGAAAAATCTTCGTTTAGAAGTCTATTTTTTTGTTGTATCCCCACTGAACCATCGCTCAGCACGGGTATTTTTTCCATATAAGTAATACAAGGTAGGAGCGAAAAGGTGCCTTTTTAAAGTTCACATCTGCAGACCACTAGGGAATATTTTTTTTGGTATAGTATTTAGGATATGTATAGTTAAATGATATAATGTTTTGCAAGCTTTGTAAGCAAGATGTCGTGATATGATGGAATTTCGCAATGTAAATGAAGTGTAATTTTGTAATCTTCAGAACATCATGTAATGTAATTGAATATTATAGTATAGTTGTTTATATATAAATATATATATATTTATTTATTTCATATAAGTACTAGTATGGTTTAATAATGTTAGTAATTGGTTAAGTATGGTAATATAATGTGATTTAATTAAATGAGTAACGATTAGTAATGTAAGATAACCATGATTAGTTCGTGTAGCACTCTAATATTCTTCTCGCGGGTATAAGGGTGTTATAGTTTTCATTTTATTCAAGAGTAAACGGTTTATACATTCTTCTCAACCGGAAAAAAGGAGGATAGTTCACAAATAAAAACTATAGCAACATTATTGTAGGTGATAATCAAATAGACACAAAAAAAAAAGACAACAATTATAATAAAGACAAAAAATTAATATCTAATTAAATAAAAAATTAAGGAGAGAAATGATCATATAAAGTGAAAAAAAAAGAAGCTAACCTTGTAGTTGTTTGTTGCAGGAGAGGAAAGATCATTTGTTTACTTTTTGTTTTAGATTTGTATTAAGTTTATTTTTTTTATGTTTGTTTACTTTTTGCTTTTAGATTTGTGTTAAGCTTATTTTTTATGAATTAAAAGAGAAGATAGTCTAATGGAATTTGAATAAGTAATTGATCTCGTAATTGATGAAAAGCTCGAGTTTTCTATTTTGAAAAATACACTCGTTTAATAAAGAAAAAATAACAAAATATGGTATTTTATTATTTATACAATAATTTAATTTTGAAAAATTCTGAAAATAAATTTTTAATTTTTTAAATTTAAAAATATTACGACTAAACAACTAGTTCCATGTTTTAGTTTTCTTAGAGTAATTTTCTAAAAAACTGGCTTTATTTTCTAGAACTAAACAGTCCGTACAGTTTGTTACATGGAATTTTCATTCTCCTTACTGTATTAAAATCAACACGGATAGAGCTTTGAAAGACAATCCGAAGCGATCCACTGCTGGGGGTTTAATCTAGGATTGGGATGGCAGATGGTTGGCTGGCTTTGTGAAGAATCTCAGGGTTTGCTCAGTCATTGAATCAGAACTGTGGGGGGCTTTAGAGGGTCCCCGGTTAGTCTGGAACAATGGGCACCGTAATGTTATCTTAGAAATGTATAGCAGTTCTACTGTTTAGTTAATAAAGCGAAGGAATATTGCTGATTGTTAGGGTAATCTCATTCGAGGGATTGATGATAAACACAATTAAATGGTTCAAATATGAGATGTTTATCACGCATGCAATTTTGGAACTGACTGGAGGGCAAATTTTGCGGGCTCTCTTCCTCTTGGTCTTCCCCTTTTCACTGTTTCGCCTTTGGGAATTAGGGGAATTTTGCATAATGATTTTATTGGACTTAGTTTTCCTAGAGCTTGCCTAAGTTAGTGTTGGCTTTGATCTCTCTCTTGTTAAAAAGAAACAAAAAGAAATGGTAAAATTGCCTGGGCTACCCGTTTAATTAAAATTCAAGTCTAGAGTTCCAAATACCAATTCCCTTTGTCAATACATAAATTTTTAAAAAACGGAATAATAATAATAATAATAATAATAATAGCTCTGTTGATACACATGAAATCTTCCTTCAATTAAGCTTAAGTGAAAACAACTGTATATAAGAACCTCAAATATTTGTAAGCCTAATATGCAAATGAATTGAGCGAATTAGCATGGAATGAAATAAAAAATATATGGATCAATCAAATCCCCTTTCAAGCAAACATTAAAATTCACAAGTTGTATATTCTTACAATCCCCGAAAGTCTATCTTCTTATGCGACGACATCAAATTCCTCAAGCTCACTGTAAAAAATGGTAAGAGTAAAGAAACATAATAGGAATTAGGGCTTTCATTGCCTCTGAATTCGTGAAAGACCAATTATTAAGAAGATAAAGCCTCGAATTTTAGTTCTACACAACGACGATAAGCTGCTGCTTTGCAGGCTCCATATGCTGCTGCTTCGCCACCTGGGAAATCTTCGATGTTGTAAATGACGGTGATGTAGAGACAGCAGCTAGGGCACCTGGCGATTTCCTCACCGAGACGGAGATCCCCCTTTGGGATTTGAAATAGGACGCCACAAGGGTACGGGTAGGTGTAGGCTTTGAGCTCCTCGTTCCATTGCATATCCTCTATTACTAAGTCGTCATACGACATCGTTTTCGAGCGCAAATGAAATATCCTAGATTAATGAGATTCCCTTGCTATATGCAATAGACCAAAGTAGTAATTAAGAATATTATTTGTATATGCTATTCAGGACAGACATAACTCTACAAAATTTGAACATAATACTCAATTTAATGGAAAATGTGAAAATTAAATTAAAAAAGAAAAATAAGAAAAACTACATAGAAGAAAAATAAGAAAAAATATGAAAATTTAGGAACAAAGATTTGAAAGTTGTGTTTAGGGAAATTATTTCTCGATTTGGTGTGAAACCAAAATTAATTCTGGGAATGGGGTTTTTTTGGATGCCACAGGCCATTCCTGCGGCATGTGACGTGAGCATGGCAAACCCCTTGGTCAGGGCTGCGACATATGACATCAATATGCCGCAACTCTGAGCTGCGGCAATGTGTTGAAGGACAGTCACGTGAAACTGTTCATCGTGACTGTTCAACTGTAAAGGGGAAAAATTGAAAACGCAATTTAATTTTAGTTTGAAATCCATGCTTTTAAAAATCTCGATTTATTCGTTTGCATATTTTTCAAGTTTATGTTGCATTTCGTTTTTCTTAGTATATTTTTCAACTTTCATATGTTACTCTAAAGGTGCAAAGTTCCAAACACAGGTTACGGATTTTTTCTTATTTTTTATTCACATTTTATGTTTGTTGTTATTTATCAATTATCTGCAAAAATTAAGAATACGTATATTATTTTTTTTAGAATTATTTATGTAATAATGTTGATTAAATATCTAATTGTATTATTTTGTAATTTATAGGTGTATTTTATTCGTTGATTTGACGTATCAAGCAAAACAGGTAAGTTATTATTTTAATTTTCGTTTGATATTGCATAATTTATTAATGTAAATTTTGAAAATAACAAATGTATGTATTAGAAATTATACAAAAATATAAAATAAGAATTATCATGTGTTATGATAATGTAAAGTGATTTATTTTTATAATATGTATTTGGCAAATTTTTCCAATATTTTGTTTAAGATAATTGTCAATTTAATTTTATATTTGTTTGATTAGTTAGATTTAAGTTATGACAAGTTGTTTGGGGTGCTAACAATTATTTTTATAGACAAGTTTACATTTATTATGCGAATATGAACTTATTTTTTTGTTGATATGTACGTGACAATTTTGTTTGTGTTTACGTGTACGAAAATTCTCAGTTAATGTTCTATGTACTTGATTAATTTGATCAAAAATTCAAGAAAGTAATTGCATCGTTTAAAAATAACTGTATGTGAAATTAAAAAAATATATATATTATTTTGTTGAGCATTATACTTTTTATTACCATGTGTTTTGTATTATTTAGAAATATTTGTGAATTTTATAAATGTGAACGTAATTATTGTCTAAAATATTTATGTATTCTTGATATGTAGATTTATTTGTTGTAGTTAATAAATATATTTTATTAATATAAAGTTATTATTATTTTTGTTATTATTAAGCGCATATTCAACTGATAGGCACTTCTAAAATGGCAACATATATTGACTTTTATTTGCATACTGGAGGAATTATAAGTTATGATGCGGGAAACTTTCAATATGACATATCTGAGCCAAATGCCAAATCGAAGAGATTGAGATTAAAAAAATAAGCCAACATTTTGGGAATTGGTTCATAAAATTCACGTTAAATTAAGTTTAGGTATGAACGACGAGGTTTTCAGAATTATTTACAAAGTTCCAATATTCAATCAAGTATCATTATACTGGACGTCGGTGGATTTGGAAGATGACAATGATATTGAGATTATATATGAAAATTTAAGAAAATATGACTGTTATACGATGGTTGAATTAATTATCAAAGTTAAGAAGGCGAATGCGGGAGGTAATATACCAACGTATGCAGCCGGTTGTGAAGATACAAATGAAGAAGTTGACACAGGAAACATCATTGGAAATCAACAAATATATATAAATGATATTGGTCCCAGTCAGCCCAAGCATTTTATGAGTCGACATGATATTGAAATGTTAACGCAATCTAATTTTCTTGGAGAACAGTATGCTGTTGCAGGTGTAAATGTGGATCAAAGTGGAGAACGACGATCATTTAACAATCGAGAGACTGCTAGTCCTAGTCATCAGCGACAGTCTCGAAGTCGACGAGATGGTTCATTACTTGGAACAGAAGCAAATGACAGATCAGGACACGTTCATATACGTCCAGCAGCAAGCCAGTTACCTGCCCAAAGTGTGAGCCAACCAAGACGGTCATTTAGTAGAAGGGTTGGTAATTTTTTCAGTAAGTCTCTTTTTGGCAACAGATCTGAAAGGCGTTCAAATGAAATTAATTTGGAAGCGGTACCAAGTGCAGCGACAAATCCTAATATGGAATGTAGCAGTCAACGACATTTTGTTTCTCAGATTCCTGATTTCAGTCAACGCCATTCTGTTTAACAGATAATAGAAGTCAACCAACAAAATTCTGGAGGGGGTTTTGCAGATGTGAGTAGACGCCGATCTGTTTCTCATGTGGCAGTACCAGCACCTGATGTTGGTGATCAATCTGTTTCTCGACGGGATGGTGATTTACTAGGTGATTCTATATCTGGAGATGATCCTTCATTTGATTGTGGCGGCATGGATGATGAAGACGGGGGGGCATTAAGTAATGACTATACGTTATCTAATGAGGATGTAGACGCTGAAAATGAAAGCATAAGCTCAGAAAGTGATGAATCTGAATTTGGTGAAGGTGATGCGTGTTCTTATTCGCAAGATGTGAGTCCATTAGCATCAATGCATCCATGCGAAGGGATTGTTGAAGCAAACTTCAATTTTCCTTCTGAGCACTATACAGAAATCGACTTCGATGCTGCACAAGTTAATCTTTCTGAAGGTGTTCACTTTAAGACATGGGATGGTGTATCCGAGTTATCAACGGGTTTAGTTTTCAACAGTAAGGAAGAAGTTCAATCATGTGTGAAAAAGTTCTCGATCATTAGAAATGTTGACTTCCACGTTGTTGAATCAAAACCAACATTTTGGGTATTGAGATGCACAAAGTCTGAAGATGGCTGCAAGTGGAGGTTAAGAGCAGCAAGAAAAGGGAATTGTCCTTTATGACAAATAACAAGGTACGATGATCCACACTCATGCCTTTCCAGTAATCTTACAAAGGATCACAGACAATTGGGTTCCAAAGTCATTCGCAATTGCATAATGGGAATGATTAGCAAGAATCCGACAGTGCCTGTTGATGTTATTATTGCGGCGATTAAGTAACAATTTAAATTTGAGGTATCATACAAGAAAGCTTGGTACGCTAAAATAAGTGCAATAGAGGCAATATTCGGCAACTACGTTGAGTTGTACGAGACATTACCAGATTTTCTTCATGCTTTGCAAAATTACAATGCCGGTACTATTTTTGAGTTGAAGACGTGTGAAACAAACCTCTCTAATGTTAGGCAATTTCAAAGGGTTTTTTAGAGCTTCAAACCGGCCAGTGATGGGTTTCTTCATTGTAAACCAATTTTGTTGATCGATAGTACTTTTTTGACAGAAAAATTCCAACAGACGCTTCTTATTGCCAGCTCAGTCGATGGAAACAGTATGTTGTTTCCACTAGCATTTGCTATTGTGGAGTCTGAGAATAAATCAAGTTGGGCGTGGTTCATGAGTTTGATTAGAAAACACGTGACTCAAAGTGTCGGACTCATAGTTATATCAGATAGACACGCTGGTATAATGGTAGTGTTTCGTGACGAAAGAAGTGGTTGGAAGAAACCATTGTCATTTCATAGGTTATATTTGCGCCACTTCGTCAGCAACTACAACACCCATCATAGGAATAAAACAATAAAATATCTGTTTTATAAGGCTGGTAAGCATTAATTTATTTTATTTTGAATTTAATAATCTGCTTGTTTACGCATTAACTTCATATAAATATCGGTGTAGGTACACAATTTCAGAAGCATAACTTCACTAAGCACATGGACAAAATAAAAGAGCTGGACAAAGAATCGTACAACTGGGCTATGAGAGTACCTCTAGATCGTTGGACATTTTCAAAGGATGGCGGCTATAGGTATGGGCATGCCACAACAAACATTGCTGAGAGTGTGAACAGTGCGCTCAAAGGTTATGCATGATGCCCGTAATAGCGATCATTGAACATATTTTTGGCCGGCTGGTTAAATTTTACGATCAACGGAGGCAAATATACATAAGTAAGATGACTGCAGGACTAAGGTTCAACCCAAAATGTGTTCAAATTATGTCCAAGAATTCTATCAAGGCGAGAGGACATATGGTCGTGCAGTACAACAACCGGTACAGACTATTTAATGTCATAGCATACAGTGCACCAGAAAAAAACACAGAGGTTGATACTTATGTATTAAGTTTTGAAAAGCGTGAATGTGAGTGTGGACAATTTCAAGGAACGAAAATACCTTGCTCGCACGCCATTGCTGCTTGCATGCACAGACATATTGATCCTTACACATTTGTTGATAAGTGTTATACCATTACGGAGGCACTAAAATGCTACGATGGTGAATTCCGACCAATAGCACATAAAACATATTGGCCGCAATATTATGGCCCTAAATTGGTACCTGATATGGAACTTCTAAGGAAGAAGGGTCGGCCTAAAACAAATCGTATACGGAATGAGATGGATAGGCGTGATATGAGTAATGTTGGTCATTGTAGCAAATGTGGCAACGTTGGACATAATAAAAAAACATGTACAAGTGACGCTGAACCGTCCAATTAACTCTTCAGAAGATGAAATTGTGCAACAATATCTTTGTTAATGTGTAACAATATTTTCAGAAAAATTATGAAATTAAATTTCTTTACTTTTTTAATGTGTATTATATTAAACATAGCATAATTAAAATTAATATTAAAACACAAATTTCTTTTGCATTACAATATTAACATCAAACTAGACATTATCTTTTTAAGGTCTCCTACTCTCCTTCTACTATTACGAGATGAACTATTTTGTGTTTCAAATTGATCACCCATCTCGTATGGGTTTGCATCTTGTGCGATATGCATGACATCATTATAATCGCCACTGTACAATGGCTGATCTGCTAAACCCATAGTACTCCCCATATTTGAGTTGTCTAGTATATGTTGAAAAAAATCATCATGCTGAGACTGTTCGAATATGTGATGTGGTGGATGCTCTCCTTCAGAAAAACTTACATTCAAATCAACGTTGCATCTTAAAGTGCCAGCTTCAGCCTCATAGTAATTTGATGGACTAGGTTCCGTAGATAAAAAATTAGCTTGATCGAATTGTGGCTGACCAATAGAAGGGATATTAAACGAACTTGAAGTCGTGTCAACAAAATAAGGCCAAGCCATGGGTGGGGGGACTTGGTGAAATCCGGGCTGAATGGGAATTGAAGCAACAGTTGTACGTCTTTCGCCCATTCCCCTCCTACTACGGGCTGACGACCGAAAATCTTCATATGGAGTTGATAGCGGTTGTATCTCCACAGGATCTGGACCGGATTGATGGGGGTAAACATTCGATGTCCTCCCTATTGCGCCAACACCACCTAAAATACTTTCTGATGTTAGACGAATATTACCAACTTCATTCGATGCTGCATTAATATCTGCATGATAAAATCCGTTTAGCGCCATCGGCATGTGAACAAATAAATAACTTTTCAGAAAAGAATAATATTATTAATGAAAATTTTATAAAAGCAAATTATCATACCGTAGCCCCTAGTGAAGCACCAATTTGGGTAATCCAGCGTCTGGTACGTGCAATATACCACTGCATGTACTGTGATCTCATATGTAATGGAGCATCAAGTAACTGAGTTGCGACAACTCGATTCCATCGGTTGCCTCACTCATAAATAAAACTTGCTAATTTCTCTACCCAATTTATATCACAGTGCCCTCGCAGGTTAATAGAATGCACAATATCATTATTTTGAGGTAGGAATGGAATCGGTTGGTCCATTCCGAACTGTCTAAGGCATCGATCAGGTTAGTGCTACTCAACAATATGGAAACATACCATTGGTACAACTGATCTCCAACTGTTGACACCGTCTCTATAATAATTAGGCAGTAAATGCATGCTATTATTGTAAGCCTCCCAATCTATCTAAAAAATTAAAAAAAATTATAAATAAGTTGTCCCAAATTTTCTTATAAAAAGTGAAAATTTTATCAATTTTCATGACTGAAAATTTTTTTACACACCTGATCATGTCACTGAATATCTAGCTCAATGCGAAAATCAGTAACATTATTATTATTATTAATTCTATTATTTATAGGAGATCGCCACCTGATCACAAAATTCATGTCACATTAGCATATCGAACAAATACTACAAAAATTGCAGAACAATATAAGATATAATAACTAAATTTTACCTGTAAGCATATGGCATGGTCTGATTGAGAACAACATTTTACAAAAAAAACTGGGCGAAATTGAGGGAGTCTTTCCCTTGCCCATATTTGAATAATGTGATAATAACCACCCAGACCATTTGCACTCGGTCGAGTGGCCCGACCTAACTCTCTGTATAACCGTGCCAAGCAAGCTGACCCCCAACTATAGTTACCCGCTTGATCTAAATGCTCCAATAGCGGGAGCCACATTAAGTGAATATAATTATTTGATTGTGATAGACATAATAATCCACCAATATAACACAATATCTAAGTCCGGCTAAAGCATTGCACAGTGTCTTCATTAGCATCGACTGGTAAGGAGCTGAAATTCCTGCTTAACCATGTCATTTGGACCTGGTTGCCTTTCAAAACGTCTTCTGGGGGAACTTGTCCCAATACTTGCGAGTAGCAGGATTTTATGGTATTTCGCAGATCGGTGTTATGCCTGTTGATTGCAATTTAATAACTGCACTAGTGGAGCGATTGAGACCGGAGATACATATTTTTCACCTTGCTGTAGGTGAAGCATCAATAAAAGTTCAGGATGTGGGAATCCTGACCGGTCTACCTATTAAAGGAGAAGCCGTGACGGGATATTTGAACTATGTTTGGGCGGAGCTGTGTGGTCGGCTTTTGGGACAAGTTCCCCCAAAAAACGTTCTGAAAGACAACCAGGTCAAAATGACATGGTTAAGCAGGAATTTCAACTCCTTACTAGTCGATGCTAATGAAGACACTGTGCAATGCTTTAGCCGGGCTTGGATATTGCGTTGTATTGGTGGATTATTATATCCATCACAATCAAATAATTATATTCACTTAATGTGGCTCCCGCTATTGGAGCATTTAGATCAAGCGAGTAACTATAGTTGGGGGTCAGCTTGCTTGGCATGGTTATACAGAGAGTTATGTTGGGCCACTCGACCGAGTGCAAATGGTCTGGGTGGTTATCATCAGATTATTCAAATATGGGCATGGGAAAGACTCTCAGTTTCGCCCAGTTTTTTTGCAAAATGTTATTCTCAATCAGACCATGCCATATGCTTACAGGTAAGATTTAGTTATTATATCTTATATTGTTATGCAATTTTTGTAGTATTTGTTCGATATGCTAATGTGACATGAATTTTGTGATCAGGTGGCGATCTCCTATAGATAATAGAATTAATAATAATAAAAATGTTACTGATTTTCGCATTGAGCTAGATATTCAGCGACATGATCAGGTGTGTAAAAAAATTTCCAGTTATGAAAATTGATAAAACTTTCACTTTTTGTAAGAAAATTTGGGACAACTTATTTATAATTTTTGTAATTTTTTAGATGGATCGGGAGCCGTACAATAATAACATGCACTTACTGCTTAATTATTGTAGAGATGGTGTCAACAGTTGGAGATCAGTTGTGCCAATGGTATGTTTCCATATTGTTGAGTGGCACCAACCTGATCGATGCCTTAGACAGTTCGGAATGGACCAATCAATTCAATTCCTACCTCAAAATAATGATATTGTGCATTCTATTGACCTGCGAGAGCACTGTGATATAAATTTGGCAGATAAATTAGCAAGTTTTATTCATGAGCGGGGCAACCGATGGAATCGAGTTATCGCAACTCAGTTATTTGATGCTCCATTACATATGAGATCACAGTACATGCAGTGGTATATTGCATGTACCAGACGCTGGATTACCGAAATTGGTGCTTTACTAGGGGCTACGGTATGATAATTTGCTTTTATAAAATTTTCATAATAATATTATTCTTTTTTGAAAAGTTATTTATTTGTCCACAAGCCAATGGCGTTGAACGGATTTATCATGCAGATATTAATGCAGCATCGAATGAAGTTGGTAATATTCGTCTAACATCAAAAAGTATTTTGGGTGCTGTTGGCGCAATAGGAAGGACATCGAATGTTTATCCCCGTCAAACCGGTCCAGATCCTGTGGAGATACAACCGCTATCAACTCCATATGAAGATTTTCGGTCGTCAGCCCGTAGCAGGAGGGGAATGGGCGAAAGACGTACAACTGTTGCTTCAATTCCCATTCAGCCTGGAGTTCACCAAGTCCTCCCACCCATGGTTTGGCCTTATTTTGTTGACACGACTTCAAGTTCGTTTCATATCCCTTCTATTGGTCAGCCACAATTCGATCAAGCTAATTTTTTACCTACGGAACCTGGTCCATCAAATTACTATGAGGCTGAAGCTGGCACTTCAAGATGCAACGTTGATTTGAATGTAAGTCTTTCTGAAGGAGAGCATCCACCACATCACATATTCGAACAGTCTCAGCATGATGATTGTTTTCAACATCTATTAGACAACTCAAATATGGGGAGTACTATGAGTTTAGCAAATCAGCCATTGTACAGTGGCGATTATAATGATGTCATGCATATTGCACAAGATGCAAACCCGTACGAGATGGGTGATCAATTTGAAACACAAAGCAGTTCATCTCGTAGTAGTAGAAGGAGAAGTAAGAGACCTTAAAAAGATAATGTCTAGTTTGATGTTGATATTTTAATGCAAAAGAAGTTTGTGTTTTAATATTAATTTTAATTATGTTATGTTTAATATAATACACATTAAAAAGTAAAGAAATTTAATTTCATATTTTTTCTGAAAATATTGTTACACATTAACATAGATATTGTTGCACAATTTCATCTTCTGACGAGTTGATTGGACGGTCCAGCATCACTTGTACATGTATTTTTATTATGTCCAACATTGCCACATTTGCTACAATGACCAACATTACTCCTATCATGTCTATCCATCTCATTCCATATACGATTTGTTTTACGCCGACCCTTCTTACTTAGAAGTTCCATATCAGGTACTAATTTAGGACCATAATATTGCGGCCAATTTGCTTTATGTGCTATTGGTCGGAATTCACCATCGTAGCATTTTAGTGCATCTGTAATGGTATAACACCTATCAACAAATGTGTAAAGATCAAGCAGCAATGGCGTGCGAGCAGCAATGGCGTGCAAGCAAGGTATTTTCGTTCCTTGAAATTGTCCACACTCACATTCACGCTTTTCAAGACTTAATACATAAGTATCAACCTCTGTGTTTTCTTCTGGTGCACTGTATGCTATGACACTAAAGAGTCCGTACCGATTGTCATACTGCAAGACCATATGTCCTCTCGTCTTGATAGAATTCTTGGACATAACTTGAACACATTTTGGGTTGAACCTTAATCCTGCAGTCATCTTACTTATGTACATTTGCCTCCGTTGATCGTAAAATTTAACCAGACTGCCGAAAACATGTTCAACGATCGCTGTTACGGGCATCATGCGTACACCTTTGAGCACGTTGTTCACACTCTTAGCAATGTTTGTTGTGGCATGCGCATACCTATAGCCGCCATCCTCTGAAAATGTCCAACGATCTAGAGACACTCTCATAGTCCAGTTGTATTATTTCTCGTCCAGCTCTTTTATTTTGTCCATTTGCTTAGTGAAGTTACGCTTCTGAAATTGTGTACCTACACCGATATTTATATGAAATTAATGCGTAAACAAGCAGATTATTAAATTCAAAATAAAATAAATTAATGATTGCCAATTAATTGCTTACCAGGCTTATAAAGCAGATCTTTTATTGTTTTATTCCTATGATGGGTGTTGTAGTTGCTGCCGAAGTGGCGCAAACATAACCTATGAAATGACAATGGTTCATTCCAACCATTTCTTTCATCACGAAACACTGCCATTATACCAACGTGTCTATCTGACATAACTGTGAGTCTGACACTTTGAGTCACGTGTTTTCTAATCAAACTCATGAACCACGCCCAACTTAATTTATTCTCAGACTCCACCATAGCAAATGCTAGTGGAAACAACATACTGTTTCCATCGACTAAGCTGGCAATAAGAAGCGTCTGTTGGAATTTTCCTATCAAAACAGTACCATCGATCAACAAAATTGATTTACAATGAACAAACCCATCACTGGCCGGCTTGAAACTCCAAAAAACCCTTTTAAATTGCCTAACATTAGGGAGGTTTGTTTCACGCGTCTTCAACTCAAAAATAGTACCGGCATTGTAATTTTGCAAAGCATGAAGAAAACCCGGTAATGTCTCGTATGACTCAACGTAGTTGCCGAATATTGCCTCTATTGCACTTATTTTAGCGTACCAAACTTTCTTGTATGATACCTCAAATTTAAATTGTTGCTTAATCGCCGCAATAATAACATCAACAGGCAGTGTCGGATTCTTGCTAATCATTCCCATTATGCAATTGCGAATGACTTTGGAACCCAATTGTCTGTGATCCTTTGGAAGATTACTGGAAAGGCATGAGTGTGGATCACCGTAACTTGTTATTTTCCATAAAGGACAATTCCCTTTTCTTGTTGCTCTTAACCTCCACTTGCAGCCATCTTCAGACTTTGTGCATTTCAATACCCAAAATGTTGGTTTTGATTCAACAACGCGAAAGTCAACATTTCTAATGATTGAAAACTTTTTCACACATGATTGAACTTCTTCCTTATTGTTGAAAACTAAACCCGTTGATAACTCGGATACACCATCCCATGTCTTAAAGTGAACACCTTCAGAAAAATTAACTTGTGCAGCATCAAAATCGATTTTTGTATAGTACTCGGAAGGAAAATTGAAGTTTGCTTCAACAATCCCTTCGCATGGATGCATTGATGTTAATGAACTCACATCTTGCGAATAAGAACACTCATCACTTTTACCAAATTCAGATTCATCACTTTCTGAGCTTATGCTTTCATTTTCAACGTCTACATCCTCATTAGATGACATATACTCATTACTTAATGCCCCCCATCTTCATCATCCATGCCGCCACAATCAAATGAAGGATCATATATAAAATCATCTAGTAAATCACCTTCCCGTCGAGAAACATATTGATCACCAACATCAGGTGCTGGTACTGCCACATGAGAAACAGATCGGCGTCTACTCACATCTGCAAAACCCCCTCCAGAATTTTGTTGGTTGACTTTTGCTATCTGTAAAACAGAATGGCATTGACTAAGATCAAGAATCTGAGAAACAGAATGTCGTTGACTGCTACATTCCATATTAGGATTTGTCACTGCACTCGGTACCGCTTCCTTATTAATTTCATTTGAACGCCTTTTAGATCTGTTGCCAAAAAGAGACTTACTGAAAAAATTACCAACCCTTCTACTAAATGACCGTCTTGGTTAGCTCACACTTTGGGCAGGTAACTGGCTTGCTGCTGGAAGTATATGAACGTATCCTGATCTGTCACTTGCTTCTGTTCCAAGTAATGAACCATCTCGTCAACTTCGAGACTGTCGCTGATGACTAGGACTAGCAGTCTCTCGATTGCTAAATGATCGTCGTTCTCCACTTTGATCCACATTTACACCTGCAACAGCATACCGTTCTCCAAGAAAATTAGATTGAGATAACATTTTAACATCATGTCGACTCACAGAATGCATGGGCTAACTGAGACCAACATCATTTATATATATTTGTTGATTTCCAATGATGTTTCCTGCGTCAACTTCTTCATTTGTATCTTCACAACGGACTGCATACGTTGGTATATTACCTCCCGCACCCGCCTTCTTAACTTCGATAATTAATTCAACCATCGTATAACAGTCATATTTTCTTAAATTTTCATATATAATCTCAATACCATCGTCATCTTCCAAATCCACCGACGTCCAGTATAATGATATTTGATTGAACATTGGAACTTTGTAAATAATTCTGAAAATCTCGTCGTTTATACCTAAACCTAATTTAACGTAAATTTTATGAAGTAATTTCCAAAATATTGGCTTATTTTTTAATCTCAATCTCTTCGATTTGGCATTTGACCCAGATATGTCATATTGAAAGTTTCCCGCATCATAACTTATAATTCCTCCAGTATACAAATAAAAGTCAGTATATGTTGCCATTTTAGAAGTGCCTGTCAGTTGAATATGCGCTTAATACTAACAAAAATAATAATAACTTTATATTAATAAAATATATTTATTAACTACAACAAATAAATCTACATATCAAGAATACATAAATATTTTAGACAATAATTATGTTCACATTTATAAAATTCACAAATATTTCTAAACAATACAAAACACATGGTAATAAAAAATATAATGCTCAACAAAATAATACATATTTTTTTTTAATTTCACATACAATTATTTTTAAATGATGCAATTACTTTCTTGAATTTTTGATCACATTAATCAAGTACATAGAACATTAAACTGAGAATTTTCGTACACGTAAACACAAACACAAACAAAATTGTCACGTACATATCAACAAAAAAAGTAAGTTCATATTCGCATAATAAATGTAAACTTGTCTATAAAAATAATTGTTAGCACCCCAAACAACTTGTCTTAACTTAAATCTAACTAATCAAACAAATATAAAATTAAATTGATAATTATCTTAAACAAAATATCAGAAAAATTTGCCAAATACATATTATACAAATAAATCACTTTACATTATCATAACACATCCATGATAATTCTTATTTTATATTTTTGTATAATTTCTAATACATAAATTTGTTATTTTCAAAATTTTTATTAATAGATTATGCAATATCAAACGAAAATTAAAATAATAACTTACCTGTTTTGCTTGATACGTCAAATTAACGAATAAAATACACCTATAAATTACAAAATAATACAATTAGATATTTAATCAACATTAATACATAAATAATTCTAAAAAAATAATATACTTACTCTTAATTTTTGCAGATAATTGATAAATAACAACAAACATAAAATGTGAATAAAAAATAAGAAAAAATCCATAACCTGTGTTTAGAACTTTGCACCTTCAAAGAAACATATGAAAGTTGAAAAATATACTAAGAAAAACGAAATGCAACATGAACTTGAAAAATATGCAAACGAAAAAATCGAAATTTTTAAAAGCATGGATTCCAAACTAAAATTAAATTGTGTTTTCAATTTTTTCCCTTTACAGTTGGACAGCCACGCTGAATAGTTTCACGTGACTGTCCTTCAACACATTGCCGTAGCTCAGAGCTGCGGCATATTGCGTCACATGCCACAGCTCTGAGCTGCGGCATGTGACATCATATGCCGCAGCTCCGTATGATGTCATATGCCGTCGCTCAGGGCTGCAGCATATGACCAAGGGATCCGCCATGCTCACGTCACATGCCGCAGGAATGGCCTGCAGCATCCAAAAAGACCCCATTCCCAGAATTAATTTTGGTTTCACACCAAACCGGGAAATAGTTTCCCTAAACACACCATTCAAATCTTTGTCCCAGTATTCTGTCAGCCCGATCTAAAAACCAATTAAACTCGCCAGAATAAATCAGCACACAAGAATTTTGCATATCATAAAATCTACACAGAATTCTGCATATTAGACACTTCTATCAAAAAAATAGAAATTCTCATTATCAAACTAAATAGTTAGTTTTCTATCTTATGATCCACATCCAAATAAATACAAATTTAAACAACCCATTTGTAGTTCGACTAAAGTCAATCATAAATCTCACAACCAATTGAACTCTACAAAACACACACAGAAAAATCCATACTTGCCTCCTTACTAATAATTGCATGTGCGAATCAACTATAGATGTAGAAGCAGAACTCTAAATTATTTTCTGGCTTAGCAAATCCTAGTCTATGTGAGGCAAGACTTCAATTTAGGAGCTAGCATTGAGTTAATTATATAGCATGATTTAAATCTCATGCATTGAACTTTTGCCTAAAAAAATTGTAAAAAACAAATCAGAAATTGTAAAACAGAGAATGTAAAACAAACAAAGAAAATTGTAAGAAAAAGATAGAAAGAGAGAAAACAAAACCATTAAACCAGAAAATAAATAAATAAATAAAATAAATCTTTTAAAATTGAAATACCTTAAACCTTTTAAGACTCCATCTCCATTGCTAAACACACTCATGAAATGATCAAAATCTCATATAATGTAGACAACAATTTCGTGATCAACCCCACAGAAATCTAAGCTCCAGATGATCAAAGAAATAATGCTTTGCTCATCTGGGTGGTCAGCAGATGGAAGGTTGTGGTAGGTCATGTAAGATCCTGCAAGCTTGGAACAGAACGAATGGCTTTCATTTCTGCTACTGTTTTCAGCTTAATATCATCTCCAAAGCTTATCACAAGACCTTAAAACAAGCAAAACACCTTAATTTTAAGTCCTCTTCTTTCTTAAAAATAACTTCAAAACCTTAACATGCTTCATTTCAATAGGAATCTGGCACAGAAACAATCTAGCTAAATGACAGTTCTCTTCATTTTTCCTCCAATGCCTAGAAAAGTGGGGGCTATCCATTGCATAAGTTGCCAGCCCTTTACAATCCTAAGAATTCAAACTTAGGCACAGGTTGAAATGTGAAATTTTGCAATTATTCTCAAATGCATGGACCCCAATACTACTCCTTTTCATCATTAAATTCCTAAGTCGTCCTTCTAATGACGATAAAACTAATCAAACTAAACAAATATAATATTAAAAACAGAGCTCCTGTCTGTATCCTGAAGATCAGTTAGCTGACACAGTAAAATTCTCTGTTCCATCAAGATACATAACTTGAGACTTCACTCACACACATAGTGCTTGTTGTTTGTATCAGCCTATGTGTTACTTCATCTAACTCGACGTTATCTTTCTTCATACGCTCTGCTATTATCAGGGGCATTTTACCTGCTTTCGCATAAGTTTTTAGAAGAGAATTATATATCTCTGTACTCATGTGGCCAGTATCGCGAAGCATAGCCAAAAATTTCTCTGCTCCATCAACATTTCCGTTCTCTTCAAGACTCTTAAAAATTTCACTCACCAGTCTTTTGTCAGGGCTCCATTTTTTAACACTACCAATGGCCTTCTTAAAATAATCTAAAACTTTTTCCATCTGCTTCTCTTTCAAATGACCCCATGTAAGAAGCTCCCAAGTAGTGTAAGATGGGCGGATGCCCTTTTCCACCATTTGATGTTGAAAATTTGTGGCTTCTTCTATCCGGTTTCTGTTGATATAAGCAGCAAGAAGTATGTTTCCGGGCTGAGGATTACCAGTTCCAGCAGCTGTCTCCCACTCAGTGTACACATCTTCTGCTTCTTTAATCTCCTCAAATTTAACAAGAGAAGAGATCATGCAAATATATTCAGCATCATTCATTTTGCGAAAGCATGATTTCATCTTATTCCAGATTTGGTGTACACCATCCTTATCTCCAATGTTCGTATGCAAACTGATGAGGGAAGAATAAGCAGCTCGATTTTTGTATGAAGCCCTTTTCTCCATCTCTTTTAAAGTAGATTTTGCTTTCTCAAGAAGTTGGCTTTTTACATATATGTTAGTTAAGGTACTATAAGTTATCCAGTCTGGCTCTACTTTTGCTTTCTTCAGCTCCTTAAAGACATTTTCAGCAGTTATCGAATCATTCTGCGAGGCACATACACTCAGCCACAAATTGTAAGTAACAACATCTGGTGAAGTGTTTGCCTTCAACTCCTTAATGAGCCCTGGAACCTTCTCCAATTGTCCATTTGCAACATAAAAGGAAATCATGTGGTTGTAAGGAAGCGGATTCTTCAAGAAACCACATTCAGACATTTTCCCCATCAAAGCCTCTGCTTTTTCAAGTGAATTATGCATTACATAAGCATGTAGAAGAGCTGTACAGGCTTGCCAGCTTCTCATTTTATCAGGAAGATCTTCAAAAAACTTTTCTGCACTAGTTAGACCACGAATTTTTGCAATCAAATCCAAGCGTACAGCACAGTCACCAGGCAACAGCTTGATATTTCTCTGTTGAGTCATCCATTCACAAATCTACACAAAAAGTCAGCGAAATACAAAACGAATAATTAGAACATACTAAAATATTAAATTAACCAAAATCTTCAGTGCAAAATAATTTTTAATTCATGAATAGCAACAAGATTACCAACTTCGTTTATAACAAATATTTAAAATCTAGCTGTAGCTAATCAATATTGCTAACTAAAGAAGAGTTATAATGTACCATAAAATTTACGGAGTTTTAAGAAATTAGATATGCAAAAAGATTTCTACAACATGATAATTTAATCTTGTAAATAAGAAAAAATTAAGAGAAGAGAAAACCAGACCTCCAGTGCATGCTTATACCGCTTAAGCTTTCTAAGCTCTCTAACAATCCTATTAAGCTGATACTTCTGCACACTGTGGCCACAACTTTTCCACTTCTGTATTTCTATTACGGCGCTGCGTTTCGTGTACACCAGGCTAAACAGTCTCCTTCCCAGCGTATCTCTTCCGCCACCCATGCTTCCGCTCTTGACCGCCTTATCTGCCGCCGCTTCCGCAGAGAAATGGCGCCCGCCGGGCGCAAGTATTGTCCGAATGGAACGGAGCAGCATTGCTTAATTAACAAACGAGTGAAGCCGTGGGTTTCGGATATTTGATACAAGCACTGAAATCAAATGAAACTAGCCGGGCCGGGTCGGACAATCAATTGGGCTGGGCCAAAAAGTTGACCCAGAATAAACGGAGTAGTGTACTCCCGAGTGGAGACAATTCTAACTTCCTGGCCATCCATACACAAATCGAACTTGATATAAAAGAAAACCGAACCGATCGAACAATACTGCAGTCGGTTCAGACGGTTAGTTCAGTTTGGGCCTATTTGGAATTATTTTTGGGCCAATTTCCAATTTCTCTGTAAACACACTTAAGGATCCCGCGTCCTCACGGAAGATCCAGCAGATGCACATCCTAATAATTCATTCATATTCTGCTAAGCTTACACCATGAGTAAATAAATATATTTAACAAGTGATTTGAAATTACCTGGCATATATACTTCAGGTTCAATAGGCCTAAGAACACCTCTTGTCTTGATCTTGTTCTCTAGTAAGAGCCGCATCGAATTACAATAGTCAGTTTCGTTGAATTTTCTGCCCCATACTTTGGGCCTTATGGCCGTATAGAGCTTTTAATAGATAAGGTCACTTATCAAGAAACCAAAAACAGCAAAATAGGGGAATTTCCTCCATGGTTCAAGCGCGAAGATCTATAGCGGCAGCAGATGGGACTGAGAATTTCACAACCATAATGGTAATGGATGCAATAAAAGTAGCTCCAGATTATAGCTTGAGCAGATATATTATATATGTGAAGAAAGGTGTTTATAAAGAAGAAATGGAATCTTATGATGGTTGGTGAAGGCATGGGTGTTAACGTGGTTTCTGGTAACCGGAATTATATTGATGGTTGGACCACTTTCCGGACAGCCACCTTTGGTAAGCATATGATGTACTTTTCTTCTGGTGTGGTTTGGTCTGCTCACACGATAGTGCTTGCAATTTATGTTAAATTATAAAAAATTCCCATTTGGGTTAACATTTAGAACTACTGAGATTTTGCTTGATTAACAATATTTATTGCCAGACTTGAAGTTAGCAGTAGTCAGAAAGTGGCAAGTACACCAGGCGTATTCTGCTAAGTTTTATGTGAGAGTGGACGTAGATGAGCACTTCGTGTATGCATTTTCAGTATTTTTCTGTGTAAATTTCTAATTCTAACTTCACACACATGACTATTAGCATGTCATCCGCGGGTAAATAAAATCATGGACCAGATCTAGGTGAAAATTATGCATTGATACCACCATTATCTGTTTCACATATTCATTCCATTTAATTTTACTGCATGGATTTGGTCATCATCCTAGCCATTTGAGTTGAAGGATCAGGATAACATTTACTATGGGTTATCTTGAAATTTTAAACCACTACACTGTTCTTTATGTTAGGCCCGGGTTCCTCCAATATATGGAGTTCACATCATTAAAAAAAAAAAAAGGGGGAAAAGGTTGGCAAGAAATAGGAAAAGTCAAATTTGCGGTAGTAAATCATTCTTTCTTTTAAATTGGTAGGTGGACAGTTTATTGAAAATTATTCAAAATGCATAATTAACGCGTATAGAGTCGCCTACAAATACGCTTTATTTTATTTCAGTTTATCATATCAAACTTTCATAAGTTTGTGAGAGAGAGAAAAAGAAAAATATTTGAAATATTTTTTTAAAAAAAAAGTGACAAAATAGTGAGTTTGGGAAACATTTGTGTGCTATTATTTTGGGTTTATCTCAAAATTATTGTATTATCTTTTTCTCTTATACCCATTAATTTTATTAGTGGAAGAAATATTTTTCGAATTTTGTTCCGTGCACGTAAATCAAATTAAAGGGTGAACCACGTTAAATTTTTGGTGTCGATATTTTTACTCTACTAATTTATTTTAATTATCCGTTATGTCCAACACTTTAATGATTACATTTCATAAATTAGAGTGTATGAATAATTTTTGTATTGGAAAATTCTTGTGTTTGTGTAGACCTGGTTCATGAAATAAGCTAATGATTTAGTGCCTTGTATGAATTACAAAAGCTACTTCTCTCACCTGGCTATACATCATTGGATCAAGTCTTGAGAAAAAAAATTAAGTCTTCATTATGTTGTGCTAGTCTCCCTCATGTTGTGGCCTTAATAATTGCTGTTGTGCACCATATAGTAGCCCGTCATCTCCTATCATGAAGAATCTAAGCATCTTGCATAAAATTTGGTGCTTTGGGACCTTTCTGTATGCAAGTATGGGGCTACATCTTGTGCTTGTTCTTCACATGTGAATCATGTGATACTCATTCAAGAATGGAGATCATGTTTTTGACACTTTTATTATTATTTTTTTCTCACATCAAAATCTGCTGCTGTTAGTGGGAGAGGATTTATAGCAAGGGACATGACATTCGAGAACACAGCAGGACGAGAAAAGCACCAGGCCGTAGCACTGCAATCCGATTTAGACCTATCAGTCTTTTATCAGTGCAAAATGAAGGGCTAACAAGACACATTATACACTCACACAATGAGACAATTCTACCGCGAATGCAGAATCAGCGGAACAGTTGATTTCATATTCAGGGACGCAACAGCAGTCTTCCAAAACTGCCAGATTCTAGCCAAGAAAGGCTTACCAAACCAAAAGAGCACCATAACAGCACATGGATCGAAAAGATAAAAACGAACTGAACGGATACTCAATCCAATTCTGCAACATAACTGCAGATATGGGTCTCTTGCCTGTGGCTAATTTAACATATACTTACCTTGGAAGACCATGGATAAACTTTTCAAGAACTGTTGTCATGCAATCTTATATGAGCGATGCTATAAGGCCAGAAGGATGGCTTGAGTGGAAAGGGAATTTGTATTTGGATACTTTGTATTGCGGGGAGGATTCAAATTATGGGCCAGGAGCTGGGCAAGCTAAGAGGGTTCAATGGCCTGGTTATCACATTTTTAGTTTTTCTAATGAGGGCAATAATTTCACAGTAGTTCAGTTTATTGAAGGAAACTTGTGGCTGCCATCAGCAGGAGTTGGATATACTGCTGGTTTAGATGTCTAAGTTAAGGAGTGGTGTATTCATGGAGTGTGTTCATTATCCTTTAATTAAAATTTAGTTTTTATATATGCTCGTTCAGTTTTTCCATTTTTTAAAAAATACCCCTATTCTCTGGATTGGGTATGTGCTGAAGCCCCTGCTAAATGATAAGGTACCTCCTGTTGGGCATTTTCAATTGGCCCTATAAAAAGATAGCAACATGAATATGGACTTCCTTCTTTTTTTTTTTTTTTTTTTAATGATAGCATGCCCAGCGTCCCTCTCTATTGTCTTGCTCTCTAGTATTTTTAATCAACCTTAAGTTGTTTGTATTATGATGGCCTCTATTTTTGCTCTGTTGTTTTTAACGAACCTTGTGGTCTTTGTATTACAATGGCAACATATTCGGAGGCTGATGACAGTCTCCTATATATTATCATATATTAGAGAGTTGATCTGGAAGCTCATTCAAACAATGAAAATGTAAATGTCACAGGTAGGGACAAATTTGATCATCCACTCCACTAATGCTCTTACTCCATCTAGGCTACAGAGAAACTACAGAGGATTATGCTTAACAATTAACAATACTTATTTCAATTATTTCAAAAGAGAGAACTTAATTGAACTATCGGTGCATAAGGGGAAAGAACAAACGAAGAGAGAGAGAGATCTTGTATAACTTCTCTTGAAGAAAGACTTCAAGATTCTTTCAGCAAGACTTTCTTTGCCGAACCTAGATAGCTCACTAGGGGTTATAAAAAGTACAGTAAAGAGAGATAAACATCTTTCTACGAAATAAAAAGTTAAATCATTTATAGTTACTGGGGGTGGAATAAGAAGCAATTATCACTTAGCCTTAAATTATCAGAAGCATATTTGACTTTCTGCCGCAAATAAGCCAATTATTCATCAGCTTTAAAGCATGTGGGTTAAGCTTGTATCAGAGTATGAACAAAGCCACAAACATTTAATAAGATCAGAAAAGTAAACCAAAATAAAAATAATATTTTTAGTGAGCTACAGATAAAACCGACTTTAAGAATGAAACCATTGGACAAAATTTGTGAGACCCCTTTTCCAAAGAAAGAGCTGCTTTCTCAACAAGACAGCCAATGTGCATAGGCATTTATATGTGGGCAGAAGAAAGTTCTATGCCCGTAAGTAATGCAGGCAAAAACATTTATACATACTACATCAGCATCCTAATATTTGTATTCTGAGATTGTTCAGTAATAGGAATTTAAAAATGCTACTAAAAAGGCAGAGAAGCGCATCTTCACAGCTAATACTACAATAATTGCCTTCAAAATAGTAATTCACACACCTTTTTTTTTAATCTTGTAATAAAAACAACACAGTAAGAGTGACTTCTGCATGAATACCAAAACAAATTTACCGAGTTTCCCAATCCTTCAACTTCTTGCTTCCTTTGGGTTTAGAAATTGGGGCATTCATTCCGGCCATCTTCATATTATATTTGGCCCGAAGAGCATCATTATATGTCCATCTGCATACAAAAGGATGATCAGGAATTATTTAAGGAATAAAACTATTTAGAGCAGAACATCCATCTGCAACAACAGGATGTCAGGAATTATTTGAAGGAATAAAACTATTAGAGCAGAACATCATGATTACAAGTTCCACCTTTGACAGCCAATAATCCCCACAAAAGCCAACAGATGTATAACATCCCAACGAAAGCATGGGATAGGATAAAAAGATATTCATAAATCATCTACTTTCTTCACTACTGATACATACTCAATTAAGGAAGCATGATAAAACTAGCAGATATTCTTTCTTGCAATGTCTATGTTAACAGATGTATGTGACATATAATCCATCATGGAAAGCATGGAACAAATTAACACTAGGAGATATGCTATTCTTGCTATGTCAGTGTCGATAGCTGTAGAGTATATACTCAATCAAACAGAGCATGAAACAACTAAACAAAAACTAGGCATTGAAAATCATAGGACCGACAGGTGCAAATTACCCTAGTGCTAATAGCTGTAAAAACAAAATAAGTGCCACAGATTTTAACTTTAATTTTTAAATGCACCATGACTTCAGATATGGTGTCAGAGGTTTCCATCAAGCACCTACAATTAGATTTTGTGACTATAACTCACTCACAGTTATAATACATGTTTAATGTACATTGGTTAAAACAAAAATTAGACACATTTGCATTGGGAAAATGCAAAGTACCATATGTGAACCAGTTTATGGACAGCAATAACTCCAAAAGGACTGAGATAAAAATTTTAATTTAATTTGGAGGAGCAAATGACAAAATCAGAGGATGATTGCTTAGAGATGAAAATGATCAACAAATTAAATATTAGAAGGGTGAAGCAAATATACGGATTGTTCCAATCAGTTGTATCCTCATTGACAAGATGTGTCCACTTGGTTCTTCCACTTCGGCCAAAGTGCTTGACTTGCATGACCTTGGGTAATATGGATTTATCCATTTTATCTTCTCCAGTTGGCGAAGAGAAATCACGGTGATAAATATCATCTGTTCTAGCAGTGGCAGCATGGTCATCACCCTCATTCTGGAAGAAAGCACCCTTGTGGTAATATTTCTGCATAAACCTCCACTTCTGCTTTGACGGCTGTGCGGGTTTTGGATTTTTCCGCTCCCACTCTCTCCTCTCTTCCTCTGTCATGTTTCTAACCTTCTCGATCTCTTCCTTCTCCTTCAACATTGCCTCGCGGTCCTCTCTATCCCTCTTGATCCTTGCAATCTCTCTAACCTTCCAAGCCTCATACTCCTCTGCCTCATTGAGTTCATCGTCAGTATCCACATCAGCAATACTTGCCTCCATTTCTAGATTCTTCTGAATAAGTTCCTCTTTCTTAATCTCCTCCACCAAAATTTGCTTTGTCTCCACCTTCCTTTCATCCAATTTCCTTCTTTCCTTTTCCTCAAGAGCTCGTTCTTCGGCCTCAAGCCGCTCACGCTCAGCTATGGTTTCTCTCTCTGTCTTTGGCACAAAAATGGGCTTGACCATTGCTATACCCGTCATTTCCTCTTCAGAGTCAGTCTCGTACTCAGACTCCTCCTCCTCCTCTTCCTCAACTTCCTCCTCCTCTTCTTCAGGAGGGAGTGTTGCTTCTTGTTCTCTCAAACTCAATTTTTCCTTAATTCTTCTTCTTCTTTCCTCTAGTGCATCCTCATCTTCTTCCTCCATTTCTGCCCATTCTTGCAGACGGGCTTCTTCCTCTTCTGTTGAAATAATCTCAGCTTGCCGTATACGCCGGTGATCAGCTCTGACTTCCTCACGGTTGTCAATTTTACTCTCAGCTAGACGACGAAGCCGAGGATCATCTTTTCTAACAACATAAGAATCTTCCCGAGTAGGAAAGGCTTTCTCCAGGGCATCTGCCCTAGCCATCCTAATATCCCCATCTTCATCAGCATCATCTGCCCAATCGGGTGCTTTACCAGGCCAATACCTTTTCACTTTTGTTTGCCCGATTTTACCTCTAAGCTTATCCCTGACAGCTAGGGCAATATCACTGACACCTGCTGTGACTGACATGGCTGCCTATGAAACAAGCTAACAAAAGATATCCCCTTTTTAAACTCCAATCTCAGATGACATTGACCTCACTCCCTGAGACAAATAAATAAATAAATGAAATTAGCATTATGAAAAAATTAACTATAACACAAAAAGAACCATACCATTTTCATATCTGTATCACTTATTTATAAACACCTTTAACCACTGTTGTTAAAACTGAATCCACTTAAACTGAATGATTACCAGTTTGCAGTTCAGCCAGGTTGACTCTTTTTATTGAGATACAATTAATAGTTTTGCAAGTATATAATTGGTAACAAGAACCTAAATAGCACACATATACTTAAAAAAAATTACTTTCCTCAACAACTCAGCAGCAGCTTTGAATTGTAAAAGTTACACAATCACGCAGAAAAAATAAAAAATTACAAAACCAAAGCTAAGAAAGATGGAGGTAAGAGTCGCAGCTTTAGCTTACTGTGCTACCTATAACAAGCAACCAAAAAAATGGACAAAAGAAGGAATAAGGAAGCTAGCCTCCACAAATATGCAGAACTCTTCAAGCAGAAGGTTTAGCAGTATTCTTTCTCCAAATCTCTAGACAAAAATAAAGTTCAAGATGCATTCTGTCTTCTGCCTAATTCATTAAATTTCAATGAAAAATTATATTAGACAACAATCACAAAACAAACATAACATAAACGCACGATAAGACCTATTTTAAAACTATATGCATAATATCTTATGATCAATTTAATATATTAAATAACAATCACAAAACATAAATGCATCAAAACAAGCCACTGTCAAGATCATAAGCACATATCCATCCAAACCAATTGTGGCCATATCATCAGGCTCATAAGTAACATCAAATTATGAAAACTATAATATATATATATATATATTGTCCTTTTATTACAATTTATTCAATTGCAAAAATGTAAATTTGTTTACATCATTAAAATGTCAGAAAAAGAAAAACACGAGCCAAATAACACTCAAAAGAGCTAAAATTTATTGCTTCACATGTCTTTATCAATTTCATACTTTACCAGCAGACATTCACTACATGCAACAACTAAAAGTACATACAAATAATAATATAAAAGTAAAGGCTAGATACCATCAAGTAATGCATATCGTGATGTGAAGTAGCCAAAACAAGTAAACAAGGCAGTGGAGATTCTTTAATGAGCAGAATATATGCATTACTAGATTTCTATCACTAAAATTAAAACCAGATTCCATAAGAATGCACTGAAGCAGTTTATTTTCAATCAGTTTGTCTCTTAAATTAGAACAAACTTTAATCAACATTTATTTTCAAACATATTTATAATTTATCTAGATAACTTTAGATGCTAGAGAAAAGGAACGCTAAGTTGCTTTTCAAGGTCTCGCACCCATGAGAGTTGCCCAAGCAAAAGTGGGACAACACCAAAAATTCTATGAACCAGTAAAGACTAACATCTTTAAATGACTCGCATCTTCATTGCTAATGAGACTGAAAGAACCATTTCCACATCTGACTGTGACAATGACTTGCGGAAAAAAGAAAGAAGAAGACATAAATGATAAGAGAAAGGAAAAATATATTGAGAAACCAAAAGAGAAAAAGATTAATAATAATTTAGGGGCCAAAAGGGTAACTGCGTGGGTTGTGGAAAAGAGCCTTCAAGATTTCTATTGAATGTAACAGTTCAGATCTCACTTTGCATGACAATTTTCATCTGTACTCTTATCTATAATTGAAATTCAAAAACAACGAATCAAGGAAGTGGGCAGTTATTATGGTGCTATTAATCAAATCCAGTAAATCAAGTTCAAATCAAAACGCACTAGCCTCATTATCACTTCCAAAACACTATTATACCCAAATCATTATCATTAGAGCACCATAAAGAAAAGAAAGAAATACCCCACCATGGAAACACCAAGTAAAAAAGAAAGAAAAGGAAAAGATAATCAAAAGCTGCGCCAGCAATACAATAACTTAGAAGAGCAACGAAGCTCCATCAAACACAAACAATCAAAGCCAAGAACCTTAGGGTATATTTATTTATGAACATAATATCCTCATAAAAAAGCCATACGACAGAGCATGAACAGCAGACATAGAAATATTTATTTATTAATATAATATGTAGAACTGAGCTCATAGCAGAAATATCCTTCACAAGACAAACAAAGCCATGAAGTCTAAGTTTGAAAGTAACCAAATGCCAAATTTTACAGTCTAAGTTGAAATTGTGAAAATTAAATTAAAATCAAAACGCAGAAAATAACTGAGTGGTCTATAAATTTAGCGGAACAACCCACAAATTAACTAAATTAAATTCTTATGGAATCAACAACACATTGCTCTAAAGAAAATATATATTACACTAACAACAGAATCAAAAAAATCATAAGTACATTTTATATGAAAATAAGAAAATTCCCAATGTAGATTGTAGACAGGAAAAGAGAAGAACCCACCATTTCGAAAGAATCAAAACAAAAGAGAGAAAGATACCAGTTCAAAGGTTCTGTCAAAGAAGAAGGACGGAGAGATCTTCTAATCTAGCAGTCTTTCATCAGAGCTAGTCTTTTCAGCAGGCTTATTGAGAGAGATGGACGGAGAGAATGGGTGGCTTCGGGTGGTTAGGGATCTTCGTCCGATTTGGGAATCAGTAATTTAGGGATTTTTTTTGTTTTATTTGCTGTGCAACAAGTATGCTGTGGGTTCTATTAAAAAAATAAAAATGAAAACATGATGTGAAGGAAATTACTTTTTACTGTGCCAATGGTATAAAAATGCCTAGAATTCGGCAAAAAAAAAAATAAAATAAAATAAAATAAAAAATAAAAATTGAGATTATTTTAGCCCAAGCTAATACAACTCTAAAGTTATTTTTTTTTTATCATTTGACCAATAACGTAGCAACGAAATGGATATGTGGAATGCTAACACATGACACCTCAGATAACACATTTTCTCACATGTATAAGGTACGTGACATGTAAATGTAAAAAAACACTTGCATTGCCTCCCGTTTACTTCTAATTTGAAATCAAATTAGAGGTCAACTTCTCTCCTCCACTCCCATCTAAACTAACTGGAAAACTTAGTTCGCAATTTATATTCTATTTAGAAAATAAAGAAAAAAATTAATTATAAAGATTGTTGAAATAATCGACCAAATGAGAGAAATTGTTGAACTTCGATTTGTTTTTGCAAAGAATAAAAGTGAAGACAAAGTGAAAAGTGGATGTCAATTGAGAATTCCAGCGACAAGGAAGACTTCTTCAGGTAAGTTGGCTTTGCTCTATTGAATGAATGACTGCAATGCTTTATGAAATGTTTTCTCCCATTTCCTCTATGATTTTTGGGCTAATGGTTAAGGGTTTTAGGAAGTGTTTTGTGTTACTGATGAAATGTCGAAAATCAAATAATGAATGAGGTGGTGGAGGATAGATGGCTTCTTAAAATGCATATTAATTGTAAAATACACATATTTTACTTTGTGGTCCTTGTTTTGCCATTGTATGTGACTTTATTTCCTTCACATGTTGTCAATATATGTGCATAAAATGATATGGAATCTCTATGTAACAGGAAAATGGGTAGTGTATTGTATTGTATTTCTTTATTCAATTTTTTTAATGATTCTGTTATTTTTTTTTCCTTTGGAACTTCATGTAGGCTTATATACAAAGGCACAATTAACTTATGGTTCAATTGGAATGGCAGATGGAATTTTGGTAAAAAAAAGTTTTATATAAGGGTGGAAAAAACATATTGTCTCTGGTTTTGACCCGAATCTTATTAGCTATAATAATATTTGGGCTGAATTTGTTGATCGTTTTACTGTTAGGTATCTTATATATGTGGTTTGTGCTGAATAAAGAAAGGAATTAGCTGAAGGTTTTTGATAGAGATGCTAGTGTCCTTAGGTTATTAGGTTGTTTGGGCCTTTTTAATAGGGATGTTGCTTTTTTTCCTATAACATACTATGACCTAATAGAATTCCCATAAAGTTTGCTTGATAAAATTGGGATAAAGAGGGATTTGACTAATGTGGATGGATCAAAGCCCATTAATGAGGCTTAATTTGAGGAAGCACTTGATAAAAATGAGGCTATGAGTTTAACTAGCCAGGAGGCAAATAATTTCACACATGCAGGGGTTGGGCCAGCAAGTGATCGGGAGGAAAATTTAAATAAAAATCAAGGTGAGGGAGATAACAGTGCCAATGATAATAAAAGGGAGCGTGGTCTTAAAAGTGAAAGTGTTGTTGAAAGTGAACTTGAAGAATGTGATAGTGACTTATCAGGATATGAAAGTGAATCAGAATTAGATCTAGGTGATTTAGTTAATGAGAGAGATTTAAAAATGCAAACCACAAAGAAGAGGGTAAGATATGATCCTAAGAAAGGAAAAGGTTATTTTACAAAATGGATGACTTTTAAGGATGCAAAAGCTGTGAGGAATGCTCTTGCTGGATATGTTATGACTAGTGGTAAGGATTTTAAGGTCTTAAAAAAGTGAAACTAGGAGCATCAATGAGAACTGCCCCTTTATTTTTATGCTTCATGGCAAAAAGGAAAACCTGGTTTGAAGATAAAAACTCTTTGCATGCAACACATATGTTGTAGGATTTTCAAAAATTCTAGAGTTACTACAGGGTAGATTGCTGAATAATGGAGAGAGAAAATCCATAAATAATGGTGAAAAAGATGCAAATAGAAATTGAGAAGGAATTTAGAATGCATGTGCCACATGACAAGTGTAAGAAAGCTAGGAGAATCATACTCAATAACATGCAAGCTAATTATAAGGATGATTTTGCCATTGTTGAAGTGTATGCAAATCAGTTAAGATTGATAACCTCGGGCAACAATATTAGTATTGAGTTATCAAAGGATGCATTATTAAAAAGCAAGAGAGTTTTTCAGAGAATGTTCATCTGTTTTAAGGCATGTAAAAGAGGGTGCAAGGCTAGATATAGGTTAATTATAGGCCTCTATTGTCATTTTCTCAAAAATAAAATGAGAGGAATGCTTCTAACTGCAATAGGTGTGGATGCAATGAATCAGATGTACCCTATTGCTTTTTCTGTTATTAGTAAAAAGAACAAGCATTATTGGATTTGGTTTCTATAACTGCTAGAGAATGAGCTTGACCTTCGAAAAGGACTTGGTTTCACCATAATGAGTTATATGCAAAAGGTAATTGTTTAGTTTCATTTTTATTCTTCTAAGTTTTCATACTAAAATTGTATGGTTTGCTTACTAAAATTGTACCTTATTGGAAACTAAAAATGTTATCTTTACATGTTGAATTAGGATGATTTTGCTTACTGAAATTGTATGGTTTGCTTACTAAAATTGCATGGATTGCATAATGAAATTGCACCTTATTAGATAATGAAAATGTTATCTTTGCATGTTAAAATTGTATGGTTTGCTTACTGAAATTGCACCTTTTTGGATACTAAAAATGTTATCTGTGGATGCTGAAATTGTTGTCTTTGCATGCTGAAATTGTATGGTTTGCTTACTGCATTTGCATGGTTTGTTTACTAAAATTGCATGATTTGCTTAATGAAATTATTAAGTGTTAATTGTTCGGGTCTCATACGTATAGTACTTTATGTTCTACCTATGGTTGAGCATAAATGGTGTGCAAGGCAAATCTATGCAAATTGGAGTAAAAAGTGAAGAGTTGAAGAATTGAGTAAATGCTTCTAGATATGTGCTTGGACCACATTTGAGGAGGAATTTAATAATAACTTGAAGGCTATGGGTGAAATCAGCAAGTGATGTTATTTTTTATGCTCCACATGGTGCAGAGCATTTTTTTAGCAATTGAAGTAAGAGTGCAATGGTGGACAACAACATCTCAGAGACATTCAATTCTTAGGGTATTTCCTCCAGGTTTAAACCAATTGTTAAGATGACTGATGAGATTAGGATTAAAATAATGAACCTATTAATGGAGACTGGGAGTGAGTTGAATAAGTGGATCAATGACTGCAGTTTAGAATGTATGGAGCATTATGCATTATGAAGACTGGCCAGATAGAGCATAAAGATGCAGGGTTGAGTATGAAGTGTGTGAAGGTGATGATAGGCATAGTGTTGTGTTGGAAAAGAAGGAATGTACTTATAGGGCTTGGGATTTAACTTGTATTCCATGCCCCCATGCCATTGCTGCCTTTTACCATAAGGGAGAAGATCCTGTTAATCACATCTCTGCCTCCTATCACAAGGACACTTATTTTGCAACTTACTTGAATAAAATGCAACCACTCAAAGGTAGGAGATTCTTAAATATTAACAACTTTTAGACAATTGAGTTTGTAATGGCCTTAAACTCAGTAAATCGTGAATAGTACTTTTCGATCATGAATAGTGTCACCCTGGATGAATAGTACCACCCGATGGATGAAAAATATTTTATATGACCATCGAAAAATACTATTCATGACGAGTCCAATGATAAATTTTGAAGTGAAATTGAAATCAAATAAACCCTTAAAAGTCAAAAAAATAAGTCACAGTTTCAGTACAAGGTTTAACCGGACCTAAAAATTATGTTAGAAACCTCTAAAAAATTATTCGAACACGTATACTCACTTTAAATAATATGGGAGATTATTTGGTAGTAAAAAATTAATTTTACGTTAGTACTGAAAATTAGATTATCGGATTGGTAAAAATTCAAAAATTAATGTCTGATTGACCCAACAATATTTGTGTAGCCTAATAAATATTTTTCAATAATTATGGATACATTTTTATGAGAAATTGAGTTAGGTAAGTGGTAGAAAAAATTGGCCAAAATAATCGTTTATAACCTAATTGGGTTGGACCTAATTGGTTGGACCATAGTTT
Source organism: Excoecaria cochinchinensis (assembly GCA_947683425.1). Lineage (NCBI taxonomy): Eukaryota > Viridiplantae > Streptophyta > Magnoliopsida > Malpighiales > Euphorbiaceae > Excoecaria > Excoecaria cochinchinensis. Next base: position 1,913,816 of record CANTUQ010000073.1, read on the forward strand.
GGCCCAATAAGAGAGGGTATAAAAGCATGAAAAATCAGAAATTTTGAGTTCTCCTGCCCTCTCCATCTCTCCATGCCGTGACTCTCTCTTCTCCATTTCCATTAATTTTTTTTCTCCTCTTTCATCAAAATTCACTCAAATTTCATGCTCTAATAAATTCTAAGGCCCTAATTCCATAGATAGAAATCTCAAGAATTCAATTAGAGTGAAGGAAAGTGAAAAGGAAAGGTGTTAAGAAAAATTCAAGTAAGTTAATTTAGTTAGATTTTAATGATTTAAATATTTTGAATTATTGAAGAAGAAATTTGGAGAAAATCTAATGAGTATGTTTCGACCATTGAAGGAGAAAAAGAAGAGGAGGTGAAATCCAAAGGAAAAGGAAATGAGAAAGAAGAATAGGCTTGAAAAGGAAGGAATTGAGGTTTGTGGATACATATTCTCTTATTTTCCATTTATTTAGATTATGTACATGTGTATGTTTGTGTGTGAGATTGAAGAATATGTGTGTATAATATAATATAAGCATAGAAATGTGATATTTGGGTTGGAAAATGATGAATAACATGGAAATTATGAACAAAATAAAATTAGAGTGTGAACCCTAGATTGGGCCTAATGGAATTATAGAATGGAACATGAAAATTTTTGATGTTTTAATGAATATTATGCATGAAAATGAAAATAGAATTAAAAATAAGCTTATAGAAATTTAATGAGAATTTTTAGGAATTAATTGAATATATTTTAGATTATAGAAGTATTATGTGTTAAATGATAAAAGTGAATTATGTAAGTTTAAAATGAAATAATTGTATAATTATGTGAGAAATACTTAAAGAATGACATGAGATTATATTATGTGAAAGGATAATAATTTGGAGGATAAAAACTTGATGTGGCCGAATGATGCTTGATGTGGAAATTGATGATATGTAATGCTTATGGTTATATATACATGGAAATGGAATGAAATGTAATGTATGTGAGTATATTATGTTGCATATATGAATAAACAAAAAGAATATATGAAGATGTGACATGCAATTATGAATATAATGAAAATTATGGAAATAAAAGATAAATGTATATTGCCCTTAGTATTCTGATAGTTAAATCTAATTCAGGATATAGTTGACTAGTCATAGGAAAATCTATACTGCGGTGCGAGTTATGGCGAATCGCTAAGGTAGGCTAATGGTAGTCTACCATAAATGAAATGTTTAAATGTTCACAGTGTTTTAAATGTTAAATGTAAATGACAGTGGTGGTCCTTTAAGGTCACTTTTAAATATTTTGGACCTGTGGGGTTCACGTTTCATGTATCCGGTTCGGAGATTTCTATCAGATAATTATTAAGGAAAAATTAAGAAAATAATATTAAATGTGAAAATGTAGAATAAATGTAAAAGAAATGAGATAAAAAGGGTAAATATGTGAAGAATTGAAGGTTAGAATGAATAAATGGAAATTATGCAAGAAATTGGATTAAAGAAGTAGAAATGAATAAATTAGAAAATTAATAGTAAACATAATGCAATGAAATTAAAAATAAGGACTAAAACTGTAATATGTATAAAAGTGGTAACTGGGGACTAAAAAGGTAATTTACATGCAAAATCATAAATTAAGGATGAAAAATAAACTTTAGTGGCAAAATAGTAAATTTGACTAAAAAAAGGCTAAAATGGGAAAATGAGAATAAAACATGGACTAAACGGTAATTTTGGCAACTTTAGACTAAATTAAGGACTAAATTGCAAAATTGACAAAATATGATGGGTGTCGAAGCCACTAAAAATTAATATCTCAATTATCCTATCAAATAAATTGTAAATAGGGCAAGAAATGGTCGAATCCACAGAGATTAGAACTGAATTAATTCTAAATAACTAGATTTTTAATAATAAAAATAAAAAGGGAGAGTTTTCATAAACCAAAAATTTAAAAAGGCTGAATTAAAATAAATAAACAAACAAGTAGTAAATTGATTAAAAGAAATTCAATAGATGATAGATTCTAGTTAAAAATATTCGCAACGCAGAATTAATTCAACTGATCATTGATGAAAGATTAAATCTAAAAATCAAATAATGGGCCAGTTATAGTCGTCGGCTTCGCGCTCCCGGCCTAATCTTTCCGTATTAATGAATCAATCAAGTAAGACTGTAATTAATTCATAGCCAACAAATAACCCTTAACGCGCAGAAGAATTTAATTTATTGACTGTATTAAGGAATAGAAAGACCTAATCTAAGCCAATCGACCTCACGCGAGACTGATTTAAACCAAATCATGCATTTACTCAATGTAACAACCCTTGTGAGAAAACTACACTAATTGCCACTTGTTATTGACTTCACTAAACAATTACGGATTCAGCAAACTCAACCAGCAGTATGTTATTTAATTAAATGAACAAGGGCGCCTCATTGCACATAAAATAAATAACAATCGAGATATGGTTTCTCTAAACTTCAGTAAATAACATGAACATTATATGAAATTAAAAACAATAAATAAGTGCAACAATCTCACGATGAACTAAAACCTGGCTTTGAATTAATCTTTAACTGAAACAAATGAGTTTAACCACACATCATTAAAGTAAAAACAAAATAAAATTAAATTGAGAAATTAAACTCCCTGTTACAGCCTTGAGAAAAATGCAGATGAATAAGAAGTAGAAGAGATCCCCCTATTCACGTTTTTCCCTAGCTAAATAGGAATAAAACCTAGATAAGTTAAGAATGTCATTAATTCCTATCCAAATTTTGAAAATAAATTACAAATATTAAATTAATGTTATCTTCTGATAGCTGCTTAATTGATGTATTATTTAGTGCATATTCTCAGTAAGTTTAGGAAGTTAAGTATGTAAATATATTTATCTTTCATGTCTTTTTGTCTAGTTTATTCATTTATATGCTTTGTAGGGTGATTTGGGTGAAGAAGGAAGAAGAGAGGCACGAATCGTGAAGAAATGCACGACTCGTGAAGATGAAGTAGGAGTGTATGATTTGTTAAGCCATGCACGACTTGTGAAGATGAAATAGAGGTACCAGACTCGTGAAGCCTTGCAAGACTCGTGCAGAGGAGCACGACTCGTGAAGAAGAGCACGAATCGTGAAGCAAAGCACGACTAGAAGAAGAAGTGCCCTCGGTCTCCAGAGCACGACTCGGACAAGAAACACGAGTCATGCACCAGAAGAACGAACCCAGCGAGAAGAGAGAAGAGTAGAGCAAGCGAGGGAAGAGCCACGTTCTATCACGAGCGCGACAGAAAGAGCCGTTGGACAGTTTTCTTTGAAAAGTCACTTGAACCATTGGGACTTTCCACCAATTTATGCAACTCTTCGAAGAAAAGGACACAACCTTTAGAATATTATAAATATGTAATTCAACTGTAATTTTAGGAGTTTTAGATGATTAGAATATGGAATTTTAACTAAGTATTTTCTGAAAGTTAAGAAGTTCTGTAGTTAAAGTTTTAAGTTAGATTTTGTGTTTTGAAGAAGAAGACCAAGGAGAAGAAGATTTCTTACAAGGGTTTGAGAAAAAGGTCAAGAGATTTCTTTCTACTTACTCTTATCTATTACTTTCTTCTCTATAATTAAATGAATGTTATTTAATGAACTTGAATGATAATATTGTTATGTTCTATTACCATTTATGTTAATAGTCATTTAATGCACAATTATCTAATAGTATTATTGCATGATCATTATAAGTTAAAGTAGAATTGAGAGGTTCACTTTATCTTATAATTAATAGGAATTCATTATCAAAGCATAGCTTGAGAGATCAGCATGTTAAGATAATTGCTATAGGTTGGTGATTAATCTTAAAATATGTAATTGGAATTAACTAGTTCATTAATGAGAGTTAAGCATTAGCATTTCAATTGTATATTTTAGGTATTCTAGTTCATGGTCAAGAGAGTGGATTAGAACAATATTCCAATTTGGCTTGCTTATGAGATTACATTTATATTAAAATGATGGAATCAAGTTCATAATCATTAGTTCTTCATTATCAACATTGTCTTCTTTGATTATCATTAATTAGGATTAATTAATTTACATAATAAGAGTAGTATAGAATTAACTTACAAATTAATGAACATTATAAATGAGATTAAAATCAAGTATTGTAATATTAATCTACATTTTTCGTGGGATCGATATCTTTTGTACTATAATCGGTACACCGTATGCTTGCGAAATTAGCGTGTAAAAATACGCCCAACAAGTTTTTGGCGCCGTTACCGGGGAATGTTATGATTAAATTTATTGCCATTATGAATTTTGATTTATGATTTTGGATTACAATAATTAATTAGTTTTGTGTGTTTGTTTTTGTTTTGTTTTTACAGGATTGGATAGTTCAAGTATATGCCTAATACAAGCAGTTCTCAAGAAGAACTTGAACCATTGAATCCAGAAATAGAAAGATTTATTTCAATTAACCGTAAATCCAATAAGAAGAAGAATAAAACTAGGAGACTAATCATGGTTGAAGAAGAGAATCTACCAAGGTTAATGGATTTTGCTACACCAGCATTGAGCGGGGCTCAACAAGGGGTGGTAAGGCCAACGGTAAATGCTAATCAATTCGAAATTAAGCCATCTCTTTTACAAATGATTCAAAATAGTATTCAATTTTATGGTTTGGCAAATGAGGATCCAAATGCTCATTTGGCAAATTTCTTAAAAATTTGTGATACCTTTAAAATTAATGGAGTTTCGGCGGATGCAATCAAGCTAAGGCTTTTTCCTTTCACATTGAAGGATAAAGCAAAGTCTTGGTTGAATTCACTTACTAGAGGATCTATTACAACTTGGGACCAATTGACTCAAGTATTTTTATCTAAATATTTTCCTCTAACCAAAACTGCAAAAATTATTAAGGATATGACTACTTTTGTTCAACATGATAATGAATCTTTGTATGAAGCTTTAAAAAAGTTTAAAAAATTGCAAAAAAGTTGTCCACGTCACAACCTTCCAAGGGAGTTGTTAATGCAAACATTTTACAATGGAGTAAATGTAACACCCCCTACGTCCCCGTTGGAAGGACGCGGGTGCGCTACCTACGCTCACTCACACACATGCACACATGCACTAAGCGGAAGCATACATAAAAACATACGGAGATACAACGGAAATTAAAACTTTACAGAAACAATAGCTGAACATACATTAATTCACATACATACATATAATCATTCAGCGGAAGCATAAGGTGAATAAATAAACCGAGGAATAACTGAAAATTTAATTACAATAAGATCCTTACATATAATTACATATACATAAGACTAGAGAAAAACAAAAGCCAAAATACAGAGGTTGAGCAAAAATACAAAACTTCTAACTCCTATGTGGCCGACCTTGCAGATGCGTGACTCGATCAGAACCAAACCTGCCACCTGCACGGGAAAAGAACCCGTGCTAAGCGATAAACGCTTAGTGGGGAAAACACACAAGCATTATGGACAACCATTCATAATGGTCGTCAAGGCATAACACACGCAAATGGCAAATGCGAATATTCATAAAACATATATATAGTCAGGCTTGCATAGCAAAGGCATTCATTTGAAAACTCACATCAATATACTTACCGAGGTATCAAGTATCAGTACCTTATCGTGCACAGTCACCAGAGATATTACACATGCAACTATCATGCCAAAGTACCCATGCATTAACGAAAAACCCATTCACATACAACACAATTTCCATATAATAACGTGCCCAACTATCATACTAAGAACACTAGCTATCTAAACATACATTTGTCATGCCATAACACACACCCTAGCCGATCCCAAGGGAAGACGTCAAACACCACACTTCCACTGCGCAACTCTATCACATAACATATCATGTCATGTACTTAGACACACAACAACATGCCGAAGACACTCCCATAGTTGAGACTAAAGGAACAATTAGCAAAATATTACATTCAAAGCATACATGTCACACCCCGTTTGCCCCCTAGTAGAATGAGCCTGTCTGTATGTGTAAGCATTCGCATGTGTTCGGCATATCATAAGGGTATTTTAGTAAAATGCATGTTTTTGGGTTTTGTTAGTATGTGGGTGCACATATGGCATTAGTGTGTGAATTAATTGGGTAATAGTTGTGTGCACTTGAGCATATCATTTTATGGTGTTTTAAGTTGGGATATGCTTGTGTGTGTGTGTTCATACCATTGTAGGGTGTGCATTAGTTAGGAGTGTCTTAGGTGTGTGTAGTGCATGTTAGCTTGGTGTGAGTGGTTAGCTTCCCAATAGAAAGTGGACACATGCTTAGGGCAAAGAAAAAGAAAAAGAAAAAGGAAAAGGAAAGAAAGAAGGGAAGATAGCAGATTCACGTTTTCTTCTTCCCCTCACGTTTCTTCACCTTCTTCTTCTTCATTTTCTTCATTCTAAGGATTGTGGTGTGGATTCAAGCTTGTTTTGGTAAAGTTAATAATCTCTTTGCATTTTGTTGGTAAGTCATTGCATTCCTTATCTTGTTTCTATTTGTTCTTCTTCTTGTTCCTTGAGTTTAGAATTAACTTAGGGTTTTATTTGGTTGTTCTTGATGTGTTGTTGGTTAGTTGATCTCCCTCGCGATCCAAAGGGCAAGGAGATCGCTGGACCTAGTGGAGCTAAGTAATTGAAGAGTTGAATTCAGGTTTGGGAATTATATTTGTGATTTATGGTTGAATTGAACTTACTGTAAATTTCTAGGGTTTATGTTCTTGTATGTGGTTATGTATGATTTATGGTTGTTATGGGTGTTGAATTAAGTTGATTATATGTCATTTGGGTGTTTGAGATGTTTTCTGGAAGGTAAGAACTGATTTGTGTGATTTTGATTCAAGTTTGGAGTTAATTTGTTGTTCTGGGAAATTCTAGAAAATCGGGTTACTGTAGAATTCCCGTTTGCTGTGTTTGCTGTGTCTGTCGCGTGATGAGAGGCAAGTCACGAGACGTGACTTCCAGTCACGACTCGTGACCTACCAGAATGAAGCCAGTCACGAGTTGTGACTGCCCTGTCACAACTCGTGACCAGCCGAGGAAGCCAGTCACGAGACGTGATGCCCAGTCACGACTCGTGACCGGCCTGAGAGGGAATCACGAGAAACAGTCACGCGTGACCAGCCTCAAAGAAGCCAGTCACGAGACGTGACGCCCAGTCACGACTCGTGACCAGCAGGAAAGAGAGGCATGACCAGCCAGAGTCACGCGTGACCAGCAAAAGAAGACGCCAGTCACGAGACGTGACTCCCAGTCACGCCTCGTGACCAGCCTTGTGAGGAGGCCAGTCACGAGTTGTGATGCCAGTCACGCCTCGTGACCAGCCAACCTCGTTGGTCACCTCTGTTTGGCCTATTTTCTGAAATTTCCCAATTTTAACTCACAAAGGGATTCCGTAATACTTCTGAATGGGATTATACTGCTATATAATGTATGACATACTTTTGTATGCTTGGTTATGAATGATACCATGACTTTCAGAGGAATTATATATTGTGTTCTGAAATATGATTTGAATGACGCATAACCTGCTAGAGTCAAGTTAGTGGATAGTTAGGCATGCCTAATAGAGTCTTTTAGCTGCAGCCTATAGTTTCGTTTAGACCCCGATCAGGTCCCCGTTTGGTTCCTCGCGAATCCTTTATGTATCAGGATCTTGTTTAAGGTCCCGTTTGAAATGATTTGTGAAAGTTAAAAGTAAAATGGTTTTCTCGACTCGTACCCGTAAGATACTGTCTGTAATCGGCTCGTACCCGTAAAGTACTGTCTGTATACTCGTTATCTACTACCCAGAGTCAGCAGGTGTTCTTTTGATATTTGATTGGTTTGTTCTACCATTATGATTATATACATGTGATATCTGCATGAGTATAATGATGAAATGTATGTTCAATTAACATGGATATAAATATGATTTTGTCATTGTGAATGTGTTTTGCCTTAACGACCATTGTGAGTGGCCGTTCATAAATTATGTGTGTTTCCCCACTAAGCGTTTATCGCTTAGCACGGTGTTTTTACCCGTGCAGGTGTGGAAGGGGTTTTGCTTGGAGAGAGTCGCCGCCGTCAAGCCAACACAGAAGGGTTTAGTGTAGGGCTTAATTTTGTTATAGTAATGATTCTTTTTGTATAGAACTCTCTTGTATCAGTTTTGTATCAGCTTCCGCTTTTGTACTTGTATTTTGTATATGTAATATATTTTTGTATCAGCTAGTTGATCAGAACATTGTTGTAATAGTCTATTATAGTAATGCATGATCAGCTGTTGCTTTCTTTTCCTTAAAGTTTTTATTTATCTCATATTTTTGTATGTATGTTATGTATGAATGTATGGTTTTCTTTGTATCTGTTTGGTGATACCTTTACTCATACGGCGTCTCACTCCTTATCGGATGGGATTGCCTACGTATGGGAAGGGGGTGTTACAATACACTAGTTCAAGATCAAATTCTTATACACTTTAACTTGCCTCAACATCATCCATTACCACACATACACTTACCGAGGCCGATCCACATGCATTGTACCCCAAATAATACATATGTGATCATTCAATAGTCCAGATCGCCTTATTACGCATACTAATTCACATGCTACCATAATAGTTAACAGTACAGAATCTCATTCATACACACACTAATTAACCACATCGATTCGTAATTTAAGCTCACATTCGTATACATAATATTTCATATGCTTATAACTTAACTAGTCAGATTCACTAAAATATGTTCATGGCATTGGAACGAATATGGTCACAGTCATACACGTCTTAATTCCAGCATTTATATCCACAACTGATGGCATACAAATACATTCACAATATGATATACATACATATATATATATATATATGTATACAGATAAATATGTCCAATTCACATGTTTAGGTCACACCCAACCCATTCAGAGATTCATAATCACATTTGGATACATAACCAATTCACATGTCCAAAATCATGCTCATACGAATATCACATTCTCTTGTTCATATTAGACAAAGCAAACAGAATACCTGCTGACTCAAAATAGTGGATAACGAGTAATCTGATAGTGCCTTGCAGGCACGGACGGGCGGTACCTTATGGGTACGAATCGGAGTAATCACATAAACTTTATCTGACAGTACCTTATAGGTACGGACGGGCGTACCTTATGGGTATGAATCGAATAACAACGTCATTAATTCTCATTCGAAACACTTTCACTTTAGGGGATCTTAAATAAGATCCATACATATTAAAGGGTTCGCGAGGAACCAAACAGGGACCTGATCAGGGTCCAAACGTCCAAAGGTGCTGCAACTAAAGAGACTCTATTAGGCATGCCTAACTATCCACTAAACTGACTCTAGCAGGTTATGCATAATCCATTCCATTCATTCCATAATATCCTAAAATCATCTATATATATATACATACATATAGGCATATTCATCTCATGGATTCGCATTCGTATAATTCATAGGTTAACAGATATAAGACTTATAGTTGCTAAAAGAAACTGGAGTTCAAAACCACACACACACCAAGGGAAAACTCATTCAATATAACAAGGCAGCCGCGCTCGCGACAGAGACCATAGTCCCTTCGTTGTGCGCGCGCGACGGACCTTGCGATCGCGGGGAGGAGAGAAGAGCCCGGCTCTGTCGCGCTCGCGACGTTATCGCGATCGCGACAGGGAGCATATGCATCGCTATCGCGGGCTCGCGATAGCACATGCCAACATTGTGCTCTGTCGCGATCGCGACACCGTCGCGCTCGCGATAGAGAGCACACAACAACTATTGCTATCGCCGGCTCGCGATAGCACAGCCCAGCAATAGGATCATCGGTCTCTGTCGCGCTCGCAACAGAGTCGTGATTCCCAAATTTTGCAGAATTCTGCAGGTTCCTTCCTCTCCCCAAACTCACACACAAATCACATCAAATGGTCTCTTACCTCAAATCCAGCCACCCATCACCACTATCAACATAAATCACAACATCTATACCAAGAATTCCAACTAAATCATGCCAATAACAACCTCAATTTACTCAATTTGAAATATCAGCACTATTCATCATCATCACACTCAAGAACACAATTAAGTTCATTAAATCTCATTTGAACTTCCTTAACATATCTAAAGCAAACCCCATAACATATGAACCACAAAACACATCAAAATGACCATAATTTCCAGAAATTCATACACATGCACATATGAACACAAAGCATCAAAGACAATAGAAATTCCCAAAAATTATCAAAACCCCAAAATTTACAGCAAACCTACATCAAACCACACAATCCCTACAATAGTTCGCACTCATGCATAATTACTCTTCTCAATTTAAAAGCCCATAACATGCATACCAAAATAAATCCATTTCACAACCTAATTTCCAGAAATCAAATATAAACACACATATACACACAAACTTGATCCTAGAAAAGAAAAGGGCAGAGACACTCCTAAACCTGAAAATTAAAGATTCAAAATTACTTTTCAAGTTTCAATCTTCAATCCTCTCCTTGCCCTTGAGCTTTCTCTTGCCACCCAAAACTTGCACAAACCAAAAACCCACAAAATCTCTTAATCCAAACCCCAACTCAATAAAACCAAAAGAAGAAGAAGGAGAGGAAGAACTCAAATGTTGTAAATCCAAAAATCCAAACACATACCTCTTTAATCTTGTCCCAAAAACTCAATCAAAGCACCCCTTAGCAAGCACAAACATCCAGCCAAAAGAGAAGGAAAGGAAAAAGCAGAGAATGGAGAAGAGAAGAAGAAGAGGAGGCGTGAGAGGGAGGGGAGAACGGGAATTTGTGTTCTCTCCCTCTCTCTCTCTCTCTCTCTTTTCTTCTTTTCTTCATTCAATGCCCACCAACCATGCCACATGGTAAGCTTTCATTGAACCACAATTCCCCCTTTGACTTTCAAACACCAAGGCACCAAACACTTACCTCACTTGATAATTCTTGGATAGATATTTACCCTCCTTAGTGCCATACACACAATCCATTAGATAAATGCCACAACAAAACACCCTACAACTATACACTACATGCACACCAAATAATTCCCACACTTAACTTATTTAAATAAATTAATTACTTTGCAATTAAATCCTTATCATCCAAATTTCTCATGCACAAATTACCGAAATACCCTTTTCTTATCCGACTTAGCTTGCCGATTCCAACTAGGCCCGATTTGGGGTGTGACAGTAAACCCCACTACTAAAGGTACAATAGATGTTGCAGCCGGAGGTTCTCTTATGAGGAAAACAATGGAAGCTGCATTTGAGTTGCTAGAGGAGATGTTCATAAACAATTGCATGTGGCCAACCGAAAGAGTAAGGGAATCAAATTCTTCTAATGCTAGGGGGGTACATTCAATAGATTCTGTAGTAGTATTGCAAGCCCAAATTGAGGCTTTAACTCATACGGTTAATAGCCTAAATATGGGAGAAAGTTCACAAAATGCATACACTATTTGTGGTCAACAAGGTCATATTAGTGAAGGTTGCAATTTGGGAATGGCTAGTATGGAGGAACAAGTGAGTTTCATTCAAGGGCAAAGACGTGGTAGCCTTTATTCCAACACATATAATCCTGGTTGTCGTAATCATCCAAATTTTTCATGGGAAAATAGTAGCAATCAAAATAAGGGTGTAGGATATCAACAACCACAAGATAGGTTTGGAGCATTAGAAGTAAAAATTGATAAATTCATTGCGGATATCAATTGGAAGATTAGCTCTCAAGATGAGAATCAAATGAGGCTTGAGACAAAAGTTAACCAAATCACCAAAAATCATGCTTCATCCATCCACAATCTTGAGATTCAATTGGGACAACTTGCTAATTCATTACCATCGAGAAGTATAGGGTGTCTTCTAAGCAATATAGAGGATAATCCAAGAGAGCAAGCAAAACCATAGTATTTTATAGTCTCTTGTTTCGGTTGCTGAATTAGATTTTCTTTCTATGTGTACTTTATGTTGTTTTAAGTTATTTTATGTTAATTTGTTAATAAATTTTCATATTTTAGATTTTAATATTACTAATACAGTTTGTTTTTGTTCTATAGGTTAGAATAGTAAGTACATCATTATATGTGGTCCAAATATTTAGTGTCTTCTTTAAACTAATTTTTTTTTTTAGATGTGGTTCAAGATTGTGTTGTATGTAGTTAATGGTGTTAGAGTTAGGTATATTTTATGTGTTGTTTTATGTGTTTTGTGAAAATAGGAGAAATTGGAGAAAATAATAGAACAAGGAGCAAAATTGTGCATAAGAAGATGATTCTGTCACGAGCGCGACAAGTATCGCGCGCACGACAGAATGAGCAAAGTTGAAGCTAGTCCGACTCGTGCTGAACTTCACAAGTTCTGCACGTCTCGTGTTAGTCTTCACGAGTCATGCAGAATGGGTCTTCATCACGAGTCGTGCTGATATTCACAACTCGTGCTTGGCAGATCGAGTCGTTAAGTTTGTCCGAGTTGAATCCACTGTAAGTATTTTTTCTATTTTTTTTTTCTTTTTATGTTTCTACTAATTTGATTAATTTTCTTTATACTCAGTGGGAGTCTCAATTTAATTTAATTTAAATTAAGAAGAGAAAAAAAGGGGGAAAAAAACACAAAAAGAAAATAACACAAGAGAATTTTCGAAGCCCTAATTTAGTGAAACGTCGTGACCTTTGGCTTCCATTGTGTCGTTTCGGTTTTTTCCTCTTATATTCTATTATTCTTGCTTCAGTTCTCTATTCATTTATTTCAAACGTTTTTTTTTATTCTCTCCGAGTCGTGTTTTTTTTCATTTCCTTCTCCTTAGTATCACGAGTCGTGTTGTTCTCTTGTCTTCTCTCTTTCATTTTTCTTCTTATTCCATTTTCAGTTTTATATACCTGTTCCTTTCTATTTTTTTTCCTTTAACGCAAAATGGTGAGAACGAAAAATCCCTCATCTTCACGAGTCGATCAAGCACGACAGGAGGAAGAACAAGGAGACATGTCGGCAACGTTTGGTGCCAGCTTCCCCATTTCCTCTGTGGACGAAGGTAATCATTTTCTTGCTCTTAAGGAGAGAGCCGTCCTGCAATGTAAGTTCTTTCCTATTTCCCTTCTTGAGCAAGTTGGTATGTTAGATACTGTTAATGAAATGCTATCACAGTGTGGATTGTTGAGATTTGTGAACATGCATGAGAATTTTTATCCTGATTTGAAATTAGAGTTTTATACTAATTTAAAGGCTAATGAGGAAAACACTAGGCTATTGGACTTTAGGTTAGATGGTAAGGATCATACTCTGACTTATTTTATAATGCATAGAATTTTTAGTTTTAAGCAATCTGTATTATGTGATCGTCCTAAATCTTTTCGTCCCAATGAATTTTGGACTTTTCTAACTGGTTTGACAACACCATTTAGGTCTAGAGAGTTTAAGTCTATGTTTATCAAAGATTTAAAGTATTGAATTTTGCGTAAGATTCTTGCTTCATTGATTTTTAACAAATCCGAGTTTAATAGAGTATCTTCTCAGAAGCTTTTCTTTATGTGGTGTGTGCATAATAGGAAATCAATTTGTTGGTCATATTGGATTTTTAATCAGTTACTGCAATGTGCTGGTCGTTATGATGCTCCTCTCACACATGGACATATTATATATGTTATTGCAAGGAATTTTGATATTGATCTTTGTACTTATGCTCGAGTCTTTCCTTGTGTATATTTTACTAAACATCTCTTTGTTCGTGGTGAGGTTGTTAATCATGCATTTCAGGCCATTCCACACCATGCAAGATCATGTTGGAAAGATCTTCCAGGTTCCTCTGCTCCGCAAGCGATTGCTGATGAGAGCAGTACAGATGAGGAGGAGCAGGAGGCTCGTGATGACAACATGGTTGATGCTCCTGCTGATATGGGTACCGTGCCTCCTGTTCATGGGTCTTCTTCCCATAACATGCCAGCCATGCTAGAACAAATATTAAAGAATCAATCTAGCATTCAAGATTAACTAAATTCCATGGAGCAAGTCAATCGTAATTTGGCGACGTCAACGCAGGCTAAAGCATAAGGTTGATACTTTTATTGCCCAAGCTGGATATGTGGTGTCCTCTCCTCCACCTACACCATAATTATCAGGGTAGTTTTATTTCTTCATTTTTCTTTTATCTTATTATTTTTATTTCATTTCTTCACATTGAGGACAATGTTTGTTCTAAGTATGGGGGAGTATGTTTGCATGTATTTTATGAGTTTTTATAGGTATGTTATATGTTAGTTGCATGTGTGTTTGTTTTTCAACTAGTTTTTTTTAGTGAGTATTATTAAAAAGCATTGTTCACTTTTGTATATAATATAGGTTGCTATGTTAAGTTATTTACCTTTTATGCTCATTCTATTAGTCTTTTAAAGCTTTTAGTATGTGTTTTATGTTTTCAAAGTTATCTTATTTTACTTGTTTCAACATCTTAGATTATTTAGTCTCTTTACTAACTATACTTTAAAGTTAAAAATTGTTCATTTACTTTAAAATTTTAGGATTCTAGTTGCCTTATGAAAACTATAGCCATAATACTTACCCTTAGGTCCTTTCAATAATGGATGAGGACTCAAAAAGACAAAAACAAAAGAAAAAAAAAAGAGAAGGAAAGGAAACAAAGCAAGATGTATATCCAAAATTTCAATAAAGTATGGGATAGAGCGTAAAAAGCACCCAATACTACATTCTCTTACTATTTTAAACTCATGGGATAAAGTCTAAAAGTATACACATGTTAAAAAAAAAAGGTCTAAAAATGCCATGAGATTGGATTAAGGGTATGTGTGCTTACAAATTGTCCTAAAAAGGCAACTGGCAACCTTAGAATTTTAAAGTTTATGATTAATGTTCTCTCTTTCAAGCATGTTTAGTTTTGTGACTCCATATTCTTGATGTTGGAATTAGTAAACTTAGGTGACTTGTTAAATTTAAAATACATGCTCTAAGAATTGATTCACTAGTATTTCGAGTCTTTAAGGTCTTTGATTTCTTTTCAATCCTATTACATATGCATAATGAACAATGTTGTATAATAAAGTTTACTTAGTCTCCTGCTTGAGGGCAAGCAAGGTTTAAGTGTGGGGGATTTGATAGCTGCTTAATTGATGTATTATTTAGTGCATATTCTCTATAAGTTTAGGAAGTTAAGTATGTAAATATATTTATCTTTCATGTGTTTTTGTCTAGTTTATGCATTTATATGCTTTGTAGGGTGATTTGGGTGAAGAAGGAAGAAGAGAGGCGCGAATCGTGAAGAAATGCATGACTCGTGAAGATGAAGTAGGACTGTACGATTCGTGAAGACATGCACGACTCGTGAAGATGAAACAGAGGTGCCAGACTCGTGAAGCCTTGCAAGACTCATGCAGAGGAGCACGACTCGTGAAGAAGAGCACGAGTCGTGAAGCAAAGCACGACTAGAAGAAGAAGTGCACTTGGTCTCCAGAGCACGACTCAGATAAGAAACATGAGTCATGCACCAGAAGAACGAACCCAGAGAGAAGAGAGAAGAGTAGAGCAAGCCAGGGAAGAGCCGCATTCTGTCGCGAGTAGGGGTGTACACGGTTCGGTACAATTCGGAGATTTACAAATCTCCGTATTGTATTGAAATTTCGGTTCCTAAAAATTTCGGTACAATTCGGATATTATAATTTCGGTACAATTCGGTACGATTTTTTTAATTTTCGGTACAATTCAGTTCGGTTTTTCGGTTCTTTCGGTACAAAACAAAACAATACAGTACAATACAGTAATTCGGATAATTCAATGTTTTTAAAAAGTTACAAAATAAATATAAACAATAATAAACACAAATATAATTAAAATATCCCAATAAGAACATACAAAATTTAAAAATTAACATTCAATAGTCTTTCTCTGTATTATGCTCGCATTGATTTGAGGATCTTGAGTAATATCTAAAAACAACAAAAAAAATTAAATATTAGACCAAAAAAATCAAAACATTCAATAAATAATTTCAGAATTTATGTATATATAATAATTACCTGATTCAAATTTTTCCATTTCTTCTGTTGATGCCTCTGAAGCTAAAAGTGTAGCTGATTTCAACCAATTTTGGCAACAAATAAGAATCTCGGCTGTAAGCGGAGTTAAAGAACTTCTAAATTTGTCCAAAGTTCTCCCTCCAGTGCTAAAAGCTGATTCAGAAGCCACAGTAGAGCACTGAACAGCCAAAACATCTCTCGCAACTTTAGCCAAAATTGGATAATTTGGCTCATTAATTTTCCACCAACTCAAAATGTCAAAATCAGGAGAATTTTTTACTAATTTATCAGTCAAATAAGTATCTAAATCTCCTTGAGACACAACTTGCTCCTTATCCTCATTTTCTAAAAACCACGCATCAACATCATCATCAATATCATCAGAATTAGGTGCAGGAGCAACAGTTTGATTAACATCTTCTTCCATTTTTTTTATGTTCATCTATCAGTCCATTCAAAGCGGTTGTCACTCTAGAAACTAATTTCTCTGACTCACGCTCACCATAAAAAGCTGTGTACTTTGAAACTAAAAATTTCATTTTAAATCTAGGATCCAAGACCACAGCTATGAAAAGAATGATATTCATCTTATTAATAGAACCCCAATACTTGTCAAATTTCAACTGCATTTGTTTTCCCATTTCCATTAAAGAATCATCACCACTAGTTTGAGAAGATTGCAACAAATTCAAAATACGCACAATCTCTGGAAAATACAAATTTGAAGTTGAATATAATGACCCAGATAATTTGCAAGTCACGTCATAAAATCTTTTCAGAAATTTCGTTAAAGTAGCGACTTGTTTCCAATTAGCCTCAGTCAAATAAACAGGTCCAAACTCAATAAAATATTTGCTATCTATATCCTCCAATTTATCAAAAGCCTTTTGATATTCTAAAGCAATATCTAACATCAAGTATGTTGAATTCCACCTAGTTGGACAATCTATTATCAAACTCTTTGCATAATTGATGTTTACTGCCTCGCAAGATTTTTTGAAAGAATCCAACCTTTGAGGACTGCTTCTAACAAACTTGATAACATCTCTAATTTTTTTAACAGACTCTTCAACACATTTAAGTCCATCTTTCACAATGAGATTTAAAATGTGAGCACAACATCTCATGTGAAACATTTCACCACCCAAAACAAATGCATCTCTCTTATTTAATTTATTTTTCAACTGTTGAATTGCAGTATCATTAGATGATGCATTATCAGCAGTTATACACATCACTTTGGTCAAACCCCAATCATCCATACAATTATCAACAACCACCCCAACATTACTTCCTTTATGACTTTTAATAACGCAAAAATTCAAAATTCTTTTATGCATCTTCCAACTTGAATCAATAAAATGAGCAGTTAAGCACAAATATGATACATTTTGAATGCTAGTCCAAGTATCAGTTGTCATAGAAACTCTTTTGCATTCAATTTTAAGAAAATCTTTCAATTTCTCTCTCTCATCCATAAAAAGAGAACAACATTTTCTAGCAATAGTCACTCTAGATGGAATTTTAAATTCAGGACAAATTGCTTCAATAAACTCTCTAAAACCCTCATGTTCAACAAAATTAAATGGCAATTCATCCCTAATGATCATCCTAACTAAAGCTTCCGTACAAGCCTCCTGATCAAATTTCCAACTAGCTAATTGCGTACTATTACCAGACCCCACAAAACCCAAAGTTGTCTGTGACTTATCCTTATTTTTATATGCAGCCGCTAACTCTTTTTTATTTGGAAATTTTTTGCAACTCTCTCTTAAATGTTTCCATAATCCCGAAGTGCCTAACTCACTCTTTCCTTGATAATTTTTACCACACCACTTACATGCAGCCCTCCCAGTTTCATTACCATTAACATCAACCAATCTATCAAAATGTTCCCAAACTCCAGACCTACTTTTTTTACTTGCTGGCAGATTAGAAGAATTAGCATTACCTGCTAAACTTGGAGTTGTAGAAAATTCAGTTTGTGGAACAGGAGGCGGAGGACCCATAACTTCATCATTTGATGGTTCTGAACATTTTCTTTTATTCAATGAAGAAGAGCCAGTGAAGCTAGAAACTTTTTTCATTTTCCTATGAGCCAATTCTGCATACAACATTAAGAGCAATTATAAACACACATGAAGGTACCAATATAAGAAAATATATACTGTTAATTGCATAATTTATGATAAAATCACATGCGAAGATTATCGCATAAAAAATGGTCACAATATACTATTTATTATTTAATTTCCTACTTTTTTTATAAGACAAATTTTTTTTTTCTAATCGATTTAATACTTGTTAAGTTTTTAGCATATAGGCATAAGAACTTTTTGAATTTGACTTTTGGCAATCTAATTAATCTATCTAATGCATATATTAATTAATTAATATTTGCTAATGAAAAAAACTTGAAAAGATTAAGAAAATAGAGCAATATAAAAATGTAGGGCAGCTTATGGTCACAATATACTATTTATTATTTAATTTCCTACTTTTTTTATAAGACAAATTTTTTTTTTCTAATCGATTTAATACTTGTTAAGTTTTTAGCATATAGGCATAAGAACTTTTTGAATTTGACTTTTGGCAATCTAATTAATCTATCTAATGCATATATTAATTAATTAATATTTGCTAATGAAAAAAAATTGAAAAGATTAAGAAAATAGAGCAATATAAAAATGTAGGGCAGCTTTAGAATGAGATAAATCAAACCAAAAAATGATAAAAAGGAAAAGAAAAGAAAAGATTAAAATAGATGGATCTTTTGTAATCCAGGTGCTAGCTACCTTAATTTTTTTTTTCTTGGTGGTAGTAGGTGTCAGTTTGGGAGACGATGCTATTATATATTCATGTGATAGTGTCAACAATGAATTATAGAGTCACTTTACCTTTCCCCAATATTAAATTAAAATAATTCTTGATTCATGTTTCATGAATTCAGTATCAGCCAACTAATATAATTTGTAATATTAAAAAAATAAAAAGGAAGCAAAAATTATAGCCAAAGCTCCATTCATTAGGATTACCAAATCCAAAAAGTAAAAAAGCACTGCTTTCATAAGCCAACCAAGGAAAAAAAATAATAAAAAGCTTACTGTTTCGAACTGAAGAAGAAGCACGTCCCTTGTCTGACCAATTATATGAGCCCTTGCTTGTGCTTGAAGATCCACCTGAAGACATATCCACATAAAAAAGTAGGGAAGCTTTAGAATGAGAATTAATTTTGAATACAAATCCAGAAGCTGCATTTGCATGTATAACCTGAGGGATCAGTCGGTGTCAAATATAATGATAGTATCAGCAACTTGCAGAATACAAATATTTGGATATCAGTGTTGTGTAAACTACTATATCTCGACTACATTCAACACACATAGATTATAAACAAACCTCAACATCAGATTGGAACTATTGATCAGTGGGCAAGCCAAGGATGCGCCGATGGGTGACGAGTGATGGATAGGAGCAATAGGTTTTGCGAGAAGAGACAACGGCGAGCCAAAGGGAAACCAAGAAAAGAGAAATAGAGGGAAGATGAAACTCAAAACCTAATTTACATCCCTCCTTTTTTTTAATTTTAATAATTTGTTTTTTAAATATTTTAAAAATTATCTATTCTTTAAATTTAAATTTTAATTCACTCCAAAAACTCAAAATAAAAATTTTCATCCCCCTAAAATTTTTCAAATTTTATTCTTAATAATATTGCTTTACAACTAAAATAATATTAACATTATTTTTAATAATCCTTGATGATGGTTGGTGTGTTAATCATATATTAATTAAATTTCTGAGAATAAAAATTGTACATATTACTATTTTCAATCATATATGAATTTATAAAAACAAATTGAGTTTGTTTGCAATGTAGAAACACTTGAGATAGATTATTTATACATTTCATTATGTCAGCAAAAAAGTGCATAGTAAATATGAAATAAAATTTTAATAGTAATGAAAAAAAATTTGACATATATTAATTCATATTATAGTAGTGGAGGGAAATTCTAGTTATTTTTTGGATATATAGAGACTTTAAACTATATATAAAATGTGTATTATGTTTATAATTTTCACATATATATTAAATATAAGGGGTTTTGACTAAATATAATATTTTATTGGTGTTTAATTACTCATATAGATAATTAAATATTGTGTGAGATATAAATGAGTATTAGTTAAGTGACATTAAATATAAATCAAATTAATTAATAAGATACTACATACTCAGGTAATTAGATATATATATATAGAGAGAGAGAGAGAGAGAATAGAAGATAGCTCTATGAACTATGATATGTTTAGGGTTTATTCACATCTATTATCTTATTCAGTTATTATACTTAATTTCATTAAATTTGATTTAACAGTTAAAAGATTGTTAATTGCTATTATAGTCAATTGTTATATTATAAGGGTGAATGTGAAATGCAACCATCTTTTTATAAGTTTTGTAGTTTAATAGAATATATAATTAATAATACGTACGGAACTTGATCAATTACCTTATGTCTTAATTTTCTTTCATCAAATTATCCATATATAGAACAATTTTCATGAAAAATAAAATATTATGATAATGAAAAACCAACATTTTTATAGTACTAACTAAGCTAATTAAATTATTCGTAAGATTATTATATACTTATATATTTATATTAATTGGTAAAATTTTATTGATACAATAATTGTATATAAGAGTATTGGTTGAGTGATGCTAAAAGAAAATTGAATTATTGATAAGGTGATTAATATTATATACCCATATATTTACGTTAATTAGTAAAATTTTATTTTAATACATTTTTATATATAAATAAATTTTTAATTTACATACTCATATAAAAATTGTGACGAAAATAGATAAATATTAGTTGAGTGACACTAAAAGTAAATAAAATTAATTGCACATTCATATAAATATAATAATTAAATTTATTTTATTAATAATTAAAATATCCATTTTAATTTATTAACTATTTATTATATTAATTTAGTGCATTAAAATATCTAATACAAATAATTATGAAGTTAAATTTATATAATAAATAATAAAAATTATAAATAATATTTATATATAAATTACTATTACTAAATATAATAATCAATAAATATCGGTTCTTTCGGTTCAATTCGGTTCCAAAACAATTCGGTACTGTTCAATACGGTTTTCGGTCCGGTTTCAGTACAATTCGGTTCGGTTCTAGTTAAAAAGTCAACAGTACAATTCGGTTCAGTTCTAGTCAAAAAAGTCAACGGTACAATTCGGTTCTGGATCTTTTTCTCCGGTACTTCGGTTCGGTACAGGAAGATCCAGATCCGTGTACACCCCTAGTCACGAGCGCGACAGAAAGAGCCATTGGACAGTTTTCTTTAAAAAGTCACTTGAACCATTGGGACTTTCCACCAATTTATGCAACTCTTCGAAGAAAGGGACATAACCTTTAGAATATTATAAATATGTAATTCAACTGTAACTTTAGGAGTTTTAGATGATTAGAATATGGAATTTTAACTAAGTATTTTTTGAAAGTTTAGAAGTTCTATAGTTAAAGTTTTAAGTTTGATTTTATTTTTTAAAGAAGAAGACCAAGGAGAAGAAGATTTCTTACAAGGGTATGAGAAAAGGGTCAAGAGATTTCTTTCTACTTACTCTTATCTATTACTTTCTTCTCTGTAATTAAATGAATGTTATTTAATGAACTTGAATGATGATATTATTATGTTTTATTACCATTTATGATAATAGTCTTTTAATGCAGAATTGTCTAATAGTATTATTGTATGATCATTATAAGTTAAAGTAGAATTGAGAGGTTCACTTTATCTTATAACTAATAGGAATTCATTATCAAAGCATAGCTTGAGAGATCAGCATGTTAAGATAATTGCTATAGGTTGGTGACTAATCTTAGAATATGTAATTGGAATTAACTAGTTCATTAATGAGAGTTAAGGATTAACATTTCAATTGTATATTTTAGGCATTCTAGTTCATGGTCGAGAGAGTGGATTAGAACAATATTCCAATTTGACTTGCTTATGAGATTACATTTATATTAAAATGATGGAATCAAGTTCATAATCATTAGTTCTTCATTATCAACATTGTCTTCTTTTATTATAATTAGGATTAATTAATTTACATAATAACAGTAGTATAGAATTAACTTACAAATTAATGAACATTGTAAACAAGATTAAAATCAAGTAGTAATAGTGTGTAATATTAATCTACATTTCTCGTGGGATCGATATATTTTATACTATAATCGGTACACCGTATGCTTGCGGAATTAGTGTGTAGACATATGACTAACATCTTCCTAAAAACACTGCCTAATATCTCCTAAATTATGGTCTAATTATCTCCAAAAATCTGATGAAGTACAGCTGGCAGCTAGGGCAACTTCGGATTAAAAATATTAAAACTGAGATTCTACTATCACGTCTTGGCTATTAGCCTTGGGCAAGACAGCTCCTTACCCTTGCCTCTTAGGCTTGGGCAAAGCTAAGCCCAAAATCAGCTCTTTGCTTCCAATTTTCTTGAACTTTCATGGTTGCTCCAAATTCACTCCATTTAGCTCCAATTTACTTCCTTTTTACCAGTTTGACCCTACAATGACCAAAATCACAAAACAAGTAAAAAGTACTAATATAAGCTAAAATTAAATGCATGAAAGTAAGGAAAAACAGACTAAAATATGCAATTTAGGCACTTAACAAATTCCCCTACATTTATCCCATGCTTGTCCTCAAGCATCAATTAAACCTCAATCACAATCCTTTCAAAAATTCATTCACCCAAAATCAAATTTCAATCCCATAAGTTCCAACTAAAACAAAATGCAAGGCAAGATAGAGATAGAAGTCCAAAATAATTTACCACAAAGTCATATCAAAACATGGGTTTCTCAACTATCTTTTTAAACTAGAAACAATAAGGTTTATAAACAATAAGTCATGCAAGAATATTGTCTCACTTAAATATTAATATCAGTGCATAAAAGAGAACTTATTAAACCAAATTAGACACCAAACTTCATATTTTTATTAGATGAAGGAACAAGAAAAATCAGAAAATTTATTTCATATATATATATATATATATTTTTCTTTTCTTTTCTTAACTTAGACTGTAGTGGATGCGAGGGTATCAGGTTCTGACCGGCATACACCCGGTCTTTCCAGCCTAAGAAAAATCAAAATGCTTACAATGAATGTAAAGATCCTTTTTACGTGAGGGTATCCGGTACTCGGTTACTCAGATCATACAATTCAAATCGGCTACTAGCTCTACTCATAACCACCTTTTAAGCGGACAACAGAGTAAAATTTTTTGCAATTTCACTTCTTTTCTTTTTTTTTCTCTTTTTTTTCTCTTTATATATATTCCTAATAACCAAGTCCTTCAATCTAAAAACTTGCAATATCAAACAAGTGTCCAATAAGGTTTTAACAAGTTTCTAAAATGCAAAGAATCAATTTTTTGAACATGCAAAAATTATATTTCACCTTAAAAATTGAACCTTGATATTTCTAATTCAAAAGGTAATTAAGACTACCATAAATTGTATGAAAAATGGTAAATAATTATGAACACTACTCAAATATACCTAACAAATCAATAAGTTAAAAATTGTATGGTTTTGGAATTGATTTTAGACAAATACTTTTCCTTAGGATTGTAAATGAAGCTTAATAAATATTAACGAACAAAAGGGATAAAGAAAATATTTTCAAATAATTGAACAAGAGGGACAAGTGATAAAATTCTGATGAAAATGACAATATTCATGCGCAAAAATCGTGCCAAATGAATCAATTAAGCCAAACATTTCCAGGCAAAGTCAGACTAACCAAAACTTATGCATAATACTGCTCAAGATGGCTACCAAAATACTCCATAGAAACAGATGTATTTAGAGTTTGCACAAAATTAACCAATTAAACAGGATTGCAGTATAAGAATTCAAAAATTAAGCATTAAAACAATAGGGCAAATCATTCAAACCAACTAATAGAATTCTCTCCTTCACAAATTTTTAACTAATCAGAATTCTCACTTGTCGAAAATTGACACAAAATTCATAAAATCGTTACACAAATCCAGCCAATTAAACATAATTTCAGCAATAAAGATTAGTTCAAAATTAGCTGAAATCATTAACAACAAAGCAGCATCAATTCATGTAAAAAATTCAGCATAAATTCTTTACTCAAGCAACAACCAAACCAGTATCAAAATGGTCCCATAGCACCAAACCAACAAAACAATATTAACAATAATATTAATAAAGCAATATCAGCAATCATAAACTCAACACTTCTAAATCAAACCCCTCCGCCACACTTTCTCCTCGCATTATCCTCAATGAGGAATAGCATACAATCGTGGGGCAAAGAGTATCAAAATAATAAAAGAATAGTGGTAAGAAACTGCCCTGGGGAGGGGGGGGGTTGTGCAATCTGCAGTCATTTTTGAGTTTGTTGGGGCTGAGGGATCCCCAAGTGCTGGAATAAAATGGTTTGTTTTGTTTGAAGTCACTGGTGATCTGTTAGATATCAGTAGATAGTTGTTTGATCAGGGATGTAAGATCGAAGACAGTGCTCTCCAATTTGTCCAAACGCTCCATGACTGCAAGAGCTGGATCAGCAGAAGGTTTAGTAGTGGCATGAGATGATAAGATGGATGCTCCTTTAGGTTGTGCTTTTCTGTATACACGCTGGTTTGGAGTGGATAGAATACCTGCATCAATAAAAGAAATTTCTCCGCTTTTCCCAAAGCGTAATAAACGCATCTGGTCTAAAAAGGGTAAATCTATGAGAGGGATCTCGCAGGCAATGTGCATTGTAGTTGTATTAGTGTCAAGCAAACCAGCATTAACAGCCAAACAAGTGATTAAAGACCCAAGAAATAATTTCTTAGGCCTTGTGCATAATTGTGCAACTTTTAATGCAAGCCAATACCCTAAATTTACCTTTTTGCAATGAAGCATACACCATATAAAAAATAATTTAGCTTTTATAACAACAGTGGTATCATTGTTTCTAGCAGAATAATCAATGGCAAGGAGGAAAAGCTAGCACTGTGCGCGGTGGGAATCCATATCTGCAGGTGCGACGTCGACGGCGACGGGCTGGTGGGCGGTGATCGGCAGCGGGCTGTGGTGGATGGTCGTTGATTTCAGGGTCTGAGAAGGTAAGTGAAGAGTTAGTAAATAATTGATTATGTTAAACGGAAAAAATAGTAAATGGGTAAAAAAAATAAATTAACACAATTGAATTAAAATTAAAACCCATATGAGGATAAAGGCCCATGAACTAGAACAACATAAACCAATAAACCTATTAAACCCAAAATAAAATGGAAATAGCCTGCAATTGAAAAAAAAATATCAAGTCAAGATCCAGCTAATTTTCCATTGAAACCACCATTAATTGCTCAATCCATATTAAAACTAACATTAGATTACCATAGTCATTAAATCCAATTTGTAGTAAAATTATTCAACGCTACCATCCTCAAAATTGCCTGTTAATTGCCAACTTTACCTGTAAGTTCAAAGATAAATAATATTATTCATAAGAAATAAATGAAGAAGGAGAAGGCAGTGAAATAGAATTAAACATTAAAATTTAAAATCTAAATAGGAACGTGTTAGCCTTGGGCAAGACAAAATATTGGGTTGCCTCCCAAAAGCTCCTTTTTTTAACGTTTTTGGCTAGACGTTCCTGGGTTTAAACATCCCCTGCAGGCAAAGCCAGTTGAGTCTCTTCATGTCCTTCAACTAAAAACCCATCATAAAAGGGTTTGAGGCGATGTCCATTAATCTTAAAAATCTTACCATTCTCTAAACTCTGTATTTCAACTGCACCATGAGCAAAAATATTAATAACAACGAAAGGCCCTAACCATCTGGACCTTAATTTTCCTGGAAATAATTTCAAACGTGAATGAAATAATAAAACTTTCTAACCTTTTTGAAATTCTTTCCTGGAAATCATTTTGTCATGGAATCTTTTTGTTTTCTCCTTGTAAATTTTGGAACTCTCATATACTTCATTTCTTAATTCTTTTAGTTCTTGGAGCTCTAATTTACGTTTCTCACCTGTTGCATTTAACTCCATGTTGCATCTCTTTATAGCCCAAAATGCTCTGTGCTCCAGCTCTATGGGTAAGTGACACGGTTTGCCATACACCAGTTGATACGGGGACATGCCTATCAGTGTCTTGTAGGCAGTCCTATAAACCCAAAGAGCGTCTTCTAGCTTCAAACTCCAGTCCTTTCTATTTGGATTCACCGTCTTCTCTAGTGTATATTTGACTTCCCGGTTGGAAATTTCAGCTTGTCCACTGGTCTGAGGGTGATAGGCAGTCGACAATCGATGTGTAACTCCATACTTTTTCAGCAATGCATCCATAATTTTATTACAAAAATGTGTCCCTCTGTCACTTATGAGCACTCTTGGGGTGCCAAACCTGCAAAATATATTATTCTTGATAAAATTTACCACAGTTTTAGCATCATCAGTCCGTGTGGCCTTTGCTTCGACCCATTTAGAAACATAATCTACTGCAAGTAAAATATAAGCATTTCCAAAAGAAAAAGGAAAAGGACCCATGAAATCAATGCCCCACAAATCAAATATTTCACAAATTAATATAAGTGCGAGTGGCATTTGATCTCGGTATCCTAGGTTACCTGTTCTTTGACACTTGTCACAAGACTTACAGTATAAATATGCGTCTTTAAATAAATGAGGCCAAAACAAACCACATTCTAAAACTTTTCGGGTTGTTCTTTTCAAACCAAAATGACCTCTATACGCTTTGGAGAGACAGAATTTCAAGATAGACTGCACTTCATTGTCAGGAACACATCATCGAATAATTTGATCGGAACAGTATTTCCACAAGTAAGGTTCATCCCAAGCGTAATATTTTGCATCTCTCTTCAACTTGTCCTTCTCAAATTTGAAAAAGTCTACAGGGACAGCACTTGTAACCAAGAAATTCACGATATCAGCATACCAAGGGTTGTTAGTTGCTATGGCAAATAAATGTTCATCCGAAAAATCATCATTTATAAGCAATGCATCCTCATTTAACAACAATCTACTGAGATGATCTGCCACCAAATTTTCAAATCCCTTTTTGTCTCTAATTTCAAGATTAAATTCCTGCAGTAAGAGAATCCACCGGATTAAACGTGATTTAGTTTCCTTTTTTTTTTAGCAAATATCTCAAAGCTGCATGGTCAGAGAAAACAATTACTTTAGTACCCAACAAATATTGTCTAAATTTTTCTAAAGTAAAAACAATAGCTAAGAGTTTTTTCTCAATTATTGAGTAGTTGCTTTGGGCACTATCCAGTGTTATTGAAGCATAATAAATCACATGTGGATTTTTCTCAATTTTTTGGCCAAGGACAGCCCCTATTGCATGATTACTAGCGTCACACATTATTTCAAAAGAAAAATCCCAGTTAGGGGGCTGGATAATGGGTGCAGAGATCAATCTTTCTTTTAGTGCTTCAAATGCATCCTTGTATGCTTGATCAAATTCGAATGCCAGATCCTTTTGCAATAATTTACATAACGGTTGGGTGATTTTAGAGAAATCTTTAATGAAACGTCTGTAAAAACCTACATGTCCAAGAAAAAAATGAACCTCCCGCACACTTGCAGGGTAAGGAAGAGATTGAATAACATCTATTTTAGGCTTGTCTACCTCTATCCCTTTTGAAGACACAATGTGACCCAAAATCAACCCTTGATCTACCATGAAATGGCATTTCTCATAATTAAGGACCAGATTAGACTCTAAACATCTCTTCAAAATCTTGATTAAATTAGACAGATATTCATGGAATAAATTACCATAAACCGTAAAATCATCCATAAATACTTCTATTATTTTCTCGACATAACCTGAAAAAATGCTTACTATACATCATTGGAAAGTCGCTAGAGCGTTGCAAAGTCCAAATGGCATCCTTCGATAGGCAAATGTGCCAAAGGGGCAAGTGAAAGTAGTCTTCTCCTGGTCTAGGGTGCCACCGGTATTTGATAAAAACCTGTATAACTATCAACACAACAGTAAAAGGATTTTCCAGCAAGTCTTTCTAGCATTTGATCAATAAAAGGAAGTGAAAAATGATATTTTCTAGCAGAGGCATTTAACTTCCTGTAATCTATACAAATCCTCCACCCATTTTGGACTCGGGTGGGCACCATCTCTCCATTTTTGTTTTTCACAACCGTAATTCCTGTCTTTTTGGGTACAACTTGGACTGGAGTCACCCAGTTACTGTCTGAAATTAGGTATATCACTCCTGCATCCAGCATCTTTTGTATTTTCTTCTTTACCACTTCTATCTTTGGTGGGTTAAACCTTTTTTGTGCTTGTTACTGGGCTTAATGTCTTCTTCTAAATGAATCATGTGCATGCAAGTAGAGGGAGTTATGCCTTTTATATCAGCAATGGTCCATCCAATTTCCTCCTTATGCTTTCTTAAAGCTTGGATTAGTAGCTTCTCTTCCTTAGGCTTCAGCTTATTGAAAATTATCACTGGGAGTGTTTTCTCCTCACCCAAATAAACGTACCTCAAATGGTTGGGCAACACCTTAAGCTCTAATTCTGGTGCCTGCAACACAGATAGTAAAAGTATTGTGTTAGTGCTAGTTAACTCCAAAGGATTAGACGCACGTACCACCGGTTTCAAAGCCTCCAATTCCATCACTACTTCTTGCAGCTCTTCTTCAATATTCAGCTCTTCTTCCACTACCTCAAATCTGTCCATATGAACATTTTCATTTAAAATAACCTGCAACTTGTCAGTCCCACTCATTTCAAACACTTTTTGAGTCAATGGTTCAATAACATCAATTCTACATACAGAAGCCATCTCACATGGATATTTCATAGCATCATACATATTGAATTGCACTATTTCACCATCAAATTCCATGGTAAGAGTACCTTCGTATACATCAATTTTAGTTCTACCTGTCTGAAGAAATGGCCTACCTAATAAAATGTCGGCCGAATCACCTGAATTTCCTTCATCGTCCATGTCAATCACATAAAAATCGGCAGGAAAAATCATACCATTAACCTGAACCAACACATCCTCTAACAATCCTTCAGGATAAACTATTGACCTATTGGCCAATTGAATGACTATTCCTGTTTCTTCTAAGGGTCCAGCATTTAAAGAGGTATAAATAGACTTAGGCATGACATTTATAGACGCACCCAAATCACACATAGCTCTTGTAACAATTAAATCGCTAATTTTATAGGAAATAGTAAACATACCTTTATCCTTGCATTTTTTGGGCATTTTCCTTCGAATAACAGCTGAAACATTTTCATTCACAGTAATTTTCTCATATCCAACCTATTTTTTCTTGTTAGTACAAAGCTCTTTAAGAAATTTTGCATATTTCGGTATTTGTTTAATAGCATCAATCAAAGGAATATTTACCTCAACCTTACGAAATGTCTCAAAGATGTCTTTTTCCTCTTTTTCCTTTTTAGATTTAGCTAACCTTTCAGAAAATGGGGGCTGCACAACTAAAACAGGGGGCTGCTTTGAATTTTTACCTGTGTGCTGCACTTTCTGCTCAATTTTTGCCTCTCTCTCTACTTCCCTTGACTTTTTCTGATTTTCTCCCTTAGGTAGGGGCTGTTCTAGCTCTTTTCCATTCCTTAGGATAATTGCACTCGCATTTTGCCTTTAATTTTCTATAGTTTGTGAGGGCAAACTTCCTTGGGACTCTATTCTACTCAAAAATTATGCTATTTGGCTCATTTGTGCCTCCAAATTCTGAATTCTTGAATCTGATTTCTTTGCATGCTGTTGAATATCTTACATATTATTGGTTAAAGAATAAACAATATCTTCAAGACTCATACCATATTTAGGAGCTAGTTGAGAGGGCTGTTGTGGTTGCCTTGGTTGAAATTGTTGTTATGAATTTTGCTGCCTCACTCCATAGCTTAAGTTGGGATGATCCCACCACTCCGGATTGTATGTGTTGGAATAAGGATCATGCTTCCTATAGGCTTATCCAGAATATCCACCCATCACATTCACTTACTCTTGTGAGTCATCTTGAAGTGTGGGACACATATCTGTTGGATGTCAAGGATATGCACATATTCCACATGCCCTTGCTTGTGAAGATATACCTACAGTCATATTTTGCACAAGAACAGTTAAAACATTAAGTTTATCTTCAATGGAAGAAAAATTTACCTCGTATACTCTTCTTGGGGGGTCTTGATATCTTCCAAACTGTTGGGAAGTGGCTGCCATATTCTGTATCAACTCACGGGCTTGTGCTGGGGTTTTATTGTTGAGGCTTCTCCCACTTGCTGCATATATCATCCTTCTTTCCATGCTCAACATACTTTCATAAAAATACTGAATAAGGGATTGATCAGTAATTTTATGTCACATAATTTCTTAAATCTTTTCCAATAGTCGTGAAGTGACTCCACATCTTTTTGTTTGTTTCCACTTATTTCTCTCCAAATTACAGTAACTCGAGAGGCTGGAAAAAACTTATCTAAGAACATTCTTAATATATCAGTCCATGTTGTGATTGTTCTTGATGGTAAATTCAACAACCATTCCTTTGCCGAATCAGCCAATGAAAATGGAAAGGCCCTCAATTTCACTTGTTCTTCAGTAATTCCTTGTGGTCTCATACCTGAACAAATCACATGAAATTCCTTTAAATGCTTCTGATGATCTTCGTTTTCTAAGCCACGAAAAGTGGGAAGTAAGTGAATCAGCCCCGATTTTAGTTCAAAAGCAGTGTCCAAAGCTGGATAAGTTATACACAAGGGCTGCTGGTTTAAAGGAGGTGCATTAAGCTCTCTTAAGGTCTATTCTGCCATTTCTACTTCTTCTTCTTCGGCTGAAAATTCAGTAAAATCAGCTTCTTCTTCCTCTTGCTGCTGTTTAGAAAAAGTTACAGCAAGTTCCTTGCGTAATTTTGTCTCCTTCCTTAGTTTCCAGGCTATTTTTTCAATCTCCGAATTGAACAAAATTTTAGACCTGGTCATTAATAAATTAAATCAAGTTAGAATAGTGCCCGGCAACGGCACCAAAATTTGATGGGTGTCGAAGCCACTAAAAATTAATAACTCAATTATCCTATCAAATAAATTGTAAATAGGGCAAGAAAGGGTCGAATAGGTATATTAACACTAAATATCGAAACAGTGTCATCACTAGCAGCTGCAAACACTATCCCTTATAGGCATGCCTATTTATTCATGACTATGTACAATTCAGGAATCGGGTAAGGACTTTACTCATAACATTCACTCTTATATCCTATCAAGTCAATACACATTCAATTATGTTCATGTATCAATTATGTGTATCCACAAGCACGTATCTAATGCAAGCCACATGCATATCACTATTATTCTCATGTAATTCATGTACACTATAGGCATTTCATCATAAGTGAATCATATATGGCCAAGCATTTCTTTATAGATTCGCAATAACACATATCTCATATATATATATACGAGATATGTCGGGAAATTAAGAGTATTTTTGTCATCGGTTAATAG
This sequence comes from Excoecaria cochinchinensis, assembly GCA_947683425.1. Lineage (NCBI taxonomy): Eukaryota > Viridiplantae > Streptophyta > Magnoliopsida > Malpighiales > Euphorbiaceae > Excoecaria > Excoecaria cochinchinensis. The sequence continues at coordinate 1,945,505 of CANTUQ010000073.1, forward strand.
TTGATGTTTTTAATTTAAGACAAAGTGGTATAAGATCAAGGTTATTTAAGAGGGATTACTTGTTAAGCATGTGTTAGTGGAAAGTCAAGATATTTGACTCTTGGGACCATTTGGAGTGTGACACATGGCATGGTAGTTGAGAGCAATTAATGAGGAAAAGAAAGGGAAGTGAAGGGAAGAGAGAGGGAAAGGCAGAAATTGCTTGCTTCCTGTGGAAGCTACCCTTTCTTCTCTTGCTCTTTCCATTCCCTCACTCTCTTTCTTTACCTCAATTTTCTGCTCTCCACTGCTTCCTTGTGTGATTCTTTAAGATTTGAGTGGGTTTTGCTGAGTTTTTGAGCTGGGTTTTGAAGAGGTAAGTGCTTGGGTTTTGATTTGGGTTTCTTCTTCTTCTTCTACTCTGTTTTCTAGTTTGGAAGGGTTAATGTATGGTTTGATTTAAGTGTGTATGTTGGCTGGGTTTTGTGTAAAAATCGGGGGAAAGAAGGAAGAGCAAAGGAAAGGAGAAACTGGGATCTTGAAGTGGACGGTTTGAAGCTTCATTTTTACTAGGTTTGGGAGTTGTTTGCTCTAGTTCTCTCTTTGGATTATGCGTGTGTTGTGTCTTTATTTTTTCTGGAGAGTTTTGAGTGTTAAGTATGTGTTTATATGTTAGAAGTAATATTTGGTATATGAGTATTGATAATGGATTTGTGTGGATATTAGAGTTAAAGCTGGGTTTGATTATTTTGGATGAGCTTTGCTTGTCTAATTAATTGTTCTAATTAGTGTTCATATTGTTAATATGATTTTGAACATGTTTTTGAGGCATTTGATGCATGGATTGAATTTATATGTATGATTATAGTTGGTTATTTTGAAATAGAAGTGGAGATTGGTATGTTAACATGTTGGTTTTTCTGCAAAATCTGGGTTTGGGATGATTTACACGGCGGTAAGGGATCTCCATACTGCCGTGTAAATACATTCTGGATTGGTGATTTTGCTGGTCCGTCGAGCCACACGACGGTAAGGATAGTCCATACCGCCGTGTAATTGCTCTTTGGACATGTTAATTTTCTGGCTTGGCATGTTACACGGCGGTCAGGATGTGCTTGACCACCATGTAAGATGTCTTACACGGCAATAAGAAGTTACCATACCGCCGTGTAAGCCCTGTTTTTCCAAAATGTTATTTTGAGACCCCGTTAAATGGTTTTCATCCATGAATTATGGTTGAGCATGCATTGTTAAATCATTTCATGATAATTTACAAGAACACATGAACTATATGCTTAGTTAATTGAGTGGTTTATAAGAATTGAATTTTGATAACTTCATTCATACATGTATATATAAGTAATTATGTAATGTTTATACGATAAGTATAGAGTTATTTTGAGCCTGAAGTGTCATTGTAGTGGATAGATAAGCATGCTTATAAAGGGATAGTGAGTGCAGCTACCTATGTTGCCTCGTTTGGGCTTTGCGATGACCCCGCTTAGGGTCTTAATGATTAGTGATAGTGTTGAGGCTTTTGTAACACCCCCTCCGCCGCCCCCGTTGGAAGGACGACGGCGGGCGCGCTACCTGACGCTCACTCACTACATACGAACATACATGCACTAAGCGGAAGCATTCACTAATAATAATAACAGAAAACCATATATCATATAATTAAAATTCCTTTATATACAAAATCCAAAAATATTACATCTTAAATCCTTTACAAAAAGAAAAATACAGGAGGAGATAACAAAAACAGCTCTATTCCTATGTGGCCGACCTGCAGATGCGCGACACGAGCGAACTCCCAAAAACCTGTCACCTACACGGGACAAGAACCCGTGCTAAGCGATAACGCTTAGTGGGAGGAATAAAACACAACAACACACTATGCAGCAATATCATGCATCAGCGCATGAATGTAGACACGCATCAACATACAGAATTCATTAAGTACCAGAGGACAGAAGTATATAAATGTATTTAGAATTACTATATGAAATCAGAATTGAAAACAGAAAGCATGAAGTAATCACCATAATCAAGGTCACACAATAATCAAAACACTTCACTAAACCAATACCAGACACTTCACACAATAGCCTGAATTTCAAATGGTGGAGGATACGGGAACACGGCACGGGAGACCGAAGCCTCAAAAATAATTTTTAATACCCGAAGGTAACACGGGAGACCAGAGTCTCAAAATATTTTATCACTACACGGAAAATGACCATCTCGGAGGTCGACCGCTTCGCCCAAACGGGGCGGACACGGGTAGCTGCACTCACCAACCCTTCTTAAGCATGCTTAATTATCCACTACCTTGACACTTCAGGCTCAACAACTCACTCTCAATCACACACTTACTACACAAGTCTTGAATCAAAACTCCAACATCATATTATTTCACTACAACGACACTAGTATCATAATGTCAACAAGATAAAAACTCAATTGTGTACCATGCAATAGTGAGAAACCGTGCAAAGGGGGACAAAAGAATCACATTCAGAAAAGAGGGCAGGCAGGAAGGGCTTTTGTCGCGATCGCGATAGGTGTCACGCTCGCGACAGAACACAGGGTACCTCATCGCGGACTCGCGCTATGAGGCGCGCTCGCGACGAAGCACGCTCGGCAGACTCACACAAAATCGAGCTCTGTCGTGCCCGCGACAACGTCGCGATCGCGATAGAGACCAGTTACTTCCTTCACGCGTGCACGCTCGGCAGCATGCTCGCGCTGAGGACTTGGCCACTGAGCTCTCTGTCGCGCTCGCGATAGTGACAGAGGGCTCTCCAGCAACAAGGGACCAATCCGCACTCTGTCGCGATCGTGACAGAACCCAGATTTGCCCCAAATCTGCATTTTTCCTGCTCTCTTACACACTAAACCTCCAAAACACTTATTCAATCATGCACAAACACTTACCTTGTTGCTCCCATGCATATAAATCATGCTCATTATTCATATACTCTTAACTTTACACTAACTTGAACAAGAAATCACAATTAATCATCAAAAACACACAAAGCATACTACACCCTAACACAACTATTTCACTACAACTAACATGCAAATCACTACAATTAAATCATGCTAAACCAGCACTCCAATTAACCACATACATGCATTTACATTTATATATTAACACTCAAGAACATTAATAACATGTAACCACAAAGTACATAAGATCCAAGGAGAAATTAGGGGAAAACACTCCCAAACTTAAAACACCACAACAAGGCTCCCAAACCTGAAACGAAGCTTCAATCCTTAACTCTTCAAGACACCACTTTATCCTTTCCTTTGCTCTTTCTTCTCTCCTCTGATTCTTGCACAAACCCAGCCACAACACACTTTAAGTCAAACCATACAATCACTCTTCAAAACCAAAAATTTAAAGAACAAGAAGGAGATGAAGAAACCCAACTCAATTCAAGCACTTACCTTTAACAATCAGCTCTAAACTCAGGAAATCCAATCTCAAGCTCAAAGAAGCACACAAGGGAAAGTGGAGAGCAGCCAAATGAAGAAAGGAAAGAGAAGAGAGGACGGGGAAGAGTGAAGAAAAGAGGGAATGGGCAGCTTCCACGGGAAGCTATCCCATTTCAGCCTTCCCTCTCTCCTCCTCTCACCTCACTTCTTTTCTTCATTAATTGCTCACCTACCTTGCCATGTGTCACTCATCTATGGATCCCATGTGTCCAAAACTCAAATAACTTCCAAAATAAACACATACACATAAACCACACTAGATTAATCCCAACAATTACCCTACTTTCATACACCACATGCACACCATATAATTTCTCCTCTTAACATACTTAATTAATTTCTTTACACTAAAGTCCTTATTATCCAAATTTTTTCTTGCTCAAATTACTGAAATACCCTAAATATTCTGACTTACCATGCAAATTCCGACTAGGCCCTTTTTGGGTTATTACAGCTTTGGTCTCCACTTTTGATACTGTTCGCATACGATGTCCCCTATAGTGTAGTGTTCTCGTATCCACCACCACTGAAATTCAGGCTATTATGTGATGTTCAATATTTTTGATCAGTGAAGTGCTATGTATATTTTGAGAGATTCTGGTTTAGTGAACATGCATTTGGTATCTCTAACCCTTGTTAATTTACCGATTTAGTGAGTTGTGTATATATATATATATATTTTTTATTATATGCGTTAAGATATCTTTTTTATTATTGCATAGAGTGTGCTTCCGCTAATGTATGTATGTATATATGTGTCGTGAGTGAGTGTCGGGTAGCTCTTTGGTATCCTTCCAACGGGGGTATCTGTGTGTTACATTTAGTGGTATCAAAGCGCAGGTTTAGGCAGTTCTGGTTGTGTTGGTTGTTTGAGTGTAGAGTCATTGCATGCGAGTCGATGAGTCAATTTTGTGTTGTGGCCTAATGCAGATGTGTCTTGTGTAGTGTCTAGATGGATTTCGATCCAAGCGAGAACGTGGGCGAGACAACGGGTAGTGTTAATGCAGTTAGAGTTGAGCAACTTGCTCTGTAGCATCAGTGTGATGAGCGTAATGATATGCCTGGTATGGAATTTGAGAATCCGGCCTTAGTGCAAGTGCTGCTACAGTTAGTGGATAAGTTGACCGCTCATAAGGCTCCTACTGAGTTATTGAGAAAGAGAGGAGCGGAAGATTTTCATGGAACTGCATTGGACTAATCGGATATGCCCGAGTTCTGGATTGAGAGAGTAGATCGAATTTTGCAAGAAATTAGCTGTCCCGCGAATCAGAGGGTATCTTGTGCAGTGTCGCTACTTCAAGGGCCAACGTATGATTGGTGAAAGCGTGTGCTTCGTAACCCTCAACGACCAGCTAAGTTGACATGGGAGTTCTTTAAGCAAGAGTTTAAACACAGAAATATGTGACAAAAGCTTACCGTGAAGCGAAGTGGAAGGAGTTCATCAGTTTAAAGTAGCGGGGTATGTCAGTGAGTGAGTATGAGAAGGAATTCAGCCGTTTGAGCAAGTATGTGCCCGAGTTGCTTTTGACGGAAGAGTTTAAGCGTAGGTGCTTTGAGGAAAGATTGAGGGAAGTGATCCAAGGACCATTATCGGTTATGGCGGTGTGACGCGCGCCGAACCCCGTGGGCGCCCCGACCGCCCCCCTTTAGGGTGATCCAGAGAGGTTCATAAAACTTATAAGAAATTACAAGGGCGTCTATTTTGGGCAACAATGAGGTTTCATGGAGTCGCCACCCAATAAAATATTGGGAAAGTTCGTCTAGCCTCAGTGAGCCTAAGACAGCGCTGCTATGTCCATTTTGGGCAAGCCAGAGGGGTCTTGGAGGCCCCATCCTAATAGAACATTAGGATGGTCCTCTCGCCTCGTGGAGCCTTTATGGAGGTATGCTAAATGCGTGCCAATTTTGTTATTACACATGTTAAAACTACCCCTTCACCTAAAATAATTTTTTCCTCCCCTTAGAAGAATGGTCGTTCTAATAAGGATGGATGTATATCATTGACAATTCTACATCATTAACAATTCTTTGGGCTATCAAAAATTGCCCTGGTAAGGATGAGTTTACACTTCGGGAAGAGGGTTTAGTCATGCACGAAAGACATGAACTCGCGAAAAAAAAAAAGAAAGCAAAAGAAAAAGATCGAAGAAAAGAAAAAAAATAGAAAAAAAAGAAAAAAAAAAGTAGAGCCAAAAATAGTAACCCCTTGATGAGTTTCTGTGTTATTCTGAGCTTGATGAGCTAAAAGTATTATCAAAACCCAAATTCAAGAATCCATTTATAGTACGCAATTGAGCTGAGTATGGTCCCCACGTCAGTCGAGTAAAATTATGGCCATTTTTCTCTAGCAACCTGATCCTCCTTTGATAGCCATTTACCTAAGCCTAATGTTACAACCAAAGTAAGACCTTTTGATTCTTGGTTAAGTCTTATCCAATTAGAGGAGATGACCTTTTAATAAGGTTCGGTACGTAGGAAGAGGCATATAGTGTTTCTTGAGCTTCAAGCGGGGAGCCACAAGTGCATTTATGCATTTGAGTTGAATCTCATCCCCAACGTTGCATCTAGAATTTGCTTCCAAAAAAAAGAGTTTTTTAAAAAAGGGCAGAGGGAAAATATTCAATCATAAAACCCGAGAGGGTTGATTGATAACAGGAGTTTGATGCTTCCAAGATTTATCCCGAGATTAGATGAGGTCATATATTATTTGAGATTAATGTCAAACAATGATCATGATTAATGAAATCGAATTGAAACACATGCATTTATGCAACGATATATTGGTATGATCATAGCAGCTCACTTTGTATGATCAAAGTCATCCACTGTCCACCACTCGAGCGCTTCAGCCGACTCATCCTACTATCAAATGTGGAGCCGATCCTACAGCACCGTGTCCTAAGACTCCTGAAAGATTTTAGGGCAATATCTTCAGCCTCTTCAGCAATCAGCCAAAAAAAAAGGTCGTTAGAGTGAAAACCATAACTGGCGCTCTAAGCAAAAATTAGGCAAAAGGATAGGGTGAAAACCTGGAAAGAGACAGTCTGTCCTTCAAAAAAAAGCTGCTGGATTGGGTTGGATCCATTCCAGGCAAAAACTAAGGCACGGGGTTATGTGCAAATCCGCAAAGGGCGCATTTCCGCTAAGAAAAGCTAGTGTAAAAATCCACAAGGAACGCACTACCTTCAAATAATGAATACAGGTATCAGATGAGAACCTCGCAATCCCAAAGACATGAAATTCATAGGCAATTCCAAAAGGCATCGATCCTATCGCAAATTGCAGCCAGACCGGCTATTATCTCTAAGTCCACTTAGATGAATTCTTATCCTGCATTTCTGCATAACCTATGCATTTCACGTGCATGCTCACTATTTTTCCTGCATATTTTAGTTTCCCTATTTTGCAGAAAGAGAGATTTGATGCGGACAACGACAAAAGGCGAGTGACGATATCAGTTCAAGCATCAATCCAAGCATCAACCAAAGACCTCTCAGGGGGCAACCAACCAAAACGACATCAATCCAAACATCAGTTCAAACATCAATCCAACAATCAACCAAAGGGCTCACAGACAGTACCGCTTCACCAAATCAGAAGGGTTAGCATGATGGCGGCACTACCATTTTACGGAAGGTTAGCACGACCACGGCACTACCACTTTAGAAGGATTAGCACGATGACGGCACTACCACTCCCCGAAGGGTTAGCACGATCACGGCACTACCACTTCATCAACTCAGAAGGGTTAGCACGATGGCGGCACTACCATTCTACGGAAGGTTAACATTACCACGGCACTACCATTCTACGGAAGGTTAACACGACCACGGCACTATCACTTCAGAAGGGTTAGCACGATGACGGTACTACCACTCCCCGGAGGATTAGCACGATCACGGCACTACCGCTTCACAAAATCAGAAGGGTTAGCACGATGGCGGCACTACCATTCTATGGAAGGTTAGCACGACCGCGGCACTACCACTTCAGAAGGGCTAGCACAATGACGGCACTACCACTCCCCGAAGGGTTAGCACGATCACGGCACTACCACTTCATTAACTCAGAAGGGTTAGCACGATGGCGGCACTACCATTCTACGGAAGGTTAGCACGACCACGGCACTACCACTTCAGAAGGGTTAGCACGATGATGGCACTACCACTCCTCAGAGGGTTAGCACGATCACGGCACTACCACTTCACCAACTCAGAAGGGTTAGCACGATGGCGGCACTACCATTCTACGGAAGGTTAGCACGACCACGGCACTACCACTTCAGAAGGGTTAGCACGATGACGGCACTACCACTCCACGGAGGGTTAGCACGATCACGGCACTACCGCTTCAACAATGGATGACACGCCGACAAGCTGGCGATAACCACCACAACAACATCATCCATTCCGAAAAGAGGGCTGCCTCAGGTACGCGCTTCTTTCCCTTTCTTGAATTTTGGCTAACCTAGGTATCCACGCACTAGCCTCCCCAAAATTGGGGGCAACTGTAGACACCGGGTCCCGAGTAGCCTAGATCAGGATTACCCAATGATGAAATTAAGTGTGCCTATTTATAGGCAAAAATGAAAGTTGAAAGTGTTGATTTCCTTGTCAAATTGATTTATTAGAAATAAATAAAAATACATTTTTATTTATTTCTAATAAATCAATTTGACAAGGAAATCATCACTTTCAACTTTCATTTTTGCCTATAAATAGGCACACTTAATTTCATCATTGGGTAATCCTGATCTAGGCTGCTCGGGACCCGGTGTCTACAGGCGGTCATGTAACAGGTCGGTTACAATCAGCTAGTTGCGGCAACAGTGAAGTTAGAGGAATCCTAGTTGATCAAGCAGAGGATTGAGCAGAAGAGGAGAGCCCCGGATAGCGGACTTGGGAGTGGTAAGAAATCAAGAGGTGTTCCAAGTGGCCAAGGAGCAAAGGGTTCAGTTCAAGTTCAGTCCGAGGTTGGGAGTGTAGCGCCACCCCTAGTAAGGGATCAGACTAAATTATGCATTTTCGTATCTATTTTACCCTGAACATATGCTAATCCATTTAGAGTATATCTTGGATCCTTATAAATAGTGCATAATGTGCAAACACACTGACATGTAAAAATTAGAATGCACATCAAATAAAATCATGCCATGTGTTATTAATTCTCTCCCCTTTTCTCTTCTCTTATTTTCTCTATCTCTCTTCTATGGCTAAAAAATCCCAAATCAACCTGCAAAATTAAAATTAACAGCAAACCATGAACTAAACAACACATCATGAAATCATGTAAATTAAATCTACCAATTAGGTTTTAAGAGCTATAGGCAACTAAACATTAACAAAAAGCACCCATAAATCACCCATTAACCAATTCTTGTTTTGTTAATTCTCTAAAAAAAAAACTCTTTTAGTTTATGTTTGGTAATAAAAAAAATTACCAAACAAATCAATCAAGAATCAATATTACCAAAAATGTAATTGTTCAATTAGTCACTAAATTCTTTTTCTCATTATTTTTAAATTCTTTTCTTATTATTTTTCTTCTCTTCGATTTTGCTTTGTTCTTTGCTATTTTCTTTCACAATTGCTTCATACAATTCTCAATCTTCATTATTACACTGAAGGAAGTAAAAATTTGTGAAATAGGGCAATAAATACAAAAATCCAAAGCCAAAAAAAAAATAAGCAGAAGAATGAAATAATTTGAATATTATATATATATATATATATATATAATTTGAATATTATCAACTAGGTTCAAAGAAAAATAAAACCAAAATGAATAAAGAAAGTGAGTAGAAAATAGTGCTTATGAGTATGCCCAAGTAAAGGTTTTTTATTTTGTCTTGATTTTCTTGTCCAATTTTTAAGTTAAACAAGAGAATTTTTTTTCACAATCTTACAAAAAGGTGAAAAGAATGAAACAAATTTTGCTTACCTTTATCTGTCTTTCTTTTATAATGGATTGTGATTTATTTCTCTTCGGTGGCAGAGCTACATTCATTTGAGAGTGTGCATTAAATTTTAGAATTTTCTTAAATATATATATTTAAATTACAATAGTGACTCCCTAATTTATTTTAAATGCCCCTTCTCAAATTTGAATCCAATAATAACCATATAGACTTTTTAGTTGAATTATAAAACTTAAGGTGGACTGACTCAAATTCATTTAAATATAAAATCAAATATAAATGGTAAAGTCCAATAATAAAATACTTTGTCTTTTGCCAAAAAATAAAATCACTTTAAAAAAATTAAAAAAGGAAGAGAAAAATAAATTCCAAACTTCTTGAACAAGTTACAGCACTTTTCATTTTCCCTTTTTTCTTCTTTTTGCAATTCTTTAAAGCCTTTCAAATTTAAAGTGGGATTAGCAAGTTTTCTTCATCATTTCAATTGATACTTGGTAAGAAATTCCACTTTTTCTTGTAAATTGTAACACTGTGCTTATCAATTTTTGCTTTCATTGATTTATTTTATTATTTTATAGATTATTTAGGTTTTGTGAAGTTAAAATTTTGAAGTAAAAATTGGGCATGATTTCAACATTGACAGTAATTTGCACTTTATTTTATAAATTATTATGATTTTGTTATGTTCAAATCTCTCCAAATCTCCAATGATTTTGCTCTTTAATATTGAGGTTGTGGACTTGTGGTCTCCAATAAAACATAATAGGTATTTTGAGTGATGACTGACTAAAATGAAATGTGTATTTTTATTAATTTTGTTTTTTTTTTTCATTGATATAGGTTATAGATAAATTTCTCAAAAGAAAATTAATTTCTAATCAAGCTTCTTCAAGGTCTTTTGAAGCTCATTTTGAATCAAATGTTTTGAAACAGCCTCAAGTTGATATTAACTTAGAAGAGCTCCCATTTGATCCTAGTTTACGCCCTAAAATATTACATTATCATTTTAATGACCAAAATAAGATTAGAAGATATTACTGGCAAAAAGGGCCTTATTAATCTCGTCAACATGATTTTCCTAAGAGAATGGGGATAAATTTTATCGATTTTGTCCCTCTTGGTTTAACAAATTTAACATTTAGTTAGAGTATAGTATAGCAAAAAGTGTTGCATATTGCTTGTATTGTTGTCTTTTTAAACCTAATATTGGAAAGCAATCAAGAGGTGAGGTATTCGTAATGGAGGGATTTACCAATTAGAACAAAAAAGATAAATTGAATCTTCACATTGGAGGCCCAAATAATGCTCACAACAATGCTATATGGAATTGTGAGAGTTTAATGAAACAAAATCAGCACATTAAAGTTGCTCTTTCTAAGTAATCTGATCAGGTTTATGACTTGTACCAAAAATGATTAACTGCATCAATTGATTGCATTCGATTTCTCTTGAAGCAAGGATTAGCTTTTCTTGGTCATGATGAGTCAAAAAGTTCATCTAATCAAGGTAACTTTCTTGAAATTCTCAAATTTCTTGTTGATCACAATGAAGGTTTAAAAAATGTAATTTTGCAAAATGCTTCTGAGAATAATCGATTAACTGCTCCTGACATTCATAAAGATATTGTTAATGCTACTGTAATTGAGACAACTAATGCTATAATAAATGATCTCGGGGATAAATATTTTGTTATTATTGTTCATGAGTCACGTGATATATCCAACAAAGAAGAAATGGTTGTTGCTTTGCATTATGCTAACAAGATAGGATGTATTGTTGAGCGTTTTCTTAGTATAATGCATGTTAGTGATACTACCACTTTATCATTGAAAAAGTCAATTGAACTATTATTTTGGAAGTATGGTTTGAGTATATCAAAAATTCATGAACAAGGATATGATGGTGCTAATAATATGCAGGGTGCATGTAATGGTCTTAAAAATTTGATATTAAAAGAAAATCCATTTGCTTTCTATATTCATTACTTTGCTCGTCAATTGCAACTCATACTTGTTGCCATTTCTAAGAATCATATCCAAGTTGCTTCTCTTTTCAACTCAGTTGCTACTTTATTGAATATTGTTGGAGGATCATGTAAGCGACATGACATGATTCGTGAAAAACAAGTTGCTAAAGTTTGAAAACCACTTAAAAATGCATAAATTCCTAGTGGTCGTGGCTTGAATCAAGAAATTAGTCTTAAAAGAAGTGCCAATACTCGTTGGGGGTATATTACGGCTTTGATAATTTAATCCTTCAATTTTCACCAATAATTGATGTACTTAAAATTATTAGAGAAAATAGATTAAGTCCAGATCAAAGAGTTGTAGCTAATGGTTTGTTAGACACAGTGCATACATTTGACTTTGTGTTCACTTTGCATTTAATGAAAAATCTACTGGCAATCACTAATGAACTGTCACAGGCATTACAAAGGTAGGATCAAGATATCATTAATGCCATGAAATTAATTAGTATTTCAAAGCAACAGCTATAAAATTTAAAAGATAGTGGATGGGAAACTCTATCTAAAGTATCTTTGTTTTGCAAAACTCATGATATTGATGTGCCAAACATGGATGGGATGTTTCTATCCAATGGATGATCAAGACGTAGAGTTCAAGAGATTACCAATTTGCATCATTATCGAATTGATTTACTTTATACCGTTGTAGACATGCAACTTCAGGAGCTCAATAATCGTTTTAATGAGACAAATATGAAATTGCTTCTTTGTTTAGCATGCTTAGCTCCTGATTGTTGGCTCAAGGTTATATCTCAATTTTGATGATAATCAAACCTTGTATAAATTTTGTATAAACTCTATTTATTTGCTTATGTTTCAGCTCAACCTAGGGGTGAGCAAAAAAACCGATGGACTTGGTTAACCGAAAAAAAAATCCGAAACCGAACCGATGGACTGGTTAACCGATTGTAATGGACTGGTTAATGGTTAGTGTTTTGAAAAAACCGATATTAATGAACTGGTTAATGGTTTTTGACTCATGTGACTGGTTAACTGAACCGAAACCGAATTTTTAGTTAATTTATTAATTTATTAATAATTTATAACAATTTATATAACAATTTATCCTAATTAAAGGTGATCATGTACTTTTTTTTCATTATACTAATTATTTTAAAGTTTTTAAATTTTTTTAATTTGCTATTAGTAAGTATAACAATTTATCTAATTAAAAGTGATTATGGACCGATTAATATATTTACTTGTTAAATATTAATTTTTAAAATTAAATTTGCTTATATCCACCAAATATTTTTATTTTAACAACAATAAATGTTATATTATAGTGAAAAAATTTTAATTTTTAAGTATCTTGAATATTTTAATTTTATTTATGAATATATTTATAATTATAGTGGTTAACCGAAAAATATTGGGTAACCGATCCGAAAATCCGAAACCGATGGACTGGTTAACCGATGGCAATGGACTGGTTAATGGACTGGAATTTCAAAAAACCGATATTAATGGACTGGTTAATGGACTGTGGCTCATGGACCGGTTAACCGACCATGCTCACCCCTAGCTCAACCTCCACTAAGATGTGAAAAATTAAATTTAAGGATTCAAGCAAATTACATGAAGAACTTAGAGTTTCAAGTTTTATTGAAAATTCAACAAGTTAGGGTATTAATTCTGTAAAATCTTTTGAGGAGCTTTATATATATGTTCATGCATCTTAAAAGTCTTTCCTTACATAAAAATAATTTTTACATGCATTAAAATGATATTCTGTTGCAAATAGAAAAAATGTTCTGCTGTAAGCAGAAAAGGTGTTTCACCATAAACAAAAACGATACTTTAAAAAGGTATTTTAAAATAATTTTTTGTAATTTATCAAACATTCTTTTAGAAAAACTGTTAAAAAATACTTTGAACAGTTAAGCAGAAAGGATACTAGAAAATGTCTTGAAAAAGTTTTTTATTCTATCGTAACAGAACAGTTGAACAGAACAACAGTTCTGCTTTTTACTAAAAGACAAAATAACGGCTAGTTTTTTTATTTTATCAAATCTATCTTACATATAACGGCTAATTTTTGAATACCAACGGCCATATTAAGTTTTTGGCTATAATTTAAAGTTGTTTTTGGTTCTAAAGGGCTATAAGTTGAAGTTGCTTTTAGAAAATATGTTAAAAAGTACTTTGAACAGTTAAGCTGAAAGGATACTAAAAAATGTCTTGAAAAAATTTTCTATTATGTCGTATTAGAACAGTTGAACAGAATAGCAGTTCTGCTTTTTACTAAAAGACAAAATAACGGCTAATTTTTTTATTTTATCAAATCTATCTTACATATAACGGCTAATTTTTGAACACCAACGGCCATATTGAGTTTTTGGCTATAAGTTGAAGTTGTTTTTGGTTCCAAAAGGGTTAGAGAAGTTGGAAATCATTTTTATCTCTTGAGATACAAGCTTTCATCTTATTTTTCACACCTTGCACTTCATTCACTATCATCCTCCTCAACTATATTATAGCATTTTTGTTGTAATTCTTGTATGAAGTATTTTTGAAAAAGATCGTGAGAAAGGGTTAGTTAGAACCTTAGAAAATTCTAATAAGTATTTACATTTTTTACGTGGGAAAAAAATTGTGGGTAGAAAATATATTAGGATTGTATATTGGCTTTAACTCTTACCCATTAAAAGAGTTGTTAGTGGAGAAAAAAGTTCAAAACGGTGTCTTGGGAGTGGATGTAGGCAACTAGGTTGAACCGCTATAAATCATTTGTGTTGATCTCATTCTTCTCCCCTCTTCTCTGTTCTGTTTGTAAAGGATTTCAACTGTTCTTTCCTTGCTAAATTTTGTGTTAATTTAAAAGAAATCTTTCAAAATCATTTCTGTTATTTAACATTGATTTATTGTAAGGTTTAAATATGTTTTACAAAGGATTTATTGTATATTTTGTTAACCATCACATTTTGCATTCATCCATTGCATATTCTTCTGTTATGCTCAAACCAGAAAAATTCACCAGAACACTTCCTTTCTATTCTGCCAAAAATTGAGCTAAAATTTAAAACACCCAATTCACCCCCCCCCCCCCCCCCCCCCCCTCTCTTGTGTGTCATCGGGACCAACACTAATAACTCATTTTCTGCATTTAACAAGCAAAGGTTGATTCAATTTGCTAAGTTTTACACACATGATTTCTCAGTCCCTGATTTAATGGTCCTTGATAATCAGTTGAAAACATATATCATTGATATACTGAGTAATCAAGACTTTTTTAATTTAAAAGGAATTAGTTGAAATTAGAAAACAAATTGTTTATGCATTAGTTTATTTGCTTATCAAGTTGGCTTTAATTTTACATGTTGCCACAACGACCATAAAAAGAGAATTTTCTGCAATGAAGATTGTCGAAAATTGATTGCGTAACTAAATGGGAGATATTTTGATGAATGATTGTCTAATCACTTATATAGAAAGATATGTATTTAATAATATTGATAATAAGCTAATTATTCAACGGTTTTAAAATATGAAATCGAGTTGAGAACAATTGTGAAAATTGTATTTTTATTTGATTTTAATCATATAATTTATATGTATTTTTAATTTTTGATTTTTTATAGTAAAATTATAATGCGTGCTCCCATTGACCATAAAGTCCTGGCTCCGCCACTATTTTTCTTTTTCTTTCTCGAATTCCTAGCTCCTCTTATAATCAACGTTCTTCCCCTAAGTTCCTCTTATCAAAGACTGCCCTCGTTTCTTTGATTTATGATGGATAAGTGGCTTTTATGAGGTTTTTGTAGGTAAAAGTTTGTTCGTTTGTTGAGAAAATATAAGAAAAAAAGAGAGTAAAAATGGAAAAGGTAAAGAAAAAGGAAAGAAAGAACACAAAGAAAATAAAGTCTCCATTGTCACGTCTTTTTAGTGCGTATACTCGCGATTGACATCTCAACAATCTCAAGCCATGTCATCAATTTAATAACTATAATATATACTTTTTTCAAATAAAGGTGTTTAATTGGAAAATTAGTAGTGATGGATCAGAAGTCTTTGCTGTTTTATCATATTAGCGACAAATTATCTGTCACTAAAAATACATTGCTAATTTAGATTTTTTTTGTGGTGATTTGTACAATTACATTTCAATTCATTAACAAATTTGAGAACCCATACACGCTTGCGTATACTCAGCCAATCGTACAAATATATACATTTAGGGTATGTTTGGTAAGTGACTTTGTATTGTAATGTAATTAGTTTAGTATTGAATACTGTGTTTGTTGAGGTAAAATATTTATACTGTATTGTAATGTTAAATACCTCAGTAATACTAAATACAGTTACTAATGTATTTTTCAATCCCTCAAATTTATACCGTATTTCTGATTACCATTCAGCTATTTCACCTTCCCTCATCCCTGCCTCTCCCTGCCTCTTTCGTCTCCTTCACCTCACCATCGCCGGTCTCACCTCACCATCGCCGGTCTCGCTACCATCGGAATCACCATTGCCGCCGACCGAAAACGAAGCTCTCTCCTCTCTTTTTAACGGTGAGTAACTCATCATTCTGTCTAGATTTTCTCTTTTTGGTTTTGATTTTGGCCTTGTGAGAAGATGAATCCGGTCTCTTTTCTCTTTTTTTTGGTCGATTTTGATTTTTCATATATCTATTTGATGGTTTTGTTTTTCAGATCTCGAATTTGTTGCTATTCTGTTTTGGGTACTTTTAGATTTTTCTTCTCTGTTTAGTTGAATAATCTATGGAATAAACTTAGTTGAATAATCTATGGAATAATTATTTATTATTTTTGTAGAGATTTCGATTTCAGTATACTTTCAAGATTTCAGTAGAGATTTCAAGGTTGAGGTAAACTTTCAAGATTTCAGTAGAGATTTCTATTTGGTGAGATTGAATATTGAGATTATTTATGTTGGGTTAGAAGATGATAATAAGAAATGCAGAGTTAAGTTCAAGAAGAAGAGATTATGATGATGATTTTGATTCTCATGATGAAATTTACGATGTTGTTGTTACTGTTTATAATGGCCATTATACTGAACCTCGTCTGCTTGATATTCTTCTCTTTTCAAAAAGGAATTATATTCCCTCTTTTATTGAACAGGATTAAATCAATAATAGATTGATATATAGAATAAAATAATTAAAAAAAGTTATGAAAAATAGTGAATAGATAATTACTAATATTATTCTATACGTTAATATATTATTCAAATGTTTAGAACCCAAAACAGTTACTGCTATCCTAATTATATTTCTTTCCATCTTATATATATATATATATAGCAATTATCTGAGTTGGAAACATTAAGAAGGCACAAGGCAGAATTTTTTTCTATAATATAGAAACATTTTATGCTTAAATTCCATGCTTGCGACCAGTTTGATTAAAAGCTTCAAATTTTTATGTTCCTTGTTGAGATTGAGTTCGATGAGATTAAAATTCTCGATTGGATATCTTGTTTGATATATGAGAATGAGACAATGATTCATCATTGTTTCCACAATATATCTGAAATTGTTGAGACTAAGGATTGATTTGGATTGACTTACTATCCTGTTGCTCTGTGCTCGCAGAATTACACTGCAGAGCTTTCTGGTAGGCCTTTAATTTGCATGTAAGAACATCTTCTTGTGAAAATATTACAGGACCAAAGATGGTCATTGTTATTGTACAAAGAAATTGCTTGACTGCAGCTTTTCTATCTTAATTGGGATGATTATTTTCAACTTCAGTCTGTTGAATCTGCATTTGGCATGTTAGTCTTTGTACAATAAAATCAACTATTATTCTCTATTAAACAAAATCGAAGTAAAATAATTTTATTTCCTGAGATCTTTGCATAATTTTATTCATATAAGTAATATGAAATTCTATCATAAGCTGAGCTCATCTGACACTGAATGAAAAATCCATTTTTTAATTAGCCAGAAAATTACTAGAACTTGTGAATTTGAGCCATGGGAATTGACTTTGACATGTGCTCTTCTTGTTTCAAGATTCAACTGATGGAGCAGCAGAAACAGGCATGAAGTGTTTGAGTTTTGTTTTCTCCTCAGTATTACGAGAAATTTAATGATTTAGGAAACTGAACTCCTGAACTATTGGCATGTGTCCAGGTAGCAGAAGACTTGCAATCTCATCACAGTTTATCTTTAATTTAGAACCTTCAAGCTGCTCTTCCAACCACAATGTGCTAAAGTTAATTTTCTGCTATTTCTTTTTGAAAAAACAGTAAAGTTTGTTCCAGTTGACGACTGATTTTAATAGTTCCTAATTGAGTTTGATAGTTTGAGTCTTATAAAACAATTTATTTTATATTTTATAGTTACAATTGTAATGTTAATTTTACTTTAAATATTAAATTTAAAATTTAATATGAATTAGTACAATTAAATATAATTGTATTTTTTATATGAGATTATAATATAATAAATATATAAAATAATAATAAAAAATAAAATAATTATATAAAAAATAAGTTGATAATTATAAATATAATTATATTTCAATACATGTATATAATTTAACAAACATAGAAATGTATTAATGTTTACATTACATTACTAATGTGAACAAACATAGTAATGTAATTATAATTACATTACAATACAATACATTTTTTAATCCATTACAATCTCCATTACAATACAATCCAATTTTTCTTACCAAACATAGCCTTAGGCTTCTACAAGTTCCGATTGAGAAATTAAGGTTATTGAACTTTTAAGCTTTTAAAGTAATTTGTACATGTAACATGGTCTAGTAAACCAATTATAAATGATGACGTTTTAGAACTTCAATTGCATTTCCGTTTCATGCCATGCCCATTTGGCTTTAATCATCGTCATAGACAACAATTTCAAAATCATATTCCCATCTCAACTTCATCAAATCATAAGCAAAATGATTAAGAACTTAAATAATAATGACATAAATTTCATACGACGATTTCCTTAATAGTCAAACATACTTGTACATCCATTCTAGCCATCAAGAGTTATTCAATATATCAATTACAATTCCATTTAAACTTCGTAATCATTATCCGCATTCATATTTATCAATAATAAACCACGCAATTTCTTTTTCCAACTCATACAAAACATATTTTAAATCAAAATATAATTTTTGTATCTCATTTTAAGAATAATCTATTTCAATAATAAAATAATAAAGATTAATTAAGTCTTAAAAAGTTTTCACTATACTTTATACATATTTAATATATAAATAGTATAAATAATTATAAATATTTAATAAATATTTTGTGCATAGCACAAGTTTTGACTAAAGAGATAATCTAGGGCACTAGAGTATTGAGTGCTACACATCATCCATTTTGATAAAAATGATATATTTTATATATTTTATTTTTAGTCATCTATTCTTACGTTGCGTATTACATGGCACATTAGATTAATACTCCACATAATGTTTAATTATAATTTAATATCTTTAAAAAAAATGAAGAAAACACCCAAAATTCGTTGTAGCCAACAAAAAAATCAATCGCTACACCACACGCTTCAACAATCAACTGATACAACTCTGCAATTGAGAAATTATCAGAAAAAGAAATTGTGAAAATTATTCAATGATTATCTTTTCTTAATTGATAAAGATGTAGAAATTAATTAAAACATTGAAACTGCAAAGCCCAACCAAACACATACATACTATCCAATTAACATAATTGTAAGGACGGAAGCATTTAGGAAAATTTCAACTTCCACCGCCGAAGCATCGAGCATTGTGCACCATCCGATTGGAGAGTTCACACTTAACGCTCATACACATTACATGAAATATTTGCTTTTACAATATTCTTTTCTTTTCAAAAAAAGAAAAAAATAAATAAAAAGAAAACCCATCAAGAAAGAAAGGAATCAGCTGACATTAGATTAAAATAAAACAACAATAATAACAATAATTAATAGTGGTGATTAAAGATTAATTAGTGAATAAAATCACATTTCAGCAACCAAGCACCAACCTTCATCTTCCTCAACTTGATCCAACGCCATACCCAAATCACAAAAACTCATATTATCATCTTCAACCTCATCATCTAATCCATTATCAACATCAACACCACCACCGCCATCAAATTCTTGAATCTCAAGCTGTGAATGATCATAATCTCCATCAATTTCAACTCCATCATCAACTTCTTCATGATCATCAGCAAATTCATTAGCCAAATGATCCAAAATCCCAGTTGCAGAAAACCCAGAAAAACTCAGCCCAGGTCGACCATCAACAGCTCGCCAACTAACCAATCGATAATTAGACACAACATCATGTGATTTAACTTTATGGGTACCTTTGGTCTTGTCTTTAGACTTGCAAGATGGGTGCATGTGACACCCATTGCAGCGTGGCCTATTGCACTTTCCGGTGAACTTGGAGTGATTTGTGGGCCGTGGTTGGACCTTGGTGAATAGACCGGCGGTTGGGGGTGAATCGAACCGGTTGTTGAATTTAGAGTTTGGTTTTGGGTTCCATGGAGAGGGTAAGATCCTAAAGGTCCTTACCACACCATGTTGGCGACCTTCTCTCTTCATTTTGTATAGAAATGGTAAGATTTGAGGAAATATGTGTTGGTTGGTTCTATATATGGAGTTCTTTGCTTGGGTAAAGAAAGCTTGGCAAACAAGTTCTTTTAGTTGGTCATACTACGTGATGACCAAGCTAATTGGAGTTAGACAACTCACTCTTACAAATCAAAATATCATTTTATTTAGAAATGATATTTTTAAGCTTTAATTCTAATATTTTAATATTTTTATCCATCTATTTAAATAATTTTTAAATA
Source organism: Excoecaria cochinchinensis (assembly GCA_947683425.1). Taxonomy (NCBI): domain Eukaryota; kingdom Viridiplantae; phylum Streptophyta; class Magnoliopsida; order Malpighiales; family Euphorbiaceae; genus Excoecaria; species Excoecaria cochinchinensis. Next base: position 1,965,730 of record CANTUQ010000073.1, read on the forward strand.
AAATTATTTTTTAGATCTACCATTAAAATTTTCTATATTAAGTTTTTTTTTTAAAAATTATTAAATTGCAGTTTTTCATAAATGGCACATTAACGTGTATATTTTTATTTCCGTTAATGGCGTGTCATATGCTCACAAAATCCATTTTTTATTGGTCCCTAATTTTCTACACTTAATTCCTGAATTTTTACAATTTTACTTAATTCTTGAATTTTTACAATTTTTTACATTTGATCCCTCCAAAAAAATGATAATATTTTAACAACCATCGAAATATATGTACATTAATAAAAAATTACGTATTACCTCATATTAAAATATAAAAATCTAATCAATGATTTTTTTTTTAAAAAATCTAATATAAAAAAATTTAAAAATTTAAAGATCTGAAAATTAATTGTCTAATTTTTAGAATTTAATGAATTTTTTAAAAGTGCTTTTTTTATTGTTATAAATAAAAGGTTTGTTTATGTTTTATAGTGTCACTCATTGGCACAACTTACTTTTTCTTACCAAAACAAAAGGAATACATTTTCCTTTTCTTTTCTTTTTTTCATGAAACATTTTCCTTAAATTATTAGATGAAGAATAAACTACGTATGAATTATTAAAATTTACTTTGTCGGCAGAGTTATGTTTATGTTTATTTGATAAAACGGCAAATATCTTAGTGGGCAAGGCAATCTTTTATAAAGGTAAATGCTTCATTCTTTTCACTTTTACGCCTGATTGGACTTGTGTAGATTATTTAGTAAAGCAAAAAAAATTCTTTACATAAACCCATGACCCAACCGCCATGAACTGCCATTTGCTTGATGATCCATGGCAGTTAGGCACTCACTGCTTTCCCCAGCAATGCCTCAGATCTCTCACTAAAGACTTTTCTCCCAGCTGTAAAAATCTGCATACTTCAATCACCTTAAGTAATATATTCATATTCTAACTTCCCCTCGTGTCTTGAAATTCACTGGATGCTGCTGGCTAAGCCGATATCGGTAGCATATCAAGTTCTGTGCATACCAACATATGTTACAGATCCATGCTTGGTTGATAAATAATTGCTTTATCCACCTCAATAACCCTAACAGGCCAACCCTAACAGGCCAAGTTTTAATGACATGCATATGCATAACCAAATGAGTAATAGGTGCTCTGTGGATGCGTAAATCTTCATTTGCATACTAGCGCATGTTACTCATAAATCATATCAAAGACATAAAGTCCAATAAGCAGTTTGTATTACTTTGGAAGAAATAGTCCCAATAACTATACAATGGTATCTATACGATATAATGCCAAACTGTGTTCGCATGTTATTGTACAACGGACAGATGTAAGATAAACAAAAGGTATTTATACGATCATATTTACACAAATCTACTGTTCTTTTTACTAACATTGTAAGCCATGTCTTACACATTTTCGGATGGTGAATCACTAGAAGATTTAACAAGTGGCTCTTCGCCCTCTTTAGTTAGCTTGGTAGAGATGTGAGCTTTTCTGGCAGGATATAAGATATAATGTTGGCAAATGAAAAGGAGGTCAAAGAATACAGAAACCTGCGAAATACATAGAAAGAGTAGGCAAAAAGATTGTTGTAAGTATTTTCGTTTTGTAAAAGGGAATAACACCAAATATAATTTGTCAAACAAAAAGCGAAGAACGTTAAAAATATCAGTATGGAATTGATGAATATCAGTTAAAGATAACATAGAATGCACGGTAACAGTATTAAACTATATACAGAACAATAGAAAAGTTGCATACCAAAGATAACAATGTCTTCCCAATGTTGCCGTAAAAGTTTACCCAAGAATCTGGAGGAGAAAATGAGATTAAGTTAAAGCTTAATCATTTCAGATGAATGATTATTTAGTTAAGAAGAGATGACATACTCTGGTCAATAGACTGCACAGCCATCTGCGCATAATTTGTCACCCCTCCAAGAAAATCAAGTAAAATGTTACCAATGCTGAATCCATCTGTACTCTTGCGCATGAAGTTCATTATAGCCTGTATCTCAGAGCAATCACAAACATTATTTGAGGTACTACATCAAATACATAACCGACACGTCAAAATACGACTTTACTTTTACTCACTAGAAAATATGAGTTCACTAAAAATCACTTTAACTAGTACATTAACAAAACACCTAAGGCAGATAAGAGACAGTTGCTGCTTGCACATAAATATGTGAAAGAAAAAAAAAAAGCCCTGCTATGCTAAGTGCCTCTCAAACACGTCAAACAAAGAAAAAGGACACCGCTAAAGAGAAGTGGTAAAATAGAATAATTGCAAATTGGAATCGGAATGATTAGCAAATCTAGTATAATATGCCACCTTGTGTCAAATCAATTAAGATTTCTAAATAAAATTAAAAATAACAAAAGCATAAAAGCCAATGGTGAGTAATCAAATGATGCCTAGATCAAAACCAAGAAATAACAGTATACCAATATCTTTGCATGCATTAAGCAGATGCTAAAGCATGCAACTTGTGCTGAGTGGTGGTCAATGGGCAACATGCAGAAGCTTCAATACCAAGCCCAGCAAATGGGTTAATTAGGATTTACAATGACTTGACCACCATATATTCTAGAACCAAATGAAGCTTTTAGAATCAAATAGGAAGTAATTCTGACCTGGGGAATATACTTGATGACTGTCATGAAAACTTGAATTGAACTGCAAAAAGAATAATGTAACAAAGTATTAAACAAAAAAAAAATCAGCCACTGAGCCATAATTGAATTTCAATGCATGGTAAACACAGTAAACAAACAAATAATGAAATGATTTGATGAAAGAAAGTTTGCACCGAAAGAATACAGAGAAAAAACTTTATGTTTAGTACCACTGTGTCCAGAGTATATACCTACAAAAAACCTTCCCGTGAAGAAAACTGCGTTACTTCATTGTCCACTCTTTTCTAGACTAATTTCAACCTAATTTTCTACTTTCATCCAAAAAGCATCAACTTTTTATATTAGCATAATTACTCACTGACAAAGGTAAAAGGAGGCTTCCCCAAGGTTGCTTAAGTTCCTCCACAGCACTTGTGCATATGCCCAAATTTCACATGCAAGAATCATTAGTTTTTTCATAACAGTAACTTTTGAACTACTATTTTCACTCCTATCTTGGAATAACAGCAAGAAGTAGAATGCCAACACAAGCATAGAGAGGAAAATATAAATTGTGCAGGTACATAATTATTGTAAATTAATCGCATTAACAGCAAAGGAAAATTGAAGAAAAAGAGTACTTGATAGGCCAGAATCTGGGAATAATATATTTTCTTAAGAAGAAAAGTTGGAGAACTCAATATCTATTTCCTCAGGCACAACAAAGATATTTCAATGGTAGGTTCAATCAAGAATGGTGCCCCCTTTCAATTTGAAGGAACAATGCATCTTGAAGCATTAGCAAGAATTTAGAAGTTTTTCCATTTCCTAGCAAAATATGCGGAATATTTCAATTGTGTCTTAGTAAATATGATCTAATTGCAAATAACTTGTTGATGGTAACCTTCTATGTGCATTTCCAGTTTCCAATTAATACAATTCACGAATTGAAACTATTGTATCCATCACAAATCACTTTCTCTCTATGACCTTTAGATGAAAAACTCAAGCTGCATTTCCTCACTCACATGAAGTTGTGTATCAAAAGAGCAGCTTACTTGAAGATGGAAATCAGCCACAACCAGGAGTGACTAGGTAAAGCTATAAAAAAGCAAACAGCAGCGGCAAGCCACACAGCACCCACAATTGCTATAGAAAGCTTAGAGATCTTCTGATTTCCGCGCTGGCAAAAGTAAACATTATTACATCAGACTTCCAAGACAAGCCAAAAGGAGACACTGAACCATTGAAGAAGACTAAACCACTCACATCATAGATTGCAATTTGGAACAATGTAATTGCCGTCAACAGGACAGCATGTATTGAAAAAGCTACATCATTTGCAGCTACGGGTATCATCTGCAATTAGAAGGAAAAAAGTTAAATTACAAACCAATAAGTGTAAAGAATCCTACAAAAGAAGTTCATCTTTTCAATCCCTTGAGTGCATTCATGAACACTAAAAGTAGAAAATAACTCTGACAAAACTGACAAAAGTAGTTCAAGCATATTCCTTGCAAGTCCAAAGCAACCCTATCTGCTATATAAGCCCCTTGAATAATGTTGCTCTATCTTATGTTCCTAAAGAAGCAGATCATGCACTTTAATTCCTTAGAGACACATTCAATTGACTTAAATTACAGAGTATGAATTTCAACAAACATTCACTACAGCAACAATCTGAAACTTCATAAATGACAATCTGTGTGGTGAATCTGTTTAAGAATAAGTTCAGTACAGAACAAAGATTTACTGAATAGAGAATAGAAATAAATTTTGTTAAACATTTAGAGAAATGTGTCATCCATCGGAACTAGAAAAGGATCCATTCCAGTTGCTTCTTCAAGAATAAAACAAAGGGTAAATCAAACTATGAAATCTTTACGAGTCTCAAATAAGTAGGAAAGCATTCGACATATGCAATGACAATAATTTTAAGTCAATCACAAGCAAATCGAACATATATTCAAACAAACAAGACCAACTTCTAAGTCAGATAGTTTCTGCCACCTTGGAGCAACCAACATTAATCACGGGTTAATGAAAACGCACCAAGAATTTGTTTGTTAAATATTACACTACTGGCAAAGTATCTCCTACAACATTTAGAAGCATTAACTTAAACATTACACTCAGTGCAGCTTGTGATTCTGATTTAAGTATGTCAACATATTTACGCATCAAAATTCTAATCAAACAATTACAAAACCAACAACCATAATAGAAACACTACTAAAACGAACAAAGTCAAACTCTTCTAGTAAAATTCATTCATACTACACTATCAGCCACTCTTTAAATTGGAAAATAAGCCAAACCCAAATTTTGTTTTTTCCAAAAAAGAAAAGACTACAAACTTGAATACAAAAATATAACCACAAACCTCTTGAAAGCCATACTTTTCGAAATACTGCTTTTGGATAGAAGAGCTGAAGTAAAGAGAAGCATTATAAATCAAATATGATGAATGCTTCGTCAAATTCAGCAACACAAAATCAAAGTTCAATCCCACTACACTGAAAACAAAAAAACAAGAAATTAATCAAAACAAGAAAAAAGTCAAAGAAATGAAGAAATAGCCATGAAATAAAAATGAAACCTTTTTCGGCGGAAATTTAAAATAACTTGTGGGTAGAAACTGATAGACCAAGAAAAGAAAGCGATCCAACCAAAGGTTTCATATGTGATTTCGAGCGGAATTGAATTCCACGATGCCATTTCTCTATTTCCAGTTTGGCTGGAGAATGAGGATTGAAGCTTTAACAAATGAATTTTCTATTTCTTTTTAGCTGTTATATAAAACGAATTCGAAAATTATGATTTGCATCTCAACCGTTAGATGACTGTAGGTGGGGGTACCTCTTTGGTTTAGTTATTCGCCTGTGATCACGATTCCCAGTTGAATCAATTTAGGGCTGTGCATCGGTCAAATTCCGGTCGGATCAATCCGAAATTTTAGAAAGACATTTAATACCTCGGACCGATCCTTTTTAGGAGTAGGAGCCCGAGCCGATCAACCCGAGTTTTTTCGGGCCTCGATCCTAAAAATCCAATAAATCCAAAATTTATATATATATATATAAAATAAAATAAAATATAATTAAAATTAATTAACATATAATTTAAAATCCTATTAAACTAATATAACATTTTACCATCATAAAACATATAAAAATTAAAATAAACTAAAAATTTTAAAATACTTAAAATTTATATTACATAATAATTATATATTCGGTCGAGTAGGGTTTATTAAGGTTTTAATCCGACCCGATTCGAATCCGAACAATTCTCTTTTCTAACACCCGATCCGATCCGTACCCCCGAACAACCCTACCCGATTTATATTTTCGGATCGAGTTAATCGGATTGGGTCGGATGATGCACAACTCTAGAATCAACCTTAAACTCGACCAATTTCTTTTAAGGAAAAAAAAAAAAATCTAGCCAATAGAAAATTTGTAAGTATATTGACTATGAAGACATTCTACTTTAGTGCATTTTGGTAAAAGAGAGGTGGGGGCGGTGGCAATTGAACAAGGATGCCTATAAGGGTACATTCAAGGATACACATGTCCGGTGGCGTATCTTATATTCTTATTAGACAATTGCATTTTTTTTATTCTATTAATTGTTATTGCAATTAATCAAATTTTAAAATTACTAATTTATATATATATTTTTTATTATAATATCATATTTTCTTCTATCTTTTTATTTATTATTTTTACAATAAAATTTGTTTGGATTTTATTTTTTAATAAATAATTAATTTATGTATCAAAAATTGTATTTTTATAATCATAACTTTTTTGTTTGAATTAATAGCAAAACAAATAACTTAATTTTATCTATTTTTATTTTTTTTACAAAATTAGTACAATATGATATTGTACATGAAATATAGTATAATATATTATGTGCTAATTTAAATACTATATATAATAACATACACTAAACAATACAAACTAACACTAAATAAATTCATAAGATACAAACGGGGACAGATCCAGTATAAAGGGTGGGAGGGCCCAAATAGAGTTTACCGGTAAATCGGTCCAAAATCGAATCGATAAACTAATTAACAGATTGTAATTGACTGATTAATGTTTAGTGTTTTTAAAAAAAGATATTAATTGATTGATTAATAGTTTTAACTCATGTAACCAATTAACCGAACTAATAACTGAATTTTTAGTTAATTTATTAATTATTTAATATGTTCATATTTATTATTTTTTGATTTATCAATTTTTCAATAATAAAAATTATAATATATTCGAAAAGTTATATAACATTAATATATTAACAAAAAGTTACATCTGTAACAGATTTTTATTTCCACACACACAAAATTTTTTACTTTTCAAATATTTTAATATATATATTTAATTTCTAATTGTAATTAATTTAATAATTTTAACTCTTTAATTAAAATATTTTATATTTAAATTATTAAAATTTAATATGATACATAATATTCAATTAAAATGAATGTTAGTTTTAATATGTTTATAGGTAGTATTTAACACTTGTAATTCTAATTAAATATATTTCACTTTAAAAATAAAAAATTTCGTTACAAGTAATAATTAATATTTAATAAAATTAATAAATTACAATTTTTCTATACTATGCATGCATATTGACACAATATTTTTAGTTTATATTTATAATTTAAATATTATATTGAATTATATTTGGTTTCTAATTTTTATTTTAAGTAACATGAACATTTTAATTTTTTTTATGAATGCATTTTATAATTATAGTAGTTAACCGAAATAATATTGGTTAACCGATCCGAAAATTCGAAACCGATGGACTGATTAATTGATAGTAACAAACTAGATAATGGTTAGTGATTTTCAAAAACCGATAGTTAATGAACTGATTTTTTTTTGTCTCATGGACCGATTAACCGGTTTATAATCACCCCTAATATAAATGGTTTAAATTTGAACAGAGAAAATAAAGTACTAAAGGATAAATTTTAAATTTGAGAATGACATTAATACAGAGAAAATTTCAAGGGCTAAAAAATAATTAGTATTATTAAAAAATTAGTATATTATAGTATTGTGAAGATCACGTTTGAATAGTTGTATTATTTTAATCTATATTGCATTAGTATGTATAGTATTATTCTGTATAGTATTAATATGTATTGTTTAGCATACATGTATGTTTAGATACTATGCTTTAACATTTGATTTCAATCAATTTCTTAAAATATAAGGTATTTTATTACTCCCACCATCCCCTTAACATAATTTTTATTTTGTTCTTTTATACACACTAAAAAATTATAAAAAATGCATCATTTAGTATCTTCATACTTGGTGTCCGAGTGCACACCGTGCGATCAGTGTGTGCTGCTATTCAAGTCTGATAGGACAGTGTGCAAAACACACTGAATGAAAACTCTAAAAATTTGATAAAAAAATTATTTTAATAAATTATAATGAAAAATTTATAAAAATAATGTTAATAATTCATTTGATGCGTACAAGAAAATAAAAGTTATCAAATTTGGAGAGTAAAAAAATTCGGTCATCTTCGTGATCATGTTCATATTTTGGAACAAGTGGACATGAAATGGAAAGGCTGTTTGCTTTTTTAATTATTATTTTTTATTTTCTTTAAAGAATTTTCTACTATAAAAACATAAATATATGAAAAAAAAAGTAGTTTGTTGGGTAGATTATTGACTATGAAAATGAGGAAAACAGTTCAAACAAATTCTTGAATTGAATACCAATAAAACATTCATTGAAGCACTTAGACTAAATGTATGGGAACATTCAAATCCAGAAGCAAATTGAGAAACTCAAGATCAGCATTTAATGCTAATCTATACAAAAGATTTACAGCATTTATATTAATTTTTTTAGTTGGACTTTAAGTTTCAACAATAAATATAGGCAATAATGAACTTTTTTTTTTTTATAAAAACAAATTAATTCGTATATAATATTTGTCGCGCACGTACTCTGATTTAAATTAAGAATCCTTATATATATATACTCTATCATTTTCGTAATATTTATCACTTTTAAGTAAAATTTAAATTTTATTTATTTGTCACTTTTAAATTTTTAATATAATTTATTTTTTTTCAATTTAATTTTATTTTTCAATAAAAGTTAACCAATTAGATTTAAATTTGTGCATTAATTATTTAATTTTATCTTAAATTTAAATATAATTAATATTTATTAATTTTAATGAAAATAACAAAACTGATAGATATTATGAAACGGATGGAGTATATATAAACTAAAACATGATTTAAGACTATAAAAATTATCTTTTGTCATAAATTAAAATATAAACTAGAAATAGATAAAAGTTTCTGCATCAATTCACAATGACAACATATCATTAGTTATTGCAGGGAATGGAATGGAATGGAGTCCGAGTTGATCAAGAAAGAAAATACTTTGCCAAACTCTCCTTTTCTTTAACTTTTGAGTCTTGAATTTAACTTTCTAGTTGAATTGCTTTACGTCTGCTCTCTTCTCCATCTTTTTCATTCATAGCATAAAAGATTCCAAAAAATATTAAGAGTTATGACATCATAATTTCAAAATTATCTAATATTTTTTTTTGAATTTCAAAATGTTTCAACTGTTTACGCCATATATAGATAATCTCTCAAAATTATTAAATTTAAACAAATATAAATTTGTTTGTAATATATGTGAATTTCACAATTGAAATATCATATTTTCTTGTTATTTTATTTTGTATTTACAATGCATAAATGGAAAAATTATTATGAATGAAATAATATGAAAAGAGTAAAAAATAAATAACCATATCATTAAATTTTTATTTAAAAAGATTGTTTTTTTCATTATTTGCTTTATTGTCTAGTAAATAAATATGAACTTAAATTGTTAAAATGACTTGTTAGCCTCTCAAACTTTTATTTGAATACAAATTGATATTTTTCATACATTTAATTAACTCTTAACGATTTTAACATAATATTGAAAAAGAAGATCACAAAAATGAAAAATTATAGAATAATGAAAGTAACTAAATTATTCAAGAAGTATTTAAATATTCTAAAAATATAAATTAGAGTATTAATTGGTTTAATATGGAAGTTTAGGTTGCTCAATGTGTGTGTATGTATTAACCAAGGTTTTAAAACCCATATCGTACCAGCTAGTTCAACCAAAAACCAATCATAATAGCGGGAACAAAGATATGTTTGGTGTTTTTAAAAAACTTATTTTTGATTTTAATGTATTTTTTAAAATATTTTTGAAAGTGAAATTTGATCGAAAACTGCAACTGACATTTTCAGTTTCTGACGTTAGAAACTACAGGTATCAAATGCATTTGCTTTTGCTTTTGTTTTTTTTTTCTAATAATAAGTTGAAGCCGTAGATGTTGGGAAAAATTATAACATATATAATTTAACATGCGGAGGTAACATTAAATAAATGTACCTACCTCTTGTAGCGCAGAAACTAGTTGCGGAAGCGTCTACCAAGATCTTGTTTGTTTTGGTCACTGGTCTGGCTTTTACCCACTCGGGGTAAGAGCAGCTAGATCACAATCTAAATGCCCCTGAAAATAAGACAGAAAACTGTGAGTGGGAACGAGCAGCCTTGCGGCGTATACGTTTTCTCGTTACCAAATTATGAGGACCTCACCTCTATTTATAGAGGTCCTAATGGCTAGAGACCTAACTCTAGTTTAACTCAGACTCTTTCTGAGATAATATTTGGTAATTTAATTTAGATTAAATAACTCAATTTAATCTTGATAGGAACTCAATCCTTTATAGAGTCATGGGCGTATCCCAACTCTATCATCTCCCACTCGCACATGACAGAACGCATTCCAGTCTTAATTTTCAGTTATACTGGCAAAAAGATTGTGTGACCAGCATACCTCGAGAGCACTAGTGCTATACACCTGTTAGGGATATATAGCGTCTCGGAAAACAAGATCCTCTTCTTCACGTATGCCTAACCCTAGATTGCCTTCTCACATTCACTGTTTTAACTCATGATCTCATAAAACAATTTTCGTGTTCACTATTATATTTCTACTCATAGAAACTATAATAGACCGGTCAGTGAACCACGAAACCTTATGAAAATGATCAGAAGGCTATCTTCCCCTCTTACTGTATGCCATCCATCATGATTCAACTCACTTTTCTAGTTAGATCCGCCAGGCCTAAATTTTTCCCGGACCTTTTGGAAACTAACTAAGCTAGCCACATTGAACCATACTTCAGGGATAAGTTAAGGGTTCTAAGGGTCGAAATATAAATATATATAGGGTCTCACAATAGGGAAAGTTGAGATCATTAATATTATTAAATTCCCATCCCTGTGGTCACATAAGCACACACGGTATAAAACATGTGTTATGGTGTTCATTCCTTCCCTTAAAGGAGCGCATGTCTCACATTTTGATAATGTGTATATTAAACACCATACAGAAGCGTAAGGTTGCGATGCACCGAAGCACCCAACTTTAGTCCGCTTACTTAAGGACTACTTCTGGCTTTTCAGACAGAACATGGTAGTTACATATAACTTACCATCGGATTCCACACAATCCTTATTTGGATCTCAATCCAAAGCATACAACTTTATGTATGTCTTTATCTCGCACCTTAATAAGACACATCTTATAATTTCTGCAAGACGGCACTTTTATTTTGAACAGGCTCTCGAGCAATCTCATATGTTCAAAAATCGCCTCATCTTAGACTTTGCCAACTCATTGACAAAACTAAGGTAAACACCCTTGTGAGTGGGCTACTTCTCTGTCCAACATGCTCAATCTCATATTAATAACAGTAAATATTTACACATAAACATTCACACTCATGTATTGCCAATAATGAACTTTAGTTATTATTCGCAAATAATAACGTTAAGGGATAATATAAAGTATAACAGTACCAATTAAATTCTACGCAAACCTCGAGATCTAATGTGTCTCTCAAAACACATCTCTCGTCATAGGTTTACTCAACGGATCTGCGTGCGTAGAAACGTACTGTAAGTTCACATCTCTCCTTGTGCAATAAAATCTCTCATGTATTAATACTTAATGCCGATACGCTTAGCTCCACTATAAGCTATCAACGACTGACTGTCACTAAAGACTGTCATCAATACCTCTAAGACAGTTACTTTTAAATGACTCATAAACCATTTCAGCCAAACTGTCTCCTATACTGCAATTGAGGAAGTGACAAATTCAACTTCCACTATTGATAAGGCTTCACGGGTTTAATTCTTGTTACTCCTCGAGATGGCACTCTTGCCAAACAAGAATTTAAACCTGAGGTGGATGCCTTCTCATCCACATCTCCTGCCCAATCAACGTCTCTGTATTCTCTCAATGCAGATCATTTTCTTAATAATAGAGAGAATAGGCTGCAGTACCTCTAAGGTATATAAGTATCCTTTTAATTGCTTCCAATGTGCTTTGCCTGGGTTAAATTGATATTTATTAACCATGCTCACTGCATAGTATATATCATGTCTTGTATACAACACTGTATACATAAGACTACCCCAAGGCACTGTCATATATAGAACGCTCCTCATACGTTCAATTTTTCTGACTTCATAGGACACACATCTTTGCTAAGAAACTGATTCTTGGCAATGGGGTAATTTATGAGTTTACAGTATTGCATATTAAATCGCTCAAGGTCTTTGTTGATATATTTCTCTTAAGAAATAGACAACAATCTTCTTGAATGATCTCTTGAAATCTTAACTTCAAGAATGTAATATGCACAACTCATATTCTTTGTCTCAAAGTTGGACGATAACCAATCTTTGATTTTATTTACGTACCATTTATCATTGTCAGCTTTAAGTATGTCGTCTACATACAATGCCAAAATGATGAATTCATTTTCAGAGCTTTTACTATAAACACAATTATCTTCATCAATCATGTTGAACACATTCGACATGATTATATGATGAAGTCTCAAGCACTATTGTGTTGAAGACTGTTTAAGGCAATAAATTGAACACATCAATTAGCAAACCTTATGTTTGCTGCATTTTTCGATGAAACTTGTAAATTGTTTCATCCATTTCTCCATTGAGAAAAACAGTCTTTTCATCCACTTGATGAAGCTCTACTTTCAAACTCGCCACTGTGGCTAGAATGAACCTTATGCACGTAAATTTTACAATAGATGAGAAAGTCTACTCATAGTCAATCTCTTCCTATTGTATGAACCCCATAGCGACTAGCCGAGCCTTATATCTTTCGATACCTCTTTCAGCCTTTCACTTTACTTTGAGAATACATTTATTCTCAATTTGTGTCCTTCCAGTAGATCAACTAGTTCTCAAACATGGTTTGATCTATGGATGCCAATTTCCTTTTCCATTGCTTTAGTCCATTTTTCTCTTAAATGGGCATGAAAGAGCTTTTTGAATAGGTTTTATGCTCTTTCTAGTCTTGTGGGATAACCAAAAGGGCTTCGTTCAGGCTTTCAATTTTAAATTGTCGGCATGAAACACTTATCCTTTTAGATTTTTGCAGTTCTGAATCTTGATAAACATGTCTCATATATTTATCGTGATTCATAATGCTCCCACTGGGACCATGTTCCATACTCCCACTGGAGTCAGGAATACTTCATTCTTTGTCTCCCACTGGAGTTAAGAATGCTCCCACTCGAATCAGGTCTCGAACATCCGAATCGTTTGGAGGATGAAGGTCTTAACCTTCTTCCTCTAACTCTCTCCCACTCGGATGGAGTGATCCTGATTGTTCCTCTACCTGAAATTAATAGAAAGTGAAATCTCAATTCACTTCGCCCAACTTAGAAAATGTATTCTCTTAAGAATATAACGTCTAGTGATTCAAATTCTGTCATTATGTCATTTTCTTACTTACCCACGAAAATGTATCCTCTTGATACTTCAGAATATCTCACATAGATACTCTTCTGCCTCTTGGTTTCATATTTACCAAATTGAGGTATCATGGACGTAAGCATTATAACCCAAAAGTTATAAATGGCTTAGGTCAACTTGTCGACCATTTCACAACTCATAAGTTGTGGTAATGACAGATTTGGAGGGCATATAGTTCAGAACATATGTGGTAGTCAATAATGCATCTCCCCAATAGGAGATGAGCAAATTTGTCTCTGCCATCATAGATCTAACCATATGTAGGAGAGTCTTATTTCTCCTTTCCTCAACACCGTTTTGTTGTGGATTTCAAGGAATGAACAACTGATATTCAATCCTCTTTCATCACATGAAACTTTAAGTTTATCTGTAAGATATTACTGACCTCTGTCAGTTCTTAAAGTTTTGATCTTTTTATCTAATTGATTCTCAGCTATACTCATATAAGTCGTGAAGCAACACAATACTTCTGACTTGTGAGAAATCAAATAGACATGACCATACCTAGTACAGTCATATGTGATGAAATAGTAGGCCTCATGCCTTACCCTCACATTCATTTGACCACATTCGTCAGAATAGACTAACTGCAATGGAAATTCGCTTTAGTTCCTTATCCGAATGATTTTCTAACTAGTTTTTCCTTTAAGCAATGCTTAAATGTAGGTAATTCAACCTTATTTAAATCGCCTACTAAACCTTATTTGACTAACCAACTCATTCGGTTTTGTCCAATATGGTTTATTATAGCATGCCTTAATTTCACATTGTTCTCATAACTATGTGAAAAATAACAAACTAGTTTTACTCAAATAGTTATGGTTCACATCCATAACAATAAAATCATTCAAGCATAAGTATACATTGTTATCCTCAAAAATAAATTGAAAACAAATTTCAATAAATCAAGAACAGAACCTAAAATTCATAACAAAGGTATCTCGATCCCTTATTATATGGTCCATTGGTTCTGAATTTATCACCCACAAAGGATGAAATTCAGAACTAGATACATAAATTCCACTCACTCTTGAGTCAGAATAGTGTATCTTTTTACACAATGCATCTCTTGCATAGTGTCATTTGTATAGGCAATTGAAACATTTCACTCTTGAAAAGTTTTATCTCATTTTTGCCTTTGGACCTTATATGGTTCTATTCCCTTTGCTTTTCAGGCTCTCAAGCCTTTTCTTTATCCCTATTGATGAAACTTATTATCTTATTCTAATAAGAACTCATTCTATTAGAACAGGACTTTGCCATATGACATTGACCTTAATCACTGTCAGACGGCCTCTTTTAAGTTTCAAATGACAAGCGATATCCTCAAATGTCTATATGCTTATCCATGTGAGTTAGTTGCATTCTCACATGCTACCAACTCTTGGGTAAAGAACGGATAACGGTTTGAACCTACTGCTCATCAGTCACTTATGACTAAGATCACTAAGCTCACTTTCCTTTCCATCTCTCTTAGATGTTTTCGCATCGAATAATCAGACATTTTCTGATATGTATCAAATTTGATCATCAATGATCGGAGCTTATTCAGAGTCACATCTCTAAATTTCTCTTGCAAAATGATCCACAGATCAATAGCATTTTGATACTTGCGAAATTACTTAGTGATGTGATGCCACATAGGCATCCTGGTCCTGCTTATACTGTGATATAGTGTCATCCTCAAGTTCAGCCATAACCGAACTTGAAGATTTAAGAGCCTCTTGCTCTTTAAGCACATGCTGGATCTTTGTATTCCAGATTTTATAATTGTCAACATTCATCTTAATATCTATATTAAGGGCGACAGTTGACTTGGAAGCATTATCCATTAAGATCCTCTGATCTCAAATGGATCAATATTGCACATTTTAAAAGAGATAAGGCAACACATGCAATTTATTATGCACCTGAAATAGTAACCTAGTAAAATTTTCTATTAGGCTCAAATTCGAAAAGGCTACTTATAGTATCCAATTACCCTCTAAGTCCTAATGTCCAACCTTATAAGTTAAGATTTCATGCATAATAAATCTGAATTATTGGATTATCAAGTTCTCAAACTTATGAGGGGATCTTTATTAAGCCTTTACTTAATAAACATGCAATTATTTTACTTATAAAATATCGCAAGGCAATTAACAATTAAAATAAACTCATTTATTATAACATTAAATGCCATCATAATAAGTAAATAAACACATTTATTTAACCAATAATTAAAATCCAATAATTCCAAAATAAGACACTCATGTCAAATATTAATAGGAAACATAAATCCTATTTAACAAAAATAAACGCTAACTCAAATTGACACTTATGTCAACTATTTTAGAAGACCAGATTTCATAAAATCTTTTTAGTTATTAGGATTATATCTTTGACCGATTTAATCAATTCATCAAGCGACTCATAAGTTCATTGATGAAGTTATGGACAATGCACGCTCTGTACATTTCTCAACACCATCACAGAATTTTTAGTGTTACTTCTCAACACTTTTATTTTGGTAACTCAAACCAAAATTTCATATTCATACTCGGACCACCAGTCTAAATGCACTCTTGCATTTGTTCTCACATATGTATTTTTATGATGCACTGTTGCATCAATGTTATCAGCTCAAAACTTCCTTCGCATTTTCATGTTACTTATTGATTGCACCCTTGCAATTCTTAAAATAACCAATGCGTTTCATAAGGAAGTACCAGTACCCTTATTTAACTTTTTTGTAACATATTACAGGTAAAATTTATACACTCATGTATAAATACACATAATTGAAACACATTTCAATCAATAAATAAGGACAGCACCTCAAAAAATTTTCAAAATATTTTTTAAAAAATTTTCGAAAGCAGAAAACACATTTTCTACAAATTTTAATATTTTATTTTGAAATTAAACACATTTAAATTTCAAAAATTACAAAATATATTTTCTGGTCATTAAAAAATTTTTAAAACATGACCAAAAAATCAGAAATAATTTTTAAAAATTATTTGACAAAAATCGGAGCTAAAAAGGTGGTCGGACGGCACCGCACGCGCCCACACGCGCCGAACAGAGGGAGGGAGACGCGCTCACGCACCTCCACGCGCTACACGCGCGTCCTCCCACTTGGCTAGACACGTGTCACATCCACAGCGTGCCACGTGTCCGAATCCAGTCACGCCACGTGTCCGAATGCCATTGGTCCAGCTGGTGCCACGTGTCGGTGTCTCATTGGTCCACGTGTCACGCATGACACGTCGGCTTTGCCACGTGGCAGACCTCGGTCTGACACGTGGCGACCCTTGATTGGGCCACGTGTCATTGATGCCACGTCATCAATGACACATGGCATGACACGTGGCACCGCCTCATTGGTCCACGTGTCTATCCTCGATTGGGCCACGTGTCAGCTCTATGACACGTCATCATGACACGTGGCATGACCTCGGTCAGCCACGTGTCGTCCTCTGATTTGCCCACGTGTCCACCCCACGTTGTGCCACGTGGCATGGCCTCTGCCATCCACGTGGCGCTCGACCATTGGGCCACGTGTCAGCAGTGACGCAATACTGCTGACACGTGGCACGCGCGTGTGGGCCACCGCCCACGCGCACGCGCCGAACGAGTTTTGGCGCGTGTTGTCCACGCGCCGCCTTGCCGACCGATTCTTGCTCTCCGGTTCCGGCCGGTGGGGGGTTTTCAGTGTCTGTGAATCCAATGGTGAGGTCAAAAATAAAAAATCCCGACTTCTAGTTAGCCGTTTAGAACACTCATGTTTGTCCCCTCGGGTTTCGGTGTACACATACACGAAATAGAGCCGAAATATACACGCATATATATTTTTCACACAAAAAAAAAAAAAACAAATTTTTGTTGTGATTAATGCATCCCAGATCTAATAATTTTACACATAAAATTTTTAGATCTATTTAGCTACATGCCAGGACACAAAAATCGCGGCTCTGATACCAATGTTGGGAAAAATTATAACATATATAATTTAACATGCGGAGGTAACATTAAATAAATGTACCTACCTCTTGTAGCGCAGAAACTAGTTGCGGAAGCGTCTACCAAGATCTTGTTTGTTTTGGTCACTGGTCTGGCTTTTACCCACTCGGGGTAAGAGCAGCTAGATCACAATCTAAATGCCCCTGAAAATAAGACAGAAAACTGTGAGTGGGAACGAGCAGCCTTGCGGCGTATACGTTTTCTCGTTACCAAATTATGAGGACCTCACCTCTATTTATAGAGGTCCTAATGGCTAGAGACCTAACTCTAGTTTAACTCAGACTCTTTCTGAGATAATATTTGGTAATTTAATTTAGATTAAATAACTCAATTTAATCTTGATAGGAACTCAATCCTTTATAGAGTCATGGGCGTATCCCAACTCTATCAGTAGACCTGCAGCTAAAAGCTGCCGGTCTGCAGCTTTTAATTTTTTTTAATAAATTATTATTTTATTTTTTTAATAAATAATATTTAATAATCTTTTTATAAATATTAAATTTAAAGATTAATGCAATCATAAAAATTTTATTTTAAATATATATTGACTTGATGTTTTTTATAAAAATATTGACAAATCAAGTTAATAAAAAAATTATTATATACACAAATTATTTTGCAGTTATTACATTTTTCAATGTGTTACTATAATTAATTTGTAAATATATTTATTTATTAAACAATAAATATATTTATTAATTTGTAAATAATTATTAGACCCTTAATAAGCTTCTTGCATTTTTTCGTGTCTTTTACATTTTTATGGATCTCTCATAGTCCCAAATACTAATTCTAATTATCATAGTAGAATAAATAAAATCATATTTATTTTGAACATTATTCTACTTTAGTTTAATTATTTTAAAATGGAATTTTTATTAAATATGAATGTTAACCATGCTATTGATAATATTATTTGGGATGCTATTTTTCTTATTTTACATTATGTTGACAATTTATATATTAGATTTAATTAAATTTTTTATATTCCGATCGAATATCTAACCATTAAGTCTTTGTATTTATCGATTATTTCTCCGGGGCTGAATCTGAAAACTTGGTATTAACTTTTAAAAAATGATTTGAATGATAATTATATTATTCTCAAAATAATTTAGTATTATTTTTTTGAAACAAATTAAAAATAATTTAATATCACTGACTAGGGGTGTACACGGTTCGGTACAATTCGGGGATTTTCAAATCTCCGTATTGTATTGAAATTTCGGTTCCTAAAAATTTCGGTACAATTCGGTTCTTATAAATTTCGGTACAATTCGGTACGGTTTTTTTAATTTTCGGTACAGTTCAGTTCGGTTTTTCGGTTTTTTGGTACAAAACAAAACAATACTGTACAATACGGTATTTCGGATAATTTTAATAATTTGTTTTTTAAAATATTTTAAAAATGATCAATTCTTTAAATTTAAATTTTAATTCACTCCAAAAACTCAAAATAAAAATTTTCAAATTTTATTCTTAATAATATTGCTTTACAACTAAAATATTATTGACATTATTTTTAATAATCCTTGATGATGATTGGTGTGTTAATCATATATTAATTAAGTTTCTGATAATAAAAATTATACATATTATTATCTTCAATAATATATAAATTTATAAAAATAAATTGGTTTTGTTTGCAATTTATATAGAAACACTTGAGGTAGATTATTTATACATTTCATTATGTCAACGAAAAAGTGCGTAGTAAAATGAAATAAAAATTTAATAGTAATGGCAAAAGTTTTGACATATATTAATTCATATTATAGTAGTGGAAGTAAATTCTAGTTATTTTTTTGGATATATAGAGACTTTAAACTATATATAAAATATGTACTATGTTTATAATTTTGACATATATATTAAATATAAGAGTTTTTGACTAAATATAATATTTTATCCGTGTTCAATTACTCATATAGATAATTAGATGTTGTGTTAGATATAAATGGGTATTAGTTGAGTGACATTAAATATAAATCAAATTAATTAATAAAAAAATTACATACTCATATAATTAGTTATATATATAGCCTTAGCTAGTTATATTTAGATAATAGAAGATGGTTTTATGAACTATGATTATGTTTAGGATTTATTCACATTTATTATCTTGACTCAATTATTATATTCAATTTCATTAAATTTGGCTTAACAGTTAAGAGATTGTTAATTGCTATTATAGTCAATAGTTATATTATAAGGGTGAATGTGAAATGTAGCCATCTTTTTATAGGTTTTGTAGTTTAATATAATATATAATTAATAATACATATTGAACTTGAACAATTACTTTATGTCTTAATTTTCTTTTATCAAATTATCCATATATAGAACAATTTTCATAAAAAATAAAATATTGTGATAATGAAAAACCAACATTTTTATAGTACTAATTACTAAGCTAATTAAATTATTCGCAAGATTATTATATTCTTATATATTTATATTAATTGGTAAAATTTCATTGATACAATAATTGTATATAATTATACTATTAAAATACATAATCAATTACTCATATAAATATTATCCCAAAAATAGATGAGTATTGATTGAGTGATGCTAAAAATAAATTGAATTATTGATAAGGTGATTAATATTATATACCCATACATTTACATCAATTGGTAAAATTTCATTTTTAATAAATGCTTATTTATAAATAGATTTTTAATTTGCATACTCATAGAAAAATTGTGACGAAAATAGATAAATATTAGTTGAGTGACACTAAAAGTAAATAAAATTAATTGCATATTCATATATATATATAGTAATTAAATTTATCAAATTAATAATTAAAATATCTATTTTAATTTATTAACTATTTATTATATTAATTTAATGCATTAAAATATTTAATACAAATAATTATGAAACAAAATTTATATAATAAATATATAATATAAATTATAAATAATATTTATATATAAATTGCTAGTATTATATATGATAAGTAATAAATATCGGTTCTTTCGGTCCAATTCGGTTCCAAAACAGTTCGGTACTGTTCAATACGGTTCTCAGTCCGGTTCCAGTACAATTCGGTTCGGTTCTAGTCAAAAAGTCAACGGTACAATTCGGTTCGGTTCTAGTAAAAAAAGTCAACGGTACAATTCGGTTCTGGATCTTTTTCTTCGAAATTTCGGTTCGGTACAGAAAGATCCAGACCCGTGTACACGAGGACAAAAAAAAAAAAAATTTGCTTTCAATTTTAGAAAAATTAATTAATATGATACAATATGTACACTTTACTTGCACTATTCTTATACATTATGAATATCTTAAAAGAGTTTTAGAAGTCAAGTGGGTAGGGTGTGTGTGTGTGTGTGTGTGTGTGTGTGTGTGTGTGTGTGTGTGTGTCTATATATATATATATATATAGTGCTGATTGATAGATACATTTCATATAGAAAGAGGAGATATAATTGAGAACGAGATATGGCAGCTTGGCATTCAATCCCTCTGAAAATAACATATGAAATCTTTGGATGGATTGCCTTTGTTTCTTGGTCAATTAGTTTCTATCCACAAGTTATCTTGAATTTCCGACGGAAAAGGTATTTATTTTATTCACATTAATTAATATGTTTTATTATTATTACTATTATTTTTTTGATATGTTTTAATTTGATTGATTGTTATTAACAACAGCGTTGTAGGATTGAACTTCGATTTCGTGGTGCTGAATTTGACTAAGCACTCCTCTTATTTGATCTACAATGCCTCTCTTTTCTTTAGCTCTACCATCCAGAAACAGTACTTGAACAAGTATGGCAGTAAACAGGTCTGCAATTTTTTTCTATTTTTTTTTTATTTTTTATGTTTTTTCAAACCCATTATTTTTTATCGAGTTTAGACAAATGGGTTTTGATCAAAATCCAAAATTGATGGGTGTATAATTAGAAATTCGTTGGAGAAAAAAAGTGATAGTAAAATTCTATAACTGCTAATGCAGATGATACCTGTAGCCTCTAATGATGTTGCCTTCTCAATACATGCTGTTCTCTTGACAGCCATCACATTGTTTCAAATTGCAATCTATGAAGTGAGTTCTATTTTACTCATCTTGAATTGAAATTATTCAGTTATTATTACAATTTTTTTATATATTAAATTTAAAATAATTAATGCAATTTTCTTTTTTTCCTTTTAAGAGAGGCCATCAAAAAGTCTCCAAGATTGCAATAGTGATTGTGTGTGTTGTTTGGGTCTCTGCTGCAATTTGTTTTCTCATAGCTTTGCATACCCATTCTTGGCTGTGGCTTATCTCTGTATTCAAGTAAGTTCTTTATCATTTTTTTTTTGTCGATCGATAAATAAAATTCTCATAAATTTAATTTTTTTATTTATAAAATTCGAAATTAAATTTTTAATTAAAAAATACATGTCAAATTACTTTAAGTATTGGTTTAAGCTTTTTATCATTTTAGTTTTCAAAAATAATAGATCCAATTATAAATGGTTATTAGTTATTACTTATTAATTAATAATTTTCTTATTTTAATTTTTTTTTTATTTTTTTTTTTGCTGCAGCACAATTCAAGTATGTATGACAGTCATCAAGTACATCCCTCAGGTTAATAATCATTTATGAATGCCTGCAAAACTTATCTTTTGCTACAAATTATTTACTGAAATTAATTTTGTCTTGCAATTATTAAATAGGCAATAATGAACTTCATGAGAAAGAGCACAGATGGGTTCAGCATTGGGAATATTTTACTTGATTTTGGTGGTGGTGTCACGAATTATGCACAGATGGCTACACAGTCTATAGATCAACGTATGCTTTATCACTCGATTAACAAACAATTTAGATAGCATTGGATTATTAAAATGTATTAATTTTCGTTGTTGCAGATTCCTGGGTGAACTTCTATGGCAACATAGGGAAGACATTACTATCTATGGTATGCAAATTTTCTGATTTTTTTATTCATCATTTTTATCTTTTTTTTTTTAATTAAATAAAATGGAATTAAGATATTTCGATTCTTTATTTTTTTTTAAAAAAATAGATTATTTCACATTAATTTGAGAGCAATAAATTAATTTAAATCAATATTTTTAAAAGTAAAATTTTGAACTAGCATGATAATAATTTAAAATTTAAACGATTTAAAATCTGACTACTCTTTTAATTGATCAGAATTTAAATTATATATTTTTCACCTTCAATGATATAATTATAAAAAAATCGAACTAACTCATCAAATCAATTAATTTATATATGAATTGATGTAATGGTCAATTTTGATTTATTTTTATTTCTAACATTAAAATAATTTTTTTCATTAAATTAACTCTTTCAACTTAGGAATTCACTTTCCAACAAAACAACATGAATTAAATTTCAAAAATATTGAGTTATTTTCAGAAAAATTAAAAAATAATTGAGTTAATTTAACATAGATTATGCAATTTGCAGGTGTCTATATTCTTTGATGTTCTCTTCATAGTTCAACATTATGTACTCTATCCTAACAAGCAAAAACAAGCCTCCCCTGAAGTACCAGATGAAGAAGTTGCAGAGCCACCTAATCGCTCTTTAAACCTCCAACATGTGTAAAATTTAGCTTATTATCTTTTGTCACGTTGCTATTGAATTTATATTACCAAGAAAATATTCATTTTTGTATGACATTAGTCTCTGCTTGTGCTAATTTTTATAGAATTTTTTAGTAGATATTAAATATTTTATGATATGAGCACAAATGAATAACTACATGTTATAGATTTAACCTCACAATCATCTGCCATTATAATTTTCATTTAATCATAACAATTAAATTTCATGTCTTTTTTTATATAATATTGTAAATAAAAAATATTCATTTTTATAAATTATACAAGTATATAAAATAATATCATAAAATTTGAATCATTTGTAATCTAATGTGCTCGATAATGACTCATTTAAATCATGACCTAATTTGATCAAATCTAACTGAAGGGAAAAAAAATATGTCACATGCATCTATGGAAGTAACATAATCGGGTTACATGCTACCTAATTGTTGCAGCACTTGTAGCACAGATACTTTGGCGGAAGCGTTAACAAGGATCCCTTATGACGTCACTGGTTGGGCTGATATCTACGAGCGAGATAACGGCAACTAAATTACAATCTAAAAGCCACTTGGAATGAAAAGCAGGTGAGGGAAGAATCCAGCAGAATTTCAGTATAAAACTGTTTCTTATACTTTTCTTACTTTACTTTAACCCTATTTATAGAGAGCGTTATGCTCTTAATTAGGAGGGCTATTAATTAAGGTAATTAATAGGAAATGGCAGTTACAAAATTAATGGAAATTAAATGGACAGTTATAACTATTAATTAAGAAATTAATACGTAACCTCTGTTATTTAGTCCATCTAATTTAAGGGACAAACACTTAATTAAAAGACCTAATATGAAACATTTTTCATACCTGTATAATTCACATATAGATATGGATTCGGGCCCATATCGGGAGTTATGGGCGTATCCAGACTCCATCATCTCCCACTCGCACATGACGGAACGGTTTTCAGTCGAGTTCTCCAATTATACAGGCAGATAGACCGTATGACCAACATACATCGAGAGCATTAGTGCTATACACCTATTAGGGATACATAGCGTCTCGAAAAGACAATATCCTCTTATTCACGTACGCCAAACCCTAGATTGCCTTCCCATATTCACTGTTTTAACTCATGATCTCATAAAATAATTTTCGTGTTAACTATTATGTTTCTACTCATAGAAACTACAATAGACATACCGGTGAATCACGAAACAATTGAATGTGATCAAAAGTCTATATTCTCCTCTTACTCTATGCCATCTATCAAGATTCAGCTCGCTTTTTTAGCCAGGTCCGCCAGACCCAAATTATCCCTTGGCCTCTTGGAGACTAACTAAACTAGCCACACTGAACCATACTTCAGAAATAAGTTAAGGGTTCTAAGGGTAGAAAAATAGTAGGATCTCACAGTAGGAAAAGTTGAGATCAATAATATTAACTTTCCATCCCTCGGTCACATAAGCACACATTGTATAAAACATGTGTTATGGTGTTCATTCCTTCCCTTGAAGGAGTGCATGTCTTACATTTAAAAATGTATATATATAACACCATACAGAAGCGTAAGGTTGCGATGCACCGAAGCATCCAACTTTAATCCGCTTACTTAAGGACTACTTCTGGCTTTTTAGACAGAAGATGGTAGTTACGTTTAAATCACCATGGGATTACACTCAATCCATATTTGGATCTTAATCCAAAGCATACAACTTTATGTATGTCTTTATCTCACACCTTAATAAGACAAATCTTGTAATTTCTGCAAGACGACACTTTTATTTTGAACAGGTTTTCGAGCATTCTCATATGTTTAAAAATTGTCTAATCTTAGTTTTTTCCAACTCGTTAACAAAACTAAGGTAAACACTCTTGTAAGTGGGCTACTTTTCTGTCCGACATACTCAATCACATACAAATAACAGTAAATGTTTACACATAAACATTCACACTCATGTGTTGCCAACAATGAACTTTAGTTATTATTCACAAATAATAACATTAAGGGATTATAAAAAAAAAAAAATATAATAGTATCAATTAAATTCTATGCAAACTTTGAGATCTAATGTGTTTTTCAAAACACATCTCTCGTTATAAGTTTACTCAACGGATCTGCATGCGTAGAAACATACTGTAAGTTCACTTCTCCTCGTGCAAAAATATCTCTCGCATATTGATACTTAATGTCGTTATGCTTAGCTCTAATATACTTAATGTCGTTATGCTTAGCTCTAATATAAGTTATTGACAACTAACAGTCACTATAAATCGTCACTGGTTCCTTTGAGGCTGTTACTTTTAAATGTCTCACAAATCATTTTAGTCAAACTATCTCTTGTACTATAGCTGAGGAAACGACAAATTCAGCTTCCATTGTTGATAGGGCTACACAGGTTTATTTCTTGCTACTCCATAAGATGGCACCCTTACCAAGTAAGAATAAAAAACCTAAAGTGGATTTCCTCTAATCCACATCTCCTGCCCAAACAATATCTTTGTATTCTCTCAATTGCAGATCCTTGCCTTAATAACATAGAGAATAATCTATTGTACGTTTGAGATATCTAAGTATCCTCTTAACTGCTTTCCAATGTGCTTTGCCTGGGTTAGATTGATATCTACTTACCATACCCACAACACAACATATATCAGGTCTTGTACACAACATAGCATACATAAGACTACCCATGGCATTGGTGTGACACCCCTTTACCCCCGTTGGAAGGACACCGGAGCGTCACGCACACAAAACACATATACATACTCTCATACATGGCATGAAACAAAAACATCCAAGCGAAAAGATGCCAAAATCATATATATATAAATATAACAAAATAAGTTTTACAAAAGAGGTTTATAAACTTTTTACATAGCCATATATAAAAATGTAAACCTTTAACATATACATAAACAAAATCGTTCCTTTACAAAAAAAATTACATTGCCAAAACTAAAATCCATGAACAAAACTTATGGCAATACAAAAATATAAGCAAACAACAAAAAGGAACTCCATCTATAGACTTCTAGCAGCTGACCTGCAGATGCCTGACTCCAAACCAAACCTGCCACCTACACGGGGAAAACAACCCGTGCTAAACGATAACGCTTAGTGGGGAGGAACAAATACCAAGAGAAACATATTCAAACAATATAATATAATGACCTCTACTATAAAATTAGCTATACAGTCATGCCAATAATTATCATCATATAGTTGTACATTTACAACATGTGTATAATCATATAATAATACATACAATCATAAGTACATACTCACTAACGTCAAGTACACAAACATCAATCTACTAGAATCACTTACAACATCTCATCTACATATGCATATAAGTATAAGCATTATCTATTCAACGTATGCATACTCATGAATATAAAGTAACTAGCCATCAACGTCCAACTACAAGTACTGCATCATAATTAGTCATATCAAATATATAAACATGTAGCATATATCCAATTACCACATCATTGGAAAACATAAAATAGCTTGATACTCACTAAACTAGTGGATACAGGTACTAATGATACTGATAGGACACAGTATCGGAAGCAATTAGAGACATGAGTCTTGAATCATGTAATCATGTATATCTGAAAGTAGAAAGGGGAGACCGGAGTCTCAATTCATATAGACCCAAGCGGGGTCGACTTATAATGACCCAAACGGGGTCAGCATGTAGCAGCTGCACTCACTCCTTAACCCTTAATAAGCATGCTTAATATCCACTAAAATGATTGATCAGGCTCAAAAGTAACAACTCATCTATGCTTTAGTATTATTGCTATACAATAAAATATAATTCAAGTATAATCACACAATTCATGTATACAAATACATTAATCAATTATGAAGACACATAAATTATAACTTATAATTAAAAAGACCATAATATAATACAAGCCTAAACAAAATCATGTACCATGTAGAAGTAAGAACCCATGTGAAGAAAAACATGAAAACCATTTTCAAAAAATAGGACAGGTAGAAGGGTCACTATTGCGCTCGGGACAGTAGCCAAAACGCCCGAGAAAGAGAGGACTGTCACGACTCGTGATGAAGCCGCCTCGCAGGAGAGAGCTGGCACGAGTCGTGTCCTTGCGCACGACTCGTGTCGAAGCCCCACAGAAGGAAGATAACACGAGTCATGTCATGTTGCCCGACTCGTGTCATAGTCCCACCAATCTTCACGAGTCGTGCAGGCCATCTTCACGACTCATGAAGATGCCAGACAATCTCACCGAGTCGTGAAAGCCTTCACAACTCGGAATAGATCCTTCCTGCATGCTAACGCGAGAAGCTGAACTACCCGATTCTGTCGCGATCGCGACAGTATCGTGTTTTCCAATTCTCAGCTGAAACGCAAAAAACTTAGAGCTTTCAAAATCAATTCCAAACTTACCCAAAGCCATTTTCATACAAAATCAGGTAAAAACATACTTTCAAAGCTCTCAAAATATGCTTATAACAATAACAACTCAAATTGGACAATAATTATACACAATCAAATGTCATGACTGGAAATTTCAATAGTTTATCAAAACCCAGAAACTCATGCTCATATTCATGATCATTCACTTCTAAAAATTGACATGCAAACCGTTATAACCCTAACATATCAAAGCATATACACTAATCTACTAAACCCATGCATTTTCATGTACCAAAACATACGATATCAACACCATCAAAACTCAACAATTGATCCGAAATGAGAAAGGGCAAAAACACTCCCAAACTAAACACAACCAAAAGCAAACTCCCAAACCTGGTTGCAGCTCAACTACTATCTTCAAGACCCAATCTTTTCCTTGCCTTTACTCTTCCTTCTCTCTTCAGATTCTTGCATAATCCAACCGAAACAAATACTCAATTAACCCATGCAATCAATACCATAACCCAAATCAAATTCGGATGGAAGAAGAAGAAGAAGTAACTCATAATAAACCCAGCCACTTACCTCTTGGAACTATTCTTGATCTCAAAAATCCAGCTCAAGCTCAATGATCAACACATGCAAAGAATAACTAGAGAGCAGAAAAGAAAAAAGAAGAAGAGAAAGAGGGAGGAACGATAAGAACAGGAAGAGGAATAAGCTTCCACGGGAAGCAAACAAGTTCTGCCTTCCCTCTCTCTTTCTTTCAAATCCTCTTTAATGCTCTCACCTACTAATCCACATGTCATGCTCTTATTGAACCTCTTAGTTAAATTCCTTGACTTTCTCTTATAAGTCCTTACCAATTACCTTATAGTCACTAGCAAAAATTCTTTTAACTTAAACTTTAATTACTCTTCAATTAAATCCCCAATTTAAAACCAATTCACACATGCACAATTACTAAAATACCCTTAATTGTCCAATTTACATGCAATTACCAACTAGGCCCTTTTTAAGATGTTACAATTGGCATATGGAACGTTCTTCATACGTTCCATCTCTTTCGGCATCTTAAGACATATCTTTTTGCTGAGAAACTGATTCTTAGCAATAGGGGTTATGCGTGGGTTTGCAGCTTTGTATATTAAATCGTTCAAGGACTTCGTTGATATATTTCTTTTAAGAAAATGACAACCTTTTCGAACGATATCTTGAAATCTTAACTTCAAGAATGTAATATGCCCATATTTTTTTATCTCATAGTTGGATAATAACCAATTTTTTTATTATATTTACGTACCCTTTGTCATTTTCAGCTATGAATATATCGTCTACATGCAAAATCAGAATGACAAATTCACTTTTAGAACTTTTACTACAAACGCAATGCTCTTCATCAATCATGTTGAACCCATTCAACATGACTATATCATGATATCTCAAATATCATTATCTCGAAAACTATTTAAAGCCATACATTGAAATCATCAATCAGCAAACCTTATGTTCGCTGCCTTTTCTTATGAAACTTACAGGTTGTTCCATCCAATTCTCTACTGAGAAAAGCAGTATTTACATTCATTTGATGTAACTCTAGGTCTAAACTTGTCACAATGACCATAATTAACCTTATGGAAGTAAATCTTAAAACTAGTGAGAAAGTCTCATTGTAGTCAATCCTTTCCTATTGTGTAAACCCCTTAGCGACTAGCCGAGTCTTATATCTTTCGATACTTCTTTCAGCTTATTACTTCACTTTGAGAATTCATTTGTTCTCAATTTGTGTCCTTCCAGTAGATCAATTAGTTCTCAAACATGAGTTGATCTCATGAATGCCATTTATTCTTCCATTGCTTTAATCTATTTTCCTTAGATGGGCATGAAAGAGCCTCTTGAATATTTTTAGGTTTTTCCTCGTCTTATAGTGTAACCAAAAGGGTTTCGTTCGATCTTTCGATCTCAAATCATTAGCGTGGAACACTTTTCCTATTAGATTTTTGCAGCTCTGAATCTTGATAAACATGTCTCATATATTCATCGTAATTCAAAATGCTCACACTGGGACCATGTTCCCTTACTCCCACTGGACTTATGAATACTATATTATTTACTCCCACTGGAGTTAAGAATACTCCCATTTAAATCAGGGTCTCGAACATCCGGATCGTTTGGAGGATAAGGGTTTTAACCTTTTTCCTCTAACTCTCTCTCACTCGAATGGAGTGATCCTGATAGTTCTTTTTTCCTAAGTTTCATATAAAGTGAATCAAGTTTTCACTTTGCCTAAATTTGCAAATTCATTTTTTAAGAATATGACATCTCGTGATCTGAATTATGTCATACTGCTATTTTCTTTCTCACCCGTAAAAATATATCCTTTTAATACTTCATAATATCTTACATAGATACTCTTTTTACATTTTGGTCCTAATTAACCAATTTTACATGAGGTATCATGGATGTAAGAAGCACAATCCTAAAATTGTAAATGGCTTAGGTCAGCTTGTCGACTAGTACATATCTCATAAGGTGTGGATGTAACAGATTTGGAGGGCACGCAGTTTAAAATATATGTGGCAGTCAATAAATGATCTTCTCGATAGAAGATTGGCATATCTGCCTCTACCATCATAGATCTAACAATATTAATGAGAGTCCTATTTCTCTTTTCCACAATACCATTTTATTGTAGAGTGTGGGAATGGACAACTGATGTCCAATCCCTTTTTCATCACATAAAGCTTTAAATTCATCAGAAAATTATTCCCGACCTCGTTCAGTTCTGAAAACTTTAATCATTATGTCTAATTAATTCTCAACTAAGTTCATAAAATTCTTGAAGCAACACAATGCTTCTAACTAGTGATAAATCAAAATAGACATGACCATACCTAGTATAGTTATCTATAAATATAATGAAATAGTAGGTCCTATGCCTTGCCTTCACATTCATTTGACCACATATGTCAGAATAAACTAACTACAATGGAAATTTGGCTCTAGTTCCTTTTTCAAACGGTTTTCTAAATATTTTCCTTTTTAGGCAATGCTTGCATGTAAGTAATTCAACCTCATTTGAACTACCTATTAAACCTATATTGGCTAATCGACTCATTCGGTCTTATCTAATATGGTTTAATTTAACATGCCATAATTTTACATTGTTCTCATAACTATGTGCAGAGAAAGGAATAAAAAAAAACTAGTTTTCTTCAAATAATCATGGTGCACATCCATAATAATAAAATCATTCAACATTTTACTAGAAATAATAATCATCATTTAAGCATAAGCATGTACTGTTATCCTCAAAATGTAAATTGAAAATAAATTTCAATAAAACAAGAACAAAAATAAAACTCTTAACAAAGGTATCTCGATCCATTATTACATGGTCCATTGGTTCTGAATTTATCACCCACAAATGATGAAATTCAGAACTAGATACATAAATTTCACTCACTCTTGAGTCAGAATAGTATATCTATTTGGACACATTGCAGCCTTTTGCATAGTGTCCCTTCTGTAAGCAATTGAAATAATTCACTTTTAAAATGTTTACTTTCCTTTTGCCTTTGGACCTATAGTGATTCTATTTTATCTTTTGCTTTTTAGGCTCCAGAGCCTTTGTTTATCCCACTTTTGAAGCTTCATTTATTATTCTGATTAGAACTCATTCTATCAGAATGGGACTGTGCCATATGCACTTCGACATTGACCTTAATCGCTGTCAATTAGTCCTCTCTAAGCCCCAAATGACAAGCGCTATCATCAAATGTCTTAATGCTGGTCCATATGAGTTAGTTACATCTCACATGCTTCTAACTCTTGGGTAAGGAACGGATAACAACTTGGACTTATAGCTCATCGGTCAACTTATAACCAATCTCACTAAGCTCACTTATCATATTTATCTCTCATAGATGTTTTCGCATCGAACAATCAGACTTTTTATGATAAGTATCAAATTCGATCGCTAATGATCAAAAACTTAGTTAGAGACACAACTTTGAACTTCTCACAAAGTGATCCACAGATCCATTGCATTTTAATACTTGTAAAACTGCTTAGTGATATTATCATCTATTGCACTTAGCAAGATGATGCGAGCAGTGAAATTCTTCTTTTTCCATGTCACATAGGCATTTCGGTCCCGCCTATACTGTGATGTAGTGCCATACTCAAGTTCAGCCATAACCATGCTAAGGGTTCAAAAGACTCTTACTCTTCAAGCACATACTGGATTCTCATACTCCAGATTTCATAATTGTCACCATTCATTTTAATATCTTTATCAAGTTTGGCAACAATTGACTCGAAAGCAGTATCCATTAGATCCTCTGATCTTAAATGGAACAATGTTGCACAATTTTAAAGTAGATAAGGCAATACATGTTATTTACTATGCATCTGAAATAAGAACCTAGTAAAGTTTTCTATTAGGCTTCAATTCGAAAAAATGACTAATAGTATCCAATTGCCCTCTTAGTCCTAATATCCAACCTTACAAGTTAAAATTTCATGCATGGTAAATCTAAATTATTGGATTATTAAGTTTTCAAACTTAAGAGGGAAATAATATTGATTTAAATTTATTAAGCTTTTACTTAATAAATATGCAATTATTTTACTCATAAAATAATGTGTAGACACCGGGTCCGGAGGCAGTCCAAGATCAGAATTACCCGATGATAAAGATGATACTTGCCATAAGTAAAGGTGTCAAAAATGATGTTTTTCTTGTTGAAAATCTCTTTTG
Source organism: Excoecaria cochinchinensis (assembly GCA_947683425.1). Classification (NCBI taxonomy): domain Eukaryota; kingdom Viridiplantae; phylum Streptophyta; class Magnoliopsida; order Malpighiales; family Euphorbiaceae; genus Excoecaria; species Excoecaria cochinchinensis. Next base: position 1,998,034 of record CANTUQ010000073.1, read on the forward strand.
TTCCTCCAAAAATTTTAATTCAAAAATTTGCATTTTTACTCTTATTTTTATTCCTTTTATTTTTATTTTATTTTTATTTTTTATTTTTTATTTCGGGTTTGATTCTCAATTTTTTTCGGTGCCCTGTTGCAGTGCGGTTTACGCGACGCACGTGCAGGACATGGTCGCACGCATGCGGGCCGTGCCTGCGCAAGAATGGTGTGCCCTCGCAAGCACAGCATGTGCCCGCGAGGGCGCACATCGCCGCGCGCGACTTGCACCCACAGGGGTGCATGCCGCATGCGGCAGCGTGAGCGCCCCACTTGCGGGCATCCCCGCGCATCTCCCTTGCCCCGTGCGATCGTTTTCATTTGCAAAATTGGTCAAATTTCAGATTGTTATTTCCGTTTGTTTTATGTTTTTATGTCATTTTTGGTTAATGGGATTAAAAACATGTTTTGTCCCTTCTCATTTTGGGCAAGACAGGAAAATAAGTGAAGACTTTGTCTTCATTTCAAAGAGAGCTGCATTTTTCAAAGAAAAAAGAGAAAGAGTTTTCTCTAAAGAACAAAGAGCAACCGAGAGGTTTTCAAGAAAAAATATTAGGAGTTTCAATATTCATCTTTTTCTTCTTTATTGCTAAAACGATTTTTTCTTAGTTTGGTTTAAGTCAAGAAAATTAATTTCTTTGGCTTGATCCTTCCATCAAAAAATTATTTTCTTAAAATTTCAAGAAATTTATATTTTTCTTAAGTTATTTTTTGTGTTTATCACCGTAAAATCGACAAGGAGAATGGATCAAGACATCCTATTTTTCGATCAATAAAATCTGATATTATTGGACTCGTCCTCGTTTAATTTTGTTCATCATTTATTTGTTGTCAATATTGTTATTTTTGTTATTATTACCATGTCCATCATTTATTTCTAGCATTTTTTAATATCATTACTCATTGTTTGCTTCACCTCTCTTATTGTCACTCTCACTACAAGAAAAAACTGATTTCCCGATGGAAATTACCGATAGAAAACAAGTAATTTTCGTCGGGAAATGAAAATGCTGACGGAAAATAATTCCGTCGGCATATTAGACATAGGGAAACTCTTCCGACGAAAAAAATTTCCCGACGAAAATTGAGTTTCTGTCGGGAATTTCCCGACGAAATGTGGTCTTCCGTCGGTGAATTTTCCCGACGAAAATGAAATTTTCGTAGGGAAATTTCCCAACGGAAGAACTCATTCCGTCGAGAAATTCCCGATAAAAATCCGCATTCCGTCGAAAAATTCCCGACGGAGACCGCATTCCGTCGGGAAATTCCCAATAAAAACTCAATTTTCGTTGGTAAATTCACCGACGGAAGACCGCATTCCGTTGGTAAATTATCGACGGAAGGCGCATTCCGTCGAAAATTTCCCGACGAAAATTTCGTTTCCGTCGGGAAATTGAAGAAAATTTAAAAATTAAATTTTTCATTTTTTTATGCAGATATAACCTGAAAAATTAATTGCAAAATAATGAAAAAATGAAGATAATATCTAAATTTTAATATCCAATAATAGTCGAATTTAATAATTGTGCTAATTATAAAGTTAGTAATTATTTAATAACATAATATCCATATATGTCTAATACAAAATCATAACTAAGTTGATGGCGGCGGCGGCTGAGAAATACGATCAGACTGCTGCGATGACGAAGCGACCATACCCTTCAAATTTGCCATCTCATTGCGTAGCTCAGATATGAAGTCAAGAGATTGTCGCCATCGAGCCTCTGAGTCTTGCCACCGAGCTTCTGAGTCTTGCCATCGAGTCTGTGACTGTTGCAATTCAGATCTCAGCTCACTTACAGTATTCTGAAGTTCAAGTACTTCCCTGGATGCAAACCGTCTATTAGATGCTGCAGTACTTGAACTTGAGGAATGCGAGTAACAGGATTTGGCCAAAGAACCTAAGCCAAATACCCGTCCTCGCTGGTCTCTACCACCAGCCACTTCATAATAGATCTGATTCGCATCAACATAATCAGAAGTCTGTGAGCGTTGCTGAATTGCATCTTGAACTTATTCCTGTCGTAGGAAAAATGTTTTACAATAAGTAACGATAAATAATAACTAATATTTAAAATTTGTAAAATATAGTAATTTGGACATACATGTAAAACTCTTGACCGAGAATTAACGAACGTTTGACCATCATGCTTGTTGGTGTGGGTGTGTAAAAATACCTCATCGTGGGTAGCCGGTCGACCCATCGATACTTCCTACAAACATAAAATGAATTAAAGGCGAACTATAATTTATTGACTATTCGTACAAGTTTTTACTAAAATTTTGGTTGAGTTTCCCTTATATTTGGAGCATACCTCCTGTATACAAAGACAGAAAAACACTTCAAATTTCGAGACTATGCTACCATCCAACATTCAACAACAATGCAAACTCCTCACACAAGTAACATTCCCATTCTCCTCTATGGTAATGAGATAAATTTTAGACATCCTAACCATTAATTACAGTGGTAACAGTAATATTTTGTAATACTTACAAGTCTATCTGCATGTTCCCGATGGGACATCGATTTTCCAGTATGCAAGCATGAACTGAGTCCCTCAGGTCCTCCCCGTCTGTTACTAGAATTTCGCTCTGAAATGGAAATGGCTTCAGGCGTCGTCCAATACTGTTTCCAATGTGCCCATAAATCTTCGATCATATAGCGAGGTCGGACACCACCATTTTTTAACAAGCACACTAAATCTCTGTAACGTGCCCTCACACGAGTCTCCCACATAGAATACATGATATCGTCAAACGCCGAGTCCCAATAACATTTTTTCTTATGAGACAGACAGAATAAAAAATAAAATGTAAGCAAGTGTAAAATATAATTTGTTATGTAACAAAATTTATCATAAATTTTTTACCTTGAATTCTTCGAAATAAAAATTCTTTGTTTCCTCTGACATATTCTTCCAGACAAACCCATCGTATTCAATTCTATTTTTGAAAGAGATTGTCATTATGCGTGAGCACTTTCCTGAAGGATTCAATCTAAGATACAACAATGTGAATAATGTTAGTACAAGTAATAACTGTCATTGAAATCATAATGAAGTGAAATATTAATCACTTACTCCTCAGCTGTGATGTTGATGTACATTCTTCCATCAACTCCAATTGAGCCAGGCGTAGGCTCTTTCGCTTGTTCTGTTCCTGACACCTGAGGTGGCATAGATTCAGGGTGTGCCATAGGAGTGGAATCAGTGGAAGGAATGGTAGATGTGCAACAGTTGGGATGGTCGGTGATGTGGCAGCCTGAGTGCTGGCATTGAGCCCATGCGATGGGGATCCTCCATCACCAGTACTGTCAACACCATCATGCAACCTGAGACGTGGAGGAATCCCTGTTCTCTTCTTTTTCTTAAACATTTTTCAACCCGACATTATAAGGAAAATGCATATTGTCAGATAATAGAAAATAATTACATTGTAATAAGCATATTAAATTAAAAACCAAGTCAGTGCAATATTAATTGTTCTCACATGATAAGCAAGTAGGTAAACAAATTATTCACTATTGTCACTAAGCTATAAATCGTAATTCAAATCATCCTCATTTTTCGATGTATAAGAGGAAAATTCTGGCTCGTCATCAGATCCATCACCAACTAAAGTTTTCTCATCATCCTCACAGTTAATGTCAACAAATTCATTGTTCGCATAGTTCAATGGTTCGTTATCTTCAAAATTCAGAGAGTTATTGATTTCATGAACTTCCGGTTCTTCCTCCTGAAATGCATCATTATTTTCAGAACGTTCACTTTGTTCGGCGCCTTTTCTTTCATAAATGCCTCTTGGTTTTACTTTGCATGCTGCAAACCATTCCGATCTGTCTCGCTTTATGCTTGGATAAGAGACATAATATACCTGGCCCACTTGCATTGCCAACACAAATGGTTCAAAGTTCCTCAATCTTCTACGCTGGTTAACATCAACTAAATTGTATTTGGTATGTATTTTTGTTCCAACGTTAATAGTTTGATCATACCATTTGCATTTGAATAATACACAACGCTTTATTGGCAATGCGGGAAACTCGACTTCAATTATATCAATAATTTGCCCATAATAATCCATCAACTCTCCTTGAATGCAAACCCCACTGTTTACCGTTTCTTTGTGTATGAAATTTATATTCATTCAAGAAATACACTGGAAGTGATTTAACATATCGCAAAGATCCTTTTGCAAGATCAATGATGTACTTGTTGTCAATTGCATTTGTTGATGCCTACATATTCCAATAAGCTAACATCATTTAAATCATATATTTCATATATAATTGTATGTATGGATTTGTATGGTGAAAATCACAACTTACATATGTCTTGAACCAATGATGAAAGTGCTTTTCGACTTCCTTGTTCACCTCATTTTCATTTTTTTCAGGCATTAGCTCCCGTATCCATTCCTCAAATAATCTAAAATTCCAAAATACAGCATATATATTACACTCTTGATATAGTAAAACAAATGACACAATTTAGCGTATATATTAAACTTACCTCACAAAGGTCGAACTTCCTCGCAATTCAATAAAACATAACTATGGGCCGCTATTAATTCATCCTCCATTAGCATTTTCCTTATTGAACGGCCATGTAAACGCCCAGGATATGTAAAAATGGATAAGTTTCCATTCTGATTACTTGATTCCCCGCCATCATCATTATGTGGTACTTTTCGCTGTCCGGTGTGTATATGAGGCTCAAAATAATGCGAACAAAAAGTACTTGCTTCTTCGACCAATAAGCATTACATATTGAACCTTCAACTCTAGCTTTATTTTTTACGTTTTTCTTCAAATGAAATAAATACCTACATGATATATCTTAATGCCATTAATTAGCATACAAAGGTATAATATAATTGCAATTAAAGGTCATAGATAGTTACCGCTCAAATGGATACATCCAATGATATTGAACAGGACCAGTGAGTTTCGCCTCATGTGCTAAATGCACGGGTAGATGCTCCATACAGTCGAAAAAGCTTGGAGGAAAAATTGCTTGAAGTTTGCATAGGATTACTGGAATTTCTATTTTCAATCTTGCCATATCTGCTGCATTTATCTCGCATGACGTTAATGTTCTGAAGAACATACTTAGCTCTGTTATAGCTTCCCACACTTTTGTCGGCAATAACTCTCGAAATGCTATTGGGAGTAGCCTCTGCATAAAAACGTGACAATCATGACTTTTCATACCGAATAGTTTGTACTTTCTCATGTCGACGCACCTTGCCAAGTTGGAGATATAACCATCCGGAAACTTTAGTCCTTTTAACCAATCACATAAGACTTCCTTTTGTTTTTTGTCCAAAGTGTAGCATGCTTTGGGATATTTTTCGGTTAAGTAATCTTTATTTAACTCAGACCTTCTACATAACAACTTTAAATCTGCTCGTGATTTTGCATTGTTCTTGGTCTTCCCTTCTATATTCATAATAGTGTTGAACACATTATCAAAAATATTTTTTCAATGTGCATCACATCCATATTATGCCTTAACAAATTAGTCTTCCAATACGGCAAATTCCAAAAAAAGCTTCTTTTCCTCCAACCAAAATTTTTGTTGATTCTTCCATTAACTTCATCAGCATCAAGTTCTGTTACCTTAAGTAAACCCAACTCATCAATGTCTTGTAAGATTTGCTCACTGCTTCTGATAACTGGAGGACTAGCAAGTACAACCCTATTCTTAATAAATTTATTCTTGTTCTGTCAGAACGGGTGATCAGGTGGAAGGAATTTCCTGTGGTTATCAAACCAAGAAGTTTTGCACCCATGTTGAAGATAAAACGCATCTGAATCATCGCCACAGTAAGGACAAGCTAGTTTTCCAGCCGTGCTCTAACCCGACAACATAGCATAGGCGGGGAAGTCACCGACCGTCCACATTAATGCTGCTTTCATCATAAAATTCTGTTTAAGTGATGTATCATATGTTTCAACACTGACATCCCAAAGCTGTTGCAACACATAAATCAACGGCTGCAAATATACATCAATTCTGTGCTTCAGATTTTTAGGTCCTGGAATAATAACTGTCAAAAACATATATGCTTCATTCATACACATCCATGGAGGCAAATTAGAAGGAGTAATTATGATTGGCCATGATGAATATTGTTGCCCTGATTGACCAAAAGGTTTAAACTCGTCAGTGCTCAAACACAGCCGAACATTTCGAGATTCAGCAGCAAAATTAGGATGGGTGTTATTGAAATGTTTCCATGCAATTGCATCTAATGGATGGCTCATTATTCCACCTGTACTTTCGTGCTCATCATGCCATCTCATGTGAGCTGCAGTAACTTCGGATGCATATAGTCTTTGAAGCTTGGGAGTCAACAGAAAAAAAATACATACATTTCCAAGGTACCAATTTCTGCTGATTACCGCCACTTTTAGATTTGTACCTAGGTTGACCACAAAATTTGCACTCTTGTAAATTGACGTTGTCCCTCCAAAATAACATACATCCCAACCGGCAACAGTCGATTTTCTCAACAGGCAAACCTAAACCACTGATCAGTTTCTTCATATTATACAAATTATCAACTATTTTATGATCAGGAGGCAATGATTCATTGTACCAAGCAAGAATTTGGTCAAAACTTCGATCCAAAATATGGCCTTCGGATTTTATATTTAATATCCGAGCTACAAAAGATAATTGAGTCATGTTATCACAGCCTGGCCATAACTTCTAATCTGCTGAATTTAGCAGATCGTAAAATTTTGTTGCATTTTCATTCGGTTCTTCCATTATTGGTGTACTTTCCCTAAAATCATGGCCAGCGGCGTCGTAAACCATTTGGACATATGAATTATCAGTCACCCCTACATCATCGGCTCCAAATTCCCCCCCCCCCCTTTTAAATTCACCCTCAGTTGTTGACATGTTACCCACATTTTCCATCGAGGTACTGCAAATTGATGGTTCTCCGTATCGTGTCCACTCAAAATAATTTAGAACAAATCCCTTTCTTAACAGGTGAAAATACACTTCATCAACTGGAAGATAACTAAGGTGTTGGCACTTTTTGCATGGACATCTTATTTTATCCCCGTCCATATGTGCAGGTTGAGAACTGGCGTATTCAATAAACGACTGAACCCCTTCCACAAATTCGGGATTAATGTAACCATCCCTTGTTTTTCATTTATACATCCAAGATCTATCTACGTTACTCATAATTAATTCCAAAACTGTTTCATGAATAAGGAGACATCTCAATTAGAATTATAAAAATCTAATTCCCAAAAAAAAAACTTAATATATTAGACAATAATGCTAAAAACTCAAAATACAACTACTATTATGAAAAAAACATGATTAATTACGACAATTGCTAGTCATTTAAACAATAATTATACGGATTATTATGCTAAAAACAAAAAAAAAACAAATTGTCATATTATAGTAATAACATGAAGAATACTATTAATACATTTAATAACAACATTTAAATTAATAAACTCATAAAAAAGTAAATATATAAATATATACAATGAAAAAAAAACAAATTTCTCAAATAAAATGCTAATCTTATTATTTTATAATAATACTAACAATATTAAATTTGTCATTTCATTAATTAACCATAATTCTACTAATACTAATAACACTATGTGACGTGCACCGGAAGTACCCAGCAAGGGCCCTCACTTTGAATCTGCCTTCGGGATTCGAGGTATTGGTTTGCGTCTTTTGATCATGGGAACCATGAGACATCATTGGTGCATTCCTCCCAATAGAATATTAGGGAGAACAACCTAGTCTAATGACACCTAAAGGCACCTTTGAAGCATTTGGAGTCGCCACCCAATTTGCAAGAAATTGGAAAAAATTTTCTCACCTCTAACGGTCTAAATTAGAGATTTGGTGTTCGAAACTTCCCTCTTATTTATACTTTGGTTAATTATAAATGAGTTTTTAATCTCTCAAAATTATATCTCTCATCTAACGCGATCAATGCATTTGAATTTAAAGAGCGCATTTCAAGCATAAAAAAACAGTAAAAGAAAGCGATAAATAAAGCGGTAAACACGCAAGCACGTAATTACAAGAGAAATAGGGGCAGAATACAACCCCATTGAAAGGAATTGAAGATATAAATGGGACGGAATACAATCCCCAAAAATAAATAAAGTTGCCTAAAAATTAATTACAATGGTCCAAAAAGAAATGAATGTAAAATTAAAATAATCAAACAAAATCAATAGTAAATAAAGACATATATAAATCGGGGCATTATTTTAGAAACATTAGTTCCTTCGCACTTGTTCGAATTTTAGGAGCATTGGTTACTTCGCATTTATTTGAAGAGGGATCGAAGGGTCGTTTTGATTGTTTGAATTGGAAAATCGGGATGAGTGATCTCATTTTTGGAGAAAAGTTGACTCTTCGTTTTATTTGTAATGTTTTTATTGTTAGGCTAAAACAAAGGACATTGGTCCCAATTTTATTAGCAAAAAAACTCAATTTAATTGTAAAAATATTTTTGTAACTTTTTATCTAATGCGTGCATAAATAAAATAATTATTTACAAATAATTACGACATGAAGAGAGGGATTGAAAAGATCTCACCCAAACCGGAGAGTACGTCCACGCGTTGCGACCCATCCGGGGAGTCACGGGGCACTCACATAGCCCGGCTCAAATTAAATCTCATACAAAAATTAACATCTAAGATATTAGTAATGGTTCTAAAGATTAATCGAGCAAAGGCAAAATAATGACAACAATAAAATTATAGTGATGGTAACAACAAATAATCATGGCATGATAACAACAATAAAATAATAATAATAATAATAATAATAATAATAATAATAATAATAATAATAATAATGATGATGATGATAATAATAATAACAATAATAATAATAATAATAATAATAATAATAACGAGATAATAACAATAACCATGATAATAATAATAGTAATAATAAGAAGAATAGCAAACAACACAATAATGATAATAATAGTGAATAACAACAATAATAATAAATAATAGCAATAATAATGATAATAGTAGTGAATGACCATAAAAATCAAATTAAAGCAAGCAAATAATATATTATTAGTGATGTTAACACATTAAAATGTTAAAAGTAAATAATAGACGTGATGATAATAGCAAGAAATAATATTAATAACAATAAATAATGTACAAAAAATAAATGAGAACAAGTCCAAGAATGTTTAGCCTCATAATTTTTAGATCGGAGAAACGGTGTCTCGATTTATTTTTCTTGTCGAATTTGTGGTGATGAATTTTTAAAGAAAGTATAAAAATTGATATTTCAAAATAAATTAATAGAATTTTTTTTGATAGAAAATATTTTTTTGTAGATGATTGAACAAAGGAAATTAATTTTCCAAACTCAAATCACCCAAGAAAATAGATTATATTTTTTAAAGAAAAATAAATAGATTAAAGCTTGAGGAAAGGAAAAAATGAACTTAAGAATATTTTTGAAGAATAAAATGGAAAAAGAAACCAGTTGCTGGAAAGGAAAAAAACTAGAGAGAAAGTTAAGAAAAATCCTTTGAATAAAAGTTGTCGTCCTCTTGAAAATGAGGGTGAAAAAACCTCTTAATTTTTTGTGTTGGCCAAAAATAGGAAGGGACAAAATAGCTTTAATTTTTAGTTAATAAAAAATAGCATGAAAAGGTGAAAAAACTGAAGAAAACGGACTGGAAAACAGACTGAAAACGCAGGAAAACGAAGCGTCGAAGGAAGCTGGGCACGCATGCCCGTGTGGAGAGAGGGCTGCGCGCGCCAAGAGGCGTGCGTGTTGCCCCTGGCACTGCGCGCGCGTTGCCTCGGCAGCGCACGCGCCGCACGGCTGTGCACGCGGCACAGCTAAGTGCGCAGAGGCCCCTGCGTACTGCCGCAGGTGGCACTCGCAACCCCCCTATTTTTTTTAATAAAAGCCTTAAATACACAAAATTAATATTTTTCACTCTATTTTATTTTTTAATATCTAAAATATATATATTTTTAATTATTTTTCTAAAAAAACACAATTTCGATAGGGAAACGATCGATTCTCACTTTTCTTGCAGAAAAGCGGTCTTTTATTTTCATCATCGGGTAATCCTGATCTTGGACCGCCTCGGGACCCGGTGTCTACAGTTGCCCCCAATTTTGGGGAACTTAGAACCTAGGTACCTAAGGGAGCCAAAATTCAGAAAAGAAGGGAAGAGACACGTACCTGACGCGGTCGCTTTCCCAGACTGGAGGGAATCGTTGGTGTGTTATGCTTTCTGAGGTGATGCCCCCTGGGAGGTCTTTGGCTGATCGGTGCCACCTGAGAGGCCTTCAGTTTGCTGCTCCCTTAGAAGTCTCCGGTTGATGCTCCCTGAGAAGTCTTCGGTTGATGCTCCCTGAGAAGTCTTCGGTTTCTGCTCCCTGAGAAGTCTTCGATTTCTGCTCCCTGAGAAGTGTTCGGTTAATGCTCCCTGAGAAGTCTTTAGTTGATGCTCCCTGAGAAGTCTTCGGTTTCTGCTCCCTGAGAAGTCTTTGGCTGATGCTCCCTGAGAAGTCTTTGGCTGCCGCTCCCTGAGATGTCTTTGGCTGCTGCTCTCTGAGAAGTCTTTGGCTAATGCTCCCTGAGAAGTCTTTGGCTGCTGCTCCCTGAGAAGTCTTTGGTTGCTGCTCCCTGAGAAGTCTTTGGCTGATGCTCCCTGAGAAGTCTTTGGCTGCTGCGCCCTGAGAAGTCTTTGGCTGCTGCTCCCTCAGAAGTCTTTGGCTGATGCTCCTTGAGAAGTCTTTGGCTGATGCTCCCTGAGAAGTCTTTAGCTGATGCTCCCTGAGAAGTCTTTAGCTGCTGCTCCCTGAGAAGTCTTTGGCTGATGCTCCCTGAGAAGTCTTTGGTTGATTGACTTGGATTGAATTGATATTTTGATCAACGTCGCCACTTGACTTTCGTCGGCGTTGGCGCTAATTCTCTTTTTTTTTTTCTACAAGACTTAGAAAGCAAATATGCAGGTATAAATGGTGAGCATGCATGTGAGATGCATATGTATGCAGGAATGCAGGATAAGAGTTCATCCGAGTGGATTCGGAGGTATCGGATGGCTTGGTTGTCAGTTCCGGTTGGCCTGATGGCCTCTGAAATTGCTTTTGAGATTCATGCCTTTAGGGGATTATGAGGTTCTCTTCTGATACCTGTAGTCATTTTTTGAAGGTAGTACGTCTCTCGTGAATTTTAACACTAGCTTTTCTTAGCGGGAGATGCGTCCTTACCGAATTTTCACATAACCCTGTGCCTTATTTTTTGCCTGGAATGGATCCAAACCAATCTAGCGGCTTTTATTTATTTCATTTTTTGTAGGGCAGATTGCCTGTTGCCAGGTTTTCACCTTGCCCTTTGGCCTAACTTTTGCTTAGAGCACTAGTCACGGTTGTCATCTCTAACGGCCTTTTTTTTTGGTGTGAGAGAAGTTGGAGTTGTCGCGAAAGGTCTTTCGGGTATAATTAGCATGTGCTTATGTCTCAGACTTTTGGTTGTATGAGCTTGGCTCTTTATTAGGAAGGTGCTGTAGGGTTGGCTTCACAGTGGGTAGCAAGATGAGTTGCCTGAAGTGCCTGAGTAGCGAGGATGGTAGAGGGTAGATAGTAACGATGTGCTGGTTTTATATCTGACTCGGACCACTTTGAGTGTGCAAGATGAAGTGCTCTAGTCATACCAATACATCTTTGCATAAATACATTATTTCAATCTGATTTCATATCACATGATCACTATTTGGCATTAACTCAAAAAATATGAGACATCATCTAATTTCGGGATAGATCTTGAGAGCATCAAACTTCTATTATCAATCAGCTCTCGCGGGTTTTTTTTGATTGAATATTTTCTCTCTCTCTCTCTTTTTTTTTTCTTCTTTATTTAGCCTTTGTTATGGACCCTCTTTCAGTCCGTCGGTGTAAATTGAATTTGCTTTCATCTTCGTTAGCCGGGGAGACTGCTGCTTCTGAGAGCGATTCCTCTTAGTATCAAAGTCTTGGTCTTAGCCCTTGTGCAGACTGGTTGAGGTGATGGGTTCCTTATTTGGGGCTTGAATATGAAGTTTCACGTTTGGCCTTTATTGGTCTTGGCGGTTCAAACCCTGGAATGGCCTTTTAATGGTTGAGATAGGGTGACAGGTTGGGCTTGGATGATCTGGGGTGTGACGAGCGCCGAACCCCGGGAGCGCCCATTGACCACCCTGCTCTAGGACAATCGGGCAAATTGAAGGTCCGTTAACATCTTGGAACGAATTGCAAGTGCGTCTATTTTGGGCAACAAGGAGGTTTTATGGAGTCGCCACCCAATAGAACATTGGAAAAGTTCGTCTCGCCTCAGTGAGCCTAAGACGGTGCATATTTCCATTTTGGGCAAACCAAAGGGATCTTGGAGGCAATCACCCCAATAAAAAATTAGGAATGACCCTCTAACCCTATGGAGCCTAGGATTATTTTTCAGCCTTTTGATGGGACACAAGAGGTGTCTTGGAGGTTTCAATGAGTGATCGGATAGACCTCTCGCCTCGTTGAGCCCAAAGACACCTCTTGTGTCCCATCAAAAGGCTGAAAAATAATTCTAGTCTCCATAGGGTTAGAGGGTCATTCCTAATGTTCTATTGGGGTGATTGCCTCCAAGATCCCTTTGGTTTGCCCAAAATGGAAATATGTGCCGTCTTAGGCTCACTGAGGCGAGACGAACTTTTCCAATGTTCTATTGGGTGGCGACTCCATGAAACCTCCTTGTTGCCCAAAATAGACGCACTTGCAATTCGTTGCAAGATTTCAACGGACCTTCAATTTGCTCGATTGCCCTAGAGCAGGGTGGTCAATGGGCGCTCCCGGGGTCCGGCGCGCGTCACAGTGGCGACTCCACTGGGGAAGGTCTGGTTCGAGACTTCAATTTGAAAATACCTTAACTAACATTTACACTTAAAGTTTTAGTTTATAAATTCGCTTTCTTTCAAAATTGCATATACATCCCATTAGAGCCTTAGAATACGTTAGTTTGGTCCCTTCTTAAACCCCGGTGCATTCCCGAAGCGCGACCCTATGTTCACTCAATATAGGGAAGTGTTAAGGATAACCACCAGCCCAAGTCTCGTTCCATATGGTATATCAAATGGTGACCCGATCGGTCATTACGCTCGTGATGAGCTAGACCCGTCGGTAGGGACCATGCTTGGGTAGCCCTAAAGTAACACCACCCATGACCAAAGCTCATGTAGTGGCCGTAGATACTTTCCCTAGGTAATATGAACCATAATTCTGTGCTTGTTGTTTGGATCCTTACATATTGGTAATGTCCAAATGTTCTGGTTGGTTACCCAACCAAGGGTTTTCATACCCCGGTAGGGCCATGCCGATATGTTCGGACTATCAAAATATGTAATGATCATCACCCATGCGCTTGTGCATTAGTCGAGGAGTGATATGTTGCCGGATTTTTATCGTGCACCATGCGCGTTCATTAGGTCCCCGGTTGACCGATGGGCTAATCATGCCTAGGAAAAAGACTGTGACCACGTGTGTGGGAGTTATAAGGGTGGAGGTGACCTATCTGCTTGTATGTGTTCTGTGGATGTTGCATATTACGAGCATGCATTCCATCACATCCATGCATCATTTTGACTCTTTGTCTGTGCAGCCATCATAGATCTACCTAGGTGGACAAGAGGACCGACAGGTAGGTTAATTAGGAACCCAGAGTTTGAGCTGTCAGAAAAAGGAAGTTTTTCAGAATCTAGTTCAGAAGCCAGTCACATCACTTCGAAGATGTTGAACTCGCCAAAAGGAGCTGATACCACTAGGGCGATGATTGCCGAGGAAGTGGGAAAGAGAATCGAGGAATTCGAGGCCCGAATGTTAGCCATGATGGGAAATCTTACTGCCACTTTGGCACCGCGAGCTGGGCAACAGGCTAGTGCCTCGACTGGAGTGCAGGAGGAAAAAGAGGAGAGTAGACCGAAGGCCTTAGTAGCAGTTGATCTACTTGTAATAAAGCCAAGAGCCCCAGTACCAGTTGAGCATAAAGAAGGCCCTAGATCCGAGGTAGACCTATGGGATGAGCCAGAAGAGCAGACTGTAGCCAAGGGAAAATCACCTAGGGTAGAAGACGAGGTGTGGAAAAAGATGGAAGAAAGGTTCGAAGCCATGACGAAAATGCTAAAAATAGGGGGAGGAATGAATCGCGAGGATAGAGAGCTGGATGGTGACGATTTGCTACCCCAGAATTTCAAGATGCCCGACATTCCTAAGTTTGACGGTACTTCAGACCCCATGGCTCATATAAAGCAGTATTCTCTGGTGATGAAGGGCACCACCCTGACGAAGAGGCAAAAAGTTGAGTACTTTTGCCTGAGTTTAATTGGCCCAGCAGTGGACTGGTATCACGGTTTAGATCGAAGGACAAAAGAAAACTGGGAGTTATTGACCGAAGAATTTCTCAGACAGTACGATTGCAGTACTAGGATGGAGATAACTCTGAAGGATGATAAGTTGCAATTATATTGATATTTGAGATTAATTCTTGGCATAATTATGTGTTTTATTTATTTAATTTTAATAATAATTAATTAGTTTTTGTCTTTTTATTAATTTATAATGTTTTTATAATTTTTAATAAGTTTTGGGATGTTTTCAGGTATTTTATTTTAATCCGGAGCTAAAATGGAGGTTTGGGATTGATTTTGGAAGAAATTGTGGAAGGAGGGCAATTTTAGCCAAAAGCACAGCCGTGCTTTCGAACGTCACGCGCATCAGCGAGAATCAATGAGAACACAGCTGTGTCCATGCACAAGGCACAGCTGTGTCACGCAGCAAGAGGCGCGCGCGCACGGAGCAACGACGCGCAATTATCGCCCAGGAGCACAGCTGTGCTTCAGCGAGAAGCACAACTGTGCTTCGCCTTTTTCCGCCAGCAGTCGCACAACCCTAGCACAGCACAGCTGTGCTTCCCAAAGCACAGCTGTGCTTTTCTCCAGTATAAAAATCAAAGAACGCCGCTGCATCCGGGAGGCTTTTAGTTAGTTTTTAGTTTTCAATTTTTGTGGTTCTCTTTCTTTAGGCTAGGCTTAGGATTATTTTCTTTGAATTTTCAGCAACAATTTATTTTATTTTCATGTTTTAATTTTCCTTTTAAATTCTGTTTTAGTTTAGATTTAATTTTGAATTGCAATTTCCTTCTTAAATAATTTAGATCAATTTAGTTTAAATCTATATTTTGGGGATTCAAGGGGATTCCAAGGTTGAAGAACAAGAACTTCAAGATCTATTTTCTCTCTCATCAAGGGTGTATTCTAAACCTTAATTTTCCATATTTTATGTTTATATTCTTGATGTTAGAGTAGTCAATCATGCTTGGGAGTTCTTGAATCATATTTGTATTTTGGATTTTTGGATTTAATAAATATTTCCATGTTTTCTTTTATTCCTCTTGTTATATATTGGTTGCAATTATAATGATGATTGGAGCTAAATCCGAAAATTATTGTTTGTGCAAATGCTCTGTTCTTTTAATATTGACATTTATTTTTCCAGCTTAATCTAGGGATGGTAGGTTGGTTTGTGGGTGTTAATGTTATTAGATTAAGAATAGTGAGGAATAAATAGGTTTAAGATAGCTGAATCCGGGATGGTAGGTTGTCTTAGATCTAGGATTTGGTAACCCGCGCTTAAGCTAATTAATAGACTGAATCCGGGATGGTAGGTTTATTAATTAGAATAGCTGAATCCGGGATGGTAGGCTTGGGCTTAGTTGGGTTGTCCAGAATTTCATGTTATATTGTTTTACCAATTTTCAGTTACATCTATGAGGATAGAATTTCCTAAGCATTTAATTTCATCCTTGAGTAATTTCTTGATGAACAATTTTATATTTAATTGTTAATTTATTTTCTTGCTTAGTTTAGTTATCTCCACCAAACAAATTGGGGACATCTCAAATTCACTCATCTATAGATATTTAACGGGACAATCCTTTTTCCCTTGGGTATGATAACTCGGGGTCCTAAATATACCCCACTTTATTACTTGTCGATTCGGTACACTTGCCGAGGACCCGTCAAAGGACTTGGAGCTTTTGCAGCAAAAGGCGGGAGAATCTTTCCATGAGTACCTCACCCGTTGGAGAAATAGAGTAATGGAAATTAAGCGAAAGCCGGATACCCCAGACCAGATTCGACTGTTTATCCAAAATGCTAGCCCTTATCTGAGAGAGGGACTGAGGATGAAAGGCTTACGGGATTGGGAATCCTTAAAAGATATTGCTATAGAAGCTGAGGAAGAATATCTCGCAAAGAGGGCTAATAATGAGAACTATGTTAAGAATGGCTATGGCAACCCAGGGGCAAGCAAGCCTGCAGGCTCTAGCAGCAGCAACAGAAGCGGGAGGACAGCAGAACTATCGGTGACTGGGACGAGTCAGAGGCATTTCTCGAATTTGGGCCGGCCGTTGTCGTGGGATTTGAAACGGTTAATGAAGGAAGGAAAGCTCCAACCAATGCCACCCAGACCGGCCAGGAACCAAGGTCAGCCGGAACACAAAGAGCATGAGTACTGTGCTTTTCATCAGCATATCGGCCACTTAACGGATGATTGTATGACGCTGAGACATAAGATCCAAGATTTGATTGACAGCAAACAGATCACTGACCCTGAGCGGGAGAGGAGGAGGAGACTAGCTTAGAATGTCTTTTCGTTCCTGAACTATTTAATGATGTAAATGACAGTCATAATTTCGTTAATGATATGAATGATTTCGCTTACTTGTGTGATGTTTATGATAATTTTCATATGCGTGATCATGATCACACTCCATTCATATTTGATATTGATTCCTCTGATGCAACTCCATTTAATCTTGGAACCTCGAAAAACCCGAAAGAAATTTTGATAGCATCGGATATAACTCCTGAGGAAAGGAAAAAATTTGAGAGAATACTAAAAAAACATGAAAAAGTCTTTGCCTGGACCTATGAAGATATGCCAGGCATTGATCGAAACGTCGCAGAGCACGCTATCCCTACGTATCCGGGTTACAAGCCTGTGAAGCAGAAGCTGAGAAGGCTCAGACCAGAGTGGGCGGATAAGGTAAAGGAAGAAATCTGGCAGCAGATTGAAGCCAAGTTCCTGGTAGAGGTCCAATATCCCACATGGTTGGCTAATGTAGTCCCCGTGGCCAAGAAGAACGGGAAAGTAAGAGTATGCGTTGACTATCGAGATTTGAATAAAGCCTGTCCGAAGGATAATTTCCCATTGCCGCATATTGACGTGCTAATAGACAGCGCCGCTGCCTATGCAATGTACAACTTCGTGGATGGCTATGCAGGATGTAATCAGATTTTGAACAAAATAATTAACAGGATCAAGATGGCTTTCATTACTGAATGGGGGACGTATGCCTATCGAGTGATGCCTTTTGGTCTGAAGAATGCAGGGGCTACATATCAGAGAATGACGACAAAGATGCTGAGCGACTTGATCCATAAGGAGGTGGAAGTGTACGTAGACGATATGATGATTAAGTCTACCACCCGAGAGGGTCATTTCGAAGCATTGGAAAAGTTCTTCGCGAGAATAGAGAAGTATGACTTGCGACTGAATCTGAAGAAATGTATTTTTGGGGTGACCTCAGGGAGGTTGTTGGGGCATGTGGTCAGCCAGCGAGGTGTCGAAATTGACCCGGACAAGGTTAAGGCTATCAGGGAAATGCCGGTGCCTCAGAAGGAAAGGGACGTGAGAAGCTTCCTGGGCAAGTTACAATATGTCAGCAGTTTCATTGCCAAGCTGACTTCAATCTACGAACCGGTTTTCAAGCTCCTAAGGAAGAATCAACCAGTGGTGTGGAATGAGGATTGTCAAAAGGCTTTTGACGCCATCCGAGAATACCTATTGCATCCACCTGTGTTGAGGCCGTCGCAGCCGAGCAAGCCTCTGATTCTATACTTAGCCATAGAAGACAGCTCTGTAGGTGCCATGATGGCCCAAGAGGACGAATTCGGGATAGAGTTTGCCATTTACTATCTCAGCAAGAAGTTCTTGGAGTACGAAATCAAGTATGCCGAGGTAGAAAAGATTTGTCTTGCTGTTATCTGGGCTTCAAAGAAGTTAAGGCATTATTTCCACTCATATAAGGTGCATGCAGTAGCAAAACATAATCCTTTGAGGTATTTACAGGAAGCGCCATCCTTGCTAGGAAAGATGGGCAGATGGTTATTGTTGTTGCAGGAATTTGAAGTGGAATATGTTACCAGGAAAACCATCAAGGGGCGAGCAGTAGCTGAGTTCCTGGTCGATCACCCGATTCAAGGAGACACCTACGAATTCAATTTCCCAGATGAGGATATAGCGGCTATTGCAATCCAGGGATGGCAATTGCATTTTGATGGGGCCGTGAACAACAAAGGGGCAGGATTAGGAGTTATCTTGACGACCCCGGAAAATAAAAAGCTCCCTTTAGCCAAAAAACTAAGGTTTAAAGCTACCAATAATGAGGCTGAATACGAAGCATGTATTTTTGGATTGGAAGCTTTGTTAGCCTTAGGGGCGAAGACTGTTGAGGTGTTCGGGGACTCTTCCCTCGTAATCAACCAGATCCGAGGTGAATGGGCAGTTAAAGAAGAAAGGTTGATGCCCTATATCCAGCACTTGAAAGGTCTAAGTAGCCAATTTGAGTTATGCACGTTTCATTTCATTCCAAGGGAGGAGAATCAATTAGCTGATGCCCTCGCTACTTTGGTGTCAATGTGGGACAATCCGGAAAGAGTGGTTATGAGACCCGTATTGATTTCCAGCTCAGATAGGCCCAGTTTCCAGTCCCAGTCAGTAACGGAAGTCGATGTAGAAGATGGGAAGCCATGATATCACGATATTATGAATTATCTAGAGAACACTGTTTTTCCAGAAGAGGCTACGGAGAAGGACCAGAGGTTAATTCGCAAACTGTCCACACAGTTTATATGCATAGATGGGGTGCTATACAAAAGGCAGGCCGATGGCATTCAATTGAGATGTTTAAATGAGAAAGAAGCCCCGAGGGTGATGGAGGAAACTCACGCAGGTGTGTGTGGACCCCACATGAATGGTTTGACACTGGCCAAGAAAATCATGAGATAAGGGTTTTACTGGCTCACAATGGATAATGATTGTTCGAAATATGTGAAATAGTGCCAGCTGTGTCAGCAGTATTCAGACTTAAGGCACTTACCTGTCTCAGAATTGCATAACCTAACGTCGCCTTGGCCGTTCGCCGCCTGGGGTATGGATATCATCGGGGAAATCCGGTCCACAGCCTCCAATGGACATAGATACATCATAGTCGCCATTGATTACTTTACTAAGTGGGTAGAGGCAGAATCTTTCAAGAAGATTAACGCGAGGGACATGGCCAAGTTTATTGAGAAGAATCTGATCTGTAGATATGGCCTTCCACACCATGTGGTATCAGATAATGGGGTACAATTTATGGGAGAAACCAGGAAGCTATTGGAGAAATATGGGATTGAACACCACAAGTCTTCTCTATATCGCCCACAGGCCAACGGAGCTGTGGAGGCTGCTAATAAGAACATTAAGAAAATATTGGCCAAAATGGTCCAAACCTACAAAGATTGGGCGAAGAAGCTACTTTTCGCACTCTGGGGCTATCGGACAACAATGAGAACATCTACAGGAGCTACGCCATATTCCCTGGTGTACGGGACAGAGGCGGTGCTGCCAGTTGAGATAGAGCTCAGGTCGTTAAGAGTAGTCATGGAAGCTCAGATCCCCGAGACTGAATGGGCACAACAAAGGCTGCAACATTTAAGCTTACTGGATGGGAACAGATTAAAAGCCTACTACCATAACCAAATCTATCAGAAGAGGCTAGCTCGAACCTTCGGAAAGAAAGTCAAGAAACATCCTTTGAAGGAGGGAGACTTGGTATTTAAGCAGATGAGACCGGAAGCACCAGACATTCGGGGAAAATTCAGACCTACCTGGGAAGGGCCCTTTATTCTCAAGAAGCTACTGTCAAAGGGAGTCACAATTTTATCAGATAGCGACGGCAATGAATTCAAGGAACCGGTGAATATAGACAGACTCAAAAGGTTCCATGGCTAAAGACAATAAGAGAAAAAGAAGAGAATAAAATGCCCCACGGGTCGAAAACTGAAAAAAGGTGGCCTTGCTAAAATTGGGCGCCTTGACAGGGTGAAAACCAAAAAAAGGCATCATGTGCAAAAGTTAAAGGCATGAGAGAAAATGTCCAATCGAGAAAATCTGAGAGGGCCGATTGGTAACAGGAGTTCTGATGCTTGCAAAATTCGGTTTCATGTATTAATATGGTTTGCATAGTTGAATTCATAGCAAATACTGATCATGTATATAGAAGTTTTATGGAAATCTACACAATTTTGTGAAATAAAATGTGAATTGTTCTTTTTATTTTCATTATTTTTTAGTTCTGTTTCGAAAAGAAATAACATTTAAAAGATATACATATTTAATTTAAGCTAAGCACTACCGCTACTCTCGCCAGCCAGGTACTTAAGCCCTCGGGTCCTATTATCAAAAGCTGGACTAATAACCCATCGCTTGTACTCGCTGGTGGAAACCGCGGAATGAGCTCCAAATCGGGGTATAACTGTCTTCACAGGAAGTCGGCTCCACAGCTCATGATAGCGGGAGGCGAAGGCCACGGAAAAGGTTCCTCCCCAAAAAGACAGTGGGACTCTCACCACGTCTTGGGTCATCCCAAACTGACGAGCGCACCGAGCCGTGATATAGAAGGTGGCCTGACGAAGCCCACAGAGGGGAACACACCCCGAAGACCAGTCAATGACTGCATGGGGCAGAGGAAGCCAAGCAGCCATAAAGCGGATGTCGTCGTCTGATATCTCGCCAAATCTCGTGATCCCCACATCAGGAGATGAAAGTGTATACAGTCGTTGGCGCGGGAGAAAGTGCCTCGGCGAGTACTGCACGATGACTCGGGGAGGTGGCTCCGATAACATCTTCAGCTTCTCTTGCAGCCAGATCCAAAAAGAAAAAAAAAGAAAAAAAGAAGAAAAAATAAATAAAAAGCCGCTGGGGTAAGTAGGATTTGCTTCAGGCAAAAATTAGGCAAAGGGTTGTGTGAAAACCTGAAAGGGCGCACTTCCCGCTAAGAAAAGCTAGTGCGAAAATCCACAAGGGACGCACTACCTTTAAAACAATGACATACCTGAAGTAAGAGAGGACTTCCAGCGAATGTGGAAGAAGATCTAGAGCGGATCGAATCCAGGCCCAGGATAGTCTCAGCCAGAATGAAGAGAAAGGGGGTCAGCCCCTGGTGAAAGCCATCCAGGATTCCAAATAAACAGGGATCACCAGCCAAATCCTCCGAGCTCACAGCCAGAAATCTCACCATGCAAAATAAGAAAATAATGCTTGCTTGGTAGGTTGGGACATCAGAGAATCTGTCCAGCGCCTCAATCAGCGGTTCCATAGAAAATGTAGAGCCCTGGGGGACCAATCGAGCAGCTTTGGAAGGAGGTAAGCCCAAAGAAAGGGCGATGTCTTGGGACTGGACTAGGTCGTACAAGGGAATGCAAGGGTGAGTATTGATAGGATACTGTGCTTCGGCAATGGCAGCCAGCTCTTCAGGCAGGGGGCAAAGTTCCTGGTAGGTGAATTTAAAAATGTGAAATCGAGGGTTCCAGAAATGGGTTGCAGCTAACAGGAGGTTGTGGTCTATTTTAACCCGGCGTAGAAATTTTAGGCCAGACAGAGGGGTGAGCGTATTATTTTCCCAACTATGGGAATCATCTAGAATTTGGTACATCTTTTGAGTAAAAGCAGAAGACATTTTTGCCAAGCCTAAAATTAAAAATAATGGATGAGAAACAGAAGAGGTTGAAAAGCTCAGAAAAATCTTGAAATATGTAGAAAAACTCCACAAATGGCCTACCCGTGTCTCAGAATGGGCGGCTTACCCGTCGGTCGATGTCCACATGTCAATATGCATGCATCATCATGACGTCATCACGCGCATTTAATTTTACATTAAAAGCGGGATTCAGAACGACAGACGGTCAAGTCGTCGGTCGCTCCTGGAGGCGGACAGCCCGTCGGTCACGAAATCTATATATGCGACCAGTGGCCGACGGGAAAACAGTTTTTTCTGTTCTCCTCTTCCCATAACCGACGCCTTTGACGGTTTTTTGTCGTTTTCTTCTCCTTTTCTTCACTTTTTTGCATTTTTAGCGCGTTTTTGTGATTCTTGTATTATTATGCATCAACCGGGACCTGTTTTTCTACATTTTCAGCCTTCTTCTTCAATTTTCTACAATTACAGGTTAGTAAATAATTTTTCTTTTCTTTAAGTAAGTTAAATTTTAGTGCTTTCTCTATTTTCCTTCTTTATCTCTAATTTTATTTTTTCCTAGTAATATTAGTATAAGCTAGTGCTAAAATGCTACCCTTTAACCTAATGAATATTTATTGTTTTACACGAATTTTTAGCTTTCCTATTTTTACTATATTTAGTTTATTTAGTTTGATTAACCATTTACTTTTTAAATTAGACTGAAGTAGTGCCTTAGGTGATTGGTGCATATTTAGAATAAGATTTGTGGCCTATATGTGTGATTCCAAAAATTCAAATATTGTGATTGTTAGGGCTTGAAGCCTGTTTTTATCATTGTTTTATGCAGGAAGTGGGGCACACCCTTGCCGGGGTGCTGCCCATTTTGTTATTGTTACTTTTACATTTATTGCACTATATTATCAATTTATACATGCTTGATTGTTAAGGCCTAAGGCCTGTTCCTAGTTGTGAAAAATTTCTTGTTTTTACGCATGAGTGGGGGACACACCCTTGTCGGGGTGCTGCCCAAATTTTTATTTGTACTTTATTTGGTTCTTTTAATTGCCGATAATTTCCTTTGTTTTTTGAGATACAAAGTTTATCCCGTATTTTCCTTCTAACCCCTTAAACACATCTCTACTGAGATATTATCGTTTTTTTATCATTTACTTTTACTAAATTGTCTATTGTTTTACAGGATGCCGCCACGCAGACGCGTCCCTCACGGACAGGATGAGCCTCAGGCTCCCGCATGGATGACTCCGGAGGCTCGGCGGAGATATGTAGTTTTGGCTCGGGTAGAGTTCTGGGCTAGCCGTTTTGTTTCCAGACCATTCCTAGAGGCTCTGGGGATGGCAGATGAGGTAGATATTCTAGTTGCAGGAGCATGCTGGACCGAGTTTATGGCGCCAGCATTCCCCACATATCCCGAGGCAGTGCGATAGGTATTGGCCACTTTCCACTACGGGGGGTTCCAGAGATCTGATACAGAGCCTAGGGTAGTCCAGTTTTGGTTTGATGGTCATCATTTCAGCATCACGCGGCAGAGGTTTGCGCAGGCCATGGGTTTGCCGCACGGTCAGGATGTTATGGTACCTCAGAGGGCAGTTAGGCGAGACCATTGGGCTGCTATTGCTCTGCCCGGAGTGCCGTATGACCATGATACGGCGAAGAGCACAGTCTTGATATCGCAGGCACTTTGGAATTTGCACAGGTGCTTTCCAGTTAGTATCTTGGACGAGCTAGCAACCCGAGGTCGCTTAATGCGGCCGAGATTTGGGGCCTTTGGGCTATGATGATGGGTCGGCGCTTCAACATTGGTCATGAGATACTGGCCAACATGGCCAGAGTCTCCAGGGGGACAGCCCCATCGGTGATAGTTGGAGGGGTCATCACTCGCTTGCTGTTAGGATTGGGGGTGGCTCCGGATAGGCTTCAGGGCGCTTTAGATGAGAGCATTTATGTGGATGCCCCTGCCGCAGTACAGATGGGGATGGTGCTATAGATCCCAGGACAGGCCGAGGCTTTCAGGCTCCTTACGATACATGAGACATGGCGGGCCTTTGATCTTCCATCCTTAGCCCCGGCTCAGGAGCAGCCTCAGGGGGAGGTACCAGTACCACCGCATCCTGAGGAGTAGCCACAGCATCAGGAGGACCAGCCTCCTCAGTTTGAGCAGTATCAGGAGGGCCAGCCTCCACAGCCACAGCATCAGGAGGTCCAGCCTCCCCAGTGTGAGGCTCCTCAGGAGGGCCAGCCTCCACACCCGCAACAGTATGAGGAGCAGTTTAGGACTCCTTCTGACATGGGGATGGAGTTCACCATGGAGGAGTTGTTTGGTGCACAGCCGACATCGGGGGCACAGCCGACATCGGGGGCACAGAGTCTTCCTCCTTCCCCGGCTTCGAGGACTCAGAGGACTTCTCTCCGGCGTTCACCTAGATTTCACCCCTACTTCAGAGGAGACCCGGGGGCATCCACATCCATAGCACTACCTCCAGGACAGTCATCATAGCCAGCTCCACCTCCAGTAGCGCCGCAGCCAGACATCTCCGAGCTTGTAGTCTCTGTGCTTGCAGTTTTCGAGCACAGACAGGAGGAGAGGGATAGGATGCTCCTTATTCGGATTGAGGAGAGAGACAAGGTCCTGACAGAGAGGCTGGAGCAGCAGCAGGGACTGATCCAGGAGCAGGCTAGGGCCATTGACCAGCTGAGGTAGGAGCATGCAGGGCTCCTTAGGCAGATGGCGGAGTAGTAAGAGAGGATGGTGGGCCACCTGAGATAGGAGGTGAGGGCCTCCCAGGACGAGGCAGCTCAGGGGGTAGACATGACCCTCCAGATGATTCAGGAGTCGATGGATGCCCTCCGCTCGACAGTGCAGGCGATAGATGGGGCTGTCCACCCTATGACTCAGTACGTTCGGGATTTTCGTGAGCAGACTGAGCAGAGATTGGAGAGTATGAGTACTGCTTCTTCAGATCAGACTCGCCAGCTGAGCAGGGCCTTCAGAGAGTTAGGAGGGATGATCATGAACACCTTACGCTTCATGACGCAATGTGCCCAGCCCTTCTTTGATGGGTATGCCCAGGTGTAGTTCCAGCAGCAGGGTCTAGGGAGACCGCAGCCATCGTCCGTGCCAGTGGCGATTGCCCCCAGGCTTGAGCCGATGGTGGATATATGGGCATCTCAGCGCCCAGGAGTGGCGAGTCCTTCTACTTCAGGAGCTGGACCCTCTGCCTCCAGGCCTCAGCCTAGGCCTCGACCACCGACCCAGCCGCAGCCACCGCTCCGCCTCAGTCGCCACCTCAGCCCATCCACAGATCTGACGACGAGGACCCTTATGAGGAGATTGGAGATTATCCACCTTTCTAGCCATTCAGGGAGTGTGGATGACAATTTGTTATAGTTGTCTATTTGTTTTTTTTTTATTGTATTTTCTTATTGTTGTATATATCTTGTACAAAATTACTTTATAGTGAAAGTTGTATGTATATTCATTTTTCCTTATCCTTGCATGCTATGCTTACATTAATAACAATTGGGTGTGCACCTTTATTTACAACAAAATAAAATATTTATAATCATAAAATCAGGAAGATGATAACAAAACTATGAATAATGTTACAACTTGTTTATAAACCTTGTAAACAAGAACAGTTCACATAGGAGTAATAAGAAATTCTTTGGTACACAGGAACTCTTCACAGCCGGGGTCGCAGTTAAATAGCGCTGCTCTCCACCTTGCAGATCGTATAGGGATTAGCAAGGAACTCTTCACAGCCGGGGTTGCAGTTAAATAGCGCTGCTCTCCACCTTGCAGATCTTCTAGGGATTAGCAAGGAACTCTTCACAGCCGGGGTCGCAGTTAAATAGCGCTGCTCTCCACCTTGCAGATCGTATAGGGATTAGCAAGGAACTCTTCACAGCCGGGCTTGCAGTCAAATAGCGTTGCTCTCCACCTTGCAGATCGTATAGGGATTAGCAAGGAACTCTTCACAGCCGGGGTTGCAGTCAGATAGCGCTGCTCTCCACCTTGCAGATCGTATAGGGATTAGCAAGGAACTCTTCACAGCCGGGGTTGCAGTCAGATAGCGCTGCTCTCCACCTTGCAGATCGTATAAGGATTAGCAAGGAACTCTTCACAGTCGGGGTTGCAGTCAGATAGCGCTGCTCTCCACCTTGCAGATCGTATAGGAATTAGCAAGGAACTCTTCACAGCTGGGGTTGCAGTCAGATAGCGCTGCTCTCCACCTTGCAGATCGTATAGGGGTTGGAAAGGAACTCTTCACAGCCGGGGTTGCAGTCAAATAACACTGCTCTACACCTTGCAGATCGTATAGGGATTAGCAGGGAATTTGCACTTTCGCCTTACTAGTCAAAACGAAACTAGTAGGGACATATTCATTGAATACATCCACCGCTGAGCGGACTGAGACGAGGTCTGCCCAACAAATAGCGCAAAAGGAAAGGATCGCCCGGGTACACTTTTCTTCCTTTCTCTCTCTGAATTTTGGCTCACCTAGGCACTTGTGCACTAGCCTTCCCAAAATTGGGGGCAACAATTGTAAGCATCGTGTCCCGGGGTGGTCCAGATCGGAGATTACCCAATGAAAAAGTCGATACCTGGTCCCGAATAAGTGGATGGAACTCAAAAATTTTGATCCTCTGGGCTTACGAGAAGTAAAAGGTTTTATAAGAAAAGAGAATTTGGAAAATTGGGAGTTTTTAACTTGAAATTTGAGTTTTTGCTCCACGGCCGGTCTACCCGTCGGTCGTTGAGATCACCGCCTCCCTCAGGGATGGACAACCCATCGGTAGCTCATAGACCCGTCGGTCATTGAGGCGGCCACCGCTTTTACTCGGGAACACATGTCCCGTCGGTCAGCAGAGACAAATACGTGTCCCGTCGGTGACTCACGGACGCCCGTCTATGAGTCTAAGCCTGCCCGTCGGTCATGCCTATAAATAGTAAATCTTTTCATTTGGAAAGGGTTCGAATTTTCTTGGAAAAAAAGTCACAAAAGGCAAGCCAAAAGGGCAAATCTTCCTCTTCTCAAGTTTCTTTATCTCTATTTTGACTAAATTCCCATATTTTCCTACTTTTTCTGGTTTTTTGTTTCACTTTTAAGTGAATCTATTTTACTTGGAGAAAGCTAAATCCATCAGTTTTCATCCATTTCGTGGATTCAAATATTTCAAAAATTCAGTAAAAATCAAGGAAAATATAGTCATTTTTCGTTCTTCGTTTTTGCTTTCTTCTTGTGAGACGCGCAAGGTTTGAATCAACCAAAGTTTCACTCCAAAAAGGTACAATTTGAGGGTAAATATTCTGGACGCTTTCTTTATTAATCCATCACGTTCATTTAAACATTTACTGTATTTATTTACCTTTGACTTAGTTTTTATTTGCCTTTACTTTGTTTAAAAGTTGTTTATTTAAAAAGAGAAAAGGAAAAGAAGTTTTTGACTTTTATTTGGAAACCAGAGGCAACCGACGGGCGGTAGTACGCCCGTCTGTCGCTCGAGCGGCGGGCAATAACGCCGTCTATCATTCGAGTGACGGCGTGTTAAGCCTATTGTCCGTCGGTCACATAAGGGACGGCCGTTGGTCGGTCCGCTAAGCCCGTCTCTCACCTCAGTTCCCCTTTTTTCCTTTTTTCTTTTATTATTTCTTCCTCTATTAAATTCTTATTTTATTGTCAAGGAAAACGTTTTTTTTAACTTTCGCTTCAACATTTTCCTTTTTATGTGTTTTATTTATACATTTATTTATTCATTTTACACTCTATTTATATGTGCTTTGCCTTAATTTGTAAATATTAATATTTCTTTTATTTCGTGAGTATTGTATTTCCCTATTCCTGGATGGATTGAGCTATGGAGAAAAGCCATCACGCCATCATAGAAAGCCTACCTTTGGTTTAGTTTTCCTATCCCTTTCATTCATCTATTACTTTTCCTTATCCCTTGTTTTATTTATTTATTTATGTAATTTTGTTATTTTATTTCCGCGTAAATTTAAAACCGGACATTTGTTTTATATTAATTAAAATTGGAATTACTTCATAAAATTAAAGGACCCAATGTCCTGTTTTAGCCCATAAAAATTAATTTTTTTTAATAAATGCATGTGAGGGCCAAAGCCCTCAAAATAATTGAATTTCCCGTCTTTTTGTATGTATATATATATATTGTGCCTTTAAAATGGGAGTTGTATTCCGTTCCTAGTTTTATTGTAATTTAATTTCGAACGTTTATTTCATATATTTTATGTATGTATATTTACCGCTTTTAATGTGATTACTTGTGCTTTTAAAATTTGCATCGTGTGGAGAGAGAAAGCGAACTAATAAACTCACAACTTAAATGTAAAGTTAAATCAAGGTAGAAATAGATGAGAAGTCCCGAACCCAGCTCTGGTTTTTGGGCTTAACGAGGCGAGAAGTCTATCCGATCACTCATTGGAACCTCCAAGACACCTCTTGTGTCCCATCAAAAGGCTGAAAAATAATCCTAGGCTCCATAGGGTTAGAGGGTCATTCCTAATATTCTATTGGGGTGATTGCCTCCGAGATCACTTTGGTTTGCCCAAAATGGAAATATGCGCCGTCTTAGGCTCACTGAGGCGAGACGAACTTTCCCAATGTTCTATTGGGTGGCGACTCCATGAAACCTCCTTGTTGCCCAAAATAGACGCACTTGCAATTCGTTGCAAGATGTCAACGGACCTTCAATTTGCCCGATTGCCCTAGAGCAGGGTGGTCAATGGGCGCTCCCGGGGTCCGGCGCGCGTCACATGGGGTACTTTCATCGGTTTTGGTAGTTTAAGTTTCGAAATGGTTTTCGACGGCTAGGATTGGGTGGATGGTTCGTGGGTTAGCCTTTTAGGTCCTTTTCAATAGTTGAGAAGAATGGTAATGTGTATGCATATGTAGATCAACGGGATTTGAACAAAACTTGCCCCCAAATAACATTCCCTTGCCCCCTGATCAATTCTCTCTTTTTTTTTTTCTATTTATTAAATTTTTTCTTTTCTTTTCTTTTAAAATATTTTCTTTTCTTTTCTTCTCTTCTAAATTTTTTTTTTCTTTTCTTTTCTTCTAATTTTTTTTTTGCACCCCAATTTTCTTTCTCTTGGCAAGCTTCGTTCAAGTCATGAAGTTACACGTACGTGCACTTTTCATCTTAACCACTGGGACCGTTGTGGTTCAATCTAGTCAGGCATTGGGTTTTAGCAAGAAACTTGGCTATAAGGGTTCGAGATGGTCAAGGGTCAATCATAATCGATTTTGAGGGTGCACATTTCAAATGGCTGAGAGGAAAGGGCTCACGTTGTTTGGTTCTGATGAGTTGTATTTTCCTCGTGAAGGTCTTGAGTTTTACTTGTCTAACTCCTGATGTAGCTCTTGATATTTGATTTTATTTGACAGCACCATATGCATCCCAGATGTTAGGGGGTGCAAAAGGATGGTTTTTAAAATTTGGCTCATCGTCATGTCGGCACGAGGAGATAGCATGGTCTCAAGAACGTCCTTGTCAATTTTCAGCACGTCACACCAGGTCCAGGCATAGGCTTTTTTTTTCTATCTCTCAAAATTATCCTCTCCTCAAGAGTTATATCAGATGCTATCAAGATTTTGTTTGGATTCCCTAAAGTTCCGAGACTAGATGGAGTCGTATTAATTAGGTTAATGTCAAAATGAATGGATGCATCGTGATTATAAGAAATGAAATCATTAAAAATATCATACAAATAAGTAAAAATTATTCGTTGAAATAATTAATTATCATAAGGAGTTCTTGCATTAAAAGGAAATAAAGCATTAAAAAAACATAGTTTTCTTTGCCGTTTGCTAGAATCGATCAAATACCTGGTCGAGGAACTACATTGTAGTTCATCTTCTTCTTCTTCTCTCTCTTTTCAGGGTCTGTAATGTACTTGCTATCAATGTGGTCTTGAACACGACACCTCAAGGTCTTGCAATCATCTGTGGTATGCCCGGTGTGCTGGTGAAAAGCACAATACTGATCTGCCTTGTGATCGGGATGTCCTTGGTCTCCGATGGGCCTAGCTGGCAATAGCTGCAATATTCCCCCCTCCATTAGCTTCTCGAAAACCCATGACAAAGGTTTGCCCAGATCAGAATAGTGCCTTTGAGCTATTTCAGCCATTGGTACTTTCCCTATCCTTCTTGTACCGCTGCTACCAACTCCTTGACTTGCAGGGCTAGTGATAATCTTATTGAGGGGTGCCCGGGTAGTTGCCATGAATTGAGCTTGAAGAACTAGCGCCATGGCATCCATCCTTTCCTTAATTGTGGCCAATAACCTCTTTTCAAGCTCCTCAAACCTTCTATCCATCTCTTGGGTCATTAAGGCATGAGCCTCTTCCATAATAGGCAATTCAATTTGTTCAACAGCAGAGGTCACAGGCGGTTGCCTTTGGTGCCATCTGGGCAGTGTTATTTTCCATCAGGGCAGATATCCTCCTTTTAAAATCCTCTAATTTTTAGGCAAGGTCTTGGGTAGTCAAAGCTCCGATCTCCATCAAAGATGATGCACTAGTCATTGAAAGTGACTCAAAATCCCAAACAGGCACTAATTCTAGCAATCCAAAGGGTGAGTCTGTCCTCACTAGTCGATCGTCAGAACTTTTAGTCCACTTGGATGAATCTATGGTGGCTGCAAGACTCAGATTGTTAGAATGATGCATGAAGGACATGTATAATGCATGATCGTGCCATGCAAATAGTCTTTGATGAGTGCAAAATCAATGAATTACCACAATACAATGGATGCCTGGAAGAAATCACACGCAGGATGATATGCACACGTGAAAAAATAATATGCAGATGAAAAGATATATACACGTATAGCATGAGAGAAAATATATTATTATTTATATATACATGTATTTATTTTATCGACATGTATGAAAGACATGCGATGTATGAGCATGCCGTGCAGTATCCACAACCACATGCAAGCAGACAGATCCTTCCGACCTTATTTCTCCCACACACGAGGTCGAGTAGTCCCTTCCTAGGTGGGCTTAGTCCATGGGTCAACAGGGGACCCAATGAACACGCATGGTGCACAGCGAAAAATCGGCAGCATAACACTTTTAAGCTAATAAACATACGTATGAGTTTTGGCCATTACGTATTCGGACATTTCAATCTCATTAAGATGGGCCCACCGGGGCATGAAAGCCTTTGATAAAAGACCACTTAATTTGGTTAATTTTGTCTAATACGTGATGACCCATATCACAAGCATTGTATTAAGGAGCATGCTACCTAGGGGACGTTTCTACTTGCCATTACATGGGCTTTGGTCAAGGTGATGAGATTTTAGAGCTACCCAAGCATGGTCCCTGCCAACGGGTCTAGCTCATCACGAGCGTAGCGATAAATTAGGTCTCCATTTGATATACCAAAAGGTACAAGGCTTGGGCTGGTGATTATCCCTAACACTTCCCTACAATGAGTGAAAGTAGGATCGTGCTTTAGGAACGCACCGAGGTAAGAAGGGACCAACTAGCGTAATTCTAAGACTCTAAGATGCAATGCAAATTTTCGAAAAGAGATATAATTTTAAGTTTTAAAAACCTAATTATGCATTTTAACCAAAGCACTTTCGGAGCAAAGTCTCAAACACAAAGTTCCCCAGCGGAGTCGCCACTGTGACGCGCGCCGGAAGTACCCAGCAAGGGCCCTCACTTTGAATCCGCCTTCAAGATTTGAGGTATTGGTTTGCGTCTTTTGATCATGGGCGCCATGAGACATCATCGGTGCATTCCTCCCAATAAAACATTAGGGAGAATAACCTAGTCTAATGACACCTAAAGGCACCTTTGAGGCATTTGGGGTCGCCACCCAATTTGCAAGAAATTGGGAAAAAGTCTCTCACCTCTAACGGTCTAAACCAGAGATTCGGTGTTCGGAACTTCCCTCTTATTTATGCTTTGATTAATTATAAATGAGTTTTTAATCTCTCAAAATTATATCTCTCATCTCACGCGATCAATGCATTTGAATTTAAAGAGCGCATTTCAAGCATAAAAAAACAGTAAAAGAAAGCGATAAATAAAGCGAGCACGCAATTACAAGAGAAATAGGGGCAGAGTACAACCCCATTGAAAGGAATTGAAGATATAAATGGGACGGATTACAATCCCCAAAAATAAATAAAGTTGCCCCAAAATTAATTTCAAGGGCCCAAAAAGAAATGAATGTAAAATTAAAACAATCAAACAAAATCAATAGTAAATAAAGACATACATAAATCGGGGCATTATTTTAGGAACATTGGTTCCTTCGCACTTGTTCGAATTTTAGGAGCATTAATTGCTTCGCGTTTATTTGAAGAGGGATCGAATGGTCGTTTTGATTGTTTGAATTGGAAAACCGGGATGAGTGATCCCATTTTCGGAAAAAAGTTGACTCTTCATTTTATTTGTAATGTTTTTATTGTTAGGCTAAAACAAAGGACATTGGTCCCAATTTTATTAGTGAAAAAACTCAATTTATCTTATACGTGCATAAATAAAATAATTATTTACAAATAATCACGACATGAAGAGAGGGATTGGAAAGATCTCACCCAAACCGGAGAGTACGTCCACGCGTTGCGACCCATCCGGGGAGTCGCGGGGCACTCACATAGCCCGGCTCAAATTAAATCTCATACAAAAATTAACATCCAAGATATTAGTAACGGTTCTAAAGATTAATCGAGTAAAGACAAAATAATAAAAACAAAAAAATTATAGTGATGGTAACAACAAATAATCATGGCATGATAACAACAATAAAATAATAGTAATAATAATAATAATAATAATGATGATGATGATAATAATAATAATAATAATAATAATAATAATAACAATAATAATAATAAGATAGTAATAATGAAAATAATGATAATAATAATGACGATAATAATGACAATAATAACGAGATAATAACAATAACCATGATAATAATAATAGTAATAATAATAAGAATAGCAAACAATACAATAATGATAATAATAGTGAATAACAGCAATAATAATAAATAATAGCAATAACAATGATAATAGTAGTGAATGAACATAAAAATCAAATTAAAGCAAGCAAACAATATATTATTAGTGATGTTAACACATTAAAATGCTAAAAATAAATAATAGACGTGATGATAATAGCAAGAAATAATATTAACAACAATAAATAATGTACAAAAAATAAATAAGAACAAGTCCAAGAATGTTTACCCTCAGAATTTTTACATCGGAGAAACGGTGTCTCGATTTATTTTCCTTGTCGAATTTGTGGTGATGAATTTTTGAAAAAAGTGTAGAAATTGATATTTCAAAATAAATTAAGAGAATTTTTTTGATAGAAAATATTTTTTTTGTGGATGATTGAGCAAAGGAAATTAATTTTCCAAGCTCAAATCACCCAAGAAAATAGATTATATTTTTTGAAGAAAAATAAATAGATTAAAACTTGAGGAAAGGAAAAAAGGAACTTAAGAATATTTTTGAAGAACAAAATGGAAAAAGAAACCAGTTGCTGGAGAGGAAAAAACCTAGAGAGAAAGTTAAGAAAAATCCTTTGAATAAAAGTAGTCGTCCTCTTGAAAATGAGGGTGAAAAACCCTCTTAATTTTCTGTGTTGGCCAAAAATAGGAAGGGACAAAATAGTTTTAATTTTTAGTTAATCAAAAATAGCATGAAAAGGTGAAAAAAACTGAAGAAAACGGACTAGAAAACAGACTGAAAACACATGAAAACGACGCGTCAAACGAAGCTGGGCACGCATGCCCGCGTGGAGAGAGGGTTGCGCGCGCCAGGTGCACGTGTTGCCCCTGGCACCGCGCGGGCGACACAGCTGCGCGCGCAGAGGCCCCTGCGTGCTGCCGCAGGTGGCACTCGCGACCCCCCTATTTTTTTTTAATAAAAGCCTTAAATACACAAAATTAATATTTTCCACCCTATTTTATTTTTTAATATCTAAAATATATATATATTTAATTATTTTTCTAAAAAAACACAATTTTGACAGGGAAGCGATCGATTCTCACTTTTCTTGCCGAAAAGCGATCTTTTGTTTTCATTATCGGGTAATTCTGATCTTGGACTGTCTCGAGACCCGGTGTCTACACGCTAACAATCATCTATTTCAACAAATGTTTAATTAACATCTAATTACAACAATTATCCTAGCAACGATAACATTCCACATTCAAAACACTAATAATAATACATTACCAACAAATAACATTCATTGTATTATTCAATACTAATAAAATATCTAATTAACATAAATATTTTAAATTAATTCTAACAACAATTAACACTAATCAAAAATTTATATTTTTTTTAAACAATATTTAATATTTAACAATGCCTAACTAACATAAATAAATTAATAATAATAATAATATTAACTTAATTTAATAATAATAATAACTTAATTAATTTAACAGAAAAAAGGAGCAGATCGGCGTACCTGACGCCGGAGGAGAGGAGGAGGTGGATCGGCGTACCGGACGACGGCGGAGAGGAAGGTGGCACGCTGAGGGAGGGAAATAAGGGGAAGATCGGAGCAGGAAGAGGGAAGGAAGGGGAAAGAGGAGGAGGAGGGGAGGGGACCGGCGATCGGAGGGGAGGGGCGGACCGGCAGCAGGGGGGCGGTGGTCGGCAGCGTGAGGGCAGGGGGGCAGAAACCGGAGGGGAGAGGGAGGAGAGAGAGAGGGGATCGGCGGGGGGGGGGGGGGGGGGGGGGGGGGGAATAAACAGATTTTTATCTTACTTTTAGTGACGGAATATTTACTCCGTCGCTAAAATTACCGACAGATAATTCATTCCGTCGCTAATTTTAGCAACGGGATATACCTCTGTCGCTAATTAGAAAATTATTAGCGACTGATTAAAAAAATCCGTCGCTAAATAAAATATAATTATTTTATTTTTCCTTTGGCGACGGTACTAATTTTTCGTCGCTATTTTTAGCGACGGTATTAATTAACCGTCGCTAATTACTGTCGTAGAATGTGGTGGGAAAACTTGGCGCTATTTTTAGCGACGGATTTTGTTTTCGTCGCCAATTAGCGGCGAATAATAGGCTCCGCCGGCATTTAGCGACAAAAATCGTTCCGTCGCTATATTTCCATCGGTATTTAATGCTTTTCTTATAGTGTCTTGCTATACCCTCACCCCTATGCACGTCCACATTCCCCTTTTATTATTATTATTATTATTATTATTATTATTATGAATAGATTTGCTTGTTTGGTCATGCTATGGTTACTCTTCCTATTATTATCATTATTAATATGTTTAGGTTTGCTGTCAATTTGATGACCATTATTATTATTATTATTATTATTATTATGTTACTATTATTACCATGTTATTATTATTATTACTATGATATATTATTGTCATTACTATTATTTTATTTATTCATTATAAGTATTATTTCATGCTTATCTTATTCTATTATTATTATTATGATTTTTGTTTGTATTATTGTTATTGTGATTATTGTTATTATTATTATTTTTGTTGTGTTGTAATATTATTATTATTATTGTTATTATTATTATTATCATCATCATCATCATCGTTGTTATTTCATTATTGTTATTGCCATTATTTTGCCATTGTTTTTTTTTAATTATTATTATTCCTAGGCCTTTGTATGATCCCCTTTTTATTTACTTTGCATGTAAATCGTTTGTATAGTAAATTAATATGTCCTATATTTATTTTGTCATTATTTGATTAATTTTTAGAATTATTACTAATATCTTTTAATGTTATTTTTTGTTTGGGGATTTAAATGTGAATTTCCTTATTTGAGCGTTCCCGTTACTATGTGGAGGGGTCAGGACGCGCAGGGGACTACACTGTTTAGGTGAGATCTTTCCTACCCCCATTTTTGTGCTATATTTGTCTGTAAAAAATAGTTTTTATTTCTTGCACATGTGCGGTAAAAAATCACAAAAATATTTTAAAATTAAATCAAAATTTTTATTAATAAAATTGGGACCAATGTCCCTCATTTTAGCCAAGGAATGTAAAACGTCATAATAAAATGAAGAGTTGAATTTTCTCCAAAATGGGATCACTCGTCCCGATTTTTCAAGCCAACAATTGAATAACTTTTCGATCCCTTTTTAAGTGAACGTGAAGTAACTAATGTTTCTAAACCAAACAAATGCCCTGATTTATGTATGTCTTTTTTATATTTGATTTTTGTTGCTTGTTTTAAATTTATGTTCATGTATTTTTGAGCTCTTGTGATTAATTATTTTTGAGGCAATATTATTTATCTTTTATTTGGGATTGTATTCCGTCCCAACTTTCATTTTAGCTTTCTTTCATTTGGGATTGTATTCCGCCCCAATTCTTCTTGTAATTGTGTGTTGGGCGTGTTTACCGCCTTATTTTATCGCTTCTTTTATAGCTTTCATTTATTGCTTTTGAATGCTTGCGATGCGCTTTTTATTAAATGCATTAATCGTGTGAGATAAGAGGTAGAATTTTAAGAAATTAAAAACTCATTTATAATTAACCAAAATATAAATAAGAGTGAAGTTTCGAACATCATCTCTGGTTTAAACCAATAGAGATTAGAGACCTTTCCCAATTTCTCGTAAATTCGGTGGCGACTCCAAAATACCTCAAAGGTGCCTAAAGGCACCGTGAGGCTAGATAATTCTTTCTAATATTCTATTGGGAAAGAGGCATCCAAAATGTCTAATGGCACCCAAGATCAAAAAGATGCGAACCAATCCCTCGAACCCTAAAAGCGGGTTCAAAGAGGGCCTTTGCTAGGTTCGGTGCACGTCACAGTGCTGACTCCACTGAGGACTGTCGTGACTTTGCTCTGAAAGTATTTTGGTTAAAATATATAATTGAGTTTTTAAAATCTAAAATTCTATATCTTTTCAAAAATTGCATCACATCATTTTAGAGCCTTAGAATTATGCTAGTTGGTCCCTTATTTTACCACGGTACATTCTCGAAACACGATCCTACTTTCACTCATTGTAGAAAAGTATTAAGGATAATCACCAGCCCAAGCCTAGTACCTTTTGGTATATTAAATGGAGACCCGATCGGTTGTCATGCTCGTGATGAGCTAGACCCTTTGGCATAGACCATGCTTGGGTAGCCCTAAAGTAACATTACCCTTGACCAAAGCCTATGTAATGGCAAATAAAAACTTCCACTAGATGACATGTACCATAATACCGTGCTTGCTATTTGGGTCGTCATATATTGAACAAAATCAATCAAATTAAATGGTCTTCCATCAAAGGCTTTCATGCCCCGGTGGGCGCTTCTTAATTTAACTAAATTGTTTAAATACATAACAACCAAACACCCATACGTATGTGCATTAGATAAGAGGTGTTATGCTGCCAGTTTTTTACCGTGCACCATACGTGTCCAATGGGTTTCTCGTTAACACTTGGATAAAGCCCACCTAGGAAAGAGACTATATTTACCTCGTGTGCGGGAGAAATAAGGTTAGAAGGATCTGTCTGCTTGCATGTGTTTGTCTACGCTGCATCAGCACGACCATGCATTGCACTTCAATCATGCATCATCCTAACAGAGGTGTATTCTGCAGCCATTATCGATTTGTCCAGGTGGTTTAGAGGTCCCGACGGTCGGCTAAGGAAGATTTCACTCTTTGGACTGTAAGAGCTAGTGTCAGAACAGAGTTCGGATTCTCTTTCAGAGAGTAGTGAGATATTGTCTTCCGAATCATTAGTAAAAATAATCATGTCTAATCCATTAAGTGGTTATGATGTAACCAGCGTAATGATTGTCGAAGAAGTGGGGAAACAAATGGAAGAGTTTGAGGCTAGAATGATGGCGATGATGGGCAACCTTGCCACTACCCTGACCCCACTTGGTGGGCAACAGGCTGCTGCTCCAAGTAGGGGGCAAGATGAATAAGGGGCTGCTAGAGAGGATCCCCCATTGGCAGTTAATCCACCTGCTGTTGAGCCGAGAGCACCAGCGCCTGTTGAACGTAAAGAAGGCCCTAAATCTGAGATTGACTTATGGGAGGAGCAAGAGGAACAGATGGTGGTAAAGGGGAAGTCGCCCTAGCTGGAGGATGCGGTGTGGAAAAAAATGGTGGAAAGTTTTGAAGCCATGGCAAGGATGTTTATGACAGGAAGAGGAATGAACCCCAAGGACCGGGAGCTGGATAGTGATGATTTAATCCCTCAGAACTTTAATATGCCCGATATTCCCAAGTTTGATGGCACTTCTGACCTTGCTGCGCACATCAAGCAATATTCACTAGTCATGAAGGGAACAACTTTAACATGGAAGCAGAAAATAGAGTACTTTTGTTTGAGCCTCACAAGGGCCGCCATTGACTAGTACCACGGGTTGGACAGAAGGTCCAAAAAAGACTGGGACTTATTGACCGAAGAGTTCCTAAAATAATATGATTGTAGTACCAGGATGGAGGTCACATTAAAGGATTTAGAGCTGCTGCAGCAGAAGGCTGGGGAGTCTTTTCATGAGTACCTCACTCGGTGGAGGAACAGATTTATGGAAATGAAGCGCAAACGTAATACCCCCGATCAAATCCGATTGTTCATTCGGAATGCTAGCCCTTTCCTGAGAGATGGACTAAAGAGGAAAGGGTTGAAGGACTGGGAATCCTTGAAGGACATTGCTATAAAGGCAGAAGGAGAATATATGGCCAGGAGTGCAAACAGTGAGGCTTAGGCCAAGAAGGGCTATACTAATCAAGGGGCAACCAAGTCAGCAAGCTCCAGCAGTGGCAATAGGAGTGGGAAGACGGCTGGGTATCGACAACAGGTGTCAGTCAGAGGTACTTCTCGAATTTGGGTCGGCCTTTGTCATGGGTACTAAAAAGATTGATAAAGGAGGGAAAGCTACAACCCCTGCAACCCAGGCCAGCCAGAACCCAAGGGAAGCCGGGGCATAAAGAGAATGAATATTGTGCCTTCCACCAATATACCGGGCATTTAACGGATAATTGTGTAACGCTGAGACACCAGATTCAGGATCTGATCGATAATAAGCAAATCACGGATCCTGAGCGTAGAGAGGGCAAGAAGAAGTCCAACTATAATGCTATACCACCACCTGTCTTTATGATTGGGTCAAGTCTACCTGAGTGGTATGTCTTGTAGGACTTATACGGTAATGATTATATCGCTATCACCCACCCCGGAACAAGTGAAGGAGGGATTTCTGTAGCAGTGATAGATCATTGATCCGCTAGCGAGAGTGGGGAGGAAGAGAAGGAAGGAAAACAAGAGGGATCTAACCAGGCGTTAAGAGTGGCTGATCTTTCGCGACAGATCAAAGAGACTCATGCCTTAATGACCCAAGAGATGGATAAAAGGTTCGAGGAGCTTGAAAAGAGTTTGTTGGCCACAATTAAGGAAAGGATGGATACCATGGCCCTAGTTCTTCAAGCTCAATTTATGGCAACTACCCTTAACCAGGTTGAGCTAGCCACGGTCAAAAAGGATAATACAACGATGGCTGTAATGT
Organism: Excoecaria cochinchinensis; assembly: GCA_947683425.1. Classification (NCBI taxonomy): domain Eukaryota; kingdom Viridiplantae; phylum Streptophyta; class Magnoliopsida; order Malpighiales; family Euphorbiaceae; genus Excoecaria; species Excoecaria cochinchinensis. The sequence goes on from CANTUQ010000073.1 coordinate 2,037,479, forward strand.
TTCTGTCCACTCTCGAGCCTAGGGGCAAGGCACCACTCGACTCACTAATTGGGCAAGTGGGAAGAGCAAAAGGACAAGATCATTTACAGTTATTGGGCCTCCTCCGTCCCTCAAATACCAAAAGGAAACTAGCTGATCTGGAAAAAGAGATTGTGAAGTCCAAGCTTGCAACTACCCGGACACCTCTCAATGAGACTACTGCTGCCACCGTAAATCTAGGAGTTGGTTACTATGATAATAGTAGTGGTATCCGAAGGATAGGAAAAGTACCAATGGCTGAGACGGCTCAAAGGAACTACTCTAACTTGGGTAAACCTTTGTCTTGGGTCCTGGAAAGGTTGATGAAGAAGGGGATGTTACAGTCAATGCCTCCCAAGCCGGCTAAGACCTAGGGGCAGCCTGGGCATAAGAAAAATGAGTACTGCGCCTACCACCAACACATCGGCCATGTAACGGATAATTGTGCTAGGCTGAGGCATGAGATTCAGGATCTGATCAATAATAACCAGATCACAGATCCTGAATGCCGGTAAGGTAGTCATGGGAGCTCAAATCTCGTAGGTAGCAATGGAAAAAACTTTAGAGCCATCAGGGCCCAACCTTCAGAATGACTCAAAGTTGCTATGCCATGCTGAAAAAGCCCTTGTCTAAGCACCTCGCTCATTTCGTTAGCAAGGGGAAAATATAGCCAATGCCGGCCCAACCTACCAGAAGCCAGGGATGACCCGATCATCGAGCAAATTTGTATTGTGCCTGCCATCAACATAGGGGGCATGAGACTGATGGGTGCCGAATTCTGAGAAGGCAAGTTCTATACTTAATTGATGAGGAGCTGAGAGGTGAGGAGAATGGTTCCCGGGGATGATAATAGACCATCGACTATGGCATCCGTGTTGGCAAGAAAGGAAGATGTTAGCTGTTTAGAAACTCTTTTTTTTTTTGAACTACTTAATGACGATGTTTTAATTCTATTTTTTATAAAGTGAAATGAATGTTTTTGTTTATTTGTGTGATGTTTCTTGTGATTTCACTATGCATAATCATGGCGCATTTATATTTGACATTGATTCAACTAATGTCATTCCATTTAATCTCGAAACTTTGGAGAACCCAAAGAAAATCTTGATAGCATCTGTTATGACTCTTAAAGAGAGATTAAAATTTGAGAGAATGAAAAAAAAAATGAAATAAAAAAGTCTTTACCTGGACCTATGAAGACTTGCTAGGAGATGATTATGAAACCGCCGAAAATGCTATACAAGTGTACCCCGATCATGGACAAGTCAAGCAGAAGCTTAGAAGATTCGAGCCAGGAGGGACAGGAAAGGTTAAAAGGGGGATCCACAAGTAGAACCAGGGCTAAAATTTTTACTGAAGCGCAACGCCCGACTAGGTTGATCAACGGCGTCCCCAATGGTTAAGAAGAAAAGTGCGCGTATGTGTAAACTGAAAAAAAAATGTATGCAAAAAAAAAAAAGAAACGAAAAAAAAAGAGAAAGAAAAGGAAAAAATAATTGATCATCAACATAGGGCAAGGGAAAGTTATCTAGGGGCAAGTTTTGTTCAAATCCTATTGATCTACACATACCTGTATTTTGCCGTTCTTCTTGGCTACTGAAAAGGATCTAAAAACTGATTCACAAGCTATCCACCCAGTTCATCAATATAGAGGGTGTGCAATACGAGAGGTGAGCTGATGACATATGGCTGAAGTGTTTAGACGAAAAGAAGGCCAAGAAGGTTATGGAGGAGACCCATGCTGGGGTCTGCGGTCGGAACCCTTACAAGAGTCACGCTTTACTCCTTGATGCATGAGGCAAAAGCACTGCTGCCTGTCAAAACACATCAAATCTTTAAGGGCAGTCATAAAAGTAATGGCTACAGTAGTTAAACACGTTAAACGAAAATAGATTGTGGGATTACTATCGCAATCAGATCTATTAGAAAACACTTTGTTCGATCATTTAGAAAGAGGGTCAGGAAACACTCACCAAAAGAGGGAGATTTAGTCTTCAGGCAAATGAGACCTGATTTTCTAGACATGCAAAGTAAATTCGGTACGACATGGAAAGACCCGTTTACTCCTAAGAAAATTTTGTCCAAAGGGGCAGCGGTTCTAATGGACAGCAATAAAGATGAGCTCAGATAATAGATCAACATCAACAGACCCAAGAAATTTCATCGCTAAAGACTAAAAATCAAAAGAAGAGAATAAATGCCCCACGTTGAAAATCGAAAAAAGGCGGCCTTACTAAAATTGGGCGCCTCGTCAGGGTCAAAACCGAAAAAAAAGGCACTCTGGGAAAAAATTAGAGGTTTGAGAGAAAATATCCAATCAAGAAAACCCGAGAGGGCTGATTGGAAACAAGAGTCTGATGCTTACAAGATCCACCGAGATTAGATGTAATTTTGTATTCTGAATCTATGTTAAATGGTGATCATGTATGGAGATATCATACTCAAATGTACACAATTTTGCGGAAAAGTATAAAACAAAAGCAGTTTAACTCATCATTTCCTAGTTCTTTTATAAAAAGAGAAACATCATTCATTACTGAATGTGTGAAATCTAAATGGCTATACTCTGCTTCTGCTCTCACTGACCAAGTGCCTAAGCCGATGGGTCCTATTATCTACTGCGAGGCTAAATACCCTTCTCTTACTTGCACTTATGGAAGCGAGAGTGTAGTCTCTGACCTGCAGTATGATGATTTTTGGTACGTAGTTGTGTCCAGGGGCTATGATACTCAGGGGTGAAGGCCGAGGATAAGATGCTGCCCTGGACAGATAGAGGATGCCTCACGATATCTTGAACCCCTCCGAACTATCAAATGCAATAGGCAATTATATCCAAAGTGGTCTTGGGAAATCCACACGAGAGAACAGAAGAGAGAGCCGGGGGTATAAGGAGTCGACCCTTGTTAGCCCCCTCACCCAATCGAACAACACCTTCGTTAGAGGGGGCGAGGGGATATAATCATTGTTTAGGGGAAGATATCTCAGCAAATAATTGTCGATTGCTATAAAAGGAGGCTCTGATAGTAATTTTAGTTTTTCTTATAATCACGCCTAAAAAAAAAGCCGTTAGAGATGAAAAGTGTAAGCAAAATTTAGGCCAAAGGGCAGGGTAAAAACCTGGAAACAGGCAGTCTGTCCTACAAAAAATGAAATGAATAAAAGCCGCTGGATTGGGTTGGGTTCATTCCAGGCAAAAGAAAAAAAAATAAGGTACAGGGTTATGTGAAAATTTAAAAAGGACACATTTCCCGCAAAGAAAAGATAGTGTGAAAATCCACAAGGGGCGCACTGTAACACCCCCATACCCTCGGTAAGGAATATCGGGGCGCTACGCGGACACTTACGTATACATGTACATGCATTAGCGGAAGCGATAGCATAAACACATTCATTTAAAAGTAATTAAACATTTCATATTAACTACAGATACATTTACATGTTCATATTACATCTGTTTCCATTTAACTCTACATATACATTTACATGCGATTCTTTTACTTTTATTACATAATGATGTTACTCAAAATATCACCAATGCTATCTCTAACTTATACAAAAAGATGAACAAACTCCCTAGTGGCCTTGACCCGCAGATGCCCGCTCACTGATCCGATCCTGTACCTACACGGAAGCAAACATCCGTGCTAAGCGATAACGCTTAGTGGGGATGAAAATAATGCAAAGGACTTCTTTTCGAAGTCACACATAAAGCACATATTTCATATCACACAATCAACTATCTCATGCATATAACTCTTATACGTATACAGGTTGCATGCTCAATTATCAAAACAGTGAACTCACAAGTATATAACATCTACTCGTTTACTTGTTCATGCACACTACAACTTGTACATATCATTTATTCAAATATACACTATCATATGTCCACATTCATGCAAACACACTCATGTATTCATATACTTGTATACAGAACTATAATGTACTTAAACATTACTTTAATGTACTATAGCTTTTATTCAAAGCAAGGCTTTTAATCATCTCAAGTTCACTACACAACTTTAACAAAACAGGCCTGACTTCCTTTAGTTGCGGATACGGGACACTATAAAAACATTTTCGATAGACCGAAGTCACAAAACATTTTCATCTATCTCTATTAAATGACCATTCTCAGGGGTCGACCCGCTTCGCCCAAACGGGGCGGAATCTTGGCAGCTGCCCTCGATAATCCCTTTATAAGCATGCTTATCTATCCACTGCTATGGCCAGTCAGGCTAAACATAAAGACTCTATACTCTATATCAGATACATTGCATATACTCTACTGTTCATTCAAGAACATTATACACTATTTACATATTAATGGAGCAAACCATGTGCATACATATACCCTATGCATATACTTGCATGTAGCCATATAATATCAATGCATCTTTGCACTCTACATTACTAACTAATCAAATGCATAATGCATTTTACATGTTCATAGACTTCACACATTATGATTCAATCATACATGATCAACATCACCTGCATATCATGTTCAATAATTAAAAAGCATATATACATTTAATTTCATTATTAAACTCTTATGACATAGCTTTAATCACCTATAATTTCAATTGACAACCACTCACCTACTCATTCCATAAGGTTAGAAATGAGTTGGACATTCTATAGGAACTTACCATAAAGTTCGGGTGCATTTCGGGTAGAAAAACACTCAAAATATGCATAACAGGGGATGGTCACGGTGGTAATGGATTGGTTGCCACCGTGAGGTCTAAGGATGAGCATTCTGTCCAGTATTTTCTTATGTCATGGTGGTAATGAATTTGGTTACCACCGTGACCTACCAAAATTTTGCAAAACAGAAGCTTGCATACAGGACTGCTTCACAACTCATTTTTGTTCAGGCTAAACGAACATCTAAACGATATTTTTAGGCAAAAGTTTCTTCTTCAAATTTGTTATTTAGGATGTTAACTTTCACATGGGACAATTTTCAAGTCAATTGGACATCTATAACATCATATATGACTCAAAAACAATAGGCTGTTCCAATGAACCCGCTCAATCAGAGGGGCCTCGGTTTATAACACTTTCGAGAATCCTAGAGCCAAAATTAGCTCTAGAACTCTCTTAGGCATTTTTAGGTACAGATCTTAGCTTCCCAATACAACTTGAATCAACTCAATTGGTGTTCTATAACTCTACTTATGACAAAAACAATACAAAGAGGTCTGGTGAAAACCAAGCAGAATTCACCACCAACACACTTTACCCACAATAGTCATATGTAAACCATTTAACACACATATAATCACAACATATATATATACATACACCATAAAAACACTGTACGCAATCAAAATAAACAAATAAAGATCGCACGCGATCCCTACCTCTAGGAGTTGAACCGCGCTCTCTACTCGGCTCCGACCTTCTCTTTGCCTTTATTGGGCCTCTTGTCCACAGCTTCCATACACAAACCATTCAAAATACCAAAGTGACTCTTCTCTCTTACTTTAAATCAAAAACAGAAATAAAAGAAAAGAAGAAGACCAATACTAACTAAAGAGCATTACTTACCTTCTTAGGAGACCTAATCTATTTCTTTACCCAAACTCTTCAAACCAATCCAAATGAATCACTCAAAACAGTGCAAAGAAGAAGAAGAAACGAAAGAAAGGCAAAATAAGGGAAAAGAAAGAAACCAACGTGAACAAGAGGAATGAGGAGGGCAGTTGGTCAATCCATATTCAAATCCATTAATTGGCCAAAAGCACAGCTGTGTTCACTCAAAAGCACAGCTGTGTTTTGCCATCCCTTATCCGACATTAAATCTCCCCATTAAATGCCACTTACCTTATTAATTCCTTCAATTATCTCTTAATCAAATACATATATATCTCTTGCCACTTGTCTCACTCCTACGCAGCCATGTGCTAACACCCTACGATGCCACGTGTCAAGAGCCCCATCAACCACACCCACAAAGACACAGCTGTGTCCTACCCAAAAGCACAGCTGTGCTTTCATGCAAACTCACTCTTTTATACTCACAAATCCTTGAATTTGCGAACAAAAGTCCCGAAATTCTACTATGGCCAAATCGGGTTGTTACACGCACTACTTTTAAAACAATGACCTTTGATATCTAGAGCAATAAGGTGGTATTACTTCAGATGATCTCCTTTTGAAGTAGATAATGCATAATTCAAGGCACAAGTTAAGCCCTTGGAGGCAAAATGCTCATTAACCGGGGGGCAAAGATGCACACCTAACGGGTTTTTCAGAATAGGTTTTAGGTTAGAGTCCCTAAATCCAAGATGACACTCTTCTGGATCCTTGGGGGCATGGTGGAGCAACCAAGCTGCATCCTTAACGGACCCTTGACCGCTTAGGACGTGGTCTATCCATTTTTTTTGCAAGCATTTACGTCTCATGTCATATACATACAATTTCTTGTATATACTTCTGTACACATAACTTTGCAAGAAATATCTAAGCAAAAACCATCACCATCTAAAGATGGAACCCTCGCACTTTGTAAGTCTGGAGCAGACTCGATGCAGCTCAGAAGAGCAATTCTTGTATTTTGTAAGTCTGTAGCAGACTCGACGCATCACCATCAGGAGATAGAACCCTCGCACTTTATAAGCCTGGAGCAGACTCGGTGGAGCAATCCTCGCGTCTTGTAAGTCTGGAGCAGACTCGGTGGAGCAATCCTCGTGTCTTGTAAGTCTGGAGCAGACTCGGTGCATCACCATCAGGAGATGGAACCCTCGCACTTTGTAAGTCTAGAGCAGACTTAGTGCAGCTCAGAAGAGTAATCCTCGCGTTTTATAAGTCTGGAGCAGACTCGGCACATCACCATCAGGAGATGGAACCCCCGCACTTTGTAAGTCTGAAGCAGACTCGGTGCAGTTCAGAAGAGCAACTCTCGCATTTTGTAAGTCTGGAGCAGACTCGACGCATCACCCAGAAAGATGAAAATCGTTCCTCAGTCTATACGGCGACTTAAGGAGATGATTTCATTAGCGTGACCGAAAAGACAGCCGCCTCAGGTACGTGCTTTGACGGGTCCTCGGCAAGTGTACCGAATCGACAAGTAATAAAGTGGGGTATAGTTAGGACCCCGAGTTATCGTACCCAAGGGAACAAGGATTGTCCAGTTAAATATCTATAGATGAGTGAATTTGAGATGTCCCCAATTTGTTTGGTGGAGAAAAACTAAGCTAAGCAAGAAAATAAATTAACAATTAAATATAAAATTGGTCATCAAGAAATTACTCAAGGATGAAATTGAATGCTTAGGAAATTCTATCCTCATAAATGTAACTGAAAATTGGTAAAACAATATAACATGAAATTCTGGACAACCCAACTGAACCCAAGCCTACCATATCCATGGATTAAGCTATTCTAATTAATAAACCTACCATCCCTGGATTAAGTCTATTAATTAGCTTAAGCGCGGGTTACCAAATCCTAGATCTAAGACAACCTACCATCCCTGGATTAAGTTATCTCAAACCTATTTATTCCTCACTATTCTTAATCTAATAACATCAACACCCACAAACCAACCTACCATATCCATGGATTAAGCTGGAAATATACATGCTAATATTAAAAGAACAGAGCATTTGCACAAACAACAATTTTCGGATTTAGCTCCAATCATCATTATAATTGCAAACAATATATAACAAGAGGAATAAAAGAAAACATGAAAATATTTATTAAATCCAAATATCCAAAATACAAATACGATTCAAGAACTCCCAAGCATGATTAACTACTCTAACATCAAGAATATATCCATAAAAGATGAAAATTAGAGTTTAGAATACACCCTTGATGAGAGAGAAAATAGATCTTGAAGTTCTTGTTCTTCAACCTTGGAATCCACTTGAATCCCCAAAATCTAGATTTAAACTAAATTAATCTAAATTATTTAAGAAGGAAATTGCAATTCAAAATTAAATCTAAGCTAAACATAATTTAAAAGGAAAATTAAAACATGAAAATAAAATAAATGGTTGCTGGAAATTAAAGAAAAATAAACCTAAGTCTACTGCCTAAAAGAAGAAAATGAAGGAAACAAAAACTCAAACTAAAAACTAAAACTAAGCTGCACCTTCTTTCAGCGGCGTTATTTTCTTTTAATACTGAAGAAAAGCACAGCTGTGCTTTGATAAGCACAGCTGTGTCCTAGGAGTAATTGGCGACTTAGGGTTTCGTTGTGTGCGCAATGGCTGGTGGAAAATATGCGTGACACAGCTGTGCTTTGCGAAGAAGCACAGCTGTGCTTCTGGGCGAGAGGGGCGAGATTTGCGTCGTCGTTCCTCATCTGCGCGTGCCTCCTTCGCGTGACACAGCTGTGCCTTGCGAGCTTGCACAGCTGTGTCGCTTAATTTCACGCTGTGCGCGCCTCTTCCTCTTCGTGGCACGGCTGTGCCTTGTGCCTGTGCACCTGCCACCCTCGAAAGCACAGCTGTGCTTATGAAAAGCACGGCTGTGCTTTAGGCAAAATCAGCCTCTTTTGCTTTATTTCTTCTAAAATCACCCAACAACCTCCAATTTAGCTCCGATTAATAATATAACACCTGAAAACATCCTAAAACTTATTAAATTTATAAAAACATTATAAATTAATAAAAATACAAAAACTCATTAATTATTATTAAAATTAAATAAATAAAACATATAATTAGGCCAATAATTAATCTAAAATATTAATATAATTGCAACTTATCAACTACCCCAAACTCAAACCTTTACTCGTCCTCGAGTAAACTGAATGAACCACATTCTCAATCATCTCAATCTCAACAAAAGAAAGTAAGGAGTCATTCTCAATTAAGGAACAAGAAAATAGGTTTGCAAATACCAATGCTCACTAAATAACAAATAAACACAAGAACATACTAAACAATTTCTGTTTGTGTGTGCAACAGGCCAAAACAGAATTTTTATCATTTAAAAACAAAACTTCTAGATACAATGTTGGGAAAATGAATCAACTCGAATGCATGAATGCACTCATGGCTTTTCACTCAAAGCTCAAGAAACACCATATGCCTCTTCTTACGTACCAAACCTTACTAGAAGGTCATCTCCACTAAATAGAACAAGACAAAACAAAGAATCAAGAGGTCTTACATTTTGGTTGTAACGTTAGGCTTAGGTAAATTGGCTAACAAAGAAAGATCAAGTCACTAGAGAAAAATAGCCACTACCTAAACAAAACACAATCACCCAACTGTACTAATAAATATTCCCAACTCAATTACATATAATCAAAATAAAATTGGCCTTAAAGACACCTTAGCATCATCAAACTCAACTCACAATAACAAATGCCACATAATATTCAACACCGATTTTCACAAGGCACTAGTTCAAGTCTCACTAAATTTTGTACCCCAAACTCACATTTTTCCCAATCAGCTAGGAAAAACTTACAATGCTTCTTCTTTTTCAAAATTTTTTTTTTATTATTATTATTATTATTATTAATTTTTTTTTTTTTGGAAGCATAAAAACCAACTAGCCATTAACAATAAATAAAGTACTTAATTCGTCTATAAATCCCAACAAGAACTAAACTTGAGCTCCAATTTTTAAAAGACCAATAAACCACTTAAATCACATTCCTCTATATCAACCCCAAACTCATTTCTTTAAATGGGCTCAACTCTCCATTACACACACCAATCAATCCTCAAACAGCAATTTACACCAAGAATTGACAAAATCTAAACTCCCTTTTATCCAAAATAAAAACCCAACCTTACTAGAGTGGCCACTCTTCTAAAGGGAGGCAAAAATCATTTAAGGCTAAAGGTAGTTTTAATATGTGTAACAATAAAATAAGCACGCATTTAGCATACTAAATTGATAGGCTCAACGGGCTAACAAGAGATAATGGAATTAAGGTAGGAAAAGTCATTTAAAGTAGCTGTACAAAGAATGGTTGCCTAAATCATTTTCTAAGTTGTGTCTCATCTGAGGTCGCTTCGATGGGTAATCAGAAAGGTTCTAGTGCTCTTAGTGAGTTTTCATCTAATCCCCTAATTGCAACTAGATTTTTCTCAATTTTTGAAAACAGGCCCAAAGTGCTCAAAATTTAGAAATTGCAAAGTATAATCAAGGTTTACATGCAGTCTAACAAACAAAAATATAAACATGACTATTTCTCACTCAACTTAATATTGAATGAAACACAAATTTCTAAACCTGAGATCAAAATCATTCACAATTGAGAACTATTAGGACAAAATAAAAATTTAAATCGAAGGAAAATCAAAAAGAAACAACCATAAAAATATTTAGACACAAACTTGGCACAAACACGCCACAAACAACACAAACTTGGCACAAACACGCCACAAACAAAGCAAACTAACTAACAACTACTCAAACGCAACAAACTAAAAAGACAATAAAACAAAACAAATCTGGTTTTGGTTTGAAAAATTGAAATGGTACTCCACCCCAAACTCAAAATGTTGCACTGTCCTCAGTGCAAGAAAGTGAAGCACACAAAAATATTTTTCAAAAAATTTTCCCTATGCTGTGCTAAAACTCATTGCAATTTAAAATCAATTGCAAGCATCTCAAAAATGGCAAACATAAAATAATTACTGTGCAAAATTAACAACCATACAAAATTTCTGCATGCCACCTGTGCAAATTGAAGAAAATTCAAAACCTGTGCAAGAATCCAATAATCACTGTGCAAAATGAAATACTCTGAAATCTGTGAAATTCATAGCCAACACAAATAATATCTATCCTATCACACGTCATTGGCTCAGCCACACAATTCCAAAATATAATAAAGTAAATGAAATCATACATTGCCTGACTACATCAATTTCATTAACTAAAATAAATAAATAAATATATACAAAATCTGTTGTGTACGAATCACTTCCTGAAATATATATACAATATATTACTGTGGTGGTCGTCTCAGATGTGGAGGAAACACAGTAGAAACAGGAGTGAAAAATCCACGAATCTCAACGCTCAACCTGTCCAACTGTGTCATAATCCTGTGCTGGAAGGATCCCAAAAATGCATCTCTCTGCTCAGCTCCCAGGACCATATCTCGGCGCACCTGCTCCATCTGAGTCTCAATAGAAGCCAGTCGCTCCCAAGCTCGCTGTACAGATAAGTCCACGCCAGATATCATCTGGTCACTCTGAGAGGTAGCTGCCCTGACCTCCGCCAATCCTCTGCTCAGCTCATCCAATCTCTCCCTCACCCTCTCCTGGAAAGCTGCCTGCTCCCTCCTCGACTCACTGAACGAATCATGAATCATGCTAACTGTAGTCTCAAACCGTGTAATCGTAGCAGTCATAGTCCGCATCTCCGATATCAAAGTCTGGACCACCGAAGCATCTAAATATGGAGCTGAGGGTGGAGGGGCTGTGGAAGAAGATGGCTCATCATGCCCCTGAGCATACCGACTCATATCTGGAGGGGAGAAGGGAATATCACTCCTCCGTCTCACCCTCCTGCTGGAAGTAGCTCTCTGTGGCGGAGGTGGTGGTGGAGCATCAGTATCGTGATCAGCTGGTGGGTGGGCATCATCAGAATCGCCCTCTCCATCATCACCCAAGTCATGGGCCTCCATCTCCTCCGCTCTCCTAAGTCGATATCCACTCTCGGAAGAAGGATCCTCTATAGCGATCCTACATCTGAGCACTACCTCCTCATCAATCAAGTACGATGACCCTAAAGCTGGTCCCATGTCAGGAGTAGGCAGATGCAGGGCTCTCATGATCAAGGTGATCAATCCACCAATCCCGATCCTCTTCCCTGAAGTAGCGGTGGCTCTCTTCAGTTGCTTACACAACCAAGGTACGGCATTAACTCTAGTGCCGGTCTCCATAGCATATAAGAAGAATAAGTCTGGTGTGCTCACATTGCTAGGACACCCTGGTCGCATGAACATTGATGAAGTCATCACTCGGTGTAAGTACTGATAGACTGGAGAGCGGAGCTTCGTTGACTTGGTGTTTCTCGCATGAAAATCCATATTGGGCTTCCCAATAATAGCCCAATGCACAGCTGAGTCACCCACAACATGCACCTCTCCATCCTCTGGCAACCTCAAGTATCTAACCAGGTCAGAAATAGATAGAAAATAAGGGATATTGCGCACTCTAAACTGAATGGTATTCCGATCATCCAGAGATAACCTAGGAGAGTACTGAAACGTACTAAGGAACTCCAATGTTATCTCAGGATAAGTCGGACCATTCAGAGAAAAGAACTCCTCCCATCCAATGTTCCTCAGCAAAGCTAATACCCTCTCTTGAATGCCCAGGTCAATGAGTGTCTTCATACTCATAAACCTACTCGAAATAATAATCTTCGCAGCCAGCTTGTTGAACAGGGTGCGCTGCTCTGGAGTCAACCAATCAAGAGGCTGAATGGGCGCTGATGGTTGCTCCTCTCTATTGCGAACCAATGGTTCCTGAAAAAGAAAGTAACACTTTGTTCACAACATTCTTGGTTTCATTAAGCGCATACCACATCTATAACTAAATTGGAAGAATAATATCAAAACTCACCAAAACTCACAACAGAAATTTGCAAAATAAATATACTTTCTAGCTAATGATGATGCAAAAATTGAAACATTAAGCATAAGGCAAATGTATAAACATATTAAAGTACAAATTCTATGCACAAAATAGAGAAAATTGAAAAATTGCACAAATTAGAATTTAAAGAAATTGAAAATGAAAAGCACAAGGTGGAAAATAAAATACGCACAAGTAATTAATCATTGAAGTGCAAATGCCAAGAATAAAATAGATGCAATTAATGAAGAAAACTAGAGAACAATGCACAGTTTGCTTAATCAATGCTCTTTTCAAAGCAAAAATATGTAGGAACAATTTAAAGCTGCATGTAAATAAAACTATGAAAATTTGGCATCAATTGCAACTTCTCCTAATCCCATCAAGTTGGGAACTAGCAAACATGCATTTACCTCTACACAATAAAGCACAATTACCAATTGCATCTACATTACAAGCTTAAAAGCAAAAGCAGCAGCAACATTAAAACAAAAGAATGTCAAGCATGATCTCAAGTAATTCAACCTTAATCTTGCATTTCTCCCTATTCATGTTATGCTCAAATAAATAAATGCAATAAAAACATTTCATTATCCCTGCTGAAGTTTGCATTCCTGTTGTTCAATATTTTCCATTTCATGTGACAAATTACGAACAAATGCTAGTTAGATACTAAAAAATATAAGCCCAAAACTCAGATAGCATAGCTGCTTCAACAACCAGCAAAAATGATATAAAAATTAAGCTCAAATGACTGATAATTCCTAAACAAACTTCTCTCTAAAAGTTGGCCAGACTCTTATCAGAGTAGCTGTTCAAATCAGCTCCAACAGTGCCACAATTAACAATTTTTCATGACATTGTAGTGCAAAATTCATGCTGTCCAGCTCTACATAATCCTCATAGTTCACATTGATAATTTCTACAATAATTCATGCACAAAAATCGTTGCACAGATCAAATACAAGTACAAAATTTCTTATGAACTTCCATTGAGGCCTTTAAACAAACAGCTGGTGTGCATTAAGCAAAGCTGAATTTATGTGACAAAGTTAACAATCCCAACACCCAAAAATCTGTATAAACACCCAAAGCAAACATCACAATTCACATTATCACATTTAAATATCAAAATCTTAGAGAAATTCAGTGGAATCAGATGCACATTTAAACAGCAACGTCTATACAGAAAAGGGGGGAAGAAGTGTACCTGAGCTTGCCGAAATAATCTAACTAACTTAAAACAATTTGGAAGAGAAACAACAGGGCAGAGAGAGAGAGCTTCTAATTCTTTTAACCCAAAACAAAATCTGGAATTTTCTTGCAAAGATTTGGGAAGAAAATCAGAATCGGAACAAGTAGGAAGGGAAATGCAAAATTAAAATGAAGAGAATTTCAATTAAGTTCCATACAAATGCACAAAATAAAAATTACCTGAGATGAGCTTGGATTATCAGTGAAGATCAAAGAGGAATTGAGAGAAAAATTTTAATTTTTGAAGAACAGGGGGGAAAAAAGGAAAAGAAAAGAGAAAGGAAGAAGAAAGAGGGCACAGCGTGTGTTAAAGGAGGCTGTGCGAAAACGCACAGCTGTGCTTTTGAAATAAGCACAGCTGTGCTTTTAAAAGCGCTGCGTTTCGGCGTGCGTTTAATTGAAAGCACAGCTGTGCTTTTGATTGAAGCACAGCCGTGCTTTACACTCAGCGCTTCGCACTGGCGTGTTTTAAATGAAAGCACAGCTGTGCTTTTTAAAAGCACAGCTGTGTTTTCGCGCTATACCTGATGCTACTGCCATCCTTGTCCCAATTTGCACTTCTTGGCTTCTTGCTCCTCAATTGAAATTTTCTTCCTTCTCAACTATTAATTTCCAAAACAATGAAACAAATCAAAACCAAATAACACAAAAATTAAATCCAACAAATCAAACATTAAAAATAACAAATTAACATTCTAACACACTAAAAATTTAAGGAATATTATTTTATAAAAATATATATAATAATTTTATTTTATTATTATTATTATTATTATTATTATTTTTTTATAGAATACTTTATTATTATATATATATATTTTTTATTATTTTTTTATTTTATTTATTTATTTATTTTTTATTTAAGAAAAAATAAAAATACAAATACAAACAACTAGTAATTAAAAATTAAAACATAAACATAGAAAATTTAATAGGAAGGGTTAAGAAAAATATAAGTTCTGGTTTATTGAGTCCCAGCTCGACTCATTTCACTCTCGGGTGGACGAGCTTGTGAACCAAATAATGATCTTTCCAGTTTTTGCTCTTCATTTTCCCCCATCAGTAGGAGAAAATCATCGAAAGCTACCAAGGTGGGAAATTCCATGTCTTCGATGAAATATGACTCCACCTTGGGTTCACTATACACGAACTCTACCGGCTCTTCAAGCCTAAATAAATCCTTCAAATGGACTGAATTCAGTGTTTCCATTTGAGAATCATTCAACTCTTGCTCCTTTGGTGCACTATCCTGCACAGAAAAATTGAAATTAGTTTCCAAAAAAACACAAGATTTTTCTTCAACAATAATTGGCTCCTTTTCTTTTTCATGCAACCCATCCTCAAAAATTTCAATATTCTCGTTAATCTCTATAGGTGCATGACTCAATTCACCACTATCTTTTTTATCACTCGAAGAGACAATTAAAATTTCTAACTTGGATTCCAAATTTTGGATCTCCAATTCTTGACTTCTTAATAGATTCCCTTGAGCCTTGATCCTTTCCTCTTGAAAGTTGATTGTAGCCTGCAACTCTCTCCTTTCTGCTTGGTATTCCCTCTCTCTACAATAATTGTAGTTTGAAAGACGTTCGATATGGGCAAAGTGATACTCTTGTGATACACATGAAGAGTGAGGATCTTCAAAAGACGGTGAATAGGTGACTGGTGAAGTTGAATACATTTGTCGTAACTCTTGCATCTCCCTCATCATATCATTCACTTGTTCTCGCAAAAGGAACAACTCATAATCTTGATCACTATCTTGCATCATTTTGAAAATGTCTCAAATTTTTCCTGCAAAAATAAACACCAAATTAAAATAAAAAGAAAAATAAAAACCTCAAACTAACTCAACTATAGATATTAAACAAACAACACCGTTATCCCCGGCAACGGCGCCAAAAACTTGACGGGTCCTCGGCAAGTGTACCGAATCGACAAGTAATAAAGTGGGGTATAGTTAGGACCCCGAGTTATCGTACCCAAGGGAACAAGGATTGTCCAGTTAAATATCTATAGATGAGTGAATTTGAGATGTCCCCAATTTGTTTGGTGGAGAAAAACTAAGCTAAGCAAGAAAATAAATTAACAATTAAATATAAAATTGGTCATCAAGAAATTACTCAAGGATGAAATTGAATGCTTAGGAAATTCTATCCTCATAAATGTAACTGAAAATTGGTAAAACAATATAACATGAAATTCTGGACAACCCAACTGAACCCAAGCCTACCATATCCATGGATTAAGCTATTCTAATTAATAAACCTACCATCCCTGGATTAAGTCTATTAATTAGCTTAAGCGCGGGTTACCAAATCCTAGATCTAAGACAACCTACCATCCCTGGATTAAGTTATCTCAAACCTATTTATTCCTCACTATTCTTAATCTAATGACATCAACACCCACAAACCAACCTACCATATCCATGGATTAAGCTGGAAATATACATGCAAATATTAAAAGAACAGAGCATTTGCACAAACAACAATTTTCGGATTTAGCTCCAATCATCATTATAATTGCAAACAATATATAACAAGAGGAATAAAAGAAAACATGAAAATATTTATTAAATCCAAATATCCAAAATACAAATATGATTCAAGAACTCCCAAGCATGATTAACTACTCTAACATCAAGAATATATCCATAAAAGATGAAAATTAGAGTTTAGAATACACCCTTGATGAGAGAGAAAATAGATCTTGAAGTTCTTGTTCTTCAACCTTGGAATCCACTTGAATCCCCAAAATCTAGATTTAAACTAAATTAATCTAAATTATTTAAGAAGGAAATTGCAATTCAAAATTAAATCTAAGCTAAACATAATTTAAAAGGAAAATTAAAACATGAAAATAAAATAAATGGTTGCTGGAAATTAAAGAAAAATAAACCTAAGTCTACTGCCTAAAAGAAGAAAATGAAGGAAACAAAAACTCAAACTAAAAACTAAAACTAAGCTACTCCTTCTTTCAGCGGTGTTATTTTCTTTTAATACTGAAGAAAAGCACAGCTGTGCTTTGATAAGCACAGCTGTGTCCTAGGAGTAATTGGCGACTTAGGGTTTCGTTGCGTGCGCAATGGCTGGTGGAAAATATGCGTGACACAGCTGTGCTTTGCGAAGAAGCACAGCTGTGCTTCTGGGCGAGAGGGGCGAGATTTGCGTCGTCGTTCCTCATCTGCGCGTGCCTCCTTCGCGTGACACAGCTGTGCCTTGCGAGCTTGCACAACTGTGTCGCTTAATTTCACGCTGTGCGCGCCTCTTCCTCTTCGTGGCACGGCTGTGCCTTGTGCCTGTGCACCTGCCACCCTCGAAAGCACAGCTGTGCTTATGAAAAGCACGGCTGTGCTTTAGGCAAAATCAGCCTCTTTTGCTTTATTTCTTCTAAAATCACCCAACAACCTCCAATTTAGCTCCGATTAATAATATAACACCTGAAAACATCCTAAAACTTATTAAATTTATAAAAACATTATAAATTAATAAAAATACAAAAACTCATTAATTATTATTAAAATTAAATAAATAAAACATATAATTAGGCCAATAATTAATCTAAAATATTAATATAATTGCAACTTATCATGCTTCTTCTCTCTCTCCTTAAGTTTTGGCTTACCTAGGCGCCCAGGCACTACGTTCCCCAAAACTGGGGGCAACTGTAGACATCGAGTTCCGAGACGGTCTAAGATCAGGATTACCCAATGATGAAGATGATACTTGCCATAAGTAAATGTGTCAAAAATGATGCTTTCCTTATCGAAAATCTCTTTTGTTCCTCCAAAAATTTTAATTCAAAAATTTGCATTTTTACTCTTATTTTTATTCCTTTTATTTTTATTTTTTATTTTTTATTTTGAATTTTATACTCGATTTTTTTCGGTGCCCTGTTGCCGTGTGGTTTGCGTGCCGTGCGCCCGCGGCAGTGTGCGCGCCCCACTTGCTGGAATCCCCGCGCGTCTCCCCTGCCCTGTGCGGTTGTTTTCACCTGTAAAATTGGTCAAATTTCAGACTATTATTTCTGTTTGTTTCATATTTTTATGTTATTTTTGGTTAATGGGATTAAAAGCATGTTTTGTCCCTTCCCATTTTGAGCAAGACAGGGAAATAAGTGAAGACTTTGTCTTCATTTCAAAGAGAGCTACATTTTTCAAAGAAAAAAGAGAAAGAGTTTTCTCTCAAGAACAAAGAGAAGCCGAGAGGTTTTCAAGAAAAAATGTTAGGAGTTTCAAGATTCATCTTTTTCTTTTTTATTGCTAAAACGATTTATTTCTGGTTTGGTTTAAGTCAAGAAAATTAATTTATTTGGCTTGATCCTTCCATCAAAAAATTATTTTCTTAAAATTTCAAGAAACTTAGATTTTTCTTAAGTTATTTTTTGTGTTTATCACCTCAAAATCAATAAGGAGAACGAATCAAGACATCTTATTTTTCGATCCATAAAATTTGATATTATTGGACCCGTCCTCGTTTAATTTTGTTCATCATTTATTTGTTGTCAATATTGTTATTTTTGTTATTACCCAGAGGAACATGGAACACACCAGGATAAATCTGTTGAGGAGTCAGTTATGACTGTCCAAATAAACGGCTCTCCTGGCCTACTGGTGGACTATCCTTTTAGACAACACAACATGATATATTCCACGAACCTTGGAGATGAAGAACAGGATCCAAGAATGATGAATAAGAATATTTTAATGAGAAGCGAGAGAAAGCTTTAGAAACTCATTAGAAAGATAAACTAGAAATTTTTATTTCATAAAGTTGAAGCGTGATTCCTAATGGAATCGAGGTACATATTTATAGAGCTGGAGAACTCTATCTTACGTAGTGCTTACATAATAAGATAAGGAGGAATCTCCTTTTACAAAAACTACTTTACAAAAGCTACTTTATTAAAGCGAAAATCTTTTAAAACTACTTTATTAAAGCTACTTTTGTTAAAGTAACTTTAATCTTTATTGTGATGATGGATGGCTTCCTATGAAGGGGACATGTTCATGTCTTCAGGATTTGTATCTTGTGATATCCAATCAAAATTATCCAAATCATTAAACTTGTCCTCATGCTTTAGCTTGTGTTCCAAGACAGAGAGAAGGTCCATAGTAGTATTGGTACAAGCATCATCATGTTCTATTCCCATATCAAAATATGGGTCCTGAGAATCTTGGAACAGGGAATCAAGGTAATTGGGCTGGAGAGATGACTCAGCTGTATCATAGGTAGGAGGATGTAGTTAGGAAGGCTCAATATTGTTAAGCTCGCAGAGCATGGAATGAAGAGCAGTTTTGACAGCTGGATCTTCTAATCGATCATTGTTGTCAAATTTGATATTATTGGACCTGTCACACCCCAAAATAGCCCTGGTCGGATTATGCATGCTAAGTCGGGACCGGAAGGGTATTTCAGTAATTTGTGTTTGAGAATTTGGAGTGTTAAGGACCTAATTGAAAAGATAATTAAGTTTGTAAGGAAAGAAATGTGTATGTGAGTGAAGTGCTATTTGTTTAAGGACTTAAGAGTATTTTTGGTTTGGAAAAGTTGAGTGGATTGTGTGGTCCTATTAGGATCTGCCATGTGGATTGTTAGGTGGGCATTGAATGAAGAATAGAAGAAGAAGTAAGAGAGTGAGAGAGGAAAACACAGATTGCAACCCCGATCTCCCCTCTCACGCCTGCCCTTCTTCTTCTCTTCTCCTTTCTCTGCTTTTCCTTTCTTTCACGTTTGGCTTGGAGTTGAGTTGGCTTGGATTGTTCTTTGTTTGAAGAGGTGAGTTGGTTTAAGATTTGTTACGTGCTGTGTTTCTTCTTCCTGGTTTTTACTTCAGTTAGGGTTTGAACTAAGGATTTGTGGGTTTCTTGTTTGTGCAAGTTTTGGATTGTAAGAAGAAGCAAAGCAAAGGCAAGGAAAGGATTGAGGACTGATCTTGAAGCTGATTTTGGATCTTCGATTCCAGGTTTGGGAGTGGTTTGGATTGCATGCAGTATTTGAACTTCTCTGTTCTTCTATCTCAGTTGATTGTCTCTGCCCTTCTTCTCACTAGGCTTATAAATGAGTTTGCTCTACTTAATTTCTGGAAATGGGTGTGTTTTGGTATGTGTATATGCATGATTATGTGAATAAATGTGTTAGTAATGCATGATAGGAATTGAATTGAAGTTCTGAGTTTAGGTTTTGAACTTACTGTTATTTGTTAGGGTTTATGTTCTTAAAGGAATTAAATATGTCTATGCATGATTTTGATTGTTTGATTGTGGAATTAAGTTGCAATTATCTTGTTTATGATGTTTGGAAGATCGACTGTAAGGTAAGATGAGTTTGGATGTGTTTTGGATCAGATTGAAAATGATTTTTATAGGGTTCTTTGAATTCTGGGTTGCTGGGATCAGGAAATCGCGATTCTGTGGAATTCCCGTTTCCAGTGTGTCGTGACTTCCTGTGAGAGACAAGTCACGAGACGTGACTCCCAGTCACGCCACGTGACTCTGTCTCCCAGTCACAGCGCGTGACTTCTCGGCGGGCTGGATGAAATCGTCAGGCGTGACCCTTAGTCGCGAAGCGTGATTGCTTCTCTCTGTGAGAGGAGAGTCACGTCTCGTGACTTAGAGTCACGACGTGACTCTGGTAAAGGCAAGGCGTGACTCCAGTCGCGAAGCGTGACTCCTCTCTCTGTGAGAGGGAAGTCACGTCTCGTGACTTAGAGTCATGGCGTGACTCATGTGAAGGGCAAGGCTTGCGAAGCGTGACTGTTTCTCTCTGTGAGAGGAAAGTCACGTCTCGTGACATAGAGTCACGGCGTGACTCTTGTGAAGCCAAGCGTGACAAAGAGTCACGTCCCGTGACTCTCTAGCAGGTCACGAGACGTGACACTAAGTCACGTCTCGTGACCTTCCTGAGGTCAGTCACGAGTCGTGACACGGCTCGTGACCGACCCCTCTTCAGCTCCTTTTTCCGATTTCGCCCAGTTTTAACCAAAATGAATTTCCTATTTCTTCTGTATGGGTCTTCATTGCTGTATAAATTATGTTATACTGTTATATGCTCCTGTATGACCTTTTCTTTTTTGATTTGTTCCCTGTGAATGGTTTTATCATTAAATGACTTTCAAAGGCTTTTATGGCTTTTTCCTCTACTGTGTGCTATCTTATCTTACTTATCTGATTGGTTAGCCTATTTCAGTTATGATTAGCAATATGTTATGCATATCTTTGATGGAATTCTGCTCTAAGAGTAATCTGCCATGCTTAGAAATATATAGTATCATTTCATGATTTAGATTATGTGTTTTTGATCAATGGCATGATATGATTCTACATGTGTTCCTGACATGCTTTAGTATGATGAGTATTGCTAAAATGTAATTTGGACCATGCATGGTTTATGCTTAGTATCTTCACCTAATGCATGTTTAGGATTATGTTTTGATAATCATTGGTATGATAGCGTTCTATACCTGATTCCTGGCATGCTTTAGAACAGTGTTTAAATGTTAAGTATATTGACTGTCTTATGTTTTGCAATGGGAATGTATGAGATATGACCAACCTTATGAGCATATTTATATGTCTATTGTACTCTGATTTATGCATGATGTATATATTTATATATATATTTATGCGTTGTGCGATTCGAAATGTGTATTGTTTTATGCATGACCTGCGAGAGTCAGTTTAGTGGATAGTTAGGCATGCCTAATAGAGTCTTCAGTAGCTGCAGCGCCCTTTGAATGTTTGGACCCTGATCAGGTCCCCCGATTGGTTCCTCGCGAACCCCCCATCAGTACGGATCCTCGTGATCCTTTTTAATGAATTTGGATCGGGTTAAGATCCCCCATCAGTAAAATGCTTTTGTGATAAATAAAATGGTTTTTGATTCGTACCCGTAAGGTACCGCCATGCGTCGATTCGTACCCGTAAGGTACCGCCATGCGTACACTCGTTATCCACTATTGTGAGTCAGCAGGTGCTTTATTGGTTGGTATTACTTTGAAATAACTATCTGAATGGGATATCCGTTTGAGCATGATAATGATTTCAGAAATCAGGTTATATGTATATGAATGTGACTATGGGCTTCAGAATGTATGTCTGGATTAAGTAAGCATGAGTTTATATCTAACATGATTATCCGTACTTGTCATGTGATTTGTTGTAAGTTTCAGAATGCTTTGATTATGATGCGACTAGAGTATTTATGTATGTGACTTAAACATGTTTTGTTAATTATTAGCATGTGAATCGAAGCGATTGTGACGGTAAGTATGTGATGATTACTGTACCTTCTGCATGAGGATGATATGGATGTAATACTAATTGATTATGCCTTCAATCTCCGCTATCAGAGTGTTTTTGCATGATGCTTAATATATTAGAGTTGCGCAGCGGTATTGTGATGCTCTAAATGTTATCCTTTGGATATTTGACTAGTGTATGTGTTTGGCATGTCTAAGTATGTTCAATAGCTAGCACTCTCAACATGATGATTGGGTTGTCAGTTCCTGCATAGGTACTTAGTTATGTCAATTGCTTGTGTAAAGCTCTTGTGGCGCCGCACGGTAAGATGTTATTATTTGATACCCATGTAGGTTTATGCATGTGATATGGTATGTAGTTCAGCATGTTGATTCTTATATCGTGTATTGTATTATGTCTGTTTTGGTTTATTCTGGACATGATTTTATGGTTTGATTGTGAGTATTGAAATGGATGCCTTTATTATGCAAGCCTAATTAGTTATATGTTATGAATATTCGCATTTGCCATTTGAATGTGTTTTGCCTCGGCGACCATTGTGAATGGCCGTCCATATTCTTGTGTGTTCTCCCCACTAAGCGTTATCGCTTAGCACGGATTTCCTTTCCGTGCAGGTGGCAGGTTTGGTTCTGTTCGAGTCGCGCTACTGCAAGGTCGGCCACGTAGGAGTTAGAAGTTCTGTATTTTTGTTCAGCTTCTGTAATTCGGCTTTTGTAATTAGGTAGTATTGTATATGTAATTAATTATGTTTCGTTCTTGAGTTTTATTTCGGGAATGTAATAATTAATATGTTTTTAAGTTTAGTTATTCCTTTATTTTATTATTTCGATTATGCTTCCGTTGAAATGTTATATGTATGCTTCTGTGTATGCTTCAGCTTAGTGCCTGCGTGTGCGTGAGTCATTGCATGTTCAGTCTGTGCCGCAAGGTAAGGTAAATTTTTAATTAACCCGTATTTCTGTATGTATGTCATGTATGAATGTATACTTCCGCATTGTGCATGTGCATATCTGTGTGAGTGAGCGTCGGTAGCGCGTCCGTCGGCGTCCTTCCAACGGGGACGGCGATGGGGGTGTTACAGGACCCGTCCTCGTTTAATTTTGTTCATCATTTATTTGTTGTCAATATTGTTATTTTTGTTATTACCCAGAGGAACATGGAACACACCAGGATAAATCTGTTGAGGAGTCAGTTATGACTGTCCAAATAAATGGCTCTCTTGGCCTACTGGTGGACTATCCTTTTAGACAACACAACATGATATATTCCACGAACCTTGGAGATGAAGAACAGGATCCAAGAATGATGAATAAGAATATTTTAATGAGAAGAGAGAGAAAGCTTTAGAAACTCATTGAAAGATAAACTAGAAATTTTTATTTCACAAAGTTGAAGCGTGATTCCTAATGGAATCGAGGTACATATTTATAGAGCTGGAGAACTCTATCTTACATAGTGCTTACATAATAAGATAAGGAGGAATCTCCTTTTACAAAAACTACTTTACAAAAGCTACTTTATTAAAGCGAAAATCTTTTAAAACTACTTTTGTTAAAGTAACTTTAATCTTTATTGTGATGATGGATGGCTTCCTGTGAAGGGGACATGTTCATGTCTTCAGGATTCGTATCTTGTGATATCCAATCAAAATTATCCAAATCATTAAACTTATCCTCATGCTTTAGCTTGTGTTCCAAGACAGAGAGAAGGTCCATAGTAGTATTGGTACAAGCATCATCATGTTCTATTCCTATATCAAAATATGGGTCCTGAGAATCTTGGAACAGGGAATCAAGGTAATTGGGCTGGAGAGATGACTCAACTGTATCATAGGTAGGAGGATGTAGTGAGGAAGGCTCAATATTGTTAAGCTCACAGAGCATGGAATGAAGAGCAGTTTTGACAGCTGGATCTTCTAATCGATCATTGTTGTCAAATGTTTCCCAATGGAAAGTTTGTGGTTGGTCCCATATGGAATTTTGAGAAGGATTCCATATATATGGTTTGTGGAAAAAGTAGATCACTGTATGATTTCTTGCATAGGACTCAGTCATATTCCACACTTTAAGGGATCGGATTTTTTATAAGAGTTGATGACGCCACCATGAGAGGGGAGCATACCATTGGAGAAACTATCAATGAAATGATGTCTGTCGTTCAAGATTTGTGAGGATCTCATAGATATCCACAAGTGAAAACAGGACAGTATGAGCGTAAAGTGCTGAGAGACACCAAAGGAACCAAAGTTTCTCTTCACAATTGGGAGAATCATGGAAAATCTTAAAGAGGATAGACCAAGGTTGGTCAATAATGAAATAATTTTCGTTGGGTGAAATATCTCTCTTTTTTGAGAAAAGGTGTAGGTAATGGAACATGTGGCGAGTGGCAAATTGTTTGATAGTTGCAGGAGAGGTAAGAGGACATTTAGGGGGAACAAATTCTGTTCTGATAGCTGGGAGATTTAGGTTAGGAGGTTCGACTTTTTTGGCAAAAGGGTGAGGTCTGAACTTTTCCATTGTGTAAAACAAAGGTAAAGGTAAAGGAGAAGTTAAGGAAATGGTAGGTTTGGTTGGTTTTGGTTTTGTGAGTCTTGAGAGATAATCAGGAATCAAGTTCTTATTCGCTTTTATATGCTCGACTTGAAAGTTATATTTACTGAACCATTCAGCCCATCTGAGAAATTGGTGATGTGGTACAGACTTCCCTTTAAAGGAAAGTATCTTTGGAAAAGACAAGGAATCCATGATGACAGTAAAGCAATGTCCAATGAGGTGGAATTCAAATCTTTTGATGTCATACTTTACAACTAAGATCTCCTTAAAAATAGAGTGATAATGGCATTCCGACTCCTTGAATTGTCCACTAGCATATTCACAAATACTTCGGACATTGTCTTTTTCTTCTAGGAGCGCTGCACCCTAACATTCATCACTAGCATCTGTCTGAATGAATCTTTTTCCAGTGGAGGGAATATAGAGAGGTGGCAGTTTTTGAATGACTGCTTTAATGTTTTGGATTGATTGGGAGTGTGTGGCAGACCAAGGTGGAGGATGCTTTTTTAAAAGTTGGGTAAGGGGTCTGGTCATGTGACTAAAGTGAGGGATAAATTGTCGGATGTAATTAGCAATTTTCAAGAACTGTTGAATTTATTTTTGGGACAAATGACTATCTGGGAAATTGAGAAGTTCTTTTGCCAGGTGAGGTTGTGGCTGGTAAGCACCATTAGCAAAATGCATTCCAAGAAAATCAATCTCATTTTTTGCTAGAATCATCTTTGATGGTGAAAGCATTATCCCATGTTCCTTGGTGAGGTTAATAAAAGCTTGCAAGTGAATCTGATGAGTGGGAACATCTAGGGAGAATATCAGAACATCATCAATGTAGATTAGGGCAAATGAGAGAATTGACTTGTAAACCCTTATCATGGTCTGTTGGAAAATAGAGGGTGCCGTCTTGAAACCAAAATGCATAACAGTCCATTGATAATGGAAATTAGGAATATAAAAAGCTGTCTTATGATGGTATGATGGATGAATTCCTAATTGCCAAAAACCAGCTTTGAGGTCAAACTTGGAAAAGATTTGAGTATTATGAAGGAAAGGAAAAAGGGAGGAAAATTTTGGCAAAGGGTATTTGGTATCAAAGCCTTGAGATTGATGTCTAAGGTATTTTAATGAGAGAGAACTCATATCTTCATGTTTACATCCAGTTTATCCTTGTCCTGATCTTCTTCTTCCAGATCTTCCTTTTCTCTTAAACCTACCACAGTTCAAAAACTCAATTATCTTTATGAATTAAATTTTCTTGATGATACCCAGAAAATTCAAAATTCCCATTTACCATTCTTAAACCCTTATGATGCTTTTACAAAGTCACCTCGATCTAATGTTCTTTCCAACATTAAGACTCTTGTTAGTCCTCCTCGATCTCATGTCAAAGAATATGTTCAGTCTTCTTCTTTTAATCAGCATCCAGTTAAGGCTACTGGAATAGAGCAATTTATTTCTCTTGACATACTTGCTGAATCTATTCCTAATTGGATTCATCAGGGCTTAACCCATCTCCACTTTGGAGTTGTTCGTATTTTTGTTACCTATCATGGTAGAAAGGCTATCTATGCACGAGTTGCTTTGCTTGACACTCGGTATCTGAATTATTCTTAAGCTATTATCGGTACAGTACAAACTTCTTTGAATACTGGCACAATGATGTTCACCTTCTATCCTAACTTCCATATGAGACTAGATGACGCACACATCCTTGATAATCTCAAAGTCCAGATTCAAATCACTAAAGCAGATCAGATTCAAACAACTGATGTGGCTACCTTGCACTATCAAATGATCTATCGAGTTCAAAATCATGCTCTAGACATTTGTCTTCCATGTTCTAATGATGCATTAATCATTAGTACTGATACTAATCAGGTTCCCACATGTGTTCAGATCCCTAAACAGCTCATAAAGGAAGAATTGCTCAATTATTTTTCTAAGTCCTGGCTTACCAGTTATGAAATCTTACACCAGTAAAAGAAACCAGTCCAATCTACCACTCCTGTTTTTATACAAAAATCAGATGGTATGATTGAAACTTAGTTTGTTCCACTAACTGATACAGAATCTTCTACAGCTTCAATTTTCTCAACTCAGTTCCTGATATAACCTCTTCCTCTTTTGAATCAAGAGCAAATTCCAATAGAAGCTTTTGACAATGATGGCAATCCTATCTATGCCTATAGACGGGATGGTCACTGTTATTGGAATTCTTGTGATTATGAAGATTTTTACCAAGCCATGTTAGAAGCTGAGTTAGATGATGAAGATCTCCGGCGAAGAAGATAAAAGACTAAAAAGATGACCTCATCTGAAGCCTGTTTCCAGGATCATTTAGATGAAGATGATGATCCTTCTATTGGCACTCTTGGCCAACCTTCAGGAAAGCATGATTATGCTATTTCCTACACACCCCCTTCCCATTATAACCCACCAACAAACGTACCTAAAACAAGAATGACCTCATCTGAAGCCTGTTTCCAGGATCATTTAGATGAAAATGATGATCCTTCTGTTGGCACTCTTGGCCAACCTTCAGGAAAGCATGATTATGTTGTTTCCTACACACCCCCTTCCCATTATAACCCACCAACAAACGTACCCAAAACACATGCACCATGTTCAGCACCTCCTAAACCACAACCTAAAAAACCTTGCTCTACCTCTCCTTTGGTTTGGAAACCCAAAACCACTCAATCATCTCCTATTCCTACTGTATGCATGTACCAACCCACTGGTGCATATACAGATGAGTTTCCAACACTGTCAGAAACTATAAATCGTACCACAAAAATACGAACAACACCTTATGTTAAATCTCCTGGTGTCTCAGTTGAAGGGACCCCTAGATCTGTTCAACCAGTAGAAGCAGTACTTAACTGGCAGTCTGATAATGCCATTACTCAAAATAAACTCCTCCACAGGATAGAAACAAAGGTTGACCATGTTTCTACCCGTGTTGATACTCTTAGTTCTCAAATCACTGGTCAGAATACTGCTACTTATCAACTGCTTTCCAAGCTGCAAAATCAGGTTGTTGATTTGGATAAACAACTTATGGCTGCTATTTCTCAATGGGTATATGATTCAACTTTCAAAGAAAAGGCTTCTGAAGTTACCCGATTGAAAGCTAAGATTGCAACGATTAAAAGAGATTTAGCTAACCCTACAACCCCGGCTACATCCACCATTTCTTTCCCCTTTTACAACACTACCCTTACTCCTTTTACCCATCAACCTCTCTTGCAAGTTCCACCTTATTCTGAACCATCCCAACCTGAACTAGAAAGTTTAGGTTATTCTCATGAATTGTTTATGAGAAAACAGTTTCATAAACAACCTAAACGTTCTCCTGACTTACCCATGACTACTCCAAATCTCAAAACTCAACTCATACCTTCAACTTCTAAACTACCTGCAACTCCAGTTGTCCCTACTCCGGATTCCAAACAAAAAGGGATTGTAATCTCTAAACCACCTTCATCTCACATGATTCAACCACCTTCAGACCCAAATCCTGTCACTCACATCTTAAAACAGAAAGCTCTTCATACACTTCCTGCTATCTCTTCTGTCACTCTTGATGAACAATCTGATGATTCTTATGATACTTCATCTGAAAGTGATTCTAGTATCTAGGAAATGGAATCAAATCATTTTCCTATCTTTATGGCAGATCCTCCAATAGATCCAGATCCTCCTGATGAAAGTACAACTACTCATTATCAAGCTGATGAACCTGAAGATATGGCTAATAGTGTTCCAATTCATGTTTCAAAAACAGCAAATGGACCTCAATTTCAGCTCGAAGATATTCCTCGGCATAAATAGAGAGATCGAATTCAAGAATTCTTTGCTTGGCTTGATTTTCAAGCAAAATGGCCTGAAATCACAACACTAGAACCAATTATCCATGAATTCACTTGTCGCTTTACCGGAAGGTTACGAGACTGGTTCACTCGTCTGGATGAATATTCAAAGCTTCAGTTCGTTAGATCTGAATCTATTGTCTACGTGTTACAAAAGATTCATTCTGAATTCATTGGCAATACAGCTGATTTTGAAGAAACAACACGTGATAATTATTTCAAGATGAAATGTTGTTCACTCCTTAGCAAAGATCTTGATAAGCATTTTAAAAGAATGTCAAAAATCTTTTATATGCTTAATGGTGCTAATGATCTAAATTTGAAACAAGGATTTTTATCCTCCATTCTAGAGCAGTTAGCTGCAACACTATGTTTTATCTTCGAGAGCAAGGAGTACAGATCAATTCTCTTTCCCTTGGTCAAATTTATCAAAAGGTCCTTATGTCTCTTAACCGTCTCTATACTTCCCAAAAACTAATCAAAGATACTCTTAAGAAGGGAAAGGAACCTCAACTCAAAGCCGCTTGTAGAAGACCAGACTTAGAGATCAAATGCTTTACTAAAAAAGATTGTTCCTGTCGATCTCCTAACAGATCTCGGTTTTCTAAGAAGTTTCATTGATACCATCCTCCTCAAAGAAGAAAGAAGATTCGGTTCTTTTGCAGAAAACATTTCAAGCCAAAAGGAGATAAATGTTTTGTTTGTGGACAGAAAGGACATTTTGCTAAAGTATGTCCTAATCGAAAAAAGTCTCAAAGATTGATCCAACAGATACAACAATCTTCTCCTATCAACATTCAAGATGATGATGTTGAATCTCTCTTCTCTGTTGATGATGATGCTTGTACCAGTACTACTATGGACCTTCTCTCTGTCTTGGAACACAAGCCAAAGCATGAGGACAAGTTTGATGATTTGGATAATTTTGATTGGATATCACAAGATACGGATCCTGAAGACATGAATATGTCCCCTTCAAAGGAAGCCATCCATCATCACAATAAAGATTAAAGTTACTTTAACAAAAGTAGCTTTAATAAAATAGTTTTAAAAGATTCCCGCTTTAATAAAGTAACTTTTGTAAAGCAGCTTTTATAAAAAAAAATTTGTAAAAGGAGATTCCTCCTTATCTTATTATGTAAGCACTATGTAAGATAGAGTTCTCCAGCTCTATAAATATCTACCTCGATTCCATTAGGAATCACGCTTCAACTTTGTGAAATAAAAATTTTTAGTTTATCTTTCTAATGAGTTTCTAAAGCTTTCTCTTTCTCCTCATTAAAATATTTTTATTCATCTTTCTTGGATCCTGTTCTTCATCTCCAAGGTTCGTGGAAAGTATCATGTTGTGTTATGTTGTGTTGTCTAAAAGGATAGTCCACCAGTAGGCCAGGAGAGCCGTTTATTTGGACAGCCATAACTGACTCCTTAACATATTCATCCTGGTGTGTTCCATGTTTCTAGCATTTTTTAATATTATTACTCATTGTTAGCTTCCCCCCTCTTATTGTCACTCTTGCTATACCCTCACCCCTATGCACGTCCACATTCCCCTTTTTTATTATTATTATTATTAATATCATTATTATTATTATTATTATTATTATTATTATTATTATTGTTAATAAATTTGCTTGTTTGGTCATTCTACTGTTACTCTTCATATTATTATCATTATTAATATGTTTAGGTTTGTTGTCAATTTGATGACCATTATTATTACTATTATTACTATTATTATTATTATTATTGTTATTATTATTATTATTATGTTACTATTATTACCATGTTATTATTATTATTACTATGATATATTATTGTCATTACTATTATCTTATTTATTCATTATAAGTATTATTTCATGCTTATCTTATTCTATTATTATTATTATGATTTTTGTTTGTGTTATTGTTATTGTGATTATTATTATTATTATTATTATTATTATTATTATTGTTGTTGTTGTTGTTGTTGTTGTTGTTGTATTGTAATATTGTTATTATTATTATCGTTGTTATTTCATTATTGTTATTGCCATTATTTTGACATTATTTTTTTTATTATTATTTCTAGGCCTTTGTATAACCCCCTTTTTATTTACTTTGCATCTAAATCGTTTGTATATTAAATTAACATGCCCTATATTTATTTTATTTTTATTTGATTAATTTTTAGAATTATTACTAATATCTTTTAATGTTATTTTTTGTTTTGGGATTTAAATGTGAATTTCCTTATTTGAGCGTTCCCGTGACCACGGGGAGGGGTCACAACGCGCAGGGGACTACACTATTTGGGTGAGATCTTTCCTACCCCCATTTTTGTGCTGTATTTGTCTGTAAAAAATAGTTTTCATTTCGTGCACATGTGCAGTAAAAAATCACAAAAATATTTTATAACTAAATCGAAATTTTTTATTAATAAAATTAGGACCAATATCCTTCATTTTAGCCAAGAAATGTAAAACGTCATAATAAAACGAAGAATTGAATTTTTTCCAAAATGGGATCACTCATCCCGGTTTTTCAAGCCAATAATTGAATAACTCTTTGATTCATTTTTAAGTGAACGTGAGCAAAAACCAATGTTTCTAAACCAAACAAATGCCCCGATTTATGTATGTCTTTTTTATGTTTGATTTTTTTTTGCTTGTTTTAAATTTATGTTCATGTATTTTTAGGCTCTTGTAAATAATTATTTTTGAGGCGATATTATTTATCTTTTATTTGGGATTGTATTCCGTCCCAACTTTCATTTTATCTTTCTTTCATTTGGGATTGTATTCTGCCCCAATTCTTCTTGTAATTGTGTGTTTGGCGTGTTTACCGCTTTCTTTACTGCTTTATTTTATCGCTTCCTTTATAGTTTTCATTTATTGTTTTTAAATACTTGCGATGCGTTTTTTATTAAGTACATTAATCGTGTGAGATAAGAGATAGAATTTTAGGAAATTAAAAACTCATTTATAATTAACCAAAATATAAATAAGAGTGAAATCCCGAACACCATCTCTAGTTTAGACCAATAGAGGTTAGAGATTTTTCCCAATTTCTAGTAAATTGGGTGGCGACTCCAAAATACCTCAAAGGCGTCTAAAGGCGCCGTAAGGCTAAATGATCCTTTCCAATGCTATATTGAGAATGAGGCATCCAAAATGTCTCATGGCACCTAAGATCAAAAAGACGCCAACTAATCCCTCGAGCCCTAAAAGTGGGTTCAAAGAGTGCCTTTACTAGGTTCGGCGCGCGTCGCATAATGCAAGGCAATTAACAATTAAATAAATACATTTATTATAAAGTTAAATGCTATTATAATAAATAAATGCATTTATTCATCCAATAGATAAAATTCAATAATCAAAAATATGACACTCATATCAAATAACAATAGCAAACATAAATCCTATTAAATAAAATTAAATGCTAACAAAAATTGACACTCGTCAACTAAATTGACACTCATCAATTCATCAAGTAACTCATAAGTTCGTTGATAAAGTCATAGACGATGCACACTACGTCCACTTCTCAATTTCATCACAGATGCAGTACTGCTCCTCAACAATCATCTTTTGGCAACTCTAGCTAAAAAATGGATGATAGATTTTTTATAAATTTTATCTCCAATGTACCAGATAGTTTTCAATAACTCCCTGAGTTCTGGATGATATACAAATGAGCCAGCCAACGCTTTGATCAGGACTCTATCATCATTTCCCATACATAA
Source organism: Excoecaria cochinchinensis (assembly GCA_947683425.1). Classification (NCBI taxonomy): domain Eukaryota; kingdom Viridiplantae; phylum Streptophyta; class Magnoliopsida; order Malpighiales; family Euphorbiaceae; genus Excoecaria; species Excoecaria cochinchinensis. Next base: position 2,069,733 of record CANTUQ010000073.1, read on the forward strand.
ACCACCTAACCAAATGCACTCATGTATTTCTTCATGCATAAACATTATGTGATGCACTATTACATCAATGTCATCAGCTCGGATCTTTCTTCGCATTCTTATGTTGCTTACTAAACATATTTTTGCATTTTTTAAATCAACAATAAGGACATATTCTCAAAATTTTTCAAAAAAATATTTTTAAAAATTATTTAAAGGCAGAAAACACATTTTTCACAATTTTATAATATTTTTAATAATTTAAAAATAAAAATTTATTTTCTGGTCATTAAAAAATTTTAAAAAAATTACAAAAAAATCAGAAATATTTTGAAAAATGGTTCTGTAAAAAATCGAAACTCATTCGGTGGTCGGAGAAAGCCGCACGCGCCGCCAGAGGGAGGGATGACACACCTATGTGCCATCACACGCGCCTCCCACTGTCCTGCCACGTGTCACAACCACATTGCGCCACACACCTGTCACCAATGTGGCAATCGTGGACACATCATCGCCACGTGGCCCGTTACCTGTCGGACACGTGGCAACAACCAATTGGGCCACGTGGCAGCAGTGACACGTCAATGTGCTGACAAGGCCCAACACGTTACACGACTTCATTCGTCCATGTGTCACCCCCTTACTGGTCCACGTGGCGCCTTGTGGACACGGCATCGCCACGTGGCTTGATTTGGGTTAGCCACGTGGCGAAATCCGATTGGGCCGCGCGTTTGCGCACGTGTGGGCCACCACCTAAGCGCGCGCGCCCAACGTCTGGCGGCGTGTGCATGCCAGGCGCCACTTTTTCGACGGATTCAGGGTTTCTGATTTTTGCCGGTGGGGGACTTTCGGGGTCTGTGATTTCAATGGTATGGTTAAAAATTACAGATCCCAATTTCTAGTATAGCGTTTTGAACACCCATATTCACTCCTCGAATTTCAGTGTACGCATACACGATTTTAAACCCGAAAAATATATACAAATATATATTTTAACACAAAAAAATATATTATTTTCATACATCCTAGATCTACCAATTTTACATATAAAATTTTAGATCCATTTTTAGCCACATATCAGGACACCAAAAATGTTGGCTCTGATACCAATGAAGGGAAAAAAAACATACCACATGCATACATGGAGGTAATATAATCGGGTTACATGCTACCTATCTCTTGTAGCGCAAATACTTTGGCGGAAGCGTCAACAAGGATCTTTTCTGGCGTCATTGGTCGGGCTGATATACACGAGCTAGATAACGGCAACTAAATCACAATCTAAAAGCCATTGTGAGTGAAAAGCAAGTAAGAGGAGAATCTAACAGATTTTCAGTATAAGAACTTTTTTTTATACTTTTCTTATCTTTACCTTAACCCTATTTATAGATAGGCTTATACTATTAATTAGAAGGGTTATTAATTAAGGTAATTAATAAGAAATTGCAGTTACAAAATTAATGGGAATTAAATGGACAGTTACAATTATTAATTAAGCAATTAATATGTAATATCTCTTATTTAATCCATTTAATTTAAGAGACAAACGCTTAATTAAATGATTTAATATGAAATATTTTCAATACTTGTGTAATTTCCATATAAATATGGATTCGAAATTCATAACGCGAGTTATGAGCGTATTCAGATTCCAGCACTAACCATTTATCTATTATAAAATTTTAATTATCTATAATTCGATTAGCTTGTAACTCAATTTAAATTCATTAAATTTGGCTCATTTACCATCTATGTGGTGTTAAGACTATAATTTTAATTTTATATCTGAAAGATATTATCAATCTAACTTTTATAATATATTATTGTGAATACAAAAAGACGACTTGTGAATTAATCATGTGGTCAGCCTCAATTTTCAATTTATTATCACTCCACCTGAACCCCTGACATTAATGAATAGATACATATAAAGAGAATTTACTTCGATGCCATTTTTTTTTTCTTTTCAAATAAAAGAAAGATTTCAATAGCCTGGTACAATAGCATTAGTAGGAAAATTCTAGTAAGGCTGGCTATTATTATTGACGGCTGGTCTAACTAAAGCATGAATCACCATTTTAAATTATCCTTCAATTCAAGGTAAAAAGCACTTCCTAGTTCTTGAACTTTTTATATTTAAATTTATAAACATTTATTTTATACTATTAATTCCCATACTTTTATTTATTTATTTATTTTTACATATCAAATAATTCGTTGACGGATTCTATAAGAATAATTAACGTACACATTCAATCTTTTTTAAATATATTCCATCGTGATATCAGTAATTATAATAGTTTATTAAATATTGATAGATAGTAATGGTAGAAAATTGCATGCTGTCAAAGAATTTTGTTATATTTTCTGTCATTTTAAAAAAGATAAATGTAGCGTGTTAAACACGCTCACATAATCTATTAACGAATGGTTAAATGTCAATAATGTTATGTTATAAAATAAATCTTCGGAGAATTAATAGTACAAACTCAAAAAGTTTGTACATAATTTTGCCTCTAGTCCAAACCAGACAAAAATATAAGTGACTAAAGAAAATAGAATTTGAAAAGAAAGATGTATAATTTAGAATTAATAGCACGAAAGATCTGTTGAGCATGAATTTCAACAAATTTAGGGCCATTTATGCGAATGAAGAATCCATTACAGAGCCTTTGTAAGAACCAAAGGAATCCATCATAGTTTTAATTAAACACCAAAACCCGATCCAGCAGCTGCATCAAAGGGTTGTTGTGGGGTTAAGTAAAGGATATTAATATTAGCATAGTGTGAAAATCTATGAGGTTTGTGAGGTTTAGAGGATAGTAAGTTGACAAAAAAGAAAGTACAGTGCGAAAATCTATGCATCTCTTTTGTTCCCTTATAATAAACGGTGCAGATGGTTTGAAAAACAAATCCACGGCTATAATAAAGCCCCCTGAGCCCCCTGTGCACTTGGGAAAAGGACCCCTATGACTAGACAGTTGGACCTAGAGTTCCCTTGGTTTGCAAGCAGTCGATGTCATGGGGTTAAAGTATTTATTTCATATAACAATTTCTTTTATCAAAACTAATTTCCCTTATAAAAGTATTTCAAATTAAGCGAAGTTTGGGACTCAGAATTCAGAGTTAGGCTGCATCTTCCATGAACTGAGCAGCTGAGGTAGGCCAATTTCTTTCCACTTCATCCTCCTCACCCTTATTGTTATTATTATTATTATCATTTTTCTTCCTAAAAACAAATAGCATTTTAAATTTTCGTTTCTAATTTGTTCAGATACCTGAAAGATTACTATGAAATAGCATTTTTTTATTGGGTTTGAAGCTAAAGATTCAATCTTTGATTTCTATGTATTATGGTTCTCAACCAAAGACTAGATTGTTCGTTGTGCAACTTTTGAGTGGACATGCATGGTCCAGTTTCTGTTTCTTTCATAAACTATTCTTCGGTTTTGTGTTTACTTGGAAATGGACCACTGTAGCAGCGGTGTTTGTTTTGGTTATTTGATTGTAAATTTTAAGGCTATTTGATTGGTTTGGTTGTAAATCTATCTTTATTTTTTGGGCTTCGCAGGCTCAATAGGGCGGAGAACAGTTCTTAACATGAACAATTGGATAGATTGCTTGAACCAAGCTGGAACAGGAAACAACTCACAATGTGTTGCGTGTTTGCCAGATCCTACAGAACAAACTACGAACCCTGAATTGGTCAGTTCTGTGGTGCAATCAGATTGCGGACAAAAGGGTAAGATGCATTTATGTTTTGCAATGTGGGATTAATTCAGTATGTAATTGCTGTTGTCTTAATTATTTTTCAGGTGGAATATATTAGTCATAATTACTATGCTGGACTTGTTATGTTCTCATTCGAATACCCCTTAGATGGATTGTTTCAAATATCAGTTTTTATTAAGTTTTTTATCAGTTTAATTTATGCTGTTTATGTCATGTCAATCCTTTAAATTTTAGCTACTGGAAGAGATGACTTGAGGGAGATGGATGATGAAAGCTTGGCAAGGGTGTTGCGTGAGATCAATGAGAAAAGTTCGCCAATAACCATGGTATATATGTACCAATTCAATGTTAGTTTGATTTATTGTGTTAATGTTTTTCATGCATTATTGGATTTGCTTCCAAGCTTGCTGAATTATATTTCGTATCATTTTGAAATTTGAAGGATGACACAATTCACAGTAGGAAAAAAAGGAAGACATGTGGAGTACAAAAAGATGGTTCGAGCAAGTATTTGATCAGATGCTCAACTAATAAGTTCAATGAGATGGTTGATTCTATGTGTCAATCGCGAAGAGAACTTGTGAGATTATATGGTTTCGGGAGATTGCTGGACGTTAGGGGAGCTGAGCAAAACAAACTGCTCGTTACGACTCTCATCTCCTTCTTTGATGCTAACACCTGCTCTTTTGACTTTGGGACAGAACGGATTTACATGACATCGTCTGATTTTGAGGAAATAATGGGTCTACCTCGGGGCAAGGAAAATGTTAGTCTGAACTCGAAAGAACTTCATCCTTCTTTGAGAAATCGATTCTGCACTCGGCTATGGAAGCGAGATGTGATCTCGACCTCGACCTTGGAAACATTTCTACGTGATCCCAACGTGGATGATGTTACTTACATAATGTCATTTGTTCTATTTTCATTGTTGGTTCTTTTACGTGTTCCTCAGCGGACTGATTTGGGACCAAGGATGCTTTGCACTGTTGCAGACATTAGCAAGATAAAGAAGTTAAATTGGTCGAAATTTTGTTTTCAATATTTGATCGATGGATTGGCACATGCAAAGAGGTCCGCTGCAACTCAACCAGTAGTGCAGGGATGCACGCTATTCTTGCAGGTACCATTTATTTCTAATGGATTGAATTTATTTATTTTATTTTTCTAAGATTACAACGGCAACAATTAGAATGTTACATGTATTGTTGTGCGCTTGAAGCTATTCTATCTAAAATGGTATTGCTCGAGATTCAAGTTGGGCATGGGTGCATTGAAGCTTATTGGTATCAAGTCAAGAAAGAGACGCGGAAATGTGCTGCTTGCAATTGATACAGAATGGACGCATAATTTCCTGGTAATCTTCCTCATTGATTCTAACATGGTTTCGCATCTGTATTCTGCGTTACCTTCAAACACAATATAGGTCGTGATATTGGAAATATTCAATACAGCAGCTCGAAGGCAAAAGAGAGCTCTTGTCAAAAGGCAATGGTAAACAATCAGTGGTATCCAGTGACAGTTCCTCAAAGAATGAACACACCAAAATTGCTGGTCATAACAAGTTGGTATTGAAGAAGTTGTCAGACTTGCACGAGTCATATAAATTGTATGCTACCGCATTTCAGCACTTCCGTGCGGTGCAGGATAGGCACAGTTTGGCTATCCTTGAAGATACCAAGTTTTTGAAGAATGCAATTGAAGAATTGAGGGCTGGTCAGGAAATGTTAATTCAAATGTTGCAGAATATCGGTAAGTGCAGATCAAAAGAAGTCGAACAGATATTCGAGTCAATGTTAACAGCATTGCGGGATGTGAAGAAGTCTGATGCAGCTGCAATGGGGGCATCTGAAATGGGCACTTCATTATTTGAGAAAGTCTTATATGCTAAGGTGGACAAAATGATAAGCCATTTTAGAATTTTATTTATTTTTTGTTCTATACAATGACAAATGCCAAATCATTTAATATATGGTAGGGTGAGAGCAGCAATGTTGATGGGCATAAAGGAGCGTATTTTGAGAAGATCACTGGTCTGCCGGAACCAAGCAGATCGACATTGCATCTTTTTCCGCTTCACGCGGGTGATTGACTAGGCTACATGGATATCAGTGGTGCGGTAGACATTGTGATAATGTTGCAAGGTCACTCTGACTCGTTTCTCACGAAGTTGGATGCTGCTAATTATCACGTAGTCATAACTGCTGAAATTTTTGTGTACGTATTTTGTCATTCTAAGCAGAATTGCATTTTGATTGCTCCGAAACATGTTAAGTTGAAATCATATGGAATATTGTTAATTAGCCAATTCTTCTGGTTGGAGGTTATCAAAATTTTGTTTGTTCTTCAATTGATGTTAATAATTTATGTTCTTGTTTGGAATTATGGTAAATAAGTTGGCACATTGTAAATATTACTCTCTTAGAATATTTGACGTTCATGAATACAATATTAATTTTTTTTTTCCTAATTTTCAATACAATATTAATTATATATTTTATTTGTAATATTATTCAATTAATTAAATTTAAATCATAATTTTGAGAGTAATAAAAATAAGGGTAATTTAGCTATGGTCTACTATATTTAATTTTAAATTTAAGTGTAATTAATACTTATTAATTCTAGTGGAAATAATAAAATTGATATATAAAATCTTCAATAATGTAAATATTTTCATTTTAAATGTCGGAAATGGTAAACTTTTCTAAATTAAGAGCACATTTGGTTGAAGAGAAATTAATAGCACATTTGGTTGAAGAGAGGAGATTTATTTGTGAAAATTGAGATATTTTAGGATGACATTAATTAGAATTATAAAATTTTTAGATTATTATTTTTTTTAATGTAGTGAAATTGGAATAATAACCTTAACCGTTTAACATTTGAATTAAGCATTTATTAATTAAAATTTTATTTTTAGTTGATAAATCTTAAATAAAGCGATTCCATTTAATTATTACAAATAATAATAAAAATTATTATTGATTTTGAATGGTAATTATTAAATAAAATTTAAAGAAATACATTTTGATTAAAAGATATAATTTTGTTTTTGTTAATTTTAACTTAATTATAGATGAAAAAATTAATTAAAATATTTTATTTAAATGATATAGATATGTACACTGAATTGCTACTCACTTCGTTATAATGAATAATTCAAACATTATGGATATTTTGGAGTTAATTTTTTCGGTAGTTACTCAATTTTGCATAAATTTCAATTTATAACGAAAAAATAACTCATCTATTATTTTGTAACGAAAAAACCGTAATAACCGGAAATTGTGTTCGCTGACAACCGACTGGTGATTTGTGTAAGAAAATAATTAAAAAAAAAAGGGATGAAGTTGAAAAGTCAAAAGTGGAGGGTGAATGGAAAAGTCAAAGAAGCAAAATCAATTGTGATTTTGCTTATGAGAATTGCGGCGGCTGCTTTCAACAAATGGTAGGTGGGTTTACGCGTAATAAACGCGTATATTTTGCCTATAAATACGCATTGTTATTTTGCAATTGTAATACTCGAAATTCAAGCAAACATGTAGGGTGAGTTTGTTTGTGAGCATAAGAAAATTAGTGAGAGTTTAAGGGTTTATTCAACAATCATTGGGATACTCTCTGGGTAGTTTTCTTGTGTTGAGGGTATAAGAAAAATATTGTATTTGTTATTATGTGGTTGTAACAATTTTCCACATAATGAATATTTTTCTTGGTTGTCTTTTGACAACGGCAGTGGTTTTTCTCCGATTTGGAGTTTTCCACTATAATTTTTTGTGTTGTGAGTTTCCTGATTTATTCCGCATTAATTAGAATGGTCATTTTTCCCAACAATTTGTATGGCGAAACTCAATGACATGTCAGAAATTTTGTCACGTCGGATTAGAGTTTAATTTCTGTAGTGGTCACTCAATTTTGTGTCTTATAACTATATACTCACTAAATTTCAATTTATAATGAAAAAATAATTCATATATTATTTTATAACAAAAAATCATAATAACCGAAAATTGTTTTCACAAACAACTAGCGCGTGACCGAAAATTATATTCGTCACTAGATTTGTATACAATAGTAAGCAGATTAAAGTTTTTTTCATAACCTGATCTAATCAATTCATTTTTATTGTTGAAAATAATAATAAATTGTATTATTTGGCCTCACTGAGCAGATAAGAATTGCCGGATCCATACTGATACAGTTATGAAAAAGACGAATACACTAAAGGACCATAAAATTTATTTGGTTTCGTTGAGCAGATAGTGAGAGAGAGAGGAGAGAGAGGTAGATAGAAATCGAAAGCAGTAAAAACTTTTTTTTTTACCATAATGCCATGTCGGATCCAGCAAAATCCGACTTGGCAAAATTTCTGACGTGGCAATGGAATTTTTCGTGCAGATCAATCGCCGGTTGCTGGCAAAAACAATTTTCGGTTATTGTATAAAATAATATATGGGTTATTTTTTCGTTGTAAATTGAAATTTTGTAACTATATCGTTACAAAATACAAAATTGAGTGATTACTACATAAATTAATCCTAATTCCACGTGAAAACTTTTTTGACGTGGCATCAAATTTCACCGTATCGATTATGTGCTAATAGTCAGTGGATATAATTTTCGATAATTATGATTTTTTTTTTATAAAATAATAGATAAATTATTACTTTTTTTTTGTTATAAATTAAAATTTAATAATCAAATCGTAATAAACCACAAACTTGGATGGCCATAGGAAAAAATTAATCCGAATATTTTGTAGTTATTCGAGAAGAATTTTTACATGGATGGATCCATAATGAATTACTATGGACCATCAGCACCGGAACCGCTCCAAACCACGGGCTGACCCGCCCCATTCCTCTCCTGCTCGTTTCATATCTCTATTGATCTAGACATCAAAATCACATTTTCTTTTCCAGTTCATCTTCCTCCAAAAACCCTAACAAAAATGGCAACTTCATTCATAACTAAAACCCTAAATTCAATCAAAAATCCCAAACTCCTCGCTCCGCTCTCCTCATCCCTCACCCGCCATTTTACCTCCGTCGCTACTGCCCAGCCACCGGCCGACGGTCCATCCTCCTCCTTCACGTTCAATGACAATAATAACACCCCAACCGCCTCCAGTGACAGCATATGTGTCAAAGCCCCGAATTCTGATTCGAAGCGTGAGAGGGAATCGTCTTCTTCAGTAACAATGCCGATGTCTTTCATGACAGGGTCGATTGTGGGGAAGAGGTTTTACAAGCAAGTTACTACTAGAGAGGCAGATGATGGAAATGGATGGACAGTGATGCTTGATTATAGGACTCTTAAGACTCCTTCTAAAAGACCTCTGAAGTTGCCGTCTTTAGCTCTTGCTAAGGCCATTGCTGCTGAATGGGATTATCAGGTGTGTTTATAGAGCTCGTTACTTTGCTTTCCTATGATCTCAATTTGTCGTTCCTGAATTGTGTTATTTTCTTTCGCTTTACTTTTTGAAGCAATTGCTGAGTTTTTTCCTTTTTGGGTGTTTGATCCGTTTTAAATCAAGAATTTTCTTTTGGTAAAGTTCGAAATTTCTCTTTTAGATTTGTGAAAATTATATTATGGAAAGTTGGCGATTAGTTGGATGTAAGCTGAGTATGTTGGGATTCTGCATCTAGTTAAGATTTTCCTTATGATCGCTATACAACATGAATACATGGACGAGTCTTTTGTCATCCACAGTGTCTTTGGATGTCCATTAGCACGTACTAGACTTAGAATAGGGTTACACAATGTTTCGATAGAGTTTTCATCATTAGGTCGCCTCAAAGAATTGTTAAGTTCCTCATCATTTTCCTCTCTCTGGCACCAAAAATCTAACGCAAGCTCTTTCACTTCTGAGATGGTCTCAGTTTAAAAGTTTCGTTTTTTTTTTCTTCTCTTCATTGATATAATGGTACATGTATGGGGTTGGACAGATGTAATGACTTGTTATTTGTTGTAGCAAACAGATGGTATCAGGCCATTTACAATGCCTCTTATGAAACTAGCGTGCACTGCGTCAGAGCGAGTTCCACTCACACGTCCAAAGATTATTGAAAACTTGATGAAGAAATTTAATCAAGATTTAGTTTTCTGTCGTGCTCCAGAGGATGATGATCTAACACGTGGTGTTTATGGTATGTCATTTGTTGATGTGTCCAAAGCAAAATTAGGGTTATCATTCATATGTCTATATCATTTTATGTTTTCTTTGAGCTGTCAGCCAGTTGGTTTTGAGGGAACTAGAAATTGAGGAAAGAGAACTTTTGTGATTTCTTTGCTTGGGTAATTAAATGATTTGAGGAAAAGAAAAGAAATGAAGTAAAACAAAGTGAAATGAAGAACTTTCCAGAATTTCCTTCCTCTACCAAAAGAAGTTGAGGGAAATTTAGAAATCACAAGTATGTAATTTCCATGGTATAACTTTTAATCGATCCATGTTAGAAGCTTTCTATTTAAGGGTAAAATATTACTAAGTTCTCCTTTCCCTGTTCTAATGAAGGACCCGAACAAGTGAAAGGAAGTTTTATTCTTTTCTTTTCTCTGCCTCTGTTATTGAAACATGCATGATTCTGGATTGCTACTACTCACCCAACAAAAATCTTGGTTATATGTTTAAAGAAATAATGGGTTTTAGGTTATCACTGTATGTTTGGGTTTCTGTTGAAGGCTTGTTGCCAAAATTTTTGGATTACTTTTCCATCTGTCTTCAACATCCAGCATGGTGGTTTTCTATGCAAAGTTTTATTTTTGAATACTGGTTCCTTTCTGACTTAGGTTGCCGACAATAGGTGCTTTTCAGGAACTTATGATTGCTAGTTTATGCTATGGATTTGATCATATTGATGAACTTGCCACTTCTCTATCTTAATATTCTATAGCTTAGAAAATTGGGACCATGACTTATTTCTCTTTGGTGGTTTCCATGTTATATATTATTTCTGATGTGAAACCTGTGGTTAATAGTGATTTTTCATGGATCTTCCATATACAATATGAGTTGTTTGAATCATTTTTCAGTTTCCTATTTCTTATTGAGACTGTTTAGTGAATATGTGACTAGAACTTCATTCTGCATGACTTTTTTAATAAAACTGTTATGCTCTTTCAGGAATGCATCCTTTACTGGTTCACTTTCTATGTACCTGTCTGGTATGAGGAACACTCTTAGTTGGGAATCAAAACCAACTCATCCTACTGTCATAATAGTAAAGTGCATGTTTGACATTGTTGCGTGTTAGAAAATTGGTTTTACACATGGTTAGAAAATTGGTTTTACACATGGTCACTGGTATAGACATCTATCTAAACTCAGGGAGTGGAGATCAAACATACAAGTGGAGATCAGTGAGTTCATCTGACTGTAGAGTATATATTTTTTTTCTTTTTCAGAAAAGCAAGTGGAGAAAATTGATCCCTTACTTGATTGGGTGAAATCAGAATTTGGCTTTAAGCCTGTTGTTTACTCTAGTTTTTTTGGTGGCAAGCAAGAGGAAGGTTTGGTGAAGGCAATAGAAGACCTTCTAAAGAAAACCGACAACTGTGAATTGGCTGCAATTGATGCAATTGCAGCTGCAGGCCATTCTTTAGTAATTGCCGTTGGAATTTTTCTTGGGAAATTGGATGTTGAGGAAGCAATTCAGTTGATTAGACTTGAAGAAGATTTGCAGGTTCTTCTTCTTCTATCTCCCTGTCTCTTGACACACACACACGCATGCTTATAGAGACCTTTGGTGCCTCAACTGGACTTGAGCACATACTGAATTGTCACCTGTGGCATTTATTTGCTATCTGATGCATTATCCAGTGCTAATTCTTTTGCAGGTTGATAGGTGGGGCTTAGTTGAAGGTGGTCATGATGTAGATATTGCTGATCTAAGGGTACAAATATCATCTGCTGCCGTGTTCCTTGGTCTTTCTAGGATTTGAATGCCATGTAGCTCTCTTTTTTTTTTTCCTCCCAACCTTCATCCTGAAATCTAGCTTTGATATTTGTTTCCTTCATCTTTAGTAGTCCTAGATCATATATATATATATATAGCTCAAAGGTTTTGTGAGAAATTGTTGCCAAGAGCTAACATAAAGTTGCATAATAATGTTTTATCGGGACTTGAGCCCATTCTTTTGTTTATATACGGTCAAGAGAGTTAAACGAGTATTTGAGACATGGATATTAATGCAAGTGGGTAGGATTTGATTAAGGAAGCTGATCAGATTCAAGCTGTTTTGCAGTTGAGTTATGTTACAAGTGGATTTTATTATACCAAATTACATTAGTATTTGGTACCTGGAAGGGATCACTCTACTGATGGAAATTGATTGAACTCAGAATAGGAAAAATGGAATTTCAACTCCTGTGGCTTTTTTCTGTCAAAAGTTAAGCAAGCCACTTGAATTGAAACGAAGTCAAGTTACGATTGATTTCAATTATTTCATAAGCTGATTGCTGATTGATTATTAGTTGAGGAGCCCCTAGTGCAATTTTTTTTTTTTTTTTCAAGGGGATAACTTATCTTTCCTTCTTTGAAGATGTGGGATTTCCTTTATACAATATGAAATATATTATCCTGTCTTTCCAACATATGCCTGAAAAAAAAGAAGAAAAACAAGATTTGTAATGAATTCAAGGATCTTCGTTGCAGCACTGCAAGCACATGGGTGGCTGTCTCTCTATGTCACAATCGCAACAAGCTGTATCACAGTCGTTACTGCATCCTACACAAGAATAAGCTCATCGTCACTTCATCAGCCCTTTGTTTTCCAGACATTTATAAATATTATTCTAAATTCAATTTAAGGAATATTGTATGGAGAGTGCAAGTCTTAATTATTAAATGACCGTCTAGTTCTTCGCTGAAGATTCAAACTTGAGATCTCTCACTTGTACACTTAAAGAGAGAGTAAGAGAAAACAGATGATTTCCAGTTACTTTACCTGTTACAGTTACGAATGGCACTGGTACTTCCTGTTCCAGGTGATGAGGGTGTATGAGAAATAATTTTCTCATGTTTGCTTGGACGTTGTTCTTTCCTACAAAGATAATGAAAACAGCCATCCAAAAAATACCTGAAAACTTCATTTCATCAGCACAAAAGTTGATGGTTTAATGGATGAAAGGTTCCCCATTGACAAGGTTTAAATAAGTCATTTAAGAAGTTCAAGTTCAGGGATGATGGACCTAAAATGAATGAACTTTTTTTGTATATTGTCTTTAAGAATATATCAACACCTCACTCTGAAACTGTGTTTGAGTTCTAATTTTTATTCAATGATCAATTTATAAAGTTATTCCCATTCCAGGACAGAAAAATGTATCATAACAATCATGTGAAACCAAAATACTGTTCATTAACTCTTATTATTACCATTGTTCTTATTCTTATATGAATTGTGCAGCTCCTAGTGAATCCATTATTTTATAATTGAACTTATCACCTAACAGTTGAAATACAATTGCAATGCGCAAATTATGTGTTCAAATATGGGGATCAGTTGGAATTTACAACAGCAAACTTCTAAATTTACGCCATCTGATTGCCCTTTTTTTCTGTAAATACTACATTTTTTTATGCATTGCATTGCATCATCCTACATCGAACTTAATAAAATCTGAAATTCCCAAAAAGTTCCTAACAAAAGGTTCTAAACTTTTTATAATTTCCTCTGGAACAACCAGGATGTAACCATTTTCTTTTTTTTCCACTCCTTTGAGAATGAAGCCATCCGCCACAGAGCTCAATAGCAAATGCAATTCAAAGGCATACACCATGCAATTTCTATAAATAATTATTAAGAAAGACAATCCTATTTGAAATTACAAATGGGATGTACAATACAATTGATCCGCAAATTATTATAAAGAGTTGATTGGTCCCCCAAAAAAATCCCAGAACAACTTGTCAGTTGCACATCCTCATGCTTCTTCAACCCAACCACTTACACACCACCTGCTGCCTCGAGCTTCTTTATATGCATGATCTGCTTTCCTGGGTTCAAGCCTTTAGGGCAGGCAGCGGCACAATTCAATATGGTGTGGCAACGGTAAAGCTTAAACTCATCATTTATGGCCTCGAGACGCTCATTTGTGTATTCATCACGGCTATCACTAATCCACCTGTTTGCACCAGCAAAATAACAAGAGAAATCAGCACCCTCACTTTATATTGGATCAGCCAGAGCAATGCTCCTTGACAGTTCACAACTTTTATTGATGAAAAATTCAAAGAAAAATATTAAGAATCCATGAAGTACATAAGATGCACTTTGTGGCAGCTGGAAAGATGCCCGTCATATGCCATATTGTCCAAATAGGAAAACCATAAGACAATAATAGAATAAAGAGTTATCTATACATGAACATTCAGGGCCTAGTAGCAACATGAATACAGTTGTTTGGTTTCATCCATCTACTAACATATACAAATACAATTTATTACAAGTTTTGCACCTGGCAAGCTACAATGTATGTTTAAAAAAAAAAGTGCATATATGTATTTATTTGGAATTTCTACAATACCAATTACCAAATTAAATCAGACAAAAATAATGATTAGACAGACTGAAGTTTCTGATATTGTTTTCAATGTTCATTTTATGAACGCAAGGATCAAAACGATACAGTTGTATTACATAAATATTTAAAAATAGCATACATATAAGAGTAATGTCAAATTATAAATTGTCAGAGAAAAGAAAGGAAGATATCCAGCAAATGCGAAAGAAATCACAAGTAGAACTTCAATGTTTCACACGTAAAGGAGCATGACCTATCAAAGCAAACAATCCGGAAGAGCAAAATATTTTATTGGACCATTAAAAAGTACATGTTATAAGGAGTCTCATGGTATAATTTGAAATAAAAATGAGGTCAAATAGTTCCTTAACAGTCAAATAGAAGATAGCCTCTAGTTCGGTTCAATAGTAAGCGTTTGACCGAACTTTAACTAAATTTTTAAAAATAGTAAATGATCTCTAAAAATGGTTTTGAAGGCATAGATAGACTCTAGATAATATTTATGAATTTTTGGTAGTGAAAAATAAAGTTTTCGGTGACAATAAAAAATTGGTGAACCGGATCGGATAGACACCTTGATTGAGATGAAATCAAGATTAAATGAGCTATAGAAAGTAAGAATAAGGTCAAGGATGAAAAGTGAACCGGACCGGTCGAACCAGTTGACTGTGCTTTGATTAGTTTGACCATACTCTAAATAGAGGTATGGATCTTAGAAAAATTATCTAAAAGTATGGATTTGCTATAAATCATATGGAGAATCATATAGTAGTGAAAAATAAATTTTACGATGAAACAGAAAATTAATTTATCGGACTGCTAAGAAATTATCGGACCAAAAAATGGTTTCCGATTGAGCTAAAATTTTACTTGGAAGCTACTTTATATATTTTAAGAATTAAGGAACAAATTTTCTTTTTATTCATAGTGAATTCAACTATACTATCATTAAATTGGTTGTTAACCCAAAAACACAATGTCCCTAAGTGTAGTTCTTTAAAAGTAAAGAAGCAAAAAGGAAAATGCTAAAGATGCTTGTGAAAAATTCAAGGATCCCTTGAAAACCTTGAACTTTGACAAGAATCGTAGGACCAACTAACATCTATAGTTAATCACCCATTACTTCTTAAATTAACACAGCTGATCAACACTAAATACAACTGAATCAACGATTGGTCAAAAGAACCCTTCTTTAAAGTACCTTCACATCTTACTCCTATATCCATTATCTTTATTTGAGTCTTCAAATCATAATTTTGGTAAACAGACAGCGATGATCATAAATTAGTTCAACTTACCAAATAAATTTTCATTCTTCCCAAACATAAAACCAACCCCAAACCCCAAATTTAACCTTGCTAGAACAACGATTCAGTTCAAACAATGAGCTAAACAAACAAAATGAAGAAAACCCATCAAGATAGACCAACTAAAGAATCAACAAAACAAAAAACAAAAAACATCAAAATTACCTATTGGCATGGAGTAAAGCAGCTGGGCCCAAGTAAGACTCAGGGTTCCACCAGTAACTTGGGCAGGATGTGCTACAACAAGCACACAGAATACACTCATACATCCCATCAAGCTTAGCCCTATCTTTCTTACTCTGGGGTACCTCTTTTCCAGGAACCGGAGGTGGGTTCTTTCTCTTAAGCCAAGGCTCAATACTCTTATACTGATTATAAAAATTAGTCATGTCCACTACCAAATCCTTAATCACATACATATGGGGCAAAGGAGTGACTGTTGAAGAAGACCCAGAAGGGATCTTTGTCAAACAAGCAAGCCCATTACATCCATCAATGTTCATAGCGCAGGACCCACATATACCTTCCCGGCAAGATCGGCGAAAAGTCAGGGACGGGTCGATCTCACTCTTGATCTTGATTAGTGCATCTAAAACCATGGGCCCACATTCTTTTAAGTCGATCTGGTAATCTTGGAGCTGGGGCTTTGATGGGTTATCTGGGTTCCATCGGTAAATTTGGAAAGTCTTGAGATTTGAGCTGGAGCTCGCCTTGGGCTCCACCTTTTGCGCCTCCGCTTCTGCGGCGTGATACCGCGTCGGCACAAATCTCGAAGTGAACGCCGGCGATGAAGAGACCCTGGCGATTGAAACTCCCTTCCTAAGCAAACCAGTTGCCATTGTTGGTTGCTGCTATGTTTTCTCTTTTTTTTCTTTTTTCCTAGAGAGAGGACATGAAGCAGAGATGATGGGGGCTAGAGAGAGATGATGGGGAATAAAGGGGTTGGTTTTTGGGAAATGAAATGGAGAAGGGTAATATAGAAGGGTAGTTTGGAGATTTGGCGGTGGGGAAATTGGGGGCTGAAACTTGGTCTACGTTTATGGGGTTCATTGGATGCCGTGGATTAATTGGAATTCGCAACTGAATGTATGACGTGGCCATTTGTGAGTCGTTAGTTAATAGCACTCCTTTGTTTTTGTTTTTGTTTTATTTTCTTTTATGATTAAATTAAATTAAATATGTTGTTAAATAGCCATTTAAGTACGTTTGTATTGGTCGTGTGCCTGGCATGGGTCTCGTCCCATATGCCCGTTTAGAATGCCATCCAATGCGAAACTCATCTCTCCGCTCTATATTTTACCTAAATTTATATTTTTATCCCACTTATCCTTTGATTTATAACAATTAGTGTCACAAAATTTATGAAAACAATTTTTTAAATTGACAAAAAATATATTTTAAAAAACTGTATGTCAAAAAATATGTAACTGTTTGATAAATTAAATTCAAAATAATTTATAAAATTAAAAACAGTTGTCAAATATTTGATAAATGACATGATTAAAATTAGTATTTTAAAATAAAAAATAAAAAATAAAAAATGATGTATATAAATTTTAATATATTATATTCAAAATTTCGCTAAAAAATAATAATAATTTCCACTTATTTGAATTTTTTTTATTTCACTAGACTATTAAGGCTACATATTTTTATATATAATTAAATAAAAATAAATATAACATAAAAAATTAAAAATATATATATATTATTTTCTTAATTAATCATATATATTATTTTGGATGATAAAAAAAGAGAAGAGAAAAAAAATAACGTAATTATTTTTAACGTCAGATGATTTTGGGTGGTAGGATAAGAGAAAGAGCAAAATAAATAAATTTATATTAGATATAATTGTCATTATGAAATAAAATAAGAGATATTTTTGTCTAAAAAAATATTAAATCTGCTACTCTTAAAAGTTAAAAATCAGTTTTTCTAAAAAATTTCAATTTCCAACTTTTTCTAATAAAAAGTTTTTTCACTTTTCAGAAAATTAATTTTTCTAAAATTAGCATTTATCAAACACTTATTTTGTCTCATAATCAATTTTTTATCACATAATCAGCTTTTTTTCCTTGAAAATGTCATTCCAGACGGGGCCTTAATATTTTCAAGTAATCATTATTTTAATTATTACGATAATATTTTAATTATTACAATAATAATTATATATTATATAAATAAAAGACATAATTAATAAGGCATTTATAAAATTATATTTTATAATCATAAAAATTAATATTTTTAAACTACGTGAAAATAAAAATTTTTATATTATTATGGGATAATAAAATATTATTTATATATTTAGATATTTTTAAGGATAATACTTCGTTCATCTCATTTTAAATTCATAGCAAAATTAAGAAATGGACAAAAAGTCAGTAGGCAAATTTATTTGATGAAACTTTAAATCATAATTAGCTACAATCGACATTAAATTATAAATTAGTCATTTTAGAAAACAAGAGAAAATAGGGACTTTTTT
Source organism: Excoecaria cochinchinensis (assembly GCA_947683425.1). Classification (NCBI taxonomy): domain Eukaryota; kingdom Viridiplantae; phylum Streptophyta; class Magnoliopsida; order Malpighiales; family Euphorbiaceae; genus Excoecaria; species Excoecaria cochinchinensis. The sequence goes on from CANTUQ010000073.1 coordinate 2,087,764, forward strand.
TATAAATAATATTTTTTAAAAAAATATTTGGATTTTTGGGATGTTTTGAAAAATATTTGGAGAGTTGGGATTTTTTGTAAGGGTGAGCAAAAAAATCGTTGGATTTGGTGAACCGAGAAACCGAACCAAAACCGATCCGAAAAATATATTTAGATATTTTTAAGGATAATACTTCGTTCATCCCATTTTAAATTCATAGCAAAATTAAGAAATGGACAAAAAGTCAGTAGGCAAATTTATTTGATGAAACTTTAAATCATAATTAGCTACAATTGGCATTAAATTATAAATTAGTCATTTTAGAAAACAAGAGAAAATAGGGACTTTTTTATAAATAATATTTTTTAAAAAAATATTTGGATTTTTGGGATGTTTTGAAAAATATTTGGAGAGTTGGGGTTTTTTGTAAGGGTGAGTAAAAAAACCGTTGGATTTGGTGAACCGATAAACCGAACCAAAATCGATCCGAAAAATAGGTTAACCGAACACGATTTTTATGGTTAATAGTTAGTGTTTTACAAAAATCGATATTAATGGACTGATTTTTATTTTTTAGCTTATAAATTGGTTAACGGAACCGAAACCGATAAATGAATACCTCTATATTTTATTAATTTTATTTCACTTTTTTTTTATTATAATTTTTTATTTCATTATTTTCATATTTAATTATTTATATCCTTTTAATTTTCATTTACTTTAAAATATTTAAATTTCATTTTAGTTTTTTTAAAGTCATTTTAATTAATTTATTAATTGTTCAATATATACATATTTAGTATTTCTTATTATTTCCTGATATATCAATTTTCCATTAATTAAAATCAAAATATATTTGAAAAGTTATATAAAATTAATATATTAACTAAAATTTTCAAAAAAAAATAAAATTTTTAATATATATGAAAATAATATTTTTAGTTTATATTTATTATTTGGACATCATATTTAATTATTATGTTGAATTATATTTGTTTTCTAATTTTAAATTTTAAGTATCTTCGATAATTTAATTTTTTTATGAATGCATTTTATAGTTATAGTGGTTAACCGAAAAATATTGGTTAACCGGTCCGAAAATTCGAAACCGATGGACTGATTAACCGATGGTAATGAATTGAAATTTCAAAAAACCGATATTAATAGATTGATTTTTTTTTTGGGCTCATGAACTGGTTAACCAGTCCATGCTCACCCATAAGTTTTTGTATTTCCGCAACAAAGTGTTGCGAAAATGGGATTTCATTTCTACAACACTTTGTTGCGGAAATGAAATCAATTTTTTTTTTTAATTTAATGTTGGAATGGAAAGCTCATCGACAACTTTTCCTTGGAAAAACTGCAGGTTTTATTTTTATATTTATATTTTTTTAATGAAAAAATTATAAATTTTTTTATGGATGGAAAAATATAAATAAATTTTGTCATTTCTTTTATTAATATGGAAAAAATAATTTTCTTTTACTCAGTTTAATAAACATGATAAAAAATTTATAGGTTAATGTACGTGTATTGGATTAAAACGAAAATATTATTTAAATTTGATTATTTATATAATGAATGTATTATTTTTTATTTTGAAAAAAATTATAGGTTAATATGCGTGTGTTGGTTTAATAAATAAATATAACTATTGAATTCTATATATACATCAAAACCAAAACTTGAGGTATTTTGATGAAAATTGCTCTCGGATGAATTTATATAAAATAATCAAATTTAAGTAATATTTTCGTTTTAATCCAACACATGCACATTAACCTATAATTTTTTTTTGTCATATTTATCAAATTGAGTAAAAGAAAATTATTTTTTCCATATTAATAAAAGAAATGACAAAATTTATTTATATTTTTCCATCTATAAAAAAAAGTTTATATTTTTTTCATTAAAAAAAAAAACGACAGCTTTTTCAACTCCCCAAATATTATGAATTGTGCCTTAAATTTTGGGTTAATTTATGTGCTAGTCACTCAATTTTTCCACTTGTAATGCTATGGTCACTTTACTTCAATTTGTAATAAAAAAATAATCTATATATTATTTTGTAACAAAAAAATCACAATAGTTGAAAATTAGGTCTACCGATAATCAGCGCATGATATTCACGGCAAAATCCATTGCGACATCAGAAATTTTTTCATGTCGGATTTGACTGGATCCAACGTGGCATGATGGTAAAAAAAAACAAAATTTTTATTGTCTTCAAGCTGGTCTCTCTCTTGCTCGGTCTCATTGTCCCTCTCTCTTGTATTATGTGCGTCTTCCTCTCGCTTCTCATTGTCCATATCGCTCTTCTCTCTTCCTTCTTTGTGGCTGCGCTCTGTCTCTCCCTATCTCATCTTCCCTTTTTCTTTTTCTTGTCAATTTCATCTTAATCTCTTTTTCAATGGCTTCCCAGCAGAAATCATTTGTTGGAAACCACAAATCACATTTATTATTTATGCACCAATTGAAATCATTTTTTAACTGAATTTTTTGGTTCAAAGACAAAATGAAATGAAAGAATGAGTGAGAGAAAATTCATAGTTGAGACTTCCTATCCATTCACGAACCACATGTTTTCCATTTTATTAATAAATAACAAACACCAACTAATCACTTCTTTACTTCACTACTATAATAATATACCAAAATTTATTTTTTTTAAATTTAATTTAACAAAAGAAATAAGAAGCTATTCGAAGAATCTAGTGTAGTTCCCACTTTATTTTCCCGAGAAAGCCTTAGTAATTCTACCATCGGATCCATTTGAACAGCTTGATGTGGCCTGTAAGATCACTTCCATTGCTCTCTCCACTCGCATTGTTTCTCTTGAATCCGAGTCCTCCGATCTTTGAGGTCAACTCTTCGATAAAGATAACCTCATCGCCGGCCTTCAATCTCAGATTCTGTCTCTCGAAACTCCCTCTCCGACGCTTTTTTTTTTCTTCACACAAAGTTGAATGAAAAATTTCCTACGAAAGAGAAGATGAGATCAAGGGAGAGAGAGAGAGAGAGAGAGAGATGCAGAACATAGAGATCGAAATCGGAGGGTGACAAAAATCGAGAATGGACAGAGGAAGAGAAGATGAGATTGGAAGAGACAGGGCCGAGAGAGAGAGAGGGGCTAGAAAAGGATAATATCGCAAGAGAGAGGGGCTAGAGAAGGACGATGAGTGAGAGAGAAAGCAGTAAAAAAAATTAGAATTTTTAATTTTTTTAACCATCATGCCACGTTGTATCCAGTTAGATCCGACATGATAAATATTCTGATGTGGCAACACGTTTCGTCGTGAAGGATACGCACTGGTTGCCGGATTATGTATTTTCCGTCTATTATGACTTTTACATTACAAAATAATAAACGGATAATTTTTTTTGTTACAAATCAAAATAAATTGAGCACAACGTTACAACTGTCAAAATTGAGTGACCACGAATGTAATTAATTCTTGAATCTTTCTGCATTTTCCATATTAGTCATTCTCGTACTAACTTTATTTTTTCATCTTATTATATAATTGGTTATGTGAAATTTATATTTAATATATATTTAGTTAAATTTAATTGTAAAATGTTTTTATATGTTAATTATATTTGTTGATAATAATATAATATATTTGATTGGATTTGTTTTTTAAATTCTATTACACGAAATATCAGATTGTCTTATATTGTATTAATGTATCTAACCATTTCGAATTTTTGAAAGAACTGTAACAAATGATTTAAAATTTTAAAGACAATGGCAAGATTTAATTTTAAAAATATCCAAACTTTTAAATTTGCAAATATCCAAATTATAACCAAACGAGTGCACCCTACATTCTGTTTAAGTTTTGATGGCAATCATAAAGTTGTTACCCCAACTTATCTCTTTACAATTGGATTTTAAATTTAATAATTAATTATTCCTTTTTCGATCCATTTGATTTTGGTTGAGACGGTGATGTTTGATTATTCTCTAGTGGAGAATCGAATGGGGATTATAGGTTTGGTTGGGACTAAGTTAGTGGGCGAGTCGGTGAAAAGGATCTGATAATTGAGTTGGCAACTCGGACCCAATGGAAAATATAGGAAGCTTTTTTGGTAGGAAGAGGGAGATCTTCACTACAGAAGGAGAAGGGCGAGGAAGCAGAGGAAGGTTCTTGAATTTTTACTGATGATTTAGCCCAGTGCTGCCACATTGAGAGTAGGAAATTAGAGATTTATGCAAAAATAATTCAAAAAAAAAAATTGAAAATACAGAAATGAATTTTGGTTTTGTGGTTTTGGGTCTCAGTGAATTGGGGAATTGCTAGATGAGATCAGAGCTAACAACTAAAAAGGATGACGAGTCGCCGATCCAGTGATTTAGAACCTGCCGCCATTTCTTCTTTCTAGATTTTGGAGGCTACCTTGAGTTTCTTCTTTCGCTGTTGTGGTTGCCACTTTTGAACTCATTTTTCTGAAATTATTTCTAGGTTCTCTTTGTTTTCTCTCATTTTCGCTTCTTTTGGGGAAAAACTAGTTTTATTATATCATTGTAATATGGTTTTGTAGCTGTTCACAGGAGACATTAACTGAAAAAATGGAAAAATGTGTTCTTGGCTTATGAATGGAGAGGATAGTGTAGTGCTTTCATTGTAGATCAGTATCAATGCAGCTTTTTGGTAATGGAAACTCAAAATTGTTGTATATGGCTTGCTTTGTTCTTCTTTTTCCTTTTTTTACTTATATGGAATGGTAAAAATAAGATGTCCTCCTCTGTTTTGCTCTGTTTCTTGAAAGCAAAATTGTATTTTTTTTTTGGGTAAAAGTTGAATTCTATTATTTTAACATTTCAATTACTCTCATGCAAAGCCTTTTTAAATTTTTTTCATGAGTTTGTGATCTAAGAATTGGAGAAATGGATGGAGATGTGGGTGGCGAACGGTTACTGGGATCTTTCTTTGACAGAAAAGAGAAGCAAGAAAGAAGAGAGAGAGAGAGAGGGGGAAAGGAGAGAAGGATTGATTGAAGCAGTAAATTTTAGGTGGTACATATGTCGCCATATTATTTGTCAAAAATGATGTGTCAGCCATGTCAGACGAGTGTAATGCACGCTCTACCAGCCGTTAAAAATTGTGTTTATTTATGTGTTAATAATCAACTATAGGTATTCAATTGGTAAAATTATAAGTTAGAGGGCCGGTATGACAATCAATTACAAGTTAAAGGAGCAATTAGCACATTAAGCCTATTATTTATAATTATATTCATTTAAATTCAAAGTTTTATTAATTTTTCTATAAATTTTACCTTCATGACTAATTAAATATTTACAATTAGCCTTTAAATTATTTTAGCTATGACTAAATAGATGAATAAATATTTATATACAATTTAAACTATAATTATATTGTTTGAATTTATGTTAGATGTAAAATTACATCTCCCTCAACATAAAAATAGACATGATAAAGTAGTCACGTTTAAATCTTTAATTCATGTACCTATTTCTTCACCGATTCTTTAACTAGTGCAGGTGCGATTTTATCATATAACCCATGAAAAATTGTTAAAATTAGACATAAATAAACTTTGGTAATTATCTAAACATTGTGATTATTTTATGATGGAAAAAATGACCAACAACGGAAACACTAAATGTGCGGAATAAATTTTTGTTGTTTATCTTTCCATACTTGAATGAATCTTTGAGGTAAACTAACAAGTAGAACAATATCCAAAACAAATACCATAACAATAAATTTTGGACTCTACATCCATAATCAATACAAGAACACCCAGAATTTTTACGTGAAAAACCTGATCGATATAAGGAGTAAAAACCATGGGACTCTTAAGCCTCTTAAATCTTCCACTATCAAATAATGGGCAAATACGATATATGTTCTACCTATTATAGCAAATCTTCTCTAGACAAAAATAGAGGCATATAATCATCATCGTCATCATCATAATCTTGGAATAAACATTAAAATATATGAAATAAATTAAAGACAAAAACAAGAGAGCTAATACCCAAAAATTTGAATACTGTCCCAGCCACGAACTAACCTTTCGGATGTCAGAATACGATCTTCACCATTGTTAATAAATATCAGGATGTGAGGAAGATGCTATCCAAAATTCAGCTCAATCCAACGTTTCAATCTCCGAAAAATAAAGAATTCGTGGGACTGGTGTTAGTAGAAAAAAAATCTGTTGTCTCAGCCATGAAATAGCCTTTAGACTTCAAAATCCTATCTTCACTATTGATAATGAAGATCGACGTGTGCGAAAACTTCTTACCAAATTTTAGCTCGATCCAACGGCTAAATCTCCAGAAATTAAGAAAATTGTGAGACTGCTCTGTGTTAGAAAAATGCAGATTTTTCTTTCTTCAACAAGCTGTCTTCCATTTTTTCTATACCCATATAAACTTTTCATCTGTATTTATACCCTTTATACACCTGATACAAAGGTTAATATTTGGGCTCTCTCCTCATGGGTCAGAAGAAATCCAACAAATCTCCCCCTTTCTGACTAAGAGGAAGAGTCCGCCATCCCGGCGATAGAGCAACACACCTTTAGCTTCTCCTAAGCTAAACTTTTATCAACATATCGGAACCATTATCATCGGTATGAACCTTATCAAGTTCAAACAGCTTCTCTTCAAGAGCATCTCTAATCTAATGATACCTTACATCAATATGTTTTGTTTTTTTGTGGTAAGTTGAGTTTTTAGTAAGATGAATCGCGCTTTGATTATCACAAAGCACTACATGTTGGCTCAAGGTTATATCTCAATTTTGATGATAATCAAATCTTGTGTAAACTTTGCATAAATTCTATTTATTTGCTTTTGTTTCAGCTCATTCTTCACTAAAATGTGCAAGATCAAAGTAAGGATGCAAGCCAAATGTATGAAGGACTTAAAGTTGTTAAGCTCTATTGGAAGTCAGGGTATTAATTTTGTAAAATCTTTTGAGGAGCTTTATATACATGTTCATGCATCTTAAAAGTCCTTCATTGCATAAAAATAATTTTCACATGCATTAAAATGGTGTTCTGTTGTAAACAGAAAAAGTATTCCGTTGAAAGTAGAAAAAGTGTTTTACCATAAACAGAAAAAATACCTTAAAAAGTTTTCTAAATGATTTTCTGATACTTGTCAAACATTCCTTTAGAATAGTTGTTAACTTTAAAAAGATAAGTAGAAAGGTTTCTAGAAAATGTTTTGGAAAAGTCTTCTGCTCTATCGTAACAGAACAGTAAGATAGAACAGCAAACATGTTTTCACTAAAAGACAAAATAACGGCTAGTTTTTCAAAATTAACCAGTTTGTCTTCCTTCTAACGGCTATATTCTGATCTCTAACAGCTATAATGAGTTTTTGGCTATAAATTGAAGTTGTTTTTGGTTTCAAAGAGGTTAGAGAAGTTGGAAAACATTTATATCTCTTGAGATACAAGCTTTCATCTTTTTCAACCTAATTTCCACATCTTACACTTCATTCATTATCATACTCCTCAACTAGATTATAGCATTTTTTTTGTTGTAATTTTTGTGTGAGGTATCATTATAAAAGATTGTGAGAAAGGGTTGGCTAGAACCTTAGAAAATTATAGTAAGTGTTTAAATATTTTACTTGGAAAAAAGATTGTGGTTAGAAAATATACTAGGTTTATATATTGACTTTAACTCTTGCCTATTGAAAAGAGTTGATAGTGGAGAGATAAGCTTAACATGGTGTCTTGGGGAGTGGATGTAGGCAGCTAGGCCGAACCACTATAAATCATTTGTGTTGATCTATTTCTTCTCCCCTCTTCTCTGTTCTGTTTCTAAAAGATTTCAACTATTCTATTCTTGCTAAATTTTGTATTAATTCAAAAGAAATCTTTAAAACCATTTCTGTTATCTAATAGTAATTTACTGCAAGATTTAAATATGTTTTATAAAGTTTTTATTGCACATTCTGTTATTCATTACTTTTTGCATTCATTCATTGTATATCCATCTATTTTGCTCAAACCAGAAAACTCCACTAGAACACTTGCATTCTGTTCTGTCAGAAATTGAGCTAAAATTTTAAAACACCCAATTCAGCCCCCTCTTGTGTGTCATCAGGACCAATAATTAGCATCAGAGCAGATCTCATTCTCCTAAGATTTAACAATCTTGAGTGATCCGTAAGATGGCATCAAGTTCTGAAAATCCTCCTGTGGCCACTCCATTTAAGGAAGGTCATTCTGTCCACAGACCACCTATATTCTTCGGAGATAATTATCCATTCTGGAAGGCAGTGATGTGACATTTTATTCAATCTCAAGACATGGACTGCTGGGAAATAATTGAAGAAGGATATCAAGCTCCAACAAAAATAGTTGAATAAACTAGAGGAACAAGCATTACTGTTCAAAAAACCAGAAAGGAGCTCACTGAAGATAAAAAGAAAAGAGTTCAACTAAACTCTAAAGCAATGAGTATTCTATCCTGTTCTTTACATACTAATGAATTTAATAGAGTCTCTGGTTGTGATACAGCAAAAGAAATTTGGGATAAGCTTGAATTCACATATGATGGAACTCGTGAAGTAAAGGGATCCAGACTACATGTGCTAATGGTGGACTATGAAGCTTTCAAAATGAAGCCAGAAGAGATTGTGGCTGAGGTAATTAACAGGTATGTTAAGTTAACAAATGAAATTAAGGCTCTTGGTCACAAACTTATTGAAGATAATAAAAATGCTAAACTTGTTAGGTGTCTAACTCCTAGATGGGAAGCTAAAGCTTCTATTCTATTAGATAAAGATCCTAGTACTCTTAATTTTGATACTGTTTGTGGCTCACTTATTTCTCATGAGCTCTATATTAACTCACAAGGTGCCGAAAAAGAGAAAGAAAGGAAATTAAAAGCTCTTACTCTCAAAGCTGAGTATGGGAGTGACTACTCCACTAGTGATGACGAGATGGCACTTATTACAAAGAAATTCAAGAAGCTATATCGAAAAGGCAAGAAATTCAACAAGAGACAACAACAGAAATTCTCTCACTAGAAAGCAGATAACAGTTCTAGATCTGCTGGAGAAGTAGTTTGCTATGAGTGTAAGAAGCCTGGACATATTAAATCTAAATGTCCAAATTTGAAGAAAAAGTGCAAGAAAAGGCTATGAAAGATACATAGAGTAACAGTGAAGATTCAAGCAACAGTGCAGAAGAATCAGACACAGATTCAGATAAAACTGGTTTAATGGCAGTTTCTAATCATGAGGAACAACACGTCTCTGCTAAGACAGATCAAGAAAATCATACTGCTGATGAACAGAATAAGAGTCAAACAAAAAATGAAGATGACATAAATGAGGTAATATGTTCTGACTCTGACTCGAGTTCTGATGTAAATGGAGATGAATATGAAAACATGTTAATATGCTTTGAAAAAGTTCATCATAAATATCGTATGCTTAAAACGAATCATATTGTATTAAGAAAACAACATAATACCTTAAGACAAGAGTTAGAGCATGTAAAACAGAAAGAAATTGATGTGAAAAATGAATTTTCAGGCATAGAAAAGAAATATATGATATTGCAAGAAAAATGTAAAGGAAAGAAAGTTTGTTCATGTGTTGAGAAAGAAAATATAAAGTTGCATGCTAGCACATCTAAGTTTAATTATAAAAAGAAGCATGTTCATAAAAAGAAATATAAGAATAATTATTATATGAATATTTTTTCTAGCAATTCTGTCACCTGTTTTTACTATAGCAGAAAAGGCCATGTATCTAAATTCTATTATTATAAGAAAAATGTCAATTCTGAAAAACATATATGGGTTTTTAAAAATAATGTGCATGTTATCACTAACCCATAAGGACCCAAGAAAGATTGGGTACCTAAATTTGTATGATTTCTTTGTAGATCTGCCTTAGGAGCTTCAGATTAGAAAAATGGTATTTGGATAGTGGATGCTCTAGGCATATGACTGGGAACAAATCAAAGTTTACAAAATTAACCATGAGATATGGTGGAAAAGTCAGTTTTGGTGATAACAGAAAAGGAAAAATCATTGGAATAGGAACTATTGGTTCAAATCCAAAGATAGAAGATGTCTCACTTATTGATGGATTAAAGTTTAACCTGTTGAGTATCAGCAAAATATGTGATGGAAATAGAAGAGTGATTTTTGAAAAAGATCACTGCAGAGTAGAAGATGTTAGAACAGATCAGACAGTTCTGATAGGGCATAGATTTGAAAACATTTATCAAGTCAACATAGAAGAGCTTCAAGAAAGTGATCTAACGTGCTTAATAACACAAGAAAATTTAAGTGTACTTTGGCACAAGAAACTTGGTCACGCTAGTATTCATACCATGGAGAAGTTAGCTAGGAAAAATTTCGTAAAAGGGTTACCAAAGATGAATTTTGAAAAAGATTACGTTTGTAAGGCTTGTCAACTTGGAAAACATACCAGAACTTCCCACAAGCTAAAAGGTGAGATCTCATCCAAGAAAGCATTAGAACTTTTACACTTAGATTTTTTTGGACCAATAAATCCTACAAGCATTGGTGGAAAAGTTAATGTATTTATTATTGTGGATGATTATACAAGGTATATTTGGATGTTATTTCTTGCTCACAAGAGTGAAGCATTCAAGGCATTTGAAAAATTGAGCAAGAAATTACAAAATGAGAAAGGGTATATGATTACAAGCATAAGGAGTGATCATGGAGGAGAATTTGAAAATACAGGTTTTAAGGAATATTGCAACAGTTCTGGAATTCATCATAGTTTTTCAGCTGCAAGAACACCTCAACAGAACAGCGTAGTAGAGAGGAAGAACAAAACACTTCAGGAGATGGCCAGAACAATGATTAATGAAAATAATCTTCCAAAGTATTTCTGGGCAGAAGCAGTAAGTACTGCTTTTTATATTCTGAACAGAACACTTGTCAGATCAGTTCTAAACAAGACTCCATATGAGCTTTGGAAGAACATAAAGCCAACCATCAGTTACTTTTAACCATTCGACTGTAAGTGCTTTATTTTTAATGATAAGAGTAATCTAGGTAAATTTGATGCAAAATCTGCTGAAGGTATTTTTCTTGGTTACTCTTTAAATAGCAAAGCATATAGAGTTTTTAATAAAAGAACCTTAGCAGTAGAAGAATCTATAAATGTGAAATTTGACTATGCTGACTTCTACACTAGAGAAAGGAGTTTTTCTGATGTTGATACAGATGAAGAAGTGATTGAAATGAATAAAAAGACAGGAGAGAAAGATCATTCAGAAAAGTTATCAGATCAGCATGCAGATCAGGATGACAGATCTGGAAACTTGTCTGGTCAGTTAGAAGCAGATCAGCCTGCAGAAAGGTAGGATGTTCACCATGATGAAAACCAAACAGAACAGTCAATGGAAAGATTAGCAGATCAACAAAATACCCAACAACCAGCAGAATTGCCTAAGGACTGGAAGTTTTATAGATATCACCTAAAAGATAAACTGCTGACAGAACCATAAGAAAGAATAATGAGCAGAAGAGCAATGCGTGAATACTGTGGTAATGTAGCTTTTGTTTCTCAACTAGAACCCAAAAATTTTATTGATGCTCAAAATGATGAAAATCAGATTCTTGCTATGCAAGAAGAATTAAATCAATTTGAGAGAAATAAAGTTTAGTATCTTGTTCCAAAACCTTTGCACCTGTAGCTAGATTAGAAGCAATTAAAATTAGTACTAAATGAGTTTTTAGAAATAAGTTTGATGAACAAGGAAACGTGGTAAGGAATAAGGCAAGATTAGTTGCTCAAGACTACAATAAAGAAGAAGGTATTGATTTTGATGAAACTTTTGCACCTGTAGCTAGATTAGAAGCAATTAGAATTTTGTGTGCATATGCATGTTTCAAGAATTTCAAACTTTACCAAATGGATGTGAAAAGTGTTTTTTTAAATGGATTCTTAAATGAAGAAGTTTATGTAGCTCAACCCCCTGGTTTTGAAAGTCTAGAACATCCAGAATATGTTTACAAACTCAAAAAGGCTTTATATGGTTTGAAACAAGCTCCTAGAGCTTGGTATGAAAGATTGAGTTATTTTCTTCTTGCTCACAGTTTTAATAGAGGAAAAGTTGATAATACACTTTTTACAAAGCACAATTCATCTCATATTTTATTAGTGCAAATTTATGTTGATGACATTATTTTTGGTTCTACTAATGTTTCTATGTGCAAAGATTTTGAGTCTATTATGAAGCAGAAATTGCAATGAGTTTAATGGGAGAGCTCACATTCTTTTTGGGATTGCAAATTAAACAATGCAAAAGTGAAATTTTCATAAGTCAAGTGAAGTATACAAAGGAACATATTAAGAAGTTCAAAATGACAGAAGCTAAGTCTGCCAGTACGCCTATGTGTCTCTCAATCAAGCTGAAAAAGGATGAAAAAGGTAAGAGTGTTGATGAGAAAATATAGAAAGGGATGATCGGATCATTGCTTTACTTTACATTAAGCAGACTAGATATCCACTTCAGTGTGTGTCTGTGTGCTAGGTTCCAATTTGCTCCAAAAGAGTCACATTTATCTGCAGTAAAGAGGATTTTACTCTATTTAGTTGGAACTCCAGAATTGGGGTTATGGTACTTAAAGAATGGTTCTCCTGATCTAATTGGATATTCTGATGCAGACTACGCTAGATGTAGAGTTGACAGAAAAAGCACTTTTGGTGCCTGTCACTTTCTTAACAATTCTCTAATTACTTGGTCCAGCAGAAAACAAAACTCAGTGGCTCTATCTACAGCAGAAGAAAAATACATTGCAGCTGGAGGAAGTGTTGCACAAGTTCTATGGATCAGACAATAATTAAAGGATTATGGAATTAAATTTGATCAAGTTTCAATCTTCTGTGACAACACCAGTATAATCAATCTTACAAAAAATTCAATTCTGCATTCTAGAACCAAACACATAGAAATCAGACACCATGTTATTAGAGATCATGTTCAACGTAAAGATATTGTGCTAGAATTCGTTCTTACAGAACAACAGCTAGCTGACATTTTCACCAAACCTCTAAAGGAAGATCAATTCTGCCAAATAAGAAGAAAATTGGGCATGATACTGCTGTAGAGTAAGTTCTCTAATAAGGTAAATTTCTGTCCTATTTAATCAGGAATATACTTATAATTTTTTTTAATTGTTCTGATGTATTCTCTATTAAAAACAGAACAGTTACGTGTTCTGTTATGCTTTCCATTAAGATAGAAAATTTACACGTTTTGATATATCCTTAGTTTATTAAAATAATATGACTTTTTACACTATTATTTTATTGAGTTTAAATATTAATATTTGTCAAAACGTGAATGTTTAGGGCATATCTTATTATATTATTTTTTAATGGCTAAAGGCAAAATAGTTCTTTTATTTTATCTCTTTGCTTTTTCAAAATTGTCAGGGACACAAAGAAACTTTTGTTTTATTTTGAAAAAAAAATTATCTTCTTCCTCCGTAAAATCTAGTTCCTGCATTGTGTTTATGCAAGTTATCAGTGTGTTTATGAAAGGAGTGAGAGCAATTTCAATTTTAAGCTCAAAATTGGTGCTTATCTCTTTGGAAAGGTAAATTAGTTTTTGTATATTGTCTATTCAAATGGCTTTTCAAATAGTTTTTCATTTAATGCAAAGCTAATTTTACACTCCACCTTATTTAACGTTATTTGAAAGCAATTTGCTCTCTCTTCTTTTTCCTCCCGTCATTCTCTTTTTATCTTTGTAAAACCCATCTTTCTCATACTCAAATGGCATGATTCAAGTCCAAAGCAAAATCAAATCTTCCTAAACCCAAAACCACCCAAATCAAAAGGCAAGTAACCTATGGTGACAAAATCCCAAATTGAAACCCACACCCAAAACCTAATTTGTGTTTATTCCTTCAAAAATGATTGATTGGGCGCTAAATTGGAATTTGCTCCGAAATTAGTTTCGTGGATGGATCTCCAAGGGTGAAAATCATGTCTAACCTATACGGGTAGCTTATTTTACCTAAATTTGGTGAAGGAAATTTATGGGTCAATGGGCAACATTATAGCAAATAGCTTCGTTATTCAAAGTGGAAAAAGGAATTTCAAATATCTCTGAGTCTGCTCTCTATTAGGTATTTTTTTAATTAGGAACTCAATATTTTGGCAACTATTTTTGTTGTTGAGTTTGCGTTGAAAATATTTGTTGCTTTTTGTTTAAATATTATGCTAAACACGTTGTTTAGCTCTTCCCTTTTGCTGATGACAAAAAGGGGGAGAAAAATTGATATATTTTTTAGGTTATATTTTTTATTGAAATGATATTTTTGATAGAAAAATGAGTTGATATGTTGATATTCTTTTTATTGAATTTTATTGACTCAAAATTGGGATATTCTGATATATGTTGATATATTGAGATAAAATGTTGACATATTGTGCTAATATGTTTTGTGATAAATTAAATTACAAATCTGCTATGTTTATGTTGATATTTATGTAAGATGTTGGGTGGTTATGTGATATGTTGAATCTTATTGGTGGATAAATATTTTCTTGACAGTTTCAGATTTGATATCTTATGTGTTAATGATAAATTTTATTGACAGTTGTAGATCTGATAGTGAATATTTTTTTTTGGTCTGATATTCTACTTACAAAACTGCGTTATTGTTGACAGTTATGTTAAACTGTTATATTGATAACAGAACTGCTTTTATTGTTAACAGTTCTGTTCTGAAATTTTGGTATATATTGACAGGGATTATACTTGTATATATCCCCCTGGCATATAGTAAGGGGGAGCACACTTACACTAACCAAGATAGACTTTTAGCCGAGTTTATCAAAGTTTTGTCATCATTAAAAAGGGGGAGATTGTTGGCTCAAGGCTACATCTCAATTTTGATGATCATCAAACCTTGTATAAACTTTGCATAAATTCTATTTATTTACTTTTGTTTCAACTCATTCTTCACTAAAATGTGCAAGATCAAAGTAAGGATGCAAGCCAAATGCATGAAGGACTTAAAGTTGTTAAGCTCTATTGGAAGTTAAGGTATTAATTTTGTAAAATCTTTTGAGGAGCTTTATATACATGTTCATGCATCTTAAAAGTCCTTTCTTGCATAAAAATAATTTTCACATGCATTAAAATGGTGTTCTGTTGCAAACAGAAAAAGTATTCTGTTGAAAGAAGAAAAGGTGTTCTACCATAAACAGAAAAAATCCCTTAAAAAGTTTTGTAAATGATTTTCTGATACTTGTCAAACATTCCTTTAGAAAAGCTGTTAAAATTTACTTTGAAAAGATAAGCAGAAAGGTTTCTAGAAAATGTTTTGGAAAAATCTTCTGCTCTGTTGCAGCAGAACAGTTGAATAGAATAGCAGACCTGTTTTCACTAAAAGACAAAATAACGGCTAGTTTTTCAAAATTAACCAGTCTGTCTTCCTTATAACGGCTATATTCTGATTTCTAACGGCTATAATGAGTTTTTAGCTATAAATTGAAGTTGTTTTTGGTTTCAAAGAGGTTAGAGAAGTTGAAAAACATTTATATCTCTTGAGATACAAGCTTTCATCTTTTTCAAGCTAATTTTCACATCTTACACTTCATTCATTATCATACTTCTCAACTAGATTATAGCATTTTTGTTGTAATTTTTGTGTGAGGTATCTTTATAAAAGATTGTGAGAAAGGGTTGGCTAGAACCTTAGGAAATTCTAGTAAGTGTTTAAATCTTTTACTTGGGAAAAACATTGTGGGTAGAAAATATATTAGGTTTCTATATTGGCTTTAACTTTTGCCCATTGAAAAGAGTTGATAGTGAAGAGATAAGCTCAAGACGGTGTCTTGGAGAGCGGATGTAGGCAGTTAGGCCGAACCACTATAAATCATTTGTGTTGATCTATTTCTTCTCCCCTCGTCTCTGTTCTATTTCTTAAAGATTTCAACTTTTTTGTTTTTGGTAAATTTTGTGTTAATTCAAAAGAAATCTTTAAAACCATTTCTGTTATCTAATAGTGATTTATTGCAAGATTTAAATCTGTTTTACAAAGTTTTTATTGCACATTCTGTTGTTCATCACTTTCTGCATTCATTCATTACATATCCATCTGTTTTGCTTAAACTAGAAAACTCCACTAGAACACTTGCGTTCTGTTTTGTCAGAAATTGAGCTAAAATTTTAAAACACCCAATTCACCCCCCCCCCCTCTTGTGTGTCATCGGGGCCAACACTACATAGCGTTGTTGCTTGAAGCCTAACTCTTGCACAAACCTCTTCAATCATAACATCTCCTTACCTGCTTCCATTGCTGCTATATACTCGGCTTTTGTAGTACAAAGTGCAACACATTTTTGCAGTCTTGATTGCCATGACACAACTCCCCCTGCAAAAGTCATCAAATACCCATAAATTGATTTGTGACCATCCTTGTCTCCTACCATATTAGAATTTGTATACCTAA
Organism: Excoecaria cochinchinensis; assembly: GCA_947683425.1. Lineage (NCBI taxonomy): Eukaryota > Viridiplantae > Streptophyta > Magnoliopsida > Malpighiales > Euphorbiaceae > Excoecaria > Excoecaria cochinchinensis. The sequence continues at coordinate 2,104,204 of CANTUQ010000073.1, forward strand.
CTAACACTGGCTTTCCATTTCCAAATATAAGACCCAATTTGAAAGTACCCCGAAGATATCTAAATGTCCACTTAACTGCTTCCCAATTCTTCCTACCCGGATTTGACAGAAAATGACTAACAACACCTACTGCATGAGCTATATCAGGCCATGTGCACACCATAACATACATCAAACTTCCTACAGCTGAGGCACATATGGAACTCTATCCATCTCTTCCTTCTCTTCCTTAGTAGAAGGGCAATCTTTTTCAGTTAGCTTAAAGTTGGTTGTAAGAGGAGAACTAACCACTTTAGTTTTATCCATGTTGAACCGGCAAAGCACCTTTTCAATGTACTTTTTATAACGGCCTCGAAACACCTACTTTCATGAATAGTACTTTTCGATAGTGAATAGTGCCATCCGGGGCCCACCAGGTCCACAAATATTTTTTTATCACCATGGGGAAGTACAATTCATAGCAAGTTCGGTGATATAATTTGAGGTAAAATTGAGATCAATAGGCCTTCAAAAGTTAAAAATAAAAATAAGTCATGGGAAGAGGGTTGACCAAAATTTTGACCGGCCCAAAAATATTCCATAGACTTCAGAAACTTATTTCAATTGTATCGGATCACTTGAAGTAATGTATATGAATTTTTGAAAGTGAAAATTTATTTTTGGATAACTATGAAAATCCAGCTTTCGAATTGAAAAAATGCATTTTCGGGTCAAGTTTTATATCAAAACAATCTCGGATCGTTCCAAAATTTTAAATGCGTCTTATTTGATATTTTTAGGTATTTTCATATTAGTTTTGGTGGAAAATTTACAACAAAAATTATTGACCAATCAAGAAATGACAAGTGGCATCATTTTTCACCATGTGATGAAATAGTATTTGGTTTTATTTGAACCATTGGTTTGTGGGACCTTATAAAATATGGAATTCCAGATTTTTGAGAGGCAAAAAACGTGACCTCCTCCATCTTCAAGCTATCCCGTATGCCTTTCCCACCATTTCCACCATTGATGCCATAATTCCAAGCTTGGATCCTTGAGTTGCTCACCATAAATCCACCCAAAAACATTAAATTAGCTTCATGCTCATCTCATAGTGATCATGGAAGTGAAAAAAGGCAAGAAAATTCAAGGTTTCCAAATGGGTTATATCATGTAAGTTAATGAATTTATGTTTTTTCTTTAGATTTTGAATAGAGATGAATTGTAGGCATGATTTTACACCACAAAAACAAGAGAAATTAGCGACGGCAAATTCCGTCACTAATGTGAAGATTTTAGTCGCTAATTACCTATAGTGTCACACCCCCTACCCATACCTAAGCGATCTCATCCGATAAGGAGTGAGATGCCGTATGAGTCGGGGTGCTACCGTGCATATACCATACAAATTATACATTCATACATACACATACATACTGAAGTACAGGGTAATTAAAAATTTTCGGAGCATACACACAAATAACTCATCATATATTATTATAACCCAAAAGCCATTACAATAGTTTTATTTTTATCAACTGGCTGATACAAAAATATTACATACCCAAGCAATATAATTACATAAGCGGAAGTCATATCAAAATCAATACAAGAGAGAGTTCTATACACCAAAAAGAAATATCAATCAAACAATAAACTCCAAACTCTAAACCTTGCTGTGTTGGCTTGACTGCGGCAACTCACTCAAAACAAAACTTCTTATGTACATGCACGGGTAAAATACCGTGCTAAGCGATATACGCTTAGTGGGGATACACACATATAATATGGACGGCCACTCACAATAGTCGTCAAAGTATAACACATTCATAATGGCATATGCAATAATTCATAACATAATATGTACCAATATAGGCACTAATTTACAACCATACATTCTGCATCTCATGTTATATCCATATCCATTTTATCTTATTCAAATATTACCTTCGCATAGTCAACTTAGAACAAAACAAATCACATATCACATAAAGATCCTGCTGACTCATAATAGTGGATAACGAGTATACGCATAGCGATACCTTACGGGCACGAATCGACGCATAGCGATGTCTTACGGGCACGAATCGACGCATAGCGATACCTTACGGGTACGAATCGAAAACCATTTTACTTTAATATTTACAAAACATTTAAAGGGAGGACCTTAAATAAGATCCAAACATATTAAAAAGGTTCGCGAGGAACCAAACGGGGACCTGATCGGGGTCCAAACTGAACTGAGGACTGTAGCTAAAAGACTCTATTAGGCATGCCTAACTATCCACTTTCTAAACTCTAGCATGTCATGCATAACACCATCCACAATAACATTAATCCAATTAAAGCAAGCAATTATATTTAAGCATGACACATTTAGTTCATATGTTAAGGCATAATATGGCATACAAACATTTAGCATAGCAAAAATACAATTATAAAATGTAAGGCATAATATTCAAATCACAAGTTCTTGCTTCCTAATTAAATTAGATTTAATCAAATAATATATTAGGTTTAATGCCTTAATCATAAATTATATACATGTTATATAATTCTCGTCATGAGTATTGATTCATCTAGCAAATTATGCTTATAGTTTAATTCATGGTTAATCATCATATTAATTAATTTTTCATTATAAGAATTTATTCAATTCATAGGTAATTTAATTATATATCATTAACACATAAATCAACAAACTAATTCCCAAACATTATCAGACACAGGGCAGAATTAATTTACTGAATCTATATGCATTTTTGAACAACTAAATGAAATTTTTAGACAAACTGATCTTCATAAAAATTAATCCTCAAGATGTTATATTTCCAGTTTCAAAATTTCAGATCATTTGGAGCATAAATTGGGGAGATATACTCAAATGTCTCTACCCTGCTCCACAGACACACCTGATGATTTTTTCTACTATAATGGGCGATTTTAAAATAGTTAGAGTCCGAATTAAATTGTGGTTACTTCTACAATGTTTTAGATACGGAAGTTGTGGTTCTAACCCAACTAGAATCATGTATTTTGGAGTTGTAAAACTCAACTTATACTAATAAGAATGACCAAAGGTCAATCTGACCCTCAAAAACAGATTTGCACTTTGAAGTTCAACAAGCTTCAAACCAACTCATTTGACACCATCAATTCACCAAATTTAATCCAAACCATCACAACACATAAATTAACATCTCAGAACACTCAATTCAAATATTAAAAACCATTAACACATAAATCAACAAACCAATTCCAAAACCTGAAAATTAGGAGCTCAATCACTTGACTCCACTGGATCCAGCAACCTCTTTGCCTTTAGGATCGCGAGGAGGCTCAACTAAATATCAAACCACAAAAATACACAAACTCAAAACCCTAACTTACAAATCCAAAATTAGACAATATGAAGAAGAAAGAAGAAGAAGAAGAAGACTACACAAAAGAGATGCATGAACTCACTAATTAATGCAAAGTGTGATCAATCCCCACCACCAAGGGCTTGAATCCAAGCTTAGAGAAAACAAAAAGAAGAGCAAAGAAGAAGAAGGAGATGAGGAGGGGAGGAGGCTACGGGAAAATGAAGAGCAAATTCTGCTCTTTCCCTTTTCTATTTCTTTTTCTTTTTCTTTTCCTAACCCTAACACTTGTCACTTTCCTATTGGTGGAAACCAATCACTCACACCCAACAACCATATGCTACTCACACATAACACACTCCCAACTTAAAACACCCTACTAATGTGTAAGTAAAGCACACAACCACTACACCACTACTCACACCCTACAAAGGCATGCTCACACACACCCAATGCATTCCCAACTTAAAAACACCCTACTTATGTGTGAGTAAAGCACACAATCCTAACACCACTACTCACACCCTACAATGGTGCACTCATGCACACCCAAACTTAACCCAACTAATTCACACCCTAATAACATACATGCCACCACATGCTAATAAAACTCTTAAAACATGCATTTTTACCGAAATACCCTTATGACGTGCCCAAAACACACAGTGCATGCACACACAAATAGGCTCATACTACCAGGGGGCAAATGGGGTGTGACAACTCTCCCCTACTAATAAAAATTTCGTCCTCGAAATTCTCACCTGAATAGAACAATTGCGGATACTGAGCTCTCATCGACTCTTCGGTTTCCCAAGTTGCTTCTTCGACTCCATGGTGATCCCATAATACTTTAACCAAAGGAATCTGTTTACTCCTTAATTGTCTTACCTCTCGGGCTAGAATAGCTTTTGGTTCCTCATCATAAGAAAAATCAGGCTGCACTTGCACATCTTGAACCGATAAAACATGTGAAGGATCTGATCTATATCGACGAAGCATCGAAACATGGAACACATCATGCAACTTGGATAACTCCATTGGCAATGCCAATCTGTAAGCTACTGGACCAACTCTTGCTAACACCTCATACGGGCCAATGAAATGAGGACTAAGCTTTCCTTTCTTTCCAAATCGAAGTACTCTTCTCCAAGGAGAAACTTTTAGAAAAACTTTGTCTCCGACTTCAAACTGCACATCCTTTCTTTTCAGGTTGGCATAAGACTTCTGTCGATCCTTAGCCGCTTTCAAATTTCGCTGCACAACTTTGATCTTCTCCTCTGTATCTCTAACCAGATCCGGTCCAATCACTGACCTCTCAGACAACTCTATCCAACACACCGGAGTCCTACACTGACGTCCATACAAGGCCTCATAAGAAGCCATACCGATACTGGACTGGAAACTGTTGTTATATGCAAACTCCATCAGCGATACGTACTTGTCCCAACTACCCGGAAAGTCCAAAACACAAGCCCTTAACATATCCTCTAAAATTTGAATCACTCGTTCGGACTGACCATCAGTCTGAGGATGAAATTCCGTACTGAAATTCAGCTTGGTACCCAAAGCTCGTTGCAATTCCTTCCAAAACTTAGATGTGAACCTCGGGTCCCGGTCTGAAACTATCGTCAAAGGCACTCCATGCAACCGAACTATCTCATCCACGTAGATATTGGCCAATCGATCCATTTGATAATCCATCCTAACCGGCAAGAAGTGAGCAGACTTCGTGAGCCGATCCACTATAACCCAAACAGAATCATACTTCTTCTGAGTCAAAGGCAACCCGGTGACAAAATCCATGGTGATATCGTCCCACTTCCACTCGGGAACAAACAAAAGCGTGAGTAATCCAGAAGGAACTTGATGCTCGGCCTTTACCTGCTGATAGGTCAAACACCTTGATACAAAGTCCACTATGTCCTTCTTTATACCAGACCACCAGAAAAACTGCTTCATATCCCAATACATCTTCACACTGCCAGGATGCTTGGTAAAAACCGTACTATGTGCCTCAATGAGAAGTTGTTTCCTTAACTCATCATTCTCAGGTACACATAAGCGGTTCTGATACATCAACACCCCATCAAGAACTGAGAACTCTAACTGTTTACCCGAACTAACCTCTTGCACAATCTGTTGTAGCCTCTCATCATCCTTCTGAGCATCAATAATACTCTGTCTCAGGGTAGGCTTCACTCGTAATTGACCGATCAAAGCCCCATCTATACCAAACTTCCATCCAAATCGTCTTAAGAACAAGGCTGAAACCGACTTTCGACTCAAAGCATCAGCGACTACATTGGCCTTACCCGGATGGTAATCCACTATGCAGTCGTAGTCCTTAAACAACTCAAGCCAACGACGCTGTCTCATGTTCAACTCTTTCTGCGTGAGGAAATACTTCAAACTTTTATGGTCTGTAAAGATACTACATTTTTCCCCATACAGATAATGGCGCCAAATTTTCAAAGCAAAAATCATAGCCGCTAACTCTAAATCATGTGTCGGATAATTCCTCTCATGTGGCTTTAACTGTCGAGAAGCATAAGCCACAACCTTACCTTCCTGCATCAAAACACAGCCAAGTCCGACACCCGATGCATCACTATACATGACAAACTCTTTACCCGAGATGGGTTGAGTAAGTATAGGAGCCTCGACTAGCAACTTCTTCAACTGCTCAAAACAAGCCTGACACTTATCTGACCATTCGAATCTAACTCCTTTTCTTAACAACCTCGTCATCGGAGCAGCAATAACTGAAAAACCCTTAACAAATTGACGGTCGTATCCCGCCAAACCAAGGAAACTCCTCACTTCCTGAACATTTCTAGGCGCTTTCCAATCAACTATTGCCTCAATCTTAGCTGGATCAACTTGAATACCCTTAGCTGAAACAATGTAGCCCAAAAATGACACTTCCTGAAGCCAAAAATCACACTTACTCAACTTGGCAAATAACCGATGTTCCCTCAACACTTGCAAAACTACTCGAAGATGTTCCTCATGCTTGGTCTCATCCTTGGAATACACCAAGATGTCATCTATAAACATTACTACAAATCGGTCCAGGTATGGCCTAAACACACGATTCATCAAATCCATGAATGCCGCTGGGGCATTGGTCAGACCGAATGGCATCACAAGGAACTCATAATGGCCATACCGAGTCCGAAATGCAGTCTTAACCACATCTTCATCCTTAACCCGAAGCTGATAATATCCAGACCGAAGATCTATCTTAGAAAAGACTCCAGCACCTCTAAGCTGATCAAACAAATCTTCAACTCTAGGCAGCGGATACTTGTTCTTCACTGTGATTTTTTTAATCTGTTTGTAGTCGATACACATCCACAAAGATCCATCTTTCTTCTTAACAAACAGAACCGGAGCTCCCCATGGAGATATGCTGGGTCGAATAAACCCCTTATCCAACAGCTCTTGTAGTTGATTCTTGAGTTCTCTCAACTCTACAGGAGCCATCCGATAAGGTGCTCTCGATATGGGTGTAGTACCTGGCATAATCTCTATGGCTAACTCAACTTCCCTCTCAGGAGGCAAACCCGGTAAATCACTTGGGAAAACATCACTAAACTCCTGCACAACGGGGATATCCTCAATCTTTACTTGATCCCTCTTGGAATCCAAAACCACAGCTAAGAATGCCTCACAACTCTTTCTGATAAACCTCTTAGCTTGTATTGCAGAAATCACATTGTTCAAAGCACTAGCACCCAGACCTTTTACAAATACGGGTGATCTGTTTTTATCCCGAAGCACCATAGTCTTCCTATGGCAATCAACAACAGCCCGATGCTTATCCAACCAATCCATACCCAAAATCAGATCAAACTCTCTGAATGGCAGCTCTATCAAATTCGCAGGAAACTCAACACCCTCAATTAATAAAGGACAACTCCTATAGACTTTACTCACATTGACACTATGCCCTAATGGACTGGTCACACATATCTCATAATCTAACTGATCTACCACATGCAACTTATCAATAATCTTATTCGTGCACAAATATGAATGTGTGGAACCAGGATCAATTAGAGCATACAAGTCAGTGTCATGGAGTAGAAACTTACTAACAATCACATCAGTTGCATCCTGCTCCTCTCTGGCTCTCGCAGCATAAGCTCTGGCTGCAACTGGTGGCAGACACTCAACTGACTCAGAAATAGCTCCATCTCTAGGTCGACCGCCTCGACCTCTACCCCTGCCTCTACTACGGATAGTATGTGTAGCATTAGAACCAACCCTGCTGACCCCTCTCTGTGGACCAGAATCCTCACTCATCCTCGGACAATTAGCCATCAAGTGTTCAGTGCTCCCACATCTAAAGCACCCACCAGTGAGCCATCTACACTCACCTCGGTGAGTCTTACTGCAATGCGGACACACAAACAATACATTCGACCTACCATCACCTCTCCCAGAACCTGACATAGCTGTAGAACCCTGTCTTATGCCTTTAGTAGCTGAACCAGATGCTGACTCATTGTGCGGGTTTCTTGATCTCTTACCCGAAAATGAGGAAGATGAACCACCACGTGAAGGATTCCTCTTGTGAACTTTTTCTCTAAGCACTGATTCCGTCGTCTCTGCCTTCATGGCAGCCTCTGCCAGTTGATTATAATTAACTCCAGGCATGCACATCAAAGAAATCAAGGCAACTTTCAAAGATTCATTTAACCCAGCCTCAAAGTGTTTGCATCTGAAATCATTTGTCATAACCCCAAGCGGTGCATATTTAGATAACCGGTTAAACTCTTTCTCATAATCCGACACTGACAAAGCCCTCTGCTTTAAACCCAGAAACTATGCCCATCTCGCTTCTCTATAAGCCTGTGTCATATACTTCCTAGTGAACTCCTCACTGAAGAAATCCCAAGTAACTGGATCAGGCATCAGAGGTCGCCTACATACCAACTCCCACCAATCATACGCTGATCCCTGCAACAAAGCCACAGCACTTTCGGCTTGGTGATCGGGAGGACACCTGACTTCCTTTAAAGCTCTCTTCACTTTGTCTAACCACTTTTCTGCTATCTCTGACTCATCTAGCCCAGTCCCATAAAAATCTTCCATACCAGCTCTTATTAAACTTTCTATCGGAGCTCTAGGGGCAGTTACCCTTTCCAAAACCCGAGCCATATCCTGATGTAATTGAACATAGCCTCAAAAGGCGTAGCAGCGGCCTCGGGTTGTACCCTGGCATGTTGAGCTGACAAAGAAATTGAAGGATCAACAGCTTGAGGATTTACACTCTCGGCAGACTCCTCAAGCAATCCATGAATAGTATTTGATGCCATCTAAAACAAACAAGAAACAACCGCATAAGCCAACACAGTCCTAAATATAGACACATCTATGCACAACAATCACAACATCACCCAGAAAATGCCTAAACCTAGGCTCTGATACCAAAACCTGTCACACCCCCTACCCATACCCAAGCGATCTCATCCGATAAGGAGTGAGATGCCGTATGAGTCGGGGTACTACCATGCATATACCATACAAATTATACATTCATACATACACATGCATACTGAAGTACAGGGTAATTAAAAATTTTCGGAGCATACACACAAATAACTCATCATATATTATTAAAACCCAAAAGCCATTACAATAGTTTTATTTTTATCAACTGGCTGATACAAAAATATTACATACCCAAGCAATATAATTACATAAGCGGAAGTCATATCAAAATCAATACAAGAGAGAGTTCTATACACCAAAAAGAAATATCAATCAAACAATAAACTCCAAACTCTAAACCTTGCTGTGTTGGCTTGACTGCGGCAACTCACTCAAAACAAAACTTCTTATGTACCTGCACGGGTAAAACACTGTGCTAAGCGATATACGCTTAGTGGGGATACACACATATAATATGGACGGCCACTCACAATGGTCGTCAAAGTATAACACATTCATAATGGCATATGCAATAATTCATAACATAATATGTACCAATATAGGCACTAATTTACAACCATACATTCTGCATCTCATGTTATATCCATATCCATTTTATCTTATTCAAATATTACCTTCACATAGTCAACTTAGAACAAAACAAATCACATATCACATAAAGATCCTGCTGACTCATAATAGTGGATAACGAGTATACGCATAGCGATACCTTACGGGTACAAATCGACGCATAGTGATGTCTTACAGGCACGAATCGACGCATAGCGATACCTTACGGGTACGAATCGAAAACCATTTTACTTTAATATTTACAAAACATTTAAAGGGAGGACCTTAAATAAGATCCAAACATATTAAAAAGGTTCGCGAGGAACCAAACGGGGACCTGATCGGGGTCCAAACTGAACTAAGGGCTGCAGCTAAAAGACTCTATTAGGCATGCCTAACTATCCACTTTCTAGACTCTAGCAGGTCATGCATAACACCATCCACAATAACATTAATCCAATTAAAGCAAGCAATTATATTTAAGCATGACACATTTAGTTCATAGGTTAAGGCATAATATGGCATACAAACATTTAGCATAGCAAAAATACAATTATAAAATGTAAGGCATAATATTCAAATCACAAGTTCTTGCTTCCTAATTAAATTAGATTTAATCAAATAATATATTAGGTTTAATGCCTTAATCATAAATTATATACATGTTATATAATTCTCGTCATGAGTATTGATTCATCTAGCAAATTATGCTTATAGTTTAATTCATGGTTAATCATCATATTAATTAATTTTTCATTATAAGAATTTATTCAATTCATAGGTAATTTAATTATATATCATTAACACATAAATCAACAAACCAATTCCTAAACATTATCAGACACAGGGCAGAATTAATTTACTGAATCTATATGCATTTTTGAACAACTAAATGAAATTTTTAGACAAACTGATCTTCATAACAATTAATCCTCAAGATGTTATATTTCCAGTTTCAAAATTTCAGATCATTTGGAGCGTAAATTGGGGAGATATACTCAAATGTCTCTACCCTGCTCCACAGACACACCTGATGATTTTTGCTACTGTAATGGGCGATTTTAAAATAGTTGGAGTCCGAATTAAATTGTGGTTACTTCTACAAAGTTTTAGATACGGAAGTGTGGTTCTAACCCAACTAGAATCATGTATTTTGGAGTTGTAAAACTCAACTTATACTAAAAAGAATGACCAAAGGTCAATCTGACCCTCAAAAACAGATTTGCACTTTGAAGTTCAACAAGCTTCAAACCAACTCATTTGACACCATCAATTCACCAAATTTAATCCAAACCATCACAACACATAAATTAACATCTCAGAATACTCAATTTAAATATTAAAAACCATTAACACATAAATCAACAAACCAATTCCCAAACCTGAAAATTAGGAGCTCAATCACTTGACTCCACTGGATCCAGCAACCTCTTTGCCTTTAGGATCGCGAGGAGGCTCAACTAAGCATCAAACCACAAAAATACACAAACTCAAAACCCTAACTTACAAATCCAAAACCAGACAATATGAAGAAGAAAGAAGAAGAAGAAGAAGACTACACAAAAGAGATGCATGAACTCACTAATTAATGCAAAATGTGATCAATCCCCACCACCAAGGGCTTGAATCCAAGCTTAGAGAAAACAAAAAGAAGAGCAAAGAAGACGAAGGAGATGAGGAGGGGAGGAGGCTACGGGAAAATGAAGAGCAAATTCTGCTCTTTCCCTTTTCTATTTCTTTTTCTTTTTCTTTTCCGAACCCTAACACTTGTCACTTTCCTATTGGTGGAAACCAATCACTCACACCCAACAACCATATGCTACTCACACATAACACACTCCCAACTTAAAACACCCTACTAATGTGTAAGTAAAGCACACAACCACTACACCACTACTCACACCCTACAAAGGCATGCTCACACACACCCAATGCATTCCCAACTTAAAAACACTCTACTTATGTGTGAGTAAAGCACACAATCCGAACACCACTACTCACACCCTACAATGGTGCACTCATGCACACCCAAACTTAACCCAACTAATTCATACCCTAATAACATACATGCCACCACATGCTAATAAAACTCTTAAAACATGCATTTTTACCAAAATACCCTTACGACGTGCCCAAAACACACAGTGCATGCACACACAAATATGTGTCATACTACCGGGGGGCAAACGGGGTGTGACATATAGCGACAGGACGACAAACTGTTGTAAATATAGCCGTCTCAAGAATTTTAGTGACTAACTCGAAAAATAGTCGCTATTTTTAGTGACTATATTTAGTCGCAAAAATTATAAGTTTTAGTCGCTAATAAATAAATAAATTTAGTCACCAAATTTAATTAGCGACTGTATTTTTAGTTGCTAAATGTATTCGCTATTGGATAACTAAATTTGCGACAAATATTCGTTAAATAAATCAATTGCTAAATATTAGCGACTAATTTTACGTCCGTCGCTGATAATACGAATTATATATATCATGTTTAGCGACGGATTTTCTTGTCGCAAATCCATCGCTAATTTGATGAATTTTATTTTTTTTTAAATTTTCATATCATTATACAATAAAATAAATTAATATGAATATAAACATCCATATGAATATAAATATAAATTACAATCAAATGTATAAATATATAATCGAAAACATATATAATTAATATTCGTATGTACATAGTGTATATCTAATTAAAAGTACGCGAAAAGTAAATAATAATAATAAATTTATCGTGCCACATAATATCTTTCTAAATAATAAATTGTACTAATAATATCATCATACAAAAAAAACATATGTAGAGTCATGTTCAGGTAAAGCCGCCACTACCGTGTGGATCTGGAGGGCCGACATCATCATGTGGTGCAGGTGATGTAGTAGTGGTATTGGGTTGAGTGGTTGGTGGCTGAGGGGCTGGTGGTTGAGGGGCCAAGTGAGGAAGCAAAGAATGAATAGTCCGTGCGACAATCTCCTCGACATCTTCCTTTGTCAAGTAGGTACCACCAGAATGAGAGGCAGTACTTGTACCAGCAGCACATGACGGTCCGGATGGATAAACACCAGGAGGCACATATGAGCCAAGATCGTATATTGTTTTCCTTCTATTGCATCGTGCGGCCTCGATAAATAACTCCGACTTATCGACGGATGACTCATCTTGCGATCTTTCAGATCGGAGTTGCTCATACCTCTCCTGTAAAATGACAACAATTTTTAATAAACATAAATATAAGAACAACACATATTTTACAACAATTTAGCATTTGAATAACTGAAAATATTAACAAATAAAGTACATCTGACTTACATGCACCTCCCTACTACGATCCGCCACATAAATCTTCCCATCATGATTTATAGTATGTGTGTGCAGATAGGCCTTGGTAATTGAAGGTGGTCAGCCCAACTCCTTCTCCTATCATGTGCATTAGAAAGTAGTTATTGAAAAAAAAGAAGATGAGTTGTAAAGATAAATTTTTTCCTGTATTATTAAAACATGCAATTGCATTATTTTTCGTTTTTATGCTATTTCACTGTAATGTATGAAGTGAAAATTTTTTAAAAATCAATAAAAATTTTAGCATAACCTCCCCTATATTATTGACATCCTCCTGTAAATAAAAATTCATTTTACACTTCTTAAAAGCACAAATGTACTCCAATCTCCTCAACAAACTCCAACACAATTTTCCCATCCTCCAATTTGACTTGTATCAATCAATATATTGTCAAACAATTCGCATGTCTATCAAATTCAATATTTGCAATGTTCAAAATTAATCCAAATTAACTATATTATTAAAACATGCACTTACATTATTTTTCATTTTTATGCTATTTCACCGTAATGTATGAAGTGAAAATTTTTAAAAAATCAATAAAAATTTTGGCATAACCTCCCCTATATTATTGACATCCTCCTGTAAATAAAAATTCATTTTACACTTCTTAAAAGCACAAATGTACTCCAATCTCCTCAACAAACTTCAACACAATTTTTCCATCCTCCAATTTAACTTGTATCAATCAATATATTGTCAAACAATTCGCATGTCTATCAAATTCAATATTTGCAATGTTCCAAATTAATCCAAATTAAAAAGGCTAACTGTTTTAAAAGTATTGAATTGAACAAATAAATTGGCAAACATTATGATAATTGAAATTAACTAGTACAAAAGTATAATTTCCCTTATAATTTAAGTACTTACCAAGCGTGAGATATGCTCACCAATAGAAATGGTACCACCGGTGTATGATCCAGGAGCCTTATCTTCAGACCCTCTATAATAATTGATTTTTTTTTTGAGTAGAAACCTGAATGCATGGAGAAAGATTAAAAATCTCATTCCACCTAACCCATACAGATTCTGGAAAGTCCCTCGACTTTTGCTTAGCGATCTTTATGTGATATACATAATCCTTATACCTCTGAGCAGCCTTTATTTCGCAACCTGCCCTAACAATACCATTTACATTAGCATCTCAGTGGCACCTTTTCTGTATATATATTACAAGAGATTCATTAGTAAATATAATTATACAATAATCCAATTAATTTGAATACTAAAATTTGTAATGAGAAAGTTTCATTAATATTCAAATAAATGTATAGATGTACCTTGAATTCTCCCCAATAAAACTCATTGATTTCTCTAGAAACCTCCTTCCAACTAACTCCATTAATGTCTATCCGCTGGTGGAAGCTGCTGGTTATAATTCTAGAGCATTGTGAGGAAGGTTCCAGCTTGCAAAGTATATATTATAAAAGTAATGTGGCTAAATGTGTTATTATTACTTAATCACAATTTGTATGGGTGAATACTCACATGCCTTTTTAGTTCACTGTAATGTGCAATCGACTAATATTTGCACTTGACACTTCATATGTGGTCGATGTACTGCTATTGGCTATGTGCCGACTAGGAGTTGATGTAGATGGCATAAATGTCACATGAGGCGAAGGTGCATTCTGGGATGTAGGGTCTCCCGGTATATCTGGCATTTCTCCAAAAGGCGGAGTTATTGAATCCCCTCCAGATCGACGTGCCCGACGACCTCGACCTGTAAATCCTCATCCTCTACCATGAACCATACCTACACAATGGTAAACTATACATGTATCTGTTTAACATATAAAACTTATAATTTCATAAGCGTATCAATCTTGAATCACAACTAATAAATATAATAAAAAAGTTTAACAAGTTAACACATGATACTCTAAATATTACATTTAATCAATTAGTAACTATCTTACGAATTTTGAATTTCCTCATCATCGTCCTGATTGCTATTATAATCAGAAAATTCTTTTTCATCCTCGTCCACTTCAAGTTCTCGAACCACTTCATCAATGTTATCAAGTTTAATGACCACTCCCGAAGGGTCACACAAGTTAATATCATCTTCATTTCCAGCATCCATTGTTATATCATGCACTGTAACTTCATCAACTTAAAATGCATTAGAATTTGTATTAGCAGTATCATCTCTAACATCTGATGTCACAATGAACTCCCTTTTACTGAAAATAAAGCTAACCATTAGATCTATCTAATCTCAAAACAGGATATCTTGCATAATACACTTGAGTTGCTTGCATTGCTAGGATAAATGGCTCATATTTGTTGAAACGACGATGCTGGTTCACATCAACCATTCTATATTGGTTGTGTATCTTAAGACTAATGTCTACAGTGGGATCAAACCAATGACACTTGAATAATACTGTCCGTTTTATTGGTAACGAAGGGTACTCTAACTCTATAATCTCCTCAATCCATCCATAGTAATCACCAACATTATCACATGAGTTGGACCCTTTTATACAAACTCCACTATTCATTAACCGTCTCCCAGAACCATGACTTTTTGTGTGAAATTTGTATCCATTGACAAAGTAGATAGAGTAACACTTCACTCTCCGTAATGGTCTTTGTGACAAACTACAGAGGTATTCATTGTCAATTCCATTGTAACGAACCTTATTTCAAAAAAGAAAACATGCGAATTGTTATCATCAATCCAATGTAAAATGATGTTTATGTGTTATAGAAGGAAATTGTGATGGCCTTATGTATAATTCGAACCAGTTTGCGAAGTAGGTGTCAATATTTGCTTCAATTTGACTTGGTGTAAGATCAGGATGCTTCTCACGTAAGTTATTGCAATATATACTTCATTACAATGCAGTTAAAAAAAAAGGTTAATCATTCTGGAGAAATCCTTGCATATATCTCAGCTTAATATTTTATATAATTATTCTATACCTTAAGAATGGAGAAACCTCCTCGCAATTTAGTAGAATATATGTATGCGTTGCTTGGTACTCCTCTGATGTTAATGCTCTTTCACGAATTTTTGAGCATATTCGGCCTGAGTAAGTGAAAATTGTTAAATTTTCACTAATGTTTTCCCAATAATCTCCATCATCATTACGAGGTGGAAGTCATTATCTAGTACTGACGTGAGGTTCAAAGTAATGCAAGAAAAAATTAGATGATTCTGAGAGTAAGTACGCATTGCAAATAGATGCCTCAACTGTTGATTTGTTACCAATCTTTTTTTTAGTGTTTGAAGGAAGCTGCATATGAAGAATATAAATAATTAATTTAAACATGACTTCGTACATAAAATTTGACACTGCATAATGTGCATTGTTATATTAATATTTACCTCTCAAATGGATACATCCATTGATATTGTACAGGGCCGGCAACCCTTGCTTCATATGGTAAGTGTATCATTATGTGCTCCATTGAGTCAAAGAAAGACGGAGGAAATATCTTTTCCATCTTACACATAATTTGTGGGATGTTTGATTCCAATGCCTTGATGTCATCGACATGGAGAGTACTTAATGTCAAATCCTTAAAAAATAAACTTAGCTCTGTAAGTACCTGCCACACATTTGCAGGGAGTAACTCACGGAAGGCAACAGGAATCAATCGTTGCATAAATATATGGCAATCGTGGCTTTTCATACCATATAATTTGAGCTTCATCATGTCAACACAACAACCCAAGTTTGAAACATATCCATCTGGAAACTTAAGTTCTGTCAACCACTCAAACAATTCTTTTTTCGATTCTTTATCCAATGTGTAACATGATTTTGGATATTTGCCACTAATTGGATCCATTGCCAACTCCGGCCGGCAACAATATTTCTCTAAATCTAAACGTGCTTTTGCATTATCTTTGGTTTTTCCTTCAACATTTAAAACTGTGTTAATCACATTGTCGAACAAATTTTTCTCAATATGTATGACATCAAGATTATGTCGAATCATGTGTGTTTTCTAATAAGGCAAATCCCAAAATATGCTTTGTTTTCTCCAACCACAAAACTGACAAATGAACCCATTAATCTTGTCTGCATCAAGCTCAGTTACTTTGACTAGACCCCACTGATCAATTTCTTGCAGAATTTGTTCCCCATCTCTTATTGGTGGCGATGGCATTGTTTCAACATGCTCGATTCTAAAGTTTCTTCTGTTTCTCCTAAATGGTGATCAGGAGGAAAAAATTTCCTATGATTGTCAAACCATGTTTATTTACCACCACTCTCTAGTCTAAATGATTGTGTATGTTCCATACAATAAGGGCATGCATATTTCCCAGATGTACTCCAACCTAAAATCATGGAATATGCTGGAAAGTCATTGATTGTCCACATAAGTGCGGCTCGTATCATGAAGTTTTGCTTAGATGACACATCATATGTTGGCACCCCAATATTCCATAATTTATTCAAGTCATGAATCAAGGGTTGTAGGAAGACATCAATTTTTTGTTTTGGATTCTTAGGGCCAGGCACAATAACAGTTAGAAACATATAAGCTTCCTTCATACACATCCAAGGTGGCAGATTGTAAGGCGTGACAATTACAGGCCATGATGAGTATTTCCTTCCTTATTGTCCGAATGGCTGAAAACTGTCTGTGCATAACCCCAACCTTACATTTCTTGTCTCAGCAGCAAATGAGGGATGAGTTTCATTGAAATATTTCCAAGCTAGAGAGTCAGAAAGATGCTGCTTAACCCCAACATCTTGGACATGATTACGATGCCATCTCATATGTATAGCTGTTGCTTTTGATTGATACAATCGTTGAAGTCTAGGTACTAGTGGAAAGTAATATATCATTTTATATGATTTCTATCTGTGCATATGAGACCCGACACGCATTTTGAATCTTGGGTGATTACAGAACTTACAATGTGTCAAGTTTTCATCGTCATGCCAATACAACATGCATCCCTCAATACAATAATCAATTTTCTGAACTGGCAATCCTAAGCTTTTGACAAGGCGTTTAGTTTAATAAAAATTATCTGGCAATATGTTAGCTTTAGGCAAAGCTTCCTTAAACAGTTGGATGTTTGCATTATAAAATCTCTCCTGCAGATTAAATTCGGATTTGGCATACAATATCCTTGCAACTACTGAAAGCTTCTAATGGTTATCACAACCAGAATACAACTTTGCATTACCAGATTCAAGAAGATTATAAAATTCTTGACACTATGGATTTGGTGGCTTATCCATAGAATTGGCACCCTAATTTGATGGCCCGGGTTCATTAGAATTGGCACCCCAATTTGATGGCCCGAGTTCATTAGGATTTGATATAGCGCCTTGTTCATGATTATAAGCAGTTTGATCTTCTGGAATAAATTGTTGCTAATGGGTGTCGAAAAAAAAATTAGGCCTGACTATATCAAGTACCATTTGCTGATATGGATTTCTAACCTCTACACTATCCACTGATTCATTGATTATTGGATTCCAATTCGGCTCGTTAGTGGTAATGTGTGTCTCCCCATGGCAATTCCAAACAAAATAATCCCGAATAAATCTCTTACGGAAGAGGTGATTCATAACAGTTTCCACATCATGAAACTTTCGGTTTACATAATTTTTGCATGGACACCTAATAAGATCACCACTCATTTCTTCAGGATGAGAAGTGGTGAATTTAACAAAATTCTCTACACCATATATGAATGAGGAATTAGTCCTTCCACTTGAATCCCGTTGATTATACATCCAACTACGATCTAAGGATTCCATTTAACCTAAATATTTCGATTTCATCAAAATAAGAAGATAAAAAACAAAAGATTAGTATCCCCATTATTCAGAAGAACGTAGTCTAGTAGCAATCGTTATTCTCATTAGGTAAAATTAAGCAATATTTGAAACTTAAATACTAAAATGTCATTATAAGGAAGAAGTTACTTTTATTATAATATAATAGGAGAATTGTTAGTATTTCTCTAAACTATACATTTCTGTATCAAAATTCAGTAACAAATTCATTAACAATATAAAATTAATAAATTAAATCAATATAGGCAAGTATCTACTTGCAATTGGCAAGAAAAAGAAAAGAAAAATAAATAAATAAATAAATAAATAGGCTAATTTTTTCACTAATTGAAATTATGTGCATTTAAAATTACTCACGTGGACTACTACTCGTCCATATGTGTATATATACAAATTTTGCAGATGCAATGCAAAATAATTTAGAAAGATCGTAACTAAGAAGATACTGCCAGTAGATCAGCCGGGATAACAAAGCTATATCCGTTTAGGGGCTAAAACTGTTTCAGCCGATATACCTTTAAGATTGTTTAAAATATGCAAACAATATTTTTGATGTACCAGATCAGTATAAACCGCAAGTACAGAGCATACTTATGAATGCAAAAATAATTTATCTGTAAAATATAGGTATATTGAAATAGTAATACAAATTACAGAAAATGTAAGGTAGATATATATTGATTTATTTAAGAACTAAATTAATCTTAAATTTTCATGTAAGACATTACTTTTTGGATTAAATGTATAGCCCAATTAAAAATATTTAAATGATAAATAGTAAATTTTTAATTGAGTATTGAGTTCATATCAAATCTTTTTAATTAAGGCATTACTTTACCTTCTTGGTTACCAAAACCTAAATATATTTTATCTTGCCCTTAGAAGTTATTGAAATTTGCAATAAGTTTAAAGGATGAGTTTAGGTTCAAAACACAAGGAAGATGAGGTTTGGGAATTTGCAGGGTAAAATGTTTCAGTATTCCTAGCTAGACTACTCTCCATAGAAATCAAGATGATTGCAATAAAGGACAGAGAATAGTTTAGTGCTAAGCTTGACCTATCAAATTAAGCATTTTGGAATTTTAGTTATTAAATTAGATAAAAATCTTACGTTATATCTACTGCTATACTTAATTTATTTATTTATTTTGCAAAAGTAAATTCATTACTCCGTAAAAAGAGAGTACGGATGACAACGAGCTCACGATGCTGAAGAGAGTTAACAAGCAATCAGGGTGCGGTAGAGTTATGGACTCTTACAAAATGAGCTACAAAATCAGCAATAGAGTTTACACACTAATATTCCTAAAATATAATTTTCAAATAAACAGATGGAGGATAGGTCGAGTGAGGACGTCCATTAATATGAATTAATAATCAAATATATATGTTTAAAAAGAATTTAACAATAAGAACCAATTATTATCTTACACCTATGGAATATATTAATAAATTTATTCATGAATTTGATGTAGAGTGCATAGATGCATTAGCAATCAACTCTTTTAATCTCTAACAGTGGTGAAGGATATATGTAATAAGTAGTGACAAGAAGTCACTTATCATAATTTAACATTGCAACAAAATTAAAACTGTGAAGACGTCATAGTACAAAGATGATATACATACAGTTTAAAATATATATTGAAATGATTTGATCTGACAATTGCGGGCCAATTTAAATATGCAACAAAATATATAAATATAATAGCAGATAAAAGAAAACAATTTCAGATTTCACACCTACACATCTGTCTATTCTTGGTTTTGAATATTTGTGGAAAAAAATGTTTGTACATATATAATGCTATTAATTTTGGATTTAATAACAATTTCATTGAACTGGATGTATAATTAGAGTTTAAATTGTTACTTTCTGCTCCTAAAAGGAAATAAAACAACAGTTTATATCTATTCTTTCCAGTAACAGTATAGCTGTCATAGTTCAATCCAGTAACAGTTTATATCTATTCTTTCCCAGACTTCATCATGCTTTCCTAGACTTCACAGGTTGAGAAACAACAACAAAGAAGATAAAAAAATGAGGTGGTGAACTGGAACATACCTTTTCTGTGCGTTTACTTTCGTAGGATTTGGTTCTGATGCCAGAATGAGATACCTTCTCCTTCCTCCTCCTTTGACGTCTCCAATCTCGCCAAAAACCTGAAAAATTATATCAATTTTACTTTAGCTACATTTATGCAGGAGCAGATCAAGTATATAAACATCAGACACTGAAATCCAAGGTCCAGATCTACTTGAAATAAACTTACTTTCACTGTAAGTAAGCAACCGGAGATGCTATCACTGTTTAAGCTGCCGGCGATCACGGGTGTCTAGACCGGTTGGGGGGATGGGGGATTTCTGGGTTCTTTACATTTTTTAGGCTAAGTGATAAAGAAATTTGGGGGTTTAGGTTTATTTGATTCTGTGTTTTAATCGAAAAATAGCGAATATTTAGCGACTAAATCATTTAGTGGCTAAATAAGTAAAAATTAAATCTAATCATATAGCAACAACCAAATTCAGTCGCTAAATATACTATTTCAATTTGCGAGAGAAAATTGTGTCGCTATTTAATCGCAATTTTATCTATCACAATTAGCGACTAAAATTCAGTTGCAAAAATTTAGCGACTAAAAGGTCTGTCGCTAATAAAGGAGCATATTTTTCGCGCTAATTTTAGCGACTGAAATTCAATTTCAGTCACTATTTAGTCGCTAAATTGTACTTCCAATTGAAAAGGTATGTTTTCACGACTAAATCTCAAATTAATCCCAAAATAGCGACTGTTTTTTTATAGTCACTAAAATCCGTCGCTATTTCGATATTTTTTTTTATAGTGTTATGTGTATTTTGGGTTGATTAATGAAAGAAATTTGATGAAATCTACTATGTAGAATTTCGGCCAAGTGTGATTAAAGAGAAGGATTTGGATGCAAAAGTAGGCAAAGGCAAGAATAAACCCTCTTAGTGGTTTGAGCTTGAAATAGGTAAGTGAACACATAAACTCCTTAATTTCATACAAAAATTTGAATATGTAACTTAGGGTTCTTGGGATAAAATTGGGGGTTTATGAAATTGATGTTATAATTATTAAATTGGAGGCTAAATAAGATGTATGGCATGTTTAAATTAATTTTAAGAAGTAAAATTTGATAATTCCTACACGTATATATATTATGTTTGAACTTGAGAATTTGATATGTATATTATAATTAATAATTGATGAGATAAAAATTATTTTGCATGTTATAAGAACATGATTAAGATATGTAATGGAAAAAAAATGGAAAATAGAGAATTATTCATAAAGTGATCAAATTATTTGTGGTAGACAATTCATGATTTAGGTGTTAATTTATGTTTAAGTAGGTATATTTAATGATTATATACAATGAGAATTTACTTTTAATTATGAAGAGTGAAATTTTGTTATTTGAGCTAAAATTAATAGAACATGAAATAATTATTATGATGCTTGAAAATAATTATAAATGATTCTAAGTCTTGAATTGGCGAGGACTAAGAAAAATGATGTGAGTTAAGTTTGATTATAAAGGAAAGACTAGAAATAATTTTTGATATGTGTACTTAAGAAATGTTATGGGATTATGTTTTTAAAGTAAAATATGAAAATCTATTAGATATGCCCTTAGTAAAACTAGACAGGAATTGGAGGAATGTGATAACGTTGGCATGCCAATTAGGGAGTTTAGCAGTACTGCGTTAGTATAAGTGAAACCGAACTGAATGGCTCCGAGAGCTTTATTTTGGTGTAAGATGTTAAATTGAATCGTGGACTAAATTGCTCTGAAAGCTCTGTCCATATATATATTTATTTATATATTTATATGTAATAACAATATAGTAATATTAATAATAAAAGCAATATAAATGGATTGAATGGTTCTGAGAATCGGGTCCCTTATTAAAATCCCGCTTATCCGGCTCGATGCAATTCCACTAGATTTTACTATAGGCAAAATAAAGGAAAAAGATGACCTATTAGGCAAAATAATAAAAGAGAATGAAAAAAACAGTGGAAATAGAGCATAATACTGTAAATTATGACATAACAGTGAAAATATTACAAATATTGAAAAATATTGAACTATGATGCAAAACAATGGGAAAAGATGAGATATAATGAAAAAGAGTGAAAAAGAGTGACAAATAGTGAAAAAGGCGAAAATAAGTTAATTTGGGGAAAAAATGGCATTTTGGAAACTTTAGGGACTAAATTGCAAATCTTCCCTTTAGCGAGAAAATTTAAGTGAAAGGTAGTGAAAATTTTAAAAAGAACAAAAAGAAAGAAAAACAATTAATAAAGGACTAAATCGAAATTTTACCCTAAATTTAGTTGACAAAGTATGTAAACTAAATTTTTGGAAAAAAAATATGCATTAGAGTTGATAATTAATTAAATAAAAATATTATTTGCATGAAATAACTATTTTGTGAAATTCTGGGATTTCGTGTTCACCATTAAGTACAATTTGTATTTAGCATGTGGTTTTTGTGTGCCGCGCGCAGAGGATAGAGTTGGGACAGAAAGAGGAGAAGAAGTGATTTAGTTTTCTTATTGATGGCATGTACATATTTGGAAGAGAAAAATATATGAGACAATATCGTATATAAGTTTTGGATTATATATCTCTGGATGACTGTATTATGCAAATTTTGGTTTTGATGAATTTGAATGTACTATGGTGGCTTGAACTGATTAAAATGTGAAGTTGTGAATGAAACTTGTGGAATTAGAGGTTGTTTAGGTTGTTTGAATATTTTGGGAGTGTAATTTTTCAAATTTGCAGGAGGGCAGATTTTAGGGTATAGTCGTTATGCTGCACAAATTTCTGCAAAATAATCCAGCAATTGTAAATGTAATTAGACCTGTATTTTAATTGGTTGTTTAAAGTTAATAGAAGAAATGTGATTAATGAAATACATGAACGTAAATCATTAATTTGGTTATATTGGATAATGGTTATGAATGAAATGATAAGTAAAATTAAGTTAAACCGTCGATCAATGCGATACATGTACTCGGGACAATGCCTGGGTATTGGGTGTTACACTTTTCCTGTGACATATGAAATTTTTTTGCAGCCATATCTCAAGTAATTTTAATGTCAAGAATTTGTTTTGCTGGCCTTAAGTCCTTAATAGCAAAATACTTACTCAACTATTGCTTTAATTGGCAATCCTTCCAATATTCTTTCCAATAAGTAATATGTCATCAACATACAACAATAAAATGATAAAATCATCACTACCAAACCTTTGAACAAATACGCAGTGATCTGAAGTAGTCTTCCGGTAGCCTTGCTCCCCCATAACAGACTCAAACTTTTTGTACCACTGCCTTGGTGATTGCTTCAAACCATATAGACTTTTTTGAAGTCTACACAGATACCTCTCTTTGCCTTTCATCTAAAACCTTTCAGGCTGCTCCATGTAAATCTCCTTATCCAAGTCACCATTGAGAAAAGCAGTCTTAATGTCCATCTGCTCAACCTCCAAATCAAGGCTAGCTGCTAAACCGAGAACAACACGAATAGATGCCAATTTCACAATTGGAGAAAAAATCTCATCAAAATCAATACCTTTCTTCTGGCTAAATCCTTTGACCACCAATCTAACTTTGTACCATGGTTGTGAAGAGTTCTCATCTTGCTTCACTTTGTACACTCACTTGTTCTTCAAATCTCTTTTGCCTTTAGGCAACTCCACCAACTCAAAGGTGTTATTCTCATATAAGGACTTCATTTCATCTTGCATGGTATCAATCCGCTTCTTCTTGTGCTCATCTTCCATGGCTTATGCATAACTTTTAGGTTCTCCCCCATTAGCCAACAACACATACTCATCAACAGAATACTGTGTAGAAGAATGACGATCTATAACAGACCGCCTAAGTGGAACAAATGGCGGTGCATCTGGTACTGGTAATTCCTCATGGACAATCTCATCCATATGAACTTGTTGTGGAGCATCAACATCATCAATACCCTGCTGGTCAGCATTCTGAACATTATCTCCAGTCTGTGTATCACCATGCTGAGGAATAATTGGATCCAAATCAATAAGATCATCAGCACACCGAGGAATTGTCTCTGGCTTCTCAACATCTTTCAAAGTCTGATCTTCCATAAAGATAACATCTTGGCTTCTCACAATTTTCTTCGTAATTGGATCATACAACTTGTAGCCCATCTCATCTTGTCCATAGCCAATAAGCACACATTGCCTAGTCTTCACATCAAGCTTAGATCTCTCATCTTTTGGAATATGCACAAAAGCCTTACATCAAAGAAGCACAAGTGATCATAAAAAACATCTTTGCCTCTCCAAACCCTTTCAGGAACATCAAAATGTAAAGGAACTCAGGGTGTTAGATTTAAAACATGTACCACAGTACTCAAAGCCTCACCCCAAAATGATCTAGGCAATCCTGCATTTGATAGCACACATCTGACTTGTTCAACCAATGTCATGTTTGTCCTCCCTGCTAAACCATTCAGTTGCGGGGTCTTTAGAATAGTCTTTTGGTGCCGAATACCTTATTGTCTATAATATGCATCAAAAGGGCCCATGTATTCCCCTCCATTGTCTGTCTGGATACACTTGAGCTTCTTTCCAGTCCGTCTCTCAACTAGAGCTTGAAACTGCTTGAATGCATCTAATACTTGATCTTTAGACTTCAAGGTATAAACCTAAATCTTCCTTGAATAATCATCGATGAATGTAACAAAATAAAAATAACCACCAAGTGTCCTTGTAAACATAGAACCACAAACATCGGAATGCACCAAATCAAGTATGTTCTTCTTCTTAGAAGGAGGATGGCTCTTAAAAGATACTCTTGTCTGTTTACTTGTCAAGCAGTCAGAACATTTCTTCAAGTGAATATCTTGCACACTAGATAGCAATTTCTTCTTTGACAGCATAGACATGCCCTTTTCACTTATATGTGCAAGTCTCTTATGCCATAAATCAATCACATCGGTATTCTCTACTACATTAACAAAGTTTTTGGAGATTATTGGATGCACTGTGTATAACTTTGAATGTTTGCTACCTCTTGCCACAATCAAAGAACCTCGAGAGAGCTTCCATTGTCCATTACCAAGGCCATTGTAATAGCCATCATCATCAAGCAACCCTATAGAAATCAAATTTAATCTCATATATGGGACATGTTTCACGTTTTGCAGAACCAACTCCATCTCAATGTCAAATTTCAAACAGACTTCTCTAATACCAATAGCCTTTGATATCCCATCATTACTCATCTGTACATCACCAAAGTCACTTAGAGTGTAAGATGAAAAATAATCCCTTTGTGATTTAACATGACACGTAGCACCACTGTCAATTACCTAACTTGACTCATCATGTGCAAGGTTAACAATGTTACAATCACAACAAACAAGATAGTTATCAGTAGTTTCATTACCATTGTCAGTATTCTTTTGATTGTTGTCAGCCCGTTGTCTGTTATCAGGATGTTGTTTGTCTCTTTCTTCAACTTTCTGCAGAACTTTCTAGTGTGCCCTTTCTTGCTACAATGAAAACACTCAACATCAGCAAGCTTACCCTTAGAACTATTGCGCTGATTTCCTCTATTCGGACCTTTACTCTTACTTCTCCCCCGCCTTTCTGTGACTAAGACTTATGAATGTGAGGAGGAACCTTGTGACTTTCTTCTAATCTCTTCATTCAGGACACTTCATTTAGCCAATTCCATGGTAATAACCCCATCTGGCGCAGAGTTAGATAATGACGTTCTAAATGTCTCCCATGTAACACCTCGAATCGGGCCCTAAAAGTTTTGGCTAAATTTTTGTCGAATTTTGACAAGTGGCATCGTAGGAGAATGACACGTGGTGGCGTAGGAGATCGATAAGTGGTAACATTGGAGTGTGACACTTGGATTGAGAATGATTTTTTTTTAGCAAATAAATGGAATTAGTGGCATTTAAGGCTTATAGTTAGCATTTAATGGGTAATTGATTTTGGATGAGGATTGACCATCTGCTCTTCCTATCTTTTTCTTTCTTTTTCAATTTTGCTTTGCTTTTAGCCCTCATTCCTTTCTCTTTTTCCTTGGTTTTTGCCATGTCCCTTTTACTTGCCATTTCTTTTCCTTTTCTTTTTCATTTGTTTTACTCTTTGAGTAAACCACTTGGATTGGTTTGAAGCGTAAGAGAAGAGGTAAGTGGTTTGATTCCTATTAGTATTGGTCTTCTTCTTCTGGGTTTTGTTTTTGATTTAAAGTGAGAAAAAAGGGTTGATTCTTGGTCTGTTTTGAATTATTTTGTTGAAACTGTGGATAAGAGGCTGGACAAGGGAAAGGAAAAGCTCATAAACGATTAGAGAGGCGTGTTCAAGCTACCTAGAGGTCGGGATCGTGTGCGATTTATTTGACTTTTTTCATTTTGATTGCTTGCAGTGTTCCTGAGATATATGTATATATAAATATATGTTTACGATTATGTAATTTAATCATTTGTATGTGTGTTGATGTTGTTAGAAGGGTTACCCTATAGTTGTGATGATAAAGTATGATTTTGGTGAATTCTGCTTATTTTTCATATGACCTCCGTATAATATTTTTGTCATAAGTATAGTTTTAAACCTCTAAATTGAGTGATTCTTGAGTCATTAGAACCGTGAATTCCATGTCTATAAAAGTCTCAGAAATGACCTTGAGCAAATTCATGCTCTAGGATCCTGAAAATTTACCAAAATAGTAGTATTCTATTTGGGTCGGGTTACTAGAACAGTATAGGTTGTTTAATTCATATCTTAAGTTACAGATGTCCAATTGACCTGAAATTGTCCCATTTGAAAGTTAACATCTTAGGGAATAATTGTTAAGAGGATGTTTTATCTGGAAATGTTGTTAGCTATATGTAAAGTACATTGCAAGTGTAGACCTGTAGTCTGCCCAAAACCTGTCTCACTTTTTGAGGCAAAATAGGTTTACACGGCGGTACATACTGCCGTGTAACTCAGTTCACTTGATTTACACCCTAAATCGGACCCTAGAACTTTTGGCTAAGTTTTTGTTGGATTTTGACAAGTGGTATCGTAGGAGAATGACACGTGGCGGCGTAGGAGATCTATAAGTGGCAACATTGGAGTGTGGCAGTTGGATTGAGAATGATTTGTTTTGAGCAAATAAATGGAATTAGTAGCATTTAAGGCTTATAGTTAGCATTTAATGGGTAATTGATTTTGGATGAGGATTGACCATCTGCTCTTCCTATCTTTTTCTTTCTTTTTCAATTTTGCTTTGCTTTTAGCCCTCATTCCTTTCTCTTTTTCCTTGGTTTTTGCCATGTCCCTTTTACTTGCCATTTCTTTTCCTTTTCTTCTTCATTTGTTTTACTCTTTGAGTAAACCACTTGGATTGGTTTGAAGCGTAAGAGAAGAGGTAAGTGGTTTGATTCCTGTTAGTATTGGTCTTCTTTTTCTGGGTTTTGTTTTTGATTTAAAGTGAGAAAAGGGTTTATTCTTGGTCTGTTTTGAATTATTTTGTTGAAGCTGTGGATAAGAGGCTGGACAAAGTAAAGGAAATGCTCGGAACCGATTAGAGAGGCATGTTCAAGCTACCTAAAGGTCGGGATCGTGTGCGATTTCTTTTACTTTGTTCATTTTGATTGCTTGCAGTGTTCCTGAGATATATGTATATATATATATATATATATATATATATATATATATATATATATATATATATATATATATATATATATATATATATATGTTTACGATTATGTAATTTAATTATTTGTATGTGTGTTGATGTTGTTAGAAGGGTTACCCTATAGTTGTGAAAATAAAGTATGATTTTGGTGAATTCTGCTCATTTTTCACATGACCTCCATATAATGTTTTTATCAAAAGTATAGTTTTAGACCTCTAAATTGAGTGATTCTTGAGCCAGTAGAACCGTGACTTCCATGTCTATAAAAGTCTCAGAAATGACCTTGAGCAAATTCTTACTCTAGGACCCTAAAAATTTGCCAAAGCAATAGTATTCTATTTGGGTCCGGTTACTAGAACAATATAGGTTGTTTAATTCATATATAAAGTTATAGATGTCCAATTGACCTAAAACTTATCCCATTTGAAAGTAACCATATTAGGGAACAATTGTTAAGAAGGATATTTTGTCTGGAAATATCGTTATCTATGTGTAAAATACATTGCAAGTATAAACCTGTAGTCTGCCCAGAACCTGTCTCACGTTTTGAGGCAAAATAGGTTTACACGGCAGTAAGACTTACCCATACTGCCATGTAACTCGGTTTACACCCCAAATCGGACCCTAGAAGTTTTGGCTAAATTTTTATCGGATTTTGGCAAGTGGCATCGTAGGAGAATGACATGTGGCGGCATAGGAGATCGATAAGTGGCAACATTGGAATGTGACAGTTGGATTGAGAATGATTTATTTTGAGCAAATAAATGGAATTAGTGGCATTTAAGGCTTATAGTTAGAATTTAATAGGTAATTGATTTTGGATGAGGATTGACTATCTGCTCTTCCTATCTTTTTCTTTCTTTTTCAATTTTGCTTTGCTTTTAGCCCTCATTCCTTTCTCTTTTTCCTTGGTTTTTGCCGTGTCCCTTTTACTTGCCATTTCTTTTCCTTTTCTTCTTTATTTGTTTTACTCTTTGAGTAAACCACTTGGATTGGTTTGAAGCGTAAGAGAAGAGGTAAGTGGTTTGATTCCTGTTAGTATTGGTCTTCTTCTTCTGGGTTTTGTTTTTGATTTAAAGTGAGAAAAAGGGTTGATTCTTGGTCTGTTTTGAATTATTTTGTTGAAACTGTGGATAAGAGGCTGGACAAGGGAAAGGAATGCTCGAAACCGATTAGAGAGGCGTGTTCAAGCTACCTAGAGGTCGGGATCGTGTGCGATTTCTTTACTTTGTTCATTTTGATTACTTGTAGTGTTCCTTAGATATATATATATATATATATATATATATATATATATATATATATATATATATATATATATATATATATATATCTATATATATATATCTATATATATATCTATAGATATATATATATATATATATATATATATATATCTATATATATATATCTATATATATATATATATATATATATGTATATGTATGTATATGTTTACGATTATATAATTTAATCATTTGTATTTATGTTGATGTTGTTAGAAGGGTTACCCTATAGTTGTGATGATAAAGTATGATTTTGGTGAATTCTGCTCATTTTTCATATGACCTCCATATAATGTTTTTGTCATAAGTATAGTTTTAGACCTCTAAATTGAGTGATTCTTGAGCCATTAGAACTGTGACTTCCATGTTTATAAAAGTCTTAGAAATGACCTTGAGCACATTCTTGCTCTAGGATCCTAAAAATTTACCAAAATAGTAGTATTCTATTTGGGTCGAGTTACTAGAACAGTATAGGTTGTTTAATTCATGTCTAAAGTTATAGATGTCCAATTGACTTAAAACTTATCCCATTTGAAAGTTAACATCTTAGGAAACAATTGTTAAGAGGATGTTTTGTTTGAAAATGTCGTTAGCTATGTGTAAAATACGTTGCAAATATAGACCTGTAGTCTGCCCAGAACCTGTCTCACATTTTGAGGCAGAATAGGTTTACACGGCGGTAAAACTTACCCATACTGCCATGTAACTCGGTTTACACGGCGGCAAGGAAGAGGCATACCATCGTGTAACTTGCCTCTGTCTCTTTTATTTGTTGGCTTCGTTACACGACGGTAAGGGCCTTTCCTTACCCCCGTGTGGGGTGGCTTACACGGCGGTAAGGCTTACCCATACCGCCGTGTAACTCCCTTCTGTTTTGAATTTTGGTTTTGAAATGTTACATGGCTTTGAGGGATTTGTATGCAACCGTGTAAGTCCTGTTTTCTCCCAATTATTTCTTTGAATTTCTTACATGATTCTTGTATTTCAATCAATTTTGAATATGCATTTGTTTAAATCCTTTCGTGGTTATACAAGTTATATGTCCGTGATAAAAAGATCTATACATGATTTATAAGTTTATGCAATGAATTGATAATATGTATACCTGAATAAGTGATTATGGATAGTGTTATGTTCCGAATGTGTGAGTTGAGCCTGAATGGTTAGAGTAGTGGATAGATAAGCATGTTTATAAAGGGTTAGAGGCAGTTGCAACAGAGACCTTAGTTGTGTCTACTTAATGAATACTTAAAGTATTCAACGCAATTGAGTTAGTTCTCTAGAGTTTATACAATACCCACAGTGCTCGTATCCACCATTATTGAGAATTCAGGCTAATATATATTTTGTAGTGTACAAGAGATGAAGTAGAGACTTGTATATGTATACGAACATAGTATGACATGTTACTGATATCGTTTGCCATATATGAATTTCTGCATATGAATGAGTTAAAATATGAAGGTATTTGCTTATAAGATTGTGTACATGATTATTTGTATATGACATGCACTACAAAAAAACACAAATTAGCGACGGATAATTTTTTCGTCGCTAATTTGCGACGGGATTAAGAATTAGTCGTAAAATACTATTTTTTTCAATTTTAGCGACGAAAAAAAAACAGTCGCTAAATTTTGGCGGCAATTTATGGCGCCTTTTTTTGTGACTAAAAAATCCGTCGCTAATTTTTGCGACCAATTTAGCGACTAAAAAATCAGTCGCTAAAATAGCGACGACAATATTTGTCGCTAAATTCGGAGGTAATTTTAGCGATTTTATTTGCGACAGATTTAGCAACTAAATTTGTCGTCGCAAAACACAGTTGAATTAGCGATGGAATAGCGACGGATATTTTTGTCGCTATTTTTTTAAATTTTTTTAAAAAATAAAAATAATTTGTGGAAATAAAAGTGATATTTTAGCGACGGAATAATCCGTCGCTATTTAGTCGATAAAATTGATTATAATATTAATAAAAATATGCATACATACTTATAATTATTAATTATTTTCAATATTTTTGCTTCATACATGAAATTATATCGAAATTCATTTCCTTTACTAATTCCAATAAGATTAATATTTAATCTTAAAAATATATAATTAAGATAATTATAAACAAAATTTAATAAATTCTTTAGTACTTTTATTGATTAAAATAAATTTTTTAATTATATTTTTTACACTACAAGAAAAACTGAAATTAATTACCAAAATAGACGAGTAAATGATAATAATAAATAAATGCAAGTATATGTAAATAGACAAGTAAATAATAATCTTAAATAAATGTATATACATATACATAATAATTTTAACTAAATGATAAAATTAGAATACATAAATTTTTGATGTTGTAAATAGTAATTCGATAGGCTAAAAATTTATCAGATGTCAATTTTGACTCAAATGTCCCGAAATTTTTTTTAAAATCTATAAAATTAAATATATTTAATTATAGTTAAATAAGTATCTATATATATATATATATATATATATATATATATATATATATATATATATATATGTATATAAAGAGCCAAATAACAAAAATATAATAATAAAATAATAAAAATAACTTAAGTCTAAATATGAAGAAGAGTTAAGATAAGAAAGAAAAGGGAAAACGGGAATACATACAGAGAAGGGAAGCGAGAGAGAGAGAGCGTGCGGCGGAGAGCAGCTCCGGCGACGATCGCGCCCTCTGCTGCAATGGCCAACCCACCTCCTTCGCCCTCCATTATGCCGCTCACCTCCGCCGTTTCTGCTGCATTTCCAGGAGAGAGAAGACGAAGCTTCTTTCCCCCATTCTGGCCAACTCCGGCATCTAATGGCGGCACGAACGGCACCGCTGGACTCCTAGCGAGCGGGCGGTCCTTTCGGTACCCGCCAATCTCGCTCAGCCGCTGGAAAATGGGAGATCGAAAAAGGGAAGCCGACGCCTTTCGACGGTGATTCCGACCAAACGGCATAGTGTTTGGACGCGTGACCATCGACGATGGGTTTCGGGTGTCCTGCGCTTCACGTCGGCAGTGGCAGTCGCTCCGACGAGGCTCCGTGGATTAGTGATATTTATTGTTGGAGTAAGATAATGTTTGTGGTGTTTTGCGCTTTGATTCTTTAATGAATTGCTAATGCTAAATTAATTGACATTTTATTTCGTCTTGAATAATTTGATGTGCGTATGGGTTTTGTTAGAGGCTATGGACTTTTGATTACGATTTTGCGTGTGTTAGATGCTGAGCATTCGTTAGATATGGAGATTTTTAGGCTTGCTCTAGTCAATTTTAGGAATTTCTATTCAAAATTTTTAAGATATATTTACTTGTGGGTGTTTGAATATGAAAATTACGTTTGTTGTTTTGCGTGCTGCACTCTTCCTCTACCTGAAATTATCTCAAATGCTTGAGAGATTACTTTTCCTTTGTTCTTTCTTCTTCCATGATTGAAGTTTCAGTTCATCTGCTTCTTTTGATCCATTATGATTTTGATGAGGCCGACTTTGCAATTACTGATGTGTCCTCTAGTTTTGTCCCAATTAACAGATAGTTATGATTTGGTTTTGTGTTTCTTGTTCTGGGTTTACCTTCTCTTGACTTTCATTCTTATGTTCCTCTTGCAGGCCTCTCTTTGCCTTGGGATGTCCCTTGTGAGCCTTCTTTCCCTGCATTTCTGTACTTATAATTAATAGCTCCTCCGCCACTATCAGCCTAAGAACAAAGCCCATACTTCAGGTAATTATTAAAATTGCAATGTTTTGTTTTTCTTTTTTTCAGAAGAAATTGAAATTGTTTATTAGATTTGATTGTTCTGTTTTAATTTCTCTTAAGAGTTGCAAGTTACTGCTTGTTTGAAGCCTGTGCAAATTGTTTGTTCATCAATGGATTTCAAAAGATTTTTTATACCATTATAATTTTTTTATGATGGCTAAATTGCTAATCCTTTTTTTCTTTGCAGGTCTGCTTTCTATTTCTTCCTTAGTTTTTTTTCTTTACAGGTAATTTCAATTTCTGTACCATTGCAAATTTTTTGTTTATCAATGGATTTTGAAAGATTATGATCTTCTCCAGTAAGCTCAAATCTATAGGTCTGGTTTTTATTTCTTCCTTTTTCTTGTCTATTTATTTATTCTTTGTGATTATAATTTAATCATTTTATTGTTTATGCTGAGTGGATGCACGCTTGACTTGAAGCCATCATAATTTACTCTTTATTTCTTGTGTTTGTTTTGATACATTACTCCTAAAAACTCTACCAGACTTTATCTAAAATCATGATTCTAGATAAGCCAGGTTTGAGTATTGTTTAATGTTTGTCCTATAAATTATATACTTACTAAACAATTGTTATACGTGAAGAATGGATTCGAATTAACTTGTCATTAATTTAATAGATTTAATTGGGTGAATATGCATATTATGTTTGGGTAAGATGTATCATGTATGTGTATAATCTAAAATTTATCCCTGAAATTGACAGTTTAGTAGAATTTTGATACAATTATAGTGAAATTTAGGTTTATTTGTTTACTAATGTTAGATACAAATAAGGCAATCAATGTTGAAGATGCTGAATAATTTTTTTTTAAAACTCATAAAATGCTAGTTTAATTTTATAGTTTAATTTTCCACTTCGCTTTCTATGAATTAATTGCTTTGATTTTATTTTATTTGCTATTTATTGTTAACTTTAATTTTATTTTTTCTCATAATTTATAAATTAGGTGGTTCGTGAAGTAATTAAAGATTCAAAATGGCGGCGTTTCATGAATGTTTCAAGATTTTATAATATATTTTTTTTTTGTAATTTTTAAATATTTTATGATTGTGGACATGAGTTTGTATTATTTAATATGATTTTAATTATATGTAAATTAATTTTTAATTTTATTTTATTAAAGATATTTGGGTATTTTGAGTCTATGATATTATATTTTTTAAATTAATAGTATTGTTAATAATATTGTATAATTATTATTTGCATAAATTAAATTTTGGATCTAATAATAATAATAATAACAATAAATTAAATTCAAACTAATAATAAAAAATTAAATTCAAAATAATAATAAAAATTTTAATATTTTTAGCGACGGAATAGCAATGGATTTTTCGTCGCTAATATTTTTTTTTAATATTTATGGCGACTATTTAAGGAGTTATTTAGCGACTAAATTTTTATTTTTAGCGACGGAATTTGCCGTCGCTATTTTTAGCGACTGTTATAAGTTTAGTCGCAAATTTTTTGCGACGGAGCTAATAGCGACGGATTAGTCGTGGCATTGCGGGCGTCGCTAAAGGTAAGTAGCGACGGAAAAAGCTATTTTAGCGATGGAAAATTCCGTCGCTAATTTACTTTTTTTTTTGTAGTGATGACTATTGATATGCATGTGATATATTAGAGATTTCGTTCGAAGTCTTTTGCTTCTGTTTATCTCCACTAAGCGTTATCGCTTAATACGAGTGTTTTTTCCGTGTACATTTTCAGGATGCGATTAGAGAGTTTGTATCTGTAGGTCATGGCCACTAGGAGTTTGATAAAGATCTTTTTGTACTAGATAGAGTTTCTGATGCTTTGAGTAACATCATTATTGTAAATAGAAAGTATAGTGTTTGTATGTAAACGTTCTTATATTTATTTATTGTTATCGCTTCCGCCTTTGTGTATGCATGTGTATGCGTACGTGTGTGTTAGAGTCTGCGTAGCGCCCCGATATTCCTTCCCGGGGGTATGGGGGTGTTACATCCCAAGAGTCCAGTAATGTACCAAAAATCCACAAATCCTGTATCTCATCCTCAAACTTGATCCTAATTTCTTCCAGTTGATTTATAATTCCTTGGAAAGGATTCAAGTGGTCTCCCATAGGAGTTCTATCTCGGTACTTCAAATTCATCATTTGCTTGATCAAGAACAACTTGTTATTTCCTGTCTTTTGAGCATACAACTGCTCAAATTTGTTCCATAACTTACGTGCATTTATCTCACCATTAATATGGTTTAAAACATTAACATCCACCCATTGTTGTATATACCCACAAACCTGTCGATGCAAAATAGTCCATTCTGCCTCTTTCTTATCATCAGGCTTATTTTCAATAAATATCGGTAGATAATAATCGTTCACATAAAAAAGATCCTCCATTTTGCCTTTTCAGACATAGTAATTTAAACCATTTAAATTAACAATTCTACTTATATTAGCTCTTATTATTCAAATAGGTTCAACAACAACAACAACAACCAAAGGCTCTGATACCAATCTGATGGGAAAAATAACCAACAGCGGAAACACTAAATGTGCGGAATGAATTTTCGTTGTTTATCTTTCCCTTCTTGAATGAACCTTTGAGTTAAACTAATAAGTAGAACAATATCCAAAACAAATAGCATATCAATAAATTCTGAACTCTACAGCCACAATTAACACAAAAATATGCAAAATTTTTACGTGAAAAAGCTCATCGATGTAAGGAGTAAAAATCACGGGACCCTTAGGCCTCTTAAATCTTTCACTATCAAATAATGAGCAAATACGACATATATTCTGCTTATTATAGTAAATCTTTTCTAGATAAAACTAGAGGCATATAATCATCATCATCATCATAATCTTGGAATAAACATCAAGATATATGAAATAAATCAAAGACAAAAACAAGAGAGCTAATACCCAGAAATTTGAATCCTGTCCAGCCACAAACTGACCTCCGGATGTTAGAATCTGATCTTCACAGTTGATAATGAAGATCAGGATGTGAGGAAAATTCTATCCAAAATTCAGCTCAATCCAACGGTTCAATCTCTGGCAAATAAATAATTCGTGGGACTGGTCTGTGTAAAAGAAAAATCAGTTGTCTCAGCCATGAAATAACCTCCGGACTCCAGAGTTCGATCGCCACGGTTGAGAATGAAGATCGACGTATGAAAAAACTTCTCTCCAAATTTTAGACTGATCCAACGGCTGAATTTCCAAAAAATGAGGAAATTGTGGGACTACTCTGTGTTAAAAAAATGCAGATTTTTCTTTCTTTAACTCTCTCTCTTTCGATTTTTTTACACCCATATAAATTATTCATCTATATTTATATCGCTTGTACACTTGATATAAGGGTCAATATTTGGGATTTTTTCTCATGGGTCAGAAGAAGCCCAACATTTTACACCCTGTCTGGATTATTGCAATGGGTGGTGTTGTGTTGTATTAATTGTAGCAAACCACCAAAAACCATGATTAGATCCATTATATTTTTAATTTGATAAATTTTGATGGGGTTTAATTAAATATATCATATTTTTTATGCAGAAATTATTTCTATTCTTTTTTTTTGAAAAAAAAATATATCATATTTGCATGCATGAATTATTTTAGTGTGCATTATTTTGGGGTGTTTAATTTCAAATTTTTTAATATTTATATTAGACTGAAAATTATTATTAATATTTAGATTGTAAATTGGTGTCTCTATTTACGTTGGCATAGTGCTTATTTTGTATATTTTTATGCTAAAAATGTTAGTAAGAAATGAACAATAAATTCTTGAATTATTAATAAAATAAATATTTTTTATCTATTATATATAAAAAAAGATAATTTAGTTATTTAATTCTTCTATAACACAATCAAATATATTATAAAACAATACAGCTATCCCAAACATGATATAAATAGTACATTAAAAAATAATACAGTTTTCTTATATACGTATGTCACTATACCATACATCATAAAATCATCAATCACAAAGTTTGGGATACATAGAAATAGAAAGTTGTTAATAAGTTATAACAGGAAGAAAGATGCATGAAAAAGAAGAGGATGAGTACAAATGATAATAATAATAATAATAATAATAATAATAATAATAATAACAAAGTAAATTGGTTTGGTAATGAAACAAACATGGATTATTAACATCCGCTAGTGTAATAACGTCAACTTCCTTAATACTCGCTCTCTCTGATTTTCTCCTCTCATTTCTGCCTTTTCTTTTCTTCTTCTTCCTTAATTCTCTCTCAATCTTCATTTTCTTTCTTTTTCCCAGTATCAGTTCAGGCATTCAGATCTTCCCATGGCCACGGTATGTTCCCTAAACATTTTTAATATTTTCTTATTATCATAATCACAAAGTTCTCATCTTTAAAGCATATGAATCTGTTATGGATTTATTTCTCAAACACATTATAAATAACAATCACGTGATCATAGCTTTATTATCTCCAAGCTCCTTAAAAATGGCTTATTTTGGTGAAATTTATTTATATTATGGTATCAGGATAAGGGTCGGCCTTTACCCAAATTTGGGGAATGGGATGTGAACAATCCAGCATCTGCAGAAGGATTTACAGTAATATTTAGCAAAGCAAGGGATGAGAAAAAATCCAATGCAGCTGCAGGCCCGGGTGCAGCCTCACAGAGAAACAACAATCTCCACAAACCTGATGAACCCTATCAGGACCCAACTGCAGTATGTCTCATTTTCTATTGCTATTTTTCTTTTATATATATATATATATATATAAAGAGCTCGAACTCGAGATTTTACAGCTCTCATCACTAAACCAGTATTATTTAATGGTTTTTTTTGGTTGTAGAAGAAGTGGTTTTGCTGTTTCTAAAACTGGAAATGCAAAAACATAATCAAAGGGCTAAATCTGATGAAATGTGCTATGAAAGTTGAAGCTTAATTTGGTTTCAGATTGAAAGTGGGGAGGAATGGCTGTTCTTAATTTCTAATATTCATGTAATTCTGTAGAACTTTCTGTTTAGCGTAGTAAATTTCTATCATTCTGATGTTAGATTTTCTCTTCTCTTTTACGTATTGTGACTTTGAGCAATGTTTGCTAATGAATGAAAGTTCTTTAGTGCTAAAATTAAGCTTTGCCTATCCATAATTTGTAAATATTCATAGGCAACAACAACTATAATAACATGTACAAATGTTCACATAAAAACTGAAACGCAAATAAATCTAGTAGAAGACACAATAAGAAGCAACATAATAAGAAACAAAAACATGAAGAAAAGACAGTTTAGGAAGAATAGTAGAAGGAAAAGCGGCGGATTTCTTGGGATCTCCAACATTATGGGAAGCATAATCCTCTTCCATAACCTTAATAATCATCTTCTGTCCTTTTTGGCAATGTCCAGAAACTCCACTAATGAAGTAGAAAGGACCTGAATGATTAAGCTTGTAAACTGTATTGCCTGTGTTGGAGAAGAAACTAGGGTGACTTGAATTGCACTTGTTGTACTCTTCTTCACTTACCTCCATCACTGAATCTTTCTTGTACACAAACCCTGCATTACAAACAATGAACAACAATCCAGAAATCATTTTTAAAAAAGAAACTTTGAACTTACTGATAGTATCATGGACTTGGAAGCGGTTTTGAGAAGCCCAGTGGTTGAAGAAGGAGGTGTCATTAGGAGGAGGAACAGCCCAGGGTTTGATACCACCGACTTGGTATTCAAAGGAAGAGACTGAGAAGCAGTGAAGAGAAGAGAAGATGGTGAAGAGGAGAAGGATTAGGTTGGTGGAATCCATTGACGTCTGGGAAAAGAGAAGCAAGCTTTGGTTTTGTGGGATGAAAATGAGGGAGGTTTGTGGGTTTAAATAATTGAGGAGGTTAACATTGAGCAACAAGGTAGTTTCTGTGGAAGTTAAAAACAGTAGAGATGGAGATAGTGGGGGAGATAATATGGGATTTTCTTTGACTTTATCATCTTGTGAAGTGGAAAGTGGAAACTACAGATAAAATGGAAGCTTCTTCTTCCTATCGGAAATTTCAAGTGTGCACATGTCTAGACCATCTGATCAAGCACGCCACTAATCGTAAAGTTTGTGCCGAGTCGAAATTTTTCAAGAAAAATAATTTAGAAATAAATAGTTATTTTGTGTAAAATACTAATAACTATGAATTTATTTACTTGCTTTAGGTAAGTACTGTCCATTGTTGCAATATAGCATTAGCAAAACCTTTTTGATGCTATTCTTTCAGAAAAGTAATTTTAAAATGTTATGAACAGCTTTCTGCTTTCTGAACTCAAAATTTCAATATCAACTGCAACAGCGAATGTCATGCACTATCTTACAACTTATGGGAAGAGAAGCAGAACCCTGTCAGTAATTTCTCATTTTCATCAGCAACAAGTTAAGCAGGTTCATGTAATATCAACCTTATAATAAAACTCCCTACTCAAAGTAAAAAAAAAAAAAAAAATGGAAACAAGAAAATTGCTTCCCTGCTACTAAACTTATCACTATACAATTTCAATATCCCTTCCACGTTGAGATTCTTGATCAGAACCATTGTGGTTTGATCTGCTTTTATTAAAAGAGAAATATCGTGCAATAGCACTTTTCGATCTTCCCATTCCTCGATTGCTCGAGTTGCTGTCACCATTCTTCTTCGCCAGATCTTCTGATAACTTATTCACAAGGTTATGGAAATGTCGTCTTGATGTAGGATATCTTGATATAGATTTAGTAATCCCATGAAGCCTGAATTCTCAAACAGAAAAGAATCATCACAAACTAATAATAATAATAATAACAATAATAATAATAATAATAATAGTAGTAGTTATAATTATAGAAGAGTTTTGCTTTACCTCCTAGCTAGTGCATCAAGTTCAGCCCGTTTACGCTCAGATTCAGGTGCCGGACCAATATTTATGCTTTTTAATTTCATTGGATCGCCATTCAACAGCACTAGTTTGCATAGATAATCCTCCTCTTCCTCAGAAAGGTTCTGTGCTTTGATTTGGTCTCTCATGATAATAAAAGGGTTAAAGAACCAATCATAGAAGGCATCTTTTGGTCTATTTTTGCTTGTTATCTCAGTATGAGTGTCACCTATGTTAATGAAGCTCATGTTAGGAATTTTAGACTGTTTAAACAAATAACAACAACTAAAAATCTTCAGGGCAGAGTGGTAGAGATGAAGCATTCACTCACTCAACAAAATGCCCTCGGAATTGGATTTCACAGAGCGCAGAAGCGCCTGAAGAAGGCAATAAGCTGGTAGACCAATGCTAATTACCGAGCTACTTTTCTTAGCACTGGCATTTTCAATGTCTTCTGGTGTTATTAGTCCTTCAGACAAAAATTTCTCCCCATGGTGGTGACACTCCTTAAATAACCCATCAAGCAGCTAAACAAATTGTGAAAACATGAGTCAGAACCTTATTCCTAATGTAGAATCTCATTTGTGAAATAGGCCAAATAGGAAAAATGTAATATAAATACCACAAATGGTTTCAGATCAACCATAGGTGTAAGCGATTCTGTGCGCTTAAGTTTTTCTTGAAAAGAACTCTTTGAAAAGGAGGATGTATGAGTTGTGCTTTTTGTCAGTTCAGCTTTCCCACGGTACTTTGGCCTATCGATATCAGAAATTTATGGTATTTTGTCAGAGTTGACAGCCACCATATTATAACATTAAGGCATTTAAAGACTGAAAAAAACCTCGGGAAGCAAGTTCCTTCAGGCATGTCCAAAACGTCATTGCTGTATTCATCATAAATGGCCCATGATGCGACAATATAGCAAAGGCCAAACCAAAATGAAGACTCCTGCAATTCAAAGCCCACAGGATTAACAGCTATTCATCCTGTTCATGAAGATCCATCTGCAAGATAAGCTTTTGGGATGTCTTGATTGCAAGATTATGATGCAAAAAGCAGCTAAAAATTCCTAAACTCCATAGACATGCTGTTGCTTATAGAAATTTGCAGAGAAACCAAATCCATATAAGATGCAGTAGACACAAGAATAACCTGGTATACAACCACTCCTGCATAAGCACCAAGGAAGATGCTGGATACCATGGAGCCTAAAACTGCTCCAACGACAGCCAATGGCCAAAGAAGGATTGCAAGACCTGCAAACGGTACACATATTGTCTCCAAAAATGGACCTTCCCTTCCTATAAGGTCATGAAACAAACGATGCCACCCCTTAAAGAGCATATATGGGCTTTTGCAGAGGGCAACAACTGAGATCAGCAGAAAGTCGAACATGAAACCAAGTAAGGCAGCTATAAGAGCACCAGGAATATAAAGGAATCTGCAAAAAGTAATGATTGAAAATTGCATGTAAACCAATGTCCTTTTCTAAGAATACTAAAATCAAAGCTAAACTAATGCACTGCAATAGAAAATCATTCCAGACAAACTAGTGTTTCTTGATTGTTTAAGCTTATCAGGTGTTATCGAGCTAGACAAGTTTCAAAGCTAGTTTATCATATTTGTAAAAGATTCATGCATGGCAGTGGAATTGTTTGGAAACCAATGAGGGGCATGTATTCATGCCCAGACATAAAAGTTGTTATATTTAGTTCCTCTTCCTACTTTCAGATTTGACAAAGAGAAAGGAGTAAAGCTTTGGTTGTAGACTCTGCCAGCTTAAAAAAGTTAGTCTAATACCATAAAATTGTCAATATAACAGGCAACACTTTCTGGACACACAAGATGCCCTTAAGACTGCTTTGACTTTGTATGTTTTAAAGCATTTGCACTCATACATGTCTTGGCAAATTGTAAGGCAAAAACCCTCTTCATGAAAGAAGAGGAATAGGATGAGGGAGGAGTGGAAGATAAGGAAAAGGGTACATATGATAGGCAAGCTTCAGCATCCGTGCAAAGTGGAGAGCCTTGTGCAATGGGCATCCTCTTTTAACTGGACTGGCACCTTATTCTAGCAACTAAAAGCCTATGAAAGCTCATTCTATTAGGGATATTTCATTTTTGCTTTTGCAATAATTTTGTCCTCAGTAAGTTGTAAGTTAGCAGCAATCAAAGAACCAATCGACCAGCATCATACGAGAAGGTATTAAGTACTACTGTCTTCACAAGCTCTAACAGCTGAAAGATATTCCAACCATCCAGACACGGTGGCCACTATTTGGACAAGAGCACAATTGACCTACTGTTTTAGCTTCAAACTCTCTGTACCTCAACATGACATCTTAAATTGATTGAACTTAGTTTTTAAGCATACAGAGGTGGAAAGACAGTTCAAATAAAGTCTAAACATAAGGCACTCAAGAGCAGAAAAGTTAAGGAAGCTTGAAACTAAAACATAAATCCAAAATGGAATTTTAAACCTCCATCCAAGCTTACTTTAATCACCAAAAGAGTGAAATAAATTCCCAACTAAGCAAATTAATTTCCAGCTGTAAATTAGATGAACAGGAACAAATGAAACCAAACAATATGAAAGGGAGAAAAGGAGAAGACCTGATTTCATAATATTTTCTATCTGTAGGTTGTTGTCTTTGCAGGTCATCCATATATGAAAAATAAGAATGATAACAAAAATCTCCAAAATCACGGACAATAGTACAACTCCTTTTGACAGTATCCCATGTTCCATCCTGTAAATTCAGAAACCGAGAATCAATAGTTACCAAGGAAAAAAAAATAATAGATAATAAAATTACCAGATTTTGGCATTAACACATACATAAAAGCAGTGAAAAATTTCATTACTCTTCCCTTCCCCAACCGCATCAAAAGTGGCAAATACAGGTGAAAGAAACCCATACAGAGCTCCACCTAAGATACTGCCAACAATGCCACCGACTGGCCAAAGAATCAAAGGAGCTGGTAGGCATAAGCAGAGAACAATCTTCAGAATTGGCCCCAATTGTTTGGCTCTGCCCGTTAGAAAAATTAAGAGAATGAGAGAATGACCACAACTACAACTGATAGCCACAGAGGGCAAGTATATAGGAAAAGAAAAGTACCTCAAAATTGAATAATATGTCCAGAAACTATGTAATGGCCAAAGAGCCAATATGATAGCAGAGTTTCCAATTGTAATGATAAGGCCTGCTATTGGGCTGAAAGAGAGACCTGCACATAGATTTTGACAAGCAATAAGTTTACGTTAGACCTATACTCCACTCATGTGCATTTCCTGATTGGAACCCCAAACAGCAGACCCTCTTAATTTTCCAAATATCCCAACAATAACAATTGTTTGCCATATCAAGAATGCTGACCAATATGTAAATTAACCGTGTGAGACATTAATTGCCAAAGTTTCATATTGGTTAACAGCCAATTAGCCAGATGAAGAGGTAAATTATAATTGTTATCACTTCTACCCATTAAAATGCCAACCTAGAGAGCAAAATATGAACATTAAAATACTGATGAAGTACTTTTTGTGATCAAGATATAAGCAAATAGTGGAAAAAGAAATTAAAATCAGCAGAAGAAAGGACGAAAGAAAAGGAACACCAACCTTTAATAGTCCCCAGAAGCAGAAGCCCACAGAAGAAGGGGAGAAAACAGATAAAGTGCCAGCAAGAAGCCAAAAAACCTCTTGGTGGCTCCATATCTCTTTACAGTCTCTATGCTTCAAAACCAACCAGATCTCCGCAATTTTCCCACAAATTCATCCATCTCTGACACTACCCTAACTATGCCCTGCAACAACCAAAGACTCCATTTTCAGTAGCCAAGCAAACATTTAAGTACTCAACCGAAGAAAAATATCAACAATACCCCACTTGGCAAACATACCAAAGACTACAACTTTCTCATTTTCTGCACCAAATGACAATAAGAGCATAAACAAGACGCATCTATAATTCAAAAACTGCAGCCTTTTTTAATTATTGTGGGTAAGTTGGCCTCTGAATCGTCGATTTAACTGCCAGCCAGCGGTTGAAAATAACCGCCTTCTATAGGCCTCAGACTTGAGATTTATGGCTAACAAAACAGTTACAATCAAGAGATTTTATAATTTTATAAGCTGAAGAAAATGAATGAAGAAGACAAAAGAATAATTTCTCCCCTGGTTTGTGCTTAAACCAAAAGCAAAGCAAAGCAAAGTGGGTACCGCTACACTTCAGAATACGACAGATTCTTGATACTCGTGCCCAGTCAAGGACACGTGTCGGTTTGGGTTCGTACACAGACAAAAACCACACGAGCTTGGGTTCTGCTCTTTGACAGAGAAGAGAGTATGGTTGTTGAGTTCCAAGGTTTTCAAGGTCTGATTAAGACAGTCTAATTGTCTGTCACTTAGCATTGTTTATAACAACTCAAATATAAATTTATTCGTTAGTTCAATTAATCATTAATCTCTAAACAAATTTTAGGATTAAATTAATCATTAATTTGAGGGTCTGATTGTTTTATTTATTTATTTATTTTTTTTGCATGTCTTCATTTCTATATCATTCAATTTTGCGTATGGTAGGAAAATCTTAGACCCGTTTGATTTAATTTAATGGATGAATGCAACTGGCAGATACCTGGTGGTTGCTAATAGCTAATTGGTGATTAATAG
Source organism: Excoecaria cochinchinensis (assembly GCA_947683425.1). Classification (NCBI taxonomy): domain Eukaryota; kingdom Viridiplantae; phylum Streptophyta; class Magnoliopsida; order Malpighiales; family Euphorbiaceae; genus Excoecaria; species Excoecaria cochinchinensis. The sequence goes on from CANTUQ010000073.1 coordinate 2,149,002, forward strand.
TTAAGTGCTGGTAAAGTTATATATAGTTATTCCCTTTTAATGATATAATTATAAAAATGGGTATATTTTCTAATGTTAAAGTAATTTTTTTATCATAAATAAATAAAATAAATAACAATGTGATATAAAAATTTATAAATTATTTAAATAAACAATTTATTTTAAGAAAATATATTAATTTATAAATATAATTTTCATAAATGCATGTATTCCATGTAATATAAATTTATGTATTTGTTTTTATTTTTTTATTTTTACATAAAAGGGTTAAAAGCCAATAATACAAAAACTAGCCAACTTTAATACATCTAGTCTTTCTCATACCCAATAGATCACTTTTAATAAGCTTTTAGATCATCTTATTCGGGTCAATTATCTCAAGCATACCTACCTCGTGACCCAACACACTATTAACCAAAAAATTTGCAACCAGATTACTCTATTTATAGATATGTACCAACTGAACTTTTCAATTTCTGTCAATGAGTTCTCGACATGCTCGTAGGAGTAATTTTAAACTTATATATGTTATAAATAGTGATGAGTAATTTTATTTTGATATTAAATAAATTGATAATAAATCATAAAAAGTTTCAAAAAAACTCTAAAATGGTGTTTTTTAAAAAGATTATTGTTTAAATAAGAAACAACTACAGATTTTCATTTTAAAAAATTAATTAAACGCTTAAATAGAGCTTTTCGGATGAAAAATGCTATGACCTTTTTCCAAAAATTAAACCAAATGTCCACTTAAATTCAGAAATTGATAAAAAATTTAGGTGCTTACTTCTGTTATATTTAAATAATGCAGTTTTGTTTAATGTTTGGTCATTTGTTTATTCATATAGTGGCTTTCAGCTTCCTTTTTGATATCACTAGATAATCAACTTAGCTTTGACCTGAAAAAAGAAATGAATTGCCCTTCTTACCAATTGTACGAATGTATCTAATCAAATACTTTCTGTCGGTGTTGGTAGGAGCATAGTTAAAAAAGTGCATCAAATAAAATTAGCAGCGGACCAAAGTTATTTGTAAGTTGCAACTGTCGTTCAACTGCTAGTTTGTTGTATGTTAATATAAGAAATGCATGTTGGTTAAACTTTATTAATCCTTATTATAAGGATCACAAATAAATTAGTATCATCTTAATTTTTCTTTAACTTGTTAATTTAGAATCCCTACATGTATATTTTATAAGTAACTATTCCATTCATTTCTGATAAACCCATTTCTGACTTTATCGGGAGGTACGCCGGACACTGTGGATATTGTTCGTTTTGGGCCGCAAATCTCACGGCTTTGTTTTTGGGCTTTTGACCCAAAACGCGTCCACAGGGGTGAGATGTCCATGGACTTATAAGAGCCATTTTAACCTCAACTCCAGCCGATGTGGGATTCATGATAGCATTGCTATCACTATTCTCCCTCCCGAGAGAGGTTTTCGGCACTGGCTGCTTGTCGGGACTGGCCGCTGTGGGCACTGCCGATTGAGCGCTGGCCTCGACTCTCAATGAAAGCACCAAATGATAAAGCTATTTCTAACTTTATCGGGAGGTACGCCGGGCACTGTGGATATTGTCCGCTTTGGGTCGGAACTCTCACGGTTTTGTTTCTGGGCCTTTGACCCAAAACGCGTCCACAGGGGTGAGATATCCATGGCCTTATAAGGGCCATTTCAACCTCAACTCCAGTCGATGTGGGATTCATGATAGCATTGCTATTATCATTTGGTGCTTTCGTTGAGAGACGAAGCCAGCGCCCGATCGCCAGCGCCCAAAGCGGCCAGTCCCGATAAGCGGCCAGCGCCGAAAACCTCTCTCGGGAGGGGGAATAGTTATAGCAATGCTATCATGAATTCCACATCGGCATGGAGTTGAGGTTGAAATGGCCCTTATAAAGCCATGGACATCTCACCTCTGTGGACGCGTTTTGGATCAAAGGCCCAGAAATAAAGCCGTGAGGGCTCCGGCCCAAAGCGGACAATATCCACAGTACCCGGCGTACCTCCCGATAAAGTCAGAAATAATTTTATCAATTTTACTTTAAGTGATCAATTTCACCATTTAATTTTATCTTATTTTCAGTGTTTGTTTAAAAATTTGAAAGTATAATTTAGGGCAAACCCATATGAAAACACTCAAATTTGCTAAAAACATTCATTTTGACACTTGAACTTAGAGGGGACAAAGATTTATTTGGTGTTTTTTAAAAAAATATTTCTGATTTTGGTGTACTTTTTAAAGTATTTTCAGAATTGGGGTGTTTTCAAAAACCACAACTGACAGCTGCGGTTTCTGACATTTTTTTTATATATAAAAATGAAGCTGCCAGACGGTAGCTTCTCAAACAAGCAATTTTGCTTTTTTTTAAAAAAAAAAAAAAAAATTAATGCTAAAGCTGCAGACTGCAGCTAAAAGCTGCGGTCTACAGCTTTTAGTTTTTTTTAAAAAATTATTATTTTATTTTTTAATAAATAATAATAAATAATTTTTTATTAAATATTAAATTTAAAAATTAACACAATCATAAAAATTTTATTTTAAATATATATTAACTTGATTTTTTTAAAAAAATATTGACAAATAAAATTAATAAAAAATTATTATATACACAAATTATTATACCAAGTTTTGCTTCTGATTGCAAAATCATCTGCTTGGTTTTCATCCAGTTGTTATTCCAAATTATAAATTCATACCACAGGAATCACTAACCCTAAAACCCAAATTACTTTTTTAAAACACCCTATATATAAAAAAGTCCCTACATTTTTAATGTGTTATTATAATTAATTTGTAAATATATTTATTTATTATACAATAAATATATTTATTAATTTGTAAATAAATATTAGACCCTTAATAAGGGGAAATTTTTTTAATAATGTTTTTTTAAAAAAAATTTTGAAAAATTCTTTTTTTGAAATAAACCCCAAAATTCTAAATATTTTCTGACACACCCTATTTTTCTATTTTTTTAAAATATTATTAAAAAAAAAATTTCCCCTTAATAAGTTTCTTTGAGTATTTCAATTGAATCATTTCATCCATTATTCCATTAAAATTAATGAAAATATCAATTTATTATTTAAAATATTAATTTTATTTAATATTTAAAAAAGAATGTGATACTATATATTGAGTTATTAATAATATTTAATGTAATTAGATATTAATAATAATTTTTCTTATTATTAATAACTCAATTTATTAATTTGATTTGTCAAAAAATAAAATTTTCATAATTGTATTAATTATCAAATTTAATATTTATAAAAAAAAATTATTAATTATTATTTATTAAAAAAATAAAATAATAATTTTTTAAAAAAAAACTAAAAGCTGCAGGCCGCAGCTATTAGCTGCAGTCTGCAGCTTTAGCATTAATTTAAAAAAAAAAACAAGCAAAAGCAAAATGCTTTTGCTTGTTTGAGAAGCTGCCGGACAGGCAGCATTTTGCTGCCTGTCCGGCGGTTTCATTTTTATAAAAATAAAATAAAATAAAATAATTGTCAGAAACCGCAGCTGTCAGCTGCGGTTTTTGAAAATACCCCAATCCCGGAAATACTTTAAAAAGTATACCAAAATCAGAAATATTTTTTTAAAAAACACTAAATAAATCTTTGTCCCAACTTAGATGACGACTTGATAAACACTTAAACTATCTAATTTCGTTATTTTAAACACTAAATTCAAATGGGATGGAGTGAGCTTAAAGCGTGAATGACATTCGCCTGAAATAAACACGTGCCAATCATGCACAAATTACATACACATGTTAGTTAATGCACTTTGAAGGAAGAAAATGGTGGTAAATGGCAACGGTAACGGTAAAAAAATGAAATGAAATTCTACCTGAAATCAGAAATTTTTTGTGTTTGGCATTCTTAATGTCGATTCTACTTTATTTCCATACGTGTAATTTTTTTCAACCTTCTTCCCTTTTTAAGTCGAAAATTGTGTATGTGAGTGGAAGAAATTAATGGATTTGCGATATACACACTGAGCATTTTGTCGAGTGGCTTTGAATATCAAGGAATTGGTGATTGTTGTGGAAGAAGGTATTATTTCCAGTTTTTTTTTTTTTCTAATTGCTATATATAATTGCTTGTTAGGGGTGATCATGGATCTGTTAACCGGTCTATGAGACCTAAAAAAATCAGTTCATTAACTATCGGTTTTTGAAAATCACTAACAATTAACCAGTCTATCGGTTTCAGATTTTCGGATCGGTTAACCAATATTATTTCGGTTAACCACTATAATTATAAAATGCATTCATAAAAAATATTAAAATGTTCATGTTACTTAAAAATAAAAATTAGAAACCAAATATAATTCAATATAATATTCAAATTATAAATATAAACAAAAAATATTGTGTCAATATGCATGCATAGGATAGAAAAATATAATAAATGAAAAAAATTGTAATTTATTAATTTTATTAAATATTAATTATTACTTGTAACAATTTTTTTTTTTAGTTTTAAAGCGAAATATATTTAATTAGAATTACAAGTGTTAAATACTACCTATAATAATATTAAAACTAACATTCTACATTTTAATTGAATATTATTTATCATATTAAATTTTAATCATTTAAATATAAAATATTTTAATTAAAGAGTTAAAATTATTAAATCAATTACAATTAGAAATTAATTATATATATTAAAATGTTTGAAAAGTAAAAAATTTTGTGTGTGTGGAAATAAAAATCTATCATAGATGTAACTTTTCGTTAATATAGTAATGTTATATAATTTTTCGAATATATTATGATTTTCATTATTGAAAATTTGATAAATCAAGAAATAATAATAAATACTAAATATGGACATATTTAATAATTAATAAATTAACTAAAAATTCGGTTATCGATTCGGTTAACTGGTTATATGAGCCAAAACCATTAATCAGTCTATTAATATCGGTTTTTTCAAAACACTAACCATTAATCAATTCATTATAATCGGTTAATCAGTCCATCAGTTCAGTTTTGGACCGGTTTACCGGTTAACCGCATTAACTGATTTTTTTTGCTCACCCCTATTGCTTGTTGTGGCTTTTTTTGTGATTTACGTGCAAAAGTTAGGTCTTTTTTTAGAATTTTCTATTTTGTGACATTCTCATGTTTTATTTATTTATTTCTTGTTTTGTTGTTATTTACAGTGGTAAGAAATGAGAGAATATATAAACTATAGGTTTTACCATGGGATACTATTGTTAAAATGGGTGGTTTATCTAAGTATATAAGGGAGGGCAGAGTTGAGGAATGGATTATTGAGAAAGACCATTTCTCATTAGTTGAATTGGCATATTATTCGAAGATCATAGGGTATGTAAACATTGGGGGGGTTTTGTCATTTTGATCCTATCAATAAAGAGTTTATTCTCTTGGAGAATGACTTTGTAATTATTGAGCTTATGAAAGACTTGAGAAATAATGATTATTTGAATTTTTATATAGTACATGTGGTTAATGAGCCAAAGGTAGTGGATGGTACGTACATGTGCCACAATAACTACGTACATGTGCCACAATAATTGCAGGGAAGGACAATATAAGTACAGATATTCCCGATCCAATTAGGGTAACAAAAAGAATGAGCAAGCACAAAGAGAGGGTTTTGAGTTTGAAGCAGTAGTTGTTGAAGATGATAATGATGAAGAAGTAGAGGTTGAATTTGTAGAAATTGTTGATCCATCTTCAAGTGAAGTTGAGGATCTTGAGGATAAAGCTGATAATGAGAGTAGCTTTGATGAAGATGGTGGTTCTAATGAAGCTGATAATGAGGGCAGTTCAAATGAAGATGGCGGGGTTGATGAAACTAACAGTGATGTTGAGGCACTATAAGAAACTGAAAAAATAGCGACGAAAAATAAATTCCGTTAGGAATTCTTGATGAAATTTATTGTCCGTCAGGAATTAGCGATGAAAAAATAATTTCGTCGCTAAAAAAGGAGGAAAAAATTCTCTCCATTTTTTGCGACGGAAAAAACTAACTGTCGGTAAAGATGGCGTGTAAAAATATTGCTACAGAAAGAAATTTTCGTCGCTAAGTTTTAGTGATGGAAATAAAATTCCATCGAGAATTAGCGACATAAATTTCTTCTTGTTGCTAAAAAAAGAGGGAGCATTCCCTCCCTATATTTTTAAGGAAATTAGAGATAAAAATTAACTTTTATCGCTAACTATTAGCTACGAAAATTAATATCCGTCACAAATTCGCGACGAAAATAAGTTTTCATCGAGAATTAGCAATGGGAAAGAGGAAAGAATTTAGCGACGAAAATAAACTTTCGTTGCTAATTTTCGACGAAAATAATTTCTGTCCGGATTTAGTGATGAAACAAACGTTCCATCACTATATATATATATATATATATATATATATATATGCTTTTTTTTTTCTCTTCTCCCTCTCTCCTCTCCCTCCCTCCCGCTCTCTCGCTCTTCCTCTCCTTCGTAGATTCGGCCACCCCAGCTACCCCACCCCGGCGGTCCTCCATCTGTGCCGTTCCGGCCTCCCCTCTTCCCCCCGGTGTCGATCTGCCGCTTTCCTCCCCCCTCTCTCTCTCTCCTGCAGATTTAGTTGGCTGTGACCCCCACCCCGCTGATCGAATGCCCCCGCCGCCACTCCCGACCTCGCTGCTGCTCGCCTCGCCGGTGATCTCCCTGCCGCTGCTGCTTGGCCCCGCGATGCTGGCCTCTAGCGCTGCTTGCCCCACCTAGCCGCTCTCCCTTTCGCTGCTGGTCTCCCCCGCCATCGTTGCCTTCCTCCCGCCAAGTGTAGCTCCTCCCGGCATCCCTCGCGCCTCCCTCTGGCAGATCTGGTCAGTTTTGCTTAATTTTTTTCTTTTATTTTTTTTAAAGACTGGGCGAGTTTATATTCAAGGCTTCAAAATACTCCAAATTCCAGAATGACAGTTCAAAACTCATAATTCCCACCATTGAAGGGGACAAAGATTTGAATGTGGCAATTTTGAGATGAAATTACCGTAATAGGGTGGGGGGAAAAATAATTCCCAAGGGGTGGTTGTCTGGTCAATGCCGCAGGGTTGACCTGCGGCATTGAGAACAGATATCGCAGCTTTATGCTGCGGTATCTAAGTCAGTTGCTGCAGCATCTAGCTGCGGCAACTGACGTCATATGCCGCAGCATCTAGCTGTGGCAACTGACGTCATATGCCGCAGCTACTTGCTGCGGCATAGAGCAAAGAGGGAGCAGCTTAACAGCTGCTCCCTGCAAGGCTACAAGGCAGTCACGCGTGAACAGTGTCACGCGTGACTGCCTCATCATCTTCAATAAACGTAATTGAAGTTGTTTGTGGCGTCCGACCCCTTTATAAGGGATGAATGTATGCATTAACACGAACAAAAAAATTCTATTTCATTCCTTATTGCATTCTAAAAAAATCCTTCGGTTAAAATCTGTGTAATTTTTACACATATTTCATTTTTATCGATAATCAAGGGTGTATTTTGTGTAATAGCGTATAAGTTGCACGGAACTATTGGTAAGATTTATTTTTTTGCGATAATGAAATGTATATTTGCCATCTTATTATAATTATTGTGATGTTAATGTTTTTAACTAAATATGTGACTGTGTTATGTTTAAATTTATAGGTATTTAATTAAGCGCATTGGTAAAGGGATCCCTAAAAGGCAAGTAAATATGCTTAATAATTTTTTTTTTGCTTATTAAAATTCAATATGCGGAAAAAATGAGTAGAAAAAATTATGGAACATGATTGTAGAGTAGTATATTAATTTTTTATAATGTAAATATTATTTTGACGGATGGAAGTTGATAAATTTAATTATGGAACATGAATGACAAATAGTGTATTGCACGTATTGCATGAAGCAGAGTCGAAATTTATATTTGTACTATATGGGTGAGAAAATATAAGTATTATATATTTGTGAACGATAACTGTGAAATCTAATATTTTATTATGTGTGTCATTTGTTAGAATGAAAAAACTAAAATATTTTTGTTAATTTACTTGAATCCATAAACGTTATGAAATAACAACACGCACTAAAAAATATTTAATTATAATTATACGTTTTATGAAGGATATTTTTCGAGGATCCGGAGGACGTAGCGAATAAGGTACTTATCTATATTTTTGTATGTAATGCAGTATATAATTATGTAATGTAATATAGTAATAATTTCATGTGTGAATAATAGTGCAATCGCATTAAAATTTTGGTCATAGTATGTTAGTATGGATAAGTAATAGAAATGTAGCAAATAATATAACTATTGTTTTTTTTATATGTATTATTATTTGAATATGCAATTGTTGAGCTGTAGGGGGGGAAATAATGGTATTTATGAATGAAAATATTAATAGATTATTTTATTAAATTCGAACGGATTTATTAGTTTGCATGGAGCGAGGTAACATAATGTTAATACGTTACGTATTTGAATAGAATGTTGATTATGTAATTTAGGACCTTAAAATTTATAACATACATTAATAGTTAATATTTTCGAATATTTGTCGCTGAATTAGTAAAAATTACAGTAACATTTGTTCGTAGGCGAAAAAAATGAATCAATTTGGAAATCAGCAATACATAAATCCGGGTCCAATTGTGGATGAGCTGCTGAAGTTGCATGGGAAACACCGTGCAGATGCTGTTTGGACTAATAATGTATGTATAGCTACGAGACCAGTTTTATAAATATTTTCATTTATTTATAAAGTACATAATGGTTTAGGGATGTGCGACTGGAATTGAATAATTTTGCAGGTTGATCATCAAGTATTGTTTGCACGACGATGTAGCGTGGAGAGCCATTACAGGAACATTGACCCGAGAATAATGACGTACATTCGATTGGCTGGATTTTACGGGGTTGCTTAAATTGGAGTTATAAACGTGGACTGCAGTTTAATAACTTCACTGGTAGAAAGGTGGAGACCGGAGACACACACGTTTCATCTTGCTGTAGGTGAAGCAACAATAACTCTTCAGGACGTTGGAATCCTGACCGGTCTGCCTATAGAAGGAATGGCTGTTACTGGACATTTGCAGTACAATTGGGCAGATGTATGTGGAAGGCTGTTGGGACAAGTTCCGCCCGAAAATGTCCTGAAAGGACATCAAGTTAAAATGACTTGGCTCAGTCGGAATTTTAGTTTGTTACCTGAGAGGGCAAATGAATACACTGTACAATGTTTTGCCCGGGCGTGGATACTGAGGTGTATAGGCGGATTGTTATGTCCGGGACAGTCGAATAATTACATACACCTAATGTGGCTACCGCTCTTGGAACATTTAGATCAAGCCGGTAATTATAGTTGGGGATCGGCTTGTCTGGCGTGGCTTTATCGAGAGTTATGCCGTGCGACACGTCCCAGTGCAAATGGATTAGGTGATTATCAGCAACTGATTCAGTTATGGGCGTGGGAAAGGCTGTCGCAAATGCGGCCTGCATTTTTGGATAATGTTGTGATTAATCAGACCATGCCATATGGCTTTAGGTAATGTATATATTTATAATTAAACACACACACACACACACATAATTTTTACTTAATTGTTTCATAAAATAATTTATAATTTGTTTCCGTTGTCAGGTGGCGATCTCCGATTGATTTGAGAAGCTTCCATAATAAAAATGTCAATGACTATCGTTTAGATTTAGACATGCAAGGGACCAATCAGGTTTGTCTAGTTTTTGATTTAATTAATATGATTTAATACCTAGGAATGCAAACAGAAGTCGAACTTATTTAGTTGATTATGTAAATTTTTTTCAGATGGAATGGGAGCCTTACAGCAATGTAATCCACTTATTGCCCGAGTATTGTAGAGACGGTGTCAATACTTGGCGATCAGTAGTGCCGTTAGTGTGTTTTCACATTATCGAGTGGCACCAACCAGATAGGTGCTTACGACAATTTGGTATGGAACAACCTATTCCATATCCGCCACAAAATAATGATATTGTGCATTCTGTGGACTTGCGAGGGCACCACGACGTCAATTGGGAAGAAAAATTCGCCAGTTTCATTTTTGAATGGCAAAATAGATGGAATCGGGCCGTGCAAACTCAATTGTTGAATGCTCCCCTACACCAGAGATCGCAGTACATGCAATGGTACATTCAGCGGACTCGACGATGGATAACCCATATTGGAGCTTCAATGGGATCAACGGTATGACACTTAACTGCAATGAAGTTTGAGTCATTTGCTATTTTTTCTCTAAACAGATATTACTTGTAATGCAGGCCGATGGGGTTGAACGGATTTACCATGCGGGCAATACTTCGTCATCAATTGATGCTGGTGAAATTCGTTTAACGTCGGAAAGCATTTTAGGTTCACTGGGAGAAATAGGAAGGACATCAGTTGAATACCCCAGACAGGCAGTCCTGCATGCTGTACCGATTCAACCCCTATCCACACCATATGAAGATTTTCGGTCGACAAGGCGTAGCAGGAGAGGAATGTCAGAGCGGCGCACCTCAGTAGCATCCATCCCTATTCCCCCAGGAGTTCATCAGGTCCCTCCACCCATGTCATGGCCATTTTTAAATGATGATAGTCCAGGTTCATTCGACATTCCTAGTTTCAGTCATCATCAACAATTTGACCAGCAACATTTTTATGAAACTCAAGCCGGTCCATCCAATTATTATGAGTCTGATGTTGGCCCTTCTAGACTGAATGTGGATTTGAATGTCAGTTTACCTGAGGGTGATCGTCAACCGAGTAGCACCTTTGGACACGTCGATCCGATTCTCCCTCCTGATGATTTTATGAACGATTTTTTTTACAGTCTGAATGTTAGTACTGCAGTCAGGTTCCGAGATCATACGCTATATAGTGGCGATTATGATGATGTCCTGCATATGCCACATGAGACGAACCCAAATGAGTCCGATCCTCAGGACAATATGGCCGATAGTTCATCGCGCAGTACTCGCCGGGACAGTAGGAGGTTCTGAATTTGTTGTATAATTTGTACTTTTTTATTGCGGTGAAAATATTGTTAAATAAATCACAATATATATTTTTAAATAATATTGTTCCGAAATAAAATGATGTCCAACAACATAAAGCAATTAAAATTACTTGACATCGTATTAAGCACACAATATTACTATCATGTTATAATTTGTAAACATATAACATTAAAATATTAATAATAATGTCACTAATGATTGAATATCAAAAATGCTGATTGGATGGTCCTGCCGCACTAGTGCAGGTTTTTTTGTTGTGTCCGGTGTTTCCACATTTGCTGCAATGGACAACGTTGCTTCTCTCCCGTCTGTCCATTTCGTTGCGTATGCGAGATGTTTTTGGCCGACCTTTCTTTCGCTTCAGTTCCATATCGGGGACCAACTTAGGACCATTCCACATGGGCCAATATGCTCTATGTGAAAGGGGCTGAAATTCACCATCGTAGCACTTAAGTGCCTCAGTAATTGTATAGCACTCATCAACAAACGTGTACATGTCAATGTGCCTATGCATGCACGCAGCAATAGCATGTGAACAGGGCATTTTTGTACCCTGAAACTTGCCACACTCGCATTCCCGCCTATCGAGACTAACAACATACGTATCAACTTCAGTATCGGCTTTAGATGCCCTGCATGCGACGACGCTAAACAACCGATAACGACCATCATATTGAACGACCATGTGGCCTCGAGCACTAACAACACGTTTGTTCATTACTTCTACACATTTTGGGGTGAACCTGTACCCTTCACCCATTTTGCACATATACATGTTTCTTCGCATATCGAAAAATTTAACCAACCTACCGAAAACATGTTCGACGATGGCTGTGATAGGCATCATGCGTACACCCTTAAGAGCACTGTTCACGCTTTCTGCTATGTTTGTCGTAAGATGACCATACCGATGTCCACCATCAGCTGATAAAGTCCAACGTTCTAATGTCACCTGCATCGCCCAATTGTAAGAATCCATGTCAAGCGCCTTAACATCATCCATATGCTTAACGAATTTACGAAGCTGAAACTGTGCACCTACAATTTACATATTAATAATTATAAACATATACGATATGAATAAACATATATGTTGTGAATAAAGAATTGCAGCTGACCAGCCTTATAAAGTAAGTCCTTGATAGTTTTGTTGTGATAATGGTTGTTGTAATTGCTGACGAAGTGGCGCAGATAAATTCTGTGAAATGCATGTGGTTCCTTCTAACCACTTCTTTCATCGCGAAATACAGCCATTATACCGGCATGTCTATTTGATATAACTGCAAGACCTGGACGTTGCGTCACGTGCTTTCTGATTAATTGCATGAACCATGCCCAACTGGATTTATTTTCTGACTCAACGACAGCAAAGGCAACCGGGAACAACATGCTGTTGCCATCGACCGAGCTTGCTACAAGAAGTGTTTTTTGGAATTTACCTGTTAAGAAAGTTCCATCGATCAATAAAATTGGCTTGCAGTGAACAAGTCCGTCAATAGCCGGTTTGAAGCTCCAGAAAACCCGTCGAAATTGCTTCACATTTGGAAGGGTCGTATCTTGAAAATCAATCTCGTACACCGTTCCGGGATTGTAAGTTTCTAGAGCTAACAAAAAACTAGGCAGCTGCGTATAAGAATCAATATAATTTTCGAAAATGCTCTCCAATGCTCGTTTCTTCGCGTACCATGCCTTTTTGTAAGACACTTCAAATTTAAATTGCTGCTTAATGGACGTTACGATTACATCAACAGGCATGGTGGGATTTTTACTTACCATTCCAATAATGCAGTTTCTAATGATTTTTGACCCCAATTGTCTGTGATCTTTAGACATATTAATGGAAAGGCATGTATGTGGTCCCTCGTACCTAGTGATCGTCCAAAAAGGACTATTTTCTTTCATAACAGCCCTTAACCTCCAATTGCAACCGTCGTCAGCATTAACACAACGCAAAACCCACGTTTTGGCTTTTGATTCGATAACTCTGAAATCAACATTTCTAATAATTGAATACTTTTTCACACTGGATTTAAATTCTTCCTTACTGTTGAAAAACATACCAGTAGATAACTCGGACATTCCATCCCATGAGTTAAATCCACCTCCTATTGACAAATCAACTTGTGCAGCATCAAAGTCAATTTCGGTATAGTGCTCGGAAGGAAAGTTGTACCTGGCATGGCCTGTGTCCTCTTCGGGGTGGAGTGAGGCTACAGGACTCGCATATTGTGTAGCTAAAGATGTGTCACTATCCCCACTGTCACTATCCCCACTTTCGCCACTCATGTTGGCAGTGGCCCCCTCAACATCATCCTCGGATTCGACATCGTTGCTTAATAAATAATCGGGGTCATCATCCTCCATGTCTCCCATCTCACAGGACAGCTCTTTGTCATGTTCGGCGCTGGTTTGAGTACATAATCTGACATCGTCTGCATTGTTAACTGAAGTGTTGACGGGTATGGAATCTACCAACACATCACTGTCCCTTCTACTACACGACTCATTTCGCTGATCTGGTTCTTCAGTTCGAATCTGTGACATCATATGTCCACCATCAGCAAATGTGGACACAGATCGTCGTTGACTGTCATCCAAAATATGGGAAACTGATCGTCGTGACCCAATTTGCTCTGTATTATTACTTTCAACTGCAACCGGATTTAATTCATTTGACCTACTGCCTGCTCTTATCCCAAATAATGATTTACTAATAAAATTACCGACACGCCTGCTAAATGATCTTCTGGGTTGACTCACAGAACTCGCACCTCTCTGGCTTACTGATCGACAAAGCTCACCGTACGTGAATCCTGCATTTGTCCCTACTCTGCTCAAATCACTGGGCATGCAATTGACTGACTGCCTAGGCTGAATAGGAACAGCTTCCACTACATTTTGATCTATTTGCCTTTGTCGACTGTTGCTTACATTATACCCTGTATCGGTGTTTTCTCCACCGTAAAAATTAGTTTGACATAACAGTTCAGTGTCATGTCTACTAACATCTTGCTCTGGCTGACTCCCACCCACCTCATCTACATATATAGGTTGACTTTGACCTACATCAATAGTCGCCATATTTGCAGCTCCATTTGCTTCAGTAACCACAACAATTAATTCCACCAACGTATAATCTTCAATTCTTCTAAGTTTTTCATATATCATTTCAACATCATCATCATCCACCACGTCCACCGATGTCCAGCATATTGACCCTCAATTGTATATTGGACTCTTGTATATAATTCTTGAAACGACGTTATTTATTCCTATGCCCAATTTAACGTGAATTTTATGAACCAGTTCTGCAAAATTTGGCTTATTCCTAAGCCTTAGCCTCCTCGTGATAGCATTCGGACTAGATATATCATATTGAAATCCTCCAGATCCATAACTTATTTGCCCACCGGTATGCAAATAAAAGTCCGTATATGCTGCCATCGTCAAATTGCCTATATATTATAATACAAGATTACTAACTTTAAATTGTTTCTTCAAAATTTTAACACTTTTTTTCGTTCATTAAAACGACTTATTATTTATCACTTGATAATAAATAAACTAATTACATTTTAAGACTTCTTTTGGTTAATTAAAAGGACATATTACTTATCGTTTGACAAGAAATTAACTAATTACATTTTATCAACTAATAATAATAACATTAACTATAACTATAATATTATTAATATTTCAATTTCGACACTCTAAAATCATTACATTATAATTTTTCACATTACAACATTATTTAACATGAAATCTAAACTCCCATTAGATTAAACATAAAAAAACTAATGAACATAGTGTGTAGGCCACATATTGTAATTGTACCACTTACAATAAATTTTTTGTTCTACTGGCATCGTATCTCTAATTTTTAAATATTCATCTTCACTAATTTCGATTACATCTTTCACAAAAATCAAGACCAATTCTTCATATTTTGTCACATCATCGCTATTCCAAATATCCAATATAGACTTCAAGTAACGTAATGGTATGGTCATGTAAAGACTTTCAACCATCTCCGCTTGCTCCATTGGATATCCACTCATTATAATTTCTTGCAGCCTTTTATTAATTGCAATAATATGATTAAACATTGTTATGCCATATCCAATCCGACAGTTATACAAATTATTCCACTTTTGTGCGACCATTTGCTTTGCGATATCACTCATCATAGCTCTTGGAGTTAAGAATGTGCGTACCATCTATCACAATTACAATAATAAATTTTTTTACACTACATAAAAACTATTTTCAATTTTATTACATGCTAAAATTTATATATTAAATTATTAACATACTTTAATTTTATTGCAATTCGTATGAAAATTGATAAAAAAAAATATTTTCACACCGTACCTTGAAATTTCTTGCTCAAACGTGTTGATAAATTTTTGCTGAATGTTGTATATTCAGTCCAAACGTTGCTTCCCCTAATAAACATTTTTACATATTATAATACTAACATACTTTTATTTTATTGCAATTCGTATGAAAATAGATAAAATAAATTATTTCAACGCCGTACCTTAAATTTGCACAAACGTGTTGATAAATTTTTGCTGAATGTAATTTACTTACTCCAAACGTTGCTTTCCTTAAAAATAATTTTTCTGTTGCTCTCCACAAACGTTGCTTTCCCTAAAATTTATTTTTGTGATGCTCTCTACAAACGTTGCTTTCTCTCTACAAACGTTGCTTTCTCTCTACAAAAATTTTCATGTGGTCCTCTCGAAAAATAAGAAAACGCATGGGGGGATTAAATTAAACTGAAGCCGCAGTCAAGGACTGCGGCTTCAGAGTCAAAGACGCAACTATGTACTGCGTCTTTGACTCTGAAGCCGCAGTCCTTGACTGCGGCTTCAGTCTGACATTTCGCAGCTCCTCCTTGCGGCACTTCTTTGACCGGGCATGCAAGGTGGGCCCCCACCACTCTGAAGACGCAGTACTTTCCTGCGTCTTCACAACCCACCCCCCACGGGAAATACTGTTGCTTCACCCCCATTTTGGTAAAAACTTTTTCCTTTTGCCACAGTCAAATCTTTGTCCCCCATTGAAGCTCTTGAGATTTTGTCAAATGATAAAAACAAGAGCAAATCATCTAATCTGTCATGCTGCTGGGGCTAGAGGATCAATTAGAATGCACGCGGATGAGTCTACAAGCATCAGTGAGCATTGCAAGAAGCTGGTAAGTATTAAAATTATGTTTGTGGTTTTTGTGTTTGTAATTTTTGTGTTTGTGTCTAGCAAGTACCTTTTATTATTGTTTGATTGGTGTCGCTATTGAACTTTTATTACTTTTGCTGTTATTGAAATAAATTTGGGAATTGCATATTAATAGATTTGTTTTTATAGGATTTGCATGGTAATTGCTTGTATTTTTAATTAAAAAAAAGGCATGTTAGATTATGGAAGAACATTTCGACAAGACATTCTATGGAAGAACATTTCGACAAGACATTCTATGGCAGCCACAGAAATATTATATATATATATATATATTGTAATGGCATTAAAAACTAAGTAGTGAATGCACTGAAATGCTGTATTTCATTTATTTCAAAAGCGGGGCTGGAACAACCGCTAAATTACAAAATAATTTTTTATCAACTGAGCTATCATCATGAGTATATGGTGTAACTGCAGTCAAAGGTCCCAGTAGAATTGTTGTTTACGGGGTTGAATTATGCATCGGTAGACCTGTTCCTAGAAGAATCTGAGGTTGCTATGGATAGGTAGTCATCTAAAATAAAGGATCCTAATATGACATATGAGTCTTTATACGTGTGACATATAAATAATATCAAGCGAGGAAATTTACTGAATGTAAATTACAAGTTATTTAGTGTAAAGTCAAAGTACTAATTAGAAATATGCAATTTGAAATTCACCATTTAGAATCTAGTTAAGCATAATTATTCTATTTTTTCTGTAACAAAAATAGATTGACAAGTCTTCATTGAACTGAAAAATCAAGTAAATAATAGGTTTTTAATCTTCATATCCAGAATGAAGCTGGAGCCTAAAAAATGGTAGGGGTCATTAGAAATCTCGTCTTGTTCCTTTGTGTTTATTGAATTAAAAATAAATAAATTTCAGATTCAAATCTTCATATCCAAAATGAAGCCCAGAACCAAAAAGTTAAATTGGTTGGTAGATGGATGTTTCTGCTGAGTCTACTTGGCATAGTTATCTCTTGGTTGCTAATATTGTATTTTATCTAAAATTTAATTCTTTCAAGGATTGAGTTAACAAAAAAAAAAAAAAAAATCCTTCAATGATTTTTTTTTTAATTTTTAAATTGCAATTTTAGTGATTTTCTCTTTTGATGATATTTCATATGCTTATGTGCTTCCTTTGTGGTAAGCAGTATACAATTCGATGAATTATAGAGCAAATGGAGCTGGAGGGAAGTTTCATAATAGCAAGGTATCTGATAACCACATAAATAACATTTGCAAAGAGACCCATTCAGTCGGCCCAATCCACCTGGCAGGGTCTAAAATCCATCAGCAGAGAGCACAAAACCTGAGCATGAAGGCAGCGCCACGTCCGATCGGACTGATGTGACAACACGTCCAATCAGTCCACTGACACAAGGCAGCGCCATGCCTTTCACCTGCTCCCTGTCGCTTCGCTGCTCACCTACTCTGACTGCCAGTTATCATTCCCCAGGCACTCAAGTACACCTCTTCCATCTCATATACATAGCCCAATAAACAGTGGCACCAGGTATCTAATCTTTGAGACTCTCTCTCTAAGTATTTTCTCTCTAGAAAGCTACTAACTTAAGTTTCGGAGTGCTTACGCCTGGTCCGACCAGATATTCTTTCTTGCAAGTCTCAGTCATCCGACCGGCTCTCCCTCTATCTCACTTGAAACTTCCAATCGGCTCTTTCTCTCTTCTAGATAAAGACATCTTACGTCTTATCATTTGGTGTTTTCGTTGAGAGTTATGGCAAGTTCAAGATCAAACGAGCACGCATCTTCTGGAGAGCATAATTGCAATGGCAGTAGCCAGGGCAGGTCTAGGCCCTCAGGTAGAAGAGAGAAATCTCCCAGGTCCCCAGCCAGGGGTAACCTTCTCCCACAGTTTGACGATGCCATCCTACGGCAACCGAAAAACACTCCCATCATCGTTAAGGACATGCGCGCCGTCCTTAGTGACTTTACTAAGAGCATTGTCCAAACAATCAAGAAAGGCAAAATGCCTGGAACTTCTGAAAGAGACCATGAAGAGGACTTCATGGAAGTAGACTTCAGAAGGAGGAGAAATAAAGGAATCTCCATCAACGAGCCACGAACCCATGATGACAGGCGAATGGGAGTCAGGGCTCCAGGAAGGTATGACAAGGGGAAAGGGATGATATCCTCGAACAGAGACTCCACTTACTTCCCTAGCAGATCTTCCACCCCGTCCATCGGAGATGACTTGTCCTTCATGTGCACGCCCAATCGAAGTCACTCCAGAAGGCCGAAAAATGAATCCATCTCCACGGCCATGAGCAAGGAGGACAGGTGGTTCAAGCAAAAACTCAGGCACTTTGGCTTGACAGGCTCCAGAAAAGCTATGTTTGAAGGGGATACCTGCAAAAACACTGCATCTCTGTTTTGCAGGGATATTGTAGAGTCCGAGTTGCCTCCTAGATGGAGAGATGTGGTGATGGACAAATATACAGGTAAAATTGATCCCACAACTCATTTGGCTGAGTACTTGACTAAAGTGCAGGTGTACACCTATGACGAAAGAATTACCTGCCGAGTCTTCCCCACCACCTTAGGAGGAGATGCTCTGAATTGGTTTCACGAGCTGCCTCAAGAATCAATCACCTCTTTCAGACAACTCAAAGAGTTGTTCACCACACGGTTTATTGTGCAGACACGAGCACCGAAGTCAGTGAGTGACTTGTGCAATATCTACTAGAGAACCGATGAAAGTCTTAGAGACTACATCGACAGATTCCAAGCCACGATGTCTGAGGTGAGGAATGTGAGTGTGAAAATGGCGATGACCGCCTTGGCCGGGGGCATCCTTGATCGCTCACTGTTCGAGTCAATAACAATAAGACCCCCAGCCAGCTTTTTCGATCTGATAGAAAGGGCCAGGCAGCACATTCAGCTGGATGATGCCCTGAGGTCCACCAGGAGAAGAAGGACCAACGTTATGGACAGACTGCAGCATCCAGACGGAAGGTTGTTCATTAGAACTCCCGTATTCGAGCGGATAGCAAGGAGTCCAGATAGAACCTCCACTTCGAGAAATCTGGGCAAGCGAAAGGAGGCCGGACAAGGAAGATCCGATCGCTCAGACAGCCAGCCGGCCCGAACCTTTACTCCGCTCAATACTAATTCAGCCCAGGTGCTGATGTGGATTAAGGAGAAACACAGGAAAGTCAATTGGCCCAGGGAATTATCCGATCGGAACAGAAGCGAGAGGGACCAAAGCAAATACTGCGAGTTTCATAGAGACGTCGGTCACACCACTGACGAGTGTTACTCGCTGAAAAAGGAGATTGAGTGGCTTATACAAAGGAGGTCCCTCAAAAATTTTATAAGTATGGGTAGAGGGAAAAGTTCCTGCAGACAGTTGAACCTCAGGATGGATGACTCTGGCTTGGGCGATGACGACGAACGCAGAAATCCAAGGAATACAGACCCGCGCAAATCATATACCGGGGTCATAAACATGATCACATGAGGATCATCTTACGAGAAGGACCTGGCCAGCAAGAAGAAGGGGAAAAGCGTGTATCTCTCTCACCAAACCGAACGACTCCCTTCGGTCACCATGTGCAGTGATGACGCATGAGATGTGATGTTTTCTCATGAGGACGCTCTCGTCGTCAGGGCTCGAGTTAACAACTTTGATGTCAAAAGGATTTTGGTGGACAATGGCAGTGCTGTGAACGTGCTCACCCTCCAAGCCTACAAAGCCATGGGACTGCCGATCGAGGAGCTGAAGCCGAACGCCACCCCGCTAATCGGGTTTGGCAACGCTATAATCCCAGTAGTGGGATCAGTCGAGTTTTTTGTCGAGCTTGGCCAAGAGGCACTTGCCCACGCCTGCAAGGTAATATTTATGGTAATTGACATAATTTTTGCTATAACGCCATTTTTGTCAGGCCCATACTCTCTCAAACCGGAGCTGTCACGAGCATACGCCATTTCTGCCTTTTCTTTTATTTTTCTCCTTTGCTTTCTCATATTGCTTTATCCTGTTCAGTAATTTCCATATTATCTTTTTTGCCTGATCAAAAAAATTCTTTGTCAAACCATCTAAAGTATCCACAACTTATTAGAAATCACAAAACAAAGCAATCTCATTACACAAAAATGATATAATGAGGAAAAGAAACAACTATTTACTATTTACCTTTCTAAGCCTGTATGCAATAAATCTTCTTCCAGGATTCAATTGCTTCCATCCAATATTCATCACCTATACTCACCACAACAGCAAAGTTGCACTTGTTGATTCATGGCATCAAGTAATAGAAGAATTGGAGAATTGTGAGAAGAAAAAGAATCAGAAGATGAAAACGAACTAGGATATGTGAGAAGACGAATTGGAGAATAACGAGAAGAATAAGAAGAAATCGATGAAGAACAGAGAGAGAGATTTGGCAGAGAGAGAGATGAAGATAGGGATTTATATTATGAAATTGTTACCATCGATAAAAGTGATTCCACAAATATCATGCATTACAATTATTGTTTAAATCATAGACACTGCCAAGTCAATAAATATTGTTTAAATCATAACGAAATTAGACAGATTAAGGATTTATTATGTCATCTTTTGAGTTCAGGTGTCAAAATGAATTTTTTTTTTTATAAGTTTCAGTGTCTTGAGATGGGTTTATATAGTGATAAATTTAGTTTTGATGATGCAAAAATTAAATGGAGTACACTGTGTAA
This sequence comes from Excoecaria cochinchinensis, assembly GCA_947683425.1. Lineage (NCBI taxonomy): Eukaryota > Viridiplantae > Streptophyta > Magnoliopsida > Malpighiales > Euphorbiaceae > Excoecaria > Excoecaria cochinchinensis. The sequence continues at coordinate 2,169,940 of CANTUQ010000073.1, forward strand.
ATAAAGTTTTTATGTATCTATCCTATATAAATTCATATTAGATAGCTAGTGTCCACATAATTTTAAGTAATTTAATACTCTTTTCGTTTCACATCAAGTGTTTTTAAGAAAATTAGCTATTAATTTATTTATTTTTTTCAATTTAGCAGTTTTTTATATTTAAATTATATTCATATAATTTTTTATCACCTTTTTGTAGCTTAATTAATAAAAAAATTGATTAGGGCAATTTAGACACTTAAACATTTTTAGAGATAGAGATAATTTGGATTGTGTAATTATTTCCGTAGTTTACTTGCAAACTTGAAGTGGGAAGAAGTGATTAAATTATAGTAACTTTTCGGACACATTCATAACATTATGGAAAATAAAATTTGATGTATTAGTTTTAATTCATAATATGAACAAATAGTAGAACTAATATATAAAATCTTTATGTATAAGTTTGATTTTTTTTATAACAATTCGAAATTTGAAATTTACTGTATCGACTAATTAATTCAAATTTATATTGATATTTAAAGACGCTATATTTTAAGAATATATCAGCAGATTAATAAAAAGATACTCGTATTATACAGAATATATCAGCAGATTAATAAAAAGATACTCGTATTACACCCTACTTATTGTAGTAATATACATTAGTAAAAAGATAAAGATAGAATGAAATTAAGGGTTTACTCTCAAACCACAAAAGGGCAACAAACAGTGACAAACATTAGAATGAAATTTCCCAGAAAATGGCGGAAAGGTTGTTCATTTTGGATAGTAATGAAAAGGAAAAGCCCAGTTGGCATTATGCTGATGCCTTCTTCCTGTTCTTTTTATTGTTGTTGCATTTATAGTTGATATCTATTCATCTTTCACTTGAGTCATCTCATTCTTATTTATGGAATTACACTCCTCAATCAATCAATCAAGACCTGAGATTTCCACCATCACCTTCCACTCCAATCCTATGCCTTTTTTCAGCCATGTCATCCATCATCATCTCTATCTAAACAACACAAAAAAAATCCACCTTTTGGGTTCTCCCATTAGATACGTACACATCAATTTTAATAGATATTGAGTCTAGAAACTAAACTTAAGGTAAAATAATATTATTCTTTTATTCTGTTACAATTCAAATGTACAAAGATACAAAAGATCATAGTATGACACAAGGTTCATACTCAAAACTATTTGTTTCCTTCTTCTTGTGACTCTGAGGGATAAAATTCTTTTCGATTGAATGGTTTACTTCTCCGAGGAACATCAGCAAAATTACAGAACTCGGACAAAGTTTTCCGGATTTTAATTCTTTGCTTTCTGTCTGGCGGTCTAGGTCCTAAAACATTTATGTCAATAGTAGCTCCATAAACCTGAGAGGAATCCACAACTGCATCATAAGCTTTTGCAGAGAGGTCAAGGCCCTCGTTTTGAGCCCTCAAATACAAACTGTATGCGAGCCTAGGTTTACCATCCTTCGCAAGAGCCTCGATCAGCATCTCATATGTAATCTTATTTGGTGACATGTTCTGAACTTTCATGCGGTGAAACCATTCATATGCTGCACTGCTCCTATTATTCTGTGCACATCCACTGATTATTGCATTATACGTGATAATCGTTGGCTCGATGTCAGATGCGACCATCTCATTAATTATGGCATCTACATGTCTAAACTTCCCCTGTCCAGCGAAAACTGAAGCCATTATTGTATAGGCATACAAGTTAGGTTTGACACCCACCTTAAGCATATGCTCCCACACACGGACAGCCTCATCGTAGAGTTTACCTTTTTCAAGTGCACTAAGCAATGCACCATAGGAAACAATTGTAGGCTTCTCGCCTTGTTCAATCATTCTCCTAAATATCTGCACAGCAGCAGAAATTTCCGAAGCCTTGGAACAGGCAACAAGAACTGCATTCCATTCCCTACTTCCTGGCTTAAGTCCCTTATCTTGCATCTTGTTTAACAACCTAACTCCCCATCTCCAAATTCCTCTTTTTCTAGCTGCGGCAAGTAAGACGTTAAAATGAGAGATAATCAACTCATATGACATGTTATTTGGACTTGGCCCCTTGTCCAACAAATCCTCATAAATCTCCAATGCTGCCCACCACTTCTTAGCCTTTCCCATCAACCAAATCAGATGGTTGCAAACAGATAAGCTTATTTCAGAATCTCTTCCTCTAATCCTATCATACAATTCTTTGCCAACAACATAATGATCTTCACAAGTACAAGCCCACACAAGACGCTCATACTCTGCCCGACTAGGCTGAAGCCCAGCCTTGTCCATATCCACTAAAAGGTTCAACACATTGGTGCTGAAATCATCATGCCTCACAAGCCACCTTCGCATCACTTGGTAGCAAATACGAATTATGAAGTTTTCGAGCTTAACAAACTCCCTTTCCCAATCTTCAGCTGAATCTTGCCCTATTTCACCTTTCAAGTACTTTTCTTTTATATCTAAATAGAATGCCAGAGCTCCATTCCCATCTTCCATTTGTCGATATGCCAGCAAAGCAGTGGAATAGGATGCAGAAGAGGGGGTAAAACCCTTATTATGAATTTCCTCAAGAATATCAAGGGCCTTAGTTCCTTGTCCTTGCTCTACATAAATAGTCATCAAAGTGTTATAAGTCACCACATTAGGAACAATTCCTTCCTGAGTCATATCATTCAAGATTTGCTCAGTTTTTTCAAACTGTTCGGACTGCTTCACTGCACTCAGTAAACTGTTATATATGAAAAGATTTGGACCAATCATACTGCCTCTTTTCTTCTTTCTCTTTAGCCAATCAACAAGAGCAAATGCACACTCTATTTGCTTGTCCCAGCCAAAACCCCTAATCATTGATGAATAAACTTGAAGAGGGAATTCACCCTTGTCCTTGAGAATCTCTTCTACATCATCAGCTGTTCTAGCAGAATGCAAGCTCCAAGCTAGAGCACGAACATCAATACGTGCATCCTTCTCTTTCCCAAATTTTTTATCACTTTCGGAATCAAAATTCCTATATTCTTCTTGATTACTACTATCATCACCATCTTGTATTCTATCTAAATTATGAGAATCAAGATCATCTCTCTCTCCCTTCTCTAACAATTCATCATCTAAACTACATTCTCCTCCATGAAACTCACCACTAAATTCTTGTTGCTCCAAAGCCCAAGGCAAAGCAGCAGATGACCCACAAGATCCTTCCTTTGGCTCACAAAAGAAAAAAAATCTCAGTTTAGCATATTTGCAGAGAAACCCATTGCTCATGGGGAATTTTGAGCTCATACAATTTCCAGTTCTTGCATACCTCGAATTGCTAGAAACCATTACAAAACAAGAGCTTGTATCATGACAAATAGTGTCAGCGAGACCCCATCTCTCACTTCTCCTAATGCTTGGAAAACAAGTAGAACCCAGTTCAAAATCCAACTGGGGAACGACAAAGAAGCCGCCTTTCGGTGGCCACACACTTAAAACGTGCATTTTCTATATAATTCAGCAGAAATTAGGAAAACCCAGAATTCAAATTCCAGGTAAAGAACAAGAAAACATGTTATCCACTCGCATGGAAGATTTTACACATTAGTTTCAAAATTGCACGCGAGAGAAACAGAATGGAAACCGAACCTATCAACTCTGCTTGAGATTTCAAACAATTGGGACGAAGAAAAAAAAAACAGTAAATACCTCAGTTGGTTATGGAGATTTTGAGTGAAATTATGAGATTGGTTTAGGCAATTTCAGCGACTTGGTTGTTAGTATCTGAGTGGTGCTGTGAACACCCTTGGAGCCATACAAGAATACTGCTGGGGTAAAAGATCAGTAGCTAAACCATGACGTTTTTTCACATGGCACTGGAATTCCTTTGGACCTTGACCTGTTTCATGGGCTTGAGCTTCCAAGATTTTTAGCCAGAGTTCTATAGTTAAAAACCTCAAATGAGATGGATATGTCAATTAGTCTAGTGTTTTAGTTTGGGCCCAATTGTTTAAGGGCCATAGTTGGATGCTAATTTGTAGTTTTTCTCTAAATGCATTGTTGGATTGTAAATTGTCCAATAATCTTAGAAAATTATATATTCTCTCCTATATATTTTGGTTACAAGAGAGATATAATACCTAATTTAACTTGAAATATATATATAAAATCAAATTCAAATCTTTTCACATTTTTTATTGGTGTTGGCCACCAGACCTATCTAAAATGTATTGTATGGGGCAAAATGCATTGTTGGATTGCAAATTATTCCATAACCTTTGAAAAATAGACGTCTTATCTTCTATATATTTTGGGTACAAAAGATGCGTAATATCTAATTTAAAATAAATTGAGCTAGAAATTTCCTGCAACTTTTATTAAATGATGCCCACCAAGCCAACTACCTGTGGCCATACTCTCCTATATATATTAAAATTGAATTAAAAAATTAAATAAAATTTATATGTGGTACTAACAAAATTATTTTTGACTTCGCAAGTTTGGAAAAAGTTAGAAAATCTAACTTCTTGGTTCAATATAGGCATTATGTTAATGTCATTAGGTCCACTATATTTTGGTATCATGGTATTGTTCTATTTTTGGTTCCTTTTATAAATTAAGTTCATGCCATGAAACATTAGTAATTTCATTACATTATTATTTACTTATTTTTAGTCATCCTACGTACAAAATATAAACGACAAGTGCATATTAATGATATACAAAGCTTGTTTGTAATTGTGGAATTCGTTTGTAATTTCAAGAGGAAAAGAAAATAAAGACACCAGAAAACAAGAAAATAATATCACATGCTGAATAAAAGAAATTACAAATAAAACATGCAATATGACATTAAAGGGGCAAAAAGAATGCATAAAAAATAACTAAAAAAATAGCCAAACTATGGCCACAGAAGGCCACAAATCATGAGGGACGGGCAAGATAAGAGGTGACGGACGGGAAGGAGTGGCTTTTGCTCCATCTCGTCACTCGTTATGAGTGACGGGCGTCGGTTGCCTTCTTCCAGTCTGTCTCTTCTAGAGACAGAAATGAATTGCAGGTTTTAAAACTTTTAACTTATTTTTCATTGCGAAATCAACTAACCATACATACTAAAATTAAAGCCACAATATGATTCCTAAAATTTTATAAACTTGTTTAAACCATAAAAAAATAAAAAATAAAAAGGTCATAAAATTATAGATTTGAAAGATGAAAGAACATAAAATTTCCATTAATGGCCAAATCCTACAAACATTGTTTTTTCCTACATATTTTTTGTTTAGTTTTCAGTCAATATTGATAAAGAGATCTTAGACAAGATCTAAACATGCAATGTAATATGAAATCCAACAAACAAATACTTCACATTATAAAGTCAAACCATATTTATGCACTGTCTATTGGATTTCAAGCATAAAATAATGGGTGTTTGGGCCCAGTATATTACCCTCAATATTTCTTGATCTCCAGAGGACGAAAGTGCATTCAGTATCCTCCTTGAATCCACAATCAGGTTTAAACCAAAAGACAAAAGCTTTCTTTCTTTCTTTAAAACTTTTTCTCTCTCTGTAAGGCCCCAACTTGTACCCTAGTCATCTTGAATATCATTGGGATATGAGAGTGGTCAAAGTGAGTAACTAGTTAAGTATATGTGTTTGGGATATAATTGGTATTAAGTGGAAAGCTAGAGTTAGAATTGTCATTTAATCCTATGGACTTAATTGCATAAAATAGATTATTTAATATGCTAATGCATGAATTTAACTAATTAAATGGTTAAAGTATGATTTAAATGGGATTAAAGGATTAAAGGAGGAATTAAGGAGAATGGCCAATCATTGAGTGACAAGTGTATGGATTAGAATTAAAGAAGGAAAGAATGGATAAGCATGGAATTAAAAGCCATGTGGGGGCGGTGGATTTAGGAACTAAATTCGTTCCCTTCTTCCTTCCCTTCTCCATCCATTTCTTCTTCTTTAAGTCCTTAAATCCTGTACTGATTTGATTATTCAATTGTTACTCAAGCTAGCTAATTGAATTTAAGTATTTGTGTAAGCTAAAGAGGTAATTGGTTGATAGCTTTCTTCTCCCTTATCCATGGCTCTTTGTGGTTAGAGTTAAGATTTTATTATGTACATGATGAATTCTTGTTGATTTGTAGTGGACAAATCAAGTGCAGCCAAAGGAAAATAGAAGATTGAAGAAGAAAGAGCCAATTGATCCATAAGAGCAAGCCAAGGAGAAGGTTTAGGAATTTATTTTGTTTTATGTGTATTTTTGCTTAATTACTCAAATTAAGGTGTGTATGATGATTTTGAGTTAAATTAAGTGGGGTTTGTGTGGTTGATTATGAGAAATAAGTTGATTTGGGCATGATGAGCTTCAAAGGGGAAATTCTGCCCAAGGTTTAGAATGACCTTTGGAGATTATTTTGACCATAACTCAAGATTTAGAACTCCAATGGTCTAATTCTAGTTGGGTTAGAACCGGGACATCCATTTCTACAAATATCCTATAATTTATTTATGACTCTAAGGCCTTTAAAATTATATAAAATAATAGCCTTTTTTTGGGAAAGGGGTCTTTGGAGCAGTTTGGTTTTAAAGCCATATCTCTTTGGATATAGCTCCAAATAACATGAAACTTATGCCGTTAGAAAGTTAACATCTAGGAAATTAATTTGGGTGAGGTCACTTTAGATAAAAAAAATCTTAACCTTATGTTTTTAACTTTGTATATTAGTCTTGGATTCTGTTTTGGGAATGGGTGAGTGAGTGAGTGAAGTTTGGATCAAGGAGAGGAGGAGAGGGAAGCCATCCTTCAGGCACCTCCATATGTGGGATGGGCATCCATGGAGACCGATAACCATCCCTTGAGCATGATTTTACTGGGGACGGGCGTGAGTGACATGGCTTGGTTGTCCCTCAGGTGTGGCCTTGTGAGGAACGGGCTCACATTTTGACTGACGACCGTCCCTCAGGCGCGAATCACCAGGGATGGGCCAAAGTAAAGCGGCGGCTATCACTTGGGCATGGCTGTCCAGGGACGAGCAGGTGCAAATAACCGACGGCCGTCCTTTATGATTCACGGCTGTCCCTCATTTTGTTTTCGCTATTTTTCTGTTTTCACTGCTTTGTGTATAATTAAATGTTATGGATCATCTCATATGACTTATATAATGTTATTAAGGCCTAATTAATGGATTATAAATATGTGAAATGGTTTTGTAAAATGGTTCTGGATGAACATTATCTACTTTGAATAAATGAATGAAATAATTAGCTAGCCTGCAAAAGACGAGTTGTGGATAGATAGGCATGCCTTTAGGGTCTTATGCTGCAACCTATGTGCTTAGACCCTGTCTGGGTCCCTATGTTTTTTGGGTCTGGATGGATCCTTATGTGTTATTAGATCTTATTTAGATCCTTATACGTATGGAATTTGAATATGGAACTGTACCTTTGTGTACCTATGCGTTATAACCCGTTGTCCACCACTTTGTAATGCAGGCAACTTTGACTTAAGAAAGTAATAACATATATGTTGGCATCTATGAACATGTGAATACATGAAAATGTGTATAGTGTTCTTAAACTCTATTCTGATGTTCAATTGTACTAATACTACTTTATTGCTTTAATGGTTTATAACTATATAACGTATGCTTGTGTATGCATTGATGACCATTGTGAGGGGTTGTCCATGGCATGTTTTTTCCCATTAAGCCATTGTGCTTAGCACGGGTGTTTATCCGTGCAGGTGTAGAAGATTGTTGATTTTTGAAAGGACAGTCCTGCATTTTCCAGTACCAATACAGTAGGGCAAACATTTGTGTAGGTTTCTTTTTAGATTATAAATTTTTGATATTTTAGGTTGTTTTAAGTTATGTAATGTATAAGTGAAATATGTAACTGATGTAATTATGTGAAGATATATAGTACTATATGTTCCATATGATAGTTATATTGTGCATGTGAATGGTTGATCAAAATGTATGCCTAACATGATAAAAGAAATTTTATAATTCCAAATTTGGTGATTAAGAATGCAAGTAAATCAATGTCTGAATTCCATAGATTGCATGTGTGTGGATGTGACAGCCCTTGCCGATCGTAGTACCTTTATCTCTTAGAAGTAGAGTCTACTACGTACGGATTAGGGGTATTACAGTCTCTGTGCTTTCCAAAGAGCAACAACGGAGGACTAAGAGTTTCCTCAAGAACAAAAAAATTGATTTTTTCTTCCTCAAGGGAACTCTCTTCCTTAGAAAATTATTCACCTAAAGAATTTCTCTCTCTATAGAAAACTCAACCGAAAACCTCACCAGCCATAAAAGACCTCTCCCTCTTTTCACAACAAGTTTCCCTTTTCCTTTTTATACCAAAAACTTAATTTCCTCCCTAAAAATCTTAAGTTTTCACCCCTTATTGGGAGAAAAATTTGTCCCTTTTCTTTTTAAAACTGGAAGATCTTTATTTAATCCCTAAAATATTAGGTTTTAAAATCAAATAAAAAATTTCCCTGATTCTCGCAGTGACTTTCCATTTTTGGGCATGAAAATCACAATAGACGGGCGTCTGTCCATTCACCGACGGGTGTCATTCAAAAAAATAATGAAAATTACCAATCTACCATTTGTGCCCGTGGCTCAACCATTTGTGTCCATGACTCAGTGAGTCACAGGCTCGACTGACGATCCTCTATCATCCAAAAGCTATATTTTGCAATTTGGACCATCATTTTAGCTCCGGCAAAATGCAAAAGACTAAGTCTGAGAAAAAATCCTTCAAAATTGTGAAACCTAAGGATGGAAACCGAAACTTTATATTCCCTACTTGTGATATAAATATCAATATCTTCATCGGATAACTCTGATCTGGTCTGCTTTGGGATTCGGTGTCTACACAAGTGTACCATATTGACTTTTGGGCAAAAGTATTTATAGGAATAGCAAATGGGACCCCTTGGAGTTTTGGGCAAAAAATTTAGACAAAAAGCAAAGGACCCCTTAGAGCTTTAGGCAAAATTTTTTTGATAAATAGTAAAAAGGGTACCCCTTTGAGTTTTAGGTGAAAATATTTAGAGGAATAACAAAGGGATACCCAATTGAGTTTTAAGCAAAAAAAATTTAGAAAAAAGAAAAGCACTACCTGCAGAGTATTTGAGTGAGAAGATTTAAATAGAAACAAAGGGGTACCCCTTTGAGTTTTGGGCTAGAAAATTTAGATAAAAAATAAAGGGATAAAGTTTGGAGTTTTTGGTGAAAAAATTTAGACAAAAAGTAAAGGGGTTCCCCTTCGAATGTTGGACGGAAAAATCTATAAGAAATGCAAAGAGATGCCCTTTAGAGTTTTGGACTATAAAATTTAGACAAAAAGTAAAGGGGTGCCATTTAGAGTTTTGGTCGATAAAATTTAGACATAAATTAAAGTAAAGGGGTACCCCTTTGAGTTTTGGGTGAGCATATTTAGACAAAAAGAACAAGGGTACCCCTTGGAATTTTGGATGAAAAAATTCAAATAGAAAAAGAGAGGGTACCCCTTCAGTTTTTGGCAAAAATATTTTAATGAATAGCAGCAGAGTACATCTCTGAATTTTGGGCAAAAATACTTTGAGCAATAGCAAAGGTGTACCCCTTGAAATTTTGGACTAAAAAAATTGAAAAAAAAAGCATAGGGGTACCGTTAAAGTGTTGGGCAAGAATATTTAGAAAAGTAGTAAAGGGGTACCTTTAGAGTTTTAGGTGTGAAAATTTAGATAGAAAGCAAAGTGCTACCCTTTGTGTTTTGCACACAAACATTTGATGAATTGCAATGGGGTACCGCTCTTAGTTTTGGGTGAAAATATTTAGAGTAATTTCAAAGAGGTACCCATTGGAGTTTTTGATGAAAAAATTAAAACAAAAAGCAAAGGCCTACCACTTTGATTTTTGGGCGAGAAAATGTAGACAGAAAGCAAAGGCATAACCCTTGGAGTTTTGGATGAGAAACTTTTACAAAAAGCAAAGGTGCACTCCACAGAGCTATGGGCAAGAAAATTTTGATAGAAAGCAAATAGGTAACACTTGGAGTTTTTGATGAAAATTTTTAGAGAGAAAGAGATGGGGTACCCATTGAGTTTTGGGAAAAAAACATTTTGACGAATAAGAATGTGGTACGCCTCTAAGTTTTAGGCGAAAAAATTTAGAAAAAAAGTAAAGGTGTAACCCTTTAAGTTTTGGATAAAAATATTTTTATAAATAGCAACTGGGTTCCCCTTTGACTTTTGGATGACAATATTTATAGGAATAGCAAAGGGGAACCCTTCGGAGTTTTGGGCAAAAAAATGTAGACAAAAAGCAAAGGGAAACTCCTTGGAGTTTTGGGCAAAAATATTTTGATAAATAAAAAAGAGGTACCCCTTTTAGTTCTACGAAAAAATATTTAGAATAATAACAAAGGGGTACCCTTTTGATTTTTAGGCTAAAAAATTTAGAAAAAAGCAAAGGGCCACCTTTAGTGTTTTTAGGCGAGAAAATTTACAAAGAAACAAAACAATCTCTCTTGAAATTTTGGGCAACAAAATTTAGACAAAATGCAAAAGTATACCTCTTTGCATTATGGAAAAAACATTTAGATGAATCGCAAAGGGGGTACCACTTCGAATTTTGGAAAAAATATTTAGAGGAACTCCAAAGGTGGTGAAGAATTAGATTAAAAGGAAAAGCATACCTCTTAGAGTTTTGGGTAAGAAAATTTAGATAAAAAGCAAAAATGTGGGCGAAAAAATTTAAACGAATAGTAAAGGGGAACCCTTTGGAGTTTTGAGCGAAAAAATTTAGATAAAAAGCAAGGCGAAAAGATTTAGACAAGAAGCAAAGGGCTACCACTTGGAGTTTTGGGCGAAAAAATTTATACCAAGAGTAAAGGGGTACCCTTTATAGTTTTGACAGAGAATTTTTGGACAAAAAATGAAATGAGACCCTTTGGAGTTTCGGATGAAAAAATTTAGACAGAAAGCAAAAGAGTACCCTTGGAGTTTTGGGCGAAAAAATTGAGACAGAAGTAAAAAGGTACCTCTTGGAGTTTTTAGCAAGAAAATTTAGATAAAAAACAAATGGGTATCCCTTTGAGTCTTGGGCAAATACATTTAGATGAATTGCAAAGGGGGTAATCCTCCGAGTTTTGGGCAAAAATATTTAGAGGAATAGCAAATACGTATCCTTTGGAGTTTTAAGCAAAAAAAATGGATAAAGGAAAAGAGTGCCCTTTGGAGTTTTGGTCAAGAAAATTTGGATTAGAAGCAAACAGGTACCCCTTGGAGTTTTGAGCAAAAATATTTAAATGAATAGTATAAAGGAACCACTTAGAGTTTTGGGCGAGAAAATTTAGACAAAAAGCAAAAGAGTACCCCTTGGAATTGTGGGCAAAAAAAATTATATGAAAAGTAAAAGGGTTCCTCTTAGAGTTTTTGGTTAGAAAATTTAGATAAAATGTAAAAGAGCACCTTTAGAATTTTGGCCGAAAAAATTTTGTTCTTGTCGAGAAAATTTTTTGGATGAGAAAATTTAGATAAAAAGCAAAAGGGGTACCCCTTTAAGAATTTGGTAAGAAAATTTAGATAAAAAGCATTAGTGTTCTTCTTAGAGTTTTGGGTGAAAAAATTTATAGAGAAAGCCTGGGGGTGCCCCTTTAGTTTTAGGCAAAAACATTTTGATGAATAGCAGCGGGATACTATTTTGAGTTTTAGGCAAAATTATTTTGAAGAATAGCAAATGGGTCCCCTTTAGAGTTTTGGGCAAAAAATTTATAAAAAAAGCATAAGCATAGGGTGAGAAAATTTGAAGAAGTAGTAAAAAGGTACACTTAGAGTTTTGAGGAAAAACTTTTTTTTTTTAAATAGTAAAGAGGGTATCCCTCTGAGATTTGGGCATATGTATTCAGAGGAATAGTAAAGTGGTACACATTGGAGTTTTAAACGATAAAATTTAAACAGAAAGCAAAGGGGTATGCCTTGGAGTTTTAGTCGAAAAAATTTAGATAGAAAGCAAAGGAGAACTCTATGGAGTTTTGTGAGAAAAAATTTAGACAAAAAGAAAAGCGGTTCACATTGGGGTTTTGAGCTTAAAAATTTAGATAGAAATCAAACAGGTACCCTTTGGAGTTTCGCGTGAGAAAATTTAGATAAAAAGCAAATGAGTACCCATTGGTATTTTAGGCGAAAAAATTTGGAACAAAAAGCAAAGGAATACCCTTGAAATTTTGGGAAAAAACATTTAAACAAAAAGCGAAGGGTTACCCTTTAGAGTTTTGGGCGAAAAAATTTAGACAAGAAGCAAAAGGGTACCCCTCGAAGTTTTGGGCAAAAAAATTTATACGAATAGCAAATGGGTACCCTTTGGAGTTTTGACTAAGAAAATTTAAACAAAAAGCAAAAGGAAACCCCTTAGATTTTTGGACAAGAAAATTTAGACAGAAAGAAAAGGAGTACCACTAGAATTTTGGATGAAAAATTTAGACAGAAGTAAAAGGGTACCCATTGGGGTTTTAGGCAAGAAAATTTAGGCAAAAAGCAAATAGGTACCCCTTTAAAAGTTGGGCAAGTACATTTAGATGAATTGCAAAGGGGGTACCCCTCCGAATTTTAGGTAAAAATATTTAAAGGAATAGCAAATAGGTACCCTTCGAAGTTTTGAGCAAAAAAATTAGATAAAAAAGAAAGGGATGCTTTTTGGAGTTTTGGTCGAGAAAATTTGGATTAGAAGCAAAGGGTTACCCCTTGGAGTTTTGAGCGAAAATATTTAAACGAATAGTAAAATGTAACCCCATTAAATTTTAGGCGAGAAAATTTAGACAAAAAGCAAAGGGTACCCCTTGGAATTTTGGGCGAAAAAATTTATATGAAAAGTAAAGGGGTTCCTCTTGAAGTTTTGGGCTAGAAATTTAGATGAAAAGTAAAGGGATACTTTTGGAGTTTTGGCCAGAAAATTTTGGACAAAAAGCAAAAGGGCACCACTTGGAGTAGGGGTGTGTAAATGGTCGGTTTGGTTCAATTTTGGATTGAACCGAACAGACAAAAAATCAAACTTGAGAATTTTTAGAACCGAATAGCGAACTGAAGTTTTTAAAACTTAAACCGAACAAATTGAAATTATTTCGATCGGTTTGGTTCAGTACAATCAGTTCTTCACAAATATAGGCTTTTTTTAAAAATTTTTTAACTTATATGAGTCCATAAATTAAATAAACTTATATTTAACAAAATAAAACCATTTAAAATAACTAAAAGGAAAAAGCGTACATAAAGTTTTCATATTATGTTTCTAATAAATACAAAGCAAGAGTACATTAAAATAAATATACATTAAAAATAAATACAACATAAGTTCTTATAATTAATATTACATTCAATATACTTCAATTAAAAAAAACATATATGTAAATAAATATAACTATAGTGTATATTTAGGTTTAGGTTATATATATATATATATAAGCAAAACGATGAGTTTAACAAATTTTGATCGGTTCGATTTTTTCGATTTTACAATCATAAGAACCGAAATATCTGAAATTTAACTTCGGTTAAGAAATGAACGAACCGAAAAAACCCAACCAAATAGACCAAAATTCATTCGATTTGGTTTGATTTTCGATTTCGGTTCGGTTTTGCACAGAACTTGGTTGGAGTTTTATCGAGAAAATTTAGATAAAAAGCAAAGGGGTATTGCTTGAAGTTTTGGATGAAAAAATTTAGGCAAAAAGTAAAGGGGTACCCCATTAAGATTTGGGTGAGAAAATTTAGACAAAAAGTATTTGTGTTCTCCTCAGAGTTTTGGTGAAAAAATTTCAAGAGAAAGCGTGGGGGTGCCCCTTTAATTTTGGGTACAAACATTTTGATGAATAGTAGTGGGATATCCTTTTGAGTTTTGGAAAAAATATTTTGAATAATAGCAAAGGGGTACCCCTTAGAGTTTTAAGCAAAAAAATTTACAGAAAAAGCATAGGCGTGGGGTGAGAAAATTTAGGAAAGTAGTAAAAAGGTACACTTAGAGTTTTGAGAGTGAAAATTTAGACAAAAAGCGAAGGGGTACCCATTGCATTTTGGGCAAAAACATTTTTATGAATAGTAATAGAGAACCCCTTAGTTTTTGGCGAAAATATTTAGAGGAATTGCAAAGAGGTACCCATTAGATGTTTTGGCAAAAAAATAAAAAATAAAAAAAGCAAAGGGCTACTGCTTTGACTTTTGGTTGAGAAAATTTTGACAGAAATAAAATTAGTACCCTTTGGAGTTTTGGATAAGAAAATTTTGATAAAAAGCAAAAGGGTAATACTTGGAGTTTTGGGTAGTTGAGAAAAAGTGAGGGGTACCTTTTGAGTTTTGGGCCAAAACATGTTGATGAATAGCAATGAGGTACTCCTCTATATTTCGGACGAAAAAAATTTAGAAAAAACCCAAAGGGGTATACCTTTTTTGTTTTGGACAAAAACATTTTGATAAATAGCAAGGAGGTATGTAACACCCCTTACCCGCATATAGTAAACCATATCGTGATCTGGTAGGTTCACATTGACGACCATGGGCATTACCGAAACAAACTATGCTTTACCTTAGAACAAACATTAAATTCTTAAATATTTGTATATCTATAAATAACACCTGTCATAATTAAAATTTTATTTTCAAAAATCTCAAAAAAACCATATACTAAAAATAAATAATTAAAGTACCCCTTAGAAAAGGAAAAAAATGCTTTCAGAACTTATTATAGATCATTTAATCTCTTAAATAATGTTACAATAATAGAACTGAGATTACAAATTACAGAATCATATACATCGCTAATAGATTCCATACTAACTGATATTGAAAACCTTTTTCCTATACTTGCATTGGCTCGTACTGCTGCGGATGACCTTCGAAACAAAAAGAACACTTGAACTTACACAGATTAAAAGGGAAATCCGTGCTAAGCCTAAAGCTTAGCAGGAAACATATAAAATATAGACAACCACTCTTAATGATCGTCAGTCAAGCTCATGCTTGACTGCATTCACCCAAAAACATAATTTATAACTGATCAAGTAAATCAAAGGAATTCACAACAGCATTTACCCATACCTCACATATCCACTTGTTAAATTAATGCATACATTTACCACACAATAGCACATTGTTAACAATTTATCACATAAAAACAATTCAAAAGATACATTTTAGTTTAATAGAATCTCATACAAACAGTAACTTTACTCTTATACCCAAAGTTGAGCACATGGGTATTTTCAGTGTTTCAAAGTTGTCATTTCATAAGCACGCACGTTATTGTCGATATACAATACTTATCATGTTACAATATTAAAACCCATGGTTCTATTCATACTTAATCTTAATGTAGCAAATGCGTAATATACTACCAGTTTCCTTATAAGTGATCATTAGCAATAGTCATCCAAGTATACATAACTTTACATGTATTACCAATTCACTTTTCCAAAGTAAATACTTAACGCCATTTCCTTATCGGCGTGCCTTACTATATTACATTATACATATATCATAATTAACACTACTTCGCATAAACTTTCTATTCACAAGATCTAATAGTCCATCTATTCCATACCTTTACACTCCCCCATTCATCACATATCAATATCATTTCACATTTCAATGCTCAATATAGCTTTTATACACTAATTATGCTTGCATATTTAATGTAGTGGATAAATGGGTGAACGCATAGGTACCCGTAGGTACTAAAAAAACATTTTCTTTTTCTTTTGAAAAATGCATAGGGACTTGATCGGAGTCCAGAACGCACAGGGATCTGATCAGGATCTAGAAAATGCATAGGTTGTAGCAGCAAAACCCTATAGGCATGCCTATCTATCCATGACTTGATATTTACAGGCTAACTATTCATTTCATTATCGAATTAATTACGTTTACACATATTTACTACATTCAATTGTTGATCACATAATGACCATTTCCTTTTCACATTCATCGTATACGTTTATCATGCAACACTTCAATGTACGATAATTGAACACAGAATACTTCCATGCTATTAAATCTTTCTTATTACTTATAAACTTGTATTACATAATTAACAAAGAACATTCGGTGATATTCAACACCAAATAACAGATATTCTTACATTAATCACATACTTTCACATTTCAGTCATAATAACATCATTGTATACTTAACCTTTTCGTTACACAATCATTTATTATATTCTTACCTAGTCTTTCATATTTACAATAATTCATATTGCTACTTTATGTGTTATTTCGTATTCACCTACAAAACTCACATATACATGTATTTATTATGCACACTGCCACATAAATTTTACAAATACTATTGATAACTTCACATGAAAATCTCTTATAACTTCCTTATGAAAGGCTAATAAAGCATGACAAGTCATTTTCAATTATTACGAATAATTACTTAACATTCAATTACATTTATATAATATTACACTTATAACCATAGTGATGCTCATATTCATAGGATAATCATGTATACATTTACTATATAACCTTAACCATTTGTCGGATAGATTTAAGGAGGTTCCGCTTGAATTCCATTTCGGTTCGGTGAGGAAAACTCACCTAAATCAATACACACATATAATTTTTTTTTATCATATACCTATATATTCATTTTATATGCATAAACATGCATCAAACAAGTTTAAGGAACTTTCCTTGAAGTTTGGGTTCAATTAGAAAAAGTACAATTTAGGCGAAAAATTGAGGTCACACGGTGGTAAGACATTCTTAACCATCACGTGGGGTGACAAAAATGGGTTTTTATGTGGTAGAATGCTTTTGCACGGCGGTTAAGAATCCCTTACTGCCGTGTAAACCCATTCTGCACCACTCTTCACAGGGTAGATCTAGACAAACTTTAGGTCCAAACTTGTACTGGATTTACAAGCTAGTAAACGTCATTTTTAGCCAAAATGGTCTTCTAAACTTTTATTCTCCTATGTACTAGATTTATAATGGTACCAATATTACTCAATTTGAAACTGTATACAAGGAGATATGGTCTTGGAAACATAGACTGCTCCCTTGACCCAGACAGAGCAGGTACCTCAAATTCTAACCCCATTTTGGACATCTTAAAGCTAGAATTCAGTGACGACTATTTTTGTAAAAAATCTAGATATATGTCTGATATTTCTAACCCAACTTTAATTATGTAATTTGGATCTCTAAAACTTGACTTATAACTAAAACAGTCAACAAAAGTCTAATAAAATTTGTGTAGAGTTTCCCCCATGAACTCTACATGCTCAAAACAATCATTCCATAACAACAACAATTTCAATTAAACTCAAGTCAACATATACCAAACATATACATCTTCAATTACATCTCTTATCATCAATTACACATAAAATAAACATGGTTTCCAAACCTCAAATTGCTCCCTTTTTCCTTCAAGATTGCTTTGCTTCTAATTGCTCTCTTCCTTTGCTTCTTTCCCTTTTCCTTACTCTTAATGATTTCTCTCATGAAATCCGTCCATAAACTCATATCAAACTATAATCTTACCTCCATAAAACCATAAGAAAGAAAAGAAGAGAATACAAATCACTTTACCCACCTTATTTGCTCCCAAATCTCACTTGATCTACTTAACCCTTTTTGCATCCTTAAAATATTATGAAATAAGGAGAGGAAATGAAGAAAAGTTGGTTGAATTTCTAGCCAAAAGTGGCCAGCTCCTTCCCCTATCTCCATTAATATAAATCATGCATTTGTGGCCCAAAATAAAACATAAGTCTTACTCCTATTGGTTGCTTTCCAAATTAACATTTAAGTCCTTGATGTTTCCTTTAGTTCGACATTGGCATATTATAAATTTGCATTTCATTCATTGACCCACTATACTCTTAATTTCAATCACATATATCATACTTCAATAATTTTCAATTGGCTGCACTTGCCAAAACTTTCAAATTAATAACGGTTATACCCTTTTTGACACTTCTGTCGCTTAAACGTGCACATTCATTTTTCATTATACCCTAACCATGCCTTACTATTGTTAGGGTGTATTTTGTACCTCTTTGAGTTTTGGGCAAAAAATTTTTTATAAGTAGTAAAGGGGGTATCCCATTGAGATTCGTGCATATATATTTAGAGGACTAGTAAAGTGGTACAAATTGGAGTTTTAAGCAAGAAAATTTAAATAGAAAGTAAAGGAGTATGCTTTGGAGTTTTAAACAAAAAATTTAGATAGAAAGCAAAGGAGTACTCCATGGAGTTTTGTGAAAAAAAAATTATACAAAAAATAAAGGGGTTCATATTGGAGTTTTGGGCTTGAAAATTTAGACAGAAACCAACGGTGTACCCCTTGGAGTTTCGGGTGAGAAAATTTAAACATAATGCAAATTATTAAGTGCCTAATATTGCATATTTTAGCCTATTTTTCCTTACTTTTATGCACTTAATTTTAGCTTATATTAGTAATTTTTACTTGTTTTGTGATTTTGGTTATTATAAAGTCAAAGTGGTAAAAAGGAAGTAAATTGGAGTTAAATGGAGTGATTTGGAGCAGCCATAAAAGTTCAAAGAAGATTGGAAGCAAAGAGCTGATTTTGGACTTAGCCTTGCCCAAGGCTAAGGGGCAAGGGTAAGTAGCTGCCTTGCCCAAGGCTAACGGCCAAGATGCGACAGCAGAGTCCAGATTTATGTTTTTAATTTAAAAGTTGACCTAGCCGCCAACTGGATTTCATCAGACTTTTAGGGATAATTAGGCTTTATTTTAGGAGATAAAAGACAGTGTTTTAGTAAGAAAATATTACATTAAATATTTGTAATTTATTTTCAAATTTTGGATAGGAATTAACTATATTCCTAACTTATCTAGGTTTTATTCTTATATAGCTAGGGAAAAATGTGAATAGGATCATCCCTTATATTTTTCTTCATCTGCATTCTTCCCAAGGCTGTAACAGGGAGTTTTATTTCTTAATTGAATTTTATTTTGTTTATGACTTTGATTATGTGTGGCTAAACTTATTTATTCTGGTTAAAGGTTAATTCAAGGCCAAGGTTCTTCATATACTGTGATATTGTTTCACTCTATTTTTCACTTTAATTATTATGCAATGTTCAAGTTATTTACTGCGATTTAGGAAAACTCCATCTCAATTGTTATGTATTCTATGTGCTATAAGAGCTCGTTGTGCATTTAATTAAATAGCATATTGCTATTTGAAATTATCAAATCCGTAATTATTTGATAAAATCAATATTAAGTGGCAATTAGTATAGCAACACTGAGAAGGGTTGTTGTATTAATAAATACATGATTTGGTTTAAATCGGTCTCGATAAGAAATTGATTAACTTAGGTTGGGTCTTTCTAAATCATAAAGTTGTCAATAAGTTAAATTTTATCGATAAGAGAGGACTTTTTATTGGTTAGGGGTTAATTATAGTCTTACTTGATTAGCCTAGTAGTAAGGAAAGATTGGTCGGGAGCGCTAAGCCGACAGCTATAACCAATCCATTGCATGATTTTAAAGTTATTTGTTCATCTATGATTAGTAAGTTGAATCTTGAGCCGTCAATACCTTTAACTGGAATTTCTTGTCAATTGATTTTGTTTTAATTAGTTTTATGCAATATTAGTTTATTGTTTTAATTCAGTATTTTTAAATCTTTAGTTATTAAAATCCCCCATTTATTTTTCTTTGTTTAACTGCAAGTTAAATTGATAATAGTCTCCATGGATTTGATCATTTCTTACCCTATTTGCAATTTAATTGGTTAAAAAAAGTTACGATTTATTTTTGGTGGCTTCAACACCCATCACAAATGAGTACCCATCGGAGTTTTGGATGAAAAAATTTGGAATAAAAAGCAAAGGAATACCCTTGGAGGTTTTGGTAAAAAAAAATTAGACAAAAAGCAAAGGAGTACCCTTTTGAGTTTTGGGCGAAAATATTTTAACAAATACTAAAAGGGCCACTTTTTTGGGTTCTATGCGAAAAATTTAGATAAAAAAGGAAGGGGTAACCTTAAGCGGGGTACCCCTTTGAGTTTTAGACGAAAATATTTATATGAATAGCAAAGGAGTATCGATTGAAATTTTGGGCAAAAAATTTATACAAAAAGCAAAGGGGCACCCTTTAGAGTTTTTAGCAAAAATATTTTGATGAATAGCAAAGTGGCTACCCCTCTGAGTTTTAGGCGGTATTTATAGGAATAGTAAAGGGATACCTATAGGATTTTTAGGCAAAAAAAATTAGAAAAATGCAAAGTTGTATGCTTGGAGTTTTTGGCGAGTGAATTTAAACAGAAAGCAAAGGGCAATTGCTTTGACTTTTGGGTGGAAAAATTTAAACAAAAGTAAAGGGGTACCCTTTGGAGTTTGGGTAAGAAAATTTTGACAAAAAGTAAAGTGTATCCTTTGAAGTGTTGGACGAGAAAATTTTGAAAAAAAGCAAAGACCTACCTTTTGGAGTTTTGGGGAAAAAAATTTAGACGAAAAGGAAAAGGCTACTCCTAAGAGTTTTGTGTGAGAAAATTTAGGCAAAAAACAAAGAGGTACCCCTTGGAGTTTTGGACAAGAAAATTTTGGTAGAAAGAAAAAGGTAACAGTTGGAGTTTTGGATGGAAAAATTTAGAAAAAAAATCAAAGGAGAACTTTGAAGTTTTGAGCGAGAAAATTTGGAAAAGAAGTAAGGGGATAACCTTAAAGTTTTAGACTTGTAAATTTTGACATAAAGCAAAAAGATACTTTTTGGAGTTTTTTACGAAAAAAATTTACACAGAATGCGAAGGAATATCCCTTGAGTTTTGGACAGAAAAATTCATTCATAAAATTAGATATAACTATCTTAAATCCTCCCAAATAGATTACATTTGCAAATGAATTATACAAGACTTATTACATAGAAAAATTTGGGACAAAAACATCCACCCTCATTTTTTTGCCTTCCATTTCTCTCTTTTTTCCTCTGTCTCTCTTAAAAATTAGAATATCTTTTTAACATCAAGGAAAAATATTAATAAAAGGAATTTTTAAAACCTTTTGATTATATTTTGTCTTTATTTTAGTGGTGGACTTTTAATTTATAAAATTTCATTGAAATATTCATTTAATTTAAAGAAGTTTATGATTGTGATTTGATAAATTTTTATAATAGTATAATGTTAATTACATTTTAGAAAATAATAGCAATTGAATTTTAATTTTAAATGTGTTTTAAATAGAAAAATATAGAATTTAAATTCCAATTTATTATGCAATAAACAACTCATTGAGCTATTTTTCTTATTTATACTTTTGGGCAAAAATATTTAAAGGAATAGTAAAAGGGTATACCTTGGAATTTTGGGCAAAAAAATTTAGAAAAAAACAAGGGAGTACACTTTGAAGTTTTGGGCTAAAAAATTTAGACAGAAAGCAAAAGGGTACCTCTTTAGTTTTGGATGAGAAAATTTAGACAGAAAGTAAAGTGGTACTCCTTAGAGTTTTTGGCGAGAAAATTTAGATAGAAAACAAAGGGCTAATCCTTGGAGTTTTAGCCAAAACAATTTTACAAAATGCAAAGAGTAAACCTTAGAGTTCTGAGCAAAATTATTTAAACAAAAGGAAAATGAGTACCCTTTTGAGTTTTGGCAAAAATATTTTGATGAATCTCAATAGTGTACCTCTTTGAGTTTTGGACAAAAATATTTTAAAGAATATTAACGGGTACACTATGGAGTTTTGGAAGAAAAAATTAAATAAAAAAAGGAGTACCCATTGGAGTTTTCGGCGGAAAAGTTTAGACAAAAGCAAACCACTTGGACTTTTGGACGAGAAAATTTATACTAAGAGCAAAGGGCGTGTTTTGGGATAGAAAATTTCGACAGAAAGTAAGGGGCTAACACTTAGTATTTTGAGCAAAAAAATTTAAATAGAAAGGGGGGTTGAGTTTTTGGCAAAAGCATTTTGATGAATAGTAATGAGCTACCCCTCTGAGTTTTGGTTAAAAATATTTTTCAAAATAGCAAATGGGTACCACTTGGAGTTTTAAGCAAAAAAAATCAAAGGGGTCTCTTGTTGATTTGGGTGAGAAAATCTAGAAAAGAAGTAATGGGGTACCTTTGGAGTTTTTGGTATGAAAATTTTGATAGAAAGGAAAGGAATACGTTTTAAGTTTTCGATAAAAAAAATTAGACAGAATACAAAAGAATATCCTTTGAATTTTGGGCTAAAAGTTCATTTATAAAATTAAATATAACTATCTCAAATCCATCCAAAATGTATTAAATTTGCAAATGAATTATACAAGACTTACACAGAAACATTTGGGATAAAAATATCCACCTTCATTTTTTTTTCTATTTTTTATATTTTTTTTTCCATCTCATCTCTTTTAAAAATTAGAATATCTTTTAATAACAAGGAAAATATTAATAAAAGGAAAATTTTAAAACTTTTGAGTATATTTTGTCCTTATTTTACAAAGCAATACCCCTTTGAGGTTTGGGCAAAGATATTTTAACGAATAGTAAAGGGGCCACTTTTTGGAGTTTTGTGTGAAAAATTTAGATAATAAAGGGAGGGGTAACCCTTAAGCGGGGTAACCCTCTGAGTTTTGGGCAAAAATATTTTTAGGAATAGGAAAGAGGTATCGCTTAGAGTTTTGGGCAAAAACATTTTGATGAATAGCAAAAGGACTACCCCTCTGAGTTTTGGGCGATATTTAGAGGAATAGTAAAGCGGTACCTCTTGAGTTTTTGGAAAAAAAATTAGAAAAAAGGAAGATTGTATGCTTGGTTTTTTTGGCAAGCAAATTTAGACAAAAAGCAAAGGAGTATCATTTAGAGTTTAGAATGAGAAAATTTAAATAAAAAGCAAAAAGGTATCCTTTGTAGTTTTAGGCAAAAAAATTTAGAAAAAAGTAAAGTGGTACACTTAAAGTTCTCGACGAGAAAATTTAGACAAAAAGCAAATGAGTACCCCTTAGAGATTTTAACGAGAAAATTTAAATAGATAGCAAAGGGGTACCCCTTGGAGTTTCAGGGCAAAAAATTTAAACAAAAACCAAAGGGTACACCTTGGAGTTGTGGGTGAAAATTTTAAACAAAAACAAAGGTGTACCTATTTAAGTTTTTGGCGAGAAAGTTCAAACAAAAAGTAAAGGGTTACCCCTTTGAGTGTTAGATAAAAACATTTCGATTAATTGCAAATGGGTACCCCTCTGAGTTTTGGACAAAAATATTTAGAGTAATAACAAATAAGTAACCTTTGGAGTTTTATGCAAAAAATTAGAAAAAAATGAAAGGCGTACCCTTTGGAGTTTTGGGCGAGAAAATTTGGATTAGAAGTAAAGGCGTACCCTTTACAGTTTTGAGCAAAAAAATTTTGATGGTTAGCAAAGAGTACTCCTTGGAGTTCGTCGAGAAAATTTAGATAGAAAGCAAAGGGGTACCTCTTTGAGTTTTAATTGTTAAAATTTAGATAAAAAGTAAAGGTATACCCCTTGGAGTTTTGGGCAAAAACATTTATAGGAATGGATAACGGGTACCTTTTGGAATTTGAGGCAAGAAACTTTAAACAAAAAGTAAAATGGTACCCATTAGAGCTTTAGGAGAAAAAATGTAGATAAAAAGAAAAGAGGCGACCCCCCTTAGAGTATTGGGCGAGAACATTTGGACAAAAAGCAAAAGGGTACGACTTGGAGTTTTGTGTGAAAAAATTTGGATGAAAAGCAAAAGGACAGCTCTTGGCGTATAGTGCAAGAAAATGCAGAGAGAAAGCAAAAGGGTGGCCCTTTGAGTTTTGGGTGAGATAATTTTGACAAAGAGTAAAGGGGTATCCCTTGGAGTTTTGGGCGACAAAATTTTGACAAAAAATAAATAGGTAGCCATGGAGTTTTAGATGAAAAACTTAATCAAAAATCGAGGGGGTACTCCTTGAGTTTTGGGCAAAAATATTTTAATGAATAGTAATAGAGTACCCATCTGAGTTTTGGTTAAAATTTTTTTGAGGAATAGACAAGTGGTACCTTTTAGATTTTTAGGAAAAAAAAAATTCCAAAGAGAGCAAAAGGGTACCCTTAGAGTTTTGGGTAAGAAAATTTAGACAAAAAGCAAAGGGGTACTCTATGAGTTTTAGAAATGAAAATATTGGCCGAAATCAAAAGGGTACACCTTGGAGTTTTTGGCGAACAAATTGAGACAAAAAGCGAAGCGTTACCCCTTGAATTTTGGATAAAAAGATTTTGATGAATAGAAACGGGGTATCCCTCTGTATTTTTGGCAAAAATATTAATAGAAATAGCAAAGGAATATCCCTTGGAGTTTTGGACAAAAAAAATTTAAATAAAAAGCAAATGGGTATCCTTAGCTTTTTAGGCGAGAAAATTTAGACAGAATGCAAAGGGGTACCACTTAAGTTTTGAGTGAGAAAATTTCAATAGAAAGCAAAAGGATACTCCATGCAGTTTGGGCCAAAATAATTTGGGCAAAAAGCCAAGGGGTACCCTGTAGAGTTTTAGCTGAGAAAATTTGGACAGAAAGTAAATGAGTACCCTATGAAGTTTTTGACGAGAAAATTTAGACAAAAAAGAAAAGGGTACACTTTAGAGTTTTGGGAAAAAAAATTAAATAAAAATAATGTTGGGGTGATTTGTGTAGTGATAGTAGGAGATTTTTGTTATCAAAATTCCTAATTTGTAAATATAGAATTCTTGAGTTGTATAAGATAGAATTTCTCTGAAACTAGATAAGTTAGTTATTAGTTTCTTATCTAGTTTGTTACCTCCTCTGTATATATATCTACACCGAAAAAAAGAGTAAATATACGAGAGAAAATTATCTCCATATCTACTCTGTTTAACATGGTATCAAAGCAAACAACCTAACTCTAAAATTATTCTCTTGTTAATCCTAGAATTCTAGGATCTGTTCTTACTATTCTAAAACACTACAATATTATTTCGCTGCAACCCTAAGTTTTTTTTTAAATATGGCGGGTGAAACATCCGATAATTTCAGAATTGCTCCTGAAAAACTAACTGGTTGTGCTAACTATGAATCATGGGCACGTATTGCACGCATGTCCATTGCAAGTAAGAAAAAACTTGGCTATATTACGGGGACAAAGAAGGCTCATGTGGAAATTGATGCTGAAGCCTATGAAACTTGGGAGGAGGAAAACTGTATGGTCCAGACATGGTTCCTTAACTCAATAGAGAAGCATGTAAGAGTTCTCTTTGATAGTCTTCCTACTGCAGTAGCCATCTGGAATGCTGTAGAGAAAACTTACACCCTAGGTAATAATTCTTCAAAAATATATGAGTTAACACAAAAATCTGTTAACATCAAACAAGAAGGCCGCAATCTTGAAGCTTACTATGAAGAATTACAAACAATCTGGCAAGAACTTGATGCTATCAATCCTCCACTAATCAAGAATGAGGTTGATCTCTGCACTCACTTCGCAACAGTCACTTACATTTTTTTGGCAGGATTAGATTCTCATCTCGATGCCGCTCGTGCTCATGTCCTTCGATTCGATCCTCTTCCTGACGTCTTAGAAACTTATGCTATGATTTGTGAAGAGGATACTCGATTAAAAACTATGACAGATGAGGAAAAACCTAGTGGTAGTGCCTTGGCTGCTCGTAAAGGGAAAGAAGGCAGGTTTCCTGAGCCATCTAAAACCTCCTCTAACTCTGGTAGTTCAAATAACACTGAACTTAAATGCACTCATTGCGGTAAGAATCATATAGTTGACAAGTGTTGGAAGCTTCATGGTCAACCTGAATGGGCTGATGAACTTATTGCTAAAAGAAAAAACAGTAGAGCATCACTTACTACCACTACCATTGCTGAAAATAAAGATTAGGCCCACATAGGTAACTCTAGTTATGCTTTATGTACCTCTGCTTCTATTTGTAATAATGCATGGATATTTGACACTGGAGCAACGGATCATATGACTAAAAACTCTAAGAAATTCACCACCCTTACAAAAAACCTCACAAATGACTTTGTTAGGATTACTAATGGCCAGAAAATGGTTGTTACTAGTATTGGTACCATTCAACTCACACCGAACATAACATTGCCCAATGTCCTTCTAGTTCCAGATTTAGAGAATGATTTATTATCTATGTCTAAACTTAGGGTCAATTTCACTCATGGTCACTCAACTTATCACTTATCGCACAAAAGTAACCAACTTTTTTTTTTCTATTTTAAATGTCACTGAACTTCTAACATTTTTTAAAAAAAGTCATGTTAACCGAAATCCGACGAGAACCTTTGTCGGATTGATGAAATGACATATGACACGTGGCAACGAATAGTAAATATATGACTTTTTTGCAAAAATGTTAGAAATTTAGTAACATTTAAGTTGGAAAAAAAGAAAATTAGTTACTTTTGCGCGATAAATGATAAGTTTAGTGACCGTGAGTGAAATTGATTTAGATGTAGCATTTGTTGGAAATATTGTTAAACGACATGTAGTTTCTGACATGGCATGCCATGTCATCAATCCAGCGATAGTCCTCACCAGATTCCAGTCAACATGACTTTTTTGAAAAAATATTAAAAGTTCTGTGACATTTAAGTAAGAAAAAAAGTCGGTTACTTTTGCGCTATAAGTGATAAATTGAGTGATCGTCAGTGAAATCAACCCCTAAACTTATGAGTGCATATTCTTGTCATTTTTTTCCAAACCATTGTTTTTTCTATGACCTCGACACTCAGGAGGAGATTGGACGTGGTTTTAAGAGAGAGGACTTATGGTACTTTCATCAGGACTCAAAGTCAGATAGTGCAGCATATCAAACCAGTAAGCATGTACTGGAGAAAGAAAAATTGATTTGGTTATGGCATCAATGCTTAGGACATCCATCATTTGGCTATTTAAAACACATATTCCCTAGTTTATTCGAGTCTTGTAGTACTGAATTTAAGTATTCTGCTTATGAACCTTATGTTTTGGCTAAAAGTGATCGTACTATGTTTCCAAAAAGTGATACTAAATCATTAATGCCATTTACTTTGGTTCATTCGGATGTATGGGGTCTTTCTCAACATTCTACCTCTAATGGTATGTGATGGTTTATTACCTTTATTGATGATTGCACCTGCATTACATGGGTTTATTTACTTAAATATAAGAGTGATGTCAGTAATGTCATCAAACAATTTTGCACTATGGTCAATACTCAATTTTCCACTACTATCAAAGTGCTGCGTTCAGATAATGGAGGTGAATATCTCACCAAGGATCTTACTACTTTCTTTCAAACACAAGGCATCATTCATCAAACTTCTTGCCCTAATACCCCATAATAAAATGGTATTGCACAAAGACGTAATCGTTAACTTCTAGAGGTTACTCGTGCTTTCTTATTTGATAAGAATGTCCCAAAAAACCTATGGGGTGATGCTTTATTGTTTGCTATGTATGTTATCAATAGAGTACCTTCTAGCGTTCTTGCTTTCCAAACTCCACTTCAGGTCCTTACAGTAAAAATAAAAGATATGCCTCCTGTTTCTAATCTCACTCCTAAAGTGTTTGGGTGTGTTGCATATGTACACATTCACAATCATCAACGTAGCAAACTATCTCCTAGGGCTATCAAATGTGTTTTTGTGGGATATACATCTCACCAAAAGGGATATCGCTACTACCTTCCTCCTACTAAAAAGGTGTATGTAACTATGGATGTTACATTCCATGAGAATATGGTTTATTTCTCTGCTGATGTCTCTTCTCTTCAGGGGGAGATTGATTGTATTAATAGAAATGGTACTCTTGATGGTGTTCTTGAAGAGAATCTTGAAGAGAATGGTGTTCTTGAAGAGAATAGATATAATGCTCCTCTTAGGATTACATCCCTTCCTGATGAAACTACAAGCGAAAGCTCCTCTCTCTCACCATAAAACTATGTTCAACCTACTCTTGAAGCTTCAAATGAGGTACTTTCTGACCCTAATTTGAATTTAAATGAAACAGATGAGATTTTGAATATCAGTCATGAACCTGAACCTGAATCTGAAACTAAACCAAACCAATCAAATTACCAATTACCAACCTGGCCAAATCATGATGAACCTGAAATAAACCAACCAAATTACCAATTACCAGCCCAAAAAAATCGTGGTAAACCAAAAACCCAATATAAAGTGGATCTAAATAATAAAGCTAAGTACCCCATCAATAATTATGTGTCCACCCATAGAGTTTCAAAATCATATGAATCTTTCTTGTGTCAAATATCTACTGTATCTATTCCAAGACAGTTGCAGGATGCATTAGCAAATACTAAATGGACTGAAGCTATGGTTGAAGAAATGAAGGCGTTAAAAAAGAATTGCACTTGGGACGTGGTTCCATTGCCTCTAGGAAAGAAGACTGTTGGGTGCCGATGGATTTTCATAATAAAGCACAAGGCAGATGGCTCCGTAGAAAGATACAAGGCAAGGTTGGTTGCAAAAGGATACACTTAAAAATATGGGGTAGATTATAATGAAATATTTGCTCCTGTGGCAAAAATTAACACTGTCCGTGTGTTACTTTCTATGGTTGCTAATCAAAATTGGCCATTATTGCAATATGATGTGAAGAATGCTTTTCTGCATGGGGAACTTCAAGAAGAGGTGTATATGGATCTTTCACCGGGTATCTCAGAACTATAAGAAAAAGGATACATGGATATTCCATCGAATATTTCAGGAAAGTCAACAATGGTATGCAAGTTAAAGAGAGCATTGTATGGTTTGAAGCAATCTCCTCGAGCCTGGTTTGGGAGATTTACACTAATAATGAAGAACTTTGGGTACAAATAAAGCAATTTAGATCACACATTATTTTTGAAGCATAATTAAGACAAGGTAGCTGCTTTAATTATTTATGTAAATGGTATGATATTGACCTTCAGTGATGAGATTGAGACTGAAAGATTGAAGAAATATTTGCCAAATAAATTTGAGATGAAAGAGCTTGGCGAACTAAAATATTTTCTTGGTATAGAAGTGGTCCGATCAAACCAGGGCATTTTTCTTTCTCAAAGAAAATATGTGTTAGATTTGTTAACAGAAATAGGAATGCTAGATTGCAAACCAGCTGAAACTCCAATTGAACAGAATTATAAGCTACATGAAGATCCGAGTGATGTTCCTACTAATAAGGAGAGATATCAGCGACTTGTTGGCAGACTCATTTATTTGTCGCATACGAGACCGGATATAGCTTATCCTGTTAGTGTTGTCAGTATGTTTATGCATGCTCCAAGTGAAAGACATATGAATGCTGTAGATCATATTTTAAGATACTTGAAGAGCTGTCCAGGAAAAGGGATTATGTTTGCTAAGAATGACCACTTAGATATTAAGGGGTATACCAATTCAAATTGGGCAGGAGATAATACTGACAGGCGTTCTACAGCAGGATATTTCACCTTTGTTGGTGATAATCTTGTAACTTGGAGGAGTAAAAAGTTGAAGGTTATATCAAGATCAAGTGCTGAAGCCGAGTACAGAGAAATGGCTCAAGGTATATGTGAGTTGTTATGGGTGAAAGCAGTAATGGGAGACTTGGGTTTTAAGTCTAAAGTTATGCCTTTGTATTGCGACAATAAAGCTGCAATTGCAATAGCTCATAACCCGGTACAACATGATCGCACCAAGTACATAGAAGTAAATAGGCACTTCATCAAAGAAAAGTTAGAAGCTCACATTATTGAAGTTCCATTTGTGAAATCAGAAGATCAGTTAGCTGATATCCTAACCAAGGCAGTTTCAAGTATTGTATTCTCCAAATCACTTGACAAGTTCGGCATGCAAGATATCTACGTAGCAACTTGAGGGGGAGTGTTGGCGTGATTTGTGCAGTGATATTATTAGAATTCCTAATTTATAAATATAAAATTCCTGAGTTATATAAGATAGAATTTCTCTGAAACTAGATAAGTTAGTTATTAGTTTCTTATCTAGTTTATTACCTCCTCTGTATATATATCTACACCGAAAAAAAGAGTAAATATAGGAGAGAAAATTATCTCCATATCTGCTCTGTTTAATAAATCAAAAGTGTACCCTTTAAGTTTTGGACGAGAAACTTCAAACAAACTTCAAACATATAGCAAAGGGGTACGCTTTTGAGTTTTAGGCAAAAATATTTTGATTAATTGCAAATGGAGTACCCCTTTATGTTTTGGTAAAAATATTTAAAGGAATAGCAAATAGGTATCCTTTGTAGTTTTGGTCGAAAAAAATAAAAAAAAAAATGAAAGGGGCACTCCTTGAAATTTTTTGGTCGAGAAAATTTGGATTAGGAGCA
This sequence comes from Excoecaria cochinchinensis, assembly GCA_947683425.1. Lineage (NCBI taxonomy): Eukaryota > Viridiplantae > Streptophyta > Magnoliopsida > Malpighiales > Euphorbiaceae > Excoecaria > Excoecaria cochinchinensis. The sequence goes on from CANTUQ010000073.1 coordinate 2,200,232, forward strand.
AAGGGATACCCTTTGCAGTTTTTTAGCAAAAGAGTTTTGATGAATAACCAAAGGTGCCCCTTGAAGTTTTGGTTGAGAAAATTTAGATAGAAAGCAAAAGGTTACCTCTTAGAGTTATAGTCATGAAAATTTAGACAGAAAGTAAATGAATGTCCTTTGGAGTTTTGGCAAAAAAATTTAGATGAATGGCTAACGGGTACCCTTTGGAGTTTAGGGCGAGAACATTTAGGCAAAAGCAAAAGGGTACCCATTAGAGTTTTAGGCGAAAAATTTAGAAAAAAAAAAGAGGTAACCATTGGAGTTTTGGGTGAGAAAATTTGTACGAAAACCAAAATGGTACGCTTTAGAGTTTTGGGAGAGAAAATTTGGACAAAAAGCAAAAGGATACCCCTTGGCATTTTGAGCGATAAAATTTTGACAAAAAACAAATAGGTAACTATAGAGTTTTGGACGAAAAACTTTAGCAAAAAAAGAGGTACCCCTTGAATTTTGGGCAAAAATATTTTAATGAATAGTAATAGAGTACCTCTCTGATTTCTGGGCAAAAATTTTTTGAGGAATAGCAAATGGTACCCCCTTAGATTTTTGGGCAAAAAAATTTGAAAAGTGTGCGAAAGGATGCTTTTAGAGTTTTGGATAAGAAAATTTAGAAAAGAAGTAAAGGGGTACTTTAGGAGTTTTGGGAATGAAAATATAGGCAGAAATCAAAGGAGTACACTTTGTAGTTTTTGGCGAAAAAATTTAGACAGAAAGTGAAGCAGTACCCCTTGAGTTTTGGGTAAAATCATTTTGATGAATAGCAATGAGGTACCCCTTAGTGTTTTTGGCGAAAATATCAAGAGGAATAACAAAGGAGTATCCCTTAGAATTTTGGACACAAAAAATTAGAATAAAAAGCAAATGGGTACCCTTAGTGTTTTAGGTGAAAAAATTTAGACAGAAAGTAAAGGGATACCACTTGAAGTTTTGAGTGTGAAAATTTTGACAGAAAGCAAAAGGGTACCCCATGCAGTTTGAGCTGAGTAAATTTAGGTAAAAAGTAATGGGGGTACACCTTAGAGTTTTGGGCAAGAAAATTTACACAAAAAGCAAAGGAGTACTCTTTGAAGTTTTATGTGAAAAATTTTAGACAAAATTCAACGGGAGTACCTTTGGAGTTTTTGGTAAAAATATTTAGATAAAAAGAAAAGGGTACCCCTTTGAATTTTGAGCGTAAACATATTAAAGACTAGCAAAAGGGGCATCCCTCTAAGTTTTTGGCAATAACATTTAAAAAAATAGCAAAGCGGGTATACTTTGGAGTTTTTGATGAAAAATTTAAATAAAAACAGAATTTTTGATTAAAAATTTAAATAAAAAAGGAAAAGGGTACCCCTTGGACTGTTAGGCAGGAAAATTTAGATAAAAAGGAGCATTACTTGGAGTTTTGGACAAAAACATTTGACAAAAAGCAAAGGGCTACCCTTTTAGGCGAAAAAATTTAGGCAAAAAGCAAAGGGAGCAACTTGGAGTTTTAGAGGAGAAAATTTTGATGAATAGCAACGGGGTAACCCTCTGAGTTTTTAGCAAAATATTAAAAGGAATAGTAAAGGGATATCCTTTAGAGTTTTGGGCGAAAAAATTTAGAATAAAAAGCAAAGGGGTACCTTTGGTGTTTTTGGCGAGAAACTTTAGATAAAAAGGAAAGGGGTACCTGTTGAAGTTTTGGGCTAAAAATTTAAACAGAAAGCAAATGGTTACCCCTTAGAGTTTGGGGTCGAAAAATTTAGGCAAAAAGCAAAGGAGTACCCCTTAGAGTTTTAGGCGAGAAAATTTAGACCGAAAGCAAAGGGTTACCCCTTGAAATTTTCGACGATAAAATTTAGACAGAAAGCAAAAGGGTACCACTTGGAGTTTTGGGCGAAAAAATTTTGACAAAATGCAAAGGAGGTACCCTTGGGGATTTGGGTAAAAATATTTAAACAAAAAGATAATGGGTACCCTTTTGAGTTTTGGGCAAAAATATAAGAAGAATAGCAAATGGGGCATCCCTCTGAGTTTTTGACAATAATATTTAAAAGAATAGCAAATGGATACATTTTGAAGTTTTTGATGAAAAAATTAAATAAAAGGTTAAGGGGTACCTCTTGAACTTTTGGGCAAGAAAATTTAGATAAAAGCAAAGAGACTCCTCAGATTTTTGGGGGAGAAAATTAAGGCAAAATGCAAAAGGGACCCCTTGAAATTTTGGGCAAAAAATTTTTTACAGAAAGCAAATGGCTAACTTTTAGAGTTTTGGACAAAAATATTTAGACAAAAAGCAATGGGATACCCTTTAGAGTTTTTGGCAAGAAAATTTTGATAGAAAGAAAAAATGTAACACTTAGAGTTTTGACCGAAAAATTTAGACGAAAAGTGAGGGGGTACCTCTTGCGTTTTGGGCAAAAACATTTTGATGATTGGCAACAGGTTACCCCTTCGAGTTTTTGGTGAAAATATTTTGAGAATAGTAAAGTGGGTACCCCTTGGAGTTTTGCACGAAAAAATTTAGAAAAAAAAAATCAAAGAGTTACCATCGGAGTTTTGGGTCATAAAATTTTAAAAATAAGCAATGGGGGTACCATTGGAGATTTTGGTGTTAAAATTTTGACAGAAAGCAAATGGTACCCCTTGGAGTTTTTGGCAAAAAAATTTATATATAAAGCAAAGGGGTACCCCTCGATTTTTGGTCGAAAACATTTTGATGAATAGTAATTGTGTACTCCTCTGAGTTTTGGGCAAAAATATTTAGAGGAATAGAAAAAGTGTACCACTTAGAGTTTTGGACGAAAAAATTTTGAAAAAATTAAAAGGGTATTCCATGGAGTTTTAGGCGAAAAAAAATTAGACAAAAAGTAAAGTAGTAACCATTTGAGTTTTGGACGAGAAAATTTAGACGGAAAGTAAAGTGGTACCTTTTAGAATTTTTGACGAGAAAATTTAGATAAAAAGCAAATGGATATCACAAGGAGTTTTGAGCGAAAAAATTTGACAAAATGCAGAGGGATACCTTTGGAGTTTTGGAAAAAAATATTTAGATATAAAGAAAAGGGTATCCCCTTGAGTTTTGACAAAAATATTTTTATGAATAGCAAAGAGTCACTCCTTTGAATTTTGGGAAAAATATTTATAGAACAATATCAAATGGTACATTTTAGAGTTTTAGATGAAAAAATTAAATAAAAACGAAACGGAAACCCCTTCCCTTGAAATTTTTGACAAAAAAAATTTAGACAATACAAAAGAATATCATTTGAATTTTGGACAAAAAATTCATTCATAAAATTAAATATAACTATCTCAAATCCTCCCAAAATAGATTAAATTAGCAAATGAATTATACAAGACTTGCATAGAAAAATTTGGGACAAAATATCCACCCTCATTTTTTTCCTTCTATTTTTCTTTTTTTTTTTCCTCTCATCCCTTTTAAAAATTAGAATATCTTTTCAACATCAAGGAAAAATATTAATAAAAGAAATTTTTAAAAATTTTTGAGTATATTTTGTCTTCATATTAGTGGTGGACTTTTAATTTATAAAACTTTATTGAAATATTTTAATTTAAAGAAGTTTATGATTATGATTTGATCTATTTTTATAATAGTATAATGTTAATGGCATTTTAGAAAATAATAGCAATTGAATTTTAATTTTAAATGTGTTCCAAACAGAAAAATATAGAATTTAATTCGAATACATAATTTAAATTTTGGCATTCCAAACGTTTGAATTCATTTGAAATTGAATTCTAAATAGAGTTCATTTATTTAAAATTTAGTTCTATTTAAAATTCATTTACAAATGAAAAAAAAAAAAAAAAACGATCTTCTGGGCCTATGCGATGCTCCTTAATCGTCACTCAATTTTGGAGTTATATGAATAATATTAGATTCACATTTATTATGCAATAAACAGCTCATTGAACTATTTCCCTTTTTTATACAAAATATTATCTAAAAGAGAAAAAAAAAAATCAAAGAAAGAAAATTGAATTCCTATCTCCAGTGTGAAAACTGTGGCAGTGATTCACAGCTGAATCAAAGTTTTTTTACTTAAAATGAGATAATTAATCCTAAAAATAAGCAAATTAGTCTTTATAAGACAAAAAACATTGCCTTTGCTTAAATCATCATAATAAATATCCTAAATAATACAAAATTTTACTTTTATAGAACGTAATGGATAATTTTTCTTTTTTCTTCTGTTGAAAAAAAAAAAAAAAAAAAAAAACCTTAATGGAAAAAAATCTTCAGCCCTAATTTCGGCTAATCTGCACAGCGCTGTTATTGGATGGAAATAAATATTTTCTTTGGTCTAAGATAGAAATAGATATTATATATATATAATGTGCTCAAAATCGGACAAAGAATCACAAGAAATCAAACAGAAAAAGAAAGAAAACTTCTGTGGTTCTTGGAAACAACGTACATATTATTCATATTTAATAGTGGCAGTCGATATACATAAATATAAGTTTCAAAATCCACTTATTTCATCGTTTCTTTATGGATTTATCCGAAATCAATTATGCTAAAAGATTTCAGTTCTTGTTCTCTTCTTTATTTCTTGTTTCTTGCTTGTTCCCATTTACAAATGGAGAAGATCAAGTTGGGTTTGGTTACAAAGTTGACTCAGTTACTGGTAATCTCCAAAACAATTCATTGAAAGCTGATCTTAGCCCCATTCAGAAGTCCTCTGTGTTTGGAGATGATGTTCAAAATCTTAGCCTTTCTGTTAGGTAATTTAGTTCTTTTAATGTTTATTTGGATACGGGTTCATTGGAGAATGTTTTTAATGTCTTGTAATAATGCAGCTACGAAACCAAGAACCGTCTCAGAATTAGAATCACAGATTCACAAACTCAAAGGTGGGAGATTCCGCAAGAAATCATTCCCCGTCAAGGCCAGTCCAATTCCTCCGGTGATTCTCCGGCTATTTCCTCCGACCTTAACTTCACCCTTTACAACACCACCCCCTTCGGCTTCTCCGTGTCCCGAAAATCAAACGGCGACGTTCTTTTCAACGCGACCGCGGACGCCACTAATTCAAGCACATTCTTGGTGTTTAAAGATCAGTATATTCAGTTTTCATCATCACTTCCAGGGAACAGGAGTTCACTTTATGGGATTGGAGAGCACACAAGAAGTTCATTCAAGTTGAATCCAGGGCAGACCTTGACTTTATGGAATGCTGATATAGGAAGCTCGGCTCTTGACATTGATCTTTATGGGTCTCACCCATTTTACTTGGACCTGAGGTCGGGTTCTGCGGATGGTAAAGTGGCGGCCGGGAGCAGCCATGGTGTATTGCTGTTGAATAGTAATGGAATGGATGTTGTTTATGATGGTGATAGGATTACTTATAAGGTAATTGGTGGCATTATTGATTTGTACATTTTCGACGGACCTTCTCCTGATTTGGTTATTCAACAATACACTGAGCTTATTGGTCGCCCTGCACCTATGCCTTATTGGTCTTTTGGTAAGTTCTTTTTTTAATTTTTTTCTTGCCCCTATATTCAGCAAAATAGATAATTTTTGCCCTAAATTTATCGAAATGGAAAGTGATGTTCTAGTTTAAATCAAAGAGCAAATTGCATCATACGAAATGTTTTTTTTTTTCCTTAGTTCTGATTGAAAAATAAGAAAAAGAACATAAATTAACTAAAAGGTTTTGTGTGAATGAAGGATTTCATCAATGCCGATACGGTTACAAGAATGTTTCTGATCTGGAGGGAGTTGTTGCTGGGTATGCAAATGCTAGTATTCCTCTTGAAGTTATGTGGACTGATATCGATTATATGGATGCATTCAAAGACTTCACTCTTGATCCTGTTAACTTCCCTCAAGATCAACTGAAAGCCTTGGTTGACAAGCTTCACCAAAATGGCCAAAAATACGTTGTTATTGTTGATCCTGGTAGCTACATTACATTCATTATTTCATTGATCATTTCTAAAATATTTATTTATATAGTTTAATTTCTTCTTCACAGGAATCGGCATTAATAATACCTATGGAACCTACAGCAGAGGCCTGCAAGCTGATATTTTCATTAAACGTGATGGAGCTAATTATCAAGGAAAAGTCTGGCCAGGAGATGTTTATTTTCCTGATTTTCTTAACCCTAATATTGTTCCATATTGGGCTGACGAGATCAAAAGATTCAGAGAAATTCTTCCTGTTGATGGGCTATGGCTTGATATGAATGAGGCTTCCAATTTCATAACATCTCCACAATCACAAAACTCTAGTCTTGATAATCCTCCTTACAAGATTAATTATGGGAACAACCAGAGGTACCTTGGCGATAGGACAATTCCACCTACTGCCCTACACTTCGGCAATGTAACAGAGTATAATGTACATAACTTGTATGGTTTATTAGAAGCTAAAGCAACCAATGAAGCTTTAATCAATGTGACAGGGAAAAGGCCATTCGTACTTTCTAGATCAACTTTTGTAAGTTCAGGGAGGTATACTGCTCATTGGACTGGTGATAATGCTGCAAAATGGGAGGACATGGGTTATTCCATTTCTACTATTTTGAACTTTGGACTCTTTGGTATTCCAATGGTTGGTGCTGATATCTGTGGCTTTTCTGGAGGTTCTAATGAAGAACTTTGTGGCCGTTGGATTCAGCTCGGAGCGTTTTACCCTTTTTCAAGAGATCATTCTGACATAAAAAGTCCTCGTCAAGAGCTTTATCAGTGGGCTTCGGTAGCTGCCATTGGTAAGAAGGTGTTGGGGCTCCGATACAGACTGCTACCGTACTATTACACATTAATGTATGAGGCACACATAAACGGAACACCCATAGCGAGGCCACTTTTCTTCTCATTTCCTGAAGACACCAATACTTATGATATCAGAGCACAGTTTTTAGTTGGGAAAGGTGTAATGGTGTCACCAGTTCTGACTCAAGGAGCAAACTCTGTTGAAGCATACTTCCCCAAAGGAAACTGGTTTAGCCTCTTTAATTTATCGGATTCGGTGAGCCAAGATTCAGGGAAGAACATCACACTTGATGCACCATCTGATCACATAAATGTTCATGTAAGGGAAGGTAATATTCTCGCAATGCAAGGGGAAGCCATGACTGTGGAAGCTGCTCGACAAACGCCATTCGAACTTGTGGTTTTTGTGGGCAGCAATGGAAGTATTAGCGAAGGTGAATTGTTCTTGGACGATGGAGAGCAAGTGGAGATGGGGAACTCTGGTGGGAACTGGACTTTGGTTAAGTTTCATGGCGGGAAGAATGGGACGAACAGTGTGTTTGTTAATTCGGAGGTGGAAAATGGAGCATTTGCTTTGAGTCAGAAGAATTGGATGATTAATAAGGTGAGTTTCATTGGATTAGAAAGGAGTCTGATTAACAAAATGAAAGCACAGCAGATTAGAATCACAAGACGTTCCTCAAACTTGGGTTTTAAACCTGTTTTCAAGTCTAGCTTAGACATCAGTGGACAGTTCCTTAACATTGAAATTTCAGGGTTATCACTTCCTGTAGGGCAAGAGTTTAAATTAGATCACCCTATTCAGTGATATATAACATTTTGTCAAAGATTAATAAGCTGTTAATTCTGCTTATTTATTTTTGTTAATCCACTTCTGGCAACTTTGGCAGCCAGTTATATGGGGATTTATATCCTAACTGCTTTGCTTAGTTATAATTATGTATCATTTCTCAATAAATAAGAAAATAATTGAATTTTTCTTTCTGTTCTTGGGTTAATTTAGTTTATATATATACAAACAAAATTCAATGAAAATTAACATGGTATCGGATTTAAATTAAATCATTTAAGCAACAGCTTTACTTCAGAAAAGATGTATGAGCTTCTGTTTTTAATTAATATTTCTCATCATAGTCTCAATTTTATATCAATTAACTGATTACTCTGAATATATCTACTGATCTTTATTTTTTTTACGTGTGCAGTTCAATATTTCTTTTATAGAGTTGATGATATTTTGAGTTTATCATTTTCAGTTGATTACAAACTCCTATGTTGTGGTATTTGTGTTATGAGATATTTAATTAGTGACAGAGAGAAAGCTAACACCTAAATAGGACAAGCTCTAGGAAACACAACACCCATCCAATCTTGCTGAAGCAGAGGAAGAATGCCGTGAGGGGGATCAAAAAAAATTCTAAATGCCTGAAGGCAACGAGCAAGCAAGGTTGGCAAGTCAATTCTCGCGATAAACATGAGCAATACGGACTTCCCAATTCTTCTTGAGCAAATCATCAATAGAAAGAATCAAAGAAGCACAATTACCTGATAAATCTCCATTCTTAATAAGAGAAATAGCAGACATACTATCCATTTCCTGGTGAATCTTACGATGGCCTAAATTCCAAGCCATAAGCAGAAATTTTGCAGCCCCCCATGATTCAGCTTCGGCAACAAAACAAATACCCCAAATACCCAAGTTTTTAGCAAAGCCACCAATCCACATACCATTATTGTCCTTTAATTTAATTTATAAGCAAGAAGAGGCTGAATTTTCAAAATTCATCTGTATTCACTTCCACCCAACCAATATTAGGATAGATCCACCCCAACAATTTAGTAATTTGTGGCAGGTTTCAAGGCAACCTCATAATTCTTTATCATGGCCAAAGCATCATTGATCAAAATTCCTACATGAATTTTGAAAAATGCCAAGGTTCCTATTATTAGTAAATAAATATCTTTTATTTTCTACTTATCATGTTGTTATCTAGTTGTTGTAACCTCTTGTACTTATCATCTTTATGCTGTATATGTCAGCCTATATATAGGCTGTACCAAACACTTCAAATTATGAAAAACACAAGCAACTGCAAATCTAACATGTTCAATATTTTTCAATGGTATCAGAGCTTGGTTCCTAAATATGACTACCTCTTCTAATAGCCGGCCTCTCTATTATTCCCGTTACTTCCTCTTCACCTGCTATCTTCTCTACTCATTCCTTTGCTATCAAACTCAACTCAAAAAATTTTCTTGGCTGGAAACTCAATTTATTCCCATTATAAATTAACAAAACCTACACATCCAAATTCATCATCTAGAACCAATAAATTAATTTAAAACAACCCATTTCTCTTACCTCAATATGGAGACATAAACTTAAATCCTTACTTTTAATCCACCAAATGGATATTATGGGCTGCTATAATCTCATAGAGCTTGAATTTAGGAAAAAATGAAGATTTGAAGAAAATTGAGAGAAGAGAGGTGAAGGAAGAATTCGGCCAAACTAAGGGAAGAGGGAGGCTGAAGGGATAAGAATCACTCACCAAAAATCTGCCTCCCTAATGGCTTATATAGTGATTCAATTGGATTGGGTCTTGGTCCAACCAATGGTCCAACCTTTAAAAGCCCATTTTGCAATTTTAAGCCCATTATATAATTTTTCTGTGGTTGTCTCACTTTCCAAATTCAATTTATCCCCAATTTGATTTCATAATTCATAATATGTAAAAACTAGGTTGTACACAAAATTTCAACTCAATTGAAATCCGTTTCCGGTCCTATTTAATCAAATCTATCCATTTTGATAAATTTTGGAAATTATTTACTATTTTTAAAATTTCAATCAAATCTCCAGTCAACCTGAGTACTATTTAAACCGAAATCGTAACTTTTTCTTACTTTCTAAGTTTAATTTCTCATAAAAATGATTTTATAATTCTTAATATATTCATTAGACTCTAAAAATATTTTTTGGTCAATCGAAAACTATTTTTAGGTCCAATAATTATTTATCTGTCTGCTAGTCCAATTTTTTTCAGTGTCACCATAAAAATTATTTTTTATTATCATATGATTATACTCATCAATACGAGTACGTCCATATTTTTGGATTATATTATATGCATACTATACGTCTGACCATTATTTCCCTTTCTTTTGCAGTGGTCATGGCAAACCATACCAATGGGATTTTGCTCCCTTATAGTTCTTCTTGTGGCAAGACATGTTGTATATATGTTATCTCTTTCCTATATCTCTATGATTTAATGGGTTAATAAACATTTTATATACCAAATAAGCTAATATGTAGAGTATTGACACATGAACTAGTAACTACGTACCTATTATATTAAAAAAAAATTAATCTAACATTTTTAGACTTGATTTATATATAGGACCAAATCAGTGAGTGAACATCAAATTAATTACTTTACTTACATGACAAATTGATTTTTTTTTTTTTTAGAAAATAAAATTATAAGGCAAACAAGTGCACATTGTTAGTTCCCCAACAAGTTGCCTAAGAATCAAAACACGATACTTTACGACAACTGAATTGAATCAAACTTCTACATCGTGGGCCTCTTTAATTGACTATATTCACCAACTTTAAATTTCTTTCCTCAACCTATTTTATACATATTGATCATGCTCATAGTTTTTTGCTGGAATCAGCTTGTGATAAAACTAGTCACGTGCATGAATCTTATCTGAAATTGGTAGATCACGTTTTTGTTGTAAAAATAAGGACCGGATTAGAGTAAAAACGCAGCTAAAATAGAGAAAATAATGAACAAAAGATTTTAACGAGGTTCGGTCAATATTGCCTACGTCCTCGGAGACTAAGAATATTATTTCACTAAAACTGAAAAGCGAAATAATACAAGAGAGAAGAAATATGCTTAACTAATATACAAGCTAAGCAATCAAGGGATGATACAACCTAAAACTAAGGGGCTATATTTATAGTTACAAAAAACTATTCTCATTCCTAATTTCCCGATGTGGGATATGGGAATTCTATTTTTTTTTTTCTTTCTAGCCGTTATAGGCTCCTTTCCCCTTTTTTTTTTCTTTTTCTTTTTCCTTTTTCTTTTTGACCGACCGTTACCAACAATCTCTCACTTGAAGATTTGATTGAGTATTAATCACATCTTCACACCATTCTTTCTCTCTTCCTAATCCCGTTGCTTGTGTATCTGTCAGGCCGCTGGAAGATCGACACCAAACAAACTTGTCAGTATTAATTGCTTTCGTCATAAAATCTGCTATATTGTCTGTAGTATGGATTTTCTGCATATCCACAGTTCCTTCTTCCACTTTCTCACAAATAAAATGATACTGAACCCGAATGTGTTTTGTCCTGGAATGAAATGCTAGATTCCTTGCAAGGTGCAAAGCACTCTGACTGTCACAAAATAGAGAAACATTCTCCCTTTTATGCCCGAGTTCCTCCAATAATAATTTCAACCATATAGCTTCTTTACTGGCTTGTGCAGCTGCCATATATTCTGCTTCTGTTGTTGACGTAGCCACAACTGATTGCAGTTTTGAAACCCAGCTTACGGCTCCACCAGCAAGTGTAAACACATATCCTGTAGTGGATTTGCTTTTATCCAAATCTCCAGCATAATCTGAGTCAACATATCCTCTGACAACAAAGTCCGATCCTCCATAACACAATGCAATATCCATGGTCCCTTTAAGGTATCTAAGGACCCTTTTTACTGCATTCCAATGCTCTCCACCAGGGTTCGCCATGTATCGACTAACTGCTCCCACTGCATGTGCAATGTCTGGTCTTGTACAAATCATAGCGAATATTAAACTTCCCACTGCTGATGCATACGGTACTCGAGACATCTCCATCTTCTTCTCTTCATTGCTAGGACACATACTAGAAGATAACTTGAAATTAACAGGAAGTGGGGTAGAAATTGGCTTACAATCTTGCATGTTGAAAAGTCGCAAGATTTTCTTCAAATAATTATTTTGAGAAAGCCAAATCTTCCTATTATTTCTGTCTCGGTGAATTTGCATCCCTAGAATCTTGTTTGCTGGTCCCAAGTCCTTCATATCAAATTCCCTAGCCAACTGAGCCTTTAACTCCTTGATGCGATCTTTGTTGGGGCCTGCTACCAACATGTCATCCACATACAACAGCAAAATAATGAAATCATTTTCACCAAACCTCTTGAAATATGCACAAGGGTCTGCATTTAGCCTGCTGTATCCAAGGCTCATAATGAAGGAATCAAATCTCTTATACCAACACCTTGGCGCCTGTTTTAGACCGTACAGAGATTTGTTCAACTTGCAAACCATGTTCTTCTTTTCATTTTCTTCAAAACCTTCTGGCTGGAGCATATAAATCTCTTCTTCAAGATCTCTATGGAGAAAAGCAGTTTTGACATCTAACTGCTCCAGATGTAAGTCAAATGTAGCACATATTGACAGAATTACTCTGATTGTTGTAAGTCTGACCACCGGGGAAAAAATCTCATTGAAATCAATACCTTCTTTCTGAGCATATCCTTTGACCACCAATCTAGCACGATACCGCTCCACTTGATCATCACTATTACGCTTGATCTTGTAAACCCACTTATTTCCAATGGGCTTTCTTCCTTGTGGTAGCGAAACAAGTTGCCAAGTTTTATTTTTATGAAGAGCTTCAATTTCTTCCTGCATTGCTGCCATCCACTGAGATGCATCTGAACTGCTCATTGCTTCTTGAAAAGTTGATGGCTCTCCATCCTCTGTTAGAAGGCAATATGTAACATTGCTCTCCATAATATAATCTGAGTGCCAACCTGGTTGCTTTGCTAATCGGCTTGATCGACGAATCTCGGGTTCTTGAGATTCAACTGATTGGGACTCCTCTGGCTCATGATGCCCGTGCTCTAGTTCAGAAGAATTTTCTTGTTTGGATTCCTTTTCCACCTCTACAGTCATTATCTCTGAACTTTCATTCACCGTGCTATCATTTGCTTCTTTTATCTTATCTTCCATAAAGATCACATCTCTGCTGACTACAACCTTATGGGCAGTGGGATCCCACAGGCGATACCCCTTTACTCCGTCAGCATAACCTAGAAACAAACATTTTCTAGATTTTGAATCTAGTTTTGTAGTTTCTTGAGAATTGTACATTACGTACACTGGACTTCCAAATATATGGAGGTTTGAATAATCAGCTGGTTTGCCAGTCCACATCTCCATCGGTGTTTTCAACTCAATTGCAGTTGAAGGAACCCGATTTATCACATAATAGGCGGTGTTGACTGCTTCTGCCCAAAACCTTTTGTCTAAGCCTGCAGCTCCCAACATTGCTCTTGTTCTTTCTAACAGAGTTCTGTTCATCCGCTCTGCCACCCCATTTTGTTGAGGAGTAAATGCTACAGTGAACTGTCGTTTGATGCCTTCCTGATTGCAAAAATCTACAAACTCATTGCTTGTATATTCTCCTCCATTATCAGTCCTTAAACTCTTGATCCTTTTTCCAGATTCAAGTTCTACCCGCGCTTTGAATACTTTGAAGACTGGAAACACATCCGCCTTCCTCTTGATTGGATACACCCAACATCTCCTGGAGTAATCGTCAATGAATGACACAAAGAACCTTGCTCCTCCTAAGGATGAAACCGGTGCTTGCCACACATCAGAGTGAACCAATTCTAGAATAGATTTGCTTCTAGAATTAGATGTGTTGAACTTCAATCTGTGCTGCTTACTTGTAACACAATGCTCACAAAAAGGTAATGACACTTTAGTGAGGCCTGGAAGTAGATTTTGCTTCACAAGTATTTTAATTCCTTGTTCAGAAATATGCCAAAGTTTCTGATGCCACATCATTGCAGAGTTTTCACTTGGACTATTTGAAACAACCGATGCTTCTGCTTCTTGCAAAGTCTCTCCCTTCAATATGTACAAGTTAGCAGCTATCTTTTCTCCCTTCATTAGTACAAGCGCTCCTTTTGTTATCTTTATAATTCCTTTCTCACCACTGAACTTGCATCCAAGGTCATCCAATCTTCCGAGAGACAATAAATTCTTTTTCAGCCCTTCCACATGTCGCACCTCCTGAATAGTGTGAACTGTACCATCATACATCTTTAACTTGATGGATCCAATGCCAATGATCTTTAAGGCATGATCATTGCAGCTGTACACTGGTTCTCCCGAGATAGGCTCATAATGATCGAACCATTCTCTTCGAGCAGTCATATGAAATGTAGCTCCCGAATCCAAGATCCATACATCAGCAAATCTCTTCCTGCCTTTATAAGTTGTTGCTACTTCACATGATAGAGCATGTCCATCATCTGAGGTACTAGCCACATTCCCTTGCGGATTGGAATTTCTTTTATTTAAATTCCAACAGTCCTTCTTCAAGTGACCCCTTTTACCACAGTAATAGCATTTTAAGATCTTCTTACTCCTTGATTTCGATCTACCTTGACTTTGGCTTCCACTTGAGCCACGTTCTGTTGATCTCCCTCTCATCACTGCCAATGCCTCTGCTTGTTGAGAACTTGCCAATCTGTCTTCCTTGTTTTTGCGCCGATTTTCTTCCTCTAGAATTGCAGCTGCAATATCATCGAAAACTAGATTGTCTGTTTGGACATTGGTTGTCAAGTTAATGGCGAGTTGATCATACGAATCAGGCAGACTTTGAAGTAAAAGTTCAGCACGTTCATTTGCCTCTATTTTATAACTCAAAGATGTGAGTTGAGAAAATAGAGTATTTAAAGTGTTTATGTGCTCCGTCACTGAAGTGGATTCTGACATGCGAAGAGTATAAAGTTTTCTCTTCATAAATATTTTGTTGTGGAGTAACTTGGCTTCATACAATTTGGCGAGATGATCCCATATCTCCTTTGCTGTCTTCTTCTCTTCTATGCTTGACAATACCCCATCTGCTAATGCCAGATGAAGATTTGCCATAGCATTTCCATCCATCTCATTCCACTTATTATCATCTGTGAAATCAGCCGGCCTTTGACTTATAGCCGCTAGACAATTATCTTTTCTCAAGATTGCCTTCATCTTCAATTTTCACAGTGAGAAATTACTCCCGTTGAATTTCTCGATCTCATATTTTGCCGCCATTGCTTCTATCACGAACTTCTCTGCTCAAAAATCAGCTCCCACTATTTTACGTGAACAGTGACCGTATACGTGAACAGTGACCGTATACGTGAACAGTGTCCAAGGAAAAATCTTTTCTGATGTGGAAGATCAGACTATGCTGCAATCACAGAGCATACTAAAATAGAACCTCGGCTCTGATACCACTTGTTGTAAAAATAAGGACCGGATTAGAGCAAAAACGCAGTTAAAATAGAGAAAATAAGGAACAAAAGATTTTAACGAGGTTCGGCCAATATTGCCTACGTCTTCGGAGACTAAGAATATTATTTCACTAAAACTGAAAAGCGAAATAATACAAGAGAGAAGAAATATGCTTAACTAATATACAAGCTAAGCAATCAAGGGATGATACAACCTAGAACTAAGGGGCTATATTTATAGTTACAAAAAACTATTCTCATTCCTAATTTCCCGATGTGGGATATGGGAATTCTATTTTTTTTTTCTTTCTAGCCGTTATAGGCTCCTTTCCCCTTTTTTTTTCTTTTTCCTTTTTCTTTTTGACCGACCGTTACCAACAGTTTTTATTAAGAAAAAAAATAAATAATTTCAATTTAAGATATATAAGCAAAATGATTTCATGCAAATTAAATTAATGCTATAATATAAAGATTCGTTTTTAGTCAGGTTAAATCATTCTATTGCATTTTGTTTTCTTTGTGTTTGTCTTTTGTGGGCTATATATCTTTGTCGTCTATCTGTGTCTCCTTTTTCCTGTTACGTCAAATTGTAACGTTCTGTGGTCCTCTTTATAAATTAAGGCTTGGTGCATTCCTGGATTAAACTAATCAATATCATTATCTCAAATAATCAACATTTTAAAGATATACATATATATATATATATATACACACACTAAATTGTTATTGATAAAGTATTTGTTCATATATGGTATATTATTTGCTAGATTATAAATAAATATATGATTTAGTCTATATAATAATCTTTCTTATCTATTGATTTTAAAAATAATAAATTGAATGGTTTATAAATTAAGATTAGACATTTAAAAAAGAAAATGCAAAATTACAGTTAAGATAGTTGAATTGGCATTGAATGTAGATATTGGGAGGTGTGCCGTGCAGAGCATGAAACGACCAAAGCTGTTTTGGGTTTTAGCTGGAGCCCCCCTTTGTTGGGCACAGCGGATAAATAAAATAAATTAGCAGAGCAAAATATAGACACCAGCAATTTAACGTGGTTCATCCAAAACGTTTGGGTTACGTCCACGGGACAAACTCCGAAAATATTTCTTCCACTAATAAAATTAATGGGTACAAGAGAGAAAGACAACACAATAATTTTGAGATAAATCCAAAATATTGGCACACTAGTATTTCCCAAACTCACTATTTTGTCACTCTCCTTTTAGAAAAATATTCCAATTATTTTTCTAAAGTACTTCTCTCTCTCTATTTACAAAACTCTTTCAATCCTTTTTCTAAGGAATGGAATGAATTTATACTGAAGAACTAATGCCTATTTATAGGAAAAATATACGCGTTTGTTACGCGTAAACTCACCTACCATTTGTTGAAATATTGAATTCTTTCTTTCAATATACTGCCGCCGCAATTGTTGAGAGAATGAAAAATTTGCCTTCTCCTTTGACTTTTCAACATGCTTTCCCATTTTTTTTCTTTCTTTTATATGGAGTGGGCCCCACCATGTGGAGGATACCCACATCCAACAATTCTCCCCCTTTCGACTACATGGTGGGGGGCTCCACTAGTCCTGCAGCCAGCCGACAATACTCAAAATTCTGTCTTGGTAGAATTTTCGTTAACATGTCTGACCCATTTTCTTCTGTATGGATCTTCTCAAGCTGTAGTAGCTTCTTCTCCATCACATCTCTTATCCAGTGATATCTCACATCAATATGTTTTGATCTCGAATGAAAGGAGGCATTCTTACCAAGATGAATAGCACTCTGACTATCACAGAATAGCTGATATTTATGTTGCTGCAAACCAAGGTCTTTCAAGAACTTCTTCATCCATAACAACTCTTTATAAGCTTCCGTTGCTACTATAAACTCCGCTTCAGTGGTAGAAAGTGCAACACACTTCTGTAACTTTGACTGCCATGACACAGCTCCCCCTGCAAAGGTAATCAGGTAACCAGAAGTGGATTTTCTGGAATTCACATCACCAGCCATATCTGCATCTGTGTATCCAGCTAACACATGTTTGTCATTTCCAAAATATAGACATATTTTGGAAGTTCCTCGAAGATACCTGAAAATTCATTTTACTGCAGCCCAATGTTCCTTTCCTGGATTTGAAAGGAATCTACTCACAACTCCAACTGCATGAGCGATATCTAGTCGTGTACACACCATAGCATACATCAAACTTCCAACTGCTGAAGCATATGGAACTTTATCCATCTCTTCCTTCTCTTTGT
This sequence comes from Excoecaria cochinchinensis, assembly GCA_947683425.1. Taxonomy (NCBI): domain Eukaryota; kingdom Viridiplantae; phylum Streptophyta; class Magnoliopsida; order Malpighiales; family Euphorbiaceae; genus Excoecaria; species Excoecaria cochinchinensis. The sequence continues at coordinate 2,217,557 of CANTUQ010000073.1, forward strand.
CTGTAGAAGGGTTTTGTTCAGAACTCAGCTTAAAGTGAGTAGCAAGAGGACAACTAACTGCTTTAGTCTTGTCCATATTAAATCTCTGAAGTACTTTCTCAATGTACCTCTCTTGTGACAACCACAATTTCTTGACGCCTCTGTCTCTGATAATATTCATGCCAAGAATCTGCTTTGCTGGTCCCAAGTCTTTCATAGCAAAAGACTTACTCAACTGCTTCTTCAAATTGTTAATTCTGGAAACATTCTGGCCAACAATCAACATATCATCCACATAGAGCAAAAGGATAATGAAATCATCATCAGAGAATTTTTGCATAAAAACACAATGGTCTAAAGTAGTCTTTTTGTAGCCTTGCTCCCCCATAACAGACTCAAATTTCTTATACCACTGTCTCGGTGCCTGTTTTAAGCCGTAGAGGCTTTTTTTTAACTTGCAAACATAATTCTCTTTTCCTCTTTCTTTGAACCTATCTGGTTGCTCCATGTATATCTCTTCTTCCAAATCACCATGCAGGAACGCAGTTTTGACATCCATTTGTTCAACTTCCAGGTCAAGACTTGCTGCTAACCCCAGCACAGTTCGAATGGATGTCATTTTCACAACTGATGAGAAAATTTCATCAAAGTCAACTCCTTTTCTTTGACTGAATCCCTTGACAACCAATCTGGCTTTGTAACGTGGACTGAAACTGTGTTCTTCATGCTTAATCCTGAACACCCATCTATTTTTCAAGGCCCTCCTGCCTTTGGGCAACTTCACCAGTTCAAAAGTTTTATTCTCATGCAAGGACTTCATCTCATCTTGCATGGCCTCAATCCATTTCTGCTTGGATTCATCATCTATGGCTTCTTGATAACTCTCAGGTTCTCCCCCTTCAGTAATAGTCACATACTGGTCACGAGGATATCTGGAAGATGGCCATCTTGTTCTTTCACTTCTCCTTTGTGGAGGTGGAGAAGCCATAGGTGTTGGTGTTGGAATATTATCATCATCATCATCAGAACCAACTTCTGTAGGAGCATCATCATCATCAGGTGGATAAACCTGGTCTTCATCTCCAACTTCTCTTGGCACCGTTGTTGGAGGAATTAATTTTAAATCTGATAAGTCGCCATTGGAATCAGGAACATCCTTCTTCATTTTGTCAATGTCTTCAATGGTCTCATCTTCAACAAATACAGCATCACGACTCCTGACAAGTTTCTTTTCAATAGGATCATAAAATCTATAGCCAAATTGATCTTGACCATAGCCAATAAAAATACACTGCCTTGTCTTGGCATCAAGTTTAGACCTCTCATCCTTGGGGATATGAACAAATGCTTTACAGCCAAACACCCGCAGATGATCATAGGAAACATCTTTTACTGACCATACTCTTTCTGGAACATCCATCTTGAGAGGAGTACAAGGTGAACGATTCAACAAATTTGCAACTGTGAGTATAGCTTCACCCCAAAATTTCTTTGGCAACTTTGCATGTGAGAGTATACATCTGACTCTCTCCATCAAAATTCTGTTCATCCTCTCAGCTAAGCCATTCAACTGCGGTGTCTTTGGAGGTGTCATTTGATGCCGGATGCCATGCTCTTTGCAATAAACATGAAATGGCCCAGTGTATTCTCCACCATTATCTGTCCGGATGCATTTTAACTTCTTCCCAGTCTGTCTCTCAACTGAGGCATGAAATTTTTTGAAGACATCTAGCACCTGATCTTTTGTCTTCAGAAGATATACCCGCGTCTTCCTCGAATGATCATCAATGAAAGTCACAAAATACTGAGCACCACCAAGTGACTTTGGCATTGGTCCACACAAATCTGAGTGAACGAGATCTAACACATTCTTCATTCTGGAAGGAGGAGAACTTTTAAAAGCAACTCTATTTTGCTTTCCAAATAGACAATCAGCACATTTGTCTAAGTGTACTTCATCCATACCGGGTAATACTTTCTTCTTGGCGAGGCTTTTCATTGCTTTTTCTCCCATGTGGCCAAGTCTCCGATGCCACCGTTCAGTTGTACTGTCTTTCTCCATGGCAGCTACTGTGTCGGTGGAGAGTTTTGCTTCCATTACATACAGAGTTGTATGATTTTTACCTCTAGCCACTACTAATGAGCCTTTTGTAAGCTTGCATTTGTCACAAATGAAAGAACTGCAATATCCCTCATTTCCAAGTTTGCGTACAGAGATCAAATTCAGGCGCATATCTGGAATATACCTAACATCCTTCAGAATTAATCTGGTACCATTCTCTGTTTCCAAGCAAACATCTCCTCTGCCAACAATCTTTGACAGGCCTTCATTTCCCATCTTAACAACACCAAAATCTCCAGGTGTGTATGATGAGAAAAATTCTCTACGGAATGTAGCATGAATGGTAGCACCACTATCAAGTACCCAACTGGATTCCTGAGATACAAGATTGACAATATCTTCATCATAAATGATATTGAATTCATCTACGATATTAGTCTGCTCGTCATCACTGCTGTCGTCTCTCTTCACAGCTCTGCTTCGGTTTTCTTGTTCCTTTTTGAATTTTCTACAGAACTTTTTAATGTGGCCCTTCTTTCTACAGTGATGCCATTCAACATTGGCATATTTATTTGACTTCCCTCTGCTCTTGCCTCTAGGGTTTTGCTCCCTAAACTGTCTCCTTCCTCTTGATTCTGCAACCAGAACATCTGATTGTGATGAAGAAGATGAGGCCTGTGATCTCCTTCTCATTTCTTCATTCAGGATACTGCTTTTTACAATCTCCATGTTAACTACACCATTGGGTGCAGTGTTGGTGATGGAGATTTTTAAAGTCTCCCAAGACTGTGGCAGAGAGGCTAATACCAATAAAGCAAACACTTCATCATCCAGCTTTACTCCCATTCTGTTTAGCTGATCCTGGATCCCTTCCATCTCATTTAAGTGGTCTGGCAAGGAAGTCCCTTCTCTATATCTTACTTGCACCAACTTGGTCAAGTAAAATAATTTATTATTTCCCGTCTTTGAAGAATACAACGTCTCTAACTTACTCTACAGTGTTCTGGCATCTGTCTCATTACAGATATGATTGAACACATTGTCTTCGACAAATTGTCGGATAAAACTGCACACCTGCTCGTGGTCAAACTTCCACTTCTCATCGGTTTTACCTTCGGGTTTAGCTGTGGCAAACACCGGCAAATGCATTTTCGCCACAACTAGAAGATATTTCATCTTTTTACTCCAAATGTGGTAGTTTGAGCCATTTAAGTAGATCATTCTGCTATTTTTTGCCTCCATTTAGATCGGAATTCGATGAACTTCTTCGATCCAAAAAAAAATTTCTGACGGTGAATAGTACTCGTATACGTGAATAGTAACCGTATACATGAATAGTACCGTATGTATGAATAGTAACCGTATACGTGAATAGTACCGTATGTATGAATAGTAATCGTATACGTGAATAGTACCGTATGTATGAACAGTGCCGTATACGTAAACAGTACTCAAGAAAAAATCTTTTCTGATGTGGAAGATCAGTCTATGCTGTAACCACAGAGCATACTAAGAAATAACCTTGGCTCTGATACCAGTTGTTGGGCACAGCGGATAAATAAAATAAATTAGCAGAGCAAAATATAGACACCAGCAATTTAACGTGGTTCACCCAAAATGTTTGGGTTACATTCACGGGACAAACTCCGGAAATATTTCTTCCACTAATAAAATTAATGGGTACAAGAGAGAAAGGCAACACAATAATTTTGATATAAACCCAAAATAGTGGCACACTAGTATTTCCCAAACTCACTATTTTGTCACTCCCCTTTTAGAAAAATATCCCAATTATTTTTCTAAAGTACTTCTCTCTCTCTATTTACAAAACTCTCTCAATCATTTTTCTAAGGAATAAAATGAATTTATACTAAAGAACTAATGCCTATTTATAGGAAAAATATACGCGTTTGTTACGCGTAAACCCACCTACCATTTGTTGAAATATTGAATTTTTTCTTTCAATATACTGCCGCCGCAATTGTTGAGAGAATGAAAAATTTGCTTTTATGACGGGATTTTAAACTTCGCTTTTATGCATACTCCAAGTAAAGCAGCTATAAAAAAAAGTAGTAGTATTATACAACTCTAATTCTAGTTTTGAGCAATTTCAGGTCATTACTTTATAATATTAATAATTTAATAGGGTACCTTATCTTATAGTTAAGACAAAAAATAGACTCACCAACTGACTCTTGATTACAGGGTTAGTTAATTGAACAACATTTCAGATGTACTTAGGGCTTAATAATTAAGTTTTACAACTTGGAAATAGTCTTAATGGAAGCATCTCAATTACTTGTTTAATTTTAATTTCTAAACTAAACGTGTCAAATATAATATCTTTAAAAAAAAAAAGATTTATTTGGGTGTTTTAGAAATTAAGGCAGAAACTAAATTAAATGCCATTGCTTTCATATATAGCCGGGCTCCACATTTACAAGTCAAAAGGAAGAAAAAGTTACTTGCACGGTTCAATCTGAGCATCCTTCGCATTAATGGAACGATTAATCATTTACCAAAGTTTATTTTACAGTTTGTATTGTTTAACTACAATATAATAAAACCCATTAAGCTATTTTAATTTAATCATTATATACATTTAATTTCGTGACGAATTTTAAATTTGTCATAAAAAAGTCAATTTTTTGTGACGATAAATAATATAATGTGACGAAATATAATTTTATTTGTGACATAATTTTTGTCATGTCATGAAAAATAAGAAATAAAGATGACAATAATCATTTTCGTCACAAAAAATATACTTACGGTGACAAATAACTAAATTGTCACAAAAACCTTTATATTACGCGCCTACCGTTACGTTCTCTGTGACGATAAAAATTCGTCACCTTATCTTTTCAGTGACGAAAAATAAATTTTTCATGACAATTTTTTACGTCATAAAATGTGTAATTTCTTGTAGTGTCTTGTCTTCTTTGATTATTAGTAATTAGGTTTAGTTAACTTGCATTCGACTAGTAGTATAAAATTAATCTTCAAGATATTGAATATTGTAAATAAGATAAAAATCAAGCAGTAATAGTGAGTAATAATCAATATACATTGCTCGTGGGAATGATATTTTAAGTACTATAATCGGTAAACCGTGCGCTTACGAATTTAGGACTGACAGCAAATTTCACAAGTCTTTATATGGTCTCAAGCAGTCTCCTCGATCTTTTTTTCAATGCTTATTTGAGTTTCTGCATCAACTTGGATTTCAGTCCTCTCAATCAGATCACTCGCTCTTTATTCCTACTCAAGGTGACTTTCAATTTTTAATTCTTGTTTATATGGATGATATAATCATCACATGTTCAGATGGGAGCAAATTAGATTGGTTTTTACAGTAAACAAAGCAATAATTTCTAGTCCGTGATTTATGGGCCTTGCACTACTTCCTCGACATTGAAGTCCAATCCACCTCTACGGGTTTGATTTTTTCTCAACAAAAATATATTGATGAACTTTTAATTGAAACTAAAATGTAGGATTCCAAAAGTTGTGCCACACCTATGGCGACCACTTCAACATTAAACAAGTCCCATGGTTCACTTTTTGATGATGCTTATCAATATCGCCAAATTATTTGTGCCCTTCAATACATTACCATGACCAGATCTGACATTGCCTTCAATGTTAATAAGTTGGCTCAGTTTATTCATTGTGTGACGGACCTTCATTGGCAAGCTTGCAAACGTTTACTTCGCTATCTCAAAGCCACAAAGTCTCATGTTTTGTTCATTTCCAAAAATTCTAATTCCCATTTGCAATGTTTTTTAATAGTGACTGGATTGGCTGTCCAGATGACCGTCGTTCCGCCAATAGTTACCTTATCTATTTAGGAAACAATCACATCTCTTAGAGTTCTAAGAAATAGCCTACTGTGGCCCGTTCTTTAATTGAGAGTGAATACAAAGCTATGGCGAATACCACTGCTGAACTCATATGGGTTACTACTTTGCTTTATGAACTTGGCTGTCCTCTTTCTTCTCCTACAACTCTATAGTGCGATAATGTCAGTGCTATCTATCTTTGCTCCAAGCCGATCTTTCATTCATGAACTAAGCATATGGAGATTGATTATCATTTCATCCGAGATCAACTCAAGCATGGTCTTCTCACAATTAAGTTTTTTATCCAACGCTGATCAGATCGTTGACATTATGACCAAAACACTTGGTCTTTCCTTGTTCGAGTCTCATCATAACAAACTTCGCCTTTGTTGCACGACGACATCAACTTGAGAGGGGGGTGTTAAGGTAAATAAATATCTTTTATTTATCTTTTGTTTTCTTCTTTTCATGTTGTTATCTAGCTGTTGTAACCTCTAGTACTTATCATCTTCTTTATGCTGTATATGTTAGCCTATATAAATGCGGTACCAAACACTTCAAATTGTGAAGAACGCAAGCAACAACAATACCACATTCAATATTTTTACACCTATTTCAACAACAATAGGAGTTAAAACAAATAAAAAAATGGACAGTAAATTTTTAGTTGTTAAAAAAAGAGCTCAAAGTGCTCATATTAGCTCTCTGTTCTGTTACTAAAATATTACCATCCAAGGCCTTTTATGAGCACATTGCTCATAAGAGGACATTTAATTTGAGTGGAAGTTAATAATTTTGCTTTTCTATTATTATAAATACATTTTTTAGTTATTTTATATATGCTTATTATGAGGATATTTTTTTTGCTGAAATAAAATTTCTTTCAATTTATTCACATTTTTTATATGGTTTGATCTTATAAGGTTCAAGATGGATCAATTGAAAATAGAAATATAGATCATATTGCATGTGATTTCCATGTTATACATCCATATGAGAAATAGATATGATAAGACTAATGAGACTAATTAAACTATTGGAAACAAATCTATTTGTTTTATCATATATTATCTCACATATAATTTATAACTTATTATATAATTTAAGTTATTTTATTAAAATATGAAACTATTTTTTGTATATGTTTCCAAGAGCAATATGCATGCATTTTTTTCATTTTTTTTTCAAGTCTAGTCTATTAATATCGGTTAACTATTAAATGCAGTCGATTAACCATTAAAAAACTAAACATTTATAATTATTAATTATGCTATATTTAAAAAAACATGCATACATTAAAATATAAATTTTAGAAGTTTAAATATAAAAGTACGAATAAAAATATAGGTCATCAAAATTTAATGTCAATACAATAAAAAAAATTACATAAATACTTTGCAAGATAATAAAAAAAAATTAACACTAATTTATCACTCATCATTATTTATAAGTGGATGATTTAGTAATTAATTTATAAAATATACTTATATTTATATTTGATAAAATGGCAATTTCAATTAAAATATAAAAGTTGATCAAATGTATAAAAAATTATATATGAAGACAGGTCAACAGTTAACCACTAGGGGTGAGCAAAAAAACCGATGGACTTGGTTAACCGGAAAAAAAATCCGAAACCGAACCGATGGACTGGTTAACCGATTGTAATGGACTGGTTAATGGTTAGTGTTTTGAAAAAACCGATATTAATGGACTGGTTAATGGTTTTTGACTCTTGTAACTGGTTAACCGAACCGAAATCGAATTTTTAGTTAATTTATTAATTTTTAATAATTTTTAACAATTTATATAATAATTTACCCTAATTAAAGGTGTGATATACTTTTTTTTCATTATACTAATTATTTTAAAGTTTTTAAGTTTTTTTAATTGGCTATTAGTAAGTATAATAATTTATCTAATTAAAAGTAATTATGGACCGGTTAATATATTTACTTATTAAATATTAATTTTCAAAAATAAATTTGCTTATATTCACCAAAAAATTTTATTTTAACAACAATAATGTTATATTATAGTGAAAAAACTTTAATTTTTAAGTACCTTGAATATTTTAATTTTATTTATGAATATATTTATAATTATAGTGGTTAACCGAAAAATATTGGGTAACCGAACCGAAAATCCGAAACCGATGGACTGGTTAACCGATGGTAATGGACTGGTTAATGGACTGGAATTTCAAAAAACCGACATTAATGGACTGGTTAATGGACTGGGGCTAATGGACCGGTTAACCGACCATGCTCACCCCTATTAACCACCATCATAATTCTTAAAAAATAAGTTCAATGTCCATGTTCCATTGAACTAATTAACCAAGTATATCGGTTTAGACTTAATTTTAGTTACTGATTTGACGATTTTTCAATTTTTTTTGTCTAACCGTATTAGAGCCTACCACATTTGTATAAATGGAAATCATTATTGATTTAAAAAAAAAAACAAAAGAAAATTATCAAATTATCATTATTAAATATTAAATAATATTAATATTATCATTTTAATTAATAATGAAGTAGATAGATGGAGAGATTGGGATTCCATGTGACCCAAACAGTTAGAAGCATTTAAATGTTCTTAAAGTTCGAATCCCCACACTCACCCCAATAATAATAATAATAATAATAATAATAATAAATGGATGAAAAAATTGAGAAATAATCAATATGAAATAAACATGGGAGATACTTAGCTCATAATTAACACTTGTGCATTATTTTATGTAGGATGAAATATATAAGAATCTTATAATGAATATATATAAAACTTAATAAAACAAAGAAAGACTGATCAGCTTTTTGTTGGTAAGAAGAAGGGAATAATTAATGGCAGGATCTCAAATAGCCCATGCAAATGCAACTCTATAATTGGGATATTAAAATTTATTATTTTGATGAGCATAAAATCTTTGGCTCAACATTCCAAACGAACAAATCTCATGGAAGATATCAAACAATCCATCTTTTTTTCTGCTTTTCTCATATCTCTATGTGTTCCTTATCTTCTAAAATTTTTCTTGGTTTAGGCAAATATGGAATATAATATTTATTCACTTTTTTTCTTAAAATATAGAAATTCATCAATCAAATGTTTCTTGAGAGTTTAAGCATTTGTTGTTAGGGATAAACTAACCTTTCCGATTGGGCAATTTATAATTAGATTTATAGTTTAAAACATATCAATTGGACTTCTAATGTATGAAGATACTTTAATTAAACTCCATTAATAATTCCATTAGTTTTAACGAAAATATCAATTTTTATTCAAAAAGTAATTCTTTTAACTTTTTATTTTGTATTTAATAGAATTATATACAGTTCTAAAAATATATTTTTTTATGTAAGATTTTTTTAGTTTTCATGGATGGTAAAAATTACATATAGTTCTAAAATTTAAGAATCAACATTACTGTTTTTTTTTCAATTTAAGGTAAACAATTAATAATTTTATTTAAATTATAATTTTTAATTTTTTGAAAAATATTTTAAGATCTTATAAAAATAATTAAATATTTTAAAAACTATGATTTTTATATTTAATAATTAAATTCAATAGGTCTCGTCTTAGCTATGATAAAAAAAAATTTTTCAAATTAAATTTTTATTAACTATTAAAGACAATAATTATTCTTTATTTTCTATTTTACTTTGTTATAAAAATAATTTTCAACATTAAATTATAAATATCATCATACTAAGAAATTCATAAAGAAATGACAAGGAAAATTTTCACTTCTATATATTACATGACTTTTGATACAAATTTTTTAACTTTTTTCTATTTCGTAATTTATTTAAATTGTGAAATGTTGATATTTTTTTATCAAAATTTTAATAATTAGGTTAAATGTTGTGCTTTTAAGTTGAAACTCTTTTAGTATTAATGTCCATTAATATTGGGGTCAATTTCACTCACGGTTACTTAACTTATCACTTATCGCGTAAAAATAACCGACTTTTTTATTTCGACTTAAATGTCACTGAACTTTTAATATTTTTGCAAAAATATCATGTACACCAGAATCCGGCGAGTACCTTTAATAGATTGATGACATGGCATATGACACGTGGTGACGAATAGTCGATACATGACTTTTTTACAAAAATATTAGAAGTTCAGTAATATTTAAGTCGAAAAAGGAAAAATTTATTATTTTTATGCGATAAATGATAAGTTGAATGATCATTAGTGAAATTGATTCAAATATAGTATTTGTTGGAGATACTGTTAAACGACACGTAATTTTTGACATGGCATGCCATGTTATCAATCCGGCAAGAGTTCTTACCGGATTCCGGTTTATATGATTTTTTTTGTAAAAATATCAAAAGTTCAGTGACATTTAAGTCAGAAAAAAAAAGTCGGTTATTTTTGCGCAATAAGTGATAAGTTGAGTGGCCGTGAGTAAAATTAACCTTAATATTGACATAAGTAGTTTTATCAAGAAAAAAACTATACTTTATAATTTAAAATCAAATAGAATAACAAAATATTTTTAAAGTAAAAATTGTTATTATAATATTTATAGTTGATGTAGAACGAAATATTAATAAAACGAAAACTATAATTAGTTTTGTGCAATGGAATATCAAATACTTTTATTTATAGTTTATCTAATTATCTTATATGTATGTGCCCCATATTCTAAAACATACTAAGCAATTTGCAAGTATATTTTTAATTTAACAGTATCACAATAATTCAATTTTCATAAAAAAATCATAAATAAAAATATATAATTATGGTCAATTAAAAATAATTTATAACGTGCAAAGCACATCTAACTAGTTTGTGTAAAAATTGCAACTAAAAAAAGTGACCCCATTTAATTATTAAAAATAATTAAAATTTATTATAAAATGCTAATTATAATAAATATTAAACAAAAAGTAAAATTGCAAAAAGTTTTTTTTTAATAAAAAGGGTATTTTATTTTTGTTAATTTTTTATGAAATTTTGAAGAAAAGATTTTAATTAAAATGCTAGGATTCTAATTTTTATGTATTAAACGATAAAATTTTAATAATAAATTGACTCAAATGTTAGTTGTTCTTTTATAGTTATACCCTTAATTATTATTATTTACTAAGTCACATAAGTTTAAGTGTATTTAGTTTTCTGAGAATTGAAGTAAAAGAAGCATTATAGATACTTTCTTATTCCAGGATCTAACATTTCTATTATGCCATCAAGTTGTACGTATGTGTGTGTGTGTGTATATATATATATATATATATATATATATATATATACACACACACACACACTTGACAAAGTGGTGTGCTTTTATTTTATTTTAATATAAGTCTTGATTTGGTCTTATCATAACTATCACTTATTAATATTTGTATTTTAGGGGACAGAAAAATACCCAAAGATTATTAATTGCATTACGAGAATATAGAGATTCAGCAATGATTCAATGGCCTCAAAAGATAATAAAACAAATTGCTTAATTTGATGCTGAAACCCATACCTAAATGACACAACATGAGGAATATCTGTGGGATCAATTTAACATTAGGGCCCATTTAGCCTATGTTCTTTCCTTACAACATTATCATCAAAATCCTCCTTTCTACAACCACTATGTTATATTATGTTTTTTCTACAAACATGTGGGGGTGTCATAAAACCTTTTCCATTAACCATTCATTATTTAAAATACATTAACTCTACTAATTCGAAAAATTCATACGGAGCATGCTCATAAAGGAAAAACCTTCTCTCTCAAATATTAAAAAGAGTTTCATATCTAAAATTTAAATTCGAAACTTTTAATTACGAAAAAAGAAGACCTCTATCATTTCATCTCACCTCTTTTAAAGTCAAATTATGCAATTTTTGAAAACTTTTAAGAATATTTATTTTGAATTTTTTTTTTTTAAAAAGAAACTTTTGATGATTGAATTCCTGATGGACCACATTCTATTTTTCAGACTTCAAAGCACACACTAAGGGAACAAGTAATGAAAAGTAGATGATATTGTGGCTGAGTTGATTTAATTAAAGGGTCTTAATTACTTTTGTTTTATAAAAAGAATTAAAGTTGATTTTGGCTATAAATTATAGTTGAAATTAAAATTTGAGGACAAGAATGCAATTATTTTCTAACTCTCCCACATGGGTTGATACCTTATAGACTACCAAACCACCCTAAATAATAAATTCAAAAGAAGTCTCATTGCCTACCTAACTAACTAAAACCTAATTCAAAAATTAAATAAACACAAAGTTAATTAGCAAGTGAAGACAAAATGTTTGAATTTCTTTTTTGTTTAATGAAACATATATTCCCATTAATATTAATTTGAGATCTAGAACCTTTTATTTCGGCGGAAGAAATGACACTTAGGGGATGTTTGGAATCTAATTACCTTAATTTACTCAACAACATATGGATTGTAATAATAATAATAATAATAATAATAATAATAATAATAATAATAATAATAATAATAATAAATACAATGACTATCTTTGATATTTCATTTTATTTAATTGGAGGAAGAATTGAGTTATCAAAGCAATGATTTATTATATATATGATTTTTGTTGGCTGTAAATTAAAATCACAATCAAGAACAAAGATGAACAATATATGATGCTTTCCTACCAATAATAATATAGGCAAAGGCATGCATATAGAAAGAAAGGATCAAATAAAAAAAAAAGTATCAAGAAAATAAATAAAGAAAAAAGGTGGCAAATGAAAGGTAGAAAAAGGAAAAGGAAAAAGAAGGATCATTGGCAGACTTGGCCTTTTTTTTTTCCTTAATTTGGAGTGTCCAAACAAGCCCTAAAATGAAGGTTTCCCAGCCTAGTTATGGAGACTGGTACAAAAGAAAGAATTAGTGTATATTAGAGGTTTTATGAATGGTAGATTTAGAATAAAAATTGAATGGAAATGGTTTTAAATGGTCGGGTTTAAGACCATTCGGTTCAGTTTTTTATTTCAAACTGAATTTAAAACTATTTAACTTTAAAATAAAATCTTTGAAGAACATTATATACAAAGAGTTCTAATATTCAGAATGAATCTTTATTCATGTCAAGGCAATAGCAAAAGCAAGTTAAAAAATTATCCAAATCTCTAACTTCTTTGAGAAAAATTAAAACAATAAATATAAATAAATAAACGATATATATTTTATTGTTTGGTATCGAAATCGATAGTTTGATTTCGATTTTGTTTTTTAAGATGTAAAACTGTAACAAAACTACCTCTTTTCATTTATGGGGTCAATTTCACTCATGATCACTCAATTTATCATTTATCGCACAAAAGTAACCGACTTTTTTTTTTTTACTTAAATGTCACTGAACTTTTAATATTTTTGCAAAAAAGTCATGTAAACCGGAATCCGGCGAGAACTCTTGCCGGATTGATGACATGACATATGACATGTGGCGACGAATAGTAAATACATGACTTTTTTGCAAAAATGTTAGAAGTTCAGTAATATTTGGAAAAAATAAAGTTGGTTATTTTTGCGCGATAAATGATAAGTTTAGTGACCGTAAGTGAAATTGATTTAGATGTAGTATTTGTTGGAAATATTATTAAACGACATGTAATTTCTGATATGGCATGCCATGTCATTAATCCGGCGAGAGTTCTCGCCGGATTCCGGTCAACATGACTTTTTTGCAAAAATATTAAAAGTTCAGTGACATTTAAGTCAGTAAAAAAAGTCGGTTACTTTTGCGCGATAATTGATAAGTTGAGTGAGAATGGGTGAAATTAACCTCATTTATAGTTTGGATCCATGAACCATTTACTATGGTTTGGTTTTGACCGTTTTGATTTTAGTTTGGTTTCGATCTGAACAGCAATTGTGATCATCCCTAGTTATATTTTTACTATATATATATTCAGGTTAATTATACCGATAGTCATTAAATTTTTATTCTAATAATACTCCGATCGGAAATAATTAATAAGTAATTAAAATATATATAACTCAACCATTTTCTTAAAAAAATCAACTATTATTTAATTGCAATAAAAGTAAAAATGGTTGAAAATTGACAGTAAAATAATTGAAATTCAACACATTATATTCTCATCATTACTACTATAATCATTTTACATCTAAAAAATTAATTTAATGTATCAAATACAGATAATCTAACTGTCAATTTTACCCATTTTGAAGGATTTATATATCAACATGCCACATGCATATATGGAGGTAACATAAACGGGTTATATGCTACCTACCTCTTGTAGCGCAGATACTTTGGCGGAAGCGATTACAAGGATCCCTTCTAGCGTCACTGGTCTGGCTGATATCCACGAGCGGGATAACGGCAACTAGATCACAGTCTAAAAGCCACTTGGAGTACAAAACCGGCGAGGGGTGAAACCGACAGAGCTTCGGTATGTGGAACTTCTCCTCTCTTCTTCCTCAAAGGAAGAGCCTCCTATTTATAGGCATACATCTCCCAAAGGAGATTAATGCCCCATAAATAGGAGCACTAACTCCCATTAGGGGAGTTACCCCTTTTAATTACATAATTAAAAGGGGAAGATGTAGGGTTATGGAATATCAAGGGGCATAATCCCTTTATATTCCCCTAATATGGAATTCTTCCATATTAGTAGGATTCCCGGTCCGATACATATACATTCCGGGTCAACCCGAGAAGTCATGGGCGTATCCCGACTCCAACATCTCCCACTCGCACATGACTGAACGATTTTCAGTCGAGTTCTCCAGTTATACAGGCAGATAGACCGTGTGACCAGCATACATCGAGAGCACTAGTGCTATACACCTGTTAGGGATATATAGCATCTCGAAAAGACGAGATCCTCTTATACACGTATGCCAAAAACCCTAGACCGCCTTCTCACATCCATTGTTTTAACTCATGATCCCATAAAACAATTTTCGTGTTCACTATTATGTCTCTACTCATAGAAACCACAATAGGCATGCCGGTGAACCACGAAACAATTGAATGTGATCAAAAAGCTATCTTCCCCTCTTACTATATGCCATCCATCAAGATTCAGCTCGCTTTTCTAGTCAGGTCCGCCAGACCGAAATTATTCAATGGCCTCTTGGAAACTAACTAAGCTAGCCACACTGAATCATATTTCAGGGATAAGTTAAGGGTTCTAAGGGTCGAAATATAGTAGGGTCTCACAATAGGGAAAGTTGAGATCAATGATATTGACTTCCCATCCCTTGGTCACATAAGCACACATGGTATAAAACATGTGTTATGGTGTTCATTCCTTCCCTTAAAGGAGCGCATGCCTTACATTTATATAACACCATACAGAAGCGTAAGGTTGCGATGCACCGAAACATCCAACTTTAGTCCGCTTATTTAAGGACTACTTCTGGCTTTTTAGACAGAACATGGTAGTTACATATAACTTACCATCGGATTCCATACAATCCTTATTTGGATCTCAATCCAAAGCATACAACTTTATGTATGTCTTTATCTCACACCTTAATAAGACTCATCTTATAATTTCTGAAAGACGGCACTTTTATTTTGAACAGGCTCTCTAGCAATCTCATATGTTCAAAATTCGCCTCATCTTAGTCTTTATCAACTCATTGACAAAACTAAGGTAAACACCCCTGTGAGTGGGCTACTTTTCTGTCTGACATGCTCAATCATAAATAAATAACAGTAAATGTTTACACATAAACATTCACACTCATGTATTGCCAACAATGAACTTTCGTTATTATTCGCAAATAATAATGTTAAGGGATTATATTAAAGTATAACAGTACCAATTAAATTCTACGCAAACCTCAAGATCTAATGTATTCCTCAAAACACATCCCTTATTACAGGTTTACTCAACGGATCTGCATGCGTAGAAACGTACTATAAGTTCACTTCTCCTCGTGCAACAATATTTCTCGTATATTGATACTTAATGTCAATATGCTTAGCTCTACTATAAGCTATTGACAACTGACTGTCACTGTAGACTGCCACTGGTACCTTTGAGGCAGTTACTCTTAAATGGCTCACAAACCATTTTTGCCAAACTGTCTCTTATACTACAGCTGAGGAAGCGACAAATTCAGCTTCCATTATTGATAGGGCTACACAGATTTGATTCTTGCTAATCCACGAGATGACACTCTTGCCAAGCAAGAATATAAAACCTTGAATGAATTTTCTTTCATCCACATCTCCTGCCTAATCAACATTTCTTTATTCTCTCAATTGCAAATCCTTGCCTCAGAAAATTGAGAATAAAGTGTTGTACTTTCGAGGTATCTAAGTATCCTCGTAACTGCTTTCTAATGTGCTTTGCTTGGGTTAGATCGATATCTGCTTACTATGCCCACTGCATAGCATATATCATATCTTGTATATAATATTGCATACATAAGATTACCCACAACACTGGCATATGGAACATTCCTCATACGTTCCATCTCTTTCGGCATCTTAGGACATATCTCTTTGCTGAGAAACTAATTCTTAGCAACAGGGGTATCAATGGGCTTGCAATTTCACATATTAAATCATTCAATGACTTTGTTGATATATTTCTCTTAAGAAAAGAACAACAACCTTATCGAATGATCTTTTGAAAACTTAATTTCAAGAATGTAATATGCTTGACCCATATCTTTTATCTCAAAGTTGGACAATAACCAATCTTTGATTATATTTACGTACCCTTTGTCATTTCTAGCTATTAGTATGTCGTCTACATACAAAGTTAAAATGACAAAATTACTTTTAGAGCTTTTGCTATAAACGCAATGATCTTCATCAATCATATTGAACACATTCGACATGATTGTATGATGAAGTTTCAAGAACCATTGTGTTGAAGACTGTTTAAGGCCATAGATTGATCTCTTCAATCTGCAAACCTTATGTTCGCTGCCTATTTCAATGAAACCTACAGGTTGATCCATGTAGATTTCTTCACATAATTCTCCATTGAGAAAGGCAGTCTTTACATCCATCTGATGTAGCTCTAGGTTCAAACTCGTCACTATGACTAGAATTAACCGTATGTACATAAATCTTACAACATATGAGAATGTCTACTCATAGTCAATCTCTTCCTGTCATATGAACCCCTTAGCGACTAGCCGAGTCTTATATCTTTCGATACTAATTTTCAGCTTATCGCTTTACTTTGAGAATACGTTTATTCTCAATTTGTGTCCTTTTGACAGATCAACAAGTTCTCAAACTCGGTTTGATCTCACTGATGTCTTTTCTTCCATTGCTTTAATCCACTTTCCTTAAATGGGCATGAAAAAGCCTTTTGAATATTTTTATTCTCTTTCTTTGTCTTGTGGGATAACTAAAAGAGCTTTGTTCGAGCCTCAGATCTCAAATCGTCGGCGCATAACTCTCTTCCTTTTAGATTTTCGCAATTCTGAATCTTGATAAACATGTCTCATATATTCATCGTAATTCAAAATGCTTCCACTGGAACCATGTTCCCTTACTCCCACTGGAGTTAGGAATACCATATTCTTTTCTCCCACTGGAGTGAAAAATACTCCCACTTGAATCAGGATCTCGAACATCCGGATTATTTGGAGGATGAAGGCCTTGACCTTTTCCTCTAATTTCCTCCCACTCGGATGGAGTGATCCTGATATTCTTTTCCTGAGATTAATATAAAGTGAAATCCTAATTCACTTTGCCCAACTTTGGAAATTTATTCGCTAAGAATATAATGACTTGTGATCTGAATTCTGTCACGGTGCTATTTTCTTGCTCACCCATGAAAATGTATCCTTTTGATACTTTAGAATATCTCACATAAATACTCTTTCTATCTCTTGGTCCCAATTAACCAATTTTACATGAAGCATCATGGATATAAACAGCACAACCCTAAGGTCGTAAATGGCTTAGGTCAGCTTGTCGACCAGTTCACAACTCATAAGTTATAGATGTGACAGAGATAGAAGGCACTTGGTTTAAAAACATATGTGGCAGTCAATAAATTATCTTCCCGATAGGAGATTGGCAAATCTACCTCTGCCATCATAGATCTAACCATATCTAGGAGAGTCCTATTTCTCCTTTTTGCAACATCGTTTTGTTGTGAATTTCTAGAATGAACAACTGATGTTCAATCCCTTTTTCATCATATAAAGCTTCAAATTCAAATGAAAGATTTTCCTGACCTCGGTCAGTTCTCAAAACTTTAATCCTTATGTCCAATTGATTCTCAACTAAATTTATAAAAATCTTGAAGCAACACAATACTTCTGGCTAGTGAGCAATCAAATTGAAATGACCATACCTAGTATAGTCATCTATAAAAAGTGATGAAATAGTAGGCCCCATGCCTTGCCCTCACATTCATTTGACCACATTCATCAGAATGAATTAACTGCAATAGAAATTTGGCTCTAGTTCCTTTATCGAATGATTTTCTAATTATTTTTTTCTCAAATAGTCATGGTACACATCCATAACAATGAAATCATTCAGCATTTAACCAGAACCATCATAATCATCATTTAAGTATAAGCATATACCGTTATCCTCAAAGCATAAATTGAAAATAAATTTCAATAAAGTAAGAACAGAAACATAACTCTTAACAAAGGTATCTTGATCCCTTATTACATGATCCTTTGCTTTTTAAGGCTATTGAGCCTTTTTCCTTATCCTGCTTTTGAAGCTTCTTATCTTATTCTAGTTATAACTCATTTCACCAGAATAATATTGTGCCATATGCACAATGACATTGACCTTGATCAGTACCAAATAGTCCTATTCAAGCTTCAAATGACAAGCAACATCCTCAAATGTCTCAATGCTTGTCTGTTTGAGTTAGTTGCATCTTTATATGCTCCTAACTTTTGGGTAAGAACGGATAACAGCTAGGACCTGTTACTCATCAGTCAACGTATGACCAACCTCACTAAGCTTACTAATCATTTTCATCTCTCATAGATGTTTTCGCATCCAGCAATCAGACTTCTTCTGATAAGTATCAAATTTGATCATCAATGATCAAAAACTTAGTTAGAGACACACCTCTAAAATTTTCTTGCAAAGTGATTCACGGATCCATTGCATTTTGATACTTGCTGAACTACTTAGTGATATCATCTATTGCACTTAGCAAGATGACACGAGCAGTGAAATTCTTCTTTTTCTATACCACATAGGCATTACGGTCTCGCCTATACTGTGATGTAGTGCCGTTCTTAGGTTCAGCCATAACCGAACTTAAGGGTCCAAGAGCCTCTTGCTCTTCAAGCACGCACTGGATTCTCATACTCCAGAATTCACAATTATCACCATTCATCTTAATATCTTTATTAAGTTTTTTGCAACAATTGAATTGGAAGCAGTATCCATTAGGATCCTCTGATCTCAAATGGAACAACAATGCACAATTTTAAAGGAGATAAGGCAATACATGCTATTTACTATGCATCTGAAATAATAACTCAGTAAAGTTTTCTATCAGGCTTCAATTCGAAAAGGCTACTAATAGTATCCAATTACCCTCTTAGTCCTAATGTCCAACCTTACAAGTCAAAATTTCATGCATAGTAAATCTAAATTATTGGATTATTAAGTTCTCAAACTTAAGAAGGGGATAGTATTGGTTTAAATTTATTAAGCCTCCACTTAATAAACATGCAATCATTTTACTCATAAAATAATGCAAGGCAATTAACAGTTAAATAAACACATTTATTATAAAGTTAAATGCTATCATAATAAATAAACGCATTCATTCAACCAATAGAAAAAATCCAATAATCTAAAATATGACACTCATGTCAAATAACAATAGGAAACATAAATCCCATTTAATAAAATTAAACGCTAACCAAGATTAATACTCATGTCAACAAATTTATAAGTCTAGATTTTCACAAAATCTTTCTTGACACTGGGACTGATCCTTTGACCATCTTCATCAATTCATCAGGTAACTCATAAGTTCGTTGATGAAGCCATAGACGATACACATTACGTCCACTTCTCAATTTCATCACAGATGTGGTGTTGCTCCTCAACACTCCTCTTTTGGCAACTCTAGCCAAAAAGTTTATGATAGATTTTCTATAAATTCTATCTCCAATATACCAGGTAGTTTCCAATAAATCCCTGAGTTCTGGATTATACACAAAGGAGTCAGTCAACGCTTTGATTAGAACTCTATCATCCTTTCCCATACTTAAACCACCTAACCAAATGCACTCCTGCATTTCTTCATGCATAAACATTATGTGATGCACTATTGCATCAATGTCATCAGCTCGGATCTTCCTTTGCATTCTTAAGTTGCTTACTAAATACACTTTTGCATTTCTTAAAGCAATCTCAAACGGAGTGCGAGGAACAATCGGAATCCTTATCATCACCACATCACAGAAATAAAAAGATAGTTAATACACTTATGTATAAACATATATGATTGAACCTCATTTCAACCAACAATAAGGACAGATCCACAAAAAATTTTCAAAAATATTTTTCAAAATAATTTAAAAACAGAAAACACATTTTCCATAATTTTTATAATATTTTTAATAATTTAAAAATAAGAATTTATTTTCTGGTCATCAAAAAATTTTGAAAAATAACCAAAAAATAAGAAAAATTTTGAAAAATGGTTTCGCAAAAAACCAGAGCTGATTTGGTGGTCGTAGGACGCCGCACGCGCTCACACGCGCCGCCAGGGGAGAGGAGTGACGCTCTCACGCGCCTCACGCGCACCACGCGCGCCTCCCATATGCCCTGCCACGTGGCACAACCCTACGGTGCCACGTGTCAGAACGCCATTGGTCCACCTGTCTACCACGTGGCAGAAGGTGGACATGTCATTGCCCACGTGGCACGACACCTGTCCGCCACGTGGCAATCACCCATTGGTCCACGTGGCGGCAGTGACATGTCACTGTGCTGACATGACACGACACGTGGCACGATCCCATTCGTCCACGTGTCACCCCGGAGTGGTCCACGTGTCGCCTACGTGGCACCTGGTGGACCCTGTTTGCCACGTGGCGTGACCTGGGTCAGCCACGTGGCCGAATACCATTGGGCCACGTGTCCACAGCTGTGGACCCGTGTTGCGCGCGTGTGAGCCACCGCCCACGCGCACGCGCCCTTCGTCTGGTGGCGCGTGCAAGCCACGCGCCGCCTTCCCGACGGATTCAGGTCTCCGAATTTTTTCCGGTGGGGGGTTTTCGGGGTCTGTGATTTTAATGGTATGGTCAAAAATTACAAATCTCAATTTTAAGTCTAGCGTTTTGAATATCCATATTTATCCCCTCAATTTACGGTACACATACACGTATTTTTAGATCCAAAAAATATATACAAATATATATTTTAACACAAAATAAATATATATCTTGTTCATGCATCCTAGATCTACTAATTTTACACATAAAATTTTAGATCCAATTTTAGCCACATGCCAGGACGCCAAAAATATTGGCTCTGATACCAATGAAGGATTTATATATCAACATGCCACATGCATATATGGAGGTAACATAAACGGGTTATATGCTACCTACCTCTTGTAGCGTAGATACTTTGGCGGAAGCGATTACAAGGATCCCTTCTAGCGTCACTGGTCTGGCTGATATCCACGAGCGGGATAACGGCAACTAGATCACAGTCTAAAAGCCACTTGGAGTACAAAACCGGCGAGGGGTGAAACCGACAGAGCTTCGGTATGTGGAACTTCTCCTCTCTTCTTCCTCAAAGGAAGAGCCTCCTATTTATAGGCATACATCTCCCAAAGGAGATTAATGCCCCATAAATAGGAGCACTAACTCCCATTAGGGGAGTTACCCCTTTTAATTACATAATTAAAAGGGGAAGATGTAGGGTTATGGAATATCAAGGGACATAATCCCTTTATATTCCCCTAATATGGAATTCTTCCATATTAGTAGGATTCCCGGTCCGATACATATACATTCCGGGTCAACCCGAGAAGTCATGGGCATATCCCGACTCCAACATTTTTACTTTTATCGCAATTAAATAATATAGTATAATTATTTTTTAATACACAAACAATTAGGGGTGAGCATGGTCGGTTAACCGGTCCATAAGTTCCAGTCCATTAACCAGTCCATTAATATCGGTTTTTTGAAATTCCAGTCCATTAACCAGTCCTTTACCATCGGTTAACCAGTCCATCGGTTTCGGTTACCCAATATTTTTCGGTTAACCATTATAATTATAAATATATTCATAAATAAAATTAAAATGTTCAACATACTTAAAAATTACAAATTTTTCACTATAATATAACATTATTGTTGTTAAAATAAAAATATTTGGTGGATATAAGCAAATTTGTTTTGAAAAATTAATAATTAATAAATAAATATATTAATTGGTCTATAATCACTTTTAATTAGATAAATTGTTATACTTACTAATAGCCAATTTAAAAAACTTAAAAATTTTAAAATAATTAGTATAATGAAAAAAATACATGATCGCCTTTAATTAGGATAAATTGTTATAAATTATTAAAAATTAATAAATTAACTAAAAATTCGGTTTCGGTTCGGTTAACCAGTCACATAGTCAAAAACCATTAACCAGTCCATTAATATCGGTTTTTTCAAAACACTAACCATTAACCAGTCCATTACAATCGGTTAACCAGTCCATCGGATTCGGTTTCGGATTTTTTTTCGGTTAACCAAGTCCATCGGTTTTTTTGCTCACCCCTACAAACAATTATATACCCAATTACTGAATATTCGATAAATTATTTCCATGCTTTTAATCAATAATAAACAACCAACTATATTTTTTCTTTTTTGTTTTGGAGATTATACATATGCTAATAGTATTTATTTACAGTGTCTTTGAAAACATTTTAGTGGTAAATTTAGTCCTAATATTATGAAAATTCTCATATTTAAATCCTCACTCCCTATTAAATATCACACATATCACACATCTGCTGCTTATAAAAATATAATTCTCTTTATAATAACTTAGATAATTCTCATCTCAAAATTTAACTTTTAAACTTGAATTATATCCAAATTCGTTTTCTTTATATAGTTTCATATGCACTAATCTTGTAATGTTAGGTCATCCATAGTCGTTCAGTCTTACATATTTTAAACTCTAAATTTTTCGCATGTATTCAATTTTAAACGTAAAGAGAATGTATTAAATATCACACATCTATTAGTTATAAAAATATATTACTGATTAAAAAAATAGTATTTCATAGTTTTTCTATGTCGAAAGCATTTGTTGGTATTAATTTGCCACCCTGTATATATTGTCTAAATGAGCGAATTAGAAGGAAGATCATATATGTAGGAAACACATACTATTTCTTGGAATATTAGATCTCTTAATAATTCTCTTACCAAAGTTATGTGATATTATTTTATTTGTATTAAACATAAGCTCAGAATGCCATTAAAACAATTAACAACTTGATTGTGATAATACTGAGAAGTATTGAAAATTAAATTTCCATTAATTACAAAAATCAAGAAATAAATAAATAGCATATAGTAGTATAGTTTATAAAAAGACCAACCGACCACATGATTTTGATAGTGTTTGGCCCGGTAATCAAGCAAGCGTGTTAACATGCACCCACTCCCATGTGCCTTAGCCCTTAGCTTCTCCATAAAATTAGCACAAGAAAACTATTTCTATATTATATTTATGCCCATACTCTACTCCATGTGTCATCATCTCATATGTTCTCTATTATTTTTATTTTTACATTTTTATTCACAACCTCTCTTCTTCTATGTATATAACATAACTAAGCTTACCTATAACACTTGCTCTTCTCCTTCACTTTTGAGCTATTTCTTGGTGATTTAACTTACTTATATAGAGGGAAAGATGATCAAGCTGAGGTCTAAGAGGTTTTGCAAAGGAAGCTTCAAGCTTGGTGGCAGCAATAGTAATAATAATAGTGTCAAAGGAAATGAAAAAGGACCTTGTGGTAGTATTAATGGTGAGATCAAGTGGGAGCTTAGGCCTGGTGGCATGCTTGTTCAAAAGAGAGAATATGGAGATAGTATTGCTGAATTGATTACTCTTAGAATCTCTACTCTTTCTCAATGGCATGATATTTCCATTGAAGCCACTTCCACTTTTGGTAAGTCTTTTTTTTCTTTATTTTTTTTTTATCAAATATCTTAATCTTTTCATAATCTGTAAAGTTACTGTTTGAATTATAAATTTTGTAGATTAAACTTGGTTTATGATTTGAATTATGGATTGTTCTAGCTTTAACTCGATTTATTATAGATAAAGCCACTAAGTTAAATAGCAGCTTTTTTTACTTACTTGTCATTATTTTATTGGTTTAGTATACTCAAATTTGAGGTGAAATTATATATCTTATGTTAAATTAGTGATGAAATATTTCAGGGGAATTAAAGGTGGTATTATCACTAGTAACCGGATTGGAGGCAAGAGAGCAAAGGCTACTATTCAAAGGAAAAGAAAGAGAAGACAGTGAATACCTACACATGATAGGAGTTAAGGACAAGGACAAAGTGTTCTTGTTAGAAGATCCAGCCATTAAGGAGAGAAAACTTCATGCCATGCCAGGTGGCCAATCCATTGGAACTCCTTGTCGCACTATAAGTGTATAATACGAGTTGTAAATATCCATGCACCATGAACCAATATAGCAAAAGTTGTGCACAATTTGATCAGTGTTCAATGTATGGTGCAGGGAATTGTCGCTCTATAATACTAATTATTTATATATTTTTAAAAAAGGAAATTTATTATTTTCCTTTATTACTAACCACAAGAAAATTCCCTAATATGGTGATGGGTATTTTCTTAAAAACATATTAGGTTGATGAATTAGATGAGTGACTTATTGTATTATTGTGTTGAGTATGATCAATTTAATATGTGAAAGCTGATGCAAATCCTAGCTAGTCATTGTCTTAGCTTACTATGTCCATAAAGAATTCTTGTACTCATACAATTTTTAATGTTAAATGTTTTTTTTTCTATAGTTAATGTGTAACTATATCCATGCGTGCGCACCGACATGATGAATTATTATTGTTATTTGTTATGATTATCATCATGCCAAGCATAAGTAGAGAAAAATAAAATGACAAAAGAGCTGGCTTTTCTGAGCTTTTCTGTCAAACGCTTTAGACAGAAGGGAGAGATATATATGAAGTCCCCACACAAAGAATCTTTTTTAATATATATGAAGTCCCCACACAAAGAATCTTTGTTAAAAATATGCAACCTATCTTGTAATTAATACAAATAATTAATGGAATCTAAGTGTATTAATTATGAAGGAATTGGATTTTATTCCACACAAGATTAAAAATTAAAAACTTTTGAGTAAAACTTTTTCTTTACTCTCAATTTATTTTTATTTATTTTAGAACAAAAATAAATAAAAATTGTCTCTAAATTTATTCTTTTAAGCTTATTAGTCATTAAATTTTAGTCTATAATATAAAAAAATTATTACACTTTGATGTGTTTTATCTCTTAATTTTATCATATATAGGCAATTCAACTCTAATATTTAAATATAATTTATTAAATATTTAAATTTATATTATTATATTTAAATTATTTTTTTTATTAAAACATAATTATTATATTAATTATGAACATTATTATGAAGTTAGTATTTGAACATTTTATTATAGAGATTATTATTTGAAATGTGTTTCTATTGTATATATTTATTATTTTCTTTCGGTTTAATCTCGATTAAACCTTAAACTCTTAATTTTCAATCTTCTCTGATTTTATATCCAGTTTGGTATGATAACCTTATATTCCAATGTTAAGTAACATGTTTTCTTTGAAACCACTTTCTATGAAAGGAAATTTTTGGAAAATATCAGTTATAAAAGATTATATTTCTGATGAGAGAGATTTAATTTTCCACAGAAATTTTGTAAAATTGTGACCGTTTAAAAGAATTCTCAGAAATCATATCACAATTTACAAATTTATTATAGCTTTTGTTGTAAAAATAATAAACGAAAGTGTTTTATCGTATTAGCTATATTGCTTACCACTATACCTGTCAAACATGTCCCAAACCCAAACAACCTGCCCAACCCGCCCAGAAAAAACTGACGCAAACCCAATCCAATCCAAGGAAGATCCATTTGGGGCAATTCAAAAACAATCCAACTAAATCTCAAACCGTTTGGGCATGTCTCATGTGCCTAACGGATTGTTATTGTCTTTCTTTTTTTTTTATTGTTGTGATTTCTTTTCTTTCTTTACCCTCTTCCCCAGTAAATAGTGCACCCAAGATGGAAATTACTCCCGAACGCGAAAAATATTTTATTTGACAATCGAAAAATACTAGTCACGGTGAGTCCATTAGTAAAATTTGGAGTGAAATGAGTTTAAATAAATTTCCAAAAGTCAAAAATAAGAAAAAGTTCTAAGCCGTATTAAGGGACATCGGTTTGACTAAAGTTTGACCGGACCTCTAAAAATAGTAAATGACCTCCAAAAATTATTTTAATAGTATGCAAAAGCTTAGAATAATATTTAGAAACTTTTGAAAGAAAAAAATTAATTTTACGGTAACACTGAAAATTATCGAATCGGACCGGTTAGAGTGAACCAGCCTGAAAACAGTTCCAATTGAACTGAAAAATTTTGTAGAGCCTTAATTTATTATTTTGAGAATTATGGAATTGATTTTGATCTCAGACATAGACAAACACATCATCAAATGGGTCGACCCATATCTCGGCCCATTTAGGTCTCTACCCGGCCCGTTTGGGCCATCCGACCCATTTGAGCCAATATTTTTTATAGTAATCATTTTAATATCCCGTTATTATATTTAAATTTATTTTTCATTAAAAAATGGATAAATGGGTCAACCCACATCTCAACCCATTTGGGCCTCCACCGAGCCCGTTTGAGCCATACGACACAACATTTTTTTATAGTAGTTATTTTAGTATTCCGTTATTATATTTAGAATTATTTTTCATTAAAAAATTGGCCAAATGGATCGACACACGTCTCAGCCCATTTGGGCCTCAATCGGGCCCATTTGGGCCATGCGACCCATTTGACCCAATTTTTTTTTTATAGCAATCATTTTTATATTCCGTTATTATATTTAGAATTATATTTCTTTAAAAAATAGGTCAAAAGGGTTGACCCACATCTCTGCTCAATTAGGCCTCCACCCGGTCCGTTTGGACTATCCGACCAATTTGCGTATTTTTATAATATTTTTTTCAAATATTTATTATTATTGTGCTGAGAATTAGTCTCAAGATCACATGAAAAATTATACTAAATTTTCAAAATCAAATCAAAGTTTTAAATCCATGGGTCGACCCAATCCGTTCAATTCATTTAGGCATTTGATCCATTTATGATCTATATTTTTTGACCCAACCCAAATCCGTTCAACCCGCCCAATTTGCCACCTCTACTTACCACTAAAGATTCCAATTAATAAAACAATTATTGTTCAAAACATGCATTACACTTGGAAAAAGAAAATAAGAAGAAGGATAAGAAAAATCACTACAAGAAAATGATGAAATAGCGACGGAAATTTAGCGACGGAGTCATTTCCGTCGCTAAATTGCGACGGAAATTAACCTCCGTCGCTATTTAGCGACGGATTTAAATTTCCGTCGCTAATTAGCGACGGAATTTAATTTCCGTCGGTAAATAGCGACGGAATTTAATTTCCGTCGCTAAAAATGGCGCCAAAATTTCCCACCAAAATTGCCGACCGATATTTGCGACGGTTTTTAGGAACCGTCGCTAAAAATAGCGACGGAAATGCTTTCCGTCGCTGAAAAAAATATAAAAAAAAACTTAATTATATTTTTAGCGACGGATATAAAATCCGTCGCTAAAATAGCGACGGAGTAAAAAAACCGTCGCTAAAATTAGCGACGGTTTGAGTATTCCGTCGTTAAAAATAAAAAAAATTGAATTTCCCTCTCTTTTTAGCGACGGAATATGCTTTCCGTCGCTAAAGTTAAAAAATTTCGTTTCCCTCTTTTTTTAGCGACGGAAGATGCTTTCCGTCGCTAAAGTTAAATTAAATTTATTTTCCCTCTTTTTTTTCCCTCTCTCTCTCTCTCTTCTCTCTCTTTCTCTCTTCTCCCTCTCCTCACCCCGTCTCTCCTCCCTCTGCCCAGCCGCCGCCGACCGCCGACCACCGCCCCTCCCCCTCCCTCCGGCGCCGATCGGCCTCCCCTCCCTCCCTCTTTTCCCGCTTCTCCTTCCCTTCTCTCTTTCTCTCTCTCTCTCTCTCTCTCTCTCTCTCTCTCTCTTTCTCTCTTCTCCCTCTCCTCTCCCCGTTTCTGCCCTCTGCCCAGTCGCCGCCGACCACCGCCGACCACCTCTCCTCCTCCTCCGGCGCCAGGTACAGATCTGCTTCTCTTTTATTTATTATTATTATTATTATTATTATTATTATTATTATTATTATTGGTTAATTGGGTATAATAAGAATTATTATTATTATTAATATTATTATTATTTTTTTTATGTTAGATGAATATTGGTAAATTTTAATTATTGTTTAAATTTATATTTCTTAATACTTTATTGTTATTAAATTTATTAATAGAATTTTTCATATTATGATTATTATTGTTAATTAGTGTTAATTTTAGTTATTATTATTATTCAACATATTATTATTATTAAATTATTATTATTATTATTCAACATGTTATTATTATTATGTTAATTTGTATTGTTATTATTATTATTATTTATTTATGTTAATTGTATTGTTATTATTATTATTTATTTATAATTTGTATTGTTATTATTATTATTTATTTATGTTAATTGTATTGTTATTATTATTATTATTTATAATTTGTATTGTTATTATTATTATTTATTTATGTTAATTGTATTGTTATTATTATTATTTATTAATTTTTTTTTTTATTTGTAAAATTTCCCGACGGAAATTTAATTTCCGTCGGGAATTACCGACGGAAAATAATTTTCCGTCGGTAATTGCCGACGGAAATTGAATTTCCGTCGGTAATTCCCGACGGAAATTAAATTTCCGTCGGTAATTTTACCGACGGAAATTTGTTTTCCGTCGGTAAATTTCCCGACGGAAATTGAATTTCCGTCGGGAAATTTCCCGACGGAATATTTTCCGTCGGGAAATTTGCCTACGACTAAATTGCCGACGGAATGAATTTCCGTCGGCAATTTCGATTCCCGACGGAAATTCCTTATTTTCCGTCGGGAATTTCCGTCGGGAAACACTATTTTTCTTGTAGTGAATAATTAATGCACTAAGATATTTTAAAATTTGATTTAATCTGCGAATTCAACCTGTATGATTTATAATTAAATTTAATTCGATCTAAAATAAAATTGAACATAATCGATCCATATAATCCAAAAAAAAAAATTTGCATCGAGTGAGGGTTGACCCACAAATCAACTCATCTTGTTTTATGGTGATTTATAATCTGTTACATTACTACTATGATCATGCATTGTTGCTACTTTGTAAGGCAAGTTTTAGGAGTTCATTGCTACATTTTAATTAATAATATTTATAGATATGAATATTTTTTAAGGAAGAATAAATTTTCATATAATTACATACATACGCAGTTCAAGTGAAAGACCCAAATATTCTACAACTGCCCTTAAAAAAATGAAATTGAAATTTTATCCTGTGAAATAATTGGGATTTTTTTTAAATAATTTGTTTTAAAAAAGTATTTTGAGTTTTAGAATTTTTTAAAAACGATTTGGCAAAAGGGTTGTTTCACACTGCTGCGGAAATGGAACCTTATTTTGTTTTTTTTTTTTTTTTTTTTTTTTTTTCTTCTTTCTGCGGAAGCTTTTCCATTTAGAAAAGCTGCAGATTTGGAAAAGCTGCCATTTTTTATTTTTTTATTTATTTATTTTTGTTTTGAATGAGAAAAATTCTTAATTTTATTAGTACGCGAGAAATATATTTTTCACCCAATTTGATAAATAGGGTAACCTTTTAATAATATGAAAAAAAAATATTTTTATTTTCCTCAATTTGATAAATAAGATAAAAAAATTATAGGTTAATAATAATTTATGTAAATCCAAAATTAGTAAAATTTTGTGCAACAAAAATAACTAAAAATAGAAATAATACATTTATTATATACATAATTAAAATTAAATAATATATATTATTTCATTAATACCAAAATAGAAATAAAAAGAA
Organism: Excoecaria cochinchinensis; assembly: GCA_947683425.1. Classification (NCBI taxonomy): domain Eukaryota; kingdom Viridiplantae; phylum Streptophyta; class Magnoliopsida; order Malpighiales; family Euphorbiaceae; genus Excoecaria; species Excoecaria cochinchinensis. The sequence goes on from CANTUQ010000073.1 coordinate 2,247,666, forward strand.
AAAAGTTAAACCTGCCACTTTTTTAATTAAATTTTCGAGTTCCAACTAACTGTCTAGAATTTTTTATTTAATTATATATAAATTTGTGATCAACTCAATTTAATTATAAAAATAATATTTTGGTATTAAAATCTCAAATTAGTAATATTTTGTGCAAAATAACTAAAAATAGAAATAATACATTTATTATATAAATAATTAAAATTGAATGATATATATTATTTTATTAATATCAAAATATTATTTTTATAGTTAAATTGAGTTGATCAGTAATCCATAAATGATTGCACAAAATAGGGGTGAGTATGGACCGGTTAACTGATTCATGAGTTAAAAAAAAAATCAATCCATTAATATCGATTTTTTCAAAATACTAACAATTAACCAATTCGTTACAATCGGTTGACCAGTTTATCGGTTTTCGTTTTTCGGATCGGTTAACTAATATTTTTCGTTTAACTACTATAATTATAAGATGTATTCATAAATAAAATTAAAATATTCAAAATACTTAAAAATTAAAATTTGTCTACTATAATATAACATCATTGTTGTTAAAATAAAAGTTTTTGGTGGATATAAGTAACTTTATTTTTAAAAATTAAAACTTATGTAAATAAATTAATCGGTTCATGATCATCCTAATTAGATGGACGATTACACTTAATTACTAATCGACAATTAAAAAAAAACTTGAAAAATTCAAAATAATTAGGATAATGAAAAAAAAAGTGTAATAAAAATACTTAAAAATGCGAAATTATTAAAATAAATCCATCAAATACTAACAACATTTTTCCTTTATTTTTTTTAACTTGACACATATTATTTTCAGATATATTAAAAATTATTGAAAATTTTAGTTAATATATTAATGTTATATAATTTTTCGAATATATTTTGATTTTTATTAATGAAAAAATTGATAAATTCAGAAATAATAATAAATACTAAATATGGACATATTGAAAATTAATAAATTAACTAAAATATTTTTTTAAAAAAAATTCAAATAAATTTGAAATATATTTTAAAGTAATAAAAATTAAAGGAATATAAATAATTAAATATGAAAATAATGAAATAAATTATATATATATATATATATATATATATATAAGAGTATTTATGTATCGGTTATCGGTTCGGTTAACCGGTTTATGAGCCAAACAAATAAAACAGTTCATTAATATCAGTTTTTATAAAATACTAACCGTTAATCATTAAAATCGGTTCGGTTAACATATTTTTTGGATCGATTTCGGTTCGATTTTTCAGTTAACTAAATTCAACGGTTTTTTTACTCATCCCCTACAAAATATTACTAATTTTAGATTTACATAAATTATTTTTAACCTATAATTTTTTTATCTTATTTATCAAAATGGGTAAAATAATTTTTTTTTCATATTAATAAAAGGTTACCATATTTATCAAATTGGATAAAAATTTTTTTTTTCCACATTAATAAAATTAAGAAATTTTCCAATTCAAAACAAAAAAAGTAAATAAAAAATTGAAAAAATGGCAGCTTTTCCTTTTGAAAAAGCTGCAAGGAAAAAAAAGACAAAACGGGGTTTCATTTAGGCAGATCACCACTGCAAAAATGTGTGAAACACCCCATTTTACCAAATCTTTTTTAAAAAATTTCAAAACTCAAAATATTTTTTAAAACACATTATTTTAAAAAAAGTCCCATGAATATTTTATTTATTGTGACGGGTATATGATGGGTAATTTTTTTTGTTGATAGGGGTATGATGGGCAATTACTAGTTAAATAGTTTCTTCTTTTTTTTGGAACTAATTAAATAGTTAAAGATTGGTGGTTTTAGATGGAATTCCAATAAAAAGGGGAAGAATTGGTAAATGATCTAAAAAATCACATGATCAACAATTAAAAAAATGATTAAAAAAAATAAACAGATCAAACAAATCAATTCATAAGCTGCATGTAATTGGATCCTACCCATTTATAATTTGACCCGTTTATAATCCAATCTACTCATTTCCTGGGTCTACACTCACTCACATTCTCGTTTTTCAGCTTATCCCCACGATTTCCAATTCCAAATTTGCAAGAGTCAAGCTAATGGGCCTCTATTAATAAATAAATTAATGGGCCAATGTCATGACTGGTTCATATCCAATATATTATCCAATCTATTTATTTATTTGAGAAAATTACTTGAAATATCACATTTTTAACTTTGTTTTCAAAAATATAACTTTTTCTAATAGTTTTTCACAAATGTCATTTTTAAAATTTTTGTTTTCTGAAATACAATTTTTTCTCTTCACTTCTTGCTCTCCCCCTCTGTCATTCTCTTGTACCTGCTCCTTCTCCATTCTCTTTCTCCATCCATCTTACTAGCATCTTCTCTTTCCTTCTCCGGCATTCTCTTTCTCTTTCCATCTCACCGGCATCTTTCTCATTCCTTCTCTGGCATTCTCCTTCTCCTTCCATCTACCTCATAGGCAGTGTCATTTTGATTTGATCTATTGATTAGTGCAAGGTAGTGGAGATTATTTTGCCGGTGGCGTTTTCAGTCCACGGTGGAACTCTTCCTCTTCCTCCTCTTCATCGTCCTCATAATCATCGCCATCTTCGTCGAAGCCTGACAAGAAGATAACAGAGCGTCTCCCTACTGTTATAGACGTCGTTAACGACCGCAAACTGCCCCCTGAACTCCGTGGCCAACGCAATTTCGTGAGGCACTTAGAACCTAATTCATGTTTTCGATTATTATTATTAGAGTTAGTCATAGTATTCGAGTTCTTATTATCCCTTTTTTTTCAGAAACTTGAATTATTATTACTTTCGTTACAAAGAAATTAAGCTAAAGAGGATTAACTTTTGAAATTGAAATTTATGATTAATTTTTGAGATGGAAATTCAGTTTTTTTGTAGGAGATATCTCCAAAATTGTAGTTTATAGTTGTTCTAATTTACTGTTCCACAGTATCTGTGAGTAGTTCAAACTCGAGGTCTCATAGTTCTAGTTTAAAAAGCAGAGTAACACTAATCTGAAGCTTGTTGGTTGTAAATGTTGTAATCTCTGTTCCATTAGTCATTCTTTGTTGGTGCTGAAGCAATTTCTCTATTTATTTATACAGTAGATTGAATGCCATTTGAATCCATGGTCATATTCTTGATCAGACTGTCAGCATATTGAAATCCCTTTAGATTTTATGAATAATGTATATGTTATTAAGAGCTGCAAAAAATGGGAAATAGAATTGAATTTGATTGCAAGATCTATTGTTATGGTTTGGTAGAAGTTATATTTGATAAGTCATTAGATGGTTGTGTGATGTGTGAGGGAATACAAATTAAAAGATTTTTAGATATCAAAATCTGCAGTTTCTAACCACATATATTTCCTGATTTATTCATGTGTTGAATGGTGAAGGATTTGACGATTTGTATTTACTTCAGATTGGCATGTTTGATCGTGAGTCCATGTTTGCCATCAAGAGTAATCTAAGTATCTGATGTGATCAATTTTGACCTGATACTTGCCATCCATATATAGTAAGAGATGCAAAATAAAATTAGAATTTGCTATATATTGTGATTCATATTTGCCTGTGGATGTTATAGGCCAAAACTTGAGTGAAGCCGTACATCTGCACCATTCCACCGAAGATGGATGACTGCTAGAATCAAATCTAGTTGAATTTGGCTAATTTTACTCGGAGGGCCTATGGAACCAATTATGTTGAGACTTTGCAAGTTCAGGGTAGGATTGTGAGTGAAATTTACTGTTTCATGTTGGGTGGCTTATCTAGACAATAGGTTATGGATCTAACTTTGATTTCTCATTTTGTACTATTTAAAATCATTTATATTTATATTGGCTTGTTGAAACTGTAGCATTATGCAGTTGAGCTTGAATTTCCAAGGTATGGTTGAGCCTAGTAGAATGAAATGGCTTTAACTCGAGTAAAGTCACAAAATGAGATTCGATAAAACCTAATCATTCTCGCAGTAGCCATTAGAGAATGGCAATTGAAGCTTTTCTTGACTGGAACAACTTGAATGCATAATTATCCTTGAACTACTTAATCAGACATCAAGGCAATAATTTCCATAAAATATTCTTCTTGCTATCTAACTAATTTACTGCTCATTATGTAGTGTTTTACAACTAAATTAACTAACAACAGCGTAAAAACTATGAACCACATACAAAACAAACACAAATACTACATAGAACTCTCCTGCTCTAGAAAATGTACAAATTTGCGTTTACTATACTCAATTTAGTGAACCAATTTGGAATATAGTTTCACAAGGTGGCATATTTCAAATAACTGCTTCTAGATCGACTTCAGCAGTCTACCATCCCCGCCTCTACTTCACCATCTGCTTTTAACTGGTCTGCCTCATTGACCATTATATGTGTCAGGGCTTTGTTTTTGCTGTTCATCTGGGGTCGAAGTTCTACCTTGGGAATTACTGATGTTTGCAATTATTGCATCAATGTCCATTGGAGCACCTGAGGTTTCATCCGCTCTTCCTCCTTCACCATCAACCTCACATGCAGGTATTGCAACCTATTCAAAACATAAAAATTAAAAATCTGATTACCAATATCAATAATAAACTCTTGTGCTTTCATCACCGAAGGCCAACTAAAGGAATATTTGCATTTGATGTTTCTGTTCAAAAGTTGTATGCAACAAGAAATTCGATATAAATTTTTCAATCATACATACATGAATCGCAATCAGATGAAACGTTAACTTGCTAATAGTTTGTTAGAGATCAAGTATCAAGAAAACATATCAGCTAACCTGTGCAATTGTGTACTCGCAGAGACGCTTCAGACCTTCCAAAAGATATTGGTCAGCAGCTCTAAGGAGGTATTGCGCAATCTCAATATCAAAATCCACCAATCCTGTATATACGAACCTAGGAGAGCAACGAAAACCAATTAAACTCTCAAAAAGCAAAAAATTAACTTTTTCATCAAAGTCAGCAATACACACTTCATCATCAACTCAAAAACATCCCACCTGATATTTGGGATCTCTACATCTTTAGCATCCCTCTCCTGCAATTTTCAAAAGCAAAAACCAGAGATTTAAGAGCTATTTTCTCCTGAAACCGTAAATTTCTTTTAGCTACTGTAAAGAAACAGAAAAGTGGGCAAGAAATTGCAACAATTAAATCAACATTCTACTATAAAAAGGATGGTTTATTAATTTTCTCATAAGAACAGGGAAAAAAAGAATTTGTACTAGGCAGTTGAATAACTCCAATTTCCTAATTATGCATTTGCTAGGGGTCAATTTGGGCAAAGAGAAAAACTATAAATGGAGAAACCTTCGAATTTCAATAGAATGCACGCACTAAAAGCAAGGTTTGATAAATGATAAATTCTCACCCTGTAACCTCCATCAAACATCGCACGAAAAGCATCCGAAAAAGCAAGTAGACAAATTCTATGAGCATAGAACCGTTTACCTAGTACAACAAAATTACAGTCATGCACTCAGGGTGATAATTGCAATAATAAGAATACTCAAATTTGTGCTGGAGTAAAAAACAAATTGATATGTTGAAGATCCTTTATTACCTTCAATTAAGAATGTTACATCAGACAATGTTGGATTGTTAACATATTGCTCTCCCAGATATACCTAAAGTGAAAAAAATAAATAGATAAATATTTGAGCACAGAGCAAAGATACATATAGTATACGTCTAGAATACGGCTAATATACATATAGTATACGTCTAGAATACAGCTAGTATAGGTCTGGTATACGTCTAATATACATATAGTACACGTCTAATATAGGCCTAATATACGCATGGTATAAGTCTAATATAAGTCTAGTATCCATCTAGTATACGTCAAGTATACATCTAGTAAACGTCTAGTATAGGTTTAATATACGTCGAGTATACGTCTAATAAAAGTCTACTATATGTCTAGTATACATCTAATATACGTCTAATATACATCAAGTATATGTCTAATATACATCTAGTAGACATCTAATATACATCTAGTATACGTTTAATATACATCTAATATACGTATAGTATACGTCTAGTATAGGTCTAGTATACGGCTAATATACATATAGTATATGTCTAGTATAAGTCTAATATACATATAGTATACATCTAATATAAGTCTAATATACGTCTAATATATGCATAGTATAAGTCTAGTATACATCTAGTATACGTCTAGTATATGTTTAGTATACGGCTAATATACATATAGTATACATCTAGAATATGGCTAGTATAGGTCTAGTATACGTCTAATATAGGTATAGTATATATCTAATATACGCATAATATAAGTCTAATATATGCATAGTATAAGTCTAGTATACGTCTAGTATACGTCAAGTATACATCTAGTAAATGTCTAGTATATGTTGAATATACGTCAAGTATATGTCTAATAAAAGTCTAGTATACGTCTAGTATACGTCCAATATACATATAATATATGTCTAATATAAATCTAGTATACATCTAATATATATCTACGTCAAGTAAAGTATGTTTGCCAGAAGTTTTGATGCTCCTGTAACTGAAATTCTGCGCTTGTTTGCCAATTCAAGCAGCTGACACTATTTCAAGTCAAAGATTTCCATTAGTACTTTGAACACAAAAAACAAATGCAAAGAACATCAAATGAATCATAAATAATAAGAAGAATACTCATACTGCTGATGACATATTCAAAAGCCCAGATATGCATTGGCACTCAAAGTCTCAATCCTAAGTGATCAGACAACTATCACAAAACCCCATGTTTCCTGTTACAATTTCATTTTAATTTAACCAAACATTAGCAGAAATATCTCTTTTTTTTTTCTCATAACTAATTTAAAAGCAACTGTATGCATTACACAGTCTATATCTGGCATTTCATCGAACAGATTTAGATCTACTTACCAGCAGCGCAGTAACCCAAAATGAGAGCTCTTAGATGTTGTGGTGGTGGTGCTATTTTGATGAGTATCCATCCTAAAGCGGACCAAACTTTAAACGTAATTAGGATGTTCACTGGCATAAACCACCTGCATTAATATTCTTATTAATCAAAACCTTAATTACCTAAGCATGGAATTTAATTAATTAATCAATCCAAAAAACTTACAACAATACTACGCTTTCAAAGGTAATTGATTTAGCCAAATTGCCACCTACTAGTGCTGGATTAAGCACGTAGAAAACAACCTGCACATAATAATATAACTAATTAAAAAAACAAAAAGGCTTAATTATCATTAATTAAATCTATCAAATATATATATAATCGTAAAATAACAAAAATAGAAATAGTATTTTACTTCATTGATGTATTTCCTTGCTTCTTTTCCCAGGATATTGACACCGTCCAAAGCCAAAAACGAGCCAAGTGCAGTAATGATGAGTACTTTCAAAATAGGCATAGAAGCAATCACAAAGAGATTCAGGAGTTTCGTACGCACACATCCCTTTGAGCTTGAAACCGATCTTCAGACTGTGAATTTGTTATATAATTTGGGGTTTGAATCGAGCGAAAGAAGAAAGAGATATAGAATGTGCCGTCTCTAAGCTCAGAGAGAGAAAAAGAGAGATAAATCGATCGGAATAGTGTTACTCGGTGAAAAGAATGGGAAGTAAGGAGTGTTACTCGGTGATATAGAAACCAGTAGGAAGGTGAGACTGAAAACGAGCGGCGGAAGTGAGAGAGAGAAAAAAAAAAAAAGGAAATGGCGAAAGGTAAAAGATATTTTTGTTTTATGTTAAATAAAAAGTGATATTTTTGAAAAATAAAATGGTATAAATGAAAATAAAATTTAAAAAAGTTGTATAATTGAAATATTTTGAAAAGAGTATTTTTTTTTTGTTGTTATTTTTTTTATTTTGCTTATAATTATGTAAAAATCCCTATTTATTTCGTTAGCCCAAACTCAACAACGTTAGCCCAAACTCAACAACTAATAATTAAGCAACCTTTTTCTTTTTCACACTAATCATCACGTGGAAAATTTTGGAATTGAATTTCAATTCCTCAATTTTGTCAAACTCAATCGAACTCTAGTGCGTTTTCTTTTTCCCTGAATTTTATGAATAAACTAATTTTACTTTTAAATTTTTTCTTGGTCTTTTTTCATATTTTGAATTATTCAAAATAAAACGATTTTACTCTTATATTATTCGATAACCAATTACGTAATGTCACGTATCATCCATTTTTAAAGAACAAAATTTATCTATATTTTGTAAAATATAAGAATACAATATCTCCATTTCAAATAGTTTTAACTGATTTTTCATCCTGCCTAAATATCTTGCCTTTCATTGATTTTCGAATATTTAATCATATAAAAAAATCAAATTAACAAGATTGATTTTCATGGACGAATACAGGGTTTGGATGATGGGGACTTGCCCCCACTGTCTCGTTAAATTTATAACTCACAATTTGTTCTAGATCATCTACTGTTCGAAGCAATTGCAATTAGAGACGCTCTAATCTTTACAAAAGCCCATCTCAATGATATTCTTAATTTCTTGTCATAGAATCGGATTGCCCTACAATTTCTTCAACCTATCACAGTGGAACCTATTTTACTCTCAAGCAGATTTCAAATTTAAGCAACGGTATTCATCTAGGGTTAATAATAATAATAATAATAATAATAATAATAATAATAATAATAATATATTTTTGAATAAAAAACATGAAGTAGAAGAGATCAAGACACAAAAATAAATAAATAAATTACAAAATAGCGAAAAAATTTTGCTAGAAATATGTTTCATAGCAAAATTGCAAGGGAACTGCAATTGGGTCTGCAAATAGCAATATATTTGCCACGGAAAAATGATTCCTCAAAAATTTTACATGCAAAATTGATAGTACGCACAATAATTTTATAAAGAATTGTATATTGCGAAAAATTATTGCTCGCTAAATTAATACAATTTGCTAGAAATTTATCTTTCACTATATTTACTAAAATTTTGCAAGAAATTATCCCTTACTAAATTTGCTCAGATTTTACGAGGCTGAATCCCTCGCTAAAAATCAACCAATAAAATCTCCCACAAAATTCATACTATAATCAATATAAAATGAGAACTTTTTACTCGTAATTTTCTCATTAATTCAATTCAACGAGAGATTTATCTTTTACAATTTGATTAGTGGATAAAATAAAATATGCGTGCATCAATACTATCCGAATAGATAGATGCATGCGATACAATGATTCAAAGGCACCAGTGGCGGAGCCACTCTATGCTGAGGGTGTGCACAGGCACACCCTCAATTTTAATTTTTTTTAAATATATATATATATAAATTATAATGAGAACTCCTTAATTTATTTTAAATGTCTCCTTTTAAATTTTGAGTGTTCCAATATTTTTGAACATATAAATTATCTTTAAAATTTTTATAAAATAAAAATATGGTATAAAAAAATTAAAATTAAGGGTTTAAGAGTAAATAAGTAGGGACTATAATATAATTTTAATATGCTTAATGGCCAAAACGACGTCGTTTTGGCCATTCCACTTCTTCTTTCTTTTCTTTCTCTATCGATATTTTTCTATTTCAACCCTCTCATCTGCATATCTCTCTCTTTTTTTTGTCGCCGCTCACCACCGTCAGTACTTCACCATTTTTTTATATATATTCTTAATTTTTAATTTTTTTATAATAAATTTTTAATGCGCCAGGACTCCGCTGACCTTGGGTCCAGACTCCACCACTGAAAGGCACACTTACTGAATTACTATCTCACAGTGAAATGGAATAATCAATACTAACAGAAAATGAAAAAGAAAAAAGAGCAAATAAAATTATGAATGAAAAAGTTTATTCATAATTCTCAGACATTTCAAACATAGGAATTACACATAAGCAGCATAAAATACACTTTAAACAACAAAAACAAACAAAAACCAAATTTATTAAAATCACAGATCCATTAATTAATCTGATTAATTACTTTAATTACCCTCAATCTGAATAACTTTCTTCTGAGGTTTCTTAACCTCCTTTTTTGGAATAGTGACAACAAGAACTCCATTCTCCATGGAAGCATGAACTTGATCGGTCTTAGCATTTTCTGGCAACCGGAATCTTCTCAAGAACTCACCACGGCAACGTTCAAGCCGATGCCATTTATCCTTATTGCTGTCTTTATCGGCCTTTCGTTCTCCACTGATCTGAAGAACTCGGCCATCATCCACTACTTGAACGCTAACTTGGTGTTTTTGGAGACCGGGAAGATCGGTGACGAATATATGAGAATCTGCAGTCTCTTTCCAGTCAGTCGGGGCGCTGATCACTGGGCATTTGCTTATCATTGAAACATATACATCATCCAATGGAGTACTCATTTTCTGAAACTAATTTCTTGTAGCACTGGAGATTTTAGATAACAACTTGCTAGTGATTGGTGGATAAACACCGAGGAGGATGTTCGTATTTAAAGGGAAAATGGAAGAAGGTAGGATGGTCTTGAAGTTTCTTTCTATCTATTTCTTCTTTCTACTACAATGTTCTAGTAATCTTCGTTTAAGATAAGGATTTAATTAAAGAGGTCAAATTTGCTTTTAGAGCTTAAATTTTAACATTTTTTTTGTTTAAGCCCTCCATTTTATGCCTAATATTAAATTCAATTTTGTCAATTTTGAAAAATTTATATTTGGAGAAAAAAAAATTGAATTTTTAAATTATTTATGTGTTTTTTATTGACTCTGTATTTATAAACTTAATAAAGCAAAATAAAATTTTATATTAAATTAAAAAATCAATAAAAAAAGTTAAAGCAGAAACATAGCTACAGAACGTTGAGTAGAGTCCATCGAGTGCACTCAACTTAAAAGGAAAAAAATTTACCATGCTAAATTTTGCAATTTTTATTTTCAAATTGATGCATTAAATCTTCTAAATCCATCCCACTAAATTAAAAATAATATTATATTTTTGAATCCATTTTATATATATATATATATATATATATATATATATATATATATATATATATATATCTAGAAAAAAAAACAATTTTTATATTATGAAAGATTAAAAAAATTAAAAGAAAAAAGGCACAAAGAAGTGAATTTTTAAATATATTTTATTTTATTTTATTTTATTTTATTTTATTAGATTACATGGAACTATTTAAAAATTGAAGTGGATTGGGCTTCAGGTTGCAGAGGACTTTTTTTTTTTAATGCAAATTAAACTTTCATTAATATAATAAAAAATACAACTGAACAGTACAAATAAACTTATAAAAGTTAAAAGTACATAAAATGTATGAAATAAATGAAGTTGCTGAATTATATCTCTGAATTTTTTCGACGAAAACAGTGGATAATGGTAACATGCGGTGCGCAATCTGGTTTTCAGCGGAAAACTCCATCCATCTGTTGTTCAAAGAAAAACTTCCTAAAAGAAGACAACAAAACTTCCATAACGGAAGACAACCAAACTTCCATAAACGAAGACAATAACCTCCAAATTTGGAGAACAAACTTTCATTATAAAAATTTAAAATGCATTCAATTTTAATTAAAAAAAATAGATCTAAACAAAAGTTTCAGATTTGATAAAAAATCAAAACTCGAAAACAAAAATACAGAAAATTTCATATATGAGATTATAGAAACAAAAAATATACAGATCTGTATTTATTGAAACAAAAAATATAAAAATAAAACACAAAAGGTTTCAGATCTGACACGACAATTCAAAAACGAAATAAAAACACAAAAAATTTTAAATCTGAGTTTATTGAACTAAATAACACAACCAAAGACACAAAAAAATCAAAAAATAAACAAAAAAAACAATAAATAAAATTAAAAATTCAGATCTGTACTGATATGAAAATTATGCCGCCTGAAAATGAAGTGACGGTAGCCCCAAAATTAGGTTAAGGAATTGGTGGCTATACAATTTAGAGAGAAAGAAAAAAAGAGAGATAGGTTTCTAGGTTGCAAAGGACTTTTAGTTTGAGGAATTTACACAAAATATTTATTTTTTACTTTGCTTTTTAAAAATGCATTTATAAAATTTTAAGTTTTAAAAATACCTTTTTTAATTTTATATTTTTAAAAATACCCGTTTTTGTTTTTAACCCTACCTCTGTCACTCCAACTGTAAAATTTTATTTTCTCTTTTGATCTACCACCAGCATTGTCATTTGATTTCCCTTCATTGGCGCTTCTGCGTTTTCTTGGTCGCCGTCCAACAACTACGATTTCTTCCGTTCCATTTTGTAGGTATTGAATTAGACTGGATTTCTGGTAAGATTCTTTCTCTTCCCACCCCATCACCGGTGCTTGCTTGGCTTGATTAAGCTTTCTTCCGTTTTCATAACTTTAAGTCCGTCGTCGTCGTCATTGTTTTAGGTTTTGCTTTGATGGCATTGCTTGGATAATCAAAATTTTGGTTTTCTCAAAGGTCTTACTACACTACAAGAAAATCTAAAAATTACTAATTTCTCGAACAGTAAAGTTGTAGAGAAAAAATATATTTTGTGATGGAAAAATGATCTATATCTTTCAGTCGTTAAAAAATGAGGGAAATTCTTTTATCGACGGTATTTAGCGATGAGAAAAAAAATCCGTCATAAACTTAGGCGCCAATGTTTCCCAGCAAAAATTATCAACCAAGTTCTCCGACGAAAGAATTCTCCCGTAGGAAACGTATAGACAAAATGAGACATTCCGTCAGTATTTATAAAGAGAAAAAATTTACCACAGGAATTAGTATTTTGTCGGAAAACCTTAAATTTTTACCTACGGAATAATGTAGTTCGTAGGTATTTTTACCGACGGTTTAAAATTACTCGTCGAAAAATAATAAAATTTATAAAGGAATGTATTTTCCCGTCGGGAATTTATCTGAGATGAAATAATTAACTATGGTAATTCCTTTTCCATTGGTAAATTTTTAATTTTCCGACGGATTTGAAATTTCCGTAGGTAATTGTTTCCAACAGAATTTGCTCTTCCGTTGAAAAAATGATTTAAATCCACAAATTTTTCCCCTCTTCCCTCAATCTAAATATCATCTTTTATCTGTCTCTTTCTCTCTACCCCTCTCATTGACGCCGCTGTCCTCTCTCTCAATTGCAATCTTTGCCGCCTCACCGGTATCACCCATCCTCCGGTAAGGTTCAGGTTATTTTCCATTTTTGTTTGTCTTTTTCCCCATTTCTGGGCTATTGATGTTCTTTTGGTCTCATTTTCGGTGGTCCACTGTTCTTGCTATCAAGGGTCGCCTCCGTCCAAGGTTCACACTGCCTCTTCGCCTCCATCGCCGCCCTGCATTAGGTTCCTCTAAAATTAGTGTATTATCTTTTCTGCTTTTCTCTTTTCTTATAATTATCGTTTCTACTTTTCTCTTTTCTTATAAAGTTGTTAACTCCTAGATTAGTTCACATCAAAAGCAAATTAAGACATTGTAGTAGTTGAAACCTAAGCCACAGTCACAATCTTTTTTAAGGAAAAAAAACATTCTAGCACTGTCGAGAAAAAATAGATGTTGATGTAAGAATCCAGCATATACACATCCTACATTCAGTTTTTAGTATGGAACTTAAAATTATAAAATATTCTTTACAAGAAATGTGAGGAATTCCTTAGTAAGCTAGACAAAATCGAGGGTGAGTCTAGATTATCTTAATTAAGTGTTGATCATACCATCATATATATAAGGGGCAGATGCAGTCGAAGGTCCTAGGCCTGGAGTAGTTGCAGCTAATGGAAGGATCTATGTTACTATTCAATCTAATCAGTGAGTGATTAATATATAAGTTTATATTTATGTCATGGTGTTTAAATTGAAAAGCTTCTGAAATTGCTTGTCTATTAGGTTGGTTCCGTTCGGAAAGTGCTCTCGTTCGATCTTGAGGAAGTTCAAGAAGAAAATAGATTATGAAGGTTATTTATGGAAGAAGTTATCACAGGAGGCAAAGAATATTTATTATCAAAAGTTTCAGGTAAATAAAATAAATTCTTTGATCTTATTTATTAAATTAATATTGTAGTTTATAAATACTTATAGTATGTTTATCTTCTTTTTTTTTATTAGAAAGAATTTTATTAGGATTCACAAATTGATGCCATCAAGTATGGTGTATGGAGAGTCGAGCCCATGCACATTATAAAGACTTTGTGAGTCAGAACACAAGAAGGGTGTACAATCTTATTTTATATTCGAAAAAATATGGGCACACTGGCAGCAGTACCTGTAACACCTCTTACCCGTACGTAGTAAATCATACCATAGCATGATAGGTCTACCGTGATAAGCGAAGGGTGCCACCAAGCTAGATACATATACCCTATTCACATATATCATTTATAGCTATAATATTCGTCAGATTCATATATAATATGGCATATCTAAAATATCATAACTAGAATTAGAAAATTTCTTTCTTTCATTATATCATACTAATTATATTACATATAACAAAGTCCATTTTAACTTTTACATACCAAAAGCTGTCTCAATTACATACTTGCCTTAATACATATCTAAGTTACATAAGTAAAACAAAAGATTACATATACCATACTATAGTAAAATACAAAACCTACATTAATAAGCTATCTATTATTGTGTTGGCCTTGTCGGATGCGTGATGTCCTTGGCGGTGGTTTCGGCTTTAGCACCTACACTGATGAAATACTCATGCTAAGCATATAGTTTAGTGGGAAATAAACATGATATGGACGACCACTCATAGTGATCATCAATAAACAAACACACATGACACACATATTTAAAATAATACACTCATAGTAACAAATATTAAAAATATATGCATAAATTACAAATATGTACCAATGCACATATATTTACATTTTTAAAGGATTGTATGTTCATGATATTCATTTAATCCAATTCATTAAAAGATATGCCTGCATTCCCAAAGGAAGTGGATAATGAAAAATACTAAAGAGTGGGTACTCATAGGTGTTTGTGGTTATACCCTAGGCCAAATATTTGGACCTTGATGTAATCATTATATTTTCATTTATATAATGGTTTTCTTCAAATTAATATTATTAGCATATTACATTATTGTAATATTTTTGAATAACCATGTTATTCATGTCGTCCCTAGTCATTTATCACTAAAGAGTATAAAAATAAATTAAGACTAGTATAGATTTGCATTGATAATCATGGGATGATTATATATGATGATATAAATCAAATCTATAGGTACTTGTTAGAGAACAAGGTACTGGATAGACCCACTGTGAGATCATTACATGGGATAATGTCATAAGTGATCTTATAATAGACATGTTATTGAATCCTTTGACCTGAAATTATCACGGTTTTCTACATAAGGAACATTATGTTTTGAAATAATCAAACATTATCTTTAATCGGATAATTATAAATTTTATGATTGAACATGATGAGAATTATGCAGAGAAAAATGAACAATTAAGATGGAATTTGTCCCTCTTATGAGAGAGATATCTATTGGACCTCTCAATAAGTAGAACTGTAAAATGCATGGTCGTGCTCGAATGAATTGATAGTGTGATCAATGTCATTTGAATTTATCAGTCTACTTAATGATCGAAAAATTATATATTTGAACAATATAAGTTTGACATGGACCATGACTTATGTTCAAACAAGATATTGTATGACAAAAAGATAATAACATGTTTTATTGTCAGGTTAAAATCGGACTTACGATATTTATGTTATTTGGGTACTTATAATATCTTGCTAGAGACCAATTATGACTTGTGGGCCTATTATGGTATTGTGCCCACTGCCAACTTAATATAAACCTATTGGGTCACACACCATGACCATAATGAATAGATTGGATTTTAATTAGGGTATTATGAAATTATATAAATATGGGTATTTATATTTAAATTTCGTAATAATATATAAATATATATCTACATATGATATTTCTTATTTTGAATAAGAAATATATAAATATGTGTGTGTGTGTGTGTGTATATATCTTATTTTTTGAATAAGATATAATATCCTTAATTTATCTTTCTAGGGTTTACATATATAAATAGATATATGTTTAAGAAAAAGGATTCACATTTTCTCCTAATTACGTTTTCCTAAGAGAGGCTATTTTGAGAAACCCTAGCCTCCATTTTCTTTTAAAAAGAAAAACACAGAAAAATCCAGTCACACGTGAAGGGAGCTAGCACCCCTGCGATAATCTGTTTGTCGGTTCGTGCATGTGGATAACGGTAGAGGGCATTCGTGATTGAAGCAACATCTGTAGTCCAAATTAAGGAGTTAATTTCAATTTTTCTTCATTAAAAGGTCGGTAAATCTTAATCCCTCATTTTGAATCAATTAAGATACATGGATCCTATTTGGGTTTCAATTTATATTCCGTTGTGCTTAATTAAATTACTGCAAAGAAACCCAACAATAGGCACATTACATACACAAAATAATAACAAATCGATTACAGATGCTGACCCAAATAGGGTCTATAATAATGACCCAAATGGGGCCTGAGTAATGACCAAACGGGGTTTACAGAAAAAAATAATAGGCTACAGCAATTAAAGGTCCCTATAGGCATGCCTATTGTGATGCTCGCCGAACCCGTTAATATTTCCCGGCAAGCCTGCTTTTAGGGTCTGAGAGAATTTGCATCTAAATTTCGGGCAACATGATATATTATGAAATTCCTACCCAATAGAATATTGGAAAAGTTTATCTAATTTCATGAAACCTTTAGACTCCTTGTAGGTATTTTGGAATCATCACCCAATTTACAAAATATTAGGAAAATTCGTCTAGCCTTGAGCTCTAAAGTAGAGAAAGATTCAAAACTTCACTTTTATTAATGTTTTGGTTAATTATAAATAATTTTTTAATAATTAATTTTTCAATCTCTATTCTCACATGTCATGTAATTAAAGCGCATATCAAATATCGAGAAAAACGGTAAAAAGCGATAGATAAATAAATTAAAAATAAAATATAAAAATAAATTACAAGAAGAAAATCTGGAATAAAAATACAATCCTCCAAAATATAAAATAAATAAACAAATGACAAAATGAATTAAATAAATAAGCATACATAAATCATGGCATTTATTTAAGAATAGGAATATTGGTTCTTTCGTGCACACTTAGAAAAATATAAGAGTTATTTTTAACTATTATTGACAAAATATGGATGAGTGATCTCATTTTATGAAAATTAACTCGACTTTTAAAAATGAGATTTTATTGGTTAAAATTAGGACATTGGTTCCATTTTATTAGAAAAATCTAATTTATTAATAAAAATATTTTTGTAATTTTTTTCTTAACGTGAATAAAACAAATAATTTTATTATAAATTACATGACAAAATAAATAAAAAATACAATAAAAAATTATAAAATAATAAATCAAACCAACACAAATCTCCTGTATCTCCCCATTCGCTCGCAAGAGTGCTCAAACATGGAAAAAACAAGTATTGAAACCAAAAAAAAAAAAATTAATGTTAGTAATTAAGTCAAGAAAATCAATTAGACACAAAAAATAATGAAAAATAAATTAAAATAAATAAAATCAAATACAATGCATTATGAATAACAAATAAATTAAATGACATAATGAAACAAATAAATTAGTAGATTAATAAATTAACACACACAATAATAATAATAATAATAATAATAATAATAATAATAATAATAATAATAATAATAATAATAATAATAATAATAATAATAATAATAATAATAATAATAATAAAGGATGAGCAATCAAGTAAATAATAGAATATAAAAAAAATACAATAAATGTTAAAGAATGTTAAATTTATGACTAAAATAACATAAAACAAATAAATAATCAATGGATCCAAAGATCTACAAAGTGATTAATTAACTATAAATAAAAAAAATAATAGAAAATAAAGATATAAAATCGAGTCCAGAATATTTACCCTTCCAATTCGGATTTAATGGGTGGAAGGAAAATAATTAATTTTCTTGTCTAGATTTGTGAAAATTAAATTAAAAAAATAAAAAATCTAAATTTTTTCTTAAGAAAGAAAATTACAAAAAAAGATTGTTTAAAGAAAAATTATGAAAAAAAAAATTGGATATCAAGAACAACAAGTTATTCGTTTTGTCTCAAGAATGATTTTTTGATTAAGAAAAATTAATTTTAAAATCTTAAATAAAATCTCTTCAAGAAGAAAATAAAAGAAAATTACAAACTAAAGTTCTCTCCAAGAAGAAAAGAAAAGAAAAAAAATTGCCACAAAAAGTCTCCCTATTTTTCCCTTAAGTTTTTCTATTTATATTATTAAAAAAGGAAAATCTAGTTAATTTAGGGACAGAATCCTTAATTAAATCAAAATATTCCTTATTTAAGTTTAAAATATAAAAAAAAACCCTTAAAATCTCGAAAAAATTGATAAAAAATCAATTTGGGGCAAAAAATCAAGCCAAAATGCGTATGGGAAATCAACGAAGGGCAACCTGGGCGGGTGAGGGGTGACCTGGCCACCCGTCAGCGCGGGGGGGGGGGGGGGGGGGGGGGGCTTCTAGGCCGTGTATGTGCAGGCGAAGCGGGCCAGCGCTCCCACCCCTGGCGAAGGGCGGGCAGGCTGCGCGCACCTGGCACCTGCCCTCGCTTGCTGGCTGCCTCCAATTTTTTTTTAAAGTAATTTTGACAAAAACACTATTACTACCAACCTTTTTTTTATTTTTATTTTTTAAAATATTTTTTATTTTTTTATTTCTAAAAAGAAAATTTGATAAGAAAACCATCACTTGCAATGTTTGTCTGTGAACAGACATTTAATTTTATCATTGGATAACCTTAATATGAGCTGTTTCGAGATCCGGTGTCTACACTTATCTATCCATGTCCCGGTCATAGTAGGCTAATATTTAAATTAGAATAATTTTATTCACATATAAAGTTTTATGATCATTTGTTTATCGATTCGGAACAAATGTTATCATTTTCAAGACATGCCAATACATCAACATTATTTCCAATGGTATTTCATAACTCAAGATTATGCATTTTATAATTTATATAGCTATGACCATGTCACATTTTAATATTTTCCATGCATACATATAAATCTCAAGTCATTAAAAATGTACCAAATTAATTTCATAAAATTCGGATTAAAAAGTGGTTCAAAACGAAGAGAAAATTCGCCAATTGAGGAAAAACTAAATGTTACACAGCGGGCATAATGGTTTGACCATCATGTGAAATGACAAGATTTTGGCAACTGGGAGGGAAAAGCAAATTACACGGTAGGCAGGCTATTATACACGTCGGGCAAAACTCTAAAATGATCTGCAAAATTTAAATTCCATAATGCATTTACACAGCGGGTAGAAAAATCTACACGGCAGGCAAAAAGGTTACACAGCGGGCAGAAATCCTACCCATGCATGCGCAGGCAAAACGGGCCAGCGTTCCCACCCCTGGCGAAGGGCGGGCAGGCTGCGCGCACTTGGCACCTGCCCTCGCTTGCTGGCTGCCGCAAACCTCCAATTTTTTTAAAGTAATTTTGACAAAAATACTATTACTACCAACCTTTTTTTTATTTTTATTTTTTGAAATATTTTTTATTTTTTTATTTCTAAAAAGAAAATTTGATAAGAAAACCTTCACTTGCAATGTTTGTCTGTGAACAGATATTTAATTTTATCATTGGATAACCTTAATATGAGCTGTTTCGAGATCCGATGTCTACACTTATCTATCCATGTCCCGGTCATAGTAGGCTAATATTTAAATTAGAATAATTTTATTCATATATAAAGTTTTATGATCATTTGTTTATCGATTCGGAACAAATGTTATCATTTTCAAGACATGCCAATACATCAACATTATTTCCAATGGTATTTCATAACTCAAGATTATGCATTTTATAATTTATATAGCTATGACCATGTCACATTTTAATATTTTCCATGCATACATATAAATCTCAAGTCATTAAAAATGTACCAAATTAATTTCATAAAATTCGGATTAAAAAGTGGTTCAAAACGAAGAGAAAATTCGCCAATTGAGGAAAAACTAAATGTTACACAGCGGGCATAATGGTTTGACCATCATGTAAAATGACAAGATTTTGGCAACTGGGAGGCAAAAGCAAATTACACGGTAGGCAGGCTATTATACACGTCGGGCAAAACTCTAAAATGATATGCAAAATTTAAATTCCATAATGCATTTACACAGCGGGTAGAAAAATCTACACGGCAGGCAAAAAGGTTACACAGCGGGCAGAAATCCTACCCATGCATGCGCTGGCAAAATGGGCCAGCGCTCCCACCCTTGGCGAAGGGCAGGCAAGCTGCGTGCAGTGCCTCAGCGCCATCACGCACCTGTCACCTGCCCTCGCGTGCTGGCTGCCGCAAACCTCCAATTTTTTTTTTAAAGTAATTTTGACAAAAACACTATCACTACCAATCTTTTTTTTTATTTTTATTTTTTAAAATATTTTTTAGTTTTTTATTTCTAAAAAGAAAATTTGATAAGAAAACCATCACTTGCAACCTATTTGTCTGTGAACATACATTTAATTTTATCATTGGATAACTTTGATTTGGGCCGTTTTGAGACTCGGTGTCTACACCTATCTATCCACGTCCCAGTCATAGTAGGCTAATATTTAAATTAGAATAATTTTATTCACGTATAAAGTTTTGTGATCATTTGTTTATCAATTCGGAACAAATGTTATCATTTTCAAGACATGCCAATACATCAACATTATTTCCAATGGTATTTCATAACTCAAAATTATACATTTTATAATTTATATAGCTATGACCATGTCACATTTTAATATTTTCCATGCATACATATAAATCTCAAGTCATTAAAAATGTACCAAATTAATTTCATAAAATTCGGATTAAAAAGTGGTTCAAAACGGAGAGAAAATTCGCCAATTGAGGAAAAACTAAAGGTTACACAACGGGCATAATGGTTTGACCATCGTGTAAAATGACAAGATTGTGGCAACTGGGAGGCAAAAGCAAATTACATGGTAGGCTATTATACACGGCAGGCAGGCTATTATACATGGCAGGCAAAAATCCTTAACCACCGTGTAAACCAAAATGATATGCAAAATTTAAATTCCATAATGCATTTACACAACAATTAGAAAATCTACACGGCAGCCAAAAAGGTTACACAGCGGGCAGAAATTCCGGACCATCGTGTAAGATAATTTATGTGCAAATTTAGAAATCTAGCAGCCATTTACACAGTGGGTAGGATTTTCTAACCGCCATGTGACCCTGTTGAATTGCCTTCTAAAATAGGGTACACAGGGCAGTTTCTATTGTTCATTTTATGTGGCCCTTTTTACCTAGAAAACATCATTTTTAAACTAAAGTTCCTTAAAATCAAATGTTCATCTATGAGTTAAGTTTACATTGGCACAAAAATCATGCAAATTGGACTTATATTCTATGAGATATGGCCTTGGGAAGAGAAACTATTCCCATAGCCCAGATAAATTCTGTACTTCATTTTCAAGCCCAAATTCAGGGGTCTTAGAGCTAGATTTAGGTCTTCGTCTCTCTAAAATTTTGTAGATATGTGTCTTAAATTTCACTTCCAATTAGAATCACCTAATTTTGAGTTCAAAAATCCAACTTATGGCTAAAATACTATCTCAGGGTCATGTGACTCCTATGACAGATTTGCACCTCATCCTAACAAAAGCCAATCTATACCACCTCAAACAATTCAACCAACATAATCATATCTAATACTACTCTTAGAATCAACATACACACAAAACCATCACAATTTATCATCAAAACATGCACATAAAGGTTAAGTTCCCAAACCTCAAGTATTGCTTCCTTTTCCTTCACTTTTGCTCTCTTCCTTGTTCCTTCTTTTTTCCTTTGTTTCTAGCTACTTCTCCTTCTAAAATCCACCATACAACTTATTAACAATCATACAAGACATATTCTTCCAACTTTAATGAATTAAAAATACATGAGAAGAAGAACTTAGCCTGTATCTTACCCCTTTCAAGCTCAAAATTATCGCAAAACTAATTTTCTACATAAATCACTACAAGAAATTACACCTTTTATGACGCAAAAAATTGTCATGAAAAATTCATTTTTCGTCGCTAAAAAGAAAAGGTGACGAATTTTTATTGTCACAGAAAACGTAACGATAGGCACGTAACAATTTACATTTTTGTCACCTTAAGTATCATTTTTTGTGACGAAAATGATTATCGTCATCTTTAGTTCTTAGTTTTCATGACAAAAATTATGTCATAAATAAAATTATATTTCGTCACATTATATTGTTTATCGTCACAAAAGATTGGCATTTTTATGACAAATTTAAAATTCGTCACGAAATTAAATATTTTTAATGACGAAACTCTGTTTTTAGTTAAAACCATTAAGTATTGGTTACGTAATTATCGTCACAAATAAATATAATTTTCGTCATAAAATATTTAATATCGTCATTAAATCTAATACTTTAAGTGACGAAAAATGATTTCGTCATTAAATTAATTTATATTAATAATGAATATAAATCGTCATATTATTTTACAAATTAGTGACGTAAATACGGACAAAAATAATTGTCACAAAAAATAATTTTAGTGACAATTTTTTATTGTCATTAAATTATATTTTTTTATTACAACATTAATATCATAATTGTAAATATTATATCATCATTTATGAACTAACAAGTCGACAAATTGTGACAAATATACTTGTCATATATACATTGTATTAAAAATAACACATTTTAAATTTAATGTTATACAATCAATTAAATTTCTAAAGGAAATTGTCAATCAACTAAAAATATAAAGTATTTATTTAAACAAGAGGTTAATTAAATAAAAACATACTACCTAATGCAAAAAATTAAAATATCCTAATCTGTAATTCAGAAATAAACTCCATTCAAACTTCAAAATTTGCATCCTGTTCCTACAAAAAAAAATCATATATTAGATAAAAAAAACTCAACTATATGCAAAATATTAGAACAAGAACGATATAATATAACGACACAAGAATATCACATGTTCCAAATGCCTTGAACAATAAAACAAGAAAACATAAAAACCAATGTAAAAAAATTACAACTATTTTAAAATATTTTCAACTATTTTCATATTATTGAACATAGTAAAAATAAATAAACAAGTACATAAAATTTACATAGTAAAAATTAAATGAAAATTAGCATAGCAATAATTTGAATTATTACCGTTTGACTATATCACCTTGCCATTATAAGATAATTTTAACCTATGCAATACGTTGATGACCATTCAAGCTGTAAAATGGTGAGATAAATTTTAGAGAAGGCCAGAACAGTGACACTTTCAACTTCCAAGTAACATGTCTGCCCCTCTTCCTTCTTCCTTCCTGTGATATAAAAATATAGCCTTTTCAAGCTAATCTTTTTGTTAGTTACTTGGATGAACTTTATAGTGGTGAATTCTTTTTAGTAAAAGGCAACAATATAATTAAGACAGTAGCATCAATTGCTAAAGTAAACTAATGGAAAAGCATAAATGACATATAAGACCTACTGCAAATGCAACCCACCAAAAGCAATTAACACAAGATGCTGATTTCTTTTCTGAACTTTAAGAAAGTATCACTTACTTATGCTTGATCACCGCCATTTATTTGAATACCAACAGCATGCATTTACTTGCTAGAATGCGTTGCTTGCTATGAAAAGATAAAAAAAATGCTTACCATAATCTGGCAAAGGTTCCCCGCAAATCTCCATGTCTCGGGTTAGATTCAACGTACTTCTTAGTAGCCTCAGTCTATCAGGCAGATCAGTGAGTGTAACTTGAGCACCTAAAAGAGCTGCAATGCAGCTGGAACATGAATTGATTTAATTCTACCCAATTTACATAAATAGAAACAGGACAAACTGATTATCTTTATATCTGGGAACTTCTTTCAATTAAAAAACAGTAAGACATAAAAGAATTAAGTTTGAAGAAATGATTTTATTTCAGGTTCATGTTTGAAAAGTTATTACCTGGAAGTCCTGTATTTGCCTCTGTTGCTCAGCTTGCAGTATGCCAATTATGCTCAGAAATCCTCCAACTGCAGATTCAACACGCTCGTTAACTGCTTCTGCTAGAGCCAACCATGAGGAAGTGGTCACGTGCTCAGCCGCCGTATCGTTTGGCCTGAATCAACTTCGGTAGCTCGCGGCTGCCACTTTCCGATCTACCCATCGCCGGCGAGTGGGGGTGATCTGAAGACACCGAAAGGATCGCCTGGCCATGAGGAGTTCATCGGTCTTGTTCGTGTAGCCACCCAACGTCGGAGGTGGATGCAATCTAAAGAGGAAGTTTTCGATTCCTCTGTCTTGAAGGAGCAGAACGGCAAGAAATCACGGCTGAACGTCGTACGGTGCTAACGACGGCGTTGGTGAGGGGACAATGTTGGCTATCGCCGGAGATCGACGGCGTCTCCTCCCCCTCTCCTTTTTCGATTTGCTCTCTCCCCTCCCCTTACGTTTTTCTCTCCTTTCTTTTCCCCATCTGTGTTGGTTCCCGTTTTGTGTTTTGTGTTTTGCTCTTTTCTTTTCTTTTATTTTATTATTAGTCATTTATATTATTTTATCCTAAATTTTATGATTATGATTCACTTAACTTGACATATTTCCCAAAGGCCAAAAATAATTCTAACATAAAATTTTTATATTAATATTTTTAGTTATTTTATTTTACCTATCCCAAAAATTCAAGATTTAATTCTAATTCTCTAGTATCACCAATAGATCAAACGTAAATTGCTTAATAGTCGTAACTGATATTGTCCTAACTAAATACCCATAGTTAATTTCATTTACGACTTAATTATTTAGTTAGAGTTAACTATAACTAGTCTCAGATCAAACTTGACATTTTATAAATTTTTGGTCTACTGTGATACTATTTACAACTTCAAAATTATCGGGACGTTACAGTTTCGCATCAGATTTAGCTATAATATATTTTTATTACAGTCGATTATGATAAAATATTATGGTTGCACAAACTGGTTGTATTTTACTAATGAACTTATATTTGGCCACAATATATTCATTTTTTATAACATATTTGTTTATCATAAATTCAATTATTTTTTATGACATAATTTATTCGTCATATATTAACATTACAACCGACTGTTACGGAAAATTATTATTTTCATAAATTGATTGTATTGATAACGAAATTGTATTTTGTCATAATATATTTCTTTTTTATGACATAATTATCTGTCATAAAAAATTATTGTGACGAAATAATTTTATCGTCACTAATTCATTAAATTGTGACAAATATAATTTATGTCATAAAAAAAATAAGTATTTCATGACGAATTTTTGTGTCGCAAATAATTATTTTTTCGTTATATTTTTTTCCCACCAAAAAAAAAGGTTGAAAATTTTTCCTCCATATCAAATGTGACAAAATTGTAGTATATTCATTTTTTATGACATATTTATTTGTCATAAATAAAATTATTTTTTAAACTAAAATTCTTTGAAAAAAATAATTAGATTTTTTTTTGTATTGATATCTTATTTGTGACGAAATGATATTATTGTCACTAATTTATTTAATTATGACAAAAATAATTCGTCACAAAAAATAAATATTTTGTGACGATTTTATACGTTGCAATAAATTATTATTTTATCATTAAATTTTCTTTCTCTAAAAAAATGGTGGAAAATTTTTCCTCCTAAAGAAACCATGACGAAATATATTTTTCGTCGCAAAATTAATCTATTAGTGACGAAAATTAAAACATAAAATGACGCAAGATAATTTTATCATGGTAATAAATGATATGGTGACGTTTTAAAAAAATTTTTCGTTGTAAGTTATAATTAGTGACGAAATTTTATGCGTCATCAAAAAATTTGTCACAAAAAGTAAAATTTCTTGTAGTGAATGTTACTTAGAACAGATTTTTGGAGATGATTTTTGGTGAAGAAATGGTTGGCTTTAGGGGAGGCTTTGGCTAGGTTTTTCCAACCCTTGAGCAATCGACCTTCATGGCTTAGATAAGTTATGAAGAGCTCTCCACATCACTACTCACTTTTCTGGAACTAGACACATGATTTCCTTTGATTGGTCCTTTTTCCCTTTTTCTTTTTAATCCTCAATCTCTCATTTAATCATTCATTTATCTTATAATTAATTCTAAATTATACATTGACATACTTTACTCCCCAATTCATGCAATTTAGTCTATAAATATAAGATTACCAAATTGCCCTTGGTCTTTTATCTTAATAGCGACTTTGTCCCTATCACATTTAACCACTTGATTATACACATTTAGCCACAATCATACCTTAAGTATGTTAAAAAAACAACTAGGATATAAATTGGGACTTTATAATATTGGAGAACATCTGAGGCCCTTTCCATTTATGAGCTGAATGCAACTAATAGACAGGGAGGACCTGAGGGGGTCAGTGTATCCTTGCATGCTGGATGATAAATATCCCACCGAGATCATGCAAATAGACTTGTAAGTATTTAAAAACCATATTGTTATGATTAAGAGTTTTCTTTTATTACAATAAATGCGAAACATGATGATTCTCAACATGATTGATTGAATAGAGGAGGATGGAAAAAATATTGTCTAAAGAGTTTGAATTAGAGTTGGATGACAGGATAAGAAGAATATAGAAGTACTTTTGCCACTTTTATATAGGAAGTTTGGTATAAATTTAGGGAAAACTCTACCGGAATTTTAGTAAAAATAGATAGTAAAAATTTGGAGTAATCTTATTTTTGTAAATTGTAGTTCAATTATAATGCTTTATTTGCTTGCAGAAAACATCTTTGGGCAGGAGGCCTACACCACTTGAGGTGTTTGTGCACACCCATACACGAAAGCATGATGGTGCGACATTCGTTAACGCTCGAGCCGGACAAGTCCATGTATGTTAAAATTATACTTTATTATTATTTTGATGTATCATATTAGTAAAAATTTAGCACTAATTAATATAAAGAATTTATTTTATGACATAAGCAAGTACATGAGACTCTTGAACGACAGACAAAGAATTCTGAGAATATTGATTAGAGTCAGACCTTTTATGATGCAGTTGGTGGTAAGGACCGTCGTGGACTGATTTTTGGCTTAGGTTCTTTTGCTAACTCTTGCTATTCGCAATCCTCCACATCTAGTGCAACTACCTCAAGTAGACAGGCCGCATCCACCGACGAAGTAGTTGAACTTCGGAATATAGTGTAGATGCTGGCATCTCAATTGCAACAATCAATCGACTGCATAGCTCAGCTTTGTAATGAGGTGCAAGATTTGAGGGGTTTAGTTAGCATTTCATCACAATAGCCTGATCGTCCACCATCACCAACAGCTTAGTTAGGATTTCCTGTTATGTTTTTAAAATAATTATTTACTATAATTAATACAGTTTCAATTATATTATTTTTGTACATTATAATTTTTATATTATACTACATTTGATGTTTCTATCATTTGGACATTGCTAGTAACAAGTTCTATCATTTAGAAATTAATTGTAAAAAAATAAATTGTATTAATTTCTCGATAGAATAGTGGAATCTGTAGGTAAATTAAATCTATCAACGAAGTAGTTCTTTCCGTAGATAAATTTACCGATAGAATAGTTCATTCTATAAGCCAATTTACCGATGGAAGGATTTGTTTCTTTGGTAAAAATTTCGACAGAATATTTCTTTCTGTAGGTAAATTTACCAATGGATTAGTTCTTTTTGTAAGTAAATTTACTGACAGAAATAACCATCCTGTCTTAATAGTCACCGATGAAAATTATATTTTTGTCATAAAATTTAACAATGAAATTATTTTTTCTGTCGAGAATTTTTCTCGATGGATATAAATTTTCTTTAGGAAATTTACCAACGACCAAGATTCTGACAACATTGACCGTCAGTAAAATCTATCGTTAATTTTGTTTCCCTACGAAAAAATGTTATTTTTCATCGTTAATTAGTTATTTTCTTGTAGTGCTAGTTTTGGAATTTACGTGTTGTATTTCGTGATTTTAGGATTTTAATATTAATTATGATCTATGTTAGATTGGAGGAAGTGTTTTCCACATTGATCTTTTATATAGCTTTTCAAGTGAAGCCTTTAAGTTGATGCATAATGTGCTTAATTATTGGAAGAATGCAATTTGGTTCTTAATTGTTAATTCTTAATGATGTGTTAGGTCGACAATTATTGTTAGAAGCGAACTGGTTGAGCTTTTTGGTTTGGGTTATGCATTATTTTTTGCGATATTTGTCCGTCTTACATTCCCATGAACCTTCAATTCTAATCTGACTTTTCTTTTCTTTGGAAAGATATGTTAAAATTTGAGAAGATCATGGCTATCTAATAAAGATATGGATTTTTATTGAAAAGAGGATTCTTAGATCTTATAATAGAGTCCATCAACAATGAGTGATCAGAAGCTCATCTTATTTGTTGAATGATTTCATCATTTTTTCATTGAAGAGAATTTTTGAATTTTTTAGAAAATATTGTCTGATTTCTTCTTGTGTCTGCAGGTCTTTTTTCTTTTTTTTTTTTGGTTTCTCAATCTTACATTATTGTATTTAGCACTGAATTTCTGTATAACTGAGGTAGATTGATTAGAAACTACAGAGAGGCCAACATGTACTGATTTATAATTGGTTAAGATAGAGAGGGGCTTAAATTGGTGAATTTTCTAATTTAATTTAGAAGCTCCCTATGTAATTCTTTGCTTTTATATCTTATATATGCTTCCTATATATATTTTTTATTGAATTTTTTCTCTTATTTTTTGTTTAGATTTTTGTGAATGGGATGTGCTTATGATATTTTGGATAAATAGAAGAGGCCTAATAATATGAAGATTATGGATAGAAATTCTAGGGATTCTCATATATGAGAGGGAATAAAATGATTAAAAATGTAGTAGAATCTGATAAACGGTTGAAAAAGGGGAATTCACATGGTAAAATTATGCAAGAATCCAGTAAAGTGAAGAAAAGAAAAATCCCACCAGATGAAACTTTAGAGAAAAGCTGTAAAAATCAAATATTGTGTTTAAGGAGTCGAATTTGGTCGAATCTAAAAACTTAAAGCTACATGTTTAATTTATATGTTTTATTTTGATATTCATTTTTTACTTTTATACAACTTATTTGAATAAGAAGTCCTTGAAATCCGTATGTTTTTAAGGTATAGGATTAATTGGTATATATATACCTGTTCACAAAACAATTTTATTAATATGGATTTTGGTATACGTCGGTATACCATAGTATACCAAATTTCAGATTTAAAATTTCTAATCTTGATTTTGGTATACCTAGGTATATCCACTGATAAACCAAATTTCAATTTTATAATTCATTCTCTAGATTTTGGCATACCAAAGCATACCAGAATCCTGCAAGAATTTATAACTTTAATTTTTTTCATACCCTTTCATGCATAGGTTTTTTTTAAGTTGTTAATTTAATATGCATTATTTATTATTGATTTGCGGATTTTTGGTTTTTCATTTGATTGATTTTTTTTTCAGGTTTGGGGTTATATTATTGACAAAAATGAGTATTTCCATTCAAGGATTAATATGCCTATGAAGGTAAAAGTGTGATTCTCAAATATATACTCTAAAGAGAAGTGAATAGAGTATTATAAAATTTTCAACAACTGAAACAAATTAGAACATATGCAGTTTTAGAAGTAGAGCACCAAGATCATAATAAATCCATTTCATGCATTTAACTTAAAATATGTTTAATCAACCTTTTACCAATGTTAAACATATGCATAAACGAAACTTTTGATGAGAAGAAATCGGATTAAAACTTGCTAAAATACTTTATGCAAAAATACAATTTCATCCAATGATAGAACATAGATTGATTTTTTACTCTATTATATAGAACACGTAACAGAAATAGAACAGATAGATTTAGTATAACATAAATATATAAAACACGAATTTAAAGAGAATAAGTGATAAAGCCTAGGAAATCTTTATCTGAAGAAGAGAAGGCGAGCCGATCGGATGAGAAAATCCTGCAATAAGAGGTGTCGGGTTGGACCAGGCGTAAGCACTACGAAACTTAAGTTAGTAGCTTAGAGAGAGAAAATGCTTTTAGAGATAGAATGTGGGAGATTCAATACCTGGTGCCATCGTTAGCTGGGCTATTTATATGAGATGATTGAGGGGCACTCGAGTGCCTGGGGAGTGATTACTGGCTGTCAGAGTAGGTATTCAGCGATATGACTGGGAGCAGGTCTTAGGCATGGGCGCTGCCTTGTGTCAGGCGGCTGATGGGACTGGCAGTAACATCAACCGATCGGGCGTGTGCGCTGCCTAGGAGCTCGTGTCTGCTACTCTTGATTGTTAGGTCTTGGGCCTTGCCAGTTGATTGGGCCGGCTGGATGGGCCTTAAAGCAAATGATATTTGCTGTGTTATCACTTGTCCCCCCCCTCAACAGGTCCGATCGGGCAAGAATTTGTTTTTTGCTTTGCCGTTCGGATGGAATCAGCTCTGAAATTTCCAGATCCGAAGACGCGCGTTGGTGGGATTTTTGAATTTGGGAGGCGCTTTTTCTGAAGAGATGCGCCTGCTTGGACAGCTGTTTTCATTTAATATCGCGCGTGTTCCAAGGGTAACGCTTCGTTCTGCGTACAGTCATAATGCCATTTGACACGTGGCGCTCCTCTAGTGGCGTGACGGTTGGCGTGCTCCGAAAGCTCTGGCTTATAAATAGGGGATTTCAAAAGGATTTCCACTTTACTTCTGTAATCCCTAGTGAAATTCTGCCAAAATTTCTTCTTAGCTCCCAGATTTCTGCAAATATCTCTTGCTTCTTCTTCAAATTTCTTAAGTCCCTTTTATCAAGTAAGTAATTTTTCCTCTTTGCTTTTTGCTTCATTTCGCCTTTCGCTTTCTTTTTGTCTGCATCCACTCCATTTAGAAGTTAGATAATTGCACCTTTCCTCCTTTCTCGCTTGTTGAAGATGGCTTCCAGCAGTGGTGAAGTGCTCGACAACAGTTTTTTGGATGGGTATGAGAACAAACCAGCCGTTGAGTTACACTCTCGGTTGACCGCCGGGGAGGTGGCTGAAATCCCCTCCAAATACGACTTTCTCGATGACGTATTCGTAGCGGCCTGCCCCGAATCGATGGCGGTGACGGATGGACCTTTTGGCAGAAATAACGAGTGGTTCATCTATCACCTGTGGAGTTTAGATGCAGGCCTGAGGTTCCCTCTAGGCGCCTTTGAGATGGCAGTATTGAAAGGGTATGGGATTGCCCCTAATCAGTTACATCCGAACGGGTGGAGGTCGGTGGCGTGCTTTAAGATCCTCTACAAAATAGAGGGGGTGGCGCCAACTCTAGACCTTTTCACCCATTTCTTCTATATATCGGGTCGGAGCGATGGGACAGAGTACTTTTTCACTAGCCGCCCAAAGAAAAAGCTAATGTTCATCCCCACCTCGATGAAAGGGTATAAGGAGAGATACTTCTTGGTCGGGATGAAGGGCGGATTTGGCTCGATCGGCTAGGGCTGAAATCTTGAAGGACATAGTAGCGGGTCAGCCTATGTATGAGGGCGATATAAAGAAGCTGATGGATGCCGTGAGTAGGCATGGAGAGCCCTATCAGTCCAGCTTTCTCCTGTCCACGCTGTTTGGCTCTTTCAGCTCTGAAGACGCTGAGGATGAAGAACGTGAGCATTAGGATCGGAGAAAACATTGTCATCATGCATCAGTCATGCATTGCATTTTATTCATATTTCGTCATTGAATTTTTTGTGTGAGAAACTTATCTTGTTTACTGTCTGTTTGTAGCTGAAATGGCTGGCGGAGATGACATGTCCCAGCGCATCCTTGGCCGGGCTGTTGCCAAGAGGGAGGCTGAGCGAAAAGCCAAGGAGGAGAGCAAAAAGCGGAAGCTCTTGCCTGCCTCTGAAGTGCAAAAACTGCGGCAGAGCGTTGCTTTCGACGTCCCGCTCGTCGTCGTCCCGATCTCTGTTGCTCCTCCCTCAATGGCTGCTGCGGCCTCGGACCGGCAACCTCAAGTCAGTACCGCTGCTCCGGTAGGTGCACCCAAAGTAGTAGATCAGCCCCCCCACCGACGGAGAGTTATTCTCAAAAACAAGCCGGAGGAGGAGGAGGAGGGGTCTGGGGACGTCTCCCTTCCTAACCTGCAAGTTTTGAAGGATACACCCCAGGAGGGGCAAACCCGGACGTCTGATGCCTAGAGGAGGTAGGGTGAAGAGGCGTCCAAGAAACAAGCTGCTGCGGCCAGCAAAGGCAAGGCTGTCGTGACAAGCGATCCACCTCGCCGAACGGACAGGTGACCTGCGCTATTACAGGACTTCTTGAAGGAGAACTTTGGCAATGACTGGTCAACGAGCAACAAACCGGTTGCCAATTATCTCTGCCGGGGTATTCTCCAAGAGGAGGACTACAAAGCCATAGGAGAGCTTGGTTCGCTCGCTCGGGAGTGGAGCATGTTTAATCAGCAAGCTTTAGAGGTAAGGTTCGGCCAGATTGATTGTCGTTGCCTCTTATGGCAAATTCTTCTCTTGCTTGAGATTGCTCTTTCCTTTTTGCATCTCATTAAAAGGGGCCAGCGCCTACATGGCATTTGTGGCCTTGCTGAGGCCATGGCGAGGGATGCTGGGAAGGCGAGGATAGAGGCGGCTGCTCAACGGGACTCCGCTCATCGAGAAAACTCCACACTTCGCCTGGAGGTGGCAGGTCTTCAGAAGGAGGTCTCTGGCCTTCGGGAGGAGGTGGTGGTTGCGAGGAGAGAGGCCAATCGCCATGCTGAGGAGCTAAAGTCAAGGCTCGCTGAGTCCGATCGTTTGAAGGGTGAAGTGGCACGCCTGACAGCCGATAGTGCTCAGTGCTAAAAGTTTGAGGCCGAGGCGACCAGGTTGGGCGGCGAGTGTAAAACTCTGAGTGCAGAAAAGGCCAAGGCCCTGGAGGAGAGAGACCAAGCTGCGGCAGAGTGCGATCGTCTTCATGCCAGTCTGGCAAACAAGGAGGCCACCTAGGGGAAGAAGTTTGAAGAGGGACTCGCCTCTCGAGAGGAGCAGCTGCTTGATCAAATGGGAGAGGCTCAGGCGAAGTTGCTGTCGCGGCTGATCCATGAAGCTGGGAGACGCTTCCTTGATGCCGATCTCAACTGGATGGAGGACCCTACAGCCTTGCCCGATCTGTCGTCCAGTGATGATAAAGGAGATGCTCCTAGGGAGGGAGCTTCCAAGCAGGTCTCTTCGCCCCAAGCTCAGAGAGATGCATCATCCGAGGCCAAAGTCATTGTGCCTCCGCCTGCCGAAGTTGTCTCCGAAGGGGTGGCTGAGCCTTCTCAGTCTACTGCCGAGCCTTCTCAGACCTTACCCGCTCAAATTGTAGAGACGCCTTCCGAGCCTCCTGACTCAATAGAGATTGTAGATATAGAAACTTAGAATAGAAGTTGTATACATGTATAAGTTGTATAATATTTTTGTTATCCTTTTTCAATGAATAATAATATTCTTCGCCTTTTAACTTTGTTTTGCGGAAGTTACGATTTTGACCATGCATTCGTAAATTTCTGAAAAAATTGCATGAAAATTTGCAAAGTTCACTAAAGTGCATATAACTTGCTATTGTGAAATAACTCAATAAAGTGGTGTACTTCTTGAATTGGAGTAATCTTTAAATCCAGTGGCCGCTTGGATCGATCTGGATTGGGAGCATCGTCTATCCTATCGGATCGGGATGGTTCGCACAATTTCGAATCGGGGTATCCGTCTTAGCGGATGAGCTACCTGACCTTTGTGTTTTGCGTTTTTGGTTCGGAGCAGATATCGAACCTAGTGCATGAGCCCTTTAGGTTGCATAAAAATTGCATAATCGAGCTGAGTGATACTCGTAGAATTGCATAAAAATTGCATGATCGAGTTTAGACAATACTTATAAAGTTGCATAAAAATTGCATGATCGAGCTAGGTGATGCTCGTAAACCTGCATAAAAATTGCATGATCGAGCTAGGTGATGCTCGTAAAGCTGCATAAAAATTGCATAATCGGGCTAGGGAGGTAAGATCCTCCATAAAGCGAACTTAATAATTTTCTGCGATATATGAATTGGGGAAAGTTTGTTACTTTTTCATTACCTGTAAGAAAAGATTGGGCAGTCGAATTTTTTGTCACCTTGGATTATGTGGATAAAGGTAGGGACTCCATGAAATTTAGACATAGGGGTAGGAATTATACTTTTACCCATGATGATTTATATAATTGGTTTGGTTTCCCACTAAATGGAAAAAGATTTGATTCTCATATATTTCAACCCTCCCCTGTTTGGAATAGACTTTCTGGAATAGAACGCTTTAATAATAAAAATTCCACTAACAGGCAAATTAAAGACAATGCATTGATGTTTTTTCACAAATTTCTTTGTCATGCTATGCATGGGAGGGTAGAAAGTACTAAGGTGCAAACAAAGGATTTGTTTGTTTTAGATTTATTGCAATCCCGTAAAACACCTGACTCCATTGATTTCATTTTAGATGGTTTATACCATGCCTCTATTGCCCGTAGTAAATCTGTGGGGATGTGTCATATGGTGATGGATATTAATTTGGGGTGTTTGGGTGATTTAAATAATTTTGCAATGGATAAAAAAGAATCAATTCCTTTGTTGGATGTTGTCTATTTGCGCAGAGCTAATATTTTAACCAAGGGAGCTTGGCCCCCAAGGTTTGTTGATAGATGTGCAGGTGGAACTAGTAGGGCTGACCCGAGTATGGCTGGACCAAGTGTGTCTCATGCAAGGGCACATGAATCAGCTTCAGCGGCTATGGCTCATGACTCCTCGGGTGAGGACGAGGCGGCTGCTGATGTTGATGCTGAGGAGAGGAGGACTGATAGAGGCGCTGCTGTAGATTTGGAGCCTGTTTTGCAGAGATTGGATGGTATTGAGGCCACCAATCAAAGCATGGCAGCGCGCATGGATGTGCTGGAATCGGATGTGCGGACGGTCCTAACAAATCAGAAGAGTTTGGGTCGCAAACTCCTTAGTTTTTTCCGCAAGCAGAATGTGGATCTTTCTCCAACTCCTCCAAGCTCCCCTAGTGGGAGTTTTTGAGTTTGTCTCCTTTTCTTTTCTTCGTTTTGTTATTGTTTTCGTTTGTGTTTTTTATGTTCGTTTGTTAGTTTCGTTTATTCCTTTTTACATAATGAGGACATTGTGTCCTTCAAGTGTGGGGGGAGCTGTGTGTGTGTGATTTTGTTTTAAATATATATATATGTATGGTTATATTTGTAATATATGTGTAGTATAGCTTGTGTTATGCATGAATTGCTAGATTTAGGAATGTATTGTTTTAGATTGTTTTAGGTTGTTTTACAATAATATTCTGTTTTGTAGCTTTGTATTTGATAATTATTTGAGAATTTGAGCATGCATAGGTTTTATATTTTTTGGCCATTAGCCTAGATAGTAATTTTTTTGACCATTTTCATTATTTATTTTATTTTAGCTTTTTATTGTACATAGTGAAGGGTATGAATTAGTAAAACACTTTGGTGTGGGTTCTTTTTAAGTTAGGTATCTTTTTACATGTAAATAAAAGATTATTTTGCCAATTTATTGCCTATGATAGTTTAAACTATAGCCATGTGAGCTTTTGAAGCCTTATACACGAATTTTTCTTTGTATGAGAGCCTTATTATGCCATATCCTCTAGAACTTGTTTGTGGTAAATTTCGAGACTGCATTTTAGTATGGGATGTACACGGGATATGATAAGGGCACTTAGAATGAACTAATTTTGGCTTTCTTTTTAATTCCTTACCTTTTGACTTTAGGTAGCCAACTTTGAGCCTATATCCTGTTTTTCTTGTTTAAAAATATTAATAACCCAATCTTTTTGCTTAAACAAGGACTTATTTCTTGTTAATTACCCTATTATGGAGGGATTAGGATTGGTATAACATGGGAGATATATTTGTTATTGAAAAGCATGAAATTAGTAAAAATTTGCAATTAAAATTTCCTTCTTTTCAAAGTTAGAGTTACAAATGCTAGTAGAAAAAAAAGAAAAAAAAAGAAAAAAAACATGGGAATAGCAAGATGTACATCTAAAATTACTTAAGTGTGGGATGGAGCATTAAAATGCACCCATATTAAATTCTCTTGCTATCCTAAGACAAAAGAAAAGAAAAAAAAATATAGTAAGTATACATTAAGAGTTAGCAGCAAATTTATACTCTTAAGAAGGGAATTAGATTAAAAGTATCGTGCTTGTTAATATTCTGATTTGGTTAATTCTCCTATGGTGTATTGATGCTTTTTCTCTGCACAATACTAGCTACTTAAACCCAAAAGTTTCCTACCTTAACCCAAGCCACATTACAACCCTTTTAAGACTCTTTGATCCTCTTTACTACTTTATACTAGTAGTGGAGATTTTTACTACTTACAAGCTTATGGTACGTAATGGTATAATCAAGGAATGAGGGAAAACACTAACCTTTATATACACTTGAGTGATTGAGTGTTTTTCAAAATAAATGTTGAGTGAAAATTATCTTAGGCAATGCCTTGTGTGAAATAATCTCTACATGTGTTAAGATATTTGATTTCTTGAGATCAAATATCATTGTGTTTTGCCATTTCATGGTTTTCCAAATGTGCATAGAGGTTAAAGTTCAATGAATGATGAGAATGTTTAAATGGTTGCATATTTTGGCTAGTGTGTTAGAATGATAAGTCTATGCATGGTATTTTCAAATAATTGTCAAGTGTCTAAGTGAGTTCCAAAATATTGTGTTTATTGTGTATTTTGTTTTTGTGTTGTTTATGTGTTTTGCTTGGGGACACGCAAATGTTCAAGTGTGGGGGTTTGATATGAGCTTAAATAACTCATAATTAAACTATATTTTGTGGTTATAAATAATGTTTTAAGTGTTTTTAGTTGTTGGAATTAGGTGTGTTTTATGTGTTTTGTTAAGTTTTGTATGTAGGAGGCAAATGGAGAAAATATGGAGAAAATGGAGAAAAGAAGAAGAAATGAGCCAAGGCAGAAAAGCTTCTGTCGCGATCGCGATAGGAGGCGCGAGCGCGACAGAGCGCGCTAAGGGAAGAAGAGAGAAAGACGAGAAAGAGAAGAGAAGAGAAGCTGTCGTGACCAAGGGAAGGTGTCGCGAGGTCGCGATAGGGCGCGGAGAAAGCACACGCGAGGAAAGGGCGAGCGAAAATGTAGGCGTGTTCTGTCGCGATCGCGACAGGCGTCGCGGTCGCAACAGAAGGATCCGTTAGACACTAAAGTTCAAATTTGAACTTTAAGAGTTGCATCTTTCCACCAACTATTACATCCTTTGTAGAAGGGCATCTGAAGGGGCATGAGCTGACATTATAAATTCTGTTTTTAACTGTAATTTAGATATAGAAACAAAGAATTGAACATTTGAATATTATTTTTCTGTAAGTTAGAGTAGTTTTCTTTATTTTTTACTTAAGTGGATTTATGTGTTGAAGAGAAGATATTATACAAGGAAGAGGACTACAATTGGTGATTTGAAAAGGGTTGAGAAATCTCCTTCTTCAATTCTTATCTTTTGATTCTCCTTTGTATTTTTGTGATGAAAATTCTGAACTTGAATGTTAATATCAAATATTTTATTGTTCATATTAATTTAAGAGTTCTTACTCGTAGAATTTCTCATTAGTACATTATTTATTATCATTATAAGTATGAGTTTGATTGAGAAATAAATTCATTCTTATATCTAATTGGAATTCATCATCAAGATATTGTTTGAGAAATCATAATATTGAAATGGTTGTTATAGGTTGTGCTTTATTCCTAAGATTTGCATGTATAATAATCTAGTTCTTAAATGAAAGTTTGGAATTAGACTTATATGTGTATGTTTTAGGCATTCCTATTTATATTGAGAAAGTAAGTAGGAAATTTATTTAACTTAGCTTGCAAGATAAGAATGTTAAAATCGTTAAGAACAATTAATTCAAAGTTCATCTTTATACTTGGCATCATTAATTCTTTCTATCTTCTTGGATTCTCATAAATTCGGTTTAATTAGTTTACATGTTAGATTAGATTAAAATCAACTCTACCATTAATTAATCATTGTAAACAAGATTAAAATCAATTAGTAATAGTGTGTAAAAACGTTCCTCGTGGGATCGACATCTTAAGTACTATTGCGGTACACCGTATACGTGCGGTATAATTAGCATCTATAGAAAATGCTCGACAAGTTTTTGGCGCCGTTGCCGGGGATCGGTTTTATGCCATTGTGAAAATTGATTTATGATTTTGGATTACAATATTTTGTTAGTTTTAATTTGTTTGTGTGTTTAAATTAATTTTGTGTTTTGTTTTTGGTTTTACAGGATTTTGAAAGTTCATGCCTAGTACAAGGAGTTCTTTAGAAGAGCTTGAGCCTTTAAATCCTGAAATTGAAAGATTCTTGTCAAGTAACCGGAAGTCAAATAAAAAGAGGAACAAAAACAGGAGATCAATTATCATGGCTGAAGAAAATCCACCAAGATTGATGGACTTTGCCACACCTGCTTTGAGTGGTGCTCAACAAGGAGTGGTAAGACCAACGGTAAATGCCAATCAATTTGAAATTAAGCCTTCATTATTACAAATGATTCAAAATAGTATTCAATTCTATGGTTTGGCAAATGAGGATCCAAATGCTCATTTGGCAAACTTTCTTGAGATTTGTGATACCTTTAAGATAAATGGGGTTTCGGCTGATGCAATCAAGCTTAGGCTTTTTCCATTCACTTTGAAGGATAAAGCAAAAGCTTGGTTGAATTCTCTAACAAGAGGATCTATAACTACTTGGGACCAATTGGCCCAAGCATTTTTATCAAAATATTTTCCATTGGCCAAAACTGCAAAAATCATAAAGGATATTACTACATTTGTTCAAAATGATAATGAATCATTATATGAGGCTTGGGAAAGATTCAAGGAATTGCAAAGGATGTGTCCACACCATAACTTGCCAAGAGAATTGTTGATGCAAACATTCTATAATGGAGTAAATCCTACCACAAGAGGAACTATTGATGCTGCTGCTGGAGGATCTTTGATGAGAAAAACTACTGAAGCGGCGTTTGAATTGTTGGAGGAGATGTCCATGAACAACTGCATGTGGCCTACCGAGAGAAGTAGAGATTCAAATTCTACTAATGTGAGAGGAGTTCATGCACTAGATTCAGTGGTTGCATTGCAAGCTCAAGTGGAAGCATTGACTCACAAACTCAATAATATGGGTATGGGAAGTAGTCAACCAAATAGATGCAATATATGTGGACAACAAGGACATCCAAGTGAGGTATGTAATTTGGGCATAAATAGTACGGAGGAGCAAGTTAGTTTTATCCAAGGGCAAGGAAGAGGAAACCCATTTTCCAATACATATAACCCTGGATGGAGGAACCATCCAAATTTTTCATGGGGGAATAGTAGTAATCAAAATAAAGGAGTAAGTTTTCAACCACCTCAAGATAGGTTTGGGGCCTTGGAGGTTAAAATGGATAGGTTCTTAGAGGGGATTAATATGAAATTTAACTCACAAGAGGAGAACCAAAAGAGGCTGGAAAATAAGTTTGACCAAATCACAAAGAATCAAGCCTCATCCATTCACAACCTAGAAGTGCAAATTGGGCAATTAGCGAAGGCTTTACCCTCCAGATTACAAGGTACTTTACCAAGTAATACGGAGGAGAACCCAAGGGAACACCTAAAAGCCATCAATTTGAGGTCAGGTAAATCTTACAACAATGAGTTTGTTATTACTCACAAGAATGGAGAATTTCAGGAAAATAAAAAGAAGAAAGACTCTTCTGTCGCGAGTGCGACACCTGTCGCGGTCGCGACAGAGGAGAAGCCAACCAATGTTACAGGCGCGATACCAGACTCGAGCATGACAGCAGGAGGAGAGTCTTCTGTCGCGATCGCGACGCCTGTCGCAATCACGACAGAAGGGGTTAAAAAGGGAAGTATTCCTAAGGCATTTCAACCTTGCCCACCGTTTCCGCAACGCCTAAAGAGACAAAACCAAGATAAGCAATTTCAATCTTTTATTGATAAATTGAAGCATTTGCACATAAATTTGAATTTTATTGAGGCCATATCACAAATTCCTAACTATGCAAAATTTCTTAAAGAATTAATTTCTAAGAAAAGAAGTTGGGAGGATATATCCACTATTGCATTGACTGAAGCATGTAGTTCTATAATTACAAATAATTTACCTACAAAACTTAAAGATAATGGTAGTTTCACCATTCCATGTACCTTAGGGGATAAAGAGTTTCCTAAGTGCTTATGTGATTTGGGGGCAAGTATTAATCTCATGCCTTATTCTATCTTTAAAAAGTTGGGTTTAGATTATGTTAAACCTACTTCCATGGTT
Source organism: Excoecaria cochinchinensis (assembly GCA_947683425.1). NCBI lineage: Eukaryota > Viridiplantae > Streptophyta > Magnoliopsida > Malpighiales > Euphorbiaceae > Excoecaria > Excoecaria cochinchinensis. The sequence goes on from CANTUQ010000073.1 coordinate 2,288,187, forward strand.
TTGCAATTAGCTGATCAATCTATTAAGAAACCGTATGGAATAGTTGAAGATGTACTTGTAAAAGTGGATAAATTTATTTTGCCCGCTGATTTTGTTATTTTAGATTTTGTATATGATGAGAAATGTCCCTTAATATTGGGTAGACCTTTCATGAGGACTGGAAGGGCTTTAGTTGATGTCTATGAGGGCACATTAGTCTTAAGAGTAGGGGATGATAGTGTTGAATATCACATGGAAAAGGCACTAAAATACCCAATGGATGAAAATGTGTGCATGAAAATAGATGTCATTGATGCGTGTGTTGTGGAAGTATTAGAAAATGCAGATGAAGAGGAAGTCCAAATGGAAGAGGAAGTTCATGAAGAGATAGAGCAAGAAAGCTTTAGAAGTGAACCTCTTTATCGTAATGAAGCACCTTTACCACCTTCAATTGAAAGTCCTCCAAATGTTGATTTAAAGGAACTACCTAATCATTTGAGGTACGCTTTTCTTGGACCTAATCATACTTTGCCTATTATTATTTCTAACAAACTCAATAAAGAACAAGAGCATGCATTATTAGAAGTTGTTAGAAAAAGGATAAAAAGTATTGGATGGCAAATATCTGATTTGAAGGGTATTAGTCCTAATGTTGTCATGCATAGGATAAATATGGAAGATGACTATCAACCAAAAGCTGATAGACAAAGGAGGCTAAATCCTCATATGAAAGAGGTAGTAAAAAAGGAAGTTATTAAATTGCTTGATGCTGGAATCATTTATCCTATTTCGGATAGTGATTGGGTGAGTCCAATACATTGTGTTCCAAAGAAAGGGGGTATGACAGTAGTAAGGAATGAGAATGGAGATTTAATCCCAACTAGAACCACCACAGGTTGGAGGGTGTGTATAAATTATAGGAAGCTTAATTTGGCCACTGGAAAGGATCATTTTCCTTTACCATTTATTGACCAAATGCTAGAAAGAATTGCTGGCCATTCTCATTACTGTTTTCTTGATGGATATTCAGGGTATTTCCAAATTTTTATATACCCTAGTGACCAAGAGAAAACCACATTTACTTGTCCTTATGGAACCTTTGCTTATAGGAGAATGTCTTTTGGGCTTTGTAATGCCCCAGCCACATTTCAAAGATGTATGACTTCAATTTTTGGAGACATGATAGAGGATATAATGGAAGTCTTCATGGATGACTTTTTTGTATATGGGGATTCATTTGAACTTTGTCTACAAAATTTAGACAAAGTTTTGGCTAGATGTGAAGAAACTAACTTGGTTCTTAATTGGGGGAAATTCCATTTTATGGTAGATGAAGGGATAGTTTTAGGGCACAAAATTTCAGGTAGGGGTATTGAGGTTGATAGAGCAAAAACAGAATTAATTGAGAAGTTACCTCCACCCATTACACTTAAGGGGGTAAGATCTTTTCTTGGACATGCTGGATTTTATAGAAGATTCATAAAGGATTTTTCTTTAATTGCTAAACCTTTAACCAATTTGCTAGTTAAGGATGTTTCTTTTGAATTTTCTAAAGAATGTATGCATGCTTTTGAAACTTTGAAGAAGGCCCTTATAAGTGCTCCTATTATTGCTGCTCCTAATTGGGAATTGCCATTTGAAATTATGTGTGATGCAAGTGATCTTGCTGTGGGTTGTGTATTAGGCCAAAGACATGGTAAGAATTTGCATGTGATATATTATGCTAGTCATACTTTATCACCTCCTCAAGTTAATTATACAACAACTGAAAAAGAAATGTTAGCTGTGGTGTATGCATGTGACAAGTTTAGATCTTACTTGTTGGGATCTAAAGTCATAATCTATACTGATCATGCTGCATTGAGGTATTTATTTGCAAAGAAAGATGCTAAACCTAGGTTGATTCGTTGGGTTTTGTTATTGCAAGAATTTGACCTTGTAATTAAAGACAAAAAGGGAAGTGAAAATCTTGTTGCTGACCATTTGTCTAGGTTAGAAAACAATGAACAAACTTTAGGTGATGGTATTGAAATTAATGAAACATTTTCGGATGAAGCCTTGATGTCAATTTTGAATATGCATGTACCTTGGTATGCTGATTTTGCTAACTATCTTGCTGCTGGAATTGTACCTGAAAATTTGACATGGCAACAAAAGAAGAAATTCTTTAGTGATGTTAAAAATTATCTTTGGGAAGAACCTTACTTGTTTAAGATAGGTGGGGATGGTATAATTCGTCGTTGTGTAAGTGAGGAGGAGTATCAAAACATTTTGATGCATTGTCATGCTGCATTATATTCGGGTCATAATGGTGCCAATAAAACTGCATCTAGAGTGCTTGAATGTGGATTATTTTGGCCAACTTTATTTCATGATGCAAAGATGTATGTAGCCAAATGTGATAAATGTCAAAGGGCTGGAAATATTGGGAAAAGGGATGAGATGCCTTTGAATAACATATTGGAAGTTGAAGTGTTTGATGTGTGGGGGATTGACTTCATGGGTCCCTTCCCTACTTCTTTTGGTCAAAACTACATTTTGGTTGGGGTTGATTATGTATCAAAATGGGTTAAAGCCAAAGCGACACCTACCAATGATTCAAAGGTAGTGATAAAGTTTTTGAAGAAGCTTTTCTCAAGATTTAGAGTGCCAAGAGCCATCATAAGTGATGGAGGTAAGCATTTCATTAACCGTTCTTTTGATTCATTACTGCAAAAATATGGAGTTCATCATAGGGTAGCTACACCATATCACCCACAAACAAGTGGTCAAGTGGAAGTGTCCAATAGGGAGTTAAAGTGGATATTAGAAAAAACAGTCTCTACTTCTAGAAAGGATTGGGCACATAAATTAGATGATGCTTTGTGGGCATATCGCACTGCATTCAAAGCTCCAATTGGTATGACACCATATAGGATGGTTTATGGTAAAGCGTGTTATTTACCTGTGGAGTTAGAGCACAAAGCATATTGGGCTATTAGAACTCTGAATTATGATCTTAAGGATGCAAGTGTCAAAAGATGTTTACAATTAAATGAGCTAGATGAATTGAGACTTCTTGCATTTGAGAATGCTAAGATATATAAAGAAAGGACTAAAAAATGGCATGATGCACATATACGGATTAAAAATTTTAATATTGGGGACAAGGTCTTATTGTATAATTCTAGATTGAAACTCTTTCCGGGAAAATTGAGATCTAGATGGAGTGGACCCTTTGAAGTCACTCAAGTTTTTGATCAAGGGTTTTTAGAGCTAAAAAATACAAAAGGGGAGTTATTTAAAGCCAATGGTCAAAGATGTAAAGTGTATTTGGAGGAAACATTTCATGGAAGGGAGGTTTCATTTCTTTCATTAAAAATGGTTTGATGGTTACTTGATTTTATTTTTCTTTTTAATAAAATGATTTATTATATGTGTAATATTTATATATTAATGTCATTCTTTTTGTTCCAAAGATGTTTTTAATATGTAAGTTTATTTTGTATACCTTTGTGTGACGTTTTTGGAAGGAAAAGAAAATGTGATTTCTCAATTTTCTTTCTGTCGCGAGCGCGACGTTGTCGCGATGGAGAGCGGGAATCAATTATCGCGATGACGCGACGTATAGCGCGATGTTTAAATTTTTCATTTTGCTTCTGTCGCGATCGCGGCGATGTCGCGACGCCGCGACAGAACGCGGAATTCGAAATTTTAGGTCAAACCAACCGTTTGGACTTCATTTAATTCCCCACCTTCTCATTTTCTACACTAATAACTTCTCTTTATTTTATTTCTTTTGCCTCTTCAGTTTTCTTCTCTTTATTTTCGCACGTTTCCCTCAAAATCTTTCTCACGATTCTCTCTAACTTCCAACGCAAATCTCGTTTTTCTTCTTTTTCTATAAATCTGTTGCTTTTCTTTTTCTATTTCTTCTCATCTTGTTCTTCAATTGGAAAACGATTTTGAAATGGTGAGAACTAAACATGTGGGCGATAAAAGCAAAGGGAAGCGACCAATGGGGGAGTCCAGCAATCCGGAAGAGGAACCAACGCCTGCTTCCATCATTTTTCAAAACAGGTACGACTGTCCTTTTCCCATTTTCTCTGATGAGGAGGGTGAGAAATTCCTTTATTTTGCTAAAAAAATATATGTGGGTATGTGGGCTCTTGATTTTGCAATTTTAAATACTATGGGCTTACAAGATCAGATTAATAATTTTCTGCGATATATGAATTGGGGAAAGTTTGTTACTTTTTCATTACCTGTAAGAAAAGATTGGGCAGTCGAATTTTTTGTCACCTTGGATTATGTGGATAAAGGTAGGGACTCCATGAAATTTAGACATAGGGGTAGGAATTATACTTTTACCTATGATGATTTACATAATTGGTTTGGTTTCCCACTAAATGGAAAAGGATTTGATTCTCATATATTTCAACCCTCCCCTGTTTGGAATAGACTTTCTGGAATAGAACGCTTTAATAATAAAAATTCCACTAACTGGCAAATTAAAGACAATGCATTGATACTTTTTCACAAATTTCTTTGTCATGCTATGCATGGGAGGGTAGAAAGTACTAAGGTACAAACAAAGGATTTGTTTATTTTAGATTTATTGCAATCCCGTAAAACACCTGACTCCATTGATTTCATTTTAGATGGTTTATACCATGCCTCTATTGCCCGTAGTAAATCTGTGGGGATGTGTCATATGGTGACGGGTATTATTTTGGGGTGTTTGGGTGATTTAAATAATTTTGCAATGGATGAAAAAGAATCAATTCCTTTGTTGGATGTTGTCTATTTGCGCAGAGCTAATATTTTAACCAAGGGAGCTTGGCCCCCAAGGTTTGTTGATAGATGTGCAGGTGGAACTAGTAGGGCTGACCCGAGTATGGCTGGACCAAGTGTGTCTCATGCAAGGGCACATAAATCAGCTTCAGCGGCTATGGCTCATGACTCCTCGGGTGAGGACGAGGCGGCTGCTGATGTTGATGCTGAGGAGAGGAGGACTGATAGAGGCGCTGCTGTAGATTTGGAGCCTGTTTTGCAGAGATTGGATGGTATTGAGGCCACCAATCAAAGCATGGCAGCGCGCATGGATGTGCTGGAATCGGATGTGCGGACGGTCCTAAAAAATCAGAAGAGTTTGGGTCGCAAACTCCTTAGTTTTTTTCGCAAGCAGAATGTGGATCTTTCTTCAACTCCTCCAAGCTCCCCTAGTGGGAGTTTTTGAGTTTGTCTCCTTTTCTTTTCTTCGTTTTGTTATTGTTTTCGTTTGTGTTTTTTATGTTCGTTTGTTAGTTTCGTTTATTCCTTTTTACACAATGAGGACATTGTGTCCTTCAAGTGTGGGGGGAGCTGTGTGTGTGTGATTTTGTTTTAAATATATATATATGTATGGTTATATTTGTAATGTATGTGTAGTATAGCTTGTGTTATGCATGAATTGCTAGATTTAGGAATGTATTGTTTTAGATTGTTTTAGGTTGTTTTACAATAATATTCTGTTTTGTAGCTTTGTATTTGATAATTATTTGAGAATTTGAGCATGCATAGGTTTTATATTTTTTGGCCATTAGCCTAGATAGTAATTTTTTTGACCATTTTCATTATTTGTTTTATTTTAGCTTTTTATTGTACATAGTGAAGGGTATGAATTAGTAAAACACTTTGGTGTGGGTTCTTTTTAAGTTAGGTATCTTTTTACATGTAAATAAAAGATTATTTTGCCAATTTATTGCCTATGATAGTTTAAACTATAGCCATGTGAGCTTTTGAAGCCTTATACACGAATTTTTCTTTGTATGAGAGCCTTATTATGCCATATCCTCTAGAACTTGTTTGTGGTAAATTTCGAGACTGCATTTTAGTATGGGATGTACACGGGATATGATAAGGGCACTTAGAATGAACTAATTTTGGCTTTCTTTTTAATTCCTTACCTTTTGACTTTAGTTAGCCAACTTTGAGCCTATATCCTATTTTTCTTGTTTAAAAATATTAATAACCCAATCTTTTTGCTTAAACAAGGACTTATTTCTTGTTAATTACCCTATTGTGGAGGGATTAGGATTGGTATAGCATGGGAGATATATTTGTTATTGAAAAGCATGAAATTAGTAAAAATTTGCAATTGAAATTTCCTTCTTTTCAAAGTTAGAGTTACAAATGCTAGTAGAAACAAAATAAAAAAAAAAGAAAAAAAAATAAAAAAAACATGGGAATAGCAAGATGTACATCTAAAATTACTTAAGTGTGGGATGGAGCATTAAAATGCACCCATATTAAATTCTCTTGCTATCCTAAGACAAAAGAAAAGAAAAAAAAATATAGTAAGTATACATTAAGAGTTAGCAGCAAATTTATACTCTTAAGAAGGGAATTAGATTAAAAGTATCGTGCTTGTTAATATTTTGATTTGGTTAATTCTCCTATGGTGTATTGATGCTTTTTCTCTGCACAATACTAGCTACTTAAACCCAAAAGTTTCCTACCTTAACCCAAGCCACATTACAACCCTTTTAAGACCCTTTGATCCTCTTTACTACTTTATACTAGTAGTGGAGATTTTTATTACTTACAAGCTTATGGTACGTAATGGCATAATCAAGGAATGAGGGAAAACACTAACCTTTATATACACTTGAGTGATTGAGTGTTTTTCAAAATAAATGTTGAGTGAAAATTATCTTAGGCAATGCCTTGTGTGAAATAATCTCTACATGTGTTAAGATATTTGATTTCTTGAGATCAAATATCATTGTGTTTTGCCATTTCATGGTTTTCCAAATGTGCATAGAGGTTAAAGTTCAATGAATGATGAGAATGTTTAAACGGTTGCATATTTTGGGTAGTGTGTTAGAAGGATAAGTCTATGCATGGTATTTTCAAATAATTGTCAAGTGTCTAAGTGAGTTCCAAAATATTGTGTTTATTGTGTATTTTGTTTTTGTGTTGTTTATGTGTTTTGCTTGGGGACACGCAAATGTTCAAGTGTGGGGGTTTGATATGAGCTTAAATAACTCATAATTAAACTATATTTTGTGGTTATAAATAATGTTTTAAGTGTTTTTAGTTGTTGGAATTAGGTGTGTTTTATGTGTTTTGTTAAGTTTTGTATGTAGGAGGCAAATGGAGAAAATATGGAGAAAATGGAGAAAAGAAGAAGAAATGAGCCAAGGCAGAAAAGCTTCTGTCGCGATCGCGATAGGAGGCGCGAGCGCGACAGAGCGCGCTAAGGGAAGAAGAGAGAAAGACGAGAAAGAGAAGAGAAGAGAAGCTGTCGCGACCAAGGGAAGGTGTCGCGAGGTCGCGACAGGGCGCGGAGAAAGCACACGCGAGGAAAGGGCGAGCGAAAATGTAGGCGTGTTTTGTCGCGGTCGCGACAGAAGGATCCGTTAGACACTAAAGTTCAAATTTGAACTTTAAGAGTTGCATCTTTCCACCAACTATTACATCCTTTGTAGAAGGGCATCTGAAGGGGCATGAGCTGACATTATAAATTCTGTTTTTAACTGTAATTTAGATATAGAAACAAAGAATTGAACATTTGAATATTATTTTTCTGTAAGTTAGAGTAGTTTTCTTTAGTTTTTACTTAAGTGGATTTATGTGTTGAAGAGAAGATATTATACAAGGAAGAGGACTACAATTGGTGATTTGAAAAGGGTTGAGAAATCTCCTTCTTCAATTCTTATCTTTTGATTCTCCTTTGTATTTTTGTGATGAAAATTCTGAACTTGAATGTTAATATCAAATATTTTATTGTTCATATTAATTTAAGAGTTCTTACTTGTAGAATTCTCATTAGTACATTATTTATTATCATTATAAGTATGAGTTTGATTGAGAAATAAATTCATTCTTATATCTAATTGGAATTCATCATCAAGATATTGTTTGAGAAATCATAATATTGAAATGGTTGTTATAGGTTGTGCTTTATTCCTAAGATTTGCATGTATAATAATCTAGTTCTTAAATGAAAGTTTGGAATTAGACTTATATGTGTATGTTTTAGGCATTCCTATTTATATTGAGAAAGTAAGTAGGAAATTTATTCAACTTAGCTTGCAAGATAAGAATTTTAAAATCGTTAAGAACAATTAATTCAAAGTTCATCTTTATACTTGGCATCATTAATTCTTTCTATCTTCTTGGATTCTCATAAATTCAGTTTAATTAGTTTACATGTTAGATTAGATTAAAATCAACTCTACCATTAATTAATCATTGTAAACAAGATTAAAATCAATTAGTAATAGTGTGTAAAAACGTTCCTCGTGGGATCGACATCTTAAGTACTATTGCGGTACACCGTATACTTGCGGTATAATTAGCATCTATAGAAAATGCTCGACATAGGACAAGTCATCCCTTAAGGAGGGGGTGGCAGACTTGCTGGTGTAAGGGGAGCCCCTGTTTGTGGACATCATCTGTTTCCCCTTGTCATACCTTCCCGGGGTTCTGACCGCTCCTCTTCGAGTACCCTGAGCTCGAGGCTCATTGATGATGATTCCCTTGTTTCTATTCCTTCTGAAGTCTTTGCCCGTAAGGTATTCCTCCTGGGCTCTTTCAGAAGTAGCCGGCATCTTACCTTTCTTGAGCGTTTGGACAATGCTCTTAGTGAAGTCGCTGAGGATAGCGCGCATGTCTCTCACGGTGATAGGGGTATCCTCAGGTTGCCTCATGGTGGCATCATTGAATTCGGGAAGGAGGTTGGTCCTCGTGGGGGACCTGGTAGGCCCTTCTCTCCTTCTCGAGGTGCCTGATCTGGCACGAACATTATCATCATGATCAAGGTCCATGGGGGTCGTATTCTCGTTAGATCATGAGTTCGCCATGCTCTCAACGAAAGCACCAAATGATAAAGCCTAGAAAATATTTATCTGAAGAAGAGAAGGCGAGCCGATCAGATGAGAAAATCCTGTAATAAGAGGTGCCCGATCGGACCAGGCGTAAGCACTCCGAAGCTTAAGTTAGTAGCTTAGAGAGAGAAGGTGCTTTTAGAGATAGAATGTGGGAGATTCAATACCTGGTGCCATCGTTGGCTGGGCTATTTATATAAGATGATTGAGGGACACTCAAGTGCCTGGGAAGTGATCACTGGCTGTCAGAGTAGGTATTCGGCGACATAACTGGGAGCAGTTGTTAGGCATGGGTGCTGCCTTGTGTCAGGCGGCTGATGGGACTGGCAGTCACATCAACCGATCGAGCGTGTGCGCTGCCTAGGAGCTCGTGTCTGTTACTCTTGGTTGTTAGGCCTTGGGCCTTGCCAGTTGAGTGGGCCGGCTGGATGGGCCTTACAACAAATGATATTTACTGTGTTATCAATAAGGAATAGAGATATTTGACATCGCGATTTATAGAGATTCGGCTATTGCGTACATCCTGACCTTAAGATAACTCATATTAAGAGTTTCTCTCTTTTTATTATGACTCTATTTAGCAGGCAAGAGTCAAAAGTCAATTATTTATGTAGCTACCTAAGTTTTTCTCCCAAGTAAAAAACACTAAAACACTTAATCCATTTTTCCAAATAAAATGAACCAAACACTTAACTTTTTTTCCTAAGTAAAAGAAGCTAAACACTTGTTAGGGGTCAATTTCACTAATGGTCACTCAACTTATCACTTATCGCGCAAAAGTAACTGACTTTTTTTTCCTTACTTAAATGTCACTGAACTTCTAATATTTTTGCAAAAAAGTCATGTAAACCGGAATCCAGCAAGGACTCTTCCCGGATTGATGACATGACATATGACACGTGACGACGAATAGTCGATATATGACTTTTTTGCAAAAATGTTAGAAGTTCAGTGACATTTAAGTTGGAAAAAAAAGTTGGTTACTTTTTTGCGATAAATGATAAGTTGAGTGACCGTGAGTGAGATTGATCCAAATGTAGCATCTGTTAGAAGTGATAAGTTGAGTGACCATGAGTGAAATTAACCCCACTTGTTAGTTTATTTCTTTAGACTCTAGCAACCTAACCTCACATTATCTTACAAATTTATAAATCTCACTAACATGATTACGATATAAACTATAATAATTTTGAGGGAATGTGATTTTGAATGCTCATGCTGGAATAAAAAACTTACAAATAGATTAAAACTCAATTATAAAATGTGTTTTCACTCACATGTTAGAACACTTCAATAGAAAATCATTTTATAGTCAAAATAAAATAGTTGTTGAATGTGAATTGAATTTCAAAAACGTTTCCACAAGTAAAAGAGATTTGATTTTATTTCCTTAGATAAAATCCAACAACTAGAAAATATTCCAGAAATTATCTTTCCTTTTTCAAAAATGATTTATGTGGAAAACTTAAGTTTTGGAAAGAAATAAATTTAAATATGTCAAGATATAAATTTGGAAAATCTTTTAATACAACGAATGAGTTCTATGTAAGGGTGTGAATCCTCAAAAATGATTTTTCAATTATTTCCTAAAGAGTCTTAATCACCAGAACATGCCACAAAATATCACGTCTGATACTTATTTGAATGTAAAATACATCTGAACTGGATAGAACACATGACATCAAATTTGATTAAAAATGGACCTACAAGATATAAGTTTAGAAAGGAGCAAAATTTAATTGATTAGAAAGTTTTGTTAATCATCAAAATTCAAGATTGAGTATTTAGCTTTTTGAGCCAACAAAAAGTTGTTGCTCTTTAAAAGAAAAACTAAATGAGGTACAGCTAAATAGATTTAGAAATTCTTGTTTTGAGCATTTTTTAGATATGAATGAAATTGCTTGCGGCCATAAATAATTCATTCATTATTGTTAAGGGAAGTATATTATTAGAATAGTAATGAAATTTGATTTAATGTGGATGGTGTTCGTTTAAAGTTTGGTATGGGAAAATTTACACTAATAACTGGATTAAAATATATTGGTGATTGTAAAAAGTCAATGATATCAAGTGGTGGCAATAAGTTGTTGAATAATTATTTTGATGGTAAGGATAAGATAGGCAAAAAAGCAATTGTGGATTGTTTAATGAAGAAAAAATTGGATTCTGATGAGGATGGTTTTCGGATAGCAATATTGTACTTCTTTTTTTGCTTTCTCATGTCTAACAAAATGGAAAATACAATTAGAGAGTCTAAAATTGCATTTATTGAAAATGAGAATTTCAATATATATCATTGGGGTAAAGATGTGTTTAAACTCACCATATCTAGTCTAAAATGAAAGTTCATAACTAATAAAGTAATCAATTAGTATAGGCTTGTAGGATTTCCTATAGCTTTGCAGATTTGGTTTTATGAGTGTCACAATCCTTATTCTCTATTATTCGTTGTCCAGGCTAACATAGAGAGGGTGGGAAGAGTTTTAAATTGGACAGTAACTTTATTCCCTAATTTACAAGATTTAAAAAGAACTATCTTTTTCAACTCTGGTTATTAGGTATGTGTTTTTTAATCTTTTTGTTATTTATATTTTTTACTTTCCGATAAATAAGCATGTACAGGATAAGTATAACTTAGATAAAGCTATATTGTAGCATATTACATGTTATAAATGTTTTCTTTTCGAAAATTAGATGCATTGTTCCTTCATAAGTTGCTACCATTGTCTTTTTGATGTAGCAAATTGATCAATATTCATAAGGGTTCAAGGGATATCCATTCACTACTGCTAAAACATGTGGACATGGCAATTCATCCATTTGAAAATGACTGCAATTACAAGTTCTTCCTTTCATGTTCACTATGTAATTCTTATCACATTCTTGGATAGTAAAGGTATCATTGTTTGATGTTTTTACCTGAAAAAATAAGAAAAAAACAATTTGAATGTTATCAAAAAGAGAACATTTTTGTCTTACATTTTTTTATAATATTATATATAATTCTCTATATTTTGGTATACCTCGGTTAGGGGTGTAAATGGTCGGTCGGTTAGGGGTGTGCAAATGGTCGGTTTGGTTCGATTTTAGACCGAACCAAACAGACCGAAAATTTAACTTTTGATATTTTTTGAACCGAGGACTGAAGTTTTAAGGACCGAAACAGAATAAACAGAATAAACCGATATAATTTCGGTCAGTTCGGTTTTGTTCAATCAGTTCTTCACAAAATATGGGCTTTTTTTTTAGATTTTTAACTTATATGAGTCCATAAATTAAATTAACTTATATTCAACAAAATAAAACCATTTAAAATACCTAAAAGGAAAAAAACATACATAAATTTTTCATATTATGTTTCTAATAAATACTAAGCAAAATTCCACTAAAAATACATTAAAAATAAATACAACATAAGTTCTGATTCCATACAAACAATCACATATTAAAAAATACATTAAAAATTACACTGCAATAAATTCAATCAAGCCCTCTTAGACCTGCATTCCATACAAATAAATAATGATTAAATAAGTTCAACTAAATTGTGAAAACACAATACTAAATCAAGCATCAGCATCTAAAATAAAATAATACCGAGTCAATAAAAATATTTTGGTGAACAATTTTTCAAAAGAAAAAGAAAAAGAAAATCATGATATTATTATCTGGTAAACCACTTTGTGCAAGAATAAGCCAAAACTTTACTTTAATTTGAAATTAAAATTGCAAAACAACTTTCAAATGTTGTATTAGATTTAAAAAAAAAATGAAAAAGGGAAAGTCAAAATTTGTGGCTGGTCGGCAAGAAATTTCTAGCAATTTGCTGGTCATTAGCTGGCTTTTTGGCCAGCAAATATTTGTTGGTGGCCAGCAAATCATTAGCTGGCCACACGGAGTCTCCTGCCTATATAAGGCAGGAGCTTGTTTTTCAAATAGTTATTGGATCAAAAGGAGAAGGATCTAATGAAAACTTGTTTGTAATCTTTGAAACATAGAGAATTTGTGGGACATTCTCTTAGATTTGTAATTTATTGGGTGTGTGAGAAAAAACTAGAGTAAATGAATGTAAAAATTGTTCAAACACATTAGTGAAATTTTGTTGGTTGTTTTCGGATAACATGTAGTTTTTCTCTGATTTTGAGTATTATACTATAATTTCTTATGTTGTGATTGTTAGTTTGATTTCTTTTAATTTATTCCACATTTATTAGAAGGGTTATTTTTCCAATAAATGGTATCAGAGTCTTAGGTTGGCTATTTTTTCACACAGCATTAGGACTGTTGTCCGAAAAAGTAGCGAAAAATATAAGAAAATTTTTCGTACGATCAGTTTCAAAATGGGTGTAAAACGAGAAATTTGGTGAATAGTGATATTGTTCAAAGTACAAATTTTGCATTCAAAATTTGCATGGTATTGTAGCTGGGTACTGTTCAAGTGTTTTAAGATGTCGGGCTTAAAGTTTGAGGTGGAGAAATTTGATGGAAGAATTAATTTTGGCTTGTGAAAAACTCAAGTCATGGATTTGTTGATTCAATCCGGGTTACACAAGGCGTTGGATGATAAACGTCCTCTCGTTACCAACAAAGAAGATGAAAAATATATTATGAGCAATGGAACCTGGGAAGATCTTAATTTAAAAGCAGCAAGTACAATCCGCTTATCTTTGGCGAAAAATGTTCTTGTAAATGTGCAAGGAATTTCTACTGCCAAAAATTTGTGGGAGAAGCTTTGAAGAGATGTATCAAGCAAAAGGCGTCTCAAATTGGGTGTACCTTAAGGAGAAATTTCATACTTTACGTATGGAAGAAGAAACTACCATTTCGGACCATCTGAGTGTTCTTGATGGAATCGTCTCAAAATTAGAGTCTATAGGACTGAAGCTTGATGATGAGGATATTGAATTGAGATTCATCTGGTCTCTTCCATCTTCCTATGAGCACATGAAAGCTATTTTGATACATGGGAAGGATAAAGTTGTGTTCTTTGAAGTCACTAACAAACTTTTATCGGAAGAAAAAAGCTGAGTGGTAGAAATAGTGTGTCACCTGAAAACTCGGCGTTAGTGGCTGCTAGAAGTTGGAAAAGGAAAAATCCTGGGAATAAAAACCTGGTATGCTAGGGGTGTGGACAATCAGGTCATCTTAAAAGAAATTATCAAAAAATTAGTGCTGGCAATTCAAAGTTTAATTCCGTTGATGAAGCTAACAGTGTGTCTACTTCGGATGAGGTAGATTTCAGGGATGCTCTCTAAAAGAGCATGGACATCCTTATGGCATGCCGCTAGTCTCCACAAGTTGCCATGATAGAGGATATGTTACCACTAGCGGGTTTTCCACACGGGTATTGGCTTGATCAAGATGCAAGGTTTGAGGTAAATTTATGTCGATGGTTGAAGAACTTTCAGAAAAATCAAGCATGAGAGTTGCATCATAATTTCATCAGTTTTGTTCGACATGTTGTCAGAGAATTAATGACTTAAAATTTCTTAATTTTAAGTGAAATATTTTGTATGATGGAGTATGTATTTTTAATTATCAGTTGTAGATAATTGTTTCGTCAATATAGGCGATGGTATTTATTTTCTAAAAAATTTAGGTGGAGATTGTTGTATTAGATTTAAAAAAAAAGGAAAGGGAAAGTCAAAATTTATGGCTGGTCGGTTAGAAATTTCTAGCAATTTGCTGGCCATTAGGTGGCTTTTTGACCTGCAAATATTTGTTGGTGGCCAACAAATCATTAGCTAGCCACATGGAGTCTCCTGCCAATATAAGGCAGGAGCTTGTTCTTCAAATGGTTATTGGATCAAAAGGAGAAGGATCCAATGAAAACTTATTTGGAAGTTTTAAAACTTAGACAATTTGTGGGAAATTCTCTTGGATTTGTAATTTATTGTGTGTGTGAAAAAACATTAGAGTGAGTGAATATAAAAATTGTTCAAACACATTAGTGAAATTTTCTTAGTTATTTTCGGACAACAAGTGGTTTTTCTCCGATTTGGAGTTTTCTACTACAATTTCTTGTGTTATGATTGTTAGTTTTATTTCTTCCAATTTATTCCGCATTTATTAGAAATGTTATTTTTCCAAAATCAAAACTCTGATAGCGATAGGTTTGATCCCAGCTAAACCCACCTGTCAATCCAACTAATACATCATATTTTAATACTGGATGGATGTTGTGTTAAATTGTTAAGTAATTTGCTTCTTAAGAAAGAAAAATAAATAAAAAAATAAAATAAAATTAGACAAATAAAGAGTTTTTACCTAAATAAGAGACAATATATATAACATATGCATAAAAAGGGCATATTGCATTAATAAGATTTCAACAATAAATAAATAAATATCTTGAAATTTCAATTAATCAGCAGTCCATATAGGGGGTTGATTTCACTCATGGTCACTCAACTTATCACTTATCGTGCAAAAGTAACCAACTTGTTTTTTCTTACTTAAATGTCACTAAACTTTTAACATTTTTGTAAAAAAGTCATGTTCACCAGAATCCGACGAGGACCCTCGCCGGATTGATGACATGGCATGTCATGTCAGAAACTACATGTCGTTTAACAATATTTCCAATAAATGCTACAGTTAAATCAATTTCACTCACGGTGACTAAACTTATCATTTATCGCGCAAAAGTAGCCAACTTTTTTTTCCAACTTAAACGTTACTGAACTTCTAATATTTTTGTAAAAAAGTCATGTATTTACTATTCGTTGCCACGTGTCATATGCCATGTCATCAATCCGGCAAGGGTTCTCGTCGGATTCCGGTCTACATGACTTTTTTGAAAAAATGTTAGAAGTTCAGTGACATTTAAGTAAGAAAAAAAAAAGTCGGTTACTTTTGTACGATAAGTGATAAGTTGAGTGACTATGAGTGAAATTGACCCTCCATATAGGCTGCATACATTAGGCTTAACATACCGAACAAACACTATAACATCGGAGCCATGGATGGGTAGTTTTAAAACACATGCATGGTGGGAAGGTTTAGCTTCAACTGATTCAATTTGGATGGAGTTTTCAACAAGTAATGCTCCCAGTTCAAAATAACTTAAGAATAAACAATTGCCTCCAACTAAATTATCAGCATTCTGTATGATTTTAAACTTTTTAAAATAATAGCAAAAAGAATATATAAACAGGACACAAACAGTCGACCATTATGTCAATAGAAAACACTCGGTCAGTACATTCAAAAATAAATAAATATATATTGAAAAAATAATTAAATAAATATATTTATTAAAATTTCTTGAAATTTCAATTTTGAAGTTGTAATGAAATTTAGACAAATAAATAAATATATTTCTTGATGAACTGGATGCTGTGTTAGTTTCTGTAACAACATTTTCAAAGGCTTTAAATAGAAAAGGAGGGGAAAAAAGAAGGCTTCCATTAACTTAACATTGCAATGAATAAAACTCCTGTAGCTAAACAAACACCACTGCTATAAATCACAAAGATCACCGATCATACATTCATCCCCAAATCGAAGAAGGTGAATTCAAAAAGAAGCAGCAGAGAACCCACAAAGAAAACATAGCTAATTATGCAATTTCAGAGCTATTAACTACACCAATTAATTCAAAGCAGTAGAGAACCCACAAAGAAAATTAAATTAAGCAATCTCATTCCAAAGCAACAAAAATGAAAACAAATCAGATGAAAAGATAAGAGTAAAAAGAAAAGTAGAACAGATACTGACCATGGCTATAGGAAGAATCGAAGAGGAAGAAGTGAAGAACAGGAGAAGAGAAAGAAGCTACACACGCAGGGCTAGGGTTCAGGTAAGGAAGAATATATATATATATACATATATATATATATATATATATATATATATATATATATATATATATATATATATATATATATATATATATACATATATATATATATATATATATACATATATATATATATATATATATATATATATATATATATATACATATATATATATATATACAAATTGTTGGACCAAATCAAATAGATCGAAAACCGAACTTACATTCAACAAAATAAAACCATTTAAAATAACTAAAATAAAAATAACATACATAAATTTTTCATATTATGTTCCTAATAAATGCTAAGCAAAATTACACTAAAAAATATAAATTAAAAATAAACACAACATAATTTTGATTAATAATACATTCAATATCCTCCGATCTTGGTTTAATAGATTTTCTCTTTAAATTTTTAGATGTTGGCTATAATTTCTTAGCTTGATTAGTCTCGGACTGATTTTGAGTCTCACCTTGAGTGATGAAATTTTGAGTCTCATCTTAACTAGAGGTCTAAAAAAAAACAAGCAAACCAGCAATATATGTAGATTACACAGCAAACCCAAATGAATTAATCTCTAAAGATTAATGATAACAACAAAGTAGTAAGATGCGAAGTAGATTGTTGCACATTTTTTGGACCACACAAGCAGTTTATTCATACTCTTTACAACCAATTTATTGCTCATTATTCATTTGTAATTTATCTTTATTAATTCTCTAATATACATATCTCATGCAACATAACATAATCATGATTTCATCGCAAGAGAATCTAACTAAATTAAAATAACTTATTATGGTTATACAACTATTATCAATAGTGTAGTCTAAACTCTCTCATTGCAAGTTAATAATTACTTCATCTTTTATTGTACACTAAAATTATCAACTACCCCCACACATGTACATGTATACGTTACACATACTTCATATACATACATAAAATAAACATAATACCAATTCGTATATTAAGATTTAACTATCATAAAATTATTTACTACTTTAATCCTAACATTCAAATTAATCTAAATTTCTTCTACTCTTGCAGGTCCTGTACCAATTCATCAAATACAGAATAATTTACATTTTTTCTAATTCTTATCAAGACATCAAATGAGTCTAAATATTTATAACTAACTTATATGATTTAACCCATGCTGACACTAGCCAAATTCATTATATTTTTATCATGTTAATTAGCTCTTCGCAATAGACTACCAAATTTCATTATTTCTATTCAACTCAAAAGTATACTACAACTTTCTATTCAATTGGATATTTCCTAATTTGGGTCCAACATATTCAAATATATGTAGTATATGCACTATGCTCACTAATACGCCTTTCCTATTTATTTTCATCCTAAACTGTCATGATAATCAATTCAAAATAATTAAACTCTTATAGATCCAAGTTTCATGGATATATTTCAAGTGTCAACCTAATGTCCAGTTTTAACCAATAAAAAGTAAAAAAATTGGTTAGATGGTATTCTTGAAATTTATTCTACTGTTGTTAACTTTCTACAGAAATTTGAATCATTGGATTCTGAGATTCAGAGAGGAAGCTATCACCAAATTTCCAAGAGTTGTTTCTACCAATTTATACAATTTTGGATCTAGACAGAATTGATGCCATATATTAGAGCCCAATTTCAAGCAAGTTAGACACATAATTAGGCTTAGCTCTCTTTATGAAATTTACAACACTAAACAATGACTACACTTAATTATTCCTACCTATATATACTTAAATTTACACAACTTTCATCATTTAAATACCAATAGTTAATTAAATTCAATTTAAATCAAGCCAATTCATCAAGCATCACTGCCAATTTACTAACAATTTAGCAACCCACAATAACACACAAATTATATTCAACAATTATACCTAACAGACTTAATTTTATATAAAATTTATAGGGAAAAGAAATTTTGGTAGTCACATACCAATTAAAGTCATATTCCAGAATTTTCCCTCATTTCTGTAGTCTCTTTCGCCGGTCACCGGAGCATTACCGGAGTCTCGCGAGGGAGACACCGCTATCACCAGAGGGAAGCGGGACTGTTAGAAGTCCATCGGTGGTAGTCACATGCCAGCACACCGAACCATTTAACCGAAAACTGCCTTAAAAGATGCGGCTCACCTCCATGCCGATTTTCCCATCGCCAACGTGTGAGAAGGCGAAACTACAACGAAAGACGCGTCTCCCCGCCAGGAGTCATCCGTTGCTTAGCGTGTCGTCACCAGTCACCGGAGGTGGCTGGAACGGGAGGAAAAAGATTCAGTCTCTCTCTCTCTCTCTCTCTCTCTCTTGGGATGACGATGTCGTGAATAGGAAAAATTGATTGGCTGGCCGACGGAATGGAGAGCGGCGATTCATCACCATCAGTCATTGCTGAAGCTGCTCTCCGTTGTTCTCTCTCTCTCTCTTCCTCTCTTGGTTTTCTCTCCCCTTCCCCTGCTCCGTTCTCATGTTAGTGTCTGCCCCCTATTTCATTCCTTTTGTTCTCTTATTTTCTCTCTCTCTTTTGATTAATTTACTTTCTTTATTTTATTATTATTATTATTATTGTTATTATTTTAGTATTATTATTTATTTAGCGACAGAAAAATTCGTCGCTAATTAAAGTGAATTTAGCAACAACAATAATTTGTCGCTAAAATCATCGCAAACAAAAGGGCTAAAATTCACACCAAATTCAAAGACCAATATTGCCGTCGTTATTTTAGCGACAAATTATTCCGTCGCTAATTTAGTCGCAAAAAATGGGCCATAAATTGGCGCCAAATTTTAGCGATTGTTTTTTGTTCCGTGGCTAAATTTGCCCCAAAATTATAAAAATGGATTTTCACGACTAATTCTAAAATCCATCACTAATTAGCAACGGAAATATGTTTGTCGATAATTTCAGTCGCTAATTTGAGTTTTTTTATTTTTTATTTTTTTTTTGCAGTGAAAGTTGTTTTTTAATGCAAAAAACTTAATGCCTTTGTAAGGATTTCCTTATCATTGAAAAGTTGTCCCATCTCTATATTAGGATACCTTGGGTTACTCATGTTAATAGATTGCATTGTTCCCGAGTCTTGTTGTTCTTCTTCAGTTTTGTCTTTTATCTTCTCGATAGTGTCTTTACTCAATATGCTCACATAATCCATGATGTCAGAAACATTTCCTTGCAATTCTAAAAGTGGTTGGTCGTATAATCATGATGAACTCATTGTTGATGCTTGAATTTCAATTATTGGATTTGCATTTGTGATGATGTTGGAGCTTAAATATAAAAAAGGCATACAAAAATCCAAGTTCAAATTCACTCTCTGGATGGTATATTGAATTCCAAATTTGAAACTCTTTATCTGGATTTTGATAAACCAATCAGTATACTAAATTCCAGATTTGAACTCCTCATCTAGATTTTTGTATATCGAGGTATACCAATCATTATATCAAATTCCATATTTAAAATTCCTCATCTAAATTTTAGAGGTATACCAACTGGTATACAATGTTCCATATTTGAAATTTCTCATCTGGTTTTTAGTATACCTTGGTATAAAAGGTATAACAATAGTATACCAAATTCCAGATTTGAAATTTCTCATCTAGATTTTGGTATATTGAAGTATACCAAGGTATACCAAATTCCAATTTTTGTATTGAGATGTATAGGGTATATATTTAATTAAGGTTAAATATCTAATATTTCTTAACCAATGTAATACATAAGGTATGCTGTAAAATCTAATTCTCTCTTCTTTAATTCCAAGTAAAATTCTATACTATTATCATCATCTATTTCCAACGGATAATCTTTAACAATATATTTTATATTTAAATATGTATGTTCTGCATTGATTTTCAATTGATTTGAAATTATGCCCACAAGATATTCATATCTGCAAACATTTGGAATTAATGCTCCTTTAACTTCAAAATCTTCCAACTCGTTATCGTCATTTCAAAATTGGTACATTATCCATCAGATTCCACCAATGAGAAATGCTAAAAATTCTGCATTGAAGAGTTGCTAAATCACAATATCAATAATAAGCCAATAATTAAAAGATATGATTTAATTACTTAAGCGAAAAATTCTACACTTTAGTTTTGTAGAAAATTACTTAAACTCAAATTATTAGTTATCAAGCTTCAAAATTAATCAAACAATAGAAATAAACATATGATTTAAAATAAATATGTAAAAATATCTCAATTCTAATATTAATAATATGTCAAAAAGTTCAAATAGATATTTTCACAAGCATCTTGTTTGCAAAGAATGAAACACCAGATTTTAGTTACCATTTTCATTTATTATCAAAAAATTTCATGGTATGAGAGGTTTGATCTATACTTATCATATTTTTTTCTTTTTTAAAATCAATTACTTCATCTAGCAGTAGCAACATCACTCACTCATCTGGCAAATCACAATATGCTCGTAAATTAAGCATCTAAAGTTCGAACTACATACAATTAGTGCACTACAAGAAAATCAGGATTTCTTACCGGAAAATAATGAATTTTCGTCGAGAAATTCAATTATCGACGAAAAATAATTCCGTCGAAAATTGACATGTAGGCAAAAATTCCCGACGAAAAGCACATTTTCGTCGGCAAAATTCTCGACCGAAAAATTCTTTCTGTTGGTAAAAAAAGTTTTCCGTAGGCAAAACTGCCTACAGAATTCTGATTTTCGTAGGCAATTTTGCCGACAGAAAGCACATTTTCATCGGTATTTTTTTTATGGAAAGAATCTTTTCGTCAAGAATTTTGCCCACGGAATATGCTTTCCGTCAGCAATTTTGGCTACGGAAAAAAAATTTTTGTCGAGAAAATATTAAATTTTTTTAATTAATTCTTAAACCCTATGACCTTATAAACTGTAATATTAATATCCAAATAATGAAAATATTAAAATAATATCAAAATTTGAATATCCGAAAATAATATAATATAATTTAAATTGTACTAAGTATATAGTTAATAATTATTTAAAGAACATGATAGTAATGTATATCTATTACAAAATCCTAACTAAGCTGATGGTGGTGGTGGCGGCAACTGATGTGAACGGTCAGAGTGCTGCGATGATGATTTGACTATACCTTTCAAATTAGCCATCTCATTACGTAGTTCAGGCATGAACTGACTCTATTAGGGATTCCCCGTCTATAAAAAAAAATGCTTAGTTCTATCTTCGAATGAAAAGTACTGTGAAATGAAAAGTACAGGTGCATTACATCATACTTCAAACGAACAAGTTTTCATAAAATATTTCAACATGTTATCCAATTTCCTAAATGCGTCTAGTTGCAATATCACTTTCTTGCCTCATATCACATCCATCATTCTTAGGAGAATTAACACAGCAAGCTTTTCATTCCTTTGAATAACCTGATAAAATTATCACGCTCCAGTTAATAGGGGTCAATTTCACTCACGGTCATTCAACTTATCACTTATCGCACAAAAGTAACCGACTTTTTTTTCTGACTTAAATGTCACTGAACTTCTAACATTTTTTGCAAAAAAATCATGTAGACCGAAATCCGGCGAGAACCCTTGCTGGATTGATGACATGGCATATGACACTTGGCGACAAATAGTAAATACATGACTTTTTTTGCAAAAATATTAAAAGTTCAGTAACATTTAAGTTGGACAAAAAAAGTTGGTTACTTTTGCGCAATAAATGATAAGTTTAGTGACCGTAAGTGAAATTAATTTAGATGTAGCATTTGTTGGAAATATTGTTAAACGACATGTAGTTTCTGACATAGCATGCCATGTCATCAATCCAACGAAGGTCCTCGCCGGATTCCGGTAAACATGACTTTTTGCAAAAATATTAAAAGTTCAGTGACATTTAAGTCAAAAAAAAATCGATTACTTTTGCGCGATAAGTGATAAGTTGAGTGACCATGATTAAAATCAACCCAGTTAATAGCCAATGGGCCTCCGATTGTTCTCAGATAATCCAATGGAAACGAAAGGAAGGATCTAAACATTGGCTCCTTGACTCCTTAATCTCCTTATTCTCTAAGGAGAGCAGCAGGCAAAGAATAATAAAGCTCTAAGATGAGTATTCAGTAATGAAGGTAACAAACATATTAGACTCATCCATCATTGATTATTCAAGAAAATCAAGAATAACGATCATACAACCATGAAATCATAGAGAAACCAGATTATATAAATTTCCACCAAATTTGTAATAACTCACGCAATTGCCCATGAACAAGTCAATCAAACTACAAAAACTGTTCATCATCATCATAATAATAATAATAATAATAATAATAATAATAATAATAATAATATAATTCCTCAATTGATTAATAATAATAATACTAATAATATTCTTAAAAAATATTATTAAGATTATTATTTTTTAATAATAATAACAATAATAAATTTATCAGACTATTATTTAATAATAATCTAAATAATAATAATAATAATAATAATAATAATAATAATATAATTTAAAAAAAATATTCATATTATTATTTAATAATATTGATAGAGTTTGAGTAGCTCATGACTCTAATTTGGATTAAGTTTCAATCCAGATAGAATTGAGAAATTTAATCTAATTAAAATTACTAAATGCTATCTCAGAAAGAGTCTGAGTTATACTAGAGAAATTTTTAGTCTTTAGGATCTCTATAAATAGATGGGAGATCTCAGTATTTGGTAACGAAAAAACGTATACGCCACAAAACTATTCGTGCTCACTCATAGTTTTTTGTCTAAATCTTTCAGGCGCTTTTAGACTGTGGAATAACTGTTGTTATCCCGCATGTAAATAAAAGGCAGGCCAGTGACAAAAAATAAATGAGATCATTATAAATGCTTCCACGATATGTTTCTGCGCTACAAGAGGTAGGTACCATTATCTAATATTACCTCCGTAAATTAATTATATGCATATAATTTTCCTTTCATTGGTATCAGAGCTGTTGTTTTTGCATCCTGGCATGTGGCTAAATAGATTTAAAATTTTATTTGTTAAATTATTAGATTTAGGATGCATAAAACACAAAAAAAAATTACTTTTTTTGTGAAAAATATATATACGTATATATTTTGGCTCGAGAATTGTGTATGTATACATTGCGATTCAAGGGGATGAATATGAGTGTTCAAAACGGCAAACTAGAAGTTAAAATTTTTAATTTTTGACCTAACCATTGAAATCACAGACCCCGAAAACTCCCCACCGGTCGAAACCTGATCGCCTGAAGCCATCGGTGGGGGGTTTTCGAGGAGACACGTGGCTAAACCAGGGAGTGACGCATGGACAATGCAGATCATGCCATGTGTCAGTGATGACGTGACATCACTGACACGTGGCCGAATGGGACAATGCCACGTGTCTAACATGTGTCATGGTGACATGTCATCTGACGCCACATGTTCGCCAGGTGGACCAATAGGGTTGCGACACATAGCATGACATCGACATGTGGCACTATGTGGTGTTGCCACATGGCAGAACGAAGGGAGATGCGCGTGAGGCGCATCTACTCTCCCCCAGCCAGCGCATGTGGGCGCGTGCGGTTATTTTCGACCACCGTTTTAACTCCAATTTTTGTCAAATAAAATTTTCAAATTATTTCTGATTTTTTAGTCATTTTTTTAAAATATTTTGATGACCATAAAATTAAATTTTATTTTTTAAAAATTTCAGAAATATTATAAAAAGGGTGTAGAAAATATGTTTTCTGCCTTCCGACATTTTTTTAAAAAAATATTTTGAAAATTTTTTGAGGTTATATCCTTACTTATTGATTAAAATGTGTTTCAATTATATGTATTTATATATGAGTGTATAAATTTTTCTTTAATATATTACATAAATGTTAAATAAGGACACTAGATCTTTCTTAAATTATGCATAGGTTGCTTTGAGAAATGTAAGAGTGCAATCAATAAGCAACATGAGAATGCGAAGGAAGATTTGAGCTGATGATATTGATGCAATAGTGCATCATAATGTACATGTGTGAGAACAAATGCAAGAGTGCATTTAGATTGGTGGTCTAACTATGAAAATGGACGATAGAGTCTTAATTAAAGTGTTGACTAACTCCTTTGAATATCATCCAGAAGTGAGAAAGTTATTGGACACTACCTAGTTCATAGGGAAGTATTGAAAAGTAACACTAAATCTATGATGACACTAAGGAATGGACGTAATATGCATCGTCCATAGCTTCATCAATGGACTTATGAGTTGTCTGATAAATTGATGAAGTTGGTCAAAGAAATAATCCCAATATCGAGAAAGATTTTATGAAATATGGACTTATACAATAGTTGACATAAGTGTCAATTTGAGTTGGAGTTTATTTTTGTTAAATAGGATTTATGTTTCCTATTGATATTTGACATGAGTGTCTTATTTTAGGATTATTGAATTTTATTTATTAGTTAAATAAATGCGTTAATTTATTATTCTTGGCAGTTAACTTTATAATAAATGTGTTTATTTTAATTGTTAATTGCCTTGTAATATTTTATGAGTAAAATGATTATATGTTTATTGAGTAGAGGCTTAATAAAAATCCCCTCATAAGTTTGAGAACTTAATAATCCAATAATTCAAATTTATTATACATGAAATTTTAATCCGTAAGGTTGGACATTAGGATTTAGAGGGTAATTGGATACTATAACGAATTTGAGTCTAATAGAAAATTTTACTAGGCTATTATTTCGGATGCATAGTAAATTGCATGTATCGCCTTATCTCCCTTAAATATGTACAGTATTATTCCATTTGAGATCAGAAGATCCTAATAGATACTGCTTCCAAGTCAATTGTTGCCCTTAGTAATGATATGAAGCTAAATGGTGAGAATTATAAAAATCTGGAATACGAAGATCCAGTATGTGCTTGAAGAGCAAGAGGCGCTTGAAACCTCAAGTTTGGTTATGGCTAAACCTAAGGATGGCACTATAGCCCAGCATAAGTAGGACCGGTATGCCTATGTGGTATGGAAAAAGAAGAATTCCACTGCTCGCATCATCTTACTCAGTGCAAAGGATGATGACATCACTAAACAATTTCGCAAGCATCAAAATACAATGGATCTGTGGATAGTTTTGCGAAAAAAGTTGTGTGTATCTGACTAAAGTTTGATCATCAATGATCAAATTTGATACATATCAGAAAAAGTCTGATTATTCGATGCGAAAATATTTAAGAGAGATGGAAAAGAATAAGTGAGCTTAGTGAACTTGGCCATAAATTGACTGACGAGCAGTAGGACCAAACTGTTATTCATTCCTTACCCAAGAGTTAGGAACATATGAATATCCAAATAACTTATATGGACAACATAAAAAAATGTTGTTTGTCATTTGGAACTTAAAAGGACCCGTCTGGCAGTGATTAAAGTTAATGCCATAGTGCATATGGCATAGTCTCATTTTGGTGGAATGAGTTATTACCAGAATAAGAGAAAAGTTTCAAAAGTAGGGATAAGGAAAAGGCTCGAGAGCCTGAAAAGTAAAAGGAATAGAATCATGAAAGGTCCAAAGGCAAAAAGGAGGTAAACTTTTCAAGAGTAAATGTTTCAATTGCCTACATAAATGACACTATGTAAGAGATTGCATTATGCCTTAAAAGATACACTATTATGACTCAATAGTAAGTGAAATTTATGTATCCAGTTCTGAATTTCATCATTTGTATGTGATATATTCAAAACCAATGAACAATGTAATAAGGGATAGAAATGTCTTCGTTATGAAATTTAGGTTATGTTCTTATTTTATTGAAATTTGTTTTTAATTTACATTTTGAGGATAACAATGTACGCTTATGCTTGAATGAAATTTATTATGGTTCTGGTTATATCCTGAATGATTTTATTGTTATGAATGTGTACCATGACTATTTGTATAAAATTAATTTTTCCTTTAATTTCTTATTTTTTCACATAGTTATGAAAATAATGTGAAATTATGACATGCTAAATTAAACCATATTGCACAAGATCGAATGAGTCGGTTAGTCAAAGTAGGTTTAATAGGTGATTCAAATGAGGTTGAATTGCCTACATGTGAGCATTGTCTAAAAGGAAAAACTAGTTAGAAAATCATTCAAAAAAAATACTAGAGCCAAATTTCCATTGCAGTTAGTTCATTCTGACGTATGTGGTCAAATGAATGTGAGGGAAAGGCATGGGGCCTACTATTTCATCAGATTTATATATGATTGTACTAAATATGGTCATGTCTATTTGACTTCTCAAAAGTCAAAAGCGTTGAGTTGCTTCAAGACTTATATGAGTTTAGTTGAGAATCAATTAGACAAAAAGGATCAAAGCTTTAAGAACTGATAGAGGTCGGTGATATCTTACAGATAAATTTAAAGCTTTATGTGATGAAAAAGGCATTGAACATTAGTTGTTCATTCCTAAAAATCCATAACAAAATGGTATTGCGAAAAAGAGAAATAGGACTCTCCTAAATATGGTTAGATCTATGATGGCAGAGGCAAATTTGCCTAGCTCCTATTGGAGAGATACTTTATTGACTGCCACATATATTCTAAACCAAATGTCCTCCAAATCTGTCATTACCACAACTTATGAGTTGTGGACTGGTCGACAAGCTGACATAAGCCATTTACAACATTTGGGTTATAATGCGTACATCCATGGTACCTTAATTTGGTAAATTGATACCAAAAGGTAAAAAGAGTATCTATGTGAGATATTCTCAAGTATCAAAAGGATACATTTTCGTGGGTGAGCAAGAAAATGGCACTATGACAGAATTCAGATCATGAGTCGTCATATTCTTAAAGAATGAATTTTCAAAGTTGGGCAAAGTGAATTAAGATTTCACTTTCTATTAACCTCAGGAAAAGGAATCATTAGGATCACTACGTCCGAGTGGGAGGGATTTAGAGGAAGAATGTTAAAACCCTCATCCTCCAAACGATCTAGATGTTCATGACCTGATTTGAATGGGAGTATTGTTCACTCCAGTGGGAGGAAAGAATATAGTATTCCCAACTCTAGTGGGAGTATGGAACATGATACTAGTGGGAGCATTCTGAATCATGATGAATATATGAGACGTATTTATCAAGATTTAAAACTACAAAAATCTAAAAGGATAAGTATTCCACGCCGACGATTTAAAATCGAACGCTTGAACAAAGCCCTTTTTAGTTATCCCACAAGACAAGAAATAGCATAAAAATATTCAGAAGGATTTTTCTTACCCATCTAAGGAAAAATGGATTAAAATAATGGAAGAAAAAATGGCATCCATGAGATCAAACCATGTTTGAGAACTGGTTGATCTATTAGAAGGACACAAATTGGGAATAAATGGATTTTCAATGTGATGCGAAAGGCTGAAAAAGTATCAAAATATACAAGACTCGGCTAGTCGCTAAAGGGTTTACACAACAGGAAGAGATTGACTATGAGGAGACTTTCTCATCTGTTGTAAGATTTATGTCCATAACGTTGATTCTAACCATAGTGGCGAGTTTGGACCTAGAGTTTCATCAAATGGATGGAAAGACTGCTTTTTTTAATGGAGAATTGGATGGAACAACCTATAGGTTTCATCGAAAAAGGCAGCAAACATAAAGTTTGCTGATTGATGAGTTCAATTTATGGCCTTAAACAGTCTTCAACACAATGGTACTTGAGACTTCATCATACAATCAAAACGAATATGTTCAACATGATTGATGAAGATTATTGTGTTTATAGTAAAAGCTCTGAAAGTGAATTTGGCATTTTGGCATTGTTTGTAGACGACATACTTAAAAGTGAAAATGATAAACGGCATGTAAATAAAATCAAAGATTGGTTATCGTCCAACTTTGAGATAAAAGATATGGGTCAAATATATCATATTCTTGAGTTAAGATTTCAAGAGATTGTTTGAGAAGGTTGTTATTTTTTTCTTATGAGAAATATATCAACAAAAATCTTGAACGATTTAATATGCAAAACTGCAAACCCATAAATAACCCCATTGTCAAGAATCAGTTTCTTAGCAAAGATGTATGCCCTAGGACTCAAGAAAAAATGAACGTATGAGGAATGTTCTATATGCCAGTGTCGTGGATAGTTTTAAGTAAGTGATGTTGTATACAAGACATGATATATGCTATGCAGTGGGCATGGTAAAAAGATATCAATTTAACCCAGGCAAAGCACATTAGAAGCAATTAAAAGGATACTTAGATACCTTAAAAGTACAACAGATTATTCTCTCTATTATTAAGAAAAGAATATGCATTAAGAGAATACAGAAACCTTGTTTGGGCAGGAGATGTGGATGAGAAAAAATCCACTTCACGTTTCATATTCTTGCTTGGCAAGAGTGCCATCTCGTGGAATAGTAAGAAATAAACCTGTGTAACCCTATTAACAATGGAAGCTAAATTTGGCGCTTCCTTAACTACAACATAATAGACAGTTTGGCTAAAATAATTTGTGAGCCATTTAAGAGTAACTGCCTCAGAGGTACCAGTGACAGTTTATAGTGACAGTCAGTCATCGATAACTTATAGTAGGACTAATCATATCGACATTAAGTATCAATACATGAGAGATATTGTTGTACGAGGAGAAGTGGACTTACAGTATATTTTTACGCATGCAGATCCATTGAGTAAACTTGTAACGAGAGATGTGTTTTGAGAAACACATTAGATCTCAAGATTTGTGTAAAATTTAATTGGTACTGTTATATTTTTATATAATCCCTTGACGTTATTATTTGTGAATAATAACCAAAGTTCATTGTTGGCAATACATGAGTGCGAATGTTTATGTGTAAACATTTACTATTATTTGTTTGAGATTGAGCATGTCGAACAGAGAAGTAGCCCACTTACAAGGGTGTTTACCTTAATTTTATCAATGAGTTGGCAAAAACTAAGATGAGGCGATTTTTGAACATATGAAAATGCTCGAGAGGCTGTTCAAAATAAAAGTGTTGTCTTGTAGAAATTACAAGATTAGTCTTATTAAGGTGGGAGATAAAGACATACATAAGGTTGTATGCTTTGGATTGAGATTCAATAAGGATTGTATGGAATTTGATGGTAAGTTATATGTAACTATCATGTTCTATCTAAAAAGGTAAAAGTAGTCCTTAAGTAAGCGAACTAAAGTTATGGCAAGCTTACACTTTTGTATGGTATTTTATATACACATTATTAAAATATAAGACATGCGCTCCTTTAAGGGAAGAAAAGAACACCATAACACAGGTTTTATATCGTGTTTGCTTAAATGACCAAAGGAATGAAAATTTAATAATATTATTGATCTCAACTTTTCCTATTGTGAGACCTTATTTATATTTCGACCCTTAAAATCCTTAACTTATCTCCGAAATATGGTTCAATGTGGCTAGCTTAGTTAGTCTTCAAGAGGTCCGGAAAAAATTTAGGCCTGGCGGATCTAACTAGAAAATCAAGTTGAACCATGATGGATGGCATATAGTAAGAGGGAAAGATACCATTTTAATCACATTCAATTATTTCGTGATTCATCGGCATGCCTATTATAGTTTCTATGAGTAAAAACATAATAGTGAATACGAAAATTATTTTATGAGATCATAAGTTAAAACAGTGAATGTTAGAAGGCAATCTAGGATTAGGCATAGATGCAAAGGAGGATCTTATTTTTTGAGACACTATATATTCCTAACAGGTGTATAACACTAGTGCTCTTGAGGTATGTTGGTCACACAATCTATCTACCAGTATAACTGAAAATTAAGACTGAAATTCGTTCCGTCATATGCGAGTGGGAGATGATAGAGTTTGGGTACGCCCATGACTCTAATTTGGATTAAGTTCCAATCCAGATAGAATTGAGAAATTCAATCTGATTAAAATTACCAAATTCTATCTCAGAAAGAGTTTGAGTCATACTAGAGATAGGTTTCTAGCCTTTACAATCTCTATAAATAGATGGGAGATCTCAGTATTTGGTAACGAGAAAACGTATACGCCGCAAAATTGCTCGTTCCCACTCATAGTTTTTTGTCTTAATCTTTCAAGGGCTTTTCAATTGTGGAATAACTGTTGTTATCCCACATATGGATAAAAGCCAGGCCAGTGACTAAAAATAAATGGGATCCTTGTAAATGATTCTGCAATATATTTATGCGCTACAAGAAGTAGGTACCATTATCTAATGTTACCTCCGTAAATTAATTATATGCGTATAATTTTCCTTTCAAATATTAATAATAATATTAATTAACATTATTAAATAATAATAATAATTTGTTCAGATTATTATTTAATAATAATAATTAATATTATTATTTAATAATAATAATAATTATTATTATTAACATTATTATTTAATAATAATAATTAACATAACTATTTAATAATAATAATAATAATTAAATTTATAATTAAAAAAATACCTCACGGCAAGGGAGTACCACGGCAAGGGAGAAGCGCCGGCAGATGAGAGGTGGAGCCGACGAGCAGCGGCGGCACGGCAAGGGAGGCAGAGATCCATGGCAAGGAAATCGGCGAAAGGAATAGACGCGTGGGAAGGAAAAAAAGAGGAGGGAGATCGGGGGGGAAAGGGAGGAAAGGGGAGGAGGGAGATCGGCACCGGGGGAAAGGGAGGAGGGGAGATCGGCGCTGAGGGGAGGGGAGAAGATGAGATTGGCGCCGAGAGAGTCATGCCGGAGCTGCGGCGGGAGAGAGGGAGCGAGGTAGAGAGAGGAGAGAGGAGAGATAAATGCTTATATAAGACATTTAGCGACGGAGAAAAAATATTTCGTTGCTAAATATAGCGACGAAAAAGTATTCCGTTGCTAACTATAGCGACGAAATAATTTTCCATCGCTAAAATAAAATAATAATTTTTTCAAAATTTTTTAGTGACGAATAACTTATTCTGTCTCTATATTTAGCGACGAATTATTTAACCGTCACTATATTTATTTAGCAACAGAAGTATATTCCGTCGCTAAATTAAATTAAGAATTATTTCATATTTTTTTGGCAACGGATTTTAATTTCTGTCGCTATATATATAATTTCTATCGCTAAATTCAATTAAGAATTTTTGCACATTTTTTGCGAAGAAATATGTTTCCGTCGCTAAATATAGCTACGAAAATTATATTTTGTTGCTAAATTTCGTCCTTTGGGGCCACATTTAGCGACGCATAATTTTTCTGTTGCTAATTTTTGTCGCTAAATTTGGAGAGAATTTGTCGCGCCATTTTTGGCGACGGAAATATTTATCCGTTGCAAAAATAGCGACGAATTATTTTTTTTTCCATCACTATTTGTTTTTGGTCACAAATTTTGTATTTTCTTGTAGTGGTGGAGTCTGATCTGAATTTGAATCCGAAAAAACTTTCTAAATGTTAAATCCAAAGGCAAATCACAATCTAAAAATTGAAATGGTATATCTTTAAAAATGGAAATCTGAAAAAGGAGAATTTTAAAAGGGAAAAACAGGAGGGGTATTTTGGAAAGAGCTGAGCATTTTTGTGAAAATCTCAATTTAATTTCCAACAAATATGAAACTCATGGAAAAGGCTCATTAGAAGTTCAAGTGATCTTTTAATTGACTATTTTTTTGGATAAAAAAAAAAAATCTGTAGTACAAAAATTTAAATTATCTCTAATCCATTTTATTGTTTTGCTTTCATGAAATCATTATTGTTGATTTGAATTATTTAAGAAATAGTTTATATGCTATTGAAATTATTTTGGCATGATTTATATCTTGAAATGATATTAGCAATTTACTTGAGGTTTTATATGTGCCTAATCAATTGTGTATTGTGATTACTATTCACCACCGAATCCTTATACTCAAATCACATCTACTCTTTCGGTTTGTGATTGCAGAGCACTAGGAATCTACAAAACGTTCAAACTTTTATTTTGCTGTTCGAGGAAGACAACAATTACAAATTCTGTGTTAAGTTAAACATGTCATGAAATACTTAAAATATTCATTGTTATTTATTTCGTTAGAGATTTTGTAATTTACTTTTGAACTGTTGATTTCTAACTATAAAT
Organism: Excoecaria cochinchinensis; assembly: GCA_947683425.1. NCBI lineage: Eukaryota > Viridiplantae > Streptophyta > Magnoliopsida > Malpighiales > Euphorbiaceae > Excoecaria > Excoecaria cochinchinensis. The sequence goes on from CANTUQ010000073.1 coordinate 2,320,901, forward strand.
CTAAGATTATGGACTCTTAATTAATTGCTTGTATAGAAATTTACGAATGGAATAAATGAAATTTATGTTCATTTGAGGCTGGCATAGGTTACGTTATTAATAACCTATGTACTCGTTTGTGCAGATGCAATTTATAATTCTAGGTGGGTTTGAGTTCATGGATTTTGTCTCTGAACAGTGGTGCTACAGGAAAAGAATTTGGATTTTTGGTGTGTCGAAAAACGGCACACATATGTGCCGTTTTCTGAAAAGGAGGGGCCCACGGAAAAATGGAAAAAGTTGCCAGAAAACGGCAACCATTTGTACCGTTTTGCGCCTGGAGAGGGGCGCAGTGGTAAAAGACCAGTCAAAAAACGGCATTGGGTAGTGTCGTTTTCTGACCGGATTCCCTGCAGCGCACAGTGAGAACTTACTGTGCGCTGCACCCTATCAGACCCGTGAAGGGTGCTTCACGGGTCTGTAAAATTTTTTAAATAATTTACCCATTCTAGCTCTTTATAAATGAACTCTTCAGATTTATTTCATTTCTTTGCTTTCAAATGTATAACCGTTATTCTTATATTTATTTTGCGTTTCACTTATCCTTTACATATTTACTTATATACATCTTCATTTCGTCTTAATATATGAAATATAATAGTCGTTGGTGCTGCGGTGAAGAAAAGAAAAAAGGTATGATTTTGTGAATAAAGCATAAAATAATAATATTAAAAACATTTGAGTGTATGCTTAATATTTTTGTTGTCATATTTTAATCACAGGTGCAAGAAAAGCTGTATTAAAGTTTCAAGCATAATTTGAACAGGTAAATTTATTTTTATTTTTTATGCATGATATAAATTATGTGTGAATGGATTATAATAGTTATCGATTGTATATTATTGTATAGTTAATTGAATTAATTTGTATTTGTGAATATGTGTAACGATACGGGATGAAATCGTTATTTTGTGGCCATACTTAACTAGTATGTGTTAAGTTATAATCATAATTTGAATAGGTAAATTTCTTAAGTTCTTAATTTTTTTTGTATGATATAAATTATGTTTGAATAGGTGACGATAGTTATCGATTATATATTGTTGTATAGTTAATTGAATTAATTTATAATCGTGAATATGTGTAAAGTTATGGGATAAAATTATTAGATGATTTAGATTAAATAAAATTAGTTACATGAAAGAATTTAATTTACCAGGGAAATGAAAATATGCGGGTAGTATGTAAACATCGATGATATTTAAAATATTGATTAATTGACAAATATAATTACATTAAACGTAGGAGGACGAAAATGTCGATTCCAGCCATCTTTATATTACATAGTGGAGGGCAGTCAATATGGGGTATGGCCGGTTATCAGTATGATACATCAAGCTCATCAGGACGCTTGAGGCGAATGAAACTTAGAAATAAACCGACATATCAGGAACTTATTCATAAAATATCAGTAAAATTGGATCTATCTGTTGATGTAAGGGTTAGTAGAGTAATATATAAGTGTCCTGTAAACAGTCAGGGCTCGTATTCTTGGGCACTTATGGATGTTACCGACGACGATGACATAGATCAAATATTTGAAAATTTTGTAATATTTCCTGGATATACAGTGGCGGAGTTAATTATTGAAACCGAAAGAATCCTGATTGGGGATGAACAGAATGTGGTGAACGTTTGTGATAACATGAATAGGGATAATGCTGGAGATCCAACTCCGACGGGGGATCAGAGAAATGTATTTGTTGATGAGTTAAATGTTGCGTGCAGCAGTGGGACCGTATTTGCTATACAGTGTGAGGATCCTGCACAGAGGGAAGGGAATGATGATTTGGAAATGATAGAAGCAAGTCCAATAAGAGAGTTTAGAGGGCAGATTGAAATTAATATTGGGTTCAAGGGTTGAATGTCGAGACGGTGCAAGTAGTGGCATAGCTGATACCGATAATGGGTACATTTCTCCAAGTTTAGATCCGGAGGAGGACGACCAGGAGATTGACTTGAATGATGCATTTGAGGAAACCGGTATTAGAGAAGTTGATCAAGTTAGTACAGCTTGCCCAACCTATGTTTCAGAAGGCATATAGAATATGAATATTACCGATGTCAGATATAATGTGGGAGGACAGAATGAGATATCACGGTTTCAATTTCCATCATTGCACCATACAAATGTCAATTTCGCAGAAGCGGAGATTAACATGTCGAATGATTTACCAATAGGGAGGTGGGATGGTGTATCTGAATTTTTTGAAGGCTTGTTGTTCACTTCGAAAGATGAAGTGAAGGCATGTGTGAAGAAATGGTCAATTATGAACAATGTTTCTTACAAAGTTGTGGAATCAAAACCATCTTTTTGGGTTGTTTGTTGCTCAAGAGAAGATGATACTGGTTGTCAGTGGAGGTTACGTGCCATGAAAAAGAGGACATGTGCATACTGGATAATCAGTGTGTACAAGGCAGAACACAGCTGCACAGCATCACTACTTTCTCAGCAGCACAGACAGTTAGATACGCAGATCATTTGTGACTGTATCTTAGAGATGGTTAGTGCAGCCCCCGATCTAAAAGTTAGTGTTATAATGGCCGACATGAGTAATCGTTTTAACTATGAAGTCTCGTACAGCAAGGCTTGGTATGCGAAGACTAAGGCGCTAGAAGAAATTTTTGGCAACTATGAGGATTCGTACGGGAAATTGCCAGTTTATCTTAAAGCAATGGAAAGGTACAATCCGGGATTCTGCTATGAATTTGTTGTTGATGATAGCGCGAAACAAAACTGTATGCAATTCAGAAGACTATTTTGGACATTTAAGCCATGCATAGATGGGCTATCACATTGCAAGCCGGTATTGCTAATAGATGGGACGTTCATGACGGGAAAGTTTCACCAAACTCTTTTGATTGCCAGTTCTATTGACGGTAACAATTATCTGTTCCCGACAGCATTTGCCGTAGTTGAGGGAGAAAATAAATCTAGCTGGGCGTGGTTCATGACATGCATCAGGCGGTATGTCACAAAATAGTCAGGAATAACAGTTATTTCTGACCGACATGCTGGCATTTTGGCATTATTTCGCGATGAAAATAGCGGGTGGAAGGAGCCATTGGCATTCCATCGTTATTATCTACGACATTTCGTGTCTAACTACAATACCGCACATCGAAATCCCAAAATCAAGGACATGTTGTATAAAGCAGGTACGTCTCAATTAATTTTTTGATAATATATTTCTCAACAGTGGCGAGCATGTTTGAATGTAAATGTCTTCTTTTATTTGCAGCAAGCAAATTTCAGCCGAGAAAATTCTTCAAAATAATGGAAGAGATAAAGAAACTCGATGATGACTCGTACATTTGGGCCATGCAAAATAACTTGAAAAAGTGGACATTGTCGCATGATAATGGGCAAAGATATGACAACGCTACCACTAATATTGCCGAAAGTGTCAATAGTGCTTTAAAGGGCGTACGGATGATGCCAGTTTGTAGTGTTGTGGAGCACGTATTTGCGCGACTGGTGAAATATTTCGATGACCGAAGGACCATGTATCGTGCCCAGATGGCCGCGGGTAATAGGTACACTTCAAGATGTATGCTGGAGATGAACAGACGCGCTGAAAAGGCCACAGAGCACAGAGTTGAAAGTTTTGACAGACGTGTTGGGCTTTTCGTTATAAGGACAAGAAATCAAAAGAGCAGGCGGAAAGGGAATAACTCACAAGCAGTTAATTTTGATTGCCGCACATGTCAATACGGTAAGTTTCAAGGGACAAAAATGCCATGTTCACATGCAATTGCAGCTTGCATGCATGTACATGTTGACATGTGGACATATGTCGATAAATGTTACAAACTGTCAGAGGCACTGAGTTGTTACCAGGCCTTCTTCCAACCTCTGTCACACCGTGATTATTGGGAGCCGTATGTAGGTCCGACAGTGATTCCCAACCCGGAGCTAGTACGTAAAAAGGGCAGACCACGAACGGCTAGATATAGAAATGAAATGGATAGAAGAGACCGTAGTCGACCTAATCGATGCACGTTATATCGGAATGAAGGTCATAACAGAAATACATGCCCAAATGTGGCCGGTCCGTCTGAGTATACGTCTAGCTATCCTTGATTTATTTAGTTTGTATGTATTGCTAATATGTACTCTATGCTTTAAGTTCGGTTTGTATAAGTGTGACATATTTGAGAATATTTGTTATTGTATTCTTCTGTGTTTTGATCATATATTCATCTAATGTTTGTGTTTTTGGGTTTTCAAATAAATTATGTAATTAATGAAAAATGAGCGGCAAGAAATAACAAGGGGAATAAATCTATAATAGGTACATGAGCATGATATGTGTTTTAATTATTTAATTATTTAATTAGTTAAACCATGAGCATGACAATGAAACTGAGGGTTTGCATATTAATTGTTGTGTTAATTTTAACCATATTATATTTAATGTATTAATATATTATTATAATTTTTCACGCTAATGAAATTAGACATGTCAACATTTAAATCGACAACGAAGATAATAGTTGTAATGTTCAATCTATTAGTCTGTCGGCATTCACGTAATAAGTATGCAAAAAAAATATTTATAATTACGGTAAAAGATGTGATCCTGTCCCGCATCTAGTTGGCCTTCTACGTCGTCCGAGAAACCTACGCGGCGGTTGTTGGACTTCAGGATTGCTTGGGCCTTCACCTCCTGCCTCGTCCGAGTCGGTAGGTGGATCTGTCGGCAAGAAATGGTCAGAGGGTACCCCACTAGAGCTAGAATCACCGCTAAGTACGTCACGGTAGAATTGTGTGAATGATGGTGCTTGTCCTTCATTTCGCTGCAAATTCGTGACCTCAAAGCCGCCAAAAATACTTTGGACAATTTGTGATTGCTGCTGGACGATAGATGATTGTGGATCCTCACAAAATGCCGGGACGCGGTATTCTATGGGTGTCTAAAATACATCTGAAGACATGGGAAAACTAGGATTGTTATAACTTGAACCACCTACATCAACATGATCAAAACTTGTTGAACCAACTTCGTACGATGTAACATTTATGCTAGGAAATGGCGTCGTGCATTGTTCAAGCGGACATTGAATGTCATTAAAAGGCCACGACATGGGTGGTGGAACTTGCAAGACATTAGGGTTGTTATACCTCTCTGGAACAACTGCCTGCCTGTCAGCCATCCCTCTTCGATGTCGCTGTGTCCGAAAGTCTTGAAACTGAGTTTCCATCGGTGGAATATTTATTGTATTTGGTGTCGGCTGCCTTGGATACTCTGTTTGTAATCTAGATTCATGACCAATTGCACCAAGTATACTAGACATTAACCCTCGACCCGTTACAGCATCACCTTCATCATGTACTAGTCTTTCGAGGCCATCCGCCTAAAAATATATTACGCGATATACAATTAATGAACAACCAAATGAAGCGCCATACAATTGTGTGATAAAAAATATATTTCACAAACATGACAAGATTGAAATACTTATGGCAGTTGCTCGGGATGCGCCGCTTGGAGTGATCCATCGTCTTGTTCGTTGGACATACCAAACTGTCTCATTACTCTGTCTGGATGGTGCCACTCAATTATATAGAAGCAAATGAGTGGTACAACAGACATCCAACAGCACTGGCCCCTTCTACAAAATTCTGGGAGCAACTGTATCACATTTGCATAGGGCTCCCATTAAAACTATAACACACATAAAATTAAACAAATTATTCATAAATAATGTATAGTTTTTTACTAAACGTATTAAGCAGTATATTTCAATGTCAACCTGTTCTATTGACTGCGTATCTAAAATTTCTCAATACGTATTCGTTTCCATCCTGTGCATATGGATGTTGCGCGGTTCGACGTTATGTGCCCACCTAATAAAACAAATTGCTCATAAAGCAGTTATTTACACTATTTTATAAATTTCAAGTCAATTAATTAATTTTCTCAATGACACATATACCTGAATCCATAAGGCATGTTAGTATTTATCGTATATGGCTCCACATGTTCCGATCGAAATTGGGGTAGCCTCTCCCACGCCCACATCTGTAGGAGTTGAAGATATCCTGAAACTCCCTTCGCATCAGGACGCGTTGCCCTACAAAGATCTCTATAAAGCTATGCTAAACAGGCCAACCCCCAACTGTATTGGCCAACATTTTCTAAATCCGCTAAAAGTGGTAGGAACATTAAGTGCACCAGTGAACCATTTTGCGAAGCAAATAACATGCCGCCAAAACATCTTAACATCCATGCACGAGCATGCTGTCGTATGACTTCCGGAGTTGCATTGTTAGGCACCTGATTAAAGGTAGCATCCAACCAGGTCAATTTTACTTTTCCACCACGCATATCATTTTCAGTTGGAACTGCTCCTAGTAGCTCATAACATAGTGCTGGCCAATCCATATTTGTTCGACCCGTCACGGGTTCATCGTCGATCGGTAAACCCGTCAAAATTCCCACATCTTCAAGGGTAATTGTGGTCTCACCGCATGCCAGATGAAATGTGTGCGTTTCCGGTCACCATCGCTCAACAAGTGATGTGATTAAATTCCAATCTAAACACACCACTCCTATATTCACTAGCCCCACCAGACCAGCTGCCCTTATATAAGGTAAAATTCTTTGATCAATAGTCGTATAGTGCTCATCTACACTACACCTTCGGGTCCTCAACAAATCCCTCTCAGCCTTCAGCATTCACAAAATAAGGCAGGCCGTAAGCTCAACACAAACAAATAAATTAGATATTTCTCTTTACGTTAAATTTATAACTAAATAATTACCGAATTATTCCAAATTGCATCAGATCGGTGTCTCCCTTGAAGAATCAGCAGTTCCCTATTAATTGGACCCGGATTAATTCATGCAGCTCCCACATATCGATCCATGACCTCACCTGTATCAATTTTTTCATCATATATGTTAACTTCTTTTAAATAGGATATTAAGTTTTATTCGTTTCATTATCTTATGATCGTTCACGTTGATTTTAATTTCCCATATATATAACACAAATTATTCACAATTTACACCACTCCGATATTTTGTTATACCATTTTCGAATATAAATTACATTACAATTTCTATATTATTACAAAATAAAACTATATAAATAGATATTATCATTCTCAAAAATAATTAACATTGCTATATTATAAGTAACACCATTCTTCAAACATCAATAATATTACAAATCAAACAACAATTACATTTTTTTTTCCATCTCACGATCTAATGGACATAATGTTTAGGCCACAAATTATAATTACGCCACCTACAATAAGTTATTTGGGGTACTGGTATTGTATCCCTAACTTTTAAAAATTCATCTTCACTAATACCGTATACATTTTTTAAAAATATTAAAACAACTTCCTCATATGTTGTCACATCATCCATATTCCAAATTCTCATAATTAGTGGCATAAAAATAATTGGCATCGTCATCCAAATTGCCTCAACTTTTTTGGCCTTCGTCATTGGATATCCATGCATTATAATATCCTGTAATTTTTTATTCATTTTGACGAAGTACTCCGACATTGTCATTCCAATTTCAATTCGGCTGCAATACAAATCATCCCATTTCCTCTTAACTATTGCCTTCGCAAAATCGCCCATCATCGCTTTAGGGGTTAAAAACGTTCGCACCATCTATAATATTAAATTCACATTAAAAAATGCAACATAAATTGATTATATTTCATGTTGGTATATTTTACGTTGTTATATTTTACGTTTTCTAAATTGATTATACACGATACAGTATCAAAATATGAATTAACTTATTAAACAAATCTACATTACAAATTTATTAAATTTTTCATCATTAACTTTTATTTAGTACAAGATAGACAACAAAATCTTACCTTCTTAATGCTGAACAAAAATTAATTTTTTCAATACGAACCTCCTGCATTTTGAAAAAAAAAAAATTTATGTTAGTCATATTCGTAATATTAACGTAACAATATTTTTTAATTCAATTGCACAAACTTAATAATATATTTAGATCAACCTTAACCTAAAATATTACAATGACAATATATTAACTACTAATTTTTTCATGCCATATTACCTAACAATTAAAATATTATCTCACAACTACAATATTATTTAATAATTACAAATAAGCAAAAACTTAACTTCAAAATGTTGAACAAAATACTGTTTCTCAATATAACCAGCCTGCATTTCGAAACATAAATTTATATTAGTCAAATTCATCATATTTATGTAATAATATTTTTTATTTCAACCATAACGACTTCTTAATATATTTACATCAATATTAAACTATAATATTCAAATGATAAATTATTACCTAACAACTAAAATATTAGCTAATAATTATATCATTAAATATTAGCTAACAACTTAAATATTATCTCACAACAATAATATTATCTAATATTAATTTCATGAAATAATTAACTTCACAATACGTATAAAAAATTCTTTTAATTAATAATTATACAACAAAACGAAAACAACATAAACCTTACCTTTCTTATACAAACTTCAAAATGTTGCAAATGAAACGAGACTGGCTTCTTATAGGCAATTTTTAAAAAAAAAAATTAAATAATTTTTTTTTACATTTCCCCACACAGACCCGTGAAGGCACGGGTCTGGTAAGGCTGCAGCGCACAGTACTTTCCGTGCGCTGCAGCCGCGTGAGGAATGGTTCTTCACGACAGAAAACGGCATATACAGTTGCCGTTTTCTGTCCCGCCTGGCCCAGCGATTATTCGACGAATTATTGAAGTTTCAATCAGTCAGAAAACGGCACGGTTTAGTGCCGTTTTCTGACACACCAAAATCAGCGTTTCAATCGGTCAGAAAACGGCACGTTTTAACGCCGTTTTCTGACGCCCCTCTCCAGGCGCAAAACGGTGGCAAAATAAAAAAAAAATTATTCAGCGCCAGAAAATGGCACAAATGGTTGCCGTTTTCTGGCAACTTTTTCCATTTTCCCGTGGTCCCCTCCTTTCCAGAAAACGGCACATATGTGTGCCGTTTTCCGACACACCAAAAATTCAAATTCTTTTCCTGTAGCACCACTCTTTCTAATTTTAACAAAAATCACACCAAACTAAAAAAAAACCCTCAAAATGATTGGTGAGGTAGGAATACGGACAAAACAAAAAAAAAGTTATTAATTCAATATAACTTTTTTTAATTTGATATAATTCGAATATAAGAGTTTGATTATTATTTTTTTAATTTATCAAATTTAAATTTTATCATTTAAAAAAAATGTATTATAAAAAATATAACTTCTTTTTGTAAGAGAGAGAGAGAGAGATAACGAATGGGTACGGGACTATGGTTAGGAATTATTTTTTTTTTCATTTAATAAAACCATCAAAAGAGAAAAATCTTATGTGTCATTTTAATTGGTGTTCACATGTGATTGGATGGATAATAAATGAGACCATATATCAAATCATTGTAAGTGTTTTCCATCTGTTTCAAATTTGAAATTTTACTTTCTTGTTTTCCATTTTTTATTATGTGGATTCAATAATTTAACCAATTAGACGATACACAACCCTAGTCTTAGATTGGGAGGTTGATTTAAAACATGAACACCGAGTCCAAATTTATAGGCAAGATGGGAAAAGAGGGACATTTTTATAAATAGGGTGTTTGAAAAAAATAATTGGAGCTTTGGGATTTTTCAAAACTTATTTAGGTAACAGGGGTGTTTTGCCCATTTCCGCAAGAAATTCTTGCGGAAATGGGCAAGAATTTTTTTTTTTTTTAAAAAAGCTGCCGTGTGCAGCTTTTCCAATGGAAAAGCTGCATTTATTTTTTTAAAATTTTTAAAATTTTATTTTTTGTTTTATTTTTTAAAATTTGATTTTTTTTTTATTTTATAATTCTAATTTTAGATAAAAAAAATTCTTAATTTGATTGGTATGAGCAAAATATTTTTCTTAATACGTAAAAAATATTTTCATTTTACTCAATTTGATAAAAAATTACCCTATTTATTAAAACGTAAAAAATATTTTCATTTTACTCAATTTTATCAATAGAATAAAAAATTTTATTTTATTTTTCTAATTTTGGATAAAAAAAATCCTTAATTTGATTGATATGAGCAAAATATTTTTCTTAATACGCAAAAAATATTTTCATTTTACTCAATTTATCCAAATTAAACAAAAGTATTTGTTACGTATTAAATTGAGCAACGTATTAGAGCTGATTTTATAATCCGTCCCTAAAAATTATTAAAAACATAGAAAATATAATATGTCAAATTAAAGAATAAAAAAGTATTACAAATAACAAATTTTTTTATGAGACTCTTATAGTATTGCTTCATTATACTCTTCATTAAAACTAATACTCCAAAAAAAAAATATACGTAGCTTTATATATATATATTTTTTTTTTGAGTATTAGTTTTAATGAAGAGTATAATGAAGCAATACTATAAGAGTCTCATAAAAAAATTTGTTATTTGTAATATTTTTTATTCTTTAATTTGACATATTATATTTTCTATGTTTTTAATAATTTTTAGGGACGGATTATAAAATCAGCTCTAATACGTTGCTCAATTTAATACGTAACAAATATTTTTGTTTAATTTAGATAAATTGAGTAAAATGAAAATATTTTTTGCGTATTAAGAAAAATATTTTGCTCATATCAATCAAATTAAGGATTTTTTTTTATCCAAAATTAGAAAAATAAAATAAAATTTTTTATTCTATTGATAAAATTGAGTAAAATGAAAATATTTTTTACGTTTTAATAAATAGGGTAATTTTTTATTAAATTGAGTAAAATGAAAATATTTTTTACGTATTAAGAAAAATATTTTGCTCATACCAATCAAATTAAGGATTTTTTTTATCTAAAATTAGAATTATAAAATAAAAAAAATCAAATTTTAAAAAATAAAACAAAAAATAAAATTTTAAAAATTTTAAAAAAATAAATGCAGCTTTTCCAATAGAAAAGCTGCTGGGCAGCTTTTTTTTAAAAAAAAAAAAATTCTTGCCCATTTACGCAAGAATTTCTTGCGGAAATGGGCAAAACACCCCTATTACCTAAATAAGTTTTGGGAAACCCCAAAACTCCAATTATTTTTTTCAAACACCGTATTTATAAAAATGTCCCGGGAAAAGAAATCCGAATATTTTGAGTTTGATCGATCGGATTTAGACAAATTAATTTAAAGAAAACACATGTGAAATACAGACTAACGCAAAAGAAGTCAGCACTTTTGTGGCAGCTATGATCAAAGTTTGAGAGGCTGAATTGATAGAGCAATTGCCCTTAATCATTTTCTACAATTATCTTATTATCACACTCAAACTATTCAACAAACCTGCTTTGGTTACATCAATTCCATCTCTTAAGATTATTTTTATTCAACAAAAAATGATATAAATTTATCGGGCGTGTAAAATTAATCAGATTCTCAACTGTTCGAACTACAAATAATTTTTTTAAAAATGATTGACAAAATGTAAATAGCTGAGATTTAAATAAAAAAAAAAAATCTAACTGTGCATATTTAGTATGGTTGCATACTAAATAAATATTATTCCCTCCAGCTTTTATAGAAATCTTTTTTTTTTTTTTTTTTATGAACAGATTTTTCGTCTCTTTGAAATTTATCAGTCTGTCATCTAATCACAAAGGCCAAAAATAAAAAATAATTTACACACTCTTCAGATCATACTCTTCTTATTAGTAAAAAATTCGTATATTGACAATAAGCTACTCCTCTCCATTTCGCTTCACAAATCGACCCTGTTGAACAAAAATTAAATTAAAGTAAATTACGATCATATATTATCAAAATTCCTTATTTTTATTTAATAAGATACAGGGCGCGCATTTAGATCGTTCAGTTAAATTTAGATCCACTCAACAAGTATATTGTTTCATTCTGAATTAATATCTAACAAAATAAAAAGAATAAAATGTAGTAAAAAAAAGTACCTTTAAACGAGGGCGTTTCTCAGCATTGAGTTTTCGAACTTCATATCGAATTCGCTTGGCAAAAAGTCTGCTTTGCCTCTTCTCTTTGTATCTCAAAACACTTGCCTCTCTTTGCCCTAATTTCCACCCTTCTTTTTCTCCTGTTTTTTCCAATTTTACCCTCCCCATTTCTGGGACTCTCCATAAATTCTCACATCCATCCATTAATCGCTGCATGCCAAACACAAACATAACTCATTACTATGTTAATTTCTAACTTAATCAACATCAATTAATTAATTAATCCTTTCTTAAAATTATCTTTAAGGATAAAAACAAAACTCATTAATTTCATTTCATCAGCAGCTTCAACTTGCTAGTTGTGGAATGGACCAAAACCTAGCTGGCTAAAAGGTACACTGGGTCCCCACAAAAGTGAAAAAGCGCATTTCTTTTTTCTGCCATTTGCTAACATCTAAATTCCAATCGTCTTTTAAACGTTAGATTCCAATAGTAAGAGAAAATCTATTTCCCACCCTTTTTTTTTTTACCGCGGTAATTAGTACTCATCTAACAGTTAAAATAGAAAAATATGACAGTTAAATAATACTTATATGATAGTTTAAAAAAAATGACAATTAAATAATATTTATTCGACAATTAAAAAATAAAAAGTATTATTAAGCTAGCCAAAATCAATATTAAGCCACGTATCAAAAATACCTTCAAAGAAAAAAGAAAAAAAAATTGATTAAAAAAAATACAAAGTAAACAAATTCAAGTGTATATATATATATAAAACAATGATTTTACTTCAATTTGCAATACTTTTAAATACCATTTTATTGACAATTTTAGCACTAGGTCAACAAAAAAATATAAATAAATAAATTCAAGAGTGTGAATAAATGTTTGAAAAATGACGTAATAAAATAATTATTATGACACATGGAATAAATTAAAGAAAATGATAAATGGGAAGATTGATGAAATTACATAGGAAGCATGATGATGATGCAAGTCAGGGACAGTTTGTGGGGACTCTCCATTGATGTAAAGTGGGCCCTTGTTAGACCAAGCATTCAAAATATGTTGATAATCAAGCTTTAATCCGACCAATCCTCTCTTATCATCCTGCGACTCCATCATCTTCTCCAATGCTTCACCACCACCATAACATAAACAACTACTCACTTCTTCTTGCTCTTTCTTCTCCACCACTTCCCAGTAACTCACCCACCTGTCTTCACTCACATCCCTTTCTTTACACTTCATCGCCGTCTTCACCATCTTCTCTTCATCCCGGCCCTCATTTCCTCCGTACACATACGGCGGCTCCTCCTCTGTGGTGGTCGTGGAGTCAAGAATACCGTGGAGAGAGGGGGAGGTGTTGGTGGCCGTTTCGAAAAGAAAAGAAACGTGATCGGAAACTTGGTCATCATGGAGTGGGTCTTTATCTTGAACAAGATTTTCTGGGTGGAGAGGGAAGAGATTTAGTTGTTGTTTATGGGTCATTTTGATGGGTTTTTGCTGTTTAGGGGATATTGCAAGTTTAAGAGAAAGATATTTAGGTTTTCTTGTTTTGGTTCTTGATTTTCTTGCTGGTTTTGGTGTTGTAGTAGCTGATTTTTTTGGGTTAATGGAGGAATTCTTGTTGCACATAGTTTTCTTTTCCTTTTTTTCCTTTCTTTTGTTGGACAATTGTTGGGGATGACAAAGGTGATTATTAGAGGAAAAGTGCGGACTTTTGGGACATAGAGTCCAATAATACGCTAGTAAGGTAAATAAACAGAAAATGGTAAAGAGAGGGTGTAATATTCTTGCAGTGGATGATGGTGTGTGTTGGATTATGTGACACGTGGAAGGAAGACATTGGGTGAGGGAGCAGATTGGGTTGTTATCTGGATTGGGGTTGGGGTGGGGGGTAAAATGGGTAATCCAAACTATGGATGTGGACTCAAAGGGTAATGAGCAATGTTATTAAAACCGGACCGGATATAGAACCGGCAAGGCTGAGAGTTCGTGGTTCGACCGGGTTCAACCGGGTTTTTTTCTATTTTTTAAAATATTATTAATTAGTATAATTTTTATAAATACTACTACTCAAATAAAAAAAATCCATCAAAATATTTAGTATATATCACAAATATACTAATAATAATATTTTTTTCATCTTTTATTTTTTTTAAAAAAATTATTACTTGATTAATTTAAAAATTAAATAATTTAATAATTTTAGGTGAAATTAAAGAAAAGGATAAACAATTATTTTTAAGTTAACCAAATTTAATAATTTATTCAATTATATTTTATTAAATTATTAAACCATTATATTATTTTTATTAAATCCAAAAGTAATTAAATAGTAAAAGAATCAATTATTTGCTAAATAAAACTTATTAGATTATTTGTTTTTTATTTTTATGAAAATAGTACTAATTTTTATTAATTATTTTAAATTAAAAGCATTTTTTCAAAAAAAAAATAAAAATAAAAACATATAATAAATTGTTGACCGGTTTTTGACCGGTTCTGGCCGGTTTTTCCCGGTTCTGGCCGGTTTTTCCGGTTCAATCCGATTTTTTTCAGTCCGGTTTCTGGTGTTGAACCGACCGGTTTGCCAACCGGTTCGCGGTTGAACCGGCCGGTCCGGTCCGGTTTCAATAACCATGGTAATGAGTATGGTGAGTTTGTGTTATTAGGGCATTGGGATTTTATTAAATTTCACGAGATGGGCATCCTCTCTTCTTTATCCTGCTCACGCTGCAGATTAGGCTTCACCGCTTTGCAGCTTCAAAATCTTGTAAATTTTAATTCAAACTATACCTCTAGGAAGCCGAAAGTACAGGTTTTGATAACTATCTCAGAAAAATCTCAATCCATGCCATTAAAAAGGAGAAATGACCAATGAAATTTTGACAGTTAAATTAGATTGTGTGAACAGTATATTTTGCATATGAATAATGAGAAGATAGAAAGAGTAAAGAGCTTATTTACATGGTCTTGCTAGAATCAAAATAATAATTATAGATCCAAGCTTATGGTATTAGGCTTAATTAGGGTTGTTATCGGGGTATTAAAATTAAAATAAAAAGGAATATTATCCCTCCCATCCCAAGACCGATAGAAATATGGAAATGGTGGCAGATAGAATCAGACAAGGAGATTATGAATCCAATCCCATACTGATATCAACTCGTGACTCAATAGTGTTTTTTCACATCAACAAAATTAATAAAATAATATTTCATATGATATAATAATATAGTTTAATCATTTTTTACTCCCAACATATGTGTGATTTGAATATTAAATGAAACTCCAATTAAATATTACTTTCACCATCCCATACTCTTTTGTTATTTTTATATGAATTAAGTATTTATTAATTAGACTTAAATTTAGTATAAAATTAAGTGATTAACACTAAAATTTATGATAAATTTAAATTTAATTGGTTTTAAATAAATCAGTTTATATTGAAAAAAAAATTTAAATTTAATTAAAAATTTAAAAATATCAAATAAAAAAAATTTGAATTTTGTTAAAAAAAGTCATATATAGTAGATATCAAATTCATCCGAATATTCTCTTCAAAAATAATATATATTTGCTGCTGATTCATATCTTTCTTATCGTTGCTTCAAGAAATTCTCAAGGATTTAGGTGCCTATGAAGCATCAAGTAGTGAATTAGTCAATGTCCCAAAATTAAATTAAGAGGCCAAAAATAGTTGATTTTGTCAAACACAATTACCCTACACATGCTTTGATTGCAGACCTAACACTGGCATTAATGCTCAATATACCAATCGATTTCTTGTGACAAACACATTTTTTTTCGTTATTCAACTTTAATATCTTCTTCGTCATTCCAATTAATTTTTACCATATTATAACTACTTGTGTATTCATTTTATATTTTTAATACATATTAAGTTGGAATTTAGGCTTAATATAGGAGAAACATTTTTTTTATTGAGGGAAATGAGGAGTAGGAGTTCAAATTCGAAATCTATCGATATATTAAAATTGTATATACCGCTTAAATGTTATGTTAAAGATAATAATTATTCTTATTGTTAATTTATAAATTATCTAAAATATTCTTATTTAATTTCTTAATGTTAATCATTAAAGTTTTATTCAATTTTTTATACTATTTTTCACATAAAATTTAAAATAACTTAATATTCTGATTTTTACAATATTAATCATACATCATATGATATAATGAAAGGAAATAAGTATAATTACACCCTGGCAAGCAAAAAATGGAGCCAAACCTCAGGGAAAGGAATGATGTGAATTTTGTGAAATGTATGAGTTATCTCCATGTGATATAATGCAGGGCTTGACACGTGTTCAATGGGCACTGACAAGTGAGAAAAGTGAGACGCCACTAATAGGAATGCGGGTCCCACGTGATGAGAAAGTACTTTTCTATTGCACTTTTTTGAATACGTGTGTTTCCTTGGGACCCACTTCAGCAACACTTTTGCTGTTTTTTTTTGGATACGTGTCAATAAAATCCAAACGTTGTAGATATTCTTGATTTTTCTATGATATTTTTATCTTTTGGCAGCACATAGTGCCTGCGGTTGAAGCGGGTAATTTTGGGATTTTCAAATAGTTGAAGGTCAAAATAGGAAAAAGGATAAGTTTCGGAGAATGGGGGCATTCCGAGAATTGAACTCGGGACCTCTCGCACCCTAAGCGAGAATCATGCCACTAGACCAAATGCCCTGTATGTTGTCAAGCCTTCTTTAATTCATATATAAAAAGCTTTATTATTTAAATGTCTTTTAACCTAAGGCCGAACAAATGAACGATGTTTAATTTATTTTATTGTATAAGTACCCAACGAGAAAAAGAATATATTACTGTTTAATTCACAAAAGGATAATTATTAATTCACAATTAAAGTGCAAATGTGCTAAAGCAACCATTTTCTAATGATATATTTACATAAATTATATATAGAGAGAGATATATCAACCTATTAATAGAATGCTATATATATATATATATATATATATAAATTGTGAAAATTACTTTATTATTTACATGTAGGGTATTTTATTATTAGTTTTGCCCTATGAAAAACTCGTGAATGAATATTAGATAATACTTATGCAGATTTATATGAAAGAATTTTTTTTTTTTTTTTTTAATTTGGGGTTAAGTATTATATTTAGTTTGGACACTTGAAATTTTTAGGGCAACATGGTACTCAATACTTGTACAAAGGTTACCTAGCATCAGTTTTATAATGTTTGTTGCCATAACTTTTTTTATATGATAGCAATTTTCTTTATTATTATTAGTAGAGTTTTGTATTTTCGCTACCTTGCTTGGAACAATTTTATTGGTAGAGTTTGGTGTTAAAGTTTGGAATGCATTTCTTAAATTGATGTTCGAGTCCATTTGCATTGGTGTTTTTACCGAAACTTTTCATTTCATGGCAAACTATTCAGTTGGAGTAGTAATTGAGTATATGTGCACATTTAATCTGTCGGATCGCATATATCAATTTTATCTAACAGTTCAAATGTATGCACACTTTATCTCATTCTGTTCGTATTGATCAAATTTGGATAGATTAAAAAGGTTTTTTATAAATTAAAATGGTCACATTTTAATATAAAGGGCCATAAGCCCAAATTAGATGGCCTAGTTAATAATTGGACTATAAAATAGGAATTGAATTTCAATAAGATTCACATGGTAATGTGTTAGAATTTTACAACCAAAATGATTATAAATTACGTGATATTATCTTTATTTTTTTTTCCTTAATTATATTAATAGTCAAGAAAAATACTAGCTTGTCAATTGCTATCTATTTTAATTTATAATAGAAAGAAATAGAAAATATAAAAAGCACTTCAGTGAAACTTTTGAATCTTCTCGTGAGATATTCTTATGTAGATGACTACCTATATTCTCATATTAGTTATTTCTTATATAACTTGATATGTTTCTAAATTTATTTGTTTCTTATATAAGCTAAATCGTTCTATATGTACTAAATTTTTATACCTATATATAACCATTGTGATTATTTATAAACACGCAATAAAATTATCAGAGAATATATATTTCTCATTTCTCTCTATATTTCTGCTTTGATTTTAATTTTTATTTATAATACGTTATCATTACGATCAAATTTCTACTACAAGTTTTGATAATTGGAAGCTGGTGGTTTACTATAATCCGGTTCGAAGGAATTAAAGTTTTAATTTGAAAGAATTAAACTATAAGTAAATTTAATTTATAAATTTTGAATTATTTTTGTTGGAGTCGGGATGCGCCCATGACTTCTTGGGTTGACCCGGAATATATATATATCGGACCGGGAATCCTACTAATATGGAAGAATTCCATATTAGGAGAATATCAAGGGATTGTGTCCCTTAATCTTCCTCTAACCCTACAACTTCCCCTTTAATGTGTAATTAAAGGGGGGAACTCCCCTAATGGGAGTTAATGTCCTACTTATGGTGCATTCATCTCCTTTGGGAGATGAATGCCTATAAATAGGCCCCCTCCTCCTTTGAGGAGGAGAAGAGAAAGTCTCTAGATACCGAAACTCTGTCGGTTTTACCCCTCGCCGGTTTTGTATTCCAAGTGGCTTTTAGACTGTGATCTAGTTGTCGTTATCTCGCTCGTGGATATCAGCCAGACCAGTGACGCCAGAAGGGATCCTTGTAATTGCTTCCGCCAAAGTATCTGCGCTACAAGAGGTAGGTAACATATAACCCGTTTATGTTACCTCCATATATGCATGTGGCATGTTGGTATATAAATCCTGCAATTTTAATTCTCATGACTTAATAAGAATAATTAATATGTTAAAAAAATAGAATGGCATTGCCCATTGGCGTTGATTTTGCCATGGATATTAACATAATTTTAAAGATTTATTTTGCATAATTACAAATTGATCATTGCTTAATTATACTTTGATCCTATATATAATATAGGATGAATATAGTTTTTGAAAATTAATATTTTGATTTGTTATATTTATATTTTTGTCATTTTATTATCTTAATGGGTAATACAAAATAATTTTGAAGGCTCCCGAAGAGTTATAAAATTATTACCCAAATACAATTTATTATATGGTGTATTATTTGTCTAATATGTCTCAAAGAAATTGATTGATTTTCAAAAGATATTCATTGATATGAATATTGCTTATTATTTTAAAATTATTTGATTTTATTAACAAATAGAAATATTTGTAACCTGAAGTTTACTAATTAATTGATACTAATATCAGTAAACTTGAAATTTATTGATAAATACAAATATTAGTAAACTCGAAATTTACTGACTGGTTGATATTAATATTAAGAAACTTAATATTTATAAATTGATATAAATATTTGATATAATAAAAATAGTGAACCTGAAGTTTACAAATTAAATGACAATTGATTACTTGGAATGATCGGTTTGACCATTCCAGATCAATTATAATGCATAAATTATTGAGAATTTATAAATATTACAGAATTAGAAATTTTTTTAATTCAATTTAAAAAATTCTTATAAGTTACTTGTTCTCAAAAAATATTACTAAAATATCTCTAACTAATAAAGGGATTGAATTCACTTCATTCTGGAATGAATAAAGATAATATATTTGGGCCCACTAGCCACCATGTTAATTATTCAAATGTTTTATAATTTTTGAAAGGTGCATCGGTAAAATGGTAACATGTGTGTTTATTATCAGCTCACAACCTGTAGTTTGTGAGATTATTCAAATTAAGTGCACATCTTTCAGATTATACAATCAAGATATTTTTCTTGATAATGCTAGTGATCGTATGTCGCGAGTAAATAATTGTTATAAGCCCGTCTTAAAGGTCTAGCAAAATATTTATTAAATACCTCTGATTAATTGCTAGATATTTTTAAGAGAACAACAATACTCCTTTTTTTTTTTTATATATATATAGGGATATTATTCCTTGAAGCAATAATACTTACATGTATTATGCCAATAAAGATCATTAAATTCCTCGATTGCAATTTTTAGTTAAAAATAGCATTTTGATTAAATAGTTTTTCCAATATCAAGGAGAGTAAGCAGCTGAAAAATAAAATAATAAATACATTACGTGTAATTTAGATCATTATATCATGAACCTGAAGTTGAAATTATGATGCTAATGTATTTGTTAGTATGTAAAGATTTATTGAATCTCATGTGTATCGGCTGCAAATGCTCTAATTCAAAATAATGTCCCAGTAGGACAATTTGCCTTGTCGGGTAAATTATTCGGTTCCAAATAAAAATATAATATTTGAATAGCAAGGAGCAAATAAATCAATATGGTCATATTATGAAGGCAGGTACTCCTGAATAGACATATGATATAATTAATTTTAAAATCACATAAGTGGTTCAAGTACTTGAAATTAAATAAGAGATTTCAATATGTTATGTCATTGAAAGAAATCGAAAAAGATAAAGTTGTCGACAATATTTATGCATAAAAATATTGTTGTTGATATTTTCAACATGGTGACGATCTTAAAATTAAATCTATTGAAAAATACAGATGCTAATTGCATTCAAATCTACAATATGAATTTTTGGACCTGTAGTTCAATTGAAAAATATGATGCCAATGGGGTACACATGATATTCATGCAATGTAATAAAGTCATAAAACATGAATTATTTTATGACATTTATTGCAATTGATAGTTATTATGAAAAATATATTTTTTTATAATAAAGTATTTATCAATCTGAAAATATATTAGTATGCTATTTATCCGTATGATTATGAAATTACTATATAAAATTCCTGAAGGATTTATCAAGCGTGAAGCATATAAATATTTCTGAAAAAATTTATTTAATACAAATATATATTAAATTTTATGTATATGATTTTGAAGTATTCTAATATTGCATATTATCATGATTTATTTTTGATTTTAATTGTTATTGAAACTCTTGAATAGTTTAAAATACTTTAACAAATATTGAAAATTAAAATTTTATATCGACTTGATAATCGAACACTATTTGATTGAAAGTAAATTTTTGATAAAGTGATTATATGTTTATAAATTATCTTCCATTGAGTACTCCAAAGGTTGTAAAGTCACTAGATACAACATATTTTTTTGTCATATATTATTGCTATTGATGTATTATGTAATTATGTATTATAAGTTAATTGTCAAATTGTCACTTAAAATTACATATTGTTTTAAAAATTCTAGTTCTCTGTATAATCATATATTTTTATTTGAAAAATTCTATTATTTTCATTTTCAAGTATTGCTTTAAAAATATTTGAATTAAATTACTAAATGCATTTGTTTGTAATAGCTATTATATGATTATATTGTATATGTGCCATGAAAATTAGGGGTGAGCATGGTCGGTTAACCGGTCCATGAGCCTCAGTCCATTAACCAGTGCATTAATATCGATTTTTTAAAATTTCAGTCCATTAATCAGTCCATTAATATCGGTTTTTTAAAATTCCAGTCCATTACCATCGGTTAACCAATCCATCGGTTTCGGATTTTCGGATCGGTTACCCAATATTTTTCGGTTAACCACTATAATTATAAATATATTCATAAATAAAATTTAAATGTTCAATATACTTAAAAATTAAAATTTTTTCACTATAATATAACATTATTGTTGTTAAAATAAAAATATTTGGTGGATATAAGCAAATTTGTTTTTAAAAATTAATATTTAATAAGTAAATATATTAACCGGTCCATAATCACTTTTAATTAGATAAATTGTTATACTTACTAATAGCTAATTAAAAAAATTTTAAAACTTTAAAATAATTAGTACAATGAAAAAAAAATATATGATCACCTTTAATTAGAATAAATTGTTATAAATTATTAAAAATTAATAAATTAACTAAAAATTCAATTTCGATTCAGTTAACCAGTCATATGAGTCAAAAACCATTAACCAGTCCATTAATATCGGTTTTTTCAGAACACTAACCATTAACCAGTCCATTACAATCGGTTAACCAGTCCATCGGTTCGGTTTCGAATTTTTTTCGGTTAATCGAATCCATCGGTTTTTTTCTCACCCCGAATAAAAATTATTTTATTACATTTGTTTCATTCTTTGAAGTAAATGAAGCGATATAAAATTATAGCCACAGAAACCATATTTCCAAGAAATAATAATTATTACTATTATATTAGTAATTTTCACCACCATAAGTGGTTGATAATTAAGAGAAAAAAATAAGAATGGTTAAGAAAACCATTTGAGAATAGATAAATTGTATGATATGAAAGTACATTTGTCACATACCTGTTATATGTATTATCATATTATTAAGTTTTATAAATTTTTCATCTTAAAAAAATGAAAGACGTGGAGAAAAACTTGTACATGCTTGTGAAGGTACAACATGTAATTTTAGAAAATAAGTTTTAGTTATTATTTTTCAGTTCATGCATAATATATCCAAAAGATATATGACTAGCATATCCAGAAGATATGTGGCTCATTTTTAGAAAAAAAAAATCTTATAATATGATATATCAGAACTATATATGTACAAATTTAAAGTTGTGTAATGATATTATTATAAGAGAAAGAAAAATATACATTGTATTTTTTTTTCTTTAACTAAGGTTTTTTTCCCATTGGGTTTTCCTGTTAGGGTTTTAATGAGATACATTACGTATTAATGAACACTCAATGGGAACTATGCATTACAAATCCCATGATTATGAAAGTCCATAAGCCCTTAAGATTGATAGCATGGCTTATTAAAAGGAAAAAGGTAAACAGTCATTGTTCATGCAAGACATTTTACAATAAATTTAAAGTTCACTAGAAGCGTGATAGATTTTTTAGTGGAAAAGATACCATTCAGAAAGAAAAAGAAATGAAAATTTTTCAAAGTAATACTCTAGAAGAGCTAAAAAGCAACATATATCAACAACTCTATTTTTCTAGAAAAACAACTCTATAAGTGGTTCTAGTAATGGTAAACTATTATGTGAAAATGGATGAAAAATTGTTGTTGATAATTTGTTTATATATTCAGTTGCTTATGAAAATAGTGACAATGAGTATGAGTCTCTAATTATCGAAAAGTGTCGATATCAAGGTGACTAGCCAAAAGTGAAAGAAATAATCCATGCTAAACCAGACTTATATAAGATATTTGGACTAGAAATCCAAATACCAGAAGATGTCAAATATTTTGGCTATAAGAGTAGTAATTATTGAACTATTCAATACTGGCTATTCGTGAAATTAGTTGAGGGTCCATATGATTGAGAGCCACGACTCAACACATTAAGAAAATGTGTATATTATTATTAGATAATGCAGCATGTATCTCATAACTCAATGGTGGCTATATCAAAGGAGATAGAACCAAACATATCTCACCAAAGTCCTTCTATACTCATAAACTTATGAAGGAAGAACAAATCGATGTTTGCAAAGTTCGCTTAAGTGACAATTCAGTAGATTTGTTCACAAAGGCCCTACCAAGTTCAATTTTCAAGAAGCATGTGTAAAATATTGGAATGCGCCAATTGAAAGATTTAGTGTGATTCATTCCATTTTTTAGGAGAAATACCTATGAATATTGTACTCTTTTTCTTTCGCTAAGTTTTTATCCCATAGGATTTTTCTTAACAAGGTTTTAACGAGACATGTTTATAGTGTATAGTAATCCAAGGAAAAGTGTTGTGAAATATTTCTATTTGGATGACTACCTATATTCCTATATTGGTTATTTCCTATATAATTTGATTTGTTTCTAAATTTATTTATAGGCTAAATCTTCTTATATGGATCAAATCTTTGTACCTATATATATGACCATTGTGGTTGTTTATAAATACATAATAAAATTATCAGATAATATATATTTCTCATTTCTCTATATATTTCTGCTTTGATTTTAACTTTTATTTATAACAAATCTCAAATTAATTTGGTTGAATTTTTGGTAGTGTAGAGTGACAGTTATTTTGAAGGAAATATCACATCCACTTAAGCACAGTCCATACTCCTACGAAATTGAAAGATTAAGAAAAGAAAAAGCAAAGCAACCGTTATGTACCTTAATTTCATAGGGTATAATATTTGTTATTGGATAGCTTACTTTTTAGTCTCTTAGTGTTTTTAAATTTTTGATTGTCAAATCGTAAATCATTTTTAGACACTATTAGTTGATCTGACAGTTAAAAAGTAAAAGTATCATAATAGATAAGGACGGTAGGTTTTCTCCATTAATTGCTAAAGCTCATTTGGATTTTGTACTAGTTAACTAATTTAATTGCAAGAGATTAATTTCTTATGCACATAATCCAATATTTGTACTTTGCGAAGCATTAAATTTTGCAATTTTAGGAAACACAAAGTTAAAGTATAACTTAAATTTAACAAAAACATTTATTTTGACACCTGAACTTGGAGAACAACATAATAAACACTGAAACTATCTAATTTCATTATTTTAA
The DNA here is from genome assembly GCA_947683425.1 of Excoecaria cochinchinensis. Lineage (NCBI taxonomy): Eukaryota > Viridiplantae > Streptophyta > Magnoliopsida > Malpighiales > Euphorbiaceae > Excoecaria > Excoecaria cochinchinensis. The sequence continues at coordinate 2,345,391 of CANTUQ010000073.1, forward strand.
AACAATATTTGCTGACTTGGCAATGAGTGTGATTTAAATAACAAATATAGCACGTGACATTTACGGAATCTCTTTTATTAACGATAACAATTTTAGAATATAATTCCCTATCTTCATCTCTCTCTCTCTATACCAAATCTCTATCTCTATTCTTCATCGATTTCTTTTTATTCTTTTCACCTGTCTCCAGTTTGTCTTCTCACAACTCTTAGTGTGTTTTCGTCTTTTGATTCTTATTTTTCTCACAGTGCTCCTGTTCTTTTATTACTTGATGCTATGAATCAACAAGTACAGTTTTGTTGTTATAGTGAGTATACAACGATGAATATTGGATGTAAGCAATTGAATTCTCGAATAAGGTTTATTGCATACAGGCTAAGAAATGTAATTAGTAAATAGGTGTTTCTTTTCCTCATTATATCATTTTTGTGCAATGAGATTTTTTTTGTGATTTCCGATAGGAAGAAGGAGGTTAAGAATACTTTAGATGGGTTGTTGAAAAATTTCGTAATCATGCCAAAAAGGTAATATGGGGATTACTGAACAGGATAAAGAAATATAAGAAGCCAGAGGAGGAAAAGAAAAGGAAAGGCAGAAAGAAGTGTTATTGTTGTTAACTTTTTATGATTTTTTTTTAAATTTTGTGGGTGTTGGTTTTATAATGTAAACAATTGTAATTTTTTGTGGATATTTTATGTAATTTGAAATCTTGTGGAAATTTGATGTAAGCTTTTTTCTTGGTATGAATTGCAGACATTACTATCATTAATCAAATTGTGTTACATCTTTTGTCTATACTTGCTAAGTTCTTAATTTTACATATTTTTACTTGATTTTCTCATATTTTTATGCATTGAGTTTTAGCAAAATTGGGACTTTTCACTTGTTTTTGTGATTTTGATCATTGAAGGGCCAAATTGGTAAGAAGGGAGCAAATTGGAACTAATTAGAGCTGATTTGAAGCAGCATTGAAGATTTAAAGAAGTTTAGAAGCAAAGAGCTAAATATGAAGTTAGCCTTGTCCAAGGCTAAAGGAAGTCGACAGCAGAGTATCAGCTTTATGTTTTTAATTGCGAAATTACCCTAGCCTCCAACTACACTCTATCTGATTTTTAGGGATATTTAGGCTTTAATTTAGGTGATAAAATGTAGTATTTTTAGGAAGATTAAATTGCATTTGATATTTTTATTTTATTTTTCAAGTTTAGATAGGAATCAATTACATTCCTAAATTTTTTAGGTTTTCTCTTTTAAAGAGGCAAGGGGAGAACATGAATAGTACCTTTTAACAGCCGTCGCTTCTGTTCTCTCTTGCTTTCAATTTTATTTTGTGATTTTGTCAATGGCCATGAGTGGCAAACTCTTTTAGTTCTAGTTAAATGTTCAATTCAAAGCCAAGATTCGTCTTTACCATGAGATTGTTCTACTTCATTAATCTTTTTAATTTTCATGCCATGTTTATGTTATTTACTATAATTTAGACAAACGATCTCTCAATTGTTATTTGTTTTATTTAAAATAAGAGCTTATTGTTCATTTAATTAAATAGCATATAGCTAATTGAGGATATCAAATTCATAATTATTTAGGAAAATCAATAATAAGTGGTAATTAGTATAACACTAAAAAGGGTTATTGTATTAAGTAAATGCATGATTTGGTTTAAATTAATCTCTCTAAGAAATTGGTTAACTTAGATCGGATCCTTCTAATTTATAAATCTGTTAATAAATTAAATCTTGTCGATAAGAGATGACTGTTTATTAGTTAGGGGGTTAATTACAGTCTTACTCGGTTAGCCTATTAATACGGAAAGATTGGTCGATGGCGTTAAGCCTACGACTATAACCGGTCTATTACATGATTTTTAAAGTTTTCTTTTCATCCATGATCAGTCAAATTGGATCCTGTGCCGCGAATGCCTATAACGGGATTTTCTAATCTTTTATTTGATTTTTAATTTTTTTTGTATTTTTTATTATTATTTTAATTCTGTATTTTTCATCCTTTATTTACAAATCCCCCAATTTTATTTTAATTGTTTATTTTTGGTTATTTAAAGAATTAAAACTCGACCAATCCCTGTTGATTCGACCTTGCTTATCGCTATTTATAAAATTTTAGTTAGAGTAGAAATTTTATTTTTTGTTGGTTTCGACACCCATTAATACTCCTCAAATTGACAACATAAAATTTACTAAAATAAAATGTATAATTCCCGGTAACATATTGCAGAGTTAACTGTAACATATTGCAAAATATCCTATAAAATCCATTGGCACGAAATGTATAATTCCCTGAAATATTACCACAAAATGCATTGACAAACAAGCATACTTCCCTATAACATAATGTATAATTGTTAAAAGGTAGTACAAGAACAGAATTCAACAAAATACAGTAACAAACTGCATAATCTATCTTTAACAATAAAACTACTACAAAAAAACAAACACATTATTCCAAATATTTCCTAATCAAATAGTAGCAAACACAGTCATATTACATAATGTTGTGATAAATAATTGTGCTAATCAAAATAAGAGCATGAATATTCAATGCGGATGAATTCTGATCTGACAACTTCTTGACTCATTTTGGCCTGAATTTGATCTAGCAATTGTATTAGATGAGCTTGCTCTTTACCTCATGTTTGTTGTTGTAGCAGCCCTCTATTGTTGGAGTTGTGAAGCTATCACATCATTTCTGCCTTGCCACGTTAATTTATTAAGTGTGAAGCCAAGGTCAATATTTGTGACAATTGGGTTTGTAACATGAGTTCCAACATTTATTACTCTTTCTGATTGTCTGCCAGACTGTTGGAGTAAAATAAAAAATTAAAATCATAATTATCTATATGAGTCAAATATCTTAAAACTAAATTTAAGCAACTACTTACATTCATGACAGTAATTCCAGCATGCTCATCAATATACACTTCATGTCAAACTTCCTTAGATATTTTATATCCCGATCCCTTAATCCCTCTAACAGATGTTGAGGGCCGTGTGGATGGGCTAGTATGAATATGTTGATGACCTGAAATTGCAGTGGCTTGGGTATGTGAACCTCTTACTCTTCCCCTTCATATTGTAGTGACTTGCCTACCACCTCTACCTACAGAACTAACCGCTCTCCCTCTTCCTCTGCCTCTACTAGATTGTGATATGCTCTTTCTCTCACAATTGCAGTGGTATCATCATGTAACACCCTATACCCCGTAATTGGTACGGATATCGGATGTGACATAGCTACTAATGTCATGAGTTACAATGTACATAACAGTTTAGTGGGTAATTGTAACACCCACATACCCTCGATAAAGAATATCGGGGCGCCACAACCCAAACATACACATACTCATAAACATATATACACACATATATCATAAACATATATATACATATACCACAAAAACACTGCAAGCAATCAAAATAAACAGAAATTAAAATCACACACGATCCCGACCTCTACGAAGCTCAATCTCTATTCTCTATTCGTTTCCGATCTTCTCCTTCCCTTTATCCAATTTCTTGTCCACAGCTTCAACAGAATCATATAGAAAACACTTGAGTTAAACTTCTTCTCACTTTAAATCAAAAACAGAAAGAAAAAGGAGGTCAGATCGGAAAACCAACCACACTTACCTTACTATCTCTCTTTTACTCTCACTAACTCTTCAAACTAAACCAAGAATACAGGTCAACTTAGGTGGTCAAATGGAGAAGGGACAAGAAGAGAAGGAGCATGAGAAAAGGAACAAAGAAAGAAAAGGAGGGCCAAAAGACACAAAAATGCAGAAAATGGAAAGTCAAATAGGAAGAAATGGGGGATAAGGCCGGCCAACTAACATAGTTAAAGCCACTAAACCCATTAACTTCCCTAATACATATCTTGACTCATGCTAGGTGTCACTCTCACATATAGCCACTTGTCACACTAATTAAGCAAAACAAATAAGTCTCTTGCTATGTGTCAGACTCTCAAGCTGCCATATGTCATTCTCCTACAATGCCACTTGTCAAAATCCGACAAAACTTTGCCAAAACTTCTAGGGTCGAATCGGGGTGTTACGATAATTTTTTTTCCAAACCATAAATAACATTAATACATATATACCATAAATAACGGTCCATACATAATCGTATTTAAAATTTACACTTGTACATGTATATAAACTTGTCCACTCATATAATTTATTACATCCAATACGAACATATACATGCCATGACCCATATATCTCTAGATTTGCTTTCATTAAGTCTTCTCAATTATCAGTAAAGTCTCGGTCATTTCAAGCACTTCTAATCTTTCATAACCTGCTTGCAGTAAAATACTATGCGCTGAGCATATAATGCTCAGTGATGGATGCATATCTAATATTTTCCATCTAACTAAACACACACATGCATTCACACATTCATGCATGATTAAACTTATACCTTAATTTTATAAATTTCCTTTAGTTCTCTTAATTAATTTACATCATATTCTTTAATATCTATTATTACAATTCTATACATATGCACATATAAAGTTGTAATTATCTTGTACATTTTCTTTAATTTCTTATATTGTTATTGCTTTATCCTTTTATGTATATACCTTAGAAATAACTTATATATTTACTCCTTCATCATCCTTATAATTATTACTATCATTACTACAATTATTCCTAGTATTATTATTATTATTTAATTTAAGTGTGTGTGTGTGTGTGTGTGTATATATATATATATATATAAAATTTCAAATCTATAAATTTTTAGTTTATTTCTATTATTCACTTTCTTGCACTTACTTTAATGTATTCATAATTTAGTTCACTTACATATTAATATCTACTTAATTTATTTATCCTTTATTTCAATCTATTTCATAACTTTTTCATGTTATTCCTTGTATACTTTTTCTCTAATCTATACAACACATGGATATCTCATATAGGTTCCTATTATTATTATTATTATTATTATTATTATTATGCTTAATAATATTTTTCCTTTATCATCAATATTATCACTACTATAATTAACATTGTTACCACTACTACTAATATTATTGTTACTTTCCTTTTTAATTTATATCCTTTAATTTTCTCCATTAGCCATAGTCTTGCTAAAATTGTTCCTTTAATCTTTGTTTTACTTGTAATTATCTCTTACTTACTTATCATGTAACATTTTACTTAATACCTTTATTATACTTTTGTTTTATATTTTGTCAATTGCTAGTTACCTTTGTCCTTTTATTATTTAATTCTCAATTTATCTAACTTTTACTATTTTATCATTAATTACTTTTCTACATTATCATTTTACTTCTTTAATTTTTATCTTACTCTTAATTGTATTTTAACTCCTTACTTATGCTTTTATTGAATTTGTCTCTCTTTTATTTGTACATTTATCACTTGCTTTATTTATTTTCTTTTACATTTTATCACTACTTAGTTCCAATTGGTGATTTCTTGTACATTTATTAGTCCTTAGATTTTTATTCTATTTATCTCACTTAATCATTTTAATTTATACATCAATTATATATTCACTTATTATTAACTTTTATTTTCTTTATGCATTTACCATTTAACCCTTTCTCTTTTATTGCCTTCTGACAGCGTCACATAACTTCCTAATTCATATATTTATTCTTTATTATCTGCATATATCATTTACCATCTTATTTTTAATTTCCTTAATAGTTAATATTTTAATCATCAATTCATTTATTATCTGATATCACTATTTTGCCCTTAATAATATCCAGTAGAAATCTCCAAACTGGATACACGGGACGTGGATCCCTCAGTTCTAGAACACCGAGGAGTGATCCCGAAGGACCACTCATATCATTGTCATTGTTATCACTTATGACTAAGTACTATAAAAACCGAATAACTATGGTAGACTGTCATTTATCTACCCAAGCGAGTCGTCATGACTCGCACCACAGTATAGGTGTCTTTATAGCTAGCTAACTATATTCTAAACTAGATTTTACTACTAGACTACTAAGAGCAATGTACATTCAATTATGCCACTTTCACTTATTGATTTATTTTTCATATCCATATTATCTCTTATACCAGTTAATTCTTTCGGTATTTAGTATTTATTTTGCACTATACATTATCATATACCCATCCATCTCATGTTCATTGCTATATTTACATGATCATGCCCATATAAATATTAAATCAATATAAATTTGCATACATATATACTACTCTTTGACCATGATTATAACATAAAATATATCTTTTTATTTTCCTATCTTAACCTCTTATATTTTTGTTTTCTCTCTTTATCATATTGTTTCTTTTGTCATTAAGTTTCCTTGTGTAAATTATAATTACACTACAAAAAAAAAATACGAAATAGCGATTGAAATTAGTGACTGCATATTTTCAGTTGCTAATTAATGACATATTGCATAGTTAGTCGTTAAAATCCCTTAAGCCAATCAGGTGGCGATTTTAGCGATGAAAAAGAAGAAACCGTCGCTATTAGTTGGAGGTAAATAATGGCGCCATTTTTTGCGACTACATTAGCAATGGTTTGTGTAGTAACTAAATATAATTTATTATTTTATTTTGGAAAATTATATTGCGATGGATTTTTGGTCACTAATGGATGTTGACATTTAGCGACAATTTAACGACGGCTTTATTTGTCGCTAAATGTGGAGGGAAATTTTGGTGTCTTTATTCGTGACTAATTTAGTGACTATTCATTCTTATCGCTAAATGTGTAAAAATAATTTAATTAAATATAATGACGGTTATTCGATAGTCGCTAATTTTTTCACTATTTGAAAAAAAATAAAATTATTGCATAAACCCTAAATTAATCTCCTTTTCTCCTCTGTCTCTCACTCTTTGTCTCTGTTGACATTTTCCCCATCTCAACCTCTCTCTCATTATTGTTAGAATGGCCTATATGGCAAGGCAAATTAAGAATTAATGGCACTAACTACTGAAATTGAAAGGCAACCAACACAAATGTTTGTGTTTGTATATATGTATGTATGTATTTATGAGAGAGAGATAAAAGCGACTTACAAGGTAGCCCCTGTAGTAAGACTGTATGAGGGTAGCAGCTCTTTCTTCCTTAGAGTGACCTTCATAGCCAGCCAATTGAACAATTTTAGCTGCTGCAGCTGTTCCCATTGCAACTGCAATTGCATGATTTCTATCTTAGGTAGCTATGCTCCCTTCATTTGTTAAATCTGGTTATTTTATTAAGTTTTATTTTTTGCTATTTATATGTCTACTATCAATGGCCAATAAAACAAAGTCTATTCTCCCATAAATAAATTATTTAATTTATTAGCCGTGCTTTTAGAAAAGAGAATAGACTATTTATTCATCTACTTTCCAATGATGTACCACAGCTGCTCACTATAAATACAAAGTTACTTGTCTATATCTCATAGCATTTTTGTTTAAAGATTTAAATGCAGGCTAACTGCCTTTGATGCATGCCTGTCACTGTCTATTCATGCATGTTGCTTAATCAAGATATGATATCAGCAATAGCCTCCACTTCATATGAATTTGTCTATGCAATTTAACGATCACCCATAACTTTAGCTTTTCAAGACTTCAATGCCATTAAATATATATCATTTTTGTATTGAAAATTTCACTGGTTTTTTGAATGCCATTTCAATATTATTAAATTAATTAATTTAATTGGTTTGAATTCTAAATGCTCACTAAGCTACCATTACTAATCCATAAAAAGTTCTTAAAATCTCTTTATGGTGTGTTAAACTTCGAAACGATTGTAAATATGTTTTAACTCACTTACATACTTTTCATGTAAAAGAAAGAGAAGCTATAATTTTTAAGACTTGATTACACACTTGTAAAGGGAAGAGAAGATAAAAATAAAAAGAAATGAATGAAGATAAGTTACTTAACAATTCTTGTATAATGGTTTCTTAAACCAAATGAATGGTAAACAAAACCAATAGTGTGTTAATATATATAGGATTAGTAAATTTTTTATTATTATTTTATTCTAACTTCTTTCAACTCATTTATTTTACACGTGTTATTTTTTTATTGGTTTAGTATATAAATTTGTTAATGGACCTAATTTAAATAAATATTTTTCAAAATTTCAAATTAATAACCTCATGTCATGTCATGTAGAGGGTAAAAATAAAAAGTTAAAGAGAAAAGAATAAAAAGAAAAAGAAAAAGAAAGTAACTAACAGCTCTGGTGACATAATATATGAAACAATCTGCAATCCAAAATAACAAAATCTATCCCCTATTTCTATTGGTGAGGATATCTCGCGATTGGTAAGTATTTTAATTAGAATGTGAAATTATACTTTAATATTAGTGACAATGACAATTTTTAAAATGTTTGGCCATTGATATGTTATTGACGTTGACAGATATGCGAATTGCTTGAAAATTGATGGATTGATTTGTGTGTGTGTGTGGTGGAGGATGGGATGATTTTGTGTTGGAGTTTATTGAGGTGTTTGGAGTAGATTTGTGATTTTTAGAAGAGTAAAAATGATTTTTCTTTACAGGAGGATGCCAATAATATGGGGAGATTCTGCCAAAATTTTTATTAATTTGCTGGGAATTTTTCAGTTTAAAATTACAAAAATAAGGAATTAAAAAAGAAACCAACAAACAAGTGCATGTGTGTTTTTTAATTTATTATTGCATGCAAAATCATTTCAACCAGGGAAATATTTTATCTTTTTTCCTCATCTTTATTTTATTCAGTAACTACTTTCTGTTGCACATGATATAAGAGAAGGAGTTTGGCTGGCCACCTATAATTTTTGAGGCCCACCTACACACACACTATAAATCATGATAGGAAGACTTATGTGGCAGATCATAGTAGAGAGGTGCATATAAGTAATATGTAATTCAATTACTTCTATTTTTAGTTATTTAAATGGTAAATGAATGTGAATTATGAGTTGTTAATTATATTTATACTTCTTAAAAAATTATTGTCACTTTATAGGAGAGGTATGAGCAACTCCGATCTAAGCAATCGCAAGATGATTCATTTGTGGATGAGACCGAGTTATTTTTTGAGGCTACACGATGCAATTAAAGGAAAAAATATATGGACTCGGCTCATATGTGCCTCCTAGTTCAGGTCCATCATGTGCTGCTGGTACAAACAGTGCCTCTCATTCTACTGGGACATGCTTGACAAAGGAAGATGTCAAGGAGATTGTCGCACGAACTATTCGTTCATTGCTTCATCACTTAGGCACTCAACAAACAACTGCTTAGCCTAATACTACTACTGCATCAGTCACATAAGATAATGAAGCTTCCCCTTTAAGTACACAAGGTGTAATGACCCAAAATGTACCCTAAACAGATTTATACATGTCTAGGGCATAATGATGACCGAAAATGTGTAAATGAGTAATTGAAATGGTTAAGAGTAATGAAGGACGTGATCAGTAGCAAAGTATGTGCTAAGGGTAAAATGGTAATTTGACCCCCTATGGATTAAATTGCATAGAATTCAAAATTGTGTGTGCTAATGTTTGTAATGGATAAACTTTTAAGGTAAATGTATAAAATTGTGGAAGATTAGGGACCAAAATGCAAGTCAAAGTGTTAGCCAATGACAAGTAGACATGTGGAGGTATTTGGCCAATGAACTTGTGACACCTAGCTTGAAGGGATAAAGATGATTTTTATGACTATAAAAGCCATAAAAATCTGTGGAGAGGGGGGATAGAACCCGTCCCTCTTCTTCCTCTCTTGGCCACTATATTCCATTCAAATAGACCATAAAATTATCCATTCAATTTCTACTCTTGATTCTTGAAGATTGAGCAAATTAATTCTAGTGTTTTTACAAGTTTTACAAGGTAAGAAATTGGTTTGATTTTATTCTTCTCTTCTTCAATCCGTGAGTTTTGAGAAGGAAGAATTGAGATTGTTAGGTGGTTTTGATTTATGATGTGTATGTGTTCTCGATTGGAGCAAGAAGAAGAAAGAGGAGCATCAAGCAAAGGGAAAGAGAAGGTTGGTGCACAAAGAGCCAATCAAAGCTAAGGAAAGAAGGAGTAATTTTGAGGTTGGAAATTCTTACTTTCTTACATATTACGTGAAGGATTTGAAGATTAATAATAGTTTTAAGAATTTATTTGATGTTGAGTTTGTGTTGAGCTTGATTGTGTGTTGAAAGTAGGGATTTTGGCTATATAGAGATTTAGGGTTGATGCTGTCCAAATTTCCTTTTGACCTTGGTTCAGTTTTAAGGGTATAATTCAGTGTATAAAATTCCAATTGAGGTGACTATAGTGGCATTTAAAACCTCACAAAAATTTATTCAAATTTAGTATAAATATCCCTGGGCTACTTTTAGCTCTAAGTGGCCCAAAAGTGACCAAAACAGAAGGGAATCTGTTCTTGCTAGGTTAAGGGAGCAGTTTGTATTGTTAAGACCATTTCTGGAGTTAGAGTGGTCCAAATGTGATGAATAAAATTTATAATGAAACTAGACATCTAGGAGAACAACTTTCATGAAGAGAGTATGGTCTAATTGTATCCCTATTGTTCCCAGTAATTTTTCAAATTTGGGACACAATTCTATCCCTGGAAGTTACTCTAGAACAGTCTAGAATTTTAAGGCCATAACTCCTAGGATTTAGCTCCAAATGATCTGAATTGTACCAATATAAATTTAAGACACAGTGGAACAAAAATCTAAGAGACAAGTTTTGCTAAAAATATCATTAACTAGCTCAAAATCGTGACACAAGTTGAAAATAGTCTCTGAGTCAACACCTAATTTGGCACCAGTGTGCCAACTCGGCACCTTTGCCCTCTTTCATGACTTAGCACCACCGTGCCGACTCGTGACAGCCCCAATTCTGTCCATCTTGATTATTTATGAAATATTTTTCATTCTAAAGTGTTCCAATGCATTTTCAAGGCATGGATTAGTTAAAAAGACATTTATAAGACTTAAAAACAAGGTATAAACATGTGAGAATGATTATAGTGCAAACATTTTAGGATTCTATATGCAAATATTACATGAAAAATGAATGTTATGTATTATAAGATGGTATGAACGCTAGATTATGCATGATAAGTGTATGGATGTGTTAAATGATATTGAGCATGATATGAAAGCTACCTTTATGACATTAAGCATGATAAAAATGTTACCATTATGACATTGGACATGTTATGAATGTCATTTATATAAGATTAAGATTATGAACATAAGTAATTAGTGAAGTAACTAAGAGTTTGTCTAATTAGAAAATTAGTGAATACCGCTAAAACAATTGGGCATGATGCATTGACTATCAATGTGATGGATGTATGTATGAGCAAGAGTCTTACTCAATATAATTGAAACATATGATGAATATTTGTATAATGAGGATACAAATAATAGGGTTATATCAATAATTACATATATGAGTAGACTTGACATGATTTGAGTTTTTTTTTTTTTGGATAATAAGAATGTATGGCTTTATACATTAGTAAAGGATAGAGAAATATTTATAGTTCACATAAAAGATAGCGTTATGTTTATAAACTATATTTGATGCCTGCTTGTATTTATTGTACGGATTAACGACAACACTTCGTTATTTGTTTAGGTTTTGTTTAATAAAAATATACATGTAATACGAATGAAATGACATGAAAGAAATATGTGTGTGAAAGTTATTATTATGTAGTATTGAATATTAATAAAAGTTATGAGATAGGTATGTGGCTTGAAATATTGAGTATTGAAAATGTTACATGTTAATCAATTTCAATGAGTTTGTAAGAGTATATGATCATTATAAATGTTGGTAAATGTAATGTGTGTGATGATAATACAAGTATCATAAGTTGAGAATAAATATCACTTAGTGTAGGCATGCTTATACGATCTTTTGTTGCTGCAGCCTTTTGTTGGGATTCCGGTTATGGATCCCTCTATGTGTTTGGATTCCGGTTGTGGATTCCCCTCTGTTTTTGGATTTCGATTGTGGATCCCTATGTGTTCTGTTAGATCCCGGGTGGGATCCCTCTGTATGATGGTACCCTCAGGTACCTATGCGTTCTAACCCATTATCCACTTCTTTGAAAATGCAGGCTCTACACGATTAAAAGACCATATGTGAATAAAAGAAAATAAAGTGAATCATATGAGATATGCGATTAAGTGAACATGATTTAATGTATACTATAATAAATGCTCAAGTGATTTGCTAATCAAGAATGATTCTTTGATAAGTATGAAGACTTGTGTTATAAAAGGAATTGTGGAATTAAGTTTTTCATATGTATGCAATAGTAATGAATAATTGTTTTAATCTATGCATAATACGTTAAAATTGGTTTATGAAATAAGTTAAACATTCCAATTTGTTAATAAGACAAATGATGTATGTGTTGACTTTAATGAGCACAATTCATAAGGAATGAGTGGTAGCATTTATAGCTATATGTTTCTTAATGTGATAAATATAGATATACAATTGCTAATATGAATATGTCCTTAGGGTACACCTATGTAGATTGAATATCTATATATATGTATATGTTTGATTATATGAGTATGAAAGGTGACTTAAGATAAACATAGGAAACTAACTCTAATTTTAGTATGTCAAATAAGAAAGAACTATTTGAATGCATGAAAGAGTAAGTATGGGTTGACATGCAATAATTAATACGATCAAATGTTTTGTTGTGATTTCTTCAAATGTAAGCATGGTATGGAAGTTTGTGTATGTGTTTAATATTCAAATATGTAATGATTAAGTAATACATATTTATAACTTCAATAAATGCAAACATTTCTGTATTTTGTTGACGACCGCTATGAGGGGTCTTCCATATCGTATGTGTTCCCCACTAAGCCATTGTGCTTAACACGGGTATTTTATCCGTATAGGTATTGAAGATAGTTGCTTTGCCAAGGACATCCTGCACTTATCGAGGCCAACGAGTCTATATGAGTCTATTTGAACAGTCTTTGTATTATTTAATTAGTGATGTAAATGGGCGAATTAATTATGTTAATTAATATTGTGTAAAAAGATCAGTTTTGAATTTGTAAATCACTTATAAGGATGTAATATGTAAAGTGATATTATGAATTCTGTTTCATGAGTATCGTGAAAATAGTTTTGTAAAACTTTGTTTAATGTGTTATGCAATAAATGGTTTTGTAATGAAGGAAATTTTATTTTTCGGATTTTGGTATTTGGTTTTGAACAATTGTGCCTAGTTTGTTAGCATCCTTCATCCGATGTGGTGAACCGGTCTTATTACAATACGGTTTACTACATACGGGTAAAGGGTGTTACACAAGGTCTTCAACCTCAAGATGATTCTCCAGTCGGTAGTGGCGATTCTACCTTAAAGTGACATGGCACTACTATTTTAGTGTTTTATTTAAAATTTATTATTAAAGTTATTTTTTATGATATTATTATTAATTAGTACGGTTTTTTTTTTTAGGATGATAAATTTATTTACTTTTGCAAGGAATTTTAATTATATATACTATATGTAATGATATTATGTTTTATATTATAAATTCAAAAATTAGATTATAGTTTGCATTTATATACATATGCATATTCATTGTTCAATGTTATATAAATAATGAATCAATTTATTGTTTATTGTTTATTGATGTTTAAATAATTTTAAAAAATTAAATTTAAAAATTTTTGCGACAGATTAGCGACAACACAGGGCCGTCGCTAAATCTGTACAAAATGATAATACAAAATTATTAGCGACTAAAAATCACAGTTACAATTCGTCGCTAATTTATTTGCAACTAAATAGTCTGTCACAAATAGAATCATTTCATTTTGCGACTAATCTTTTTGTCGAATATAGAATCATTTTATTTCGTGACTAATATAGCGACGGAATATTTCGCAAATAAAATAATTTTCATTTGTGACTAATTTTGCGACTAAATATTCCGTCGCAAATTATATTTTATATTATTGACGACCATTTTTAGGGGTTAATTTGTGACAGTTAATTTTGTTTTAGTGATGTTATTTCGTTTCTATAATTAGCGATGAAAATTGATTTTCGTCGCAAATGTGCTTGTGACAGTCGAAATAGTGACGGTTAATTGACGAAAATATGCTTGCGACAGTCGAAATAGTGACAGTTAGTTGTCTCGTCGCTAATTTTAGTCAGCAACTAAATATTCATTAATAACGACTGTAAATTCCGTCGCTAATTTTTTTTTGTAGTGTCAATTAATACTTATCTTTAGCTTTGTTTTGCTTATTTATATAATTCTTAATCCAACTATTCCACTTGCCATTCATATTATTTATTTAATAAAAATTCCAATTTCTTTTGAGATTTCATATATTATCCTTATTGTTATACTTTCATATAAATATAACCTTTATATATTTTATGTGCCTCCTCACCATTAATAACATGTTTATTGTTCTTTTTACTATTACTATTATAATTATTATCATCAGTCTTATTATTCATTATACTATTATTATTAGCATTATTCTTATTACCACTATTATTTTTATTACTATCATTATCATTATTTGTATTTTCTTATTCACAATTTCATATTTATACACACCCAATTATGCTTAACCAATTCTATATATTCTATACATTAAATATATACTTACACTTAATAAGTTATTTATTAGGGGTGACCAAAAAAAATCGATTGATGCGATTAACCGAAAAATCGATTTGAAACCGAACTGATGGATTGATTAATTGATTGTAACATACTAGTTAATGGTTAGTGTTTTGAAAAAATCAATATTAATGGATTGATTTATTTTTTTTCCCATGGACTGGTTAATCGAACCGAAAATCGAACCATGATCACTCTTGCAATTTGTTAACTTTATTTCACTATTTCTTTCTTTTTATGACAATTTCTCTTATTTCATTATTTTCATAATTAATTATTTATATTACTTTAACTTTTCATTTACTTTAAAATATATTTCAATTTCATTTTTGTTTTTTTTAAGACATGTTAGTTAATTTATTAATTGTTCAATATGTCCAAATTTAATATTTCTTATTATTTCTTGATTTATCAACTTTTCATTAATGAAAATCAGAATATACTCAAAAATTTATATAGCATAAATAAACTAACTAAAATTTTTAATAATTTAAAAAAAAATAAAATTTTTAATATATATGAAAATAATGTGTGTCAAGTTAAAAAATAATAAAACAAAAAGTCACTACAAGAGAAAAAGGATTTCCCAACGAAAATTCCCAACGAAAAATAAGGAATTTCCATCGGGAAACGAAATGGCCGACAGAAATTCATTCCGTCGACATATTAGTCGTAGGCAAAATTTTCAACGGAATTTTTTTCTGTCGGAAAAATTCCCGACTGAAATTCAATTTTCGTCGGGAATTTTTGACGAAAAATGAAACTCCATCGGGAATTCCCGACGAAAAATGAAACTCCATCGGCAAATTTCCCGACGGAAATTGAATTTCCGTTGGGAATTTTTACAAATAAAAAAAATAATTATAACAACAATACAAATTAAAATAAATAAATAATAATAATAACAATACAAATTAACATAATAATAATAGTAATAATAATATTAATTAAGGTACAAATTTTACTGATTTTAATTTAATAATAATAACATGTTGAATAATAATAATAATAACTAAAATTAACACAATTTCTTAATAAAAATAATAACAATACTAATAATATATCTACTTAACATACCCATTAAATAATAATTAACACAATTACTTAATAAAAATTATAATAATCATAATAATAATTAGGATAAATATTTAATAATACTAATAACAATACCAATTAGCATACCCAATTAACAATAATAATAATAATAATAATAATAATAATAATAATAATAACTAAAATTAACACAACTTCTTAATAAAAATAATAACAATAATAATAATAATTAAGATAATTATTTAATAAAACTATTAATAATACTAATTAACCTACCCATTACATAATAATAATAATAATAATAATAATAATAATAATAATAATAATAATAATAATTAACTCAATATTACAATAATCATAATAATAATTAAGATAAATATTTAATAATACTCATAATTATTATAATGAACATATCCATTAAATAATAATAATAATAATAATAATAATAATAATAATTATACTAATAATAATAATAATAATAATAATAATAATAATAATTAAATTTATAATTAATAAATAAAGAAAAAAAAAGAAATAACAGTAACCTTACCCAAATCGCCGGTCACCACAGTAGGAGGCCGCCGGAGGCACCATAGGCGACGGAACGGCAGAGGGAGGCAGAGATCCACGCGTCGCCGATCGCAGCACCCACCGCAGCTCGCCGGCGAGGGAGATCGGGTGGGGGGGGGGGGGGGGGGGAAGGGAAAACGTGAGAGGGGAGCGGGAGAGGAAGGGAAGGAAAAGGGGGAGGGGGGAAGGGGAAACCGGCGCCGGAGGGGATGGGGGAAGGGAGATCGGTGTCGGGGAGGGGAGGGGGAGCCGGAATAGCGGCCGGAAGGAGGGCAACGGCGGCACAGCCGCGGGAAATAAGGCTGGGCAGAGAGAGGAGGGAGGAGAAGAGAGGGAGGGGAGGGAGAGGAGGAGGCCGGAGGTGGGTGGTCTGGGTCGGATCGGCGGCGGACGTTAGTGGGAAGGCCGGATCTGCCGGTGGAGGGCGGCGGTGGGCAGAGGTGCAGAGGAGGGGGGATCGGGAGGGAGGGGAGAGGGAGGAGAGAGGGGAAGAAGAGAGAAAATATAGAATTAATAGGGAAATTTTAGCGACGAAAATTGAAATAATTAGCGACGGAAATTGAAATTCTGTTGCTAAATTTAGCGACAAAATTTCAATTTCCGTCGCTAATAAAAGATATTATTTTTTTAATAATTTTAGCGATGGAAATTGAAATTCCATCGCTAAATTTAGCGACGAAAATTGAATTTCCGTCGCTAATAAAAGACATTATTTTCTTTAATTAATTTTAGCGACGAAAATTGAAATTTCGTCGCTAAATTTAGCGACGGATTTCAATTTTCGTCGCTAATAAAAGATATTATTTTTTTAATAATTTTATTGACTTAAATTGAAATTGAAATTCAGTCGTTAAAATTGGAGAAAAATTATTCCCGCTATTTTTAGTGACGAAATTTTTTTACCGTCGCTAATTAGCGATGGAATGTCCTTTCCGTCGTAAATTTGCGACGAAAATTCATCCGTCGCTAAATTTTCGTCACAAAAACTACAATTTCTTGTAGTGAGTTGTATTGGATGGATTTATTTTAATAATTTTGCTTTTTTTAAGTATTTTTGCTCCATTTTTTTTAATTATCATAATATTTTGAAGTTTTTAAGGTTTTTTTAAAAAAAATTGGTGATTAGTAAATGTAACCATTCATCTAATTAGAGGTGATCGTAGATTGCTTAATTCATTTACTTATTAAGTCTTAATTCTTAAAAATAAAATTGTTTATTTCCACCAAAAATTTTTATTTTAACAATAATGATGTTATAATATAGTGGAGAAGTTTTAATTTTTAAGTACCCTGAACATTTTAATTTTATTTATGAATGCATCGTATAATTGTAGTAGTTAACTGAAAAAATATTGGTTAACCGGTCCGAAAATTCAAAACCGATAGATTGGTTAATGGTTAGCATTTTTTTGAAAACCGAAGTTAATGAACTGATTTTTTTTGGATTTATGGACCGGTTAACCGGTTTATGCTCACCCCTATTATTTACCCACCTTATGTCTTATAGCGCACATTTGTTTCATTGTATTGTATTAGCCTGTATAGTATTAGCTTGTGTAATATTAGCCTATGCCTGTGTAATATTAACCTCTGTAGTATTAGTTTGTATTATACTATACAGTGTTTGGTATAACATTGTGTTAGTCTGTAATATTTTATACTATATTTTGTGTACAATAGTGTACTGTATTATTTTTAAGCAAATTTTAAAAACATGCAAAATTAGGTTATTTTTAATATTACAAATTTAGACAAAAAAATTGATTGTAAAATAAAAATTTTCATACGTACATCACTTTTTTTTTAAAAAAAAGTGCACAAATTTCTTGAAACTTAAATATATATTAGTAGATAAATTAACAAGCAAACAAACAACTTAATTAATAATATTCAATTACATAATTGAAATATATTAACAAATGTGCTACAATTAATAATTTTCAAGATAAAGAAAAAAAAATCTATATTATGAAGCTGTCCCTCCTAATTATCAAAAATAATTCGTGCCTTTATTAATTTGTCATTCCGAATCACTCTCCATACTTCCCACTGCCTTCAATCCCCTAGGTCTCTGCATAAAATAACACTCAAATCAATCTTCTACACATTCATCAAACTGAAATCTGTTTTAGCCTCATAGCAACAAATGGAAAACCAAAACTCAGAAAGTTCATATTAATTTCCTTCACTTTCCATCTACTTTCTGAGCAAAAATAACATTTGAAGGAGAAATATTTTGTACTACCAATTACCAAAGAAAGGAAATCAAAGAACAAAGCATCACCTTTTTGTAAGACTTCCTTTCCGTGCCTACACACATCAATTACAAACCAAAGCATTCATATCAAGAAGCACATTCCAAATTTAGTGAATCCTTACATAAGCTAACACATCAACACTATCAAATAACAACGGTTCATTATGTATTGCTCATACTTACCCAAGACTGAAACTTTGTCTAGATCCTTCGGTAGTTACTAGCAAAACACTGGAGAAGTGAATGCGCAGAGCTAAAATGAATTCTGAAACAAATGTTTTCAATATATTTGAATTATGCATTCTAGCAAATGCAAAGTAATTGACAGCCCTCGAAATTGAATTTCCCCTTGAGAAATCTTAAGTAACTATAATTAAATAGCATAATTAAAACAATATAACTAATGGTACACTAAGTTTAGAATTCTTTGATCATCAGAAAATTGACAGGAACAAGCTGGAAAGAAAATGAGGTGAGACATTCAGAGGGTTGATTTCACCCATGGTCACTCAACTTATCACTTATCGCGCAAAAGTAACCGACTTTTTTTTTTTTACTTAAATGTCACTGAACTTTTAATATTTTTGCAAAAAAGTCGTGTTGACCGGAATCCGGCGAATACCCTCGCCGGATTGATGACATGACATGCCATGTCAGAAACTATATGTCGTTTAACAATATTTCCAACAAATGCTACATCTAAATCAATTTCACTCACGGTCACTAAACTTATCATTTATCGCGCAAAAATAACCAACTTTTTTTTCCAACTTAAATGTTACTGAACTTCTAATATTTTTGCAAAAAAGTCATGTATTTACTATTTGTCGCCACGTGTCATATGCCATATCATCAATCCGGCAAGGGTTCTCGCCGGATTCCGATGTACATGACTTTTTTGCAAAAATGTTAGAAGTTCAGTGACATTTAAGTAAGAAAAAAAAAGTCGGTTACTTTTGTGCGATAAGTGATAAGTTGAGTGATCATGAGTGAAATTGACCCGACATTCAGATGTTTGAAACTAAAATAGAAGAAAATACAACAAACTTCAGTAAATTCACTTAATAATATAGGAAAAATGATAACTCATAACAAGATCTGTACTCAAATAAATGGAATCTATATAAAACTATCTGCAATTGTCCTGCATTTTCAAATATAAACAAAATCAATGACAAATCATCAAAATCAGAAGACAAATGCAAACAGATGCCCCATTTGGTCGTTAGAGGAAGCAAGAACAAACACATCCGAGTGTGAAATTAACAACATTAACAAATACATCCGAGTAAAAAAGAACCAACACAGCAATACCTAGGCCATATGCCACCGCAATTCAACAAACTCAACAAGGAACAAAAGGCAATATTTAACAATAAATGTTGTAATCCAACCAAGCAAAAGACTATATCCCCTGTTTTGGAATAGAAAGGAAAAAGAACCATAGACACAAATACCAGAAAATAAGAGATAGAAAATGAAAAATGAAAAAAACTATACATAACGAAAAACAAGAAATTTGGTGAGCAGTGAAGGATGATATGATCGGTGGCCGGCCACGAAAACTCCAGTGATGGTGGTTAGGTGAGAGAAGAACAGAGGGAGGTGTAGAGATTTGGGGCTTTTAGTCTGTTATTTTTCTTAAAAAAAATTGAAATAGAATATCTGTTGGAGATAGGATGAGAGATGAGGGTGAAAGTGGCAACGGAGATGAGAAGTATCAAAGGTATGAGCCGCGCCAGAGTTGATCACAATATAATACAGTGTTTATCGTATTATATAAACCCAAGGGATACTGCTGTATTATTATCTCCTGTCCATCAGGGATAAAACACCTGAATCTGTATTATATTATACATGTATTAATTTTTTTTTAAAAATAATCAAACACTGTATATTGTATTAAACTGTATTTTATAATGCTATCCCGTGTCTAATATATATATATATATAACCTGTGCATGTACTCTTATTTGACTATCATATTTATTATACTTAATAACACTAACATTATCATTATTTTTATTTTGCTAATTATACTTATTATTATTTATACTTATTATTAATACTCTTATTTTTATTACTATTATTATTAACACTATTCTTATTATTTCTATTCTTCTTCTTGTACTTTATATTATTATTATTTCTATTCTTATTATTTCTATTCTTATTCTTTCTACTTTAACTCTCTAATTACAATTATTAGTCATAAATTGCATTTCCATGTTTATTAATTACATGTCTACGTGAATCCTTTTTTGCATGTTACTGTCACTAACATTCTCATGCATATTTCCATTCTCTTTCCTTATTATTAATGTTCTTATATTTATTATTATTATTATTATTATTATTATTATTATTATTATTATTATTATTATTATTCCTTTGTTATACCCATTAAACTCTTTTAATTTCAATTATTATCCATATTGTCATCCAATTCACATTTTAGTCCCTTTTTTACACTATTATGGTCAATTTACTATCTAATCCCTTAATTCTCTTAAATTTCCGAATTTACCCTTCATTTCCTCATATTTACACTTTTGTTCCCTTTTTCTATTCTTAATTCATTATTTTACACTTAAAATATGCTCTTTAGTTCTTAAACCCTATTTTTTTATGTTATTTACACTTTATGCCCTTAGATATTTATTTCTTATTTAACTATACTATTATTTCACTTAAAATGAACATATTCCATATTAATCACTTTAAACATAATACTTTCCTAACCTAAAATATATTCAATTAAATTCTAAAAATTCTAAATAAATTATTATAGACTTATTTTTAATTATATATTCATTTTTAGGTATTATATGCATTAAATCATTAAAATAATTCATATTATACTCTAAAGAACAATTCGACCAACACTAAGATTTTTAATTCAATTTTATTCTTTCCATGTCTACCATGTATTCCATTATTTTTCGTGCCAAATAACACATTTTTATATTCATATCACATTAAACATGCATATATCGCATTTCCTCACACACACACTTAAACATAATTGAATTGAATGAAAAATAATAGATTGTGCATCCATTAACCTTAAATTCTTCTTTCCCAAGCTTTATTCCACCATTTCCCTTCATTTGCCTTTAGCCTCCACCTCCTCTTCCTTATGCTCTACCATGACCGAACCATCTTCACTGTATTTCCCTCAAACTACTTCTTCCATTACTTAAAATAAACACATAATAATCATATTCACTCTTAATTATACCTTAAAAACTAATTAAACCATTAAAATCTAATTAAATTCACTTGGTTTTTAAGGCATACTTTCATTTCTCATTTTCTTTCACCTTCTTCACTTCAATTGAGCACTTGGGATGGTTATAAATGAAATTAGAGCTTTAGAATTGCTTGAGGTGATAATTTAATTAGAATGAGTTTAGTTGGAGGAGAGAAGAAAAATCCATGAAGAGGGCATTAATGGGTGTCTCAGCCTAGATGGGAAAAGAGAGGTGGAGAAGCTTCATGAAATGGCTGATTTTTCAGCCTTAAATAGCCATTCTAAATGGCCCAATTCTTGGTCCAACCATTTTGGCCAACCCAATTAGGCCCAGTTTAGTTAATTAGGTGTTATTTTGGTCCAATTTATTTCTACCACTTCTCAAGCTTAATTTATCATAAAAATGCTTCCATAACTCTTAAAAACTATTTATTACCTTATACAAATATTTTTGGGTCAACCGGATACCATTTCCCGGTTCGATAAATTCTTATCAATCCGATAACCCAATTTTCTGTGTCAACGTAAAATTAATTTTCATTACCATAATATCTACCATATTATTTAGAGTGAGTCCATGTATTTGGAAAATTTTTCAGAGGCTCATAGCATAATTTTTAGGCCCCAATCAAACTTTGGTCAAACCAATTTACTGTTTGAACCGAATCGTGACTTTTTATTCTTTTTGACTTTTAAGGGTTTATTTGACCTTGATTTCATCTCAAATTTTATTCTCGAACTCATTCTAACCTGCACTTCCCAATGGTCAAATAAAATATATTTCGACTTCGAGTGATACTATTCATCACGCTGTCACTATTTACGGCCTGAAAAATACTATTCACGAAAATTAGAATTCGGGCCACTATACATCACATATAGGTGTTCAAAATAGAAAACTTGATGATGATCCATGATGTGAAAAGGGTTTAGCTTCACTTCTTATACTATGTACAAAATTCATTGACATTGGTGAATGTCTTTGACTTGCATTGGAACCACCTCCTCTTTCACCTATATTAGAACCATATCCAGTAGTGGAACTTTGACCTCTTTGCAAATTGTGATGAATTAGCAACCTCCACAAAATTCACATGAAAATCATGAATCAAAAAACATTTACTTACCTTTACTCTGCAACTTAACCTATTGTGTCTAGCCCTCTTACACTTGTTGCAACACATTTTAATCCCTTTTTCGCTAGCCTTGCCATGTTTGTTCCTTGGCTCATCCTTATCTTTCCTTGCTAGAGATAATATTATCTCCTATTAATTAGGATAATTTTATTTAAATTTAAACAACTGTTAGCTACATTATAGGTTATTTAATTCTTTTAGTTATCTCCTTATTTTATGCAACATGTTGTAATAGATTCATGTATAAATATTATCACAATATCAATACAAGATACAGAAAATTTCCTCAACATTGATACTTATAACATGGTATCAGAACCAACATGGGATCAAACTCTCAAAACTCAACTTCTTCTTCTTCCTCTTCCTCTTCATCTACATTAACATTAACCTACTCAAATCTTTTTGCTACATTGCCTCATGCTCAACTTACTTTCTCCATTAAACTCAAAACCGCCAATTATCTGACTACCAAATTCACTCCTATCTCCAAATGTTACAACCTCTTCAACTCCACCATAATTAATACAACAAAAAATCAACCAGAATCCAATCCAGATTATTTAAAATGGCTACAAAGAGATTAGCAGTTGCTAAGCTGGATTTTTTCATCTCTAATCGAAGAGATTTTTCCTTATGTGATAGGTTTAGACACTGCTAATGAAGCATTGAATGCTCTCTCAGATGCATTTGGCACAAGTAATAGTGCTAGGTGAGTTCAATTACACATTGCCTTGCAGAACATGACTCTTAACGATAAACCAATTGTCCAATTTTTACTTGAAGCTAAGGCTATCGCATACGAACTTGCTGCTGCTGGAACACCAATTTCACCTGATGAATTCAATGTAACCATCTTCAGATAGCTCCCATCAGAATATCATCCCGTCATTGCCACTCTATCTGCTAAAAAATCACAGGTCTCTTTCTCTGATCTCTCTGGTCAACTAATGGCTCATGAGATTCTTTTGCAGACTTTTGGCAAACTAATCTCTATTGTTGCGAATATTGCTCATCAAAATAATTTTTCCCCACGTCAGTTCAATCAAAACTCGCAAAAAGGCAATACTAGTAACAAACACAATGGCACTTCCTCTAAGGAAACTAAGAAGTGGTTTCCTCATCCTTGTCAAATCTGTAGCCTCAATAGTCATCAAGCAAAATTGCATCGCAAATGTTATGATCAAGATACTAATAAAATCACTGCTAATGCAGCCCATGTTTAAAATTCTCCATGTTTAAATTCTCCCTCTAGTGACTAGTTTTTTGATACTGCAACATCCCATCGTATGAAACTTGATTTAGCTGCTCTTGAGATCTATGTAGATTACATTAAAAATCTTGGTCACACCTCCTTCTCTACTAATCATGCACAGCTCTATTTGAAAAGTGTTTACATGTGCCTTCTATACAATATCATTTTTTATCTGTTCATCAATTTGTAAAAATAATACACTACAAAAAAAAAATCCAAATTAGCGACTAAAATTAGTGACGGACATATTTTCGTCTCTAATTAACGATGGATTAGCGATCATTTTAGAATTAGTCACAAAAATCCATTTTTCCAATTTTAGTGACGGAAATAAAGAAACAATCACTAATTTAGTCGCTAATTTTTGGCGACAATTGATGGCATCTTTTTTTGCGATGGAATTTAGTGATGGAAAAAATTATGTCGCTAATTAACGACGATTTTTCAAATTTGTCACGAAAATACAAATTTTCAATTTGGTGTAAATTTTACCGATGAAATAGCGATGGATTCGTCCGTCACTAAAAAATTTTCAAATTTTTAATTATAAAAATATTTTTTAGAAATTGAAGTTATACTTTAGCGACGGAATAGCGACTAATCCGTCGCTATTTTCAATTAAATTGTTTTAAAAAATTTATAATTTTGATTATTGATTTTACTAAGCATTATAATATTAATAAAAATATTCATACATACTTATGGTTATTAATTATTTTAATATTTTTGCTATGCACATGAATTTTTTTTAATTAATAATTTATTTCTTACTTTTATTGATTAAGATAAATTTTTAATTGTATTTTTTTAGTTTTTAATCTTTTTATATTATGGATTTTATTTTTAATTTGTCTAAAATAAAGTTTTTATTATTCAATTATTTAAAAATTTAATGAAAATGTTAGATAGGTGAACTGAAATTAAAATTAATAAATAAATTTATTAAGAAATATGTGTTGATATTATTTTAGGGTTCTCAATTAATAACTTGACTAAATAAATTATACATACATATAAATAATTAAATTAAAATAAATTAATTAATATATGTATATATATATTGTAATGCCCCAACAATTTCGGGGTTGTGAATAGTACCACAATAGATCAAGAATTTGTCAAATGTTTATTTTGAATTTAATTTTTTTCAAAAATTTATAATTATGATTATTGAATTTACTAAGCATTTGATGTGGAGCAGATCGTTGTAGCTTTTCTGGACCGGAACAATCAGTAAAAAGTTTAAAAATTTTGACGGACCATAACTTTTGACTCGATTGGAATTACGAGACCCGTACGATGTCAAAATGTAGTGATTTGGAGATCTACATTTGCTACCAGTTTCACCTAAAACGACTCATGGCGGGCCTAAATTCGGCCATTTGAGTAGTTTCGGGCCTTCCAAGGTTTTATTTAGGAATTCTATTATAATTTTTCAGTTTATTACTTTTAGGGTTTGTTTTAACCTATAAATAGGTTAATTTTGTTAATTTTAAGGGTAAGAATAATTTTCAAATTTTATTGATTTTTCTAAGTTTTTGCTTTGCTACTTTCGCTTTGTCATTCCTAATTTCAATAAGATTAACATTTAAACTCGAAATTATATAATTAAAAAAAATTATAACCAAAATTTATTTTAGTCAAATAAAATAAATAAAAATAAATGCTTGTATATGTGGATAAACAAGTAAATAATAAGAATAGGTAAAAATATATAAATATGCGTATTAGGTAAGTAAATAAATAATAGTAAGCATATATAAAATCTTAAGAGTCTAGATTTATTGTAATGCCCTGAAATATCAATGACCCGAAATGTGTGTATAATAATTCGATAATGAAGCATGAAAATTTAAAACTTATTTATTTAATGAATAAAAAGGGAAATATTGTCTAAAATAATAGGTATAAACACAAAAAAAAAAAATTAAATGGGTATCGAAAAATGAAAGAGAGTGGAAATAAGTTAATTAGTAATTTAAGTGAATTAAGAGAGATATAAAGGAATTTTTGAGGCATAAAAATCTGCCCTAACCTAGCCCAAATTGAGTCTTTTTAGCTCTTCTCTCTTTCTTCTTTTTCTTCTCTATTGAACTAGCCCCTGGTCTGCCCCTCTCCCTTTTCGTCACCGTCTCCGCCCCCTTCCTCCACCATTGTTGTCTCTAGTCCTCTCTCCATCTTCCTCTCTCTTCGCACATGACAGCAGATCCAATGCGCACCCAGCATTAACACGTCGCCCTAGTAGAAGCAATCGCATGCCCAGCTCTAGAGCCCAGCCATCGTGCGCCCAGATCCAGAGCCCAACCTCCTTGCCACTGCCTCCACCCAGTCACGCCATCTTTACTAGCAGCTCCTAGCCCAGCCCATCGCGTCGCACCCCCGTCAACCCTACCCCTTCCTTGCCTTATTTGCCGGTAAGCTTTTCATAATTCCTCCAAATTTTAATTTTAATATATATATATATATATATATATATATATATATATATATATATAATATTTTTTTTATTAAATTTGTTTCTCCATTAATCAATTGAGTCTTAAAGAATCTTAAAAATCTTGAAATTTTATTAACAGTAGATTGAATTTCTAGAATCGAACTTGACCTATTGGTTATGGAATTTTAGTGGTTTTAATTATTGGGGGTAATACTAATTGTTAATTTTATGGATTATATTGCTTTTCCATATGATTATTTTTTTGACTTGAATCTATAGGCATTTTTTTTAGAAATATAGTTTGTGAGATTTTATTGTTAGTTTAATTGATTAAATTGTTGTGTTATTTGATGAATTGATTCGGCTAAGTTGAAATTAAACTAAATATGCAAATTTTTTTGGTTGAGAGAACGTGAATTGAGTTCTCTGTTGTTGGACATAATTGGAGTTGAATCTGATACCGTGGGAGCTAGCTTACCTCTAGAACAAAAACCAAGATTATGTGATGATGCTTGTGAGAAGGAGCTTGAAAATGTATGGTGAAATTACATAGCTCTATTTGTGTCCTTTATTTTTAATTTTTGTTTTTTTCTTTGGTGTGGTTTATAAGAATTTGTAATTTGTATTGGTGCATTTGAGGACCTCAACATGACAATATTTTACTCGCTTCTTATTGCACTAATTTAGAACAATAGAATATTATACTGCAAATTGTTATATACCTTGTAATGGTTGTATTGTGGCATTGGCTAATCCATTATTGCAAAGTAAGAATTCTGGATATTGTTACTTGAGTTGGGGGGGGGGGGGGGGGGGGGGGGGGTTGTTAAGGAATATTTTGGTTCTTAATGGAAAGGGAGTGTTATAATAATGTCAGTCATACATGTAACTGACCATTAGTCTGGGTTAACAGTTGCTATTGGATTAGATTAGAAAATTGTCAATTAGTACTAAATATAGAAGTAATTATCTTTCATGAAGGTACCTATGGTAACTACAAAATCTGGACTGCAATACGAGGATATTAAAGTTGGTGCAAGGCCCTAGTCCTCTAGTTAGTTGTCAGGTATGTCAATGTCTCTTGTTTTTATGAATTGGGTATACAAGGAATAAGACAAGCTTTAAATGTTTTTATTTGTTTACATCTAAAATTTAAATGCCTCTCCTGAACACTTTATTTGTTTTTCATTTTGACTTGTGTTATTCGAAGCATGTTAACCTCAATTTTGTAGAAGGAAATAAAGATTTATATTGATTAACTGATTAACCTCAATTTCATTCATATTTATTTATACTAATTGAAGTTTTATAGGTGCAGGATGCTAATTTTTCAAACAGGTCTCACCAAGCTGTAGATTTCATTTTAGGTACACATAATGCCTCATGTATTCTTATATGGCTCTTTTCCTATATATTTTTTCTTTCTTTGACAAAAATCAGCTAATAAAAATATCTCAATATTTTGTTATGCATCATTCTAAGCTGATTGAGTTAGAGTGGGATGGATTGCAAAATGATTAATGTATTTTAACATAGTCATGCAACATTTTTAATTAATTGAGCATTAGTATATATAGGTTTCAGATTTTACTATCTCAAGTTTCATTTTATTTCCCTTATTGTTTTACTCCTTAAGAACTCTAGTCCCCTAATGGTTTTTTATGTTTTTTTAGCTTAATCCATTTTCCTTTTAGAATAATTCTGCTGATTTTTAAAATAAATTATTTGTCTTTAGTTCCTTATTTATTTATTTATTTTCTTTGGAAATTTGTTTCTCATTTCGGACTATTATGTTTCTGCTATGTAGGTCATCCTTATCGCATTGAAGCATTGACATGATTGGCACTGAGCTCAAATTGTACTCTTGCCATTGCTAGTTCATAGTGTAGTTGTCCATCTACTCGTTGTGATTATACCTCACAATGACATCGCCACTACTGCTTGCTTAGTGCTTTATTTAAACTTTATCATTAATGTTATTTTGGATGATATTATTAGTAATATGGTATATTATTTTGGGTGAGATTTTATAGGGTGGTAAATTTATTTAGGATTTTAAGTAATTTTAATATATAACATATGTAATGATATTTTATTTTAGAACATAAATTTATAAATGTATTGTACAATGTTCTATAAAAAATGAATTAATTTGTTGATATAGCAAGCTGTAAATAAATACATATATAATTAAAAAAGAAAAAAATAAATTATGATGTTTTGCGATAGCAATTTTTGTTGTTAAATATTTAATAAATTTAAAAATAAAATTTTGGATGTAATAATAATAATAATAAATTAAATTTAAAATAATAATAAAAAATCTAATATTTTTAACGATGAATTTTTCGTCGCTAATAAATTTTAAATATCTGCTGCGAGTAATTTTAGGGGTTATTGAGCGACGAAAATTTTATTTTTAGCGATGAAATTTGCCGTCGCTATTTTTAGTGATAGTTTTATGTTTTGGTCACAAATTCCTTGCGACGGAGCAAATAGCAATGGGTTAGTCGTGGCATCGCTAAAAGTAATTAGTGACAAAAAATTTATGCGCTAATTCTTTGTTTTTTTGTAGTGATAATTGTTCTTTTAAATTTGACTCTGTTGGATTTACTGTGAAACATAAGAAAAGTAAAATGGTGTTGCTAAAGGGACCAACTGAAGATGGAGTTTACAAATTTTCTACAGGTGCATTAGAGCGGATTACCAAGAACAGTCAAGCTTTTCAATCAGTTTGTAATTCTCCACCTGACTGGCATACCCGCCTTGGTCATCCCCAACAATCAATTGTTTCTTTCATTGTTAAAAAAATTATTACCTAGTCCTTCAATAAAAACATCATCCCGTCTTTGTAAAGCCTGTTGTTTAGGCAAACTATTACTAGTTCTATTGCTAGCAGACCTTTGGAATTGATTCATGGAGATGTATGGGGACCTGCTTCCAATTAATCATTTTATGGAGAAAAGTATTTTGTTTTATTTGTTGATAATTTTTCTCACTACTGTTGGTCGTTTCCAATTAAACAGAAAAGTGAGGTGCAATCTATCTTTGTTGAGTTTCATAAATTGGTTGAAAGACAGTTCAATACCAAATTAATCAATTTTCAATCAGATTGGGGGGGGGGGGGGGGGTGCGCGAATTTTGCACAGTTAATACATATCTCATAGGCAATCACATTCATCATCGCATTACCTGTCCTCACACCCATCAACAGAATGGTACGGTTGAGAGAAAAATAAGACTGTTGTGGATACTTGCCTTACCTTACTTGGTCATTCAGCAGTTCCTTCTCAATTTTGGAATTTTGCCATGCACACTACCAGTTATTTAATCAACAGGCTTCCTACTTTTGTCCTTCATCACATTTCACGGTGGGAAAATCTACATGGTTCTTCATCGAATTATGCTTTTCTCAAAATATTTGGTTGTACTATGTATCCTTTATTTCGCTCTTATAATTAGCATAAATTCTCATATAGAACTATAGCTTGTGTGTTTCTCAGATATGCAAGGGATCATCATGGCTATGTTTGTTTTAATCCTACTGACAACAAAATTTATCTTAACAGGCATATTCGAGTTAATGAGACTCATTTTTTATACAAGGAATCTCAACTTTTTGGTTCTTCCATCTTTGGCAATTCTCCACAACAATTCAATTCAACTCCTTGGATTACTTTGATTACCTCAGCTCCACAATGTATATCGGTTGTCAATTCTTTTTCAACATAGTCACAAGTTGTTGGTACCTCAAATGGCACTAATTCTGATTTTGATCACACATCTACACCTACCCCCCGTTTCGGTATAGCCACAACCTGTTCGTTCTCACCCTATGGTGTTACGACCCAATCCAAAGAAGAAAACTCTAGCCTTTAAGTCCACTTCTACAGATCTTTAGCCTTCAAACTCTATTGTTCTTTTTGAACCCACATGTTACTCCAAGGCTCTTAAAATTTCTACTTAGAGGGAGGCTATGAGAAATGAGATCACTGCTTTAATTTAACATCAGACATGGAACTGGCTCCAAAATCATCTAATTCAAATATTATAGGGTGCAAATGGATCTTTCGCCTTAAACATAATCTTGATGACAGTGTTGAGAGATGCAAAGCGCGTTTAGTAGCCAAGGGCTATAATCAAGTTGAAAGGATCGATTATGTAGCAACCTTGAGTTCCGTCATCAAACCAACAACTATCCGCGTCGTTCTCTCATTAGCTATCTCTAATCAATGGGCACTTCGATAATTAGACATCTCCAACGCATTTCTCAATGGCCATCTAGAAGAAATAGTTTATGTGTCTCAGCCTCCTGGATTTATTGATCAACATTGTCCACATTATGTGTGCAAATTGAGAAAATCAATTTATGGTGTCAAACAAGCCCCACAAGCTTGGTATCATTGGCTTAGGTCTTATCTCTTCAATATTGGTTTTGCTGGTTCTCATACTGATTCCTCACTTTTTAGATGTTAATGTTCTTTATATCCTCATATATGTCGATGATATTATTATCACTGGCAACAATACCAACGTTGTTCGCACATGTTTCAGTCAATTATCCAAGGAATTCAAGTTGAGGGATCTTGGTCAGCTTCATTACTTTCTAGGAATTGAAGTTCAATATCTTAACAATGGCATTCTTCTTTCTCAGTACAAATATCTTCAAGATCTCTTTGCACAAACTCAAATAGACAATGCTACTTCAGTCAAATCTCCTATGGCCAATACAGGTAATTTATGGCTTTATGATGGTGAACCTTTGGTTGAACCTCAAGTTTATAGGCAAACAGTTGGAGCGCTGCATTAAGCTTATTTAACTCGACCAGACTTTGATTTTGCTGTCAACAAATTATGCTAATTTTTATCTACTCCAACATCTGCTCATTGGATAGCTTGCAAATGGGTTCTTCGTTATGTCAAAGACACTGTGAAGCAAGGACTTTTTTATCACTCCCTCCAAGAATTCTCAACTTCAAAGCTTTTGTGATGCGGATTGGGCAGGTAATAATGATGATAGGCAGTCCACCGGTGGTTTTGCCATATACTTAGGTCCTAACTTAGTCTCTTGGTCTTCCAAGAAATAACCAACAATTGAACGATCATTAACTAAAGCTGAATATCGGTCTTTTGCCAACACCACAGCTGAAATAATTTGGCTTCGATCTATTCTTCAAGAACTCAAGCAACTAATTTATAATCCAACTGTTATTTGGTGACAATATGAGTGCCTCTTATCTTGCAGTTAATCCTTGTTTCAAAGCACGAACAAAGCACATTAAAGTGGATTTCCATTTTGTTGGAGAACAAGTCAAGGCTGGTCACATTTCAGTTCAATTAATCTCTTTAATAGATCAATTGGAGGATATTTTTATGAAGCCCTCATCTACTAGCCGGTTCTAACTTCTCAAAACCAAGCTCAGAATCTTAGACAAACATTCTTTGCTTAAGGGGGCTGTTGGAGATAATATCATCTCCTATTAATTAGGATAATTTTATTTAAATTTAAACTATTGTTAGCTACATTATAACTCATTTAATTCTCTTATCTCCTTATTTTATGCAACCCATTGTAACATATTCATGTATAAATACTATCATAATATCAATATAAGATACAAAAAATTCCCTCAACATTGATACTTATAACATTCCTTATGCATTTCTTTGGTCTACCAGGTATTGGTTTAACTTCAGGTGGTTTAATGAGTGGAAATCTAAGATCATCCCACACTTTTATATTTGGTATTAGCTCGATGAGGTACTTGTATGCCTTCAAAAATGTATTATTATGATACCAATGAAACACAAAATGTCAAGTTCATTTCTTATATGATACATTGCATATACAACATGTGCATAATAAATTCCCTTAAGCATCCAAGCTCTGCAACTACAAGTTTCCTTACTAAGATCAATAATGTGACAATATTCACCTTCAACTACTTCAAATCCACTGTCACCATTTCGTCTACTTATACACTTCCTTGATTCTTCAACATTCTCCTCTAACACTTTTATGGTAGTAGGACTAATGTCTGAAATCCATTTGTCTGCGAAGCCTGTAATCTCAACATGTCTATTTATAATCTTGTGTCTAATTTTTTTCAAGCATGGTTATAATTGATTTGTATCTAGGTCCTAGAATCCAATTGTTAAATGACTCACATGCATTGTTCTCAACAGAGTAACACTTTACATCAGTATTCACCAATTCTCCTTGTTGTTACTCAATAGATCCTTACATATGCCTTCCTCTAGCTTACTAAGTGATTTCAATTCATCTTTGAATTTAATAGCAAAAAATGACTTGGCACATCTCTTAAATTGCTTCATCCTTTCCTTACCTCTCCATTTTTCTTTCCAATTAAACCAAATATGATTGACACACATTCTATGGTCAGATTGAGGAAGCAATTCTTGCACACACTGAACTAAACTCTATTACAATATTCAAAAATGTATTTGGAATAAGTTATTCATAAATAAATGTATAAGGAACAAGTAAATCAAAATATGACCAAAATTATTGAAATGCAAATGTGAATAAGTAAATACCAAATACATAAATTTAATTACCTTTTGCATGTCAGAAATTAAGGTCAATCCCTCTTCATCACCAAGCTCCAAATCTGAAATCAAGTAATTTAGTAACTAGCTCCATAAATGTTTGGTCTTTTGATCAACTACAGCCCATGCAATTGGAAACATTTACCGCTTTTCACCCATGCAATTGGAAATATTCGCTGGTTTCTATTCTTCCCATATACAACAAACAGTTCTTCTTTGAAAATCCCTTTTAGAAAGCATCCATCCAACCCAATAACCCTCCTATAACCTTCCTTCCAACCTCTTTTAAGAGTATAAAAACACATACATGTACACAAACAAACTGCTGCTAAGCTCAGTCTCTTTATCAGTTTTAATCCAAACAGAACTATCAGGATCTATCTATTTAATATAATATGCATAATCAGCTAACTTACTAAACTCAAGATTCTAAACCCCCATAAAATTGCTCATGACCAGTGTCTTAGCCTTTGTACATAATGTTCTTCCTACATAAAGACCCCACTTCTCAATAAGCAAATCCTAAATCTTTCAAATCTTTATCTCAGGTTGAGATAGTATTCTTTCTTTAAAATTTCTTGCTATGAATGTTGATGTGTAAAATTTGTTCTTATTCTTCTTAGAGCACTAATGATGAAGATTATATTTCTTAATCTTAAAATCCCCTTAATCCCCCTCTATATAAGCATAACTCATACTTTTTGATTTTGCTCTTCACCCTCACCTTATGCCTTTCATAAGGCCTAAGCTTTAGTTTAATCCTATTTTCAACACCATAATCAGCAACTACCAACCTAAATTACACAACAATCTCAAAGATCATCATAAGTTGCCATACACCTCACACTTGGGATGATAATACACTTTTCTACTTCTCCTTCTACTAGGAATATCAATACCTTCTATAACATTTGGATCCAACTCATCCCTACTATCATCACTTCCTGGATATCACTATCAAGATACGCTTCATCCCCAACTAATCTACCAGCTAATATGTGATTCCATCTCCCTTCAATGTCCCTAAATCCTCTGTCAACACCTACTTTCCCTAATGGCACTTATTGAGTAAAAGTTGCCTCTTTCCTTCTTCTTTTCTCTCTCTTTCCTCTCTAGCAGCTTCCCTAAAAGCTCTAAACTCATCCTCTACATCACTGTCAACTTTATCAGCCCTACCATCTTCATCTAAACTGCTCTTATTATCAGCATTATCAGAACTACCATCTTTATTAAAGCTACTCTCATTATTAGCTTCATCCTCAAAATCCTCAACTACCCTTGAAGATGGATCAACCCCAACTTCTAAAAATTCAACCTTTACTTCTTCATCATTATCATCTTCAACAGCTGCTACTTCAAACTCAGAACCCTCTCTATGTACTTGCTCATTTGGGTTTTCTAATCAGATCAAAAGTATTTATACTAATATTTTCCTCTATTGCAGTTATTGTGGCACATGTACGATCCACTACATCTAGCTCATTAACCATATGTACAATATAAAAATCCGAATAATCATTATTTTTCAAGCTCAATAAGTTCCAAGTCAGTCTTTAAGATAAAAAAAACTCTTTATTGATGAGATCAAAATGACAAAACCCTTCA
Organism: Excoecaria cochinchinensis; assembly: GCA_947683425.1. Taxonomy (NCBI): domain Eukaryota; kingdom Viridiplantae; phylum Streptophyta; class Magnoliopsida; order Malpighiales; family Euphorbiaceae; genus Excoecaria; species Excoecaria cochinchinensis. The sequence goes on from CANTUQ010000073.1 coordinate 2,380,205, forward strand.
ATATTTGCATACCCTATGTTCTTTGAATGATTTGCTAGTTCAACTAATGAGAAATTGTAAGGACCCAAAATACACCTTAGTCATATTAAGGCATGTTTAGGGTATAATGGAGACCGATTGTACATGATTTTGTGATGGAAGTGTCGAAGGGACGTAATTGTCATTAATTTGAAAGAATCATCAAGTGCGATAATTTAGTGATTTATTTAAATAAGACACGAGTGTATAAATTGAATAAGTTTAGTGGGTCAATGCATAAATGGGATTTAAATTACATGTGAATGTTTAATTAAGGAAAGATGGTAGGATTAAAATGGAAAGTCTTAAAAAGTGACCAATGAGATTTTGATATTCATCAATTCTAGAAGATGAAGACAAGTGTGTGTATATAAGAAAGGGAAGAAAGAGGGAGCCAGCTATGGTGGCTGGAAATTTCAGGATTTTTCTCTCTTCCTCTCCCTCATTTTTCTCACATTAATTGGCATGCAAATGGTACAAAGGAATCAAGCTAGATTCATAAGCTTCAAAGGTAAGTTTGTGTGTGTTTTTCTTCCTCTTCTCTTTTTTATTACTTGATAATTGAAATTATAAATTTGAGATGGTATTAATGTGAATTTTAAGTGATGGTTTTGAGATGAAATTGAGCAAGGAAGCAAAAGGGAAGGAGATAGTGCATTAAAGTGATGTTTGAAAAGTTTTGGTGCACCTAAGAGGTTTGGAAACATATAAATTCATGCATGTGTTCATTTAAGATTTTATGCATGATATGAGTGTAATTGGATGTGTTTATATTGATATGATATGGAATTGATGAGATATTGCATTGAAAGTGATGGTTTGTACATGAGAGAGTTGTTGGTGAAAAACTGTATTATGGCACACTTAACTCCTTCTTGATTTTTAGGCCATAATTTGATAAATGTTATGATTATAGTGTCATTTGAACCATGCCTTCCATACCTACAAATGTTTTAGAAATAACCATGATCTAGTCTTGGCTTTAAGTGCCTCAAAATTGGCCAAAATCGAAGTGTTCTTACTCTAGTGGGGTCAATGGAGCAATGTGTGCTTATAAAGCCATAACTCCCAGGATTTAACTCCAAATGATCTGAAATTTTACTAGTAGAAATCTAAGACATAGGGGAACAAAATTCTGGAAACTATTTTTGCTAAAAATGCCATTTACTAGCTCAAAATTATGGCACAAGTGGAAAGTTGGTTTTGACTCGGTACAAGGGTGATGACTTGTGATAGAGAGCTTTTGTCACGAGTCAGCACGACTGTCACGACTCGTGATAGTCCCAATTCTATCTCCCTTTGTTCTTTATGCCTTATTCTTCATTCTAGAGCACCCGAATGCATTTTCAAAGCATTAATTAAGCTATAGAGAACCTATAGAGCACCATAAGAAAGACAGAAACAACTAAGAATGAGATGAAACAATTAAGAGTGATTATAACATAGTTACATTAGGATTTTAAATATAGTGATTGTATGAAATTAAATATTGAGTGTGTGTCATAGAGTACAAGAAAGTAAATATTGTGTGTGCATTATTAAGATGACATGAATTTTGGATCATATATGATTGAATCATGATGCAATGCTTATAGTGTACATGAACCACATGAAAATAATAGTGAAATCCATAGACATGCATGATTGATATATGAACCCAGTTGAATGCGCATTGATTTAATGGAATAAATGAGTGTATGTTATGTATAGTGAACTAATGAATGAAGTGTATAGTGTATAGTGTATAGTGTATACATATATGATTAGTGTAATGTAATAATGTAGTGAGTGAAATCTTTTAGTAAGCCAAAAATTGATAGATGTGGACATATTTGGGATAGTGATTCGATACCTTTGGGTATCTAGTGTTGGCACTTTTACGGTGTTTAGTGAATTCGATACCTTGGGGTATCTAGTGTTGGCACCTTCACGATTTCTGGTGAATTCGATACTTTCGGGTGTCTAGTGTTGGCACCTTCACGATTTGTAGTGAATTCGATACCTTCGAGTGTCTAGTGTTGCCACCTTCATGGTGTCTAGTGATTCGATACCTTTGGGTATCTAGTGTTCTCGATTGTCCACACTTAGATAGAATTCAAGCTACAAAAGTGTTTATAATGTTAGTTATAATTAGAACTGCGTGGTTCTAATTTCCACCTTCGGGATACGTAGCTTGAAATACCAATTTAAAGTTCGAACCAAATACTAGATGTATTGTTAAATATTATAGTGTTAGTGGCAACCGTAGGGGAATAACTTGATATGAAATTTTCAAGTGATCTTGCCTAGATAGAGTGAAATAAGTGTTTAGTGAGAAATATAAACATGAGCATGTAGTTGATATGTTAATATGCAAAACGGTAATTAGTGAAGGATAGTGCCCAATAAGTCTTGTAAAAAAATAAGGATAATATTAGTGGTCGGGTAATGTACTTAAAGATTTAAAATTATTGAGTTAATTAAGTGAATTCTTAGCTATACTTAATAGTTTCAGTATTAGGTATAACTGAGTCTAAATTGTTATTTGGGTAGGTTCCAAATTGAAGTCATGCATAAGGAGGAGATCAAGAAGTGTCAAGCAGAGTTCGTAGAAGATATAGATCTTTGTGAATGTTTAATGTATTTTAGATGACATTGTAAAGATTTTACTGTATATTTATGTATAAGAAGTTGTATTTATTATACAAACTTATTAATAATATTATGTAATGAAAAGTTGATGAAATTTTAAGACTTATATTGTTATTAGTGATATTTGGTTTGATATTATTATGTATTAGTTGGCACCCATGAATACTCCTAAGGGGTATTGCGGTGTTACAGAAATGGTCTTTTTCAATAATCCATTCCTCAACTTTGCCCTCCCCTACATACTTAGATAAACCATCCATTTTAACAATAGTACCCCCATGGTGAAACCTACAGTTTATAGATTCTTACCCTATTTCTTATCACTGTAAACAACAATAAAACAAGCCAAAAAAAATTAAAAATAAGATATGGGAATGTCACAAATACAAAATTCTAAAAAAAAAAACCTATAAAAGACCTAACTTTTGCATGCAAATCACAAAAAAGCCACAACAAGCAATTATATACAACAATTAGAACTAATACCTTCTTCTCTCCACAATAATCACCAATTCATTGATCTCGATAGCAATTCGATAGAATCCTTAGTGTGTATATTGCAAATCCACTATTTTTTTTCACTTGCATACATAATTTTCGATTGAAATGAAGATGAAGGTTGAAAAAAATCACAAAGATGGAAATAGAGTAGAATCCACATCAAGAATGCCAAACACAAAGAATTTCTGATATTAGGTAGAATTTTGGTTTCATTATTTTGCTCTATTTTTACATGTAAAGTTGCAATTTACCACCATTTTCATCATCCAATGTACATGAACTAACACATGTTGATGACTTATGCATGACTAGCATGTATTAATGATTCTAGACAAGTGTCATTCACACGTTAAGCTCTCTCTATCCCATTTGAATTTAGTGTTTGAAAATAACAAGATTAGATAGTTTAAGTGTATATTAGGTCGTTCTCTGAGTTCAGGTGTCAAAATGAATACTTTTTACAACTTTGATTGTCTTTAGATGGATTTACCTATAAATAAATGAGTATATCCCTTGCAAATTAATGGCAATAAATGGGCAGTGCTTTTCCCTCTATATATCTTCCTTATTTCTTTCTTCCTTTATTTAATACAACTTTTTCTTCCATCTCTTCCTCATAAAGTGTAGAATTTTCTATAAAATTTTGTTAAAAGTTGTATATCAGTGGACATAAATCGTCAGTTAAAGATAATGATGTGGAACCTAATGATCAATTAGAAATCGAACTCCAAATCAATTTGAATATTCATAAACCTTAGCATGCAATCTAATTTGATAAACTCCAAACCTTAATATCAAAGATAACTAAAACTTAAAGTAGAAAATAAGTAGAATAGAACTACACAAGTAAAACTTGAATAACCTAATTTTTGAAATAACTCATAGTAAAGAACTCTCACTCTGAAATATAATTCACGTATAGAGCAATTAAAATTATGTAATTGTAAAGTTGTTCACGCCAAAAATAAGTTTATATAGGCTACAAATAATCCTAGAGCTAATAAGAATGAGTTGGCTAAATTCCTTTTTAGTTTAAGAATGGATATTTAGTCTTTTCCTTCTTGGAATAGGAAACTAACAACCAAAAGAAAAAGCTGCTTATAAAGGGTGTGTAACTCATATGATGTGCACATGCATAGCACATGCCAAGGCCATATATCTTGCACATGTCAAGGTCACATATTTGGCACATGTCAAGGCACATATTTGGCACATGATAAGGTCCCATGACTTACACATATTCGAATGTCACATGACTTGCACATGCCTCATTCATAGGCTTATTTTTCGTTTGTCTTCTCCATGGATTCAGCCTAAGGACTTCCTTCATAGCCCACTTTTGATTCAAGCATGTGAACCATCTTCAAGCCTTCTTAAACTTTTTCAAGTTTGGTCTCCATGAATCCTGATTTAGCCCATTGATAATTCTACCTTTGAAGCTTAATTTCTTCTTATTGCATAAAGGTTTGTAACTTCTCTTTTAGCCTCTTGGCTCTACTCCTTGTAATCGGCCCTTTTGTAAATTTCAATGGATTTTTCTCTTTATCAACTAGTTCATGGCTATCTACATCAGATATCCAGACCGTTGCTAAAAATAACAATACCATCACTAAAGATGTCAAGCAGTAGCTAAAAATGTAAACGAACGTTGCTAAGAACTTATACAAGTCGTCGCTAAAAAGAACAAAATTGCTGCTTAATTTTAGCAATAATGTTGCTAAAATAAAATTTCATCGCTAATTAAAATTTTTTTGCTAAAATCAATAGAACAATCACTAAAAAATGAAATACCATCCCTAAAACTATCATTGCTAAAAATTAAAATAACCATCGGTAAAGAAGACAAATGTGTTGCGTAGTAAAAAAGAGCAATTGCTAAAAAGAGATCCAACATCGCTGAAAGAAGAAGCTACTATAGCTAAAACACAAATTCCTATCACTACAAACAAATCCACTGCTTAAATTCCAATGGCCTGTTGATAAAAGATAAAATTCCGTCGCTAAAGTTGACAACACTATCGCTAAAAGTTTTATCGTCGTCCTAACGAGAAGAATTGTTGTTGCTAAAAGTCAACTTTATTGTCGCTAAACTTGCTAAGAAAATAACTTTGTTGCTAAAAGTTCAAAAAAAATTGTTCCCAAAGTGCTATAGAAAACGAAAATGTTGCTAAAAGCCAACATATTTTTTGCTAATAGTGTTGTTGTTGAAATATCCATCGCTAAAACTGAAAGTGCGAGTTGCTAAATGAAGAACTATCTCTAAAAGTAATGTTAATTGATTCACTTTAAGCAAGTTGAGATCCATAAAAGAATATTTTAATTCGGATAGTCATTCAAGTGTATAAGGAATTTTCTTGAATAAATTATGAGGGAAATTACATAATATATCTAATGATGACAAAGAGTATCTCGCAGGGTGTCTTCTTGATCAAGTCACCTGAGAACACAAACAACCCGGCGGATTTCCGATAGAGGAGACTCCGATGATCAAGTTAGTGATTTTGGTAAGGTGAATAAGTTGTAAAATATTTCGAGAGACTCAATGTACCTTACTTTCTTCTTTTTATAGTTCTCTCCTTGATTTATAACAGTTGTCCTATTGATGGGACTTTATTGAGTAATGGTTGTCTTCATAATAAGACTTCATTGAGTAACGGTTGTCTTCATAATGAGACTTTATTGAGTAACGATTACCTTTATGGCGGGAACTAAGCTTTCTTAGTTAATCGAGCCCGGTTACCAAACTCGTTGATTGAGAGTCCAGTTCGCCATGTGCGTTCGGAGAGGTGCTACCAACTTCTTGATCAGAGAGTTCGATTACATAACTACCCCCCTCAGGTGATAACATTTATGTCATTAGGATGGTGAACTAATACTTGAAGAGGACACCTGTTAAGCACATGAGTGTCAACCTACGGCACTTTGAAAACAAACGTGCGCGTGGTCCCTTAAAAGGCGTGAACAGATGCTTCGTTCATCATGATCCAATGGTTGTGTCAGTTATTAAAATGATGGCATCTTTTTGGCAGTCGCGTAGGGAGTAATTACTGCAAGGTTTCCCAATCAATGCTTGCCATCTGTCCGCGTCTCAGTGGCTCAGTGTACCTATAAATATCAGTCTCTTCTCTTCTCTCCCATTTTTCATTTTGCTTAGGGATTTCTTTCTTGCTGCTTTGCTTTCCTTCCTTCTCTCTTGTGCAATTTTGGCTTCATCTGTCCTCAATTCTCGTCTCTGATCTTACGTTTTCTGAAGCTCCTAATATCCCCATCCGATTTCAGGTTAGTGTTTTGCCTTTCTCTGTTTGAGTTCTACAATGAGTGATTCTGAGAGTTCATCTGAGAGGGTGAGAGTGGAGGAGGGCCTTTTGCACGACGATATCCCTGAGCCCCCCAGTACCAGCCAGCCAGATCCGCCGAAGAAGAAAGAGCCCAAGAGAAATCCCTAGGTAGGAAGCATCAGCTCGGTCGTAAAGAGCAGTGAGATGCTAGAGCTGCATGAGAGCTTGGGGATTCCAAAAAATTATAGGATCCGAGCTCCCGGTGCTAACGTCCAATCTAACACAAAGTTTTCGGGTAGGAAGACCATAGCAGTTTATGATGCTAATTTTCAGGCTGGGATGAGCCTTCCCCCAACGCCTTTTGAGGTCAAGGTGATGAATTATTATGGTTTAACCATGGGCCAAATTCATCCAAACGCTTGGCGAACTATTCGGCCTTGTAGATGTGGGCAGCCGACCATGACATCGACTTAACACTTCGGCTCTTCCAAGCTACTCACGTGGTCAGGCTCAAGGTAACTACTGAGGATCACAATTATGTCCAGGCTTGATCCGGTTATGGGATCTTTAAGGGGAACCCGGAATCACTGAACAATAGGAAAAACCGATTCTTCATTGTTGAGAGCGATAATGACTTCAGTTTTCAAACATTATGGGGTCGGTATGTCAATAAGAATGACAACCCCCTGTATCTTACCGATGAGGAGGAGCGAACTCTAGCCCAGTGGAGGGATCTGGCTAGGAACAAGATTGACATAAGGGATCAGCTCATGTTCGGCTTAACCCGAACAGAATCATCTCGGCACGCTAGAAAAGGTATATTCTTTTAGCAACTCTTCTGTTCTAATACTGTCTCATTGTTTTGTTTTTTGTAGCAATAAAGAGGACTGAGCCGAGCATGGTTGAGATGATGAGGGCCAAAAGGCAGAAAACACACGCCCGCCTAACGCCTGCTGAGACTTCGCAAGACACCCCCACAGAGGCATCCTCCCATAGCCCCGTCACACCGGCCATGGCTGCTAGCTCAGTACCTATTGATGTGTCGGGTGATACTCTGTCTCCCAATCGAGCAACGGATGCTCCTTCAGCTGATCCTCCAATAACTTTCGGGCCTCTATCTCCCGAGGACCAAGCAAGGGCGGGGACTTCTAACCCCCAGCCCGTGCGCCCTCGTTGATAAGGTGTGTGACATCTTGATGGAAGAAGGGGACAATTACTCCGAAGACAACCTCGTCTATTACGATTTTGTGCACCAAGTTGCCTGCCCTCCGAAGTCGATTGCTCCTTTGATGCGCAGTAGTGCTAAGCAATTGAGTACTGCCATCAAGAGGCATCAGATAGAGGTAGGCTTCCTTGCTCGATTTTTTCCTTGAACGATTTTTATTATCATACTATATATTGTGACTTCCCTACTGTTTTGCTACAGGGGTCAATTCTTGGCGAAGCTGCCATTGCAAAAATGAATAGGCTGATTATGGCCTGGAAGAAGGAGATACAAAATGTAGCTGGGCAGCGCTTTCGAGCCAATGTCGTGGAGGCCAAGCTGAAGGATAGCGAGCAGAGGGCTATAGAGGCCAAGCCCAAGGCCACCAATGCGCTAAAAAAGCTTTCTAAAGCCGAGAAAAAAGTGGCTGTAAATGAGAGGGGAAAAGCTGAGGTAGAGGCCGAGCGGAGTAAAATTCAGGCTAAACTCGAGGATGCCAACAAGGCGAAAGCCGAGCTAGAGGATAAATATTCTAAGCTGAATTATAGGTCGGTGGAGTTGGCTGTTGATAAGTGTCTTGCGTACAGTCAAAAACTTTTCAACGCTGTCAAAGAGTGACATCCTGATATGGACTGGTCGTGGTTGGACAATGTATATCTAGATGAATAGACCAACGTGTATTGTTTTCAACTTAATAAGATTTAGAGTTTTCTGATTACCGAGTGCTTTAAACTGTTATCATAAATAACCGCACTGTCTAATTTAACATCCATGCATGAATGAAATAATAATCTGAATGTTTATCCAAATGAATGGCGATCAGAGCTGAGCAGTATTACACACTTTTGCTTTTGATAACGTACGAGCCGAATTGATAAAATTGTGATTTAAGTGGCGACATAGCCGAATTGATCGATGAGCTGTAGGATAATGCTTGGAATATTATATAGCCATATTGATAATCAATTGAACCGATATGAGAATGCACGCCCTGACGGCTGTATAGCTGAGTTGTTATAATAACATTCGATTGCTGAATGGTGAGATTGCCGAGTTAGAGCAACCTTATTGCAGATAACATGATAAAAACAGAGTTTTTCCATGAATATACCTCTTTTATTGATATTTTTTGCTAGTACAATTGCTTTTATGGCGATATAGCTAAGCTAAGTGAAATAAAATACTAGCCAAAAATGCTCGATGGCGATGTAGCCGAGTGAGCGAAAAAGCCGAGCTGCAATGAAACCTAGTGATTGAGTAATAGCGCCGGGCTGCAGATCCGAGATTACTGATAATAGATCTTCAAGTTTGAAATGTTCCATGGATGGGGAAGTATCTTCCCAGAGAAGTCCTTCAACTTGTATACTCCACCCTTGACTTCATGTATTATGTAAGGACCTTTCTAGTTAGGGTTTAGCTTTCCCACTCCCGCAGATGTTTGGGATGCCACTACCTTCTTGAGAACAATCTGTCCGATTCTGAATATCCTTGGTTTTATATTCCGATCGTGGTAGGATGACATTCTTTGTTTGTAGGTAGCAGATTGCATTTGAGCAAACTCTCTCTGTTGTTCTAGCCTGTCCAGCTGACATAGTAGGTTCGCGTTATTTTTCACAGCATCAAAACTCAAAGTCAGGATATTTGGCATACCAATTTCACAAGGAATAACAGCTTATGTTCCATATGTGAGCTAGAAAGGGGTTTCTCCTATTGCCGATCTTAGTGATGTTCGGTAGGCCCACAGAATGTTATAAAGTTCGTCTACCCAGAGACCTTTTGATGCATCGAGTCTCTTCTTCAGTCCTGCAAGAATGGTTCGGCTAGTTACCTCAGTCATGCCGTTTGACTATGGGTGGTACACGGAAGTAAAGCAAAGCTGGATCTTCAATTCTGAGCAATATCTTCTGAATGTCAAGCAATCAAACTACTTGCCATTGTCTGTTATGATAGAATGAGGGATCTCGAACCTTATGATGATGAACTTCTGAACAAACTTGATAATGTTCGTCGGAGTGATTGTGCTTCTACCCATTTTGTGAAGTGGTCAACTGCCACAACTAACAACTTCCGCTGTCCGGTTGCCAAGGAAAAAGGGCCCACAATGTCAATGCCCCACTGAGTGAATGGCCATGGGCTGTATATTGGAACCTGAGAGGCAGGCTTCTGATGATTCAAATTACCAAATTTTCGGAACTTATCACATTTCCGGACGAGCTCTTTGGCATCTTTCTCCATACTCGGCCAATAATATCCTTGAAGTGAGGCTTTCCAAACCACAGCTTGTGCCCCCTCATGTGCCCCACAGATGCCTTCATGTATTTCTCTCAGTACATAATCACCGTCTTTCGTGCTCAAGCATCTTGTCCACGGAGTTGAAAAAGAGAGCCTGTACAACTGATCACCTAGAATGGCATAGCGGCTGGTCTGTCGAACTATCTTTCATTCTTGAACCTGATCCTCTAGAAGAAACCCAGTACTCAAATATTGGTAAATCGGAAGCCGCTATCCATCCATCGGTTCTTGCATATAAACCTTATGTTTTTCGTGGGTTGGGGCCGATAGAATGAACCAGATAATGCATGGAGTAAATGCTTGGTTTTGGAGGCATGCCTACTTAACCAAAGCATCTGCTTCCTCATTCTCTGTCTAGGGTATTCGCTCGATGGGCTGTACACATCCCAATTTCTCTAGTTGGGATAGGAGTGCAGCTGTTAATTCTTTATATCTAATCATCGTTTGGTCCTTTGTTTCAAATTTTCCAAGCATCTGGCTAACAACCAGCTGTGAATTAGAGAAAATGGTTAATGAGTCTGGTTTTATCTCGATGGCGAGCTGTTGGCCAAAACTGAGAGCTTCATACTCCACAACATTATTGGTTACCCGAAATGCTATGTAGGCCATTCCACGGATTGTTATCTTTCCAGGTCCAATTAGGATCACCACGACTCCGGCACCTATGGATGAAGATGCTCCATCTATATATAACTTCCAAGAACATAGGCTTGGCTCCTACGGGGGTGCATGTAACTCCGCTACAAAATCAGCTAAGACCTGACTCTTCATTGAGGGACATGCTTCAAGCCGGACATCAAATTCTCCCAACCGAGCTGCCCATGCAGTAATCCTCCCAGATGCTTCCAGCTTCTGCAAAACTTTTTTTAGGTTTGAATTTGTTCGAACCACCACCGTCTGTGCTTGGAAGTAAGGCCGCAGTTTGATGGCTGATGTCACAAGTGCAAAACCGAGCCGTTCCAGTATGGGGTACCTCTGTTCGGCACCTCTGAGAACTTTGCTAGTGTAATAGATGGGAAACTGTTGGCTATCCTCTTCTCTTATCAAAACAGAACCCAAGGCTCCGGATGAAACTACTAGATAGATGTACAGGGTTTCTCCCGGTTGTGGCCAACTTAACAGAGGTGGTGTACTGAAAAAAAGCTTCAATTCCTCAAACGCTTTCTGGCAATCCGGAGTCCATTCAAAATTCTTCATTTTTTTGAGAGCGCTGTAAAAGGATAGACATCGTTTAGCCGAACAAGAAATGAACCTGCCCAGAGCTATTACCTTTCCATTGAGTTTATGCACCTCCCTTATTGACTTAGGGGGTTCCATCTCCATAATAGCTTAGATTTTCACCGGGTTAGCCTCTATTCCCCTTTTCGAGATCATGAATCCTAGGAATTTGCCGGACTGTACCCCAAAAGCACACTTCTCTGGGTTGAGCTTCAGACCAAACTTCCTCAATGTTGTAAAAGTGTGAGCCAGCTCGGTTGGTAAGCTTTCTATCGTCTTGCTCTTAACAATCATGTCATCTACATAGACTTTCATATTTCTCCCGAGATGATCAGCAAATATCCTGTTCATCAATCTCTGATAAGTGGCACCGGCATTCTTCAGTCCAAATGGCATGACCCGGTAACAATAAGTAGCTCGGTGTGTGACAAAGGTAGTTTTTTCCTCATCAGCCTTGTTCATGGGGATCTAGTGATATCCTGCAGAGGCATCTAAAAATGCGTATTCTTTGAATCCTGAAGTGGAGTCGACTAGGAGATCTATGTTGGGCAGCAGATAGCTGTGCTTGGGACAAGTCTTGTTAAGATCCGTGAAATCTACACACATCCTCCACTTTCCGTTCGATTTTTTAACTAGCACCACATTTGACAACCAGTCCGAATATAGCACTTCCTTTATAAAGCCATTTTCAGCATTGTGTCAACCTCTTCCGATATTGCCAATTGTCGCTCGGGAGCATGGTTCCTCCTCTTCTGTTTAACAGGCTTGCAATTATGTTGCACATTGGGTGAGTGACACATTACCTCGGAAGATACCCCTTTAATATTCGAAGGCTTCCAAGCGAACACATCTGTGAACTCGAATAGTACCGCTACCAGTGCTTCTTTTTCCTTTCCCTTCTTGTTGGCATTTATCTTGACTACTCTTCCCGGCGAGAGCTCTACATCCTGAAGTGTGTCTAAGGGTTCAAAATTTTGGATTGTTGGGATATCCAGTGCATCCAATGGCAGAGCCTGATCCGCCACTTTCAGCATTGTGACATACGTTTCCCGCGCTGTCTTTTGATCACCTCGGAGTACTGCTTCACTCCCCGAAACTAGAATCTTCATCAGTAGCTTGCGCATGGAAATGTAGGCATCCACACCCACCAAAAGCGATCATCCAAAAATCACATTATATGCCAGTGGTATGTCCACCACCATAAAATAGCTCTTGCAATGGCAAACAGTCTCATCATCCCCGAGTTGTAGTGCTAAAGTGATCGATCCTTTTACCTTGACCGGTTGTCTAGATATACCAATGAGTGGAGCTGATACGGCTTCCAACATATTGGTAGACATTCCCAGTGCCCTGTATGCCTGGAGGGTGATGAGGTTGACCATGCTCCCAGTATCTACTAAGATTCTCTGAACTAAGTAGTCCTGTATCAATGCTTCTACCACAAGAGAATCTGTATGAGGTGTCCGAATATATTTTCCATCCGACTCAGAAAACTTTACTTCGTAACTTTCTGCTCTTGTACCCATCCCCATAGAAAATAATTCCTTTGCCTTTCGCTTCCTGGAGTCCTCGAAGACATCGTAATGCTTACCCCCTGCAATGACATGAATAACTCCCGCATGAGCTTTCTTACTTGAACTAGCTCTATTGCCTTGTCTTCGTGGTGACGGGGACCTATCTCGCCCATTTCTTTCTTTACCCTTCACAAACTGTCCTAGTTTTCACTTTTGAACTAACGACTCAACTCGCTTCAGCTGCCGGCAGTCGTTCGTCTAATGTCCTTTGTCCCTGTGAAAAGAGCAGTAAAGGCTTTGGTCCCTGTTAGGATCTTCTCTTATAGGGCGCGACCAGTTAATCCGTTCATTCTCCTTCATCCACGCAAGGATCTAGGACCTCAAGGCCGTCAAGGGCGTCAGCCTCTCATCTTATTTATCGCTAGAGCTCGGCTTTATAATTACAAAAGATCGATTTGAGTTGCCAGATCCCCTGTTTTTAGCATCGTCTCGACCTCCATTATTCCTATCCCGACCTGTTCGGAATCCTCTATCCGAGTCTCTGACCTGAGAATTGTATCTAAGGCGGTGAGCTTCATCCATTCGGATATACTTGTGAGCTCGGGACATGAGCTCAATGGAATCGCTCGGTGGCTTCTTGCTGAAGGAGTCACTAAAGTCTTGACATCTAGTGTTGCGAATGAGAGCATTGACAATAACTTCCAAAGTCAGATTCTGAATATCCATAGCCACCGTATTAAACTTTTTCACATAAGCTCGAAGTGATTCTCCCTTCTCTTGATGAGCCAGCGTGAGGTCGGCTGAGACTTTTGTTGGCCGTATAGCGGCAACGAACTTTACAATGAACATGTCGCTGGACTACTCAAAGCTATAGATAGAGTTTTCAAGTAGGTTCTGAAACCAAATTTGAGCGGATTCAGTAAGAGTTTGAGAGAAGATTTTGCATAAAGCAGCATCTTCCGTAGTATGTACCAGTATGGTATGATGGAATTCGTCCAAATGAGCTCGAGGGTCAGTACTGCCGCTATACTTTAGCAGATTTGGTAATCTTATCTGTGAAAAGGGGGCAACCAAGATCTCCTTAGATAGGGGAGATCAGAAACTATCCTGATACTGCAAAGTGCTGTGGTTCTGGTACTTCTGTATTCTTTCTTCAAAAATCCTTTCAAATTGCTCGGTTGTCATGGTAATCGTTGCTCTAGGAGCTAGTGCGCTCAGTAAAGGTGGTGGTGTTTGTGCGGCAAATTGAGTGGTCATGGGTGTGTGGACTATGGGTGGTGCCAGGGGAATGTTTGTAGGTGCTGCTGGTGGTGCCTGAGCTGCCATAGCTAACAGGGCGGTCAGGAGCGTTTGGGCTATTTGAGGGGTTAAGCCTTGAATTGCGGGGATGGTTGCGGATTGTGGTGTTTGGGGGAATAGTTGTTGCGCTGGTAGTGGGAAAATTTGCTCTGATTGAGCTGGCTACAAGTTTTGGAGGACCTGGCCAAGAAGATTGATCGGAGGTTGAATGGCAGTACTAGGTTGGCCTGCTGATGGGGCAGCAGAGATAGTTAAGTCGAGAAAAAGATCCATTGTTGACTGAAATCTTTGAATTGTTCCACGCTCACAGCACCAATGATGACAAAAAGTATCTCGCAAGGCGTCTTCTTGATCAAGTCACCTGAGAACACAAATAAACCGGCGGATTTCCGATAGAGGAGACTCCGACGATCAAGTTAGTGATTTTGATAAGGTGAATAAGTTGTAAAAATATTTCGAGAGACTTAACGTACCTTACTTTCTTCCTTTTATAGTCCTCTCCTTGATTCATAACAGTCGCCTTATTGATAAGTATTGAGTAACGGCTGTCTTCATAATGAGATTTCATTGAGTAACGGTTATCTTCATAATGAGACTTTATTGAGTAACGATTACCTTTATGGCGAAAACCGAGCTATCTTAGTTAACCGAGCTCGGTTACCGAACTTCTCAACTGGGAGTCCAGTTCGCCATGTGCGTTCGGAGAGGTGCTACCAACTTCTTGATCAGAGAGTCCGGTTATCATCTAATATGATCAAGAAATTAAAAGTAAGAAAATCGATATTTTATTTCGCAAATTTGAAGACAATATGATAAGCAAAATTCAGTAGTAGAATGCGAGAAGTGGATGATCATGATTGATGTCGAATTCTTTTTTCTTCTTGTGATCCTATACGAGAAGTCTTAAACAAGGTCAAGAAAGGTGGCTGAATTAATTTATCTTTCATGTTACAAAGACGTGAACAATGCGATCCAATTCTTCTTAAAAAGAAAATGGCCCAATTCCAAAGTTGTTCGGCCAATTCTACAACTTTATCCAAAGTTGTTCGGCCATTTCTTTAACTTTATCCAAAGGTGAACTCACATTTTACTAATATGTGTGAATATGATTTCACCAATATATGTGAGAGAGTGTGAATTTAAAAAAAAAAAATTCCAATAAATAGCTAATTTATACTTAACGGTTTTATTCATATAATATCTTATAACATATTACTTTATGAACTATTACTTAATTTATAGCTATTATCATTTTAACATATTACTTTATGAACTATTACTTAATTTATAGCTATTATCATTTTAACATATTACTTTATGAACTAATAGAGTGTTAAGATTACTTAATTACTAAACTTGTTAAAAATATTAAGTTATCCTTCTACATGGATATATTGTGAAAATAAGGTGCATGTGGCGCATCAACAGCAATAGGAGGATAAATGACATTTTTAATGAGTTCAGTGGTATTTTATATAATTTTTAATAGTACAAGGATATTAGTTACACTTTTAACAAGTTCTGAAATAATTTAACACTTGATTAGTTCAAAAATAATATATTAAACGATAATAATTTAGAGAAAATTTATGTATTATCCCTATAGGAATAATCAAATTTTTTTTCAATGCCCTTTATACTTTTATTTTCTTTTTTTTTTTCTAAAGTTCCCTAAAGAGTGGATTTTTTTTTTTTTTGCTAAATGATGACTTGAGTTTGATACTTCAAACCAGTTCTATATTAGCTCCACATTATTATTTTTTTTTTTTAAAAAAAAGTAACAGAAAAAGAAAAAGAAAGTGGCAAGGTGCTTATATATTATTAAGTCAAAAGAAAAACCCAAAAAAAAATGAAGGAACATGATAAATTAATGTTCTCTTAATTAAAGGAATAGATTAAGTAAAGTACAAACCGCATTAAGACATAATCATTATCCACTATTTCCTTCTCTGTCAAGTATTGGCCACCGTAAAGGTCTTTTGGATCAATTAATAAATTGACCATGCATGCAAATCTTTGTTACAAAATAGAAAACTGGCATGTTCCACGGCTATTTATATGCAATTTTCAATGAAATCATGATTTTAAAATAAAAAATATATCAAATAATTTGCAAATTAATTTTTTAGTATGTAAGTGGTATAATTGATTTATATATGAATTTTATTCTTTTTATCATTCAATGGATATACTCATTCCGTTCTACTTATCAAGATAAATTTTTTTTTTTCATTCAAAATCACAATTTTTAAATTTTTAAAAATAACAATTTTATGTATGCAAAAAAAGAATTAATTAACATGGTGAGAATATATAATTATAAAGAATTAGTAAAATGATATTTTAGTAAATTATAATGAATATTTTATAAAATTAATGTTAATTAATGATTTTCTAGGTCTGTTGTGAAGAGTTAAAAGTTATAGCTAGTAAAATAGATGAAGTAATATTTATGAACTATATCTTTGGTGTCTTTCTAGCTACTTATTTTTCTTTTGAGATTATTTCTTTGATTTACACTAAAATGAAAATCTGCTAGTTGTTTTTTGATTTTTCACATGGATGAAAATCTAGAGTATATTTTGTTTGATTTTCACTAGAATAAAAATTCGTGAATTGTGTTCTTGATTTTCGTTGGAATGAAAATCCAAAAACTCCTCACTTGTTCTTGCTGCAAATTGGCGATAACTGTCTAATTCTTTTCTCTTCTCTTTGGAGTCGTAGGCAGTTAAGTCAGAACAAGCAATCTCCTCTCTAAATGACTTTCTTTTTCTTTAGATTTGGACTATGTCCTTTTTTGGTAACACTTGAGTGTTCCTGTTGGATTTCATCTGTATTATTGTTTTTAATTTTGTCCTTTTTGTTTAGATCCTATCAAGCCAAATTTTATAAATTAGACCAATATTACATTGATTAACTAAATAAACGACGGGGAAATAAGGAATACAAAGAGGATAACAATCAGAGTCTAAATACAATAAATTAAGGTTGTGTTCGGTAAAATTTTACGTTTTACGCTTTTTTATTTTTAAAATTTAAAGACTATTTTTAGTTTTTATAATTTATTTTTTAGAAAACTGTTTTATATATTTAAAAATTTTATCATATTTTTTTAATTATTCATGTACATTATAATAATGATTTTGCTGGTGGTAATGGCAACAGCAACAGCGATAGTGTGGTGGTAATGCAGGCGGCAGCGGTGTAGTGGAGGAGGCGGTGTGGTTGTGGTGGCGGCAGCAGTGTGATTGTGGTAGTGGCGGTGGTGGCGGCAATGTGGTTATGGTGGTGGCAGCGGTGCGGTTGTGGTGGTGGCGGCAGCGGCAGCAGTGTGGTGGTGGCGGCAGCGGTGGTAGCGGCGGAGATGTGGTGGCAGCGGCGGAGATGTGGTGGCAGCGGTGGTGGCGGCAACGGTGGTGGCGACGATGTGGTTATGACGGCAGCGGCATGGTTGTGGCAGCAGCGGCGGCGGTGTAGTGGTGGTAACGGTGGAGGCATGGTGACGGCGGCAGTGTGGTGATGGTAGTGGTGGCAATTGCAGTGTAGTTGTGATGGCAGCGACAATGTGGTTGTGGTGGTAGCGGCGGTGTGATGGTTGTGGAGGCAGCAGCGGTGTGGTGGTGGCGGCGGCGGCGGTAGCAGCAGCGTGGTTGTGGTAGTGGCGGTGGTGCGGTTGCGGCGTCGACGACGTGATGGTGGTAATGGCGGAGGCATAGTGGCGGCAGCGACGGCAGTGTGGTAGTGGCGACAGCAGCAATGTGGTTGTGGTGGCGGCGGCGGCGGCAACGTAGTGGTGGCGGCGGCATTAGCGGTGTAGTGGTAGTGGAGGCAGCAGTGGTGGAGGCAATGGGGCGGCAAAGATGGAGACGGTGACAATGACGTCACGATGATGACAATAAAAATAAAGTAGCAAAATCCTAAAAACCATATTTTGAAAATTTTTATTTTTTTATTTTTGTTATGAAAATCACTTTTTTAAATTTTTGCAAAAACCGAAATGAAAAAAAGTTTACCGGACATATTTTGGTTTTATTTTAAAAAAATAAAAATAAAAACCGAAAACAAAATTTTCCCGGAAAGCACCCTAAGTTAATGGATTTTGTATTATAATGTTATTTTCAATGTGTGTGGTGGGACACTACAAAGAAGGATTGTGCATCGCTGCATGTGCGCCATAATCCAATCAACCTAAAGTCAACATATTCAACTAAAAAATGATAAAAGAATAATAAAAAAATTGACAACTCTATAGTCTTTGAAGAATATAAGAAGGGCAGACTGCAATTAAATCAACTGAGTTGAATTTACCCCGTAATAGCTGTAGAAACAAAAACATGAGAGTGATAAGGAATTCCAACTCCTTTAAGTAGATTTCCGATTTAATTCTTGTGTCGTGTAACGATTATGGACCATCGAAAGAGTTGTATTTAATTATTAATCCGATAGTATTCGATTCTAAATTAATTAATATTTAATACTTT
Organism: Excoecaria cochinchinensis; assembly: GCA_947683425.1. Classification (NCBI taxonomy): domain Eukaryota; kingdom Viridiplantae; phylum Streptophyta; class Magnoliopsida; order Malpighiales; family Euphorbiaceae; genus Excoecaria; species Excoecaria cochinchinensis. The sequence continues at coordinate 2,398,641 of CANTUQ010000073.1, forward strand.
ATTTATATATAAGTAGCAAGTTTGTCATTAAATTGATTTATAAGTATTAGTTAAAAAGCTTAGAAACACAATGAAGAGCATAAATTTAGAAAAAAAAAAAATGAAATGTATAAATGAGAACACAATTAGTCAGGAAGATTGACTTAATTAGGAGAAGCATGCATGATTAACGGTTTTAAACTAACAACAACTACCTGAAATTACGATCTATAAATGTACGTGAGACCCCACTTTCTTATATTAATCACGCCTTTACTTGCGGCTTTTTACTCCTTTATAATCCTCTGTCTCTCATCTTTGCCTCACCACCTCACTCCTCTTTACCATAAGAAGAAGAAAAAAATGTCTATTCTTTTCCTCTTTTTCTCTCTTCTAACTTCACATTTGGTCTTCTCTGCCCCAGTTCATAATCCTGATCTTGTTGTACAAGAAGTTCACAGGTAATGTACTTCGATTTTTGTTCCTAATTATGCTCCAATGTATAGAGTTTTCTTCAATCTATTGAGTAATAAAAAGCTCAACTTTATATAGTTCGCTCCATTGGAGTTTATCACGTAGCTTCAAGTTCTAATCGAGCTTGAGAATAGTTTTCTCTTTTTTAGAAGAGACGCATTGCCTAATTACATCTGACTAGGAGGACCAACGGGCTCATGGTTTGCGCTTGAGAATAAGCTTTATAGTTTAGTAGAATGCATATCTCTAAAAAAGATTCACAATAGCCTCACTTTGGTTGTGGTGCAAGTTCGGATTTTATACAAATGTTGATGATATCCAATAAATATATGGATGTTGGTGTGCTAAAAATGGTGACATTTTGTTTGAGCAGGAAGATCAATGAAACAAGGAGGAACCTTGCCTACCTATCATGTGGAACTGGCAATCCCATCGACGACTGCTGGCGGTGCGACCCGAATTGGGAGAAAAATAGGCAAAGGTTAGCTGACTGTGCAATTGGGTTTGGTAAGGATGCGATTGGTGGAAGAAATGGTAGAATATATGAGGTGACAGATTCGGGTGATGATGATCCGGTGAACCCAATACCAGGGACTTTAAGGCATGCAGTGATTCAAGATGAGCCATTGTGGATTATATTCAAGAGAGATATGGTAATTCAACTGAAGAAAGAGTTGGTGATGAACTCTTACAAGACAATCGATGGTAGAGGAGCCAGTGTTCACATTGCTGGAGGACCATGCATTACTATTCATTATGCTACTAATATTATAATTCATGGGTTAAATATACATGACTGTAAGCCAGGAGGGAGTGGTAATATTAGAAACTCACCCGAGCACTATGGGATGTGGACCCCATCTGATGGTGATGGGATTGCCATATTTTCTAGCAAGCATATTTGGGT